>OX421328.1:14973805-16223805 GCA_949125395.1 Diaphora mendica
TGAGTGATATCAATAATTAATCTTCATAAACTTTTAATATTTTTTTGATTTAGTATATTAAACTATTATTAAAGTTAGATTAAATTTATAGTAAACTAGATGATCCGGCAAACGTAGTTTAGCAATAAGAAAAAAAAAAAAAAGATGTTGGTCGATTCTCAGACCTACCCGATATGCACATAAAATTTTATAAAAATCGGTCCAGCTATTTCAGAGGAGTATGGTAACTAACATTGTGACACGAGAATTTTATATAAGATAAGGATGTAAGAACCATTATGGTATTTTCTATTCAAACAGTTAAAAAGTTTTGCATCGATACCTTAGTTAGGTAACGCAATCACTTTATGCATTCGCAATGAGTATGGTGGCCACCACTCTTGGATTCTGCTTATGCTTTCCATCAGGCAGAGTAGAGTCATTTTGGCGGGCCATACATAAAAAAAATGCATTGACGACACGAGAATGGGTTGCATTTCTGCTTTTCTAGTTCACTCTGATGAGCAAATACTACAATTAATAAATAGCGGAATAGAGAATGAGATGTGACTGGCTTCTTTTCTCAAGTAGACGGACAAGGTCAAGCATCTCGTTGTAGCCTTGTAAAATAAGTTTTTCTTACAAAAAATGCGTCGCACACCATATTTGACTTAATAATCAGTGACAGTGAAACTGGGAGTGTATTTCAAATAAGCATGAAAACAACCCGAATTCAGTAGAGTATCTTTTATATAAACAAAATTTTTATCAAATAATCACCTACCTTTAACAATTCATTGCTGGGTTTACCTATGTGTCTCCTTAGAAAGAGATTTTGGTCTACTAAAACACGCTGTCCAGACGGGTTTTTAGGGTTAGTGTTATGTATAAAGTTTTCTTTTTGCCGCGTTGTAGTCCCGCGTAGTTCGCTTTTACAACATCCACGGGCAGAAACTGGAAGGAGAGAGACGGAATGGAGGTAAGAACCGTCGGAGAGCCACGTTTCGGCATGAATGGGCCGGCTCGACCGGAGTGATATCACGGCCTCACAGAAAACCGTTGTGAAACAGCGCTTGCGCTGTGTTTCCGAGTGACTGAGGATACCGGAGGCCCATATATCTTTAAACGCAATGCTATTGTGTAAGTGTGATCTTTTTTCATCAAATGATATCGCAATTTTAAAACCCAAAAGGCCAGAATGTCACAGTTTTACTAACCAAAGTTATCCAAGGAAAGGATAATTTGTTGCAAAAATCCAAAGAAAAACTGTGTAAAGTTCAAAACCATATAATTTAAGTTTTAGTGGTCTTCGGAAAACCAGATTCTCAGTTTGGTTGTAGGTATGTTTTATGACTACACTAGCTGACCCGGCGAACTTCGTACCGCCATATTGACATGTCTGTCTCAGCTTCCCACAGGCAGTCGCGGACAAAAAAATATACTTTTCCCGTTATCTCTTATTTTTTTCTTTCTAGCAAAAAAGAATGAAAGCAATCGGACTATGTGTTATTGAATTACAACTAATAACATATTTTGACTTTCATCCCCTCTCTCCAAGAAACCGCGCTGAATTTCGGATTAAAAAGTATCCCATGTCCTACCTCATAGTATGAACTCAAATCGTGCCAAGTTTTATTTGAATCCATTCAGTAGTTTCAGCGTGATGCCGGTGATGCGCGGCCAAGATACAGACAGACAGACAGACAAAAATGAAAAATAAAACAGTTTTGAGTTCAGGATATCGATACTGAACCCAAAACTGTTTTTTTTTTTTTTTTCAAAATTTTTTTGGAGGGCTCTCCATACGATTATGGAGAGCCCTTTTTGTCAAAATATCTTTAATGTATAGAATTGGACCTGTTACATTTTTATTTTAGGTAGTATAGATGTATATAATAACTTAAGAGGGTATAGTATATACAGGGTGTCCCAAAATTCAACGATAAGCGGGCGCCTAAAGGTTGACCTGCTAATGTACATAAGGAAAAAAAAAAAAATATATACCTATTTTTTTTTTAGTTACAAGAAAAATTTAGAATTTCTTTGAAAATTTATACCTTTCATGATATTGCTACTATTCACCACAACTCTTAAAGACACCAAATTGCCCGCAGTTTTTACACAAAAAAACGTTCAAAATGATTTGTTTCCCTACAATTTTGAAATATTTTTACTCAGTGTACTTTGACTCATGGTCTTGTAAAAAAAAAGTATGGACACCACTACGTTATATAAATAAAAAAAAATGAAGGGTGTAAATTTTCAAAGAAATTCTTTTTTGTGATTCTCACTATTTGTATTTTTTTCTCTCTCATAATGTAATCTATCGTTGAATCTTGTTTTCGAAATAAATGAGTATTCTTATAATCTTATCAATATGTATGTGTTTAATAAACAAAAATATTAAGTCAGTACGCTTCAAAAACTTTAAAAGTTCTGTACCGATTTAGCTTTTTTGACACGATAAACAATTAGATTTTAATATAGTAAAATTTTATTTTATATATATTATTGTAATGATAGTGAAGGTGATATTGTAATAAATAAATATATAAATATAAATATTGTTTTACCTGATTTTCGTATCAGTATTATTTCTTATTTCTCATCAATGCAACCATAATAAGCCATAGCGAAGCGTGTGGCAGGTAGAGCTAGTCCTACCAGTTTATTATTTTAAGTTGTAACACCTAAACCTGTCAGGTGGTTCGCAAGTCGTAACCCATAGACCTAACAAGAAGGAGGGTTCGAACCTTGCAGTCCCCTAGACCTGAACAGGGGGTGCCACTCTCCGACCAACCCAGTCAGCAGACAGAGCATGATGATCCCAGGGCGCCTTTATAAAAAATTAAATAAAAAAACTAAAGAAGTCATATGTTTGTGTGGGTGGGTTCCTTGAGGATCACTTCAGAGAAACTTCAATAACACAGTAACACCAATATAATTCCATTATAAATTATTACAATAGAATAAAATCCTTATTAATTAAATTCATAGTGGGTATGAACACAATTAAATACATAACAAAACAACAAAGAGTAAGAATTAAAAAAAACTTCTTGACCTTCCTCAGGCACGGAAGTTGGCTTGATGGGCGGTCAGGCCATCCTCCGCATACCAGTAGACACATCAAGACACATAAGGGAAGCCTCGCCTTGCAGGACATGAACATCATAACTTCTAAGAGGTGTAGCATCTCAACCGTATCTAAAAAGGTGCTTCTCACCCGTATCAAGAAGGTGCTTCTCACCCGTATCTTAGAAGGTGCTTCTCACCCGTATCTTAGAAGCCCTAAGAACAAATATACTTTCTAAGCATTTTTTCAAACTAACAACGGACATAAAAATAAAAGTTTCAAACAATTTTCTTAACTTACCTAATGGGCACTCATGATTACTACATGATACACACAAGAAGAAAAGGAAGCGAGACTGAAAACATTCCTTTATATACACAGTCTCATGGATTGTTCCAGAAATCTCCCACCTATAATCTCAATATGACAGTCTTCAATGACACTGACATTGAAGACTGTCAGTGTCTTCACTGACAGTCTGACTGTCACATGATGAGTTCACAAATCATCAAACCCTATCAAAGCATTTTTAAACAATTTACAATTATCTAATACAACTCACGAAATTACGCCCGCTCTCGCACAATCAGCGAATCAAACATCAAATCAATATACTTGATAAAGCCTAATTGCACAACGAGTCCACAGAGGGCGCTATTTACAAAATCATTGTTATCTTAAAAAAAAGGTGTTACAAAGTACAAGTTTGCGATCGAGATGTTTCGCTGTTTGATGGTCTCTCACGCAAAAACTACCGAACGGATTTAGATTGAAAGTCTACAGTATCATAACTTACATACATCATAATAATATATTAGGCTACTATTTAGTGTGATAACCGACATACTTTAGGAACTGCAAAAAGGGGACAAACATGTTTTTGTCGAAATGAAACAAATGTATAACCCAGGTGAAAATAAATTTATTAGGTAAATTACACTGTGCCCTGCATCTAATTTAAATTTAAATAAATACATCCTTCATTATTACGTTAAAATTAAGAACGAATCAATAATTTAAAAACTACAAACTTGAGCACCGTAGAACATAAACAAATAACTTTAACCATTGCACGTCCTATTTTGTTTTAAAGAAAGCAGACAATTCACTTTATACTTAATCTAACCCAACGATAAATTGAAAAATACCCATTGCATTGTGTAAATACAGATTACATGTACACTTTTACAGAGTTATTAACGACGTGCATAAATGTAATCAAGGACATCAGCTCCGGTGACCACGCCTTTGGGAATGAAGTAATCAGAATCTGAAACAAATCGTGAACTATTGATTAACCCGTTCTACATTTTCAGAAACGTGACAACCCTCAAAGTTGTTATATAGACACAATTTATTAACCGACTTCCAAAACGAGGAGGTTCTCAATTTCATCGGTTTTTTTTATGTATGTACATCGATAACTCCCTCAATTGTGGACCGATTTTGAAAATTATTTTTGTATTCGAAAGGGTATGCTCCTCATGTGGTTCCATGGCCACCATATCAGGATCTGATGATGGGATCCTAAGGAAATCGAAGGAAACCCTCAAATTTACGTGAGCTCCTGCAATGAAGTTACGAGCAATTGTCTGCATGCCTTCATATTCTGTAGACATCATTAAATTTTAAATAAATGATGATGAGAGACTTTGGAAAGACTAAAAAGCGAAAAATAAAAAAAAACTTCGTTTAAAAAAACCGACTTCAAAAACTAAAAAGTATAAAATAACTTAATTTGTATGTGATACCTATTCATAAGTGTGAATTCGGTGCCAAGCCAAAATGTAATAGTAGGTACCGCACTCGCCGCGCGTGACCTGGAGCAGGATAGCTGCTCTTCGCGTTGAACAAAACAACCGAAGCGTCGTTGACGTTCGTCTCGAAATATAGCGAGTGTGGTACCTACTATTCCATTGGCTTGGCACTGACTTCAAACCTATGAATAGGTATCACATACAAATTAAGTTATTTTATACTTTTTAGTTTTTGAACTCGGTTTTTTAAACAAAGTTTTTTTTTTAAATATCTTAAGAATGTAAATTAGACATTTAGGTAGATGGTAAATCTTAAGAAATGCATGAAATATACGGTTAATGTTAAAATAAACATGTCACAAGAACATTGTTATTGAATCATGTATGTGAGGTAAGGTTAGAACAGTAACCATTCGGCAGATCCCCTCTTTTGTTGTTGAAACGTTTGGATTACATTCCACGTACAAAGTTGGATTGGATTGTTTTATTCCCAGAACGAACGTTTGCCAACCGTCACTGCTAAAACCGAGCATTTACTAAATTCTATTTTTTTATGAATTCATAACATCTTTATCAACTAGTGGCGGTAAATCCTAAGATTTACTGGTAAAACTGAGATTAACCAACATTCGGGCTTTTACAGTTACAATAACCTTGTGTTAATTTTAATATATTGCCTGTTTGTAGTTATGATCAGAATGTACCTACCTACTTAAATTCTTGTGAAAAAGTAAATTTAAGTAACCTTTCTCAAGAGGATTATATTTATCAAATATGGGTAATGGAAGTATGTACAAACCCTTGTCGCTATCGTATCCTTCTTCTCCGATAACCACAAAAGGAGTGATGTCTAGTATACGGGATAGTAGACCAATCGTTGGCATTCCTTTTTTCCCATTCTTAGCTAACGTGTAAGAATTTTTAGCAAGATGTTTTGACACAGGATCCTCAAAGTTAAATTCTTCAGTTGTGGAGCTCGGTAATTTCAATGGATTGGTTGCAAAATTACGAAGACTGTCTTTGGAAATGGCGCCCAAAAAGCGTCTGAAAAGGATTGTTCTTTTAATACTAATAATTATTAAGATCACAGTTTTAAAGAAATACATGCAATGCACAAAGCTTGGAGAGGTCTAGGTATACGTAAGTCGAAACTGTCGAAAATCAATGTCTTCAATCAGCCGGAATTGGAGCAGTCGAAAGTACTTAATTGTATTATGTATAAAAGTTTACATAATTTCGTGTATTTTAAATAGAGAAAGTTGAGTTTGCCTTTCAATTGGACTTCAAAAGATAACAAGGTTTAATTTTTTTCTACGGTTTGGGTATTACTTTTGTTTATATTAAGATCTCTCATACTTAGGGCAAAAACTTTCTGAGTTATTTATAAACAAGAATGTATGAAAGTACACTTTCAGTTAGCGAGTCAACTGACTGACTGATTTTATGACTAACTGTTTTTTTATGGTTATGTTACCCCTTTTCGTCGACGACAACAGCAACTTCTCCGTCTGTCATAGCTCCCAGCGCTTCCTCACAAGTTGCGTTTGCTATCAGTTTCGGATATTTATGGCTCAAAACCAATTGAGTAATCGGGTCCTTCCACCATCTATTTACAAAAAAATATAATAAATATGGCCTAAGTATATAGTAACTAAGTAAAAACAACTTGAATGTAACTATTTTTATAACATATTTGCTCGTAAAGGGTCTCTTATTTCACCAATTTCAATATCGTAATGTATCTCATTACGTACTTGTGCGTTATTGTAATGTAAAACGCACGTTTTTTTTTTCATAAAGTAAAACTCAAGGTTTATCAAGATGCTCGAACAATACTCTTTTAGCAAAGAGATTTTATGTCAGAAAAGTGGTCAACATTTTATGAGTGAAAGTAGGAGAAACGAGACCACAAAATTCCGCAGCCGCCTCCGCCGCCGACTGCTGAACTCTGTGGTCTCGTTTCTCCTACTTTCACTCAAGGGAGTGAGAGAGAGACTGGTGAAATTTTAATTAATAATAATAACTTGACAAGCTTAAAAATGCCAACTAGCAACGTTATAATCAATTTTACAAATTGTTCAAATTTTTATAACTGCTTTAACAAATAATTAAAGATTTATTCGATCAAGAAAGTCCGAGTTTTATTTATTTCCTCGCAAATATGTTATAAAACGTCGTATGACATACGAGCGCTAGCAATATCGCCTTGGTTGTAATTTTCAATTTACCGCACTTATATCTTAATGTACTATTACTTGATGTTTAACACTTAACAAGAAAAAAAGATACCTCATAGTTCTTTGAGGAGGATCCATAAAAAGCCGCGCCTCCATCCATTGATCGGAAACGAATTTGGTCATATAGTTACGGATCCCATCAGCTAAAATTACAACGACTTTTTTTCCCGCGCCAATATTAAATCTTTTGACTGCTTTTATAGCTGCTGCCACTACTACACCGGCGCTTCCACCTAAACATAAGGGTAACGACTAGGTCCGTATTTTTTTAGTTATTCACACACAGCTTATATTAATGTGTGTGTAATCTGAACCTGGCAGTGTTCGGTCTTCTCGTGTGTTAGCAAAAATAAGGTGACAGGTATACACACTCCAGGACGTGGAAGTACTTATTTGAAAACTTTAAACTTCAATACAATTCACGACTAGCCCCGCCAGAGTTGATGTTGATTGGGATTCAATCATGATCAAATTCTATTAATAGATACCAAATTTCTTACCACATAGGATTCCTTCTTTTTTCGCGAGTTCCCTGGCCATTAAAAATGATTCTTGATCAGAAACGATTTCGAACTGATCAACAACAGATTTATCAAGGGTCATCATAGTGTCCGAGCCATATCCTATTCCTTCCACCTAAAAAAACAACGAAATAACTTATTTTTACTGTTTTTGAAGGCTCGGTTTCATTTATGTCTGATGAAATCAGGGTGAAGACATGAAAAGCCAAATTAGTATAGCAAAGGACAAAATTAACGCATGATGGAATTTTTAAACCTTTCGTAAAGCCAATTCTTCAATCATTTGGTGGAAAACTGCGGTAAACCTTTTAACGTTCACAACGTTAGACCTGCTTAGTATATATCTGTTCCATTAAGATATATTGAAAATTTGTGTGGAATTAGTAATACTAAAACGATCTGGCAAAATATTAACAATGTATGGATTTGAGAAAGGTAAGTATTCTAATATGTACATTTAAATGACTTACTAAATACGGATGATGTTTGCCATACTTGTTAAACATTGCGCCACCGTCTGGTTCTCCTACGACCACCAAACAGTTACTGTACGTTTCTTTCAATTTGAGCCCAACTCCACTAACAGTGCCCCCTGTGCCAGCTCCCATGACAGCCATATCTACTCTATCCATAGCGGACACTATCTCCGGTATCCAGTAGTGTCATAGTGAACTTTTGGGTTGATATGGTTGGCATACTGAAATTAATGGTAAGGCATTCTATACTTCTAATGTGTAAGTACGACAGTACTATTAATTATTCTGTGGTGTAAGTTAAAACAATGCTGAAATTCTAGTGAAATTTTTTTCCTCTACTGTTGCGTATGAAATGCCAATAAAATGAAAGGGGTTATATTAATTGGGATAGGGTCATACAGTTTTTGAAAGTCAAGAAGAAGAAGCTCGTATTACAAGATTTGTGACTAAGAAACATGAGTTACCCTATACCCGCAGTTATGAAGGTGCTCCCACACAGCAGTTATATTATTATTATTTTTTTTTTTTTTTATGTTTGGACCGCCAAAATGACTCTACTCTGCCTGATGGAAAGCATAAGCAGAATCCAAGAGTGGTGGACACCATGCTCACTGCGAATGCAGACAATGCAGCATGGCGACCCACACCATGGCGGCCTAGTGATGCTGTTGCATCTTTTAGTCTAGTCAACAAGTTTGGAACTTGTTGACTAGACTAATTGGGCCTCCGGTCTCGCACTCACCAACGAAACACGACAGCACGCTGTCATTTTACGTTGATTTTCTGTGCGAGGGTAGTACCGCCCCGGTCGAGCCGGCCCGTTCGTGCTGAAATCAGCGTGGCTCTACTACCTTCTGTTAGAGAATGTTGCATACCATTTGTTGTCTAACATTTTATAACAAATTGTAACAAAAGTAATAAATTGTTATTGACGTTATACAACTTCATGTAACAATTAAATAAAACATGATAAAACAAATTATAACTTTTGTTGTATGACATCATCCGAGCTTCGGTGGGATGGTTTTTTTTATGGAATAGGGGGCAAACGAGTAGAGCAGTCGAGCAAACGTATCGCCTGATGGTAAGCGATTACCGCCGCCCATGGACACCCGCTACACCAGAGGCGTCACAAGTGCGTTGCCGGCCTTTGGGGAGTGGGGAGAGGGATGGGGAGGAGGGCCTCCGGTATACTCACTTACTCGGTGAAAACCAGAGCAGGCGTTGTTATAAAATAGGACGCTGTTATAACAATGTTATATTCTAAAGCTGCTCGTTGCTGCCGTTCAAATATATATATGTTTTGATAGGTATAATTTTTTTTTTACTTTAAAGCTTAGAGATAATATTCTGTTATTTTTTTGGTGACCAACATTTTCATTTCAAATATTTAAAAAATATGATTACCTGATTTAAGAGCACAACATTGTCAGGGTCTTTTTCCTTAATTTGACGAACTACATCCATTGTGTTACCTTTGATCTTCAATACTTCTGCACCCATTAAACGCATGGTATCTACCTTTTCTGCCGAGTTTTTCTCATCCATGACTATTGTGCATTTTTTGCCTTATAATACAAAAATGTATAAATTATTTCTATAGAATTTATACATTAATAAAATTCAGAAATATGACACTTTTTTATGTGAGTCCGCAAATCTTTTGTTTGCTTTGATTAAATCTCAGAAAAAGTATGAGTATTTTTATTGGCAATGAAGTATTTTTGCTCTATCATTTCAAATCCTACGGCAAGTGGAATTCGACTAAGTATAATCAATTAATTATTGAGTTCAAATCACAGATAACCCCCTCTGTGGTTCAAATATATTACTAACAATCCGCCCCGGCTTCGCACGGATTCTTTAAGGAAAGTATAATATAGCCTATGTTACTCTGAGAAGATTTCGGGCAGGAGCTCTTGAGTTTATCGCGAACATACAGACAGACGCGGTGGAGGTCTTAGTTTTGTATGTAAGGATGAAATTTATTAATGGTGAGCTCAAAACATCAATATTTTCTTAAAATTCCTACCTTTACATTCCCATTCATGTTTTTGACCTTATCAGGTTACCATCATTTTACAGTTTTGTGAGTTTCACTTAGAGTGTGTTGATTAATGCTATAAGTCGCTAGCCACCAAATTTCCAATAAACTCTTGTTATCTTACTTTAGAAATGTACTACTCATATGGTATACAGGTGTTATGCCCTGTTCACAGTATGACTTAAAATAACTTACGATTCAGTTTTTGAAACTTTATGATTGCAAAAACTACTCATTTTTGATATTCCATAAGCACAAGGCTTCTCTCTTTTTTGTTACCTAAAATTGCAGAATTAAATGCTATAGCAATTCCAGTATTTCCAGACGTAGCTTCAATGAATTTAGTATTCTTCTTTATAGCACCTGCTTCGGTTGCATCTTTGATCATCGCCATACCGATTCTATCTTTAATAGAACCAGCTGGATTCATAAATTCACATTTAACATCTGAAATTAAAATATATTGTAATGATCTGTGTGTCTCTTTTTGTTTAAAAAGGTGTACCTTAGTTAGGTTTAACCGTATTCTAAAAGTCACAGTACCTACTATGAATAGAGAATACTTAGAAATTACCGTGGGAGAGCCACGCTTCGGCATGAATGGGCCGGCTCGACCGGAGTAATACCACGGCCTTACAGAAAACCGGTGTGAAACAGCGCTTGCACTGTGTTTCACCGAGTGAGTGAGGATACCGAAGGCCCATACCCCAACCCCAACCCTCCCCCCATCCCCCTCCCCATCCCCCAAAGGCCGGCAACGCACTCGGGACGCCTCTGGTGTTGCGGGTGGCGGTAATCGCTTACCATCAGGTGATATGTCTGCTCGTTTGCCCCCTAGTCAATAAAAAAAATAAAGAGGGTATGTTCAGCTCACTTCAGTCCTCGATAGCAATGTCTACATGGGTATCTTCCGTAATTGAGAATTCAAAGGCGTGTAATATAAAATGGCAAAAACACGTATCATTATTTTATAAGTAGGTACATGGTGTTGAAAACTGCTCTTAGATGTTTTGAAAACAGCATCGAAGTGACGTATATTTCAGCAGATCTTCATAGTCATCATCTTTGACTATATTATAATAGGTCTTTACCTATGAAATTGCCGTTTTGTATGCAATAAGTGAAAGTACTTATTTTTTCAAACTTTTTTACTTCTGTTATTCGAAGTAATCACCCATGCAATCGACGCATCTTTGCCAACGCATTGGCAGTTTATTGATGCCCTTCTTGTAAAAATCAGCTGGACGGGAGGCAACAAACTCTTCAAAGGCATTTTGTACTGCCTCTCGGGAATTAAAAATTTTACCCACCAAAAAGTTGTCTAAATTTTGGAAAAAGTAATAGTCGGTAGGTGCAAGGTCTGGTGAGTATTTCGGATGAGGGAGAGCTTCCAACCCCAGCTCTTGCAGCTTGGGGAGTTTGTTGCCTCCTGTCCAGCAGATTTTTACAAGAAGGGCATCAATAAACTGCCACTGCGTTGGCAAAGATGCATCGATTGCATGGGTGATTACTTCGAATAACAGAAATAAAAAAGTTTGAAAAAATAAGTAGGTACTTTAACTTATTGCATACAAAACGGCAATTTCATAGGTAAAGACCTATTATTTAGGTTCAGTGCAATGTGTAACATTACAAATTGCGAAGATTCTTTAGCATCTTTGGTAAAGTAATCGTTTTTAAATTGGAAAGGAATAATGTAAATATGGAGTTGGAAAACGAAAATTGCTAGGCACCTGGAGTAAAAGATTCCGCAAATCTCGCATTAGAAGAAAAACGGAAAAAGTCTTTATTGGTATTTAGGACATCAACTGGACATATTTTATTATCATTAACTAGCAAGATTCTGTAATGGACATAGATGCTATACTATTTCCATTTCTTTATTTTCTCGATGACAGTTCTTTGTGGAAACTTGAACGGGCGTCATTTTTACATTTTGTATACATTATCTAATAAAAATATGACGCTTACGCACTTACAAGGTCATAGCAGATGGATGGACACTCATAGGGATGGAGCTATCGATAAACGTAATACGATAACAGACCCGATATTTTTTTACAAAGTGTAAGAAACTGAACATTGCCGGATAATTTTGTACAAATTTATTAACTAATATTACATTTCATTACAAGATGTAATTATATTATGTTGATTCTTTATTTATTTATTTTAATCAAAATCTGATGAATCGTCACTGTCACTCGATGAGCTCTCCCTAACATATATTATAAGTTTCTGTACTTCTATATTATCGAATGCCACATGAATTTCCCAATCCGACGCTACAATGTTTTACTTCCGCACATGCATTTTTTAATAAATCTAACATCTTG
Organism: Diaphora mendica; assembly: GCA_949125395.1. Taxonomy (NCBI): domain Eukaryota; kingdom Metazoa; phylum Arthropoda; class Insecta; order Lepidoptera; family Erebidae; genus Diaphora; species Diaphora mendica. Next base: position 14,986,232 of record OX421328.1, read on the forward strand.
TTTGCCGTAAAAGGGGGATGGGTATTGTTTCGAGCGGCGTGTCGTTTGATCTGTGCCCATATTAGTTCTATAGCATTGTACTGGCAATGATACGGCGGAAGTCAAAGAACTCAATGACCACATTCGGCAGCTATTTCGTCGGTAATTTATGTTTTAGGGAGGCTTTTTTTCGATTTTAAAATATTCACTAATTGTACTTTTAATAAAGTACTATCCAAATTTTCGCCATGACGTTAGAGCCAGTCAATTATCTCTTGTTTTTTATTGGCCTGCGTCGGCATTTTATAAATTTGTCTGGTATGTATCATTGTCCATAATAATTATCGACGGTTCTTCCAGAGATTGTACCATTTCTTAGATTGTATCATTTCTTTAAACCATCCTTCGTAAATCTCTGCGTTCATTTCTTCGTGGTAGTCCACTGTTTTCTTGGATTTAAAGGCCAGTAAAGCAAAGATTCTTGTCAGACACGAATCCTTTCGTAGACCCTGCATGGCATATGATAAGGCGTTCACCTTTTCCCATTGGCACTGAACTAGTGGAAGCGGCGGTGTCGTCCGTCTAGTTCTTAGATACTGTGTGGTTTGGATTTAACCAAGTCTCGTTAGTGAAAATAACATTTGACCAATCTGATATCTTTTTGGCTTCGCTCAAAAACTCGCAGCGAGCCATAGCAACGTCGTGACGCTTATCAATATTTTACGTTTGTTCGATTTTTTATAAGAAAATCCAATTTCTTTCAAAACCAAGCTAAATGACGATTTTTGGCAATGGAGCAAACCACATTCACCTAAAGAAACAACAAGTTTTTTAAGTGTTGGAATTTCTTTGCGCAAGTAATAGTCATATATATGACGGCGAATAGCGACAGCGTCGAAGTTGTCAACCGATGCCACACGACGTGGTTGGCGTTTTTTCTTCGGCGTACTAAGCTTATTTTCCTGTGTGCCGCTTGTACCGGTGGTAATTTTTGAAATTGTAGGTCCACTAATTCCTAATGCGGCTTAAACACGCTTTCGCACTTGCGACAGTGGTAATAGCGGGCCACCATTTTGATACTCTGCTTCAAAGTAATTACGAACCTTGATCTCTCGCCTGCCTTTTCAGAACAGATCCTTTAGGCATTTTGACATTTGATAGCTGGGCAGCAATCAACAAGGAGGAACACAAAATACACAACGTGACGTATGTATGGATAATGTGAAAAAACTCAGCGAACAGAAATGTAGTGACTTTAAAGCACGACCGTCTTGTTGCGAGTGACAGATTAAAACAAACACAAAATGGTGGTGGGTCATTGAGTGTTCCCAGCTTGCAAAAATATATTTGAATGTTTTTGTTGTATTTGCCTTTGTTCAAAACATAATAAATATATTCGATCGATATCATTACTTATTTGGTCACAACACTACAACTATCAAACTAGAACTGTCATCGAGAAAATAAAGAAATGGAAAGAGTATAGTTATTCATAAGAAACATTGCTACTGAAACGTTTAAATGTATAAAGTAGGTAGGCTAAATGGGGTATAAAGTGAAGCTTTAGGATACAATCGACACATAGTCTGCTCATATTAAGGCATTATTGGATAACTTAAGATTTGTAATGATTAACCGAAAATTGTCCTTTGCCTTATAATTTTATTGTGATAATGGACTTCACATTAGAACTAGTCCTCTTTTGAATTTTGAAATTTACCATTCTACCTTTAGTAAATTTATACTTTAAAAATATAAATAATGTGTATTTAAGAACTTACATATTTCACATTCCACTTTATGGATTTTTGGTATTTTGTTCAATTTAACTAGAGGTGTGTTACCCACGCACTCCAAAACATTGTTGTAAGTACGATTGTTACTAAGAAAATAAAAAATAATGTTGATCAGTATGTAATAGAGAAAAATTGTTAGTAGAAAAACTTCGATCGGATCTAGTTATATTTGTTTCAAACCTGTCGTATGGGACATACCCAATCAATATCCATCCAGGTGACTACTTTGGTAACTACTGATTTGTTTATCGTATAATTTATTCATTTATCGATTTCATCAGAGATTGTAGATCATCATCATCAGAATTGTACCTAGAGTGGCAAAATCTGCCTCCATCAGTTACTGGCCAGCGCATATTGTCAAAACCTGAACTCACGACCAGCGCACGTGTTTCCTTCCCACTATGATCCCGGGTTCTTTAAGCGGGGCGTGAAAAAGCATCTCACCAGGCCGCCATAGTGTGGGTCCCTATGCTGCATTGTCCTTATTCGCATTTAGGATGGTGACCACCACTCTAGGATTCTGCTCATGCTTTCCATCAGGCAGGGCAGGGTCATTTTGGCACCTAACACATAAAAAAACATGATGAAAGATGGTGATTATCAAGACTTACCCATGTATTGAATGACTTCTTTGTTCTCTCTTAATCACGTTTGTTAGGTTACTCATATTGGAAGAATTAAAATCGGTCAACTGGAATGAAAAGTTATGCAAGACTGTGACCCTTCCTGTGAAGTGAATAGGATTGAAAATCTGTCTTTTATGAGTTCCTTTTATAGATCATAGATGTTTCATTATAAAAACACATAATGTTGATTTTATTATTAAAGTTTTATATTTTTTAAAGTAATGTTTTAATATATTTTATTTCACTTTTTTATGATTTTAATCTATGGTTTCAATAGGTTTTATCGATCAATAGATTTTATCAGATCCCAGAGTGAAACGATAAACTAGCACATTTTGCTTCCACAGCTGCAGCTTTTGCAGTTTGAACTAAAACTGGAACTCACCGATGTCTTAGAGTTGTAATTTTTCCTAATAAATATAAAATACCCGGATGACCGGTATTTTATTTAGGGCAGAGTTAAAACTGGATAATCCCAATTGGCTTGGTTTCGATGTTACTTAGCTTCTTGAGACTCCACGTGATAGAAAAGTTTAATTGCCCTAGATATTTAAATCTCTTCTTGTTATTGAGATTATATTTTGTTTTTTTTTATGGTGGCCGCCGCAACACCAGAGGCGTCACAAGTGCGTTGCCGGCCTTTGGGGGGTGGGGAGGGGGATGGGGAGAGGAATGGGGAGATAGGTTTGGGGTATGGGCCTCCGGTATCCTAACTCACTCGGTGAATCACAGCACAAGCGCTATTTCACACCGGTTTTCTGTGAGGCCATGGTATCACTCCGGTCAAGCCAGTCCATTCATGCCGAAGCGTGGCTCTCCCACAGTAATGTTTTTCTTTAAAAAGACAACTTCCACACAAAGATAGCATTTTGCAAACATACATTAAACGGACATAAAGAACACAAAGACTCCGAACAATAATTTGTGGATCACACAAAGTTTCGTTCCACGTGGGATCGAACCTACAAAACTTAGCATAGTATGAAACGGAGAGGAGACCGTTTGAATTATTTCGGCATCCTTGAGTCATTACATATTACAACAGTCACTTTCTAAGAGCATGTCTATTTCTATGTTTTTTTAAGGCATAATATAATTCACTTCACCCATAAACTGTTGAAAATTCTTAACCGACTTCTAAAAAGGTAGGAGATTCTCATTTCCATTTTTTTTTCATGTTTTTTACCTTAGAACTTTCGACTGGGTGAACCGATTTTGATGATTTTTTTTATCTTAAAGCTGGTGATTTCCGTGTGGTTCCATTTCAATTTGGTCTAGTCCTTGAAGTCGTTTTTTTTTTAAATTAAACAAGATTGTAAGGTGTTTAGACGTATATTCATTATTATGAACTTGAATATTTTAGTTACATTGGTATTGACAATGATTTCTGTTATTACTCGAAGATGTCACAAATTATTTTGAATATTCCACTAAGATAGTTAAGTTCAGCGTTGAACTGTTTCATCATCACTTTTACGTATATAATCTAACACATCATCGCCGGTGACCACGCCTTTTGGCTCGAAGTAGTCTGAAATAAAAAACCCATTAACTTCACTTCACAATTTAAATATATCAAATAGGCAATAAGTTATAAATATTTCAGTAAATTGTATACTCAAGAAATCTCTTGTTATGGTTAATGTCTCAAATATGTCTCTTTTCTAAATTTCCTTTCTACGGTCCTAACTGGAATTTTAATGCCACTGATGCTGATAATGATATATTTCTCATCATTGACACGAATCGGAGTTCTTTTACGAGATTTACATAAGAAGTCTTATGTGAATATAGTAAAGCATCGCTTATTTTATAAATCATGTCATGTGAGTAAGTTTTCGCATTAGCCCTAATCCAAAGTAAAAAAAAAACTAACATGCTGCACAAATTTGAAGTCTATGTATTGTATACAAACCTTTACCATCGCCATCGTCTCCCTTTCTTCCAATAATGACGAACGGCGTGATATCTAATATGCGAGACAGAAGTCCAATCGTCGGCATTCCTCTTGTACCGTTCTCAGTCAATGTGTAACAGTCTTTAACAAGATATTCTGTTGCCAGATCTTTGAAATTAAAGTCTTCAATAGTTCCGTTTGGCAACCTCAATGGATTTGTTGCAGCGTTTCGGAAATTATCTTTAGTAACAATACCTACAAAATGTCTGGAAAAGAAAATATTTAGACATAAATGAACTTCAAGTACTCTATAAAGTTGCAAAAATGTTTATGAAATTAAAGAAGATTTACAGAATTGTGATTACATTATTGTCCGCTGAAAACTTAAAAAATTATAAGAAGTTTGGCAACTAAAGAAAAAATCTGGTGAAAAAAGCAAAGTGCTAAGGTAAGTTCGGTTTTATTTTACAAGCTTTCTATTAACTTGCAATGTATGTATGTATGCTTATACAAGCATACATACATACATTGCAACCCGAACATACGTTCGGGTGGAATCTTGCAACTCATTTTGAAGCAGATATCTTCAACCGATCTTGCTGAAATTTTGCAAGCATATATATACAGCGTGACAATACAATATTATAATGACATGGAGCTGATCTAATGCTGGAGCTGGAAGGCGGCCATAGGAACTCTGTTATGAAACATCGCAACATCATCGAGTATGGACTCGTTTGATTCGTCTCAAGGCATTCCAGTAAAAGCTTGTTTTTAAAAAGCTGTTTAATTAAATTTATTATAATTTCAACTAAATATGTGGACATAAATACCCCTTTTCATCAACGATCACGGCGATATTAAAATTTTTCATAGCGTTTAGAGCCAGTTCACAAGTGACATTTTTCTTAAGCAATGGATACTTGTGAGCTAATTTTAAATCACTGATTGGTTTGTTCCACCACCTAAAACATACACAACACATTTTCAATATTATTAGTTAAATGATATATAAAATAAACGGATATGTCTAGTAAAATTTTAACGTAATTACTTCATTGTGTGTTCAGGGGGGTCCATAAAAAGATGCGCCTCCATCCACTGATCTGTGACAAACTTGGTCATGTAGTTACGAATCCCATCGGGTAATATTACAACTATTCGTTTTCCTTTGCCAATATTCAGTGTTTTAGCAGCCTTTATTGCTGCACACATTATTGTACCGCTGCTGCCACCTGCCACATATAAAATTATGTTAAATATAGAAGTTTTGGTTGGAACCTCTTCAATCAAGTCAAAAAAGTGAAAGAACATTGCTGTATTTTTTGAATGTTTTAAAGCCTGTCATAATTATATTGCCGTATTTTGCCACTGCTGAACGGCTTCACCCAAGGAGTGCCAGCTATCCAGATCTTGGACAGAACGCATCCATCCCCCGCGACGCAGTTTATTCAAGATGCGAGTAAAATATATCACAGGATGCCCTTTACTACGTTTGCTTTATCACCTCTGACGTAATGAGTTCTTAAGGCGTAAGGTTTTTTCTATATTTTATGAATATTAAAAAAATAATAGCAAAATTTCACCGAACGCAATAATAATTAACAATATATATAAATCACCGCATAATAATCCTTCTTTTCTTGCCAGTTCTCTTGCCATTAAAAACGATTCTTGATCAGTAACCACCTCGACGTGATCAACGAGAGACCTGTCCAGCACCTCTGGCGCCCAAGTTCCTCCTACTCCTTCTACCTATGATGAATAACACTCATAGATGTATACACGAAATCTACAGTGGCATGATGTTTCAGTTACAAAATCAAATCTCTAAGTGGACCTCAGTTAAAGAAGAGATGATTGAAATTTAAAGGAAGTCGAGTTCTTTGCTATTTTCAAATCATAACGTAACAAATTCTTACCAAAAAGGGGTGTTCATCAGCACAAGGGTCAAACAATGTGGAGCCATCCGGTTCAGCAGCAACTATTATACAATCTGGGTGTTTCTGCTTCAGTCTAAGACCGACTCCAGTCAGCGTACCACCTGTACCCGCTCCCAAGACTATCATATCCACCTTATCTAGTGCGCACAAAATTTCCGTCCCAGTTGTCTCGAAGTGGCTTATTGGATTAACGATGTTTTCGAACTGTAATGAATTGCAAATGTCACGTTATCAACAGCTTTTAATAGTTCAATGCTGAACATAAACCTCGCTACAAAGGAGATTTTCGCCTATTATAGCACACTATATAGCCAGACGAGTAGGATGATTTAAGTTTTTAAGGTTTATTAGTTTTATTTCTCACTGCAGTGATGTTGTCCTGCATAGTATGCTCCGTGTCCGTATGCTGCTTACGTGCGTCGTCTAATCAAACACTCTTAATTAATAAGGCACCACACGGATATTTTAAACGTAATGGTCCTTAATTAATTTTAATGATTATTTTCCTAGTTTCTCTTTACCAACACAACATGAACATTTTCTTTATAATCCATATTTATAAAAGAGTAAGGTGACTGACATAAGACTGGCTGAAGCTAGAATCCTGAAATTTTGCATGTAGGTTCTTTATTTAACGTAAGTGAGCGAATTTTTGAAATTCCTCCCCTAAGGGGGTAAATCAGGGGATGAAAGTCTGCGTGACTGCGCGTGTAAAAGCTAGTTGGTAATATAAATGAATATAAATATATATTTTCGGACATCTAACACACAAAGCCATCTAGTCCCAAGCTAAGCAGAGCTTGTGTTATGGGTACTATACAACTGATATAAATACATATAAACTTTTTTTTGTAAATACATACATATTATACATAGAAGACACCCAAACTCCGAAAAAAATATTTGCAGATCATACAAACATTTGATCCGACCCGGGAATCGAACCCGAGACCTAAAGCACAGCAGTCGCATACGCTACCATTGCGCCACCGAGGCATTCCAAAAATATTTATTTACTCTTTTTAAAGATATCTATAGTCGTATAATGCATCAGAGTATTCTGCAAATATTTACCTGGTTCAACACCAATACTGTGTCTGGATTTTCGCGTTGCATTTGTTTTGCAGCTTCTATTTCGTCACCCTTGACTGAGATTACTTCTGCGCCCAACAAACGCATTGTGCACACCTTTTCGGATGAATTTTTCTCACCCGTTAAAATAGTGCATTTTTTATCTAAATGTTTTACACATCAAAAGATCAAATGGTGTATCACAAATTATTATTTGACTGTTTTGAATTGTCTTTACAAGTTCTAGACTACAATTATTGTTAAAAGTAAAGTATACGAATTTGAATATGATAACAATTTTGCTTACCCATTAGTGTAGCATTCATTGCAATACCAATGCCGGTGTTACCAGAAGTAGGTTCAACGAATCTAGTTGTATCATTTATAATACCTGATTTTTTAGCATCTGTGACCATTGCTAATCCAATTCTATCTTTTATAGAACCCCCTGGATTCATAAACTCACATTTTGCATCTGAAAACAAGATTCACTAATGTCATCATCATTTTATGCATACTGGCATATCATCTAACTTAACCTTTTGCTTAGTGATTTAATCTAAAGATTCATAAACTAACTCTGTTATTAAACATTAAACATTATTTAAATTTTACGGTTTTGTGTTATTTCCAACTTTAAGGCTATAAGTTTAAAGTTGATAATAACATAGAACAATTCTTTAAAATAAATTAACGTTGTGGAGGAACGGGTGTAATGTCCCTCCAACACAAAGGGAGGATCCTCCGACCAGGCGAGGTGATCATGCCTGGCGGGCCAACTGCCCAACGGTTGATGTTGGGATGTTGTATGTATCTTAATTGGCGCGCGAACTTTCACTGCGCGATTCAAGATTGGTAGTTTCTTAGTTTCCTTCGTTACTCCGTAGTTCAGTGTATCTTCGGTGGATGGCGCTGTAGTATATTTCTGTTGCGCTGTATGTGGAAGTCGCCACATCACTCCCCTCCAAGACCGGAGGTTGATGTATGTTGAGTCAGCTGTCTGTGCTCTATTGCGGAGCTTGCCAGTGCCAGGAGTGAGCAGTTCCAGTGAGTCGGAACTGAGTGCCGCAAGTTCCAGTGAGTCGGAACTGAATGCCGCTAGTCCCAGTGAGTCGGGGCTGAAGTCCGCTGATCCCAGTGAGTCGGGATGGCGTGCGGTGCGCGGTGCTGCGGTGAGGTCCCCAGTAAGTCGGGGCGTTTGCTGCGTAGTGGCTGGCTGCTGCATAGACGGGAGAGATATGCTCTTCTTACATGGACCGTAGCTGCAGTGTGCTGTGCCTAGACGCTGATGAGGCCGTAGGGGTAAACCAGGCTGGAGCGGTCGCTTCCTGCGTGTGGTGTATCCCTGTTGAGGCCGAGGTTGCTGGCTGGCTGTGAGACTTGCTGTGGGAGTGAACAAGATGGTGGCGTGCTGATGCTGCGTTGAAGGCTGCTTCCAATCACGTCGGGGTCACCACTGTGGAGGTGTGGGTGTAATGTCCCTCGAACACAAAGGGAGGATCCTCCGACCAGGCGAGGTGATCATGCCTGGCGGGCCAACTGCCCAACGGTTGATGTTGGGATGTTGTATGTATCTTAATTGGCGCGCGAACTTTCACTGCGCGATTCAGGATTGGTAGTTTCTTAGTTTCCTTCGTTATTCCGTAGTTCAGTGTATCTTCGGTGGATGGCGCTGTAGTATATTTCTGTTGCGCTGTATGTGGAAGTCGCCACAACGTTTATGAATAAGGGATGTTAACTGTTACCGCCAAAAAGAACAGAAAGAAGGAGGGAAGGAAGGAGGAGGTGGTAAATTAAAAATTCATACATTATTGGCTTATGTGATTAAATCTAAATTAAGTTTGTTCAACTCTAGTTTTATCAAAAATAATATAGAGATCATAGAAGCAACCTAGTCGTGGAACTTCGAGGTAAATAATATACTTACAGATGTCGCAGGTAAGTTCATGTTGTTGTGGTATATTGCTCAATTTAACAAGCGGTGTATTGCCCACTAGCTCCAGAATGCTATTATACACTTTATTCATATTACTATTACTGAAAACATATGAAACATTTTAAATTTGTGTCATTGTACCTAAATTGAATTTCGATATCTTTCCCGTTGAACTATTGTAAGATTCAATGCTTCAGTGATTCATTCATTTATAGATTATATTATATTTTTATCCGACTTCCAAAAGGAGGAGGTTCTCAATTTGCTTGTCTTACCTGACCTCCTCTTGAGCTTCTCTTGGCAAACTCATTCGTATGGTTTGTAAATTATACATTATTAAGAAATAATGTTACAACTTATGCACTTCAAATTCAAATCGTAAATTAAATAATTTTATTTTATCAAATTGGTTTCCACCTAAGTAACTACATAAACAGTATATAAACGGCTGGTGAACTTAAACTGATTCTTCTTGCATCTTACTTGCATTATATATCAAGAAACAATCCTGTGGTTTAACTGTTCTTAGGGTAAAAAACATAAAAGTGACGAATAAGGGTCTGAGTAATCAGTATTTCGATTTTCCCACTTACGACGTAAAACAAATTTTTATGACGATATAGAAATAAAACTTGTCAGACTAATCGTCGTACTCGGCAGACCTTTAATGCATCCTGGTAACGAGAAGGTGCTACAACTCCTAGATACTACGATAAAAAGAACCTTTTGTCATTTACCCAATGAGGGAGGTTATTGGAGCCCAAAACTCTCGCGTCTCTAAATGGAAGGGGTCTATAAAAATATGACGCGCCTATCGGCCTAGTGGTTAGTGATACTGACTGCTAAATCGGAGGTCGTGAGTTCGATTCCCATTATCTATAATATGTATGTATTTAGTATTTAAGTATGTTTAAAAAAAAAAAAAAAACCATGTATGAGATGTATGAGGATATTATTATAAAGGTTGGCAACATACTTGTGACTTTTTGATTGCAAGAGAAAAAAAAGAATTGAAAAAAGAAGATATTAATCAGCTAAGGAGTTTATTCTCTTGCCCCTAAACTTAATACTTCGTACTTCGCTAAGTTAGCGAAGCGAAGTCTACCCACAGTAGAATGCTCCTTTCTTTTCTATTCTTTGCCAGTGCAGACCAATCGGGTAGTTTGCCCCTATATCATAATAAAATAACCGTTAGACCTGTATTATACTCGTCAGGATCGGGAAGAGCACCGTGCTGTTGGTGATCGTGGGAGAAGAAGATTTAGAAATGTTGTAGAACATCCAAAGGATAATTCACTACTCTACTAGAAAGGATTCAGCTAACATCGAAAAGGTGATCCTGTTGGGTAGTGTAGGTAAATAAAAATCAAATGAAAGAACAACTCACCCGGATCGGACTAAATCTGAAGCAGTAGACTGAAAATAGGATGTTCAAATTCGACACAAATAAAATCTAAAGAGTAGTAATAGAAACAACATTTATTTTGTATCTTACAATATTTATTTCTAAACGATTAGCTTACTGACATTAATTAGTATAATATACTACAAACCTAAAAAATATAAACAGTTGAAGTAGCATCAGTTAATATACTATATTATTTACATTCCAGTACAGAATACAACTATGAGTAAAGCAACTCATTTTCCAATTCTTTGAACAGAACTAGAAATAGCTCTTACGAAGAAAATAGTTCCACCTTACTCTGGAAAGCTGATTCCCACTTAATTCACGGGAAAGCTTGCCTACTGATCACTTTGCTTCAGTATTTGAGATCACAGGTAGTTTTAGAGTTGATATTTGCATGTTCTAAAGCGTCAGACAACTACCGTATAACTTTGATTGATATGTATTCCTTACTATTCGTAGGTATTATTTACCTGCGAATAGTAAGAAACACGGTAGATTTCTTCATGAATTTTTATCATTTGTAAGAACCCAGTTCAAAGTTATCCACTGATAGCAAACGAATAAATTTAATATAAAAGGGAAGTAAATCAATAAAATAAGAATTAAATATGATGTTAAGATGACTAATTTATTGTTTTTTAAATCTATGAATTAGTCGTACTCATTGGAATACTCCATCTTACCGTGCCTAGGTTTTACCCTTAGTTCAACTAATATTGCAAGTAATAGTGTCACGTAACACCATGACGAAAATTAAATCGTTGCATTCTGTACAAAAATAAAGGCTCTTGACAGGCAGACATTTTTTTTATATATTATGGATAAGTATCACCTGATGGCAAGCGATTACCGCCACCCATGTATACCCGCAACCCGCAACACCAGAGGCGTCACAAGTGCGTTGCCGGCCTTTGGGGAATGGGGATGGGGGGAGGGGTTTGGGGTAAAGGCCTCCGGTATCCTCACTCACTCGGTGAAACTCAGCGCTAGCGCTATTTCACACTGGTTTTCTGTGAGGCCGTGGTATCACTCCGGTCGAGCCGGCCCGGCCCATTCATGCCGAACCGTGGCTCTCTCGTATCTGATATGACAACGCAATAGTTGACTGGCAGCGTTATAGTTTAGCACTTTAGTTAGACAGTATTTAGTCACAGCAACGGTTACAGCAACTAATGTTTAAACACAGCAATCACTTCACAAATTGTACAAAATTCACAAAACTAAACATCGTCACTGGTTAGTGTCTGTGTGTCTGTTGTGTTCTCTTGAGGTTTTCTTGCGTAGTTCTCATACAACTGATCCCAGTACTTGATTCGTGTCGCCTCAGGGTCTGTTCTGATAGTAAAGTTGCCAGTGATGTCGAGATAACTTATTTGTTCTGTATCGTTCACTTGTGGCCACGTGAAGTCTACTACAGACTCGTAGTCGACGGGCGGTGTGGGATTCCTGAAAAATATATTCGAGTAATTAAAAATTGGTTTTTAAATGTTCTCTGGCTCTTAAGTGAGGAATATTAACTATACCTATATTAACTTCATAATATATCTAAGTGAAATTCGAAAAAGAACAAATATTTTTTTAAATAATTATTTACTTCTAATCGGTTCATGTCAATACAGATTGGTACATGTAATTTTACACAGTTGTTTTTATGAGAACATTAAGTTAAGACATATAAGAAAAAAATAAACACATTAACTTATTGCCGTTAGCTCGACTACTACGGTAGAAACTGAAAATTCATACTGGTATGCATCATTTCTATCATCGGGCGCCATTCTCTAAGAGGATCCCTATCATGTGATTTCAGATCCCGCCCGTATCGACACTACCGTTAATCAATCTAATCATGTCCTATCCCGGACGTAACTTGGGCTATTGTTACGTCAACATGCAACGTTATACGACAGACTATAACGTCATCTGCAATTTAAATCACCATTGTGTGTCGTGTGACTATTAGGTAGTCATTTATCTAGATAGACTACATAATTTGTGTTTTATTTTCTCAAACCAGTTATAGACATTGTCGTATCAAATAAAACGTATTTTCATATTTCTATCATTATAAACAAATTCAGCTTTTATTGGTTGCATCGACGAATTTCTTTAGCGCCAGAATCAGTTAAAAATTTCGGAAGTCATGCTACCGTCCTTTAAATTCAGCTTGATCTCTGTGATAGTTATCATTAGTACCATTTTAGAACTTACGTGGTAAATTTTAAGTGTGAATTTTGATATTGAAATTTCATTGCACTTTATCTATATATATAAAAGAGTAAGGTGACTGACTGACTGACATACCCAGAGATCAACGCACAGCCCAAACCGCTGAAGCTTGCATGTAGGTTCTTTATATAACGTAAGTGAGCACTAAGAAAGGAATTTTTAATATTCCACCCCTAAGCGGGTAAATCAAGAGATGAAAGTCTGCCTGAGCGAAGCCGCGTGTAAAGCTAGTTTGTTATAAAACTGGTAAATAAAAAATGAAAATATAAATTATAAATAAATATTTTGGACATCTAACACACAACGCCATCTAGTCCCAAGCTAAGCAGAGCTTGTGTTATGAGTACTAGACAACTGATACAAATACATATATACTTTTTTTTTGTAAATACATACATATTATACATAGAAAACACCCAAACTCCGAAACAAATATTTGTAGATCATACAAACATTTGGTCCGACCCGGGAATCGAACCCGAGACCTCATGATCAGCAGTCGCACACGCCAACCGCGAGACCAACAAGGCAGTCATATAAGTTTGTATAATGGAATAATATAGCTGTAAGTTTTCCTATAATTGTAAAATAAAATAATAAAATAAATAAATATAGATGATACATAACAATGACGTTTGTCAAAAGTTACTTAATTGCATCGGTTTCGTAGCCATCTGACACAGAGATCAAGTTATAATAGGTTTTTACCTATGAAATTGCCGTTTTGTATGCAATAAGTGAAAGTACTTATTTTTTCAAACTTTTTTATTTCTGTTATTCGAAGTAATCACCCATGCAATCGACGCATCTTTGCCAACGCATTGGCAGTTTATTGGTGCCCTTCTTGTATAATCAACTGGACGGTAGGCAACAAACTCTTCAAAGGCATTTTGTACTGCCTCTCGGGAATTGAAATTTTTACCCGCTAAAAAGTTGTCTAAATTTTGGAAAAAGTAATAGTCGGTAGGTGCAAGGTCTGGTGAGTATGGCGGATGAGCTTCTTGCAGCTGCTTCACGACAACGCGCGACCCCATACTGCGCAATAGACAGTCTCCAAGCTGCAAGAGCTGGGGTTGGAAGCTCTACCTCATCCGCCATACTCACCAGACCTTGCACCTACCGACTATTACTTTTTCCAAAATTTAGACAACTTTTTAGTGGGTAAAATTTTCAATTCCCGAGAGGCAGTACAAAATGCCTTTGAAGAGTTTGTTGCCTCCCGTCCAGTTGATTTTTACAAGAAGGGCATCAATAAACTGCCAATGCGTTGGCAAAGATGCGTCGATTGCATGGGTGATTACTTCAAATAACAGAATTAAAAAAGTTTGAAAAAATAAGTACTTTCACTTATTGCATACAAAACGGCAATTTCATAGGTAAAGACCTATTATTTTACGAACTGCAGTTAGATTAACGTAATTATTTTTAAATTTGTATTAAGCAAAAACACAAAAGAATGCTTACCCTGTTTTAGCAAAGTTTGTCCACATTTGAACCATTCGTCGTGACACTTCTAATTCAGTTGAATCATCGTCTAATCTGTAATTTAATCTAGAAAAGTAGAACAGGTAGCCCATCTCGTCGCCATGACAGGCGCCAGGATGCGTGATTCCTAGCATGCGTTTGAACAATCCCAGGGCTCCGTCGAAAGCGAATCGGTACAAATAAGTCGGACTAGTGCGATTACTTTGTGCTTGCTGACGGACTGTTTCTAAAACTGGACGCACGAACATAACATCTGTGAATAACTATAAAAAACCTGATATTATTATTTGATATCCGACTCTAGTTAGATTCAACGCATGTGCTTTCACAACAAGCATTGTCATTTCTTTTATCTGATCTGAGAATTTAAGTTCATCCTATCCTATAATGGAATATGGTTACAGTGCAAGCTACTCCCTGAAATATATGCCATTTAAAAGTTAATTCAGAGAGGGCTAAGAAATAAATCCCAACAAATACTGAACTTTATTTTAATTTTATTTTATAAAAAACGGCGTGGTGACCGTTAAACCACTAGGCCAAACGTGCAGTCGACTACCCGACGGCAGCGCGCTTTGACTTTAGAAAAGGGCTGGTCATCATAAGGACTCCACAGGGCTCTAGGTAAAAGGCAACCCAGTGATATACGCGCTTCAAAGGCCTGGAGACTTATGTCCGTAAATAAAGTATCCCTATATACTGAAAATTAACCTATAAATAGTCTAATTAAATTTATTATGGTCATCTTAAGATGAAGTCGAGGATCGAACTAAGTGGCGTGCAATAGGAGAGTCCTATGTCCAGCAGTGCACTGCGATAGGCTGATGATGATAATCTTAAGATGAATTTCTTATACCTAATGGACTTCATACTGATAGCTTGTATGGTCATTTATGTTAAATGTTGAAAAAATCAATTAATTAGTAAGCCTGCGAACCATCTTAGATTATACAAACGTTAGACAATCTATGGTTGAATATTTTTTTACATGATTGATCATCAGTGAAGCTTATATTGAAGTTGAGAAGTTGAATTAGTGAAAATAAGCGGCGTAGTCATCTTACATCTATTAGACTGTCAACATTCCTGATATCGACAGGTCGCTCTTGAAAGTAAAACGCTCTGATGGACTCAGATATCTTGTCGGTGATAGTTTCGTTGGTACTCTGGAGCTCTGGTGGCACGACACGTTTGAACTCTTCCTCTAAGTCGTTCAACAACTTTGGGTAGCGTTGTAAACCTGCGGACAATGTAAAATAGAGATATTAATGGCAGGAATTTATGATCCAATTTTAAATTTAAATTTTCAATTTCAGAACGCTAAGATTTAAGCCTCGTGCCACTGCCTCGTTGGTCTCGCGGTTGGCGTGTGCGACTGCTGATCATGAGGTCTCGGGTTCGATTCCCGGGTCGGACCAAATGTTTGTATGATCTACAAATATTTGTTTCGGAGTTTGGGTGTTTTCTATGTATAATATGTATGTATTTACAAAAAAAAAAGTATCATATGTATTTGTATCAGTTGTCTAGTACCCATAACACAAGCTCTGCTTAGCTTGGGACTAGATGACGTTGGGTGTTAGTTGTCCAAATATTTATTTATCTATTTAAGTGAGCATTACTTTTTAACCCCCGACCAAAAAGAGGGGTGTTATAAGTTTCACGTGTCTGTCTGTCTGTCTGTGGCACCGTAGCTTCCGAGCGGATGAAGCGATTTCAATTTAGTTTCTTTTGTATGAAAAGTGAGTTACGTGCGAGTGTTCTTAGACATGTTTCATGAAAATCGGTTGAGCCGTTTAATAGTTATGGGGGTGAAAGTGGGAAAGAGTGAACCGAATGTCTGGAAAAATATCATCGAGTGGGGTCTCAAATGAAAGCGCATAACGTGTTTTTTACTTTTTAAAGGAAACTCAGGTTATTATGTCGGGGGTTTTATTAAATTTTGAGAATTTATAGTTATTCTTCCTGAGAGCTGAAGCAGAAACATTTGGTAATACATTTGAAAAGGAAACCTTCGATATTGCAGTAGTAGATCTAGATAAATAGACTAAGTAATCATTTTGTCAATTTGACTAAATACTCGTCTCTAAAAAAAATTCACTTGGTCACTGAAAAATTTCGTATTTGGCATCACATTAGTTATATTGTATATTCTAAGATACACGATGAATAGTACTCTTAATAGCTTCGCTCACCTTACAGCCTGTTGTGTGGTATTCAGACAGCTGGTAACCACACTAACATTTTTTTAATACAAAGATATTTCTGAGCGTTGTGTATAATAATCGTGGTCATCAAAGTTATTATTAATCCTGTTTGGGAATCGAACCTACGGCTTCTGACTTAGCAGACAGGATCACTAACCTACCTACCTACCTATAACTACCTCGGTGGCGCAGTGGTAGCGTAAGCGTCTACTGTGCTTGAGGTTTGGGTTCGATTCCCAAGTCGTATCAAATGTTTGTATTTTTTTTTCTTCCTAGCCTTGTCCCAAGATTATTTTGGGTCGGCTACTAGTTCCACCCGGTTTTACCTGAAGAATATCAGTTTTAACACGGAACTGGCATCGGACCTCCGCAACCCTGAGGGTAGAAACCGAATTCTAACTTTGAAACTAGTGTCAGTATATGAGGGCACTGACTTCTTAAATAACAATTGCCATAGAGGCATAGGTGTTCATGGCAACCGGGACCGACGGCTTAAAGTGCTCTCCGAGGCACGGGCGTGTGTTTGTGTTCACCGCCAAACTTTCATACTCCAGGCTGGCGGTAATAAGAATTTCATGCCCGACTCGGGAATCGAACCCGAGACCTCTTGATTGGCAGTCGCATACGCGAACCGCCGATCTGCAAATATATTACAATTATATTATTAGGTCTTTACCTATGAAATTGCCTTTCTTCAGTACTGGTCATTTCAAATAAAAAAAAGTTTGTAATGGCTCTGTATTCTAAATTCAAATTAATTTTGTTTTAAAACCATGACATTCTATTTACAAACTCAGTCTTTTGTTTTTTGATTAGCGTTGTATTTTCATTACATTTGCACATTTTTCGTCATACGTCATACTTTAAAAAATCGTGTAATTATGGAATATGAGTTCCGTCGTGGCACCAAAGCGACACAAACGGCACGTAACATTAAAAACGTTTACAGAGCGAACTGTACAAACGAACGCACAACCCGTTATTGGTTTTCCCGGTTCCGTTCTGGAAAATTTGACTTGAAAAATGAAGCTCGTGGTCGTCCGGAGACTTTGGTTAACAATAATGAATTAAAGGCGATTGTGGAAGCTGACGAAACTCAATCTACAGCATCAAAACAATATTGATCCATTTGCGACAAATTGGCAAGGTAAAAAAGCTTGATAGATGGGTGCCCCACGACCTTAACGATCGCCAGCGCAACGTACGCGTCGAGACCTGCCTTGCGCTGCTCAACAGGCAAAGAAATGAAGGAATTTTGAAACGAATTGTTACGTGCGACTAAAAATGGATTCTGTTCGACAATCGAAAGCGCTCAGCAAGTTGGTTAGACCCTGGTTCAGCACCAAAGCAATGCCATAAACCAAAAATGATCCCTAAAAAGGTGATGGTCACTGTTTGGTGGTCTAGTGCGGGTGTGATTCACCACAGCTTTTTACAAAACGGCATGAGCATTAATGCAGATGTGTACTGTGAAGAACTGGAGAGAATGATGGAGAAGCTTGCACATCTGCAACCAGCTTTGGTCAATCGGTCGTCCCCACTGCTCCTTCACGACGACGCGCGACCCCATACTGCGCAACAGACAGTCTCCAAGCTGCAAGAGCTGGGGTTGGAAGTTCTCCCTCATCCGCCATACTCACCAGACCTTGCACCTACCGACTATTACTTTTTCCAAAATTTAGACAACTTTTTAGTGGGTAAAAAATTCAATTCCCGGGAGGCAGTACAAAATGCCTTTGAAAAGTTTGTTGCCTCCCGTCCAGCTGATTTTTACAAGAAGGGCATCAATAAACTGCCAATGCTTTGGCAAAGATGCGTCGATTGAATGGGTGATTACTTCGAATAACAGAAATAAAAAAGTTTGAAAAAATAAGTACTTTCACTTATTGCATACAAAACGGCAATTTCATAGGTAAAGACCTATTATTTGTTTCGGCGTTTGGATAGTTTCTATGTATAATATTTATGTATTTACAAGAAAAATGTACCCTTAACACAAGCTCTGCTTAGTTTGGGACTAGATGGCGTTGTATACTAATGTGATTATGAGAGAGAAGGAGCAGAGAGTGCACCTGTGTTTGCGCACACACTTGTGCACTATAATATCTCCTGCGTAGTGGCTGGTCTCCGTTGAGACTGGCCGCCGTGGCCGTTATCGGCTAGGACAACATTATTAATAATACATGTATTAGTTGTTCAAACTACTAACCCCAACAAGTTAGTCAATAATAAATTGAACTTATATAACTGCCACCGACATCACAATTTATGGCCACATATAAAAAGTAATAAAGTGCGTCATAAAATACTTTAATGTTATTTTATATCTTGAGTGAACCATACTAGAAAGCAAAACGTGTGTTCCCAAGTTGAATCAACCGCGTGCGTTATTCTATTATGTAAATAGCTACAAGTAACGAGTGCTGCGTTCACCCGCGGTCATTATTTACTCGCTCGTTCTGTTGTTAAATACACTTACGTAACATTACTACCGCCAGAAGTTATATAATACTGACATCTTATTTAATTACACGGACGTGATTATGTGTTTTTATCAACATGCTCTACTTTTTAACTCGACGTCCTTCAACGCTGGACTTTATAGTAAGATCTTTCGGGTTTAATTTCCTAATAAATGTTGATTTATTTAGAGATATTTGGTCGAGGAATTTTTGAAGAATATGGCGATGGCAGAACAGAACATAAACAAACAAGTGACCTTGTGACGTATAACTGGGGATCAACTCATACATCACAGTTTGACCAAGTATCTGTACCTACTGTCTTTTTAATATTTTTAAATTGTATCTATTAAAATCAGCAGGGTAAAATACTATAGGTATTTAAATATATAGTACTCGTAACAGACAGACAGAGAATTTATAACATTAGTTACATTATTCATTAGCATGGACGTTCCTTCGAAAAATTCTGTACACAGAATTGAGCTCTTCCTCTGGAACTCAGTTTATTCTTGTATCTGAAGAGGCAGTGTACCGTTTAAAGGTTCCTAATAAAAATTGATGCACGATGCATTTGTCTAGTGTTAACTTTAAACAAAAAATATTGGTAACACATAAAGTAGTTACATAAACACATCGTATTGCACATTATACAGTAATGAAAATAAGTAATAATGAAATGAAAATAAGAAAAGAAAACATTTTGCACATCCATAACATATTTTCAAAAGAATCATGATTCAAAATGGTTTATTACGAAAAGTATGTTGAAAACTGTGAAACTGAGCTGTGTGCTTTGGGCGTGACATAACAATACGTGACGAGAAACATATCGATCTCGTTACAATAGAAATTGTTCATCCGTGAAATCACATAAGTGGTTTGTTGCTTCAGAGAGCTTAGTGTGAATTTGTTCCCATTTACTCGATAGTCATGCTGACCGCGTTCGATGTTGCGATTGGCCCGCACCGAAATTTTCACTACATAGAAAATCTGGTTGTGATTTGATTAGTGATATAAGACATATATTGCTTTCATCCATCCAAGAGCCTTGACCGATAATAATAATATTCAGGTTTGCTAGTGGTAGCCACTAATAGTCCACTTTTTTTAAGGCTTCATGTCGTTAAACGGTTTAGACTTTTATAGTACATAGCAATATAGCCTTTATAATTAATCTACATGGGTCATCATCATACATCATCTGCTAGGTTCATGGGGTCCGAGTGCTCGTGCTATGTTTAAACAACTAGTTAAGCAACTGATCGACGCTTCTCGTGACCAGAAGGCCGGCCTTTTTCTAGCACAGAGAATTAGCATTGCCATTCAACGTGGCAATGCTGCCAGCCTTTTGGGAACGTTTCCAGTAGACGATGATGCGGAGGAATTTTTTGACGCTTGTATGTGTTAGATATATATGGCAACACTGTCTCTCTCTCTTCCTCTTCCTGTTTGGTCATGGCCGCACTTAGCGAGTCCTCTGTATATTATTTAATAAAGTCAAAGTCATATAAACAAAGTGCTTTTAATACGATACAACCAACCTATTATGGTGACAGCGAGGCCTAAAATAGAAAAAATAACAATTCGTGAGAATTATGACCGACCAAGGCGACGTCAAAACCTACGGTTCACCACATGGCGGATCTTATGTTACGATTGGATCGGGTTCCCTAAAACCCTTAGACATAACTTCAAGTAACATGCCGCTGACATGGAAAAACTGGATTACCCAATACAAATATACATTAAGGCTAACGACCTGGACAACGCTGACGACGCGAGAAAGGTAGCCATTTTGCTTCATTATCTAGGCACAGACGCGCTTCAGATTTTCTTTTCGTTCGATTTAGATATTGATAAAGTCAGTCTTGAGAAACTTATTTCGACATTTGAAGATTATTTTACGCCACAAATCAACATCACGATGGAACGACACAAACTCTTCAATCGCCGTCAGGCCCAAGGCGAGACAATAGATCAGTACTTAACTGATTTAAAGAATATCGCTAGACAATGTGATTTCGCAGACAAACAAGACAGTATTCTTCGAGATATTTTCAGCTGGAATCTACACAGTGACAAACAATACATTAAAGAAAAAATATTGGTACAAAAACCAAACACTTTAGAGAAAGCAGTCCAGCTAGCCAGAAACGTTGAAGCTTCTAAACAATATGCTAAAAAGCTAGAAGAAACAACGCCAGCAGCAACAATCGGGCAGGTTCGTCAATCAGTTCAGTCAAAAAACCAACAACATAGTCGGTGGAGCAGTCATAACAGAGGGACCACTAACAAACAGCGCAATCAAAAGGTATGCGGAAAGTGTGGACAAATACATCGTTTTAAGTGTCCAGCTAAAGGTGTTAAGTGCAAAAAATGTAGCAAGTTCAATCATTTTGCAGTAATGTGTCGTACTAGAAATATAAATGTAATTGAAATTTTGGATTTCAGATGCCGAAGCCGAAGATGACACGTTCTGGTCGCATTGTTAAAAGGCCACAACGTTATCTACAATAGTTTTAAGTCTTAGTTGTATAGTTTTCATAAACAATAATAAACATATTTTCCATGTTAACTTTGGATTTGCTAACTTGTGGGTTATTTTGAATGTCAAATCCAATGACGTTTAATAGCTGTCATATTTGACAAGCTGCGTTCAATTTATTAATTGTAAAGTTTCCACGGCTTGCAAAATAAATTAATTAAATAAAAATAAATTTAATAAAAGTAATTAGGTAAAAATAAATAAATACTTTTCGGATAATTACCTCAAGCCTTGGACTCTTCTTATATTTGTTCTTAAAAGGGAAGATGTTAGATATATATGGCAACACTGTCTCTCTCTCTTCCTCTTCCTGTTTGGTCATGGCCGCACTTAGCGAGTCCTCTGTATATTATTTAATAAAGTCAAAGTCATATAAACAAAGTGCTTTTAATACGATACAACCAACCTATTAGTATGTAATAGTACATTATTGCAAAGGCCGGGAAATAGGCAATTGCAGGTCGAGTATGAGTTTGAAGGCCGAGCCGTAGGCGAGGACTTCACTAATACGAGACAGGCAATTGCCATTTCCGCCGTGGCATATATAGTGCTTTTCTCAAAAGAATGCAGGAAAATAAAACATAATTTTATATTATATATTTAATTTACATAATAGTTACTAAAAGTTTAATATAATAATTACTAAAAGAAAATCTTAAATCTGGTGGAGTAAAATCAATTTCCATTTCACTCTCTGAACTGTTGGAACTCATTTTAATTATTCAATTTACATATATTAAATATTTAAATAACAAATCAAGACGAATTTTCAGCTTTGCCGCCGATTTTCTATTTATCATCTGTGCCGAAAGGCAAACGCATTTTGCCACGTGAACGCAATTTGTACTAAGCAAAGAGATTTTGGTATGCCAAGAATGATAAAAGAGATCTAATCAAAGAGTAATAATAACCCCAGCACGCCGTTTCATACAACATTGCTGGAGCGTTGTAATGTTCAAAATGGTAAAAACGCTCCTGCAATGGATTTATTTTTCGCTGTCCGTAACTTAGATATTTCGCGTGTTCTTTTTTCGAAAATAATGAAAATATTTCCATGCATGTTTGAGAAAATATTGTTGTTTCCTTTTTTTATTATTATTTCCTAGTATTTTAATTTAATTTTAAGATAATATATTATGTTTATATTAAGTTGATATTAAATTTTTATATTAATATTTATCCATATTAATCTACATACCACGAGAATATCTTTTATCATATTTGCGACATCAAGAGTAAATTGGAATTTTATTATGAGAATTGTCCTTCTTAATCATCTGCTCTCCTAGCCAAGTTGCATCCAAGAAAAAGTTTCAAGGTTCTTTGGTCGAGACTTAATGCTTAAAGAGTTATTGTTACAAAAGTCAATAAACTCGACATTCACGTCGCAATTTGACACAATCTGTAGATTTATACGCATACCGCAGCATTTGACAATTACGAAGTGAGATGAATTGTAAGAAAAACCAGTTCAACCTCCTAACCAAAATGGCATTCTACAAACGTAAACGTTATTAGAAAACTAACAAATGTATGGAAATAACGTCTCTCTACGCTATTTACGTGGTCAAAACAAAATATTTGTCAATCATACAAGAGATTAGAAAATAAAGGCGTAATTTAAGCGATTGTAAAAAGATAATCGACGCGAAATACTTGCAGCTTGACTAAGACGGCTGATGATTAAGAAGAACATTTTGCGTACAAAGTATCATAAAATGTGGAATACACAAAAGTTAAAGGATTATCACAAGTTAAAAATGTCCAGTCCCATCGGATTATGAGAGTGAGGGAACAGATTGTGCACCTGTGTTAGCTCACACACTTGTTCACTATAATATCTCCTGCGTAGTTGGCTAGTCTCCGTTGAGACTGGCCGCCGTGGCCGAAAACGGCTAGAACATCATATAGAGAAGTTTAGTAGTATGTAGTATGCGTTACGAATTTTGAGCAATCTAAATAAATAACTTTTCATCCCACCAGCTCGTAAAGAGTATTTTTGCCCTTCGATATCTGCGTGCAAAAGCCGTTTTTATTCGCTAGAGGATAAAGTAAAATTTAATTAAGAACATCATGTGCACTAAGCTTGTGAAGTCAAAACATCATTAAACCTATTTACTTCTACCTCCATGGTGTCGAATTTATCATTTTTGTTTTTATTTGTTAAAAACTCAGACTCGGAACCTTCTTGGTGTACTTTTTTTTTATTTGCTTTGCCAGCGCCATTAGTTAGTCATTTCCTCGCTGAGGTGGGATGAAAAGTTACGTGTTGCACTCGAGTGCAATTTCTTTTTACCTAGTGCTCTTTTGATTCCCTCGCTGATGCTCAGAATTCTAATTTTTTAATCACTCAATCACTGCTCGATCATCAAAATTGAGCACCCGGTTAAAAAGCAACTTTGCACTCTTGTATAACAAATAACTATTATTTAAGTACGTTAAGTAGTAAGTTATCTTTTATTTTTTCTTTCTAGCAAAAAAAGAATGAAAGAAATCGGACAATGTGTTATTGAATTACAACTAAGTACATATTTTGACTTTCATCCCCTCTCTTCAAGAAACCGTGCTGAATTTCGGGATAAAAAGTATCCCATGTCCTACCTCGTAGTATGAACTCAAATCATACCAAGTTTCATTTGAATCCATTCAGTAGTTTCGGCGTGATACGCGGCCAAGATACAGACATACAGACAGACAGACAAAAATGAAAAAATTACAGTTTTGGCTTCAGTATCGATAATAGACAGCCCTCCAAAAAAAAATTTCAAAATATCTTTAATGTACAGAATTGGACCTGTTAAATTTTTATTATAAGTATATAGATAAGTATAGAAGTTCTCTCTCTGTATGTGTGAGATATTTTTTCTTTTTCCTTGTTATGAACACGTAATACATAAACAATTCACATTTCTTGCTTATCCAAACAATATGATTACTTAAGTGCGTAAATATTGATATGCTCGAAACCTCACTATCTTAATCTATGTATAAATACCGCTAGACTACTTAATCTTAGAAGACTTGAGATTACAGGAATATGCAATGTCATGTAATGTTTTACTATATCTGACCCCTTAGCCAGATTCTCTTCCTGCAATCACTAACACCTTTGTTCTCAGTGGTCTCTTGTATTATTGGCTAATATTTTGTTTTCACCACGTGACTTATAGTTGAGATGACAAACGTGTTGAGATTCATTTTTAACCGACTTCCAAAAAGGAGGAGGTTCTATGTTCCACTGTATGTATTTTTATTTTTTTATTTATTTATGTTCACCGATTACTCCGTCAGTTGTGGACCGATTTTGAATTTTTTTTTTGTATTCGAAAGGGTATGCTTCCGAGGTGGTCCCATTGCCAGCATATCAGGATCTGATGATGGGATCCCAGGGAAATCGAGGGAAACCCTCATTTTTTATAGGCACGTACTATGTTTTTCGTATATTTTTTGAAGGTACACCGGTATTTGCGTCTGGTAGTCATCATTTTATGATGATGAGCTGATGATGTAAGGTACCACTCCTTAACGGTTAGGAGTTGGAGGATAAATCTTTAAATATCATATGTATATAAGTTACCTTTAGTCGTATTCTTACAAATTATTTAGGTAAGCTGATGATGGAAGGTGGAAGGTACAACTCCTCAACGGTTAGGAGTTGGAGAATAATTCTTTCAATTTCATACGTATCTAAAGACCTTCAGTCGTATACTTTCAAGTTATTTAGGTGAGCTGATTATATAAGGTTAAACTCTTCAACAGTTACGGATTAGAGGATGATTTTATTATAACACGTACGTATAGACCTTAATTTGTATTCTTGATGATGAAATTTCATGAAATAGTTCAACTTACTACTGACCTACGATTGATTGCACTAAAAACTGAAAAATAAAAACTTTTTATATAAAAAAAAACCGACTTCCAAAAAAACATCCAACGAAAACTCTCTGTCTGTCTCTCTGAAACAGAATCTGTTTGAAGTCGGTGCCAAGTGACTATCGCTTAGACTTTTGTAATTGATCGTTTGTATTCTTTTTGGCTTAGCACCGACTTCAAACAGATTTTAGGTACCTAGCACACATTATAATACTACTATTTAAATGAATAAAGAATTAGGTATACGCAATTTATGAAGAACCAGTTTATTTTACGCTTTTAAGTGTTTTTTTGGCAGAGAGTTTTCGTTGGATGTTTTTTTGGAAGTCGGTTTTTTTTTTGTTTCCTATTAACGTTTACGTTTGTAGAATGTAAACTTGGCTAGGGAGGCTATTTCTTATTATACAAACTCATCAAATAAATAATAATCTTAAAGTCAATTACGTTGTGGTCTTATTAAAAACCGTAATTTCAGCTCGTTGATTCAAATATGGTGTGTCGCATTTACGTTATCAACTAAAATCGACTTTATAGTTACTTGGCTAGGGAGGCTATTTCTTATTATACAAACTCATCAAATAAATAATAATCTTGAAGTCAATTACGTTGTGGTCTTATTAAAAACCGTAATTTCAGCTCGTTGATTCAAATATAGTGTGTTGCATTTACGTTATCAACTAAAATCGACTTTATAGTTACTTGTATTCCGAGAGCTGGTAACCAATTCTGAGTAGGCACTACGAAAATTTTTTTAATTGTTCTCGATGGACCCTTAAACAAGACAGTCTGCAATGGTAATTTTTTATTTTTTTAAATCATCATCATTTCATCAAAAAGACGTCCACTGCTGGACATTGACCTCCCCCCTCCAAGGTTCTCTACAACAACGACCGTAAAATATCTAACCCATACTTAAAAAATCTTTAAAATGGCTCAAAATCATGTTTGATGATCCTTTTGAAAATATCACGTATTGTAGAGGACTATCCTTCAGACAGACCTCGACTGTCTTATTTATGGGTCCTTTGTTTACTATACACCTAAAAAAAATTTAAGTCTCTCAAGAACCTGTTCGAAATTGTCCACCAGCTCTCGGAGTAATATGAATCAGTTTATGTATAAATTGGACGTTTCTAGAATGATAGATTACGTTAGTGACTTTATTATTTTCTATGTCAATAATGTTACACGCTATCAAACTCAAAAAGATTTTAATCATATAGGCACTTATTTTACAGGCACTTATGAAAAGTCAATATTTAATATTAAAAAATCGAGTGATTCTAGTCGCCAGTTCGAGGTGCAGCCTACCATTCATGGAGAAGAATCTGGCAAGAAACTCCGTTGTTGCTCCTTTTAAAAAATAATAATACGGTTTACAAATTTTTGTTCTCACTAAGAGACTTGAATGAGAACGAAGTCGACCAAAGAAAACAAAACAAAAGGTTTGGAGTCATTGCTGCACAGCCATGAGCTAACAAATCATGCGCCGTTCTTACTGATCGCTGTAAGAGTTTTACATTGTTATATTGTGACATTGCATTGTTATATTGTGAGGTCCACTTATGGAAAATAAAATTTAAATAGCACTTTCACTCACAGTCAAATTTAAAAAGATGTAATATGTCCAAATATAAAACAATCAATAAAATGTCACAAATGTAAAATAAAGTAAGACGCATGGATCAGCCATCGACCTATTCAACTATAGTTGAGCTGCGTACTCAGGCCGCACAGCAAATCATCAGGTCCATATCAAAGAAATTAATAATAATCATAGTCGACAAGGTGCTCATACAATAACAAGTGCGTATTTAATAAATGGGGAAACATATTGTTAGATAAGTACCAAAGTACCATCTGTATTCATTTACATTATACAAGTGTGTGTGGACAAGGAATTAGATGTCGTTAGGTTACAGTATAAAATATATACAATATTCATACCGGAGTACCAACATGTCAAATTTTAATACATTATACAATATATATATATATATATGTTTAGCACAATTTCAAGATGAAGAAGTTAGTGTGTATATAATAACACCTTAAGCCCATGACTCTTTGTCGTTCAGATAATCGCCAACCGTATAGTAGGCTTTTCTAATAAGGTGTTTTTTTACAGTACGCTTGAATTTATCCATAGGAAGGTCAATTACATCTGTAGGAATTTTATTATAAAGACGTATACCAAGACCTTCGAACGAGTTGTGTACCTTATGTAAACGATGATAGGTACCAACGAGTTTAGACTTGTTTCTTGTATTAATATTGTGTACATCACTGTTTTTCTTATAGTCCTTAATTAATGTTTTGTCTAACAAACATAACATTTGCAAATATGTACTGTGATGCAACAGTTAAAATACCTATATCTTTAAACAACTCTCGAAGAAAGACTCTAGCACCTAAATTGTATATTGAGCGGATGGCTCGTTTTTGTAGAATAAAAATCGTTTCAATATCAGCCGCCTTGCCCCAAAGTAGTATACCATAGGACATGACGCTGTGAAAGTAGCTAAAATAAACTAGCCTAGCTGTGTCCGTATCAGTGAGCTGACGTATCTTCCATACTGCATAAGCTGCTGAACTAAGTCTACCTGCAAGGCTATCTATCTGGGCTCCCCACTGTAGTTTGCTGTCTAATGTAATTCCCAAGAATACTGTTGAGTCTACAATACTTATGATTCCACTATTTAGAGTTAGATTGGTGCCTAGCTGTTTTACATGTGGCATAGTAAATCTCACACACTTTGTTTTATTTGAGTTAAGTAGGAGATTATTTGTTGTAAACCAAATCAATACATCATTTAGTGCCCTATTCACATCGTCAAAAACTGTTTGCTTATGATCGACTTTAAAAAGAAGTGACGTATCATCAGCAAATTGAACTATATCACAGATATCTTTTAAATAATATGGTAAATCATTTATATATATGAGAAAGAGTAGAGGACCCAGTATAGAGCCCTGCGGAACGCCCATAGTAACAGGTAGTCCAGAAGACCTCGCACCACTGACATCTACGTGTTGAATTCTATCTTTCAAGTAGGAAACAATTAGTTCCAAAGCAATACCATTAACGCCATAATGCCTAAGTTTAAGAAAAAGCGTTCTACACAGTCAAAAGCTTTTGAAAGATCGCAAAATACACCTATCGCATCCTGCGAATTCTCCCATGCATTAAATATATGTCTCAAAAGAGTTGCACCAGCATTAATTGTTGAACGACCCTTTGTAAAGCCATATTGTTCTTTGTGAAATAAATTATTTAGATTAAAATGGCTTTCTAGTTGTTGCAAAATGACTTTTTCAAAAATTTTACTAATAGCCGGTAAGATTGAGTTTGCCCTAAAGTTACTTGGTTCAGTTGTACAACCCTTCTTGAATAAAGGTATTACTTTGCTATACTTCATGAGGTTAGGAAAAAGACCAGAATCAACACATCTATTGAAAGTTACAGCTAAAAATGGTGCTATATCAATTATAACAGTTTCTATTAATTTATCAGAAATCCCCCATAAGTCCCCTGTTTTCTTAGAATTAAGAGACTTAAATGTTTTCATAATATCTGTAGGGTTTATGTATTCAAATGCAAATAAATTCTTACATTCATTTACATTGGCCTTTAACAACTGGTATATTTGTGAAAAAGGTATTAAAAGATTCAGCTATGTCTAAGTTGTTTGTTAAAAACCTATTAATAATATTTAGTTTTAAATCATTGTCTCGAGGTTTACTACGTCCAGTTTCATTGTTAATAATGGTCCACGTAGCTTTTATCTTATTATTTCAAGACTTAATTTTATCACCTATGCACAAAGACTTCGCCACGCGACACGTCCTCCTAAAAATCCTTGAGTAATTTCTAACATAATCATGAAATTTTGGGTCAAAATTACTCTGCCTCAAGGCATACAACCATAAAGCCTTTTCTACTTCTGCATATTCCTGGCGTCGCCCAATCACAGAACGTCATTTTTGGCCTTTGCATAATTGTTTTTGACTTAAATAAACTGTTAAATTAGAATTCTATCATACCGAATAAGCAGCCGCAAAGCTTATCCGGATCCCTTTGAGTCCAATCTAAATTGGAAACCTTATCTCTAATGTTATTGCTAAAATTCAATAATCGGTTACTGGTCATGCCTGCATATAATTTTGTTTATTCTATTTTCTTTCATACAAGGTAATGTAACAAATTGCCCACAGTGATCAGCAATATCAGCGTTACGTCGTAATAATAGAATACATTAATAACTTTAATTTCGTATCATATACCATAGATAATAACTTCCTTCCCAGTAAACATCCGGATAGATCGTACAAATACAGTAAAGGTTCCACTGCTAGTGACGGTTTTATATTTTTGAATGTTATTTTTATCGAGTTTATTTTTCATCCCACCAGCTCGTAAAGAGTATTTTTGCCCTTCGATATCTGAGTGTAAAAGCCGTTTTTATCCTCTAGAGAATTAAAATAATCGGTTTTTACAAAATGCATTATGTATGTATACACTGTACATATACTAAAATATTTTTTTTTTATAATTTCTGTTACATTGTCTGTCTGTCAGTCGGTCTGTCTGTCTGTTTGTTCCGGGTAATCTCTGGAACGGCTGGACTGATTTTGACGGGACTTTCACTGGCAGATAGCTGATAATCTAAGGAGTAACTTAGGCTACTTTTTTAGACTAGCTTTGTCCCGCGGTGTAACTCGCGGTACGACAAAAATCGTGGACAACACCGCGGGGTTCACCTCGTGCTGTTTTGATTCCCTCGCTGACGCTCAGGATTGCTCGCTTGCAATGAAGTCATCAAAATTGAGCACGCGGTTAAAAAGCAACTTTGCACTCTTGTATAACAAATAGGTAACTATTACATAGCATTTAAAAGTTTAACCCGCATGAAAAAAGAATAATAAAATAGGAAAATATAAATTCAAATAAAGCTACTTACGTCGAAACAGAATGATTCCTTCCTGTGCATTGTACCCCGTGAGGAAAGGTACGTCGGCACCGGTGAAGTTCTCATTGGGGGACTGTGTAAGGAAGGCGCCTGGGCCCGGAGGCTCCATCGCTGGCAAGAATGGTAGAGCCACAGTACTCTGTAGGTCCATCGACTTGCCCTTCGCACCCACCAATCTTGCTCCAGCTTTCACTAACAGTTCACTAGGCGTAGCCCGCAGGTATCCTGTAGTAAAAAAAACTCATAAGAACTCAGCAAAATTATTCGCAACCTACGTTATTCCTATCAAGCATGTTAAGAAGAAAAAAGTACACGTAAGTTGCTACTGTAATACTTTATACAGTATTTGGGGTATATCTAATATTAAATCGAAGAACTAGATTTCTTTCAAAACTTAAGATTTAGCTAAAATATTAAAGAAGTCGGACGAAACACATTTGATATTTTTAAACATAAATTTTAATGTCAGTTGAAATGTATCATATAAGCTTATATGTTAAGAAAATTGATTAAGTAGATACATGCCTAATAGTTCAGCTGTACTGTTGGTATCGATGCCGAGTTCTTTGCCAAGTTCAAATGCCCTTGCAAGTGGTTCTTGCGCCAACGCCCAAGGAGCAATCGCAACACCACTTTGGGCGATCGCTGCGTGGAACAAACCCTAGAATACATAAACACATTTAACAAATTTATTGTAATAAAAAATGTTAAAACATATAATCATTTATTTCCTCTTTATTACTATTTTGCTCGGTCATACATATTAATAAGAAAAATGTATTTATACCATCTCTGCAAAATGAGTGTAATAATAGTATAGTAGACAATGTCAGTTGGAGTTTTTTGAAGATATTGCAAGTCAACGATTTTGATAATGTCAATCGATATAATATAATACATGAGTTTGGGTTACTTCAATGATATTGCGTATTTATATATTTCTAATCGTTATATGATAATGCTTCGCGGGAAGTCATCGCCTTCTAATCATGTCAGGGATTTGACTGCGTTAGGGTCATTCATACTCTTTGCAGTGATGTTTTCCCTGCGTTGTTTGCGTGTGGACATCAACTGCTCATCTATAGCTCTGTCCGTGTGGTGACGGTTGTGACGGATATGTTTCTTATGAGGCGACTAAGGGAAGAAATTACAGAGGAAAACATACACTGCAAAAAGAAGGATAGTTTGAAACAAGCCAACCCAGACGGCCAGCGCCAACGTGTTGTAGTAATTCAAAACCTCCTTTTGATGAAGAGCTTATGTTCAACAGTGGATTATTAAACGCCGTTGATGTACCTACATAATTAGACACATTACATTTTAATAAACATGAATTCTTTCCCTTTTAATTAATTATTGGTTGCGTTAGTCAGTTTCTCAAACGAGAATTTGAACGAGACATTGACTTTATGCAATGCTGACATTATATAACATTTGTTGATTGCATACCTATCGAAACAATATACCTACTACACAGTTTCATATGTAGATTTTGCAACGTATACCTACAGAGATCGTTTTGACATTTAGTAAAATGATTTTTTATACATGTTTCATTTTATTTCACTGACATACAAGCACGCAGTTGACCTTTTGTAGATACTAGATATTACTAGCATTGTCCGCGGCTTCGCTCGTTTGATTACTCGTTATTTCGTATTTTTAACTTTGAAAATAACGATTTGGTAAGCAATCGTTATTCCCCTTATTTTACCCATTTAGGGATGAAATTGACAAAAACCCAGTAAGACTTTTTATTAAAAAGCATTAGCTACCGAAATTTCAAGTTTGTAGCCCCAGTGGCTTAGGCTCTGCGTTAAGAAATTTGTTGGGGAATTAAGTAGACCTTTTGATGCTTGAAAAATTGGACATTTAAAGCATGTCTGTAAACTTGTGCAAACTTAGGGCTATTCTGGTCTTGGAACTGTAGATAAAGAAAACACGTATTAACACGTTCGCAGCGGCACTGATTTATCTGTATTTTCCATAAGTGCGTTACGAGGCCTTTGAAACCTCGTTCTGAACCAGACGTTGTAGCCGCACGAGGCTTAATAAACTCCACCGCCCACAGGAGACAAAAATCCTTTTTTTGGCGCCAAATAAGGCGAATTTTACGATTTTTATCGCGATTATTATTATCAATGAGTTGATTAACCTTAATCTGCCGCCGTTTGTGGGCAGATTATTTGGTTTAGATTCTATAGGTAAAAAAAAATGTGAAAATGTGGGGTCTTATGTACCCCATACCGCACTGAAAACGGGCAGTTTTTCATATTGTTTAGTGATGGGAAATAAAAATAACGATTTTATTTAATTGTAGTTACTTATGGGTGCTTTTTATTAAAACAGGTCAAACAATAACACTTTGCCCACTTTTGCAACAATATTTTTTGCAACCGATACATTCTGTGAGAATTTTCTTTACTTTTTTGTCAGCCTCACGACTTGATAAGAAGGTGCGATAATTTATAGCATCATACACATCTCCTCTTCTTTAATTCCGATTGACAAACACGTACTCGTCTAGCCTAGTGACAATTACCTTATAAACATATCAATTACCTATGTTACATAACATAAAATAGTCTCGAGCCTGTATCCCCGAAGGGGTAGGCAGAGGTGTATTATAGATACACCCTCATTTCGCCAACTATTTTTAAGTCCCACGTAATAGGTGGCGAGCCTATTGCCGTTTACTGGGCACGTATTTCTCAGTCTCCGTGCTGCTACTAGGAATTTCCTTACTGAAAAACCCAATAACACTTTGCCCGACCCGGGAATCGAACCCGGGACCTCAGGCACAGCAGTATAAATAATGAAATAATATCAAAATACTTAACACAAGGAACAAGGATAGAAAGCGTTATTATATTGTAATCTCTAACTTTACATACATACAATACATTACAGTGTATAATTTATTATATTGTATTTTGTATTTATACACCATATTTTAAATATACATAGCTGGAATTCATTTATTATATTTCTACATAGTTATTTCACTTAGACTGAGTATAATTTGTAAATATTGATTGGATACTTACCT
This sequence comes from Diaphora mendica, assembly GCA_949125395.1. NCBI lineage: Eukaryota > Metazoa > Arthropoda > Insecta > Lepidoptera > Erebidae > Diaphora > Diaphora mendica. The sequence continues at coordinate 15,019,720 of OX421328.1, forward strand.
GTTTTTCAAATATCGATAATTTTGAGTTAGATTTACCACCCAATTCCTCTTCATCATCAATAATATTATTAATTAACTTTCTTCGGCAACGTTTCGACATCCTATTATATAGTCGCGGGCGCAGCGTTCAACGTTTTGCACAACACTAACCGCGTGAAGCTAGTGCGGGGGTACGAGGTGTTCGCAACCTCGTAACGCACTGTATTAAACTTTTATTTATTCAGTGCGGTACGAGGTCTAAAAATACGGTATTAAGGTAGGTATACCAAAAAACTCGACATCAATAGCACATCTCAGATATATAGTTATCTCTTTCCTAGACTGAACCAGACGTAAGTTACGCCTCTCGCACGACAGAGAAGTTTAAGTTTTTCCTTACCGCTATAACGACGAGACACGGACGAGGTGTTTCAAGCCTCGTTTCGCACTGAACGTGTTAAGTGACAGTGTTGGTTAAGTATACTGACCTGGGAAGCTGGCGAAAGCATGTGAAGGTGGACGGAGGCCGCTCCAGCGGACTCCCCGAAGATAGTGACCTTGGTTGGGTCGCCACCGAATGCCTCAATGTTGTCGCGAACCCACTTCAGTGCTAGCACCTGATCCTGTACCAAAGTACACTTAGCATGTATTTTTTTGAAAGTCAAAGAGTTAAACAAGTGGAGCTAAACCGTGTGGTGTCGGATTAAAAATACAGAATGTCACCACCCCTATTCATCCCTTGGGTGTCGTAAGAGGTGTCCAAGGCGAGCAAACTACTTGGGACAACATCACTGCAAAGAGAAAGAAAAACTTGAATCAAACTTTATACCAACCCGTCTGGCCTGTTAAAGGCTGTTTATGTAGTATTTTTAACCGATTTTAAAAAAGGAGGACGTTATCAATACGGTTTTTTTGATGTTTGTTACCTCATAACTTTTGACTAAGGTTACCGATTTTGATGATTCTTTTTTTATTTGAAAGCTGGTTGCTTCCCGTGTGGTCCCATTTACATTTGGTCCAGATTGAAGTCGGTTTTTTTTGTTGAAATTTGTGATTATGTGAAAAGAGTTAAACGTACCTACTCGTAATTGTAAGCAGTAATTGCAATAGAGATATGTGTAATTAGAAAAAACCAGCCAAGTGTGAGTCGGACTGGCACACCGAGGGTTTCGTACGAACCTGTAGGTATATTATATGATGTAACTAAAAATGTATGTATTTCGCAATTTTTCCTTTATCTGTGCTATAAGACGTTGCTTCGTACCAAATTTCAAGATTCTAAGTTAACGGGAAGTACCCTGTAGGTTTTGATTCCCTTGCGAATGTCGAAAATTTGCAGCATAACGGCTGTATCTTTTGATTGAGTTGGCTTAGAAGTTTGATTTTTTACCGTTTCAAGGGACAGTAGACCTGAGTATTTGATATAAATTTCAGCTCGATATCTTCACGCGTTCCTGAGAAAAAGTGTCTTGACAGAAAGACGGATAACAAAGTGATCCTTAAAATACTTAAAAAATTAGATTAACAGTTCAATAAAGGAATATACGAGAACAATTTTCTAGAAAAGGTTACTAATAGGTCTTTGGTTTATTATTTTTAATTGTGATATCATAAAGTCATGAATTAATTAACTTAGGTAACATTACGCGGCCATATACATTAGATTAGAGACTGCAATCAGCAGGTGTCATGTACCGTAAAATAGTAAAGAACTTTGCGATGTTACACTACATTTTGGTTATTAAATCTTACGCGAAATACGCTCTTGACCGGAATTTGTAAACCATGACCGAATAGGTATTGCCAAACAGTACGAGTATAATGTCCCATCCTAACATGCTGTATTTTCATGTCTCCCATTTACCTAAAACATATTTTATAACTGCCGCGTTGATTTAGCGGATTCTCGGATTCAAAACCCTGGATTTTTGGAAGATAAGAGTGTTATTGAGGTTCCTGATTTTAGAAATGCTTAATGTGAGAGTACGTAAAGCTGTTGGTCCTGATCTCTATACTATCCCTTGCGTAGTTGGCTGGTCTTCGTTAACACTGGCCACCCGTGGTCAATATTGGCTTGGAGTACATCATCATCATTCTATATCAATATTTGATTATACCTTCTTTAAAAAGTTTTCAATATCATAATGAAGACCAAAGACTTGGAACTTTTACTGCTAATGTCTATCTGCCTGCTGAAATATTATCTTGTTAAACATAATAATACGTACCTACTCAAAGATTAGTCATCCCACCACATTTTATGGTCTAGCTAGGTCAAGTTCATTCTAATTTGTGCATTCATCATAAAAGTTTGTGTGAATCATATACCTAGAGGTGTCTCAATATTATTATTCTTTTTGGCTTTAAATTTTTTGAAAACATTATTTAATAAAACATAAACAAATGCATGTCAGGCCACGCATAGAACAGTTTTTTTATGTACTAGGCGGGCAAACGAGCAGACGTATCGCCTGATGGTTAGCGATTACGGCCGCCCATGGACACTTTCAACACCAGAGGCGTCACAGGTGCGTTGCCGGCCTTTGGGGGAAGGGGAGGGAAATGGGGAGGGGGATGAGGAGGGGTATGGGGAGTGGTTGGGGTATGGGCCTCCGGTATCCTCACTCACTCGGTGAGACACAGCGCAAGCGATATTTCACACCGGTTTTCTGTGAGGCCGTGGTATCACTCCAGCCGAGTCGGCCCATTCATGCCGAAGCGTGACTCTCCCACGGTATGAAGTGCTAGAAACAAAGGTTTCAGATTTTTGTTTCTAGCACTAATCGTATGAAAGGTAAGCCGAGGACGGATGGACGGACGGACATGACGAAACTATGAGGGTTCCGAGACGTGAACAACGACCAAAAAAAGAGTCCTAAAAGAATTCATACATCTCATGTCTCCGAGCAGAGATTTTCAAATCACCCTAAAAACAACGTGGTTGCCAGTATCACAATTAAAATAGAAAGAATGTAAATATACGTATTACTACCAACTTACTAACTATGAACATTCCTTACGCAAAATATTACTAAACCTGCTTGGAAGGTGTGTTAAATTAAAGACACTAAAAATATCTATTACGAGTTACTTGCGTACACAAAAAGGAAAAAAAATCTTTCAATGTAGGAGATATTATGATTTATGTTATGTACATAGGTACATAACATAAATCATAATATTACATGTTTGCGCACATTGTGCGCAAACACAGGAGCACTCGCTGTTCCCTCATTCTCACAATCCGATAGATCGGTTATCCAACACCATCCAGGTGTCGGATAACGATCAGGCGCAGATAGCTTTAATGTTATCTGGAAGGCAAGTCTTACCTTGAGACCCATATTTCCAGCAACTTCATCGTTTTCAAGGCTGAGGAAGCCGAGAGCTCCAAGCCTGTAGTTAAGTGTGACTAGCACTACGCCAGCCGCGACCAGATGATCGGGTCCGTACAGAAAAGCGTTGCCGGAGCCCATTGCAAACGCCCCTCCATGGATCCACACCATCACTGCTAATTTGGGATTATATCTGAGGAAGCAGAAAATTACTTCAACACTTCATCTTCTGAAATATTTCGTTACATAGAAATTAATTACTTACTTAATATAAATATAGCCATGAATTATAATTTCGTGGTAAAACTGACACCAGATAATCAATTACTAATTGTTACTTAAAAATATTGCAGTCTTTACTCCTCTCTTGTCAAGTTTGTTCTGTACGTTGCGGAATTGTCAAAGTGGTGAAGCTCATTTACAAAAAAAGATATAGATTGTACCAGCGCAAAAAGTTAAGATCAATTGAGAGTATCGAAAAATTGACACTGTTTATTAGTGTAATTAAATATTTCTAGATCAAGGATCAGGCTATACCGTTCAATGCATTAAGCTTCTCACATGCAAGGTCACGTTTACTAAAAATTCTAGACATTATTATATTAAGCACATAAAATCTGTAACAACCTAATTAAATGATGATGTCATTATGTTATTACCCAGACGTCTTATCCGGCAGCACCGGTGTATAAACATTTAGGAACAAACAGTCCTCATCTCCTTTATATGTATCGAACAACATAAAACGATGTGGACACACAGCGCCCTCTTCCAGCGCATCTCGTACACCAGTCCAGGGCTCAAGAGGAGCTGGTGGACGAAACCGCAGGGACCCACTAGGCGGCTGTGCATATCTGTAACAAAAGAGTTTTTTTCAAATATTTTTGTTCTACGCTAAGATGTAGTGTGTCTGTTGTGCAAAGGGCTTCGTCTTAACGAGGTTTCTAAAAACTAATTTAAGTCAAAAGTTTTTTTGCTATAAGCTCAATATGTGTATCTTAAAATTACGCAACTCTTTTATAGTGACTTTAGACAGAAAAATTACCAAGAGCGTAACCACGAGGCGTGTAGACTCTGAACACACCATTTAATTGCGGAAACTGTAGAAGAATATGTTTTTTTACCATTTTATTTTTTTATGTTATAGGGGGCAAAAGAGCAGACGTATCACCTGATGGGATGGTGAGCGATTACCGCCGCCCGTGGACACCCGCAACACCAGAGGCGTCACAAGCGCGTTGCTGACCTTTGGGGGTTGGGGAAAGGGATGTAGAGAGGGGTTGGGGTATGGGCCTCCGGTATCCTCACTCATTCGGTTTACCGTACCGTACACACATTAACCGGAATACGAAATACATAATCGTAAAATGTGACACAAATCTGCTTGCATAAAGCCTCATAGTAAACAACTTCAATCTGTCTACGCCCTTGAACATTACTTATAATGTGTACCTTTACTCAGTTACCAATTGCAACGGAGACCATTCATTTCCACGGATAAAAAATTAATTAAGTATAATAGGGTAACAAAAACCTTTGTATCAAATTTACGCTATGTTGTGCGAACTCCTATTTAATTAATAACTTATCCAGGCGAACTTCGGATCACCATATTTATTTATGTGAATATTTTCTAAATTACCGAAAAAATACTTCTAGTAAGCTCGTGTCAACTTCCCGGAGGGCTGCAGTGTATAGAACCTCGGTTGTTTCTTTAATTTTCCTCTATACAAAACTTGTCCAGACAATAACAAACACATAGAAAATGAATTATTCAATTTGGTGCAGTCGATCGAAAGTTATTGGCGTACATACATTTTTGTGATTCATTTTAATTTATATAGATAGAAGATAGAGGTACAAAATATATTTATATAAAAAACGTTGGTGATTTATTTTTAACTTTACTGTTCCAAAGCTCCAAAGTCTTATATGACCAAGTAACCTTAGACGACTTTGCCTATGGTTCACAAACTGTACTAAAGTGTAAGTAAAATCGACATAATCAAAGTCCTGTAACAGTGGCTGCGTATTACTTAATGCCTATCTCGTCATAATATAACAATATCTAAAGTCAGACAGAAATCTTTGTCCCCTTTTCACCAGTAATACTAAAAAAACGTGTTAAAAACAGAATCATAAAAGTAAATAAAAAGCAAAACGCATTTCATCAAGTAACAGTTTCAAGGTTGTTTGGTCGAGACTTAATGCTTAAAGAGTTATTGTTACAAATGTCAATAAACCCGACATTCACGTCGCAATCTGACACAATCTGTAGATTTATACGCATACCGCAGCATTTGACAATTACGAAGTGAGATGAATTATAAGACAAACTAGATCTGCCCCCTAGCTAAGTTGAGATTCTACAAACGTAAACGTTAATAGAAAACTAACAAATATAAAGGAGTGACGTCATCTCAACGGTAAGTCACATGGTCAAAACAATATATTAGCTAATAATACAAGAGAAAAGAGCCGTTGTTAAGATAATAATATATGATATAATACAAGGTCGGAATTTAGCCGTACAGGTTGCTGTATGAGTGAAAAAAATGCGAGTCGGACTCGCCCATGAAGGGTTCCGCAGCAGCAAGTAACATAATATAGTTTTTATTTTATTTGTGTTGATTGAATGAAAGGTAAATTGCAGTTTACGATTTATGACGTATTAAAAAACTACTTACTACATTTCGTTCAAACCAATTTTCGGTGGAAGTTTTAATAGTAATGTCATCATATTTTTTTTTTAGTTTTATAATTCTCTTGTTTTAGATGTTACAGGGGGGACACAAACATTTTACCACTTTGAAAGTGTCTCTCACGCAAACTATTCAGTTTAGAAAAAAAAAAATTAGAAACCTCAATATCATTTTTAAAGACCTATCCATAACCACACGTATGGGTTTGATGAAAAATGTTTTTTTGAGTTTCAGTTCTAAGTATGAGGACCCCCAAAATATTTATTGTTTTTTTTCTATTTTTGTGTGAAATTCTTAATGCGGTTTACAGAATGCATCTACTCACCAAGTTTCAACAGTATAGTTCTTATAGTTTCGGAAAAAGTGGCTGTGACATACGGACGGACAGACAGACAGACGGACGGACAGACAGACAGACAGACATGACGAATCTATAAGGGTTCCGTTTTTTGCCTTTGGCACAGAACCCTAAAAATGACTTGTGCTTGTGGTAGCCAGGAACTCTGGTAAATCCGGAATACAATTATTGTAATCATAGGAATAACAACTTTCCTACAAACGATTTTACTTACTTCAGAAATTGAATTGTACGAGTAATGGAATTTTTGACAAATAACATAACTCTGCACTTCCGTACATTATATTGATACTTATAAGTAGACTATAGACCAACAAATTCTTTACCTGAAGGCGCATTGACGTTTTTACATTCTAATTATTCGAAGTCTGTAATGCTTACTTTTTTTTAAAGAGAACTAGTCCAGTCTTGATAGACATAAAACTAGCCTGAAATAGAAAAAAATCCGGGCAGCGATTTTTTTTTAAACGTCGGGGGGAGGGTGGTTCGAAGTATAAATCTCGATTTTCGAACTAATCCCGGTAGAGGGTTTGCCGCCATCTTGACTTAAAGTTAATTTTTTTCGTTTTTCTGAAATAACTCGTTAATTTTCAACTTTAGAGCAAAAATTACAGTGTCCAAAGTTGTTGGAAATTTAATTTGTCACAAGTTTGGTCATTATCATTTTTACGCTAGGATCAATATTTGCGGAGTTATACTATCAACATAAAAACAATTTTTTTACAAATAAACTAGATACGATTTATACTTCCAACCGCCCCGCCCCCCCAACGTTTAAAAAAATAAAATCGCTCCCCGGATTTTTTTCTATTTAAATGTCTATCTCGACTGGACTAAACACACGAACTTCAGGTAGTAAAAGATAAAGATCTTACCTAATACCCTTAAATCCGTAGTAAGGTGTTTGTGCGGTAGTTCTGGTAACAAGTTTCCGTCCCCGCAGTGCTCCTAATTGTGTGAAGACTATCGGTCCTCCTCCAACTCGCATACGATCTACCAATGCATGTACGAGACGCGCTGCTCTAGCTGGGACTGCCTGAAGACGCCGCAGGGCGTGCTTTAGACCGACTGACTCGCTGACTGTACTAGATAACCGCCTCCATGCACCTGTCACCTGAAGAAAAATACAAAGTCATTGTAAAGACAGGCAAAATATATTTTAAAATATCACATAAAACCACCATATGAAAATAACGAATTATCATTGTATAGTCCATTCGTTTAGATAGTGCTGATAGTGCACCAGCACGCAATTGTGGTTATTGTTGTGAAATACAAATATATAAATTCATGCGGCGTAAACTGACAAATCATACTTGCTGGTGGGAGTACGCCGCAGACGGGCCTTTGATTTTGTGTCGGCTTGCCGCACGTGTGACAGCGGCGCGATTAATGTGACCGTATCTAAGCGAATAGACTATAATTGTACCTAACTAACCTTACCTACCTAACCTTATTAAAACCCAATGGCTTATAGTGGTTTTACTAGGAGCTTATACTGAACGAAAAATTACCAGATTCAATTCTTTAATTATATTTTAATAGAGATTTAATGAACGTTAACGCACAAGTAAAAGTTTAAAAAGCTATTGTCCGATTATGATAAAATTTATATAGACTAAATCACAATCACCCGCACACTTATTACGAATCTATTGACGTTACGGTGGATCATACAAGCATAGGTTCACCTTCTCCTTCTTCTTCAGCCCGGTGCGCTGGGCAGACCAAGCTTTCTCTATTTTCGGCACTATGATACATCCTGCCTTATACACTGCTCAATATAGAAATAGGTTGCGAGCTATACCCTCAGAATGGCTCCATATAGGGGTCACGACCCTTTGAGTATAACGACACAAGGAGGAGGATCTTTTTCTTTTAAAGACAACATATATACCGTAGGAGGGCCACGCTTCGGCATGAATGGGCCGGCTCGACCGGAGTGATACCACGGTCTCACAGAAAACCGGTATGAAACAGTGCTCTCGCCTTCGATCAAATATATTATAGATCATATAGATGCAGTTCCATACAAAACTAAACAAAATACTGTCCACGCTTCTATACGTACTTAGGTACATGTAGGTATACTACTTGAGATATAGCGAAAAGTCCTGAACTGGCATACAGCTTAACCTAATGTTAACTTTAAGCAATTGACGAACGGACGGAAATAAATCCATATTAAATTCACTACATAATATTACCTTTTAGTTTGATGACAGAATAGGACAATAAAATTGTATGACTCTTTCAAAAATCAGAAATAAAACAACACATGCCCAAAAACAAGTGTTTTGAAAAATTAAACTTAACGTATTACAATAAAGCACTTAATAGTACAAAGAATTTTATAGGTAGTAGAGCCACGCTGATTTCAGCATGAATGGGCCGGCTCGACCGGGGCGGTACTACCCTCGCACAGAAAATCAACGTAAAATGACAGCGTTCATGCTGTCGTGTTTCGTTGGTGAGTGCGAGACCGGAGGCCCAAATAGTCTAGTCGACAAGTTCCTCTTGTTGACTAGACTAAAAGATGCAGCAGCATCACTAGGCCGCCATGGTGTGGGTTGCCATACTGCATTGTCTGCATTCGCAGTGAGTATGGTGACCACCACTCTTGGATTCTGCTTATGCTTTCCATCAGGCAGAGTAGAGTCATTTTGGCGGGCCATACATAAAAAAAAATAAGGAGAGTTACATTCCACTGACATTAAACAGTGTGTTCGCGTCTTATCGCTTCTATTTGGAACATGGAAAAAATGGAGTTGCTTTTAGATTTAAAAAAAATACGGTACTTGGATGGACCAACAAATAATAATTAATTATTCACACAATTTTTATTTCTTCTTTTGATTCTGATAGCTAAAAGTTTGAATAGAATTTTATTATAAACTAGCTGTTGCCCGCGGCTCCGCCCGCGTGTATGTCGGTTATCGCTGCAAATAGTAGCTTATGTGTTATTCTGATGTATAAGCTATATTACTGTAAAGTTTTATCTAAATCCGTTCAGTAGTTTTTGCGTGAAAAAGTAACAAACATCCATCCATCCATACTAACAAACTTTCGCGTTATTAATATAGGTAGGATTTTTATCGATATAAAATCATAATACAAAATGTATTGGTACCTGAATAGTTTTATTTTCTTTACCTCGCATATAACTTTTATATATTTTTATAAATCAGTTTAAATAAAATAAAGGGATTAAGACAATTTTGTGAAAACTAAAAATTTAGTATAGCGCCATCTGTATTTTTGATATGGAACTCATTCTTATCTGATGTCCCACGACACCACCCGATTTTTTTTACAAATAATACACACACGTTTTACTATTAAAAACTTATTTAAGTATTTATATACATATACATAAAATATAAAGTGTTTATATGAGCTTATTTCGACATTTGACATGGCCAAGGCCTTCGACCGGGTCTGGCACCGCTCGCTTCTCTCCAAGCTCTCGGCATTCGGTCCGCCTCCTAGACTCTGTCACTGGATTGACGCTTTTCTTCATCAGCGCCGCATTATGGGCCTTTGCGACGGCACGGCCTCTGATGTTCTGGATGTAAACGCTGGCGTACCTCAGGGTTCAGTCCTGTCGCCCACACTATTTCTTCTGCATATCAATGACATGTTAGCTCTTGGCAACATACATTGCTATGCAGACGATAGCACAGTTCATGGGCGATATTTTTGACACCGTTCAGCCAAGCTGGCAGACGTTGAGGAAAACCGACAGAAGCTTGTCGCTGAGCTCGACCGGGTTTTGAACCGCATTTTACAATGGGGTGATAAGAATCTGGTAGAGTTCAACGCTACGAAAACACAGTTGTGCGCGTTCTCTACCAAAAAGTCTCCATTTCTTTCCCTCCCCACTTTTCAGAGCACTCAACTGTCACGTAAAAGCACGTGTTTCTCTCCCACTATGATCCCGGGGCCTTTAAGTAGGGCGTGAAAAAGCATCTCACTAAGCCGTCATAGTGTGGAACGCAATACTGCATTGTCTGCTTTCCAAGTGAGTATGGTTGCCCCCACTGTTGGATTCTGCTTGAGTTTTCCATCAGGCTGACCATAGTCACTTTGGCAGCTTCAAATAAAAAAAGTACAATTTTAATAACTACGTTTTTTCTTTTGCCATATTTTGCCAAAATATGGAGATTTTGTAGATTTGATATACGTGAGTATGCTGCCCATGAGAAAAAAAATACTGTATCTTTAAGCATCTGTCCTTGGGTTTTGATAATATTGTTATTGGAAATGCTGTTTTCAGCGGAAACTGCATTCTTTTAAATTAAAATGTCAAATAAGTTGGAATTATTGGAATACGGGGAATTAAAACATTATCGTCTTTTGCCATTCCATGCGTCATGATTGTAGCTTTTACAATGTTGTACCCCAGTTGTGTAATATTTAGCCATGTACTATTACATTGCTTTGGCGCTCAAGATACCTCATTTAATAGTACTGGAACATTAACTTGCAGCCTCAACTTATGGGTAGGCACTCCTGATATTTCTAAAGACTTTAAGTATTCGACAACATCTCCCTCCACGCCTGACATGATCCGTTCGTTTAATTGATAACCATCTCATTAGTCAGCTGATCAGGATCGATATTATTTACATTTTTATTCATATCTAATTAACAGCTAGCTCATAATGACGATACTTCTGTAGAGAATTTTGAAGTTAAGAAACGCTGTTAATTAATCATATTAATTTGGCTTATTTATTTCTATTAATATAATGAACATACAAATCAGATTGACGAATATATACTTAATATCTTAATATTTAATTTTTATATATATAATATCATTGCTATCATTGTTAAGTCTTCATCGAAAAAGTGAAATATTTTTTATGATTGTGACAGCCTTGTTTATTCGTTGTCAAGACGCCCGACGTAGGTAACGCGCAGGCGTGTGGCGAGTGAACTCCCAGAACAACCTTTAATCCCCCTTTTAAACCCCTTACAACCCCTTTTTCGCATTAAAAAGTAGCCTATGTCCTTTCTCAGGCTCTAGACTATCTGTGTACCAAATTTCATTCAAATCGGTGCAGTGGTTTGGCCGTGAAAGCAAGACAGACAGACAGACAGAGTTACTTTCGCATTTATAATAATCAAATTTTTCAAATTGGACCAGTAGTTCCTGAGATTAGCGCGTTCAAACAAACAAACAAACTCTTCAGCTTTATATATTAGTATAGATGACCCACGCAACGTCGTTTGCGTCTCCTATTGCCCGTAGCGTGATAATTTTCCCCCGTTTTTGAAACATTCTTCATTGGTGCTCCGCTCCTATTGGTCTTAGCGTGATGATATATAACCTATAGCCTTCCTCGATAAATGGGCTATCTAACACTGAAATAATTTTTCAAATTGGACCAGTAGTTCCTGAGATTAGCGCGATTAGCTGACCCACGCAACGTCGTTAGCGTCTCCTATTGCCCGTAGCGTGATAATATATATATATATATATATCATCACGCCTATAGCCTTCCTCGATAAACGGGCTATTTAACACTGAAAGATCTTTTTCAAATTGGACCAGTAGTTCCTGAGATTAGCGCGTTCAAACAAACAAAAACTCTTCAGCTTTATATATTAGTATAGTTGTATTTATTATACTCTTCTAAGATCTAATACTCATAATCAACAACACATTTATTTGGATAAAGACTAATATTAGGTATTATGTTGATAAAAACTCTTTGACAAATAACTCAATAATAGGTATTAACTCTTAGCGTCTTATACTCGTGATAACTTCTAAACGAAATGTCCGAATGGGGTGAAACAAAAAGTATTTTACTTCTACATAAATACCCTTGATAACATAATGCTTTATTTGGATAAGGATTAATATTACGATACACATTTAACGTAGTTTCTTTCTTCAGACGATTTAATAATTTTTTTGAGCACAAAAGCGGTTATTGTGACTAAACCATGATAGTTAGATATATGCTCTCGCGGACTTTTTTGTAGATCTTAATGGGACCTACAAACCCGTAATACATGATTTTGTTCTATTGTCAATACTTTTTGCAGCGCACGCAAAAATAGGTTTTCGAGTTCACACCTTGGGTTACAAAATAGCAATTTTCTTACGGATCTCAATTCTTTTTGAAAATAAAATATAGCCTATAGCCTTCCTCGATAAATGGACTATCCAACACTGAAATAATTTTTCAAATCGGACCAGTAGATCCTAAGATTAGCGCGTTCAAACAAACAAACAAACAAACTCTGCAACTTTATATATTAGTATAGATTATGATAAGTATTAATTTAATATTGAATATTCCACTCAGATATTAGACCTTCTGTACCTACGTGCCTGTATTTATACATATTATATTGCACTGTTCCATAAGTTGGACTATACCTAAGCTGTAATCATCAAATATATTTTATACTAGCTGCGCCCGCGACTTCGTCCGCGTGGAACAGTGACTTTGGGTAGCAGTTTTAATTATTAAGGCTAATATTATTTTAAAAATAAGACACACTTTTCACTGTTAAAAACATATTTAAGTATTTATATAAGTACATAAAATAAAAAGTATTTTGTATGAGCTTATTTCGACATTCGACATGGCCAAGGCTTTCAACCTGTTCTTGCACCGTTCTCTTCTCTCCGACCTCTAAGCATTCGGTCTGCCTCCTAGAGTCGTCTCTAGATTGACTCTTTTCTTCATCAGCGCCTTCGCATTCGGGTTCTTTGCGACGGACGGCGCGGCCTCTGTTTTTCTGGAGGTAAACGCTAGCGTACCTCAGAATTCGGTCCTGTCGCCCAAGATGTTTCTTCTGCATGTCAATGACATATTAGCCCTTGGCAATATACATTGCTATGCAGACGGTAGCACAGTGCATGGGCGATATTATGGATACCCTGCAGCCAAGATAGTAGACGTTGAGGAAAATGGATAGGAGCTTGTCGCTGAGCTTGACCGGGTTTCGAACCGCATTTAACAATGGGGTGATGAGAATCTGGTCCAGTTCAACGTTAAGAAAACACAGGTGTGCCCGTTCTCTACCAAAAAGTCTCCGTTTCTTCCCCTCCCCAGTTTTCAGAGCACTCAACTGCTACTACGGGATAAGCTCGGTGTCCTAGGCATGAATATTTGCCGAGACCTCAACCCACGGGAGTACATCGAGGGCACCACTAAGGCAGCCTGAACAGGGTGAGACGGTTTTTCGCGCCCGAGCATTTGTGACTCCTTTATAAGACCCAGGTACGCTCGTCCGTACTGTTCTCATCTTTGGGATGGATCTAGGCATTGATTTTCTCGATCTTTTGCAGCGGCAATCAGTCCGCATTATCAACAGTCCCAATACTACCGATTCCTTTGAGCCTCTGCAGTTGCGGAGAGATATCGCCTCTATGGCAGTCCTCTACCGCTTTACCATGGAGAGTGTTCTGAAGCGTTCTTCCAACTGATCCCACCTTCTCCCTTCCTCTACAGAACAACACGTGCTGGTCTTGGAAGTCACCGCCTCAGTCTTAGAAATACGCTCTCGAACCAAACGGTTTGGTTCTGCATTGTCTGCTTTCACAGCGAGTATTGGAGCCTCCACTGTTGGATTCTGCTTGAGTTTTCCCTCAGTCTGCGCAAATTCTCAATTTTTTCAATTTTAAAATACTACGTTTTTGATTTGCCATCCTTCGTCAAAATATAGTGATTTAGCTGATTTGATACACGCGATTGTGCTGCCCATTTGAAAAACATGTTTTTTTTAAATGAACTGAACTTTAACCGTCTGTCTTTGGGCTTTGATAATTGGTAGTGCAAATGTTGTTTTCAGCGGAAACTGCATTCTTTTAAATTGAAATTGCAAATAAGTTTGAATTATTGGAATACGGGGAATTGAAACATTTTCTTTTACAATGTTGTACCCCAGATGTCTATTTTGTAGCCGTGTACCATTACATATCTTTGTCGCTCAAGATTTCTTATTAATGGGACTGGAACATTAACTTTCAGTCTTAACTTATGGGAATGCGCTCCTGATGATTCTAAAGATTTAAAAAACTTTATGCATAAGCTATGATATGACTGGTTCAGTTTCCCTTGCATTGTTTCCTGAGAGGTATTCGTTAACATCTTCCTCCACGTCTGACATGATCCGTTCGTTTATTTGATAACAGTCTCATTAGTCGGCGGATCAGAATAGATATTATTTTGAGATCATGTGTGCTATCATATACCAGAACTCTCGTCTCAGTGTAATCATGTCGTTACTGTCATTTGGCATACAATCATCTCCTATTTTTAGAAGAGCATTTGCATATTGACACTGCTCATAAATCATTGTGAAGTTGTACTCGCATAATTGTAGTAAGACAAAACTTTTTAACATGTACCCATAATACATATGTTTCATACAGGCATTTAATTCATCTTGCGGCGTACCCCTTTTGCTTTTTTTTGTGTTTAAATCCCGCCGGATACTTTTCCTTCGGATTTTTTCACGAAGAAAATTATTTGAATAAACAAAAAATCATGTAAACAAATCGAATCCTAGTGAATAATAACGAATTTGTAGTAGCAAAATTCAACATCCGCATGCGGCACAGTCGTCTGCCCTCACATGTCTGCCCGTTCGGGTAAGCACACTTAAGCATATTATGATAACTCAGTAAATGTTACATCTGAATAGCTCTAATATTTTGTCTCCTGTCCCAAACTCATGAAGCATTTTCGCAAACCTTGCATCATCATCATCAGCCTATCGCAGTCCACTGCTGGACATAGGCCTTGCCTTGCCTTTCCTTCACAAACCTTGCATATTTCCATACAAACTTTCATCCCCTATTGCTATTTTACCTTGATCTTAAAATTTTATTTATTTTATTATAAATTTAATTATTATCTTATTATTTTATGGAAGCCTTTATGGATAGCCTTCCTCGATAAATGGGCTATCTAACACTGAAATAAGTTTTCAAATTGGACCAGTAGTTCCTGAGATTAGCGCGTTCAAACAAATAAACAAACTCTTCAGCTTTATATATTAGTATAGATATATTTATTATACTCTTCTAAGATCTAATACTCATAATTAACAACACAATTATTTAGATAAAGATTAATATTACGCATTATGTTGATAAAAAGTCTTTGGCAAATAACTCATTATTAGGTACCAACTCTTAGCATCTTATACTCGTGATAACTTTTTTTCGTGGGTAGGTGCTAAAAAGTCAACACATATTTTTTAAAGCTCTTTACTAAAAAAAATAATTATACCTAAATTAGCACTAATATAGTCATAAAAGTGATCAGTTTATAACAATTACAGTTACTAGATTATTCATATGTTGAATTAAGTGTGTATCCACCTGCCAGCTTATTTGCACAAATTTTAACTACATCAACAAGCTAAAACCTCAACTGTCAGTACAATCCACTATTATAATGTCTCAACTCACTGATGTCCAAGTGGCCCAATGCAGTTTAGAAGAAAGCTTCTCCAAGAGAATGGCTCAACTGGAAGCTCAACTGCAGTCTGGAGGGAACACGAAGGAAACTGTGGCGCGAGTCTCTGAGGAGTTCAGAGCCTTCCGAGAACTGATATTCACCATGTTGGGTCTGCTCCGCAAGCAAATCAATGAGTGTGCCAGAATGGTGGATGTCATCGAGACACGCCATCGCCGCAAGGCCCTTGTGTTTCTAGGAGTGCCTGAAGCCATCGGGGAAGATTGCAGTAAGACCTTGCTGAGTATACTCAACCAGAGGATGGGTCTCAAAGATATCCAAGCATCCAACATCAAATCATGCTACCGCATTGGTGCTCCATCTAAGGAACGTCGTCGTCCAGTGCTGGTTAAATTCGTTACAGCGGAGACTCGAGCAATTGCTTGGAAGGCGAAGACAACGTTAAAGGGGTCCGGCTTCTCGGTAAGAGAGTTTTTGACTAGAACTCGGCAGACGGCTTTCAGCATGGCCAGGCAACACTTCGGTATGTCGGCCTGCTGGACACAGGACGGCACTATTGTCATCAAGCCCTCTGATAGTAGTCGCCATAGGATAACATCACCGGACGAGCTTGAACCTCTTATTGCGAAGTATCCTAAGGCAACATCACCGCCCAAAGCAACTGCGAGCACGTCTACCAAAGGTTCACGGCGTCATTAACCATCACTCTCAGTTCTTGTCATCACTTGGAATGATAAACTGCCACACAATTAGATGAACAACATTACTTAGTTGTATTGTATCCAAAACATAAACTTTAATTGTTTACATCTTAATTTTATTAAATAGGTACCTTCAAGTTTTTATTTACAAATTTTGTGACAACTGACAAGTGACAACTACAGATAATGTTAATTGATAACTGTCACGATCGCGATGATTTTTTTTTTCTGTTCAGAAACGCTTGTGAAGTATTATGTTGGTAATAGTTGCGTGTCCTTTTCTTCCTAGTTCTATTTTTTTTGGTTGTTTGTTTTTTTTTTGTGTTTTGATCTTTATATTCTTTTTTCGAGTATTTTAGATGTTTAATACATTTTTTTTTGAATTGTAGGGATACAATTTTAGTATTTTATTGAATTTCGTCTGTGTGTATGCTGGCGGGTGGTGTTAAAACGATAAGGTAACTGCAGCTTATTTGCATTTATAATCTTATTGCATACTTATTTTATTTATAATATTATTTTTGTTGTTTTTATTAAATATATTTTCTTTAGGTACAGTTATGAGCGATGATGAAGTTGAGGTATTTCTTTCTGCCGAGGACTCCTCAGAAGATCTCAGTTACAGCTCTTTAACAGAAACGCTGGGTGATCAATTGAGGCAAATATTTGTTTCTCAATCACGTCCTTATTTAAATGTTTGTCACATAAATGCCCAAAGTGTCCCCAGTCATTTTAGTGATTTATTTGAAACTTTCTCTGACAGCAACGTTCATGCCATCCTGATTTCGGAAACCTGGCTCAAACCACACCTTGCTTCTACCTCATATGCTCTTCCGGGCTATGTCCTTATCCGCAATGACCGTTTAGATCAGAGAGGCGGCGGCGTCGCTGTCTACCTTCGCAGCTTCTTACCCTTTAAAATTGTCGCTTCTTCCTCTTCAAATTTCGCCACTAGCGCAGAATATCTTTTCCTCCAGGTTTGTGTCAAGGGAGTTAACGTAATTCTTTGTGTGGTTTACTGTCCTCCATCTGTTAGCTATTTCTCCAGTCTGGAAACAGTACTGGAATCTTTAGGGTCAGAACATTCACATCACATCATCATGGGAGATTTTAACACTAACCTCCTAGCCGTAAACTCTCCTCGTAGACGCAGTCTCCTTCACGTAGTCCAATCAACCAGCCTCCATGTCCTGCCGCTTCAAGCCACGCATCACAACATCGACCATGAGGACACCTGGCTCGATCTAATCCTAACCTCTGCCCCACATCTCGTTTTTTCCCATGGTCAACTGTCAGCTCCTGGATTTTCCCATCACGACTTAATCTTCCTCTCATATACCCTGAAGCTTCCCAAGCCACCTCCTAAAATGGTACAGATT
The DNA here is from genome assembly GCA_949125395.1 of Diaphora mendica. Classification (NCBI taxonomy): domain Eukaryota; kingdom Metazoa; phylum Arthropoda; class Insecta; order Lepidoptera; family Erebidae; genus Diaphora; species Diaphora mendica. The sequence continues at coordinate 15,037,626 of OX421328.1, forward strand.
CGCAGTTTCCGAAGTATGGACGTCGAGAAATTACGTGCAGAGGCTGCTGAAATAGACTGGACGTACATGGCAGCTGCTACCGACGTTGATAACAAACTCACTATTTTCAACGACACCATTATGAAACTTTATGATGTCCATGCTCCCATAAAGTCATTAAAGTTAAAACGGGCCCCGGCACCTTGGATGACGGAGGAGGTCCGGGCGGCTATGAAGCGAAGGGATCTGGCATATCTTCGGTACAAAAAAGATCGTATTGAGGATAAATGGAACCTTTACAAAGCTGCAAGAAATCGGTGCAATCAGGTGATACGCAACGCTAAGCGCCAACATATTCTTCAAAATATAGAGTCTTCTTCCTCTTCCAGTATCTGGAAATTCCTTGGTACCCTAGGTATTGGTAAAAAACAACATTCCGTGTTCAATAATTCAATTAGTTTGAATGATATCAACCGTTATTTCTCCTCTACAACAACTACGCTGGATCTTCAAACTAAGAGTCAAACTCTGAGCTACATATCTAGTCTTACCAGTCCTACTACTGACTCATTCGAATTTTCTCCGGTGCCTTCTGAGGATATCAAGAAGATAATTCTGTCTATACATTCTAATGCCGTAGGATGTGATGGCGTTAGCCGTCGCATGATTGTCACCATCCTAGACTATATTCTCCCAGCAATCACACATTTAATAAATTTCTCTCTCGATTCCGGAACTTTTCCCTCTTTGTGGCGCAAGGCTTACATCATTCCTCTTCCAAAAAATAATAACCCTACACTTCCTGAACACTTTCGGCCTATTTCCATTCTTCCCTTCCTGTCAAAAGTGCTTGAGGCCTGTGTCTATAAGCAAGTCTCACAATTTATTCACAGAAACCAGCTTTTAAGTCCTCTACAATCCGGCTTTAGGGCCGGTCACAGTACAACCACCGCTCTCCTTAAAGTGACTGGCGATATCAGGAAGGGCATGGAGGACACCAAAGTTACAGTCCTAGTGTTAGTTGACTTCTCTAACGCTTTCAATACCGTCAGTCACGAAATCCTTCTGTCTATCCTTACATATCTTAAGGTACCTACTGAGGCACTGGAATGGTTCTCCACATATCTTCAGGGACGACAGCAGTGTGTTCGTGCTGATGACTCGACATCGAGTTGGTGCGACCTCTATGCCGGCGTCCCTCAAGGCGGCATTCTTTCTCCTCTATTATTCTCAATATTTATTAACCTCATAACCCAACAACTTCGGAGTGCGTATCACCTGTATGCTGACGATCTACAAGTTTATTCGCAGGCAAGGTTAGATAACATAAATCAAGCTATCGATGAGGTCAACAGGGATTTGGAAGCCATAAAGTCGTGGTCAATGAGATTTGGATTGTCGGTTAACCCGACCAAATGTCAGGCGATAATAGTAGGCAGCAAGCGCATAATGAGTAGACTCGATACCACCTCAACATCGCCGATTGTGTTTGATGGTGCTGTTGTTCCGTACAGCTCTGTAGTAAAGGATCTGGGCTTACTCATTGACTCGACTCTTGACTGGCGAGCTCAAGTTGCTTACATCAGCCAGAAAGTGACTGGAAACCTGCGAACATTATACCGTCTGAAAAACTTCCTGCCTACTAACATCAAAACTACTCTCATGCAATCTTTAATAATCCCAATAATTGACTATGGTGATGTGTGTTACTTCGACCTGAATGCAGAACACCTCAATAAACTAGACCGCCTTCTAAATAACTGCATTCGATACATTTTTAATCTCCGGAAGTATGACCATGTATCTGATTTACGTTCACAATTAAAATGGTTACCTATTCGCCTGCGCCGCAATCAGCGAGCACTTACTACCCTATACTCATTTCTCAACTCACCATTCGCTCCCACTTATCTCGCGCCATACTTCCGTTATCTATCCTCTAATCACAACAGAAATCTTCGTTCAGAAAATAATCTGCTTCTCTTATGCCCCTCCCACAACACCGACTTCGTGAACTCTTCGTTCTTTGTCCAAGCGGTACTGCTCTGGAATGCACTCCCACCCGAAATCAGGATGTCCACAAACCGTTTTACTTTTAAAAAGAAGGTACATGAGCTCCTTCTCAACAAAATGGCAGAAAATACTAATCGATAGCTAGTGTACGAATATATCGTAAGTATATGTGTGTCTGTGTATGTATATTTGTGTACATGTAAGTATGTGTATATGTATGACTATGACATGTATTCTATGTATGATTACGTATGTAATGTTTTTTTTTTGTATTTTTGCGTGTAGTCTTTGTAGTTAATTTTATATTCCAACCTCTGTGCACAACCTACCTTACAAAATTTCTACACCACCCTAAGGTTGACTGGAAGAGAATGCCTTGGGCATTAAGTCCGCCGATGTATAAAAGTGCATAAAGTTTAAATAAATAAATAAATAACTTCTAAACGAAATGTCGGATTGGGATGAAACAAAAAGTATTTTACTTCTACATAAATACCCTTGATAACATAAAACTTAATTTGGATAAGGATTAATATTACGATACACATTTAACGTAGTTTCTTTCTTCAGACGATTTAATAATTTTTTCGAACACAAAAGCGGTTATTGTGACTAAACCATGATAGTTAGATATATGCTCTCGCGGACTTTTTTGTAGATCTTAATGGGACCTACAAACCCGTAATACATTATTTTGTTCTATTGTCAATAGTCTTTGCAGCGCACGCAAAAATAGGTTTTCGATTTCACACCTTGGGTTAGAAAATAGCAATTTTCTTACGGATCCCTAATTTTTTTGAAAATAAAATATAGCCTATAGCCTTCCTCGATAAATGGACTATCCAACACTGAAAGAATTTTTCAAATCGGACCAGTAGTTCCTGAGATTAGCGCGTTCAAACAAACAAACAAACAAACAAACAAACAAACAAACTCTGCAGCTTTATAATATTAGTATAGATTCCAACTTAAATGTTTTTCAGATATTTACGAACGGACATAATTTAAAATTTTGGTAATCACGTTTAGAATCTGGTATAGACCAACATTTATAACTGTTTGCAATTTTGACAAAAATACATGCAGATCGAATTAATAACCTCCTTTTTTAAAGTCGGTTAAATATTCTTAGTAGATTATAATACCTACCTGTAAAGTTGGTTAGGCTGTCTTTTTTATTCTCCTGAATTCTTTTTCTGTTGTGTACATATAATCTTCACAAAAAAGGTTGGAACACACCACAATAGATGCATTTGGTTTATATAAATTTTGGAAAACAAAAACAAATCTTCAATTAACCTAAAAAAATATTTGTAAAGGCGACTCCATCATTATCCTACTGACTTTGTTCGCTAGCACTAGGCTTGTCGTGTTTTCTCTTATGAGCATCGCCCGTGAATGTGAAAGGGATAGATGCGTACTTTAGAAGCCGTTGTAAATCACAAATTTTATCAAAATATTCATAAAATTATCCTTAAAGCATAATGAAAATACACCAATATGTTAGATTAAAGATAGACTTACTGAAAATATGATATTCCATCCTTCTTTTGCACTTTTAGAGTGTAATTTTTACAAGTTTTTACTACGCACTTCGGCATGGCTAATTGTGTAAACACCAGCGCGGTCATCAAGTGAATGAGAGCGAAACAAGGCATACTGTTGTTTTATGCCTTGTTTTGCCGGTTCCACTTTTTAAGCGGCAACAGTGCATCTATGATATATTTGATCGAAGGCTCTCGCTGTGTTTCAGCGAGTGAGTGAGGATACCGGAGGCCCATACCCGACCCCTCCCCTAATCTCCATCCCCCACCCTCCTCCCCCATCTCCCTCCCCATCCCCAAAAGGCCGGCAACGCACTTGTGACACCTTTGGTGTTGCGGGTGTCCATGGGCGACGGTAATCGCTTACCATCAGGCGATACGTCTGCTCGTTAGAACCAGGTTCCATTAAAAAAAATGTAACATATAATAAATAATTTATCAATAAATCATGGTTATAAGTTATATTACTAGCTGACCCGGCGAACTTCGTATCGCCATATTTACATATCTGTCTCAGCTCCGTCTCGGAAAAAAAAATACTTTTCCCGTTATCTTTTAATTTTTCTTGTACAAAAACCTTGTCCTAACAATAATAAACAAATAAAAATATATGTTTAATTCCAATTAGTCAAAGTTGAATGTTTTAAAGCACCAGAATTGATTGAATCCGATTTAACTAACCCTTTCATCGTCAAGGACGTGTATCAACGTGGACAATAGACGTCGTTAGCGGTCAAATTGTTAAAGATTAGAGATGTGATACCTAATTGTAGTCTGTGGACCTTATAGGGTACACTTCTTATATCACAAACTACTATTCACGTCATGTTTAAATACTGAACATAATATCGTAGCTTTCAGAATGCAACCCAAGTTAGTTCTTTCAGTGACATGTGTCACATCTATTTAATGTTCTGGAAAGATGTTTTAAACCAACGTTTGATTTTTAATGATTAATTAAATTTCTTTATACACTTAGCGCTTATTAACGTCAATGCAAAGAGCAGTATCATTTTTTTTATTTATTATGATACATGTTACATGATCAAATCGATACTATATTGCAAGCAATTGAAAGTAGTGTTCATTAAATAATTAAAATAATAAATAAATAAATATTTCGGACATCTAACACACAACGCCATCTAGTCCCAAGCTAAGCAGAGCTTGTGTTATGGGTACTAGACAACTGAAATCAATACATATATACTTTTTTTTGTAAATACATACATATTATACATAGAAAACACCCAAACTCCGAAACAAATATTTGCAGATCATACAAACATTTGGTCCGACCCGGGAATCGAACCCGAGACCTCATGATCAGCAGTCGCACAGGCCAACCGCGAGACCAACGAGGCAGTCCAGTCCAATTAAATGTATACTAAATGTATTTGAGTAAATATTGTCTAGCCAGCAATTCCGTTTAGTTTTTTTTCATATTTATAAAATTATAATAAAAAATTGTTTCTACAAATTTTAATATCTGCAAAACGTTCTGTATTTCAGGTTCAATATATATATACAATGCACGCGAAGCGCCATTACTAAAAGAATCATGAAAATCGGTTCACCCAGTCGAAAGTGGTAGTGGTGGATGAGGTAACAAAAAAAAACAGTGGAATTGAGAACCTCCTACTTTTTTTGAACCGGTTAAAAAAATAATTATTTAATTTGTTGCAGCCGATCGATTCATTTTTATATATATAGATTACTTGCACCGTTACGTAAAGTATAAGTTACTGATTTTCGAATATTTACTTGCATAAAATGAATACTGACACTTATTGAATAGGTGATAATATATGCAAGTCTTGCAGCCATTGTATAAAATCTAGGTAATTTTACATAACCTATGCATGTCAAATATTTTACAATTTGTCGCACACATTGGTTATTGCAACCGTTACAAATCTGAAGCACAAAATGTCTTTATTTCACCACTATTTGTTACGGAAGTACAGAATTCTTATTTAAAAATGATAAATGTTTTTGGTTGTGTAAATACTGTCCACGTAACTGCCGACTAGTATAATATACTCGTATATAAATGAGATAATTTGAAGAACCCAATATTTGCATGTCTTCAGTGTGATTATCTAGAAATAATTTATCATTTAAAAATAATAATTTTTACGTTTAAAAATGAGTTGAAATTTAATAGTAATTTGCTAAATAAGTTCAGTCATTCTTATGTCTGTCAGGCACTTCACAATGAATGCATTTAATTTTTATATAAAAGTATTTTTATTCGTGATTTTTTAAATAAACTATAGGTAGTGGCGCTCTAAATATATGCGTAAAATATGTATCACCTGATCAAAGGAAAGTTCAACGAAAATACTTAATAGGGAATATGCATAAATTTTTTATTTGTCCTAAACATTTCTTTCTAGATTCTTTATTGTCTTTACAATTTACATAAAAAGTATTTTTTTATTTAGTGATTATTTAAACACAGACAAAAATTAAATAAAAAGTGCAAATTAAGGGAGGGAAATTCAAACCTACAAAACGCGTCCTATTGGTCGAAACGAAATGTGACGTCGATTGTTACATTATCGAAATTATCGGCGTCGAAATTCCTACTGTGTTGTAGTGTTTGTGAGAAAAAATAACTTCTTACATGATTTTTATAGCAATCAAAACTGTAAATAGGTATAAAATAACTGAAACACTCATTAGTAAATAAACACGAAATGACAATGACGTCATTTGTTATGTCAATAGCGCGCGAAAAATGGCGGCGTTTGAATAGCTCTAATTTAGTCGGTGTTTTAAATTTCACTTTGAAAATTAGTTTTACTATTTTCAAGCCTACTTATATTTTTTTCTATGTTATGGAGACTTATATAATCAGATTAAGAAATAAAAAAAGACATGCATATTCCCTATTGGCAACATTACGTAGTGTATAAAGCATGGAGTATAGGTAAGGAGTACAATCTCTGATGGGTTCATAAGGGGATAATTGTCCATCTAACATGACTAAATAATAGGAAGAGAGTATGATTTTTTTTTTTTTTTTTTATTGTATGGCAATGCACGGTTTGTGCTGAAATGAAATGAAATGAAATGAAATGAAATGAAATCATTTATTCTGCAATTAGGTTACATGAACACTTTTGCAAGTTAAACTTTTTTTGAGCAGATGAGTTCGGCCTTTCCTAACTGGACTAGCCCTGAGAAGAAAGGACGAAACAAACTCAGGGATCACCGTCTCTTTTAAAGTCCAGACAATATGCAAAAGACATTATTTCAATAAAATAAATGCGATAATTACAATTTGAGTCACAATTACAATAATCAGTAAAGATAATAATTTTAAAAAAAATGACAACAATAGCAATAATTTAAAATGAATTTGTTTCAAACTATAAATTATCGTCACATCAAAATAAATTTAAACATTAAAAATAAACAGCATGTGCAGAATGGGCAGCTCAATCCCAGGCGGTTTTATCATCAAGATATTCTGCTATGGTGTAATACCCCTTTGCGGATAACTTAGATTTTATGGTATTCTTAAATTTCTTTAATGGCAAATTCCTAATATCAATAGGGAGTTTATTGTAAAAGCGTATACATTGACCCATGAACGAGTTGCCTACTCTGTGGAGACGAGTGACGTGAACACTAAGATTATGTTTGTTTCTGGTATTTACCGAATGAACATCACTGATTTTAGTAAACTTTGATATATTTTTTTTGAACATAAACTAAATTTTCGTATATATATTGTGAAGATACAGTCAGAATATTTATCTCTTTAAATTTGGAACGAAGAGAAACTCGAGGGCCTAATTTATAAATGGCTCGTACGGCGCGTTTTTGTAAAACAAATATGGCATTAATATCTGCACAGTTACCCCAGAGTAAGATACCGTAACTCATTATGCTATGAAAGTAACTGAAGTAAACTATTCTAGCTGTATCAACATCAGTTAAATGTCGAATCTTTTTTACAGCAAAAGCCGCTGAGCTTAGCCTACCGGATAGTTTTTCTATTTGGGGACCCCATTGTAACTTAGCGTCAATAATAATACCTAAAAATACAGTTGATTCTACAGGATCTAACTCTAGTCCATTCAATCGAACATTGGTTGTAACATGCCTAACGTTTGGTGTAGAGAATTTAATGAATTTAGTTTTCTTCTCATTAAGGAGAAGGTTATTTGTATTAAACCAATGTACCACTTTCAAGAGTGCACTGTTGACTTCAGTAAAACTGTCAAGTTGGCGCCTAACTTTAAAAATTAACGATGTGTCATCCGCGAACAATACAATCTCATGATTGTCACTTACATAATAAGCTAAATCATTTATATATATGAGAAACAGAAATGGCCCTAGAATAGAACCCTGTGGGACGCCCATTGTTACCGGGGATCCCGAAGATGTTTTACCATTAATATCAACTTTTTGAACTCGCTTAGTCAAATACGACGTTAGAATATTTAGAGCATTATTCATTATTCCGTAGTGCTGTAGCTTCCTGATGAGTGTGGGATGATGGACACAATCGAAAGCCTTAGACAAGTCACAGAAAATACCAAACGCATCCTGTGAATCCTCCCAGGCGCCATATATGTGTTTAAGCAATTCCACGCCCGCGTCCGTAGTTGAACGACCTTTAGTAAAACCAAATTGCTTTTGATGAAGCAAGTTGTGCTTAATAAAATGTTGTAACATTTGGTTTAAAATTAATTTTTCAAAAATTTTACTTAATGTTGGAAGTATTGAGATAGGTCGGAAGTTAGATGGATCTGAACTACTACCAGATTTGAACAATGGAATCACTTTACTTTGTTTCATTAGATCAGGAAACACACCAGATGCGATACAAGAATTGAAAACAGTTGCTAAATATGGAGCTATCATATCAATTATTGCAGATATAGTATGTACTGAATGTCCCCATAAATCAGTTGTTTTCTTTACATTTATACTTTTAAAAGCCTTGATAACATCATTTATACTAACGGCTGAAAATTCAAAACCCGTATCACACCGGTTTACACTATTTTCTAATAAAAAACAAGCAGAGGAAGAGGATGACGAAAGAGTTTTGGTTGTTCGAATAGGAATGTTGGTAAAAAAATGTTCAAACTCAGTCGCAACCTCCACATCCGCTTTTATATCTACATTTTTAATTTTTAAATGGAAGTCACGATTTCGTACAGTGGACCTTCCGGTTTCGGCGTTTATAATCTCCCATGTGGTTTTTATTTTATTGCCAGATGATTTTATTTTATTTTTTAAATATAGGGATTTAGCAGCATAACAGGTGCGTTTAAACGTCTTTGAATAATTTTTTACATATTCTACAAAATCTAAGTTATGATTATATGTTTTTTCATAATACAACTCATATAGCCGTTGTCGACTTTTATAGATACCTACAGTGGCCCAGTCACTGAATACTACACGATCACTAATCGTTAGTGTTTTTGATGTAAAAGTTAATTTAAATTCATTATTAATCATATTAAATAGTAAAGCGAAAGCTTGATTAGGGTCACTATCATAGGCCAATCTTAACAACTTATCCGCCATATTATTCCTGAACAGGCTCATGCGGCTCTCCGTAATCGGAACGTAACTAATACGCTTCCTTTGAACCTCTTGTTTTGTTCGAGTAAAAGTAACGAACTGCCCGCAATGATCTGAATCTAGCTCACTGCTTATGCCAAGGACAAGTAAAGCTTAGGAAATCATTTATCAACATTAAAAAACAGTGGATTTTAGGAAAACGTAATTTAAATAGGATAGGTATCAGATAGGTTGTAAAAGCGATATTCATGAATGTAATGAAAGATGAAATGGGTAATGTGTCATGACTGTCATGTGACATGATTACTCAAGCTACAAGTCACAGAGTACATTGTTAATACAGAAACTACAAGTCTTGCGTTTTCATGAACATTAACAAATGCAATAATAACAATGTAATTGAAGTCGGAAAGGAAAAGGGATACGAAGGGAAACAAGGGATATTATTGATACTGGCTGTTGATACTACGGCAATTTCACTGTATTACTGATGGGATTTGATCCAATATCGGTATTATTTGGGATTAATCTATCTGATAGAGAAATAGCAACGTTGGACGGTAAAGGAGTACTGGATTGCGATAATGTATTAATTAGATGTATTATTAATTCTCTTACAGACATGTCTGAAAGAGGAGAATTACCATACCCACATCCATTGGATGGAGATGGAGTATTATAATCTTTGATTAATATTTCATGAGCTGCACGATCATAACCTGTGTTATTAATTTGAAGAGGGTTTTTTTATTGAAACTGTTTTCTTGTATGAGGTTCTATGGAATTGATTATTAGAAGGAGAATTCTGAGTGTGAGAGAGAGTAGTATTATAAGTCTGAGGCGCTATAGATGTGAGTACATCTGCGTACGATTTGGTTATTGGCTTGTGTAATTTTACCGCTTCAGAATACGAAATGCAATTTTTTGCCATTGTTTCTTTTATGGATTTTTGACGCGAAAATTCAGGGCATTTTCTGCTTGTGGCAAAGTGTTGCCCAGAGCAAAGACAGCAAGTAACAAAATCGTCATTTATAGAACAAGTCTCTCCTAAGTGGTCTTGACCACATTTATAACACTTGGGCATTGACCTGCATTGATTTTTTATGTGCCCATATCTGCAACACTTATAACACTGGATAGTAGGGAATATGTAAAGGTCAACAGGAAGAGCGTCATAACAAAGAAATACTCTCTTCGGCAACACTTGGCCATCAAAAGTTAAAACCACAGTTTCTATAGGTACAAATTCGCTATTGGTATTGACATTATTTTTCCTCTTCAAACGTCTGACTTTTAAGATATTACCAGCTCCTATAGGCACAGTAATATTTTCTTTTAGCTCGTCTTCAGACCAATTTATCGGTACACCCCTAATAACTCCCATGCGTGTAGTGTTAAATGAGGGAATGAAAGCTTTGTAATTGTTTTTTTTCAAGGCAGTATTCATAATAAATGCATTAGCATCCTCAAAATTATTAAAGGCAAGAGTGGCTCTATTTCGACCAATACGTTTTACACTTCCATTTACAATGTTGCTAATATTGTTTTTCTTTAAAAAATACCCAAATGATATGGGATGAATGTAAGTATTGTCATTAGGAGATACTTGCTCTCTCTGCACATGGACTACAAACGGTGAGGCATCTGAAGTGCTATAATAAACTCGTCCTACTGGGTTACGTTGACTATTTTCTGGTACATTGTCAGTATTCATATTTATTGATTTTTTTAAAAGGTTTGTATTATTACTCTGAGAGAGTGGCTCGGGCATTAGAGGTGGAGGGCAATCCGTAACATTAGCCTTAACTTTTAAAAAATCTGAATCAGATGTATCACACTGACAGTCTATTACGTTTAGTGGAGCTGTCGTAGAAGATTTATGATGTCGACGCTTTTTATTACAATGTTTACAAACTTTTCTGGAAAGAGACCGTTTTCTTTTAGAAATGGTTCGCGAAGATTCCGATCCATCTGTTTCTATTACAGAACCCTCCGTATCCATTCCCGAACCAGCATAAGTTATTGTTACAGTATTATATGTATGTACAGTATTATATGTTCAACTTCAGTAATCATATATTAGGTAGTTCTTTCTGCAGGGAGCTTGCTGTGCATGGCGGATCATTGATTTTGATTAGAAAAAATTTAACTTTTAAGAACCGTACTGATATTGCTGGCTTCTCTGTTGAACGGATAATAGAAATAGCATGTGTGGAGTTAGAGAAACTTTTGAGTGTATACAGACCTCCATCCTCATCATATATTAATTTTGAAAAAATACTAAATGAAGTCTTGCAAAAAGTATGTAAAACCAGTAAAAATGTAATTGTGTGCGGTGACTTTAATGTGAATATATTAGAAGATACATCTTTGAGTTTAAGATTTAAGAATCTGTTTGGATCATACAATCTTGATAACATCTTTTTGGAGCCTACTAGGATCACTGCCACCACTGCCAGGTGTCTGGATAATATATTCACTGACATAGTGCCGCACAAAAAAGAAATAATAAATAAACTACATTCTGATCACTGTGGACAGATGTGTGTTTTTACTATGAAAAACAAAAAGGTGGTAACACGAGATATTACTGTAGTGCCCAAAACTGTGGCCCGTATGGAAGATTTTAAAATAAAACTACTTAATAAACTACCCCACTTAGATTATAGTGATGATCCTAATTACTTATATAATACTTTTTTTAATGTGTATTGCTCAGAATTTCAATCAACTTTTACTCCTAAAAAGTTCTCAGTTAAGGGTGCTACAACCTTCAGTGAATGGGCCACCGCAGGTATTTATAAAAGTAGAACCAGGCTTTACGAGCTTTATGAAGAAAGGAATTATAACACTAGTGTGGAATTTCGAGAATATGTTAAAAAATATTCCAATTTATTTAAAAAGGTATGTCATGCTGCAAAGGTTGGTTACTTGAGATCTAAAATTAATAATAGTTCAAATAAGGTTCGTATGACCTGGCAAATAATTAATGTTGAAACTGGAAAAGCAAAGAACAAAGTTAATAATTACAGCCTTTCTATTGATAACAAAGTAATTGAATCTGATTTAGAGGTTGCCACAGCTTTTGAGAATTTTTTTACGAACATACCAGTTTCAATAACAGAATCATTGAATTCATCCCCTACTATTGCAGAATCTTTGTTGAAAGAGAATATTAAAATTTGTAATACTGAGTTTAGATTTAGTTATATCACCGATATAGATATTGTTAAAGCATTCAATGCTCTTGGTGTTAAGAAAACCGCCGATCTTTGGGGTCATACTGTACAAATTACCAAATCAATTATTGACGTAGTTGCATCACCATTGGCTTTAATTTTCAATAAGTGCATTGAATGTGGTGTATTTCCTGACCTAATGAAACATAGTAAGATCATTCCATTATTTAAGTCAGGTAGCACGTCTGATCCAACAAATTATAGACCTATTTCAGTGTTACCTACTTTCAGTAAAATTTTTGAAAAAATTAAGTGAGTCAGTTACAGACTCACTTTAGTGAAAACAATATTCTACACAGGAAACAATTTGGCTTTACAAGAGGTCGCTCAACAACTGATGCTGGTGTTGAATTATTAGAGACTGTATTTAGTGCTTGGGAAGATAAACTGGATGCATTAGGAGTTTTTTGTGATTTGTCTAAGGCATTTGATTGGGTTTTTCATGAAACATTGGTCAGGAAATTGTATCACTATGGAATTAGGAACACCGCTTTGGATCTTCTTATCTCCTATTTGGGTAACAGGGTCCATAAAGTGGAAGTTAATGGTCATAGATTCGTGGGATCTCTGGTCACTATGGGGGTTCCGCAGGGCTCGATTCTCGGCCCATTTTTGTTTCTAGTTTACATCAATGACCTGCCTAATTTGATAAAGGATAGTCAGAGGATAGTGCTATTTGCGGACGACACTTCACTTTTATTTAAACTGAAGAGACAACAATCTGTTACTGATGACGTGAATGACGCTCTCTCTAATGTCGTGAACTGGTTCAATGTTAATAACTTACTTTTAAACGATAACAAAACTAAATGTATTAGATTTTTTACACCCAACGTTAAACAAGTAAAAACCTGTGTTCAAATAAATGGAAAGGAATTGGGCCTTGTGGACACCACCAAGTTTTTGGGTATAACTCTGGACTCAAAATTGCAGTGGGGCCCACACATTGATGGATTATCGAATAGACTCAGCTCTGCAGCATACGCGGTTTATAAAATTCGTCAATTAACCAATGTAGAAACAGCTAGATTAGTATATTTTAGTTATTTTCATAGTGTAATGTCATATGGTATTTTGTTGTGGGGGAATGCTACCGATATTCAAAGTATCTTTGTGTTGCAGAAGAGGGCTATACGTGCAATTTATAACCTTAGTTATAGGCAGTCACTGAGGAATAAATTTAAAGAAATTGGTATCATGACAGTTGCATCTCAATTCATTTATGAAAATCTAGTTTACGTTAAGAAAAATATTCATCTATACACAAAGTTTAGCGACGTTCATGATATCAATACTAGAAATAAAGATAAACTCGTGTTGCCAACCACTAGATTACAAAGAGTAAGCAAGTCTTTCCGATGTCAGAGTGTGCGATTTTACAATAAAATTCCAAGCAAATATCAAGAATTAAGTATTACCAAATTTAAGTCCTTAATAAAACAGAAACTATGTGAAAAGGCTTATTACACAGTTTTGGATTATTTAGATGACAAATTTGCTTGGGACTGACGATGCTCACTTCAGTATTTACCTACGTAGGTATCTTGTGTGAAAGTGTTAGACATTTATATTTTTATTGTATGTTGTTTTTATACCAATTGAATTCCTTTTGTGTATGTAAATGTGAGTATAGTCTAGGCTTGTAATATAAGTTCATATTTAGAATCTTTCTGGTGGCTTTGAGTGTTTCCCCGACCTACCCAAATGTCCTGCTGACGGTAGTGTCGCGCTTCGAGTCGTAACACGATGGCTGGGGCTCGTATGCCGTCTGTATGGACAGGCCGACTCAAAATCATAGTCCTTTCTTCAAAAGGACAACCCAGATCCTATACTGTACTCGCACAGATTATTTTTTGTTTTGTAATCAATGTTCTCGGACTAAAAAAAAAGGACATCTCTGTGGTTTGTTTCGGCATTTCTTCCCAGAGTGAGTCGTAGGAAATGCCGGTCTCTTCTAGCTGTAAAGTCCGACGTGTAAAAATATCTGAAAAGATTTACTTACAAATAAATATCATTTCATATACACCTGGGGGACAGTAGTCCCGCCAGGATCGTCTGGCCCGTTCATGAAAACTAAAAATATGTATGTAAAACTTACCAAATGATGATGAAGGCTATACTACAACTTTTTACATATATAAATAAACAATAATTCGTATATTTAAGAACTTATCTGATACTTTAAACAATCTAATTTATTAAAAAAATTATAACAGTCAAAGAAAATACACCCGCTCAAAAAGATGTTTCCCGCGCTTTTCTTAATTCTTTTTATTAAATTGTGCTTTAAAAATTAAAAACTTAGCGTAGTAAGTGTCCGACAAACATAATCAAATAATTAAATTGTGGTTTAAAAATTTAAAACTTTCCGTAGTATCCTGTTCGACAAACATCTATACTTATATACTTATAATAAAAATGTAACAGGTCAAATTCTGTACATTTAAGATATTTTGAAAATATTTTTTGGAGGGCACTCTGTTATTGATACTGAAACCAAAACTATTTTTTTTTTAATTTTTGTCTGTCTGTCTGTCTGTCTGTATCTTGGCCGCGCATCACGCCGAAACTACTGAATGGATTCAAATGAAACTTGGCATGATTTGAGTTCATACTCCGAGGTAGGACATAAGATACTTTTTATTCCGAAATTCTGGACGGTTTCCCTGTGAGGGGGGACGAAAGTCAAAATGTGTAATTAATTGTAATTCATTAACGAGTAGTCCGATTGCAATAATTCTTTTTTTGTTAGAAAGGAGATACTCTAAAGATTGTAGCATTAATTATTCAATTTATCACTTATTATTACGCATGGCTGTTAATAGATGTCGCTAGGTGTTGTTGTTGAAAAAAAATATTTTTCCTATGGATAGAGAGATTGCGATAAATCAAATACTTAATGCTACACCGAATTATACGTAATACTTGTGCGTAAAACGTTTTCACTATTATTTTGTACTTTTACGTTGTCTGCACAATCACATTTTTTTCCAATAGATAGAGAGATTTCTCTATCTATTGGAAAAAAATATATAAAGAATTTATTATTACGAAATACAACACGTAGCGACATCTATTGGAAGCCATACGTAATAACACTTTGATTGTGCAGACAACGTAAAAGTACAAAATAATAGTGAAAACGTTTTACGCACAAGTATTACGTATAATTCGGTGTAGCATTAAGTATTTGATTTATCGCAATCTCTCTATCCATAGGAAAAATATTTTTTTTCAACAACAACACCTAGCGACATCTATTAACAGCCATGCGTAATAATACTAAGAACAAAACAATAACGTTAAGTGGTCATTTGTTTTTTAAGATATTTATTATTAGCATAATTATAATACTTGAATAAGGCTTTATAAGTTTTAATATGAACAAATGAACATATTACATAATATTTACCTATAGGTAGGTTTATAGGTAAATATTTGTAGTGCAATATTCATCGATAATTTAATAGTTACTAATACATAACAATACGTAACTGGGAGCCTGCGAACATTATATCGTCTCAAAAACTTTCTGCCCCCTAAAACTAAAATCACTCTCATGCAGTCCTTAATCATTCCGTGATCCGCAAAGGGTGTGCCGCGGCACACTGGTGTGCCGTGGTCATCTGTTGGTGTGCCTCGGAAAAATACGGTTATCCCACAAATCTAAATAGATGGCCTAAAGAAAAACATTTAGGTACACAGATGTTAATTACGCGAAAGCACTAGGGAAGCGTTTTGTTTCGTTCATTAGAAGTCTGGGTTGGTCAAGAGAGTAAGCGTTATTCTAGATGTAGTCTACTGCCCTCCTGCTATTGACTACTTCTCCGAAGTACCGAGTTCAAAAAAACTATTAGTTAGAATGATATCAATTGTCATTTCTCATCCACAACTACGCCGGATCTTTAAACTAAGTATCCCGCTATTGACTCATTTGAATTTTCTTTTATTGTCTTTTGAGGACATCAAAAATATTATCCTATCTATACGCTCTCATGCTGTGGAGCATGATGGCAGTAGCGTAAGGCCTTCATCACCCCTATTACCAAAAAGATTAGTCCCTCACTTCCTGAACATCTTCGCCCTATTTCTATTCTATACTTCCTGAACATTGTCGCTCTATTTCTATTTTACCCTTCCTGAATATTTTCAATCTATTTCTATTCTTCCCTTCCTGAACATTTTCACTCTATTTCTATTCTGCCCTTCCTGAATATTTTCGGCCCATTTCTATTCTTCCCTTCCTGAACATTTTTGCCCTATTTCTGTTCTTCCCTACCTGAAAATTTTCGCCCTATTCCACCCTTCCTGAATATTTTCGCTCCATTTCTATTCTTCTCTTCCTGAACATTTTCACCCTATTCCTATTCATCCCTTCCTGAACATTTTCACCGTATTTCTATTCTTCCCTTCCTGAACATTTTCGACCTAATTCTATTCTACCTTTTCCTGAATATTTTCGCTTTATTTCTATTCTTCCCTTCCTGAACATTTTCGTCCTATTCTTATTCTTCCTTTCCTGAAAATTTTCGCCCTATTTCTATTCTTCCCTTCCTATTCAAAGTGTTGCAGCTTTAAGAATTTACTTACAGACAAGTCTGTTCTGATTTCTGAGGACTTATTATTTTTTATTCTGTAATTTCTGATATCTTTTTATTTTGTCTGCGACTGCCTAACCATACAACTAGATAAGAAAAGTTTAAAGTAACGGAAGAATATTTCGATGAACATAATTTGGAATGGAGCAATAACCTATTTATGTGAATTAGGATTTTTAACTCTTACCACAATAAAAAACAAAAAGCGGCCAAGTGCGAGTCGGACTCGCCCATGAAGGGTTCCGCAGCAGCAAGTAACATAATATAATTTTTATTTATTTTTATATTTGTGTTGATTGAATGAAAGGTAAATTGCAGTTTACGATTTATGACGTATTAAAAAAAAAACTACTTACTAGATTTCGTTCAAACCAATTTTCGTTGGCAGTTTGCATGATAATGGACATCACATTTTTTTTTAGATTTATCATTCTATTATTTTAGAAGTTACGGGGGGAGGGGGACACACATTTTACCACTTTGGAAGTGTCTCTTGCGCAAAGTATTCAGTTTAGAAAAAAATAATAGGTATTAGAAACCTCAATATCATTTTCGAAGACCTACACATATGGGTTAGATGAAAAAAAAAATTGAGTTTCAGTTCTAAGTATGGGGACCCCCAAAATTTATTGTTTTTTTTCTATTTTTGTATGAAAATCTTAATGCGGTTCACAGAATACATCTACTTACCAAGTTTCAACATTATAGGTCTTATAGTTTATACAGACAGACAGACATGACGAATCTATAAGGGTTCCGTTTTTTGCCTTTGCAGGCACGGAACCCTAAAAAATGGGAACGCCTTAAGACGATCGACGAAGAGATGAGACCGCCTATGCTCAATTAAAGTGTAAAATAAAAATTCCTCTGCACACCACCTGCCTTATAAGATTTCTCCACCACCCGAAGGTAGACTGGAAGAGAATGTCCTGGGCATTAAGTTCGCCGATGTACATTCTTTGTGCATAAAGTTAATAAATAATAAATAAATAATCTATATTATATTTCCAAAAAAGTGTGTGTGGGTGTTATGGGACAGCAAACTAAGCCCATTTCTACCATTTTTAGAGTTTGTGTCTGTGTATCTGTTTAGTTGTTCTCGCAACCTCGAAAACTTTTCTGCAAAAATATTCTATGTAGGTTACTCAATCCTTATGCAGTTCCAGAAAAAAAAACATATCATTACAATGCTGACTGCATAATAATCATATGTTTGTTACTTAAGACCAATAAATGTCGATACACTACGTTATTAGACCAAATAATATTAACGAATACAATAGCTTTTTATGTCATTTGTAAAAAAACAACTTATAATAATAAATATATATGTCGCCGCAACAACAACTGGAATATTGTTATTATTATAAGCTTA
The DNA here is from genome assembly GCA_949125395.1 of Diaphora mendica. Taxonomy (NCBI): domain Eukaryota; kingdom Metazoa; phylum Arthropoda; class Insecta; order Lepidoptera; family Erebidae; genus Diaphora; species Diaphora mendica. The sequence continues at coordinate 15,055,930 of OX421328.1, forward strand.
ATAATATTGATATAAATTATTTAAAAGTATTATATATCAACAGCTAACTGATTCAATAACAAACAGTTCTAATTTTGATTATTGTAATTACAGTTTAACTATGACTTTGCAGAGAACTATTTAGGTATCCAATTACGTGGGTATTTATTATAAAACCAGTTCCTAAAATTATCATCTCAATGTAACTAACACAACATCCACATCTGGCAGTTCTTAAACAGTTTCTAAAAGATACTTTACATTAGGTGCGTTATATATGATTACTTTTTTATCGTCTAATAAAAATGTAAAAGATCAATTTTAAGTTTATAATATTTGAAATAAGAGTTATAATTTTAATATAAACAAACATGTAACATACTAGTTATGATAATTTACCAGAAACAAAACACAAAATGTGTGTGAGTGTTTGTGTTTGTTACTCTTACACGCAAGAACTACTGAACGGATTTGGATGAAACTTTACAGTAATATAGCTTATACAGGTTACTATTTGCCGCGATAATCGACATTCACGCGGGCGGAGCCGCGGGCAACAGCTATATACAAATAATAGTTCATTTGATTATGTTTTCTAATTCTTTAAAATTTACACACTTTGCACAGTGGCATCACCTAATTAGTGCATTTTGGCGGACACTTTTTTAACTTCTAGATTGTACTCCTTATCTCTACACTCCATAGTAGTATAAAGGTTGAAAAAAAGATTGATCAGCTTAATGATCGTAAGTAGAACTTATTATATGTGTGCATGAATTCAAGTATTAATCAATAATGGCGTAATGGATGGTGTGGTGTTTCATTGAAAATTCCGAGATCTCGCGTGTTAGGAAATGTCTGCATTTTGTATAATTTAAATGTCTTTGGTACAAAATAAATATTTAGATAGATTCGGAACAATAATTAATTTTATACCTTTTCATTTTCAAGAATACGTTTATTAAGTATAAAAAAAATACTGCCTACTCATTAGTAACCAAGATTTTTTATATGTATGGGCCTGCCAAAGTGAGTGAGAGTCAAAATGGCGGGTGTACCACAGTGAATTCAATAGGCTATTTGACAATATTGAAAATAAACTATGGATTGTGGTCATCCTATCAGATAATAGCCTAAAAAGACATATTTCACTATGAATTAAACAAAATAATGTGTTTTTTTCGCAGATTGCACGGAATAAATTGTAACAATTTTTTGAAATATTTTCTGCGACGTGAACGCCTTGTGATTTGTTGCAACTCTGGTGACGTCACACGCTAGTAAACAAAAGATTCCTCGACTGAGTATTGTTCGCGTTTTGTGAATTTGTTTACGTCACATGACACGTGTGACGGCACACGTGTCATGTGACCAGCGCCATTATAGAAATGTCGTTTTTTGACGCGGTTGTCAAACTCGAACTTTATCATAAATTTTAATTCCTAATACAGTAGAAATTCCGCAAAATATTAACGCAGTGTGCTTATTACGTAATAAAGAATAATTTAAAACGATTTCCAAAAATCAGTCAAATAGCCTATTGTACCAATTACCAAAAAATTGAACTTAAAATGTACTATTTTGTTCCTCGCTCTAAAAAATTTGTACCTCATTCATAACGAAGTTATTTCGGAATTAAGACGCTCCTTGGCGGACAAAGGTTTAATTTTTATAAACATCACTCTGAGTCTGAGTATTAAAATGTATGTAACGATGATTTGCGCGACAGTAAAGACAATAATTTAATTACTTACATATTGTCCTATAGTATTGTTGGCCGAACTTTTTTAAATACCGTGTTAAAAAATATTCCTCAGACAACCTTTTCTCCCATGCGACCCAAAAACGTGTTTACTTTGTGGCAGGGTTGATATGACTTAAATCACTTGATTTAAATCAGTGATTTAAATCGTGATTTTAATCAAATGATTTTTTTATAAAAGTCAATGATTTAAATCATAATTTTTTATTGCCAAATCGGCCAAATGCCAAATAACCAAATCGGCCCAAAAATTGTCTGAGGACTTCCCCCGACATAGACTAGGGCACGCACACGTGCAAAATGCCGTGCGAGCGAGCGATTACCGACACAGTTCCGGAATTCCAAATGCTGCAGGACATGTTCTAAAGTTATCAAATATTTAAGAAATCATTTTGCCATTCAAATTCAATGCAAAGCCACAAGTATTCGATTTCAGATAGTGTTCTCATCTCAAAAGAATTAGAATATGTACTTTAATGAGTTGCTTAATTTTTACTTTCCTTGTTATTTTTCAACACTACTGTTTTTTAAATTGTTGATTTTAGTAGAACTTGTTAAATTATCTTTTAATTGTAATAATTAAATTTAAAAAATAAATAAATTGTTTTCATTTAATAAATAACTGATCTTACAGTAATAAAACAGACAACAAAGTAATAATATCAAAAAAATCTGATTAAAATCAAAAAATCCGATTAAAATCAAATTAATCTGATGTTTTTTAAATATCATGATTTTTATCAACCCTGCTTTGTGGGTATGCTGCATGGGCGTAGCCAGGGTGGGGTTTTGAGGTTCAAACCCACCCCGATTTTTTTCTACCCAATTGATATTTTTCACACTTCTCTTTTTTAAATCATATTACGGTTTAAGTATCTTGAAACACCCCCCCCCCCCCCCCTCCTGAAACTAAAACCTGGTGTAGTTCATTGCTTATTCAACAAAGACAATTATTCATTTTTATGTAACAACAGATACAGCTGAGAATCCGGTAGATCTCTTTATAGTTCTAAGAATGAAAACAAAATACGCATAAGGTTTAATGTTGTAATAATACATAACATTACATAAGTGACGACACGCATCGCGCACCGGTTTAGGTGAGTGAACTCACTCCACCAACAGAAATCGTTTTCTCAAATGAAAAAATATTATAATTATCTGTGTGTAAAACCTTCTATGATTAGGTATATTAGTGTCACTAATGGTTGGCCACTGGTCAAAATTCGACCAGAATTGTTTACTAACTGTAGTAACTGTGTCAAATTTAGTACTCCTCCGTTCGCATAACCTCATAATATTCGTAAAAAGAGGACGTGACTGAATCAAAAACCAGACTCGAAGTCGAAGTCACGGGTCTTATATTCTCACTGTAGGTACTCCCAATGCTATTTGTGATCGGCTCAATGTGTTATATTGAGAAATTATTAGCTGGTTTCTTTTGTGGCCGACAGATTATCCAGCACCAACCCTCTTTCGGACTGAGACAGTAGAAGCTCATAGAGGTCAGGGTTGCGTACCCGATCTTCATTCTCTGATGAAGAGGTCACTAGGACAATGACATCAACTGGCCGAATTCAAAGATTGCCATATTATACTTAATACTAGCTGACCCGGCGAACTTCGTACCGCCATTTTTACATATCTGTCTCAGCTTCCCACAAGCTACAGTCGCGGACATAAGAAAATAATTTTCCCGTTATCTTTTATTTTTTTTCTTTCTAGCAAGAAAATAATGAAAGAAATCGGACTATGTGTTATTAAATTACAACTAAGTACATATTTTGACTTTCATCTCCTCTCTGCAGGCAACCGTGCTGAATTTCAGGATAAAAAGTATCGTATGTCCTACCTCGTAGTATGAACGCAAATCATGCCAAGTTTCATTTGAATTAATTCAGTAGTTTCGGCGTGATGCGCGGCTAAGATACAGACAGACAGACAAAAATGTAAAAAAAACAGTTTTAGCTTTAGTGTCGTTCAAGACAGCCCTCAAAAAAAAAATTACAAAATATCTTTAATGTACAGAATTGGACTACTTTTTTATTGTTAGTAGTATAGAAGTATAGATAAGTATAGATTATGTTTTTTTTCAGTAAGGTCATAAGTTATTGCCTAGTGTGGTGGAGCTCATTAACCGACTTCCAAAAGGAGGAGGTTCTCAATTTCATCGGTAATATATATATATATATTTTTTATGTATGTACATCGATTCCTCCGTCAATTGTGGACCGATTTTGAAAATTCTGTTTGTATTCGAAAGTGTATGCTCCCCATGTGGTCCCATGGCCACCATATCAGGATCTGATGATGGGATCCTAAGGAAATCAAAGGAAACCCTCAAATTTATATAAATAATGAAGATACGAGCAATTGTCTGCATGACATCATTAAATTTTAAATGAAATGATGATGATGAGAGTCTTGAGAAAGACTAAAAAGCGAAAAATAAAAAACAACCGAAGCGTCGTTGACGTTCGTCTCGAAATATAGCGAGTGTGGTACCTACTATTCCATTGGCTTGGCACTGACTTCAAACCTATGAATAGGTAGCACATACAAATTAAGTTATTTTATACTTTTTAGTTTTTGAAGTCGGTTTTTTTAAACGAAGTTTTTTTTTTATTTTCGTATTATGTTGAAAATAACATTGTTTTATATTCATATAATTAACTTAAATATTATGCCACACTATCATTATATGTAGATGACAAAAGAATCATTATTTTCTGTTTTTCTTTAAAAAAAATATAAATTTCTAATATTCTATTTCTAATATAATTTTTTTGTTCCATTAAAATTCAATAAAAAAACAGTTTTAAAAATGTATTATATGAAACGTTATTTGTTTGATTAAAAGTTTAATCTATCGTAACTACAAAACTCTACAATTCACAATTGGAAATCAAAATCACACTATCAATACAAAAACACTCTGCTGATGCGTTTCATGATAGCTACTAGGTAGATTAATTATTTCATACGTTACACGACCACGTTAATTTCCATACATAATTGTGAATCCGGTTTCCACTGCTATTAAACATTATATTTATCAATCATACTATTACTCATAACAAGACAGTTACTCAATACTTTTCTCTTTAAGACGACAAGGATTGATGACTTTATTTTATTAAACCCATCAATAACTCGGTCAGGGCTCAGAGTGTTCGAACTGAGTATGACTAATAACAATAAAACATACAGTTGCACTAGTGCATACAGTAAAGAATGATGCACTGAGTGTAATGTCTGGGCAAGTGCTTCTGAAATAAAAAAATGGAAAGAAACCAATTTTATCTTCAGGTTTAAACTATCTGACAAGACAAATCTTGTAATCCAAAAATGAATAAGACAAATATTTGCAGTCATGTATAACAATATACACACATCAAAAGTGTCTAGGGATCAAGCATTTTTATGCGGATTTCTTGAGATTGAGATGTGGCTTTGGCCCTGGCCTGCTCAGTCGCCAGACTTGAACCCGATTGAGCATGCATGGGATATGCTACAGAGAAGAGCTCTGCCGAATATGGAGGGTATCCAGTCGCAAGAAGACCTTTTTTTGTTGTTGCAACGAACATGGGCGGCCATTCCACAGCGTGATTTGGATGAACTCATTTTGAGTATGCCAAACCGATTCTTGTGTTGTTAGTGTTCGCGGTAGAAACACGGATTATTAATTGTTTAAGTTACCTAATAAAATTTTAAAGAAAACTGTTATTTCAGTCTTTTTTTCGAACTTTAATGTTAGTGGTTCAAATGTCAAAAATCCCTTTATTAGGAAAATGGCAAATTTCTTTATTAATGCAAAGGTGACTTGGTTAATCGTTACTATGACAAACGAAAACACTTTATTTGATGAATACTTAAAGAAAATTTTAATTAATATCAATCAGGAGAAAATTAAATCAAAATGAAATTTTTACTTAAATTCGTTGCTGATTTCCGACACGTACCTAGGTACCTATTACTTTTCCTGAGATTTTTAAAGTGTTCGATATGCTATTGAAACACGCTCATTGACAAATTGTAGGATTGAGGGCCACTTTCACCGGGTACTGATAAATTTTCAGATTGTTATCTGCCATATAAATCGATTTAACAGATAAGTCTTGTTGATACTTATATATCGTGAACGCAAATCTATATTTTGTCTTGCAGATATCAAGGACTTAGCATCATGTGGTGAAAATTACTGTACCTATTTATAAGAAAGCTATTAAAGTAGCTTAACTATTTGTCATAGTAACTGATTAATTTAAAAGTCCGAAACCATGAAAGAGAGGGTAGATTAATTTTCATGATATTCATACTTAAAAGTCTTAACCCTGAATGTTACCATAATAATTCATTAACAAAGTCTACGTTACCGCTTTCGATAGTAGACAATAAATGTACAACATTTCTTGATTACAATTTACATGAAAACATAGTTTTATAAAGTATAAACTAGTAGTTTGACGCTCTTCACGTAAAAACAATTTCTAAGTCAATGTTATCCAAATATGTGAAGTGCATAATTTAGATCGTATAAATGCGGCTCAGTGCTTGTTGCTAAATGGGAGCCTATTATTGCTGTTAAAGACATTCCCTGGGCAACAGCGCAATGATGACAGCGGTTGTTGCAACTTCACGTGCTTAGTTTCAAATATCAGTTTTTCCTAAATCAGAGCAAGGTTATATAGTAATGAGAAACGTGCAAGCCCTTTTCTGAGAATCGTTGACAATACAAAATCTCATGTAGAAATACATCTTTGATGTTCGTTTACGTAACTTCTTGTACAACGTAACCTTTAATTTTCCATAAATACCTAAATGGAATACACCATACATGGACTTCATAAAAGTGAATGCACTACGTTTTTTCATCTAACATTAACTTGACCAATTCAATAACATAGGTACTTGGACGTAGGTAGGTATGTGGACACACACACGATTCTGTTATAAAAAAGAACTATCAAAATAGGACGACTCCGTAAAAAGCACAGGACAGAGAATAAGGTAAAAAGTAATGCGTGATCAGATCATACATAAAAAATATATTCGTCGACTTGAGAACCTGCGCTTCTTTTGAGCTTTAGTTTGAGCCATCCCTGAACAACAAAATAGCGAGTTTGATGTCTCTTATGAAATATTTGCCTTGTTGTGGACCAAAAGCTGGATGCTTGGTAGGTATATTATAATGTACATACTAGAAAATTATTATAAACAAGTGCAACACTTTATCCCCAGAATAACATCATTTTGGAGTTATTCATTTACATAACATATTGTTTTGAATACATCTTACCTTCATGGAGTTGAGGCTCGTTGCGGCGTTGGCAACAACTTCACCAAGGGTTGCGGGAGGCAGTGCGTCACTCCGCAACACTAGCACGCAGCCGCACAGCACCACGGCGCGCCACCAACGCACACTCATCTTCTGGACTATTCTTTTTCCAGTAAATTTATTAACTGTGTTGTATAGACAATTGCGAGTCACGACCGACTGCTCGTTTACGGAGACATTGTTTTTTCTTCGCGGTGTCTCGTAACTAGAAATTTGATCCTCAACTGAAACAAAAAAATTATATTATGAAATCTTACATAAAGAACTATTTGGTTGGATAACACATTTAGACAACAGCTTAATAATGGGTGGTTGTACATTATTGTAAAAGCGCAAAAAAACATATTTCATGAAAATATTTAGCTTACAACTATTTTAATGTTTTTTTTAAACTTATTTGGTTCAATTGGTTCATTACCATTTAGGTATACGGTTTTTAGCCAAAATCCACCTTGGCAAGCCTTGACTCAAGTTATTTCATTTGTGAGAGATTTTGAAATAAATTCAAGGAAAATTTAAATGATTAAAACTCTGTCTCAAAGACACAGGTGAAAACTAAAACCATACCTCTAATCAAATTAAAAGTGAAACTTCATTAAGAGAATCAATCAAAAAGAAAGTCTCAACGATGAAATATAGTACAACGCAAGTACAGACGTCGTGAGCAATGAAACTGTGAAACATAAATCTGCCCCTCTAGGCAAGTTGACATTCTACAAACGTAAACGCTAATAGAAAACTAACAAATGTATAGGAATGACGTCTATCAACGCTATGTCACGTGGTCAAAACAAAAAGTTAGCCAATAATACAAGAGAATAGACGCATAAGCGATTGTAGGAGCGATACACTTGCATTTTGGCTAAAAGGGCTGGTCTTAAGCTACTCAATTTATTTCTAAATTGACAATAACCATCCAGCACTTAATGGGCTGCAATATAAAACTTCAATTCATTAAACAACGTTATAAAGTAACGGGTAAAGGCTTAAGATAGGCTTAGCAGATCAGCAGCATTATCATCTCCACTATCAGAAACATCCTTTTAGCAAAAAAGATTTGAATATGTCTTAGAAAACTCCCTTCTTACGACTTTCTTAATCTCAAGAAAAGCATTACACCTCCATATATTTTTGGTTCCGTATTATTCACAGATTTGAAGTATTGACTATAAATACTAGGTGCTCTGAAAAATTGACGACCTCAATGTGAAGGTAGCAGCACTCGTTATAAAACCTAGTGAACGCAGTTGTGCAGCTTTGTATTTGCATTGTGCATCACTGGGAGAAGGAGATTATATTGAAAAACAAAAGAAAAAATGTCTTGTATCATGATAACAAACGAGTCTTAGCACAGCTCTCATTCTTTAAACGGCGAATAGAAGTTCAAAGCCTTAACGCACATGTAATTACGATAATACAATTGTATGTCCATGACAATGGCATATTCCTATTTTTGGCATGCTACGTCTGTCTTTTTTGGTGTTTTTTGTCATTACTAACACTACTAACAGCATGCTCCACTGCATAAACTACTTTGTGTATTAGTGCTCCACGCACGACGTTCTTAATATTATTCAACTTACACTTTCACTTACTCTACCTACAAGTAGGAAAACCTATATTTTGCCGTGCGAAATTAGGGTTGTCACACTTTATTTGAGTCATATAAACAACAAGCCTCTACTGAGTCAACCTCCTTTCTAAGGCGTGGCCTATGTGACAGAAGTGGACTACGAAAGTCGCTGTTATGATGATGATAATAATGATATGAGTCAATTTGAAGATGTCATATATTTTATTGAAATTGGCTTCTAAATCTTGAAAGGAAAAGTTGAATATTTGAAGTACTTATTATGTTTTTACTTTCTGATACGGTAGTTATTTGTGTCGTAATTATAAAATAAACATAGATTTTTTAGTTAGTGGTAGTCTTTTTTTTTTAGTACCACTTGTATATTGTTTCCTTGGGTAATTTAAACAGTTCTGACCAACCATGAAAGTTACATGTCTAAAGATTTGTACCGTTACCATAAGCTAAGTTTACCATAGCAGGCCATGACTCCCGTCGTCAGATCCGAATTAGTTATTCCCTAATTTCTGTCATGTCAAATTTTGTGCTCTCCTATGTAGCACTTGTTTCTATGATTACTTCCCACGGAACCCTATTCCGAAATCTATATTTTGAAATTAGTGAAACCTACTGTTGTAACTCGACTTGACAAACTTCTTTCATCCATTGCTGTCAGCTATGTCTAACTTATCCGTGTTTTTATGAAACATCTAACTAATATCTATATTGTTTTAATGATGACAGGCCACGCTGATTTCAGCACGAATGGGCCGGCTCGACCGGGGCGGTACTATCCTCGCACAGAAAATCAACGTAAAATGACCACGTTCGTGCTGTCGTGTTTCGTTGGTGAGTGCGAGACCGGAGGCCCAAGTAGTCTAGTAACAAGTTCCATACTTGTTGACTAGACTAAAAGATGCAGCAGCATCACTAGGCCGCCATGGTGTGGGTCGCCATACTGCATTGTCTGCATTCGCAGTGAGTATGGCGACCAATACTCTTGGATTCTGCTTATGCTTTCCATCAGGCAGAGTAGAGTCATTTTGGCGGGCCATACATAAAAAAAAAAAAAAAAACATAGCCCGCTGATTTAATTAGTTGCGACAATAGTGTTGACCAACTGATAACCCTCGGTCGGGTCCATATAGCTTCACATGCTTATTGTTTACACGCCCTCAATGATGATGTCATAGCAACCATTTCGATATAATTATCTGCACCAAGTTAGACGATTGCGCCTTGACTATTGTATGAAAATGTACTATGATCACAAGCTGCTGATTACTTATTAACTCCTTTTACTTGACCTACCTCAATTTAATTACTTTGTAATCAAGCTCTCGACTTACAAAAACGAACTAAAACTTATGTAACACTATGTATTTTAGAAAAGTAAATTAAAGAGTTGTGTTAGTGATTTTCAGCTAGAACAGACGTTAAACAAACATATTTAACTATTACCACCATTATCTGTTTTCTGTGTATCTTTTGTCAAGTATAGGTCCCTTTGCTTGTAACATTTGAATAACAATGCCTGACGATGCCTGCAGTATTTTTTCAAATGATTTGACAAACTTTTTTATTTGCAAATCATTTGGAAGAAAAGCTTGAAGGAAGAAGAGAAGACATGATAATTAACTACACAAGAATAATTCTACTAGCTAGTGGCTATGTACCTACTTGTATTTACCACTGCTGTAATGAAGACTGTTACAGTAGTAGTAATTAAAAAAAATCACTTTCTCAAGCTTTTTAAATGGGGTATATATTTTTAATTTTATTGGGTATATATTATTATCAACTTTATTTCAACGAACAGTCTTCTGCTGCACAATTTTTTCTTTATTTCCATTTAATTTTGCAATGAAGAGCGTGCGAGCACGTAAAAGAGCGTTCGCCCGGGAAAACACTCACTCGTTATCATGAAACTCGTATAAGATCTTGAACTTGACTCGACCATATAAACATGTTATACTCGTATTATGTTTATATTTATGTATAGAAAATTTCTTATTGAGTTGTTTGAAGTGTATTTGATTAAGTTAATGTTAATACCGAGAATATACTCGTATCTCGAGATAAACAAAAGATAAGTTTCTAGTATTTACTCTTAACATTTTATGATAACGAAACTTATAAATTACTAGCTGACCCGGTGAACTTCGTACCGCCATATTTACATATCTGTCTCAGCTTCCCACAGGCAGTGTAGGGTCGCGGAAAAAAAAAACTTTTCCCATTATCTTTTAATTTTTCTTGCATACAAACCTTGTCCTAACAATAACGAACACATAAAAAAAGATTTTTTTAATTTGGTGCAGCCGATCCTAAGTTATGCGCGTACATACATTTCGGCGATTCATTTTTATATATATTCCTAGATAGATAAGGTAGTTTTTCATCAATATTTTAAATTATATTTTTTTGTTCTGTACTAGAACTATTGTTATTAATTTATAACCCCCTGATAAACGTAAACGATAACATAAAACAGGATTGACGTCATCTCAACGCTAAGTCGCGTGGTCATAACAAAAAAACAAAATATTAGACAATACAAATCGTACAGTATAGACTTTTGCGATTGCAGAAATAGATTCGACTCTAAACACGTTCATCTTGCCTAAAGGGGCTTGTAGTGTATGTGTCTATGGTCAGTCACTTCACTAGTAACGCATTTATTCATTGAATGAATGAGAAGGAAGCATTAGGTCATCTCTAGGCATGTGCGGTCGCAAACAGTTCAGTCGACTGTGTGCGGCGCAGGTGAGTGTGCACATGTACCTTGGAGCCGACAATATAGTATATGGATATACTACAGGGCTATTCTGTCTACAGTATGAGACGAGTACATGTATTGCAATCCATCTAAGCCAAAATAATATTATGTAGGTAGGAATATCACACTATACATAACATAAAAATTTATTGACCTTTAAAACTTACTTAATTGTTTATAGTTTTAGCAATTTCACACCGATAGCTAGTTCTCATGCAAGAATTTGTTTTCAAACGTAGGATTTACATCATAATCGTTTATGTGTAGAAAACTTGTCCGACTTAAATGTGATGATGTTCTCCTAGACGATTACAGCCACGGTGGCCTCAACGGAGAGCAGCTAACTACGCAGGAGATATTATAGTGCACAAATATGTGCACAAACACAGGTACACTCTCTGTTCCCTCGCTCTCATAACCCGATAGGACGGTTAACCGACACGATGAGAGATCAGGCGCAGGACTGACAGCTTTAATACGTGCTCTCCGAGGTACGGGGGTTCAGACCCCAACTTCCAAAGTCCGAGCTGTTATAAAAAAAAAGTCTTATTGAGTTTTTCTGATTATAGAAATACTTTTTCTATACCTCTTGATCAGCAGTCGCATACGTCAACCTAGCGATTGTGTGTGTAGCGACCAACGAGGCAGTTGACTTAAATGTACTAAGACATCGTTAACACAAAACTTTCAAACATTAATAAAATTAACTGACAAAGTAAATAAAATGTATATTTTTGGAGGCTAATGTTGCTTATAAGATCAAAAGCCCGGAACAGATATTACGCAACGAACCGCGGCGAACAGAAACTTCGGACTCTCTTACATAACAAGTAATAACATCCCTATAGTAGGAAGCGGTAATATTACGAAGCTAGAATCAATCTAGATATAGAAAGTAGTACATTATCGGTATATCAAGATTATATTATCGATATTTGAGAACGAATAAAATAGAGGGCACAATCATTGCACACACTACAATTATTAGAAACGTACCTACAGTCCTCTACAGTCAATGACACAGTAGTTATATATTTCGTCAGTGCTACAGTCTAAAGGTGGAATTTATGCTGTTAGTCCGTCACTGTTCTAATTATCTCACTAGATCAATTAGTCAATCAACACCATTTACCAGTCCACTGCCGTAAGACATAGGTCTTATCTCCTTAGGAAGGAGGTTTTGGCCTACCTTTACCACCAGTCAGACGGGTTTTTTTTTAAATGTTATCCCTTGGGATAACGCTGCTTTCCCCCGTCCATAATAACGACAGGACCTTTTTCACTAATTATATATTTTGCCGTTCATCGGTGTGTCTCGCACCAAGTCCATCTCTTTGTTATAATTGATTTGCTATTTATTGTTTGATAACTGTCCAAGAATTATACAATGCAACATTGATTTCTAAAATTTTTACGTTACGACATTAATTTCTCAAGTTTAATTTTTTGTTCATTCGTGGTATTGATTTCCGTTTTCTATCATAGTTCAAATACAAAACAAGGTTTTACGTTGCAGACTTTATTTTTAGGTTAGTTAATTGTCTTCTAAATTTTTAATTTATAGTCAATGTATTATATTAATTTCTTTACTTCTTTTTTACCATGATATAGTGTTGGTTCTGAGTTTATTTTTCTATTGTTATACTATTTATATATATTGTTTTATCTAATCTGTCTTCTATTTATACCATTCATACTTTGTTTTCCTTTTATTTATACTTTTTAACCGACTTCCAAAAATGAGGAGGTTCTATGTTCCACTGTATGTATATTTTTTTTATTTTCTTTTTAATGTATGTTACCCGATTACTCCGTCAGTTGTGGAACGATTTAAAAAACAAAAATTGTATTCGAAAGGGTATGCTTCCGAGGTGGTCCCATTGCCAGCATATCAGGATCTGATGATGGGATCCCAGGGAAATCGAGGGAAACCCTCATTTTTTATAGGCACATACTATGTTTTTCGTATATTTTCTGAAGTTACACCGGTATTTGCGTCTGGTAGTTATCATTTTATGATGATGAGCTGATGATGTAAGGTACAACTCCTTAACGGTTAGGAGTTGGAGGATAAATCTTTAAATATCATATGTATATATGTTACCTTTAGTCGTATTCTTTCAAATTATTTAGGTAAGCTGATGATGGAAGGTGGAAGGTACAACTCCTCAACGGTTAGGAGTTGGAGGATAATTCTTTCAATTTCATACGTATCTAAAGACCTTCAGTCGTATACTTTCAAGTTATTTAGGTGAACTGATGATAGAAGGTTAAACTCTTCAACAGTTAGGAATTAGAAGATGATTTTAATATTACACGTTCGTATAGACCTTAATTTGTATTCTTGATGATGAAATTTGATGAAATAGTTCAACTTACTACTTACCTACGATTGTTTGCACTAAAAACTGAAAAATGAAAACTTTTTATAAAAAAAAAAAAAAACAGACTTCCGAAAAACATCCAACGAAAACTCTCTGCCAAAAAAACACTTAAAAGCGTAAAATAAACTGGTTCTTTAGAAATTACCTATACCTAATTATTTATTCATTTTAATAGTAGTATTATAATGTGTGCTAGGTACCTAAAATCTGTTTGAAGTCGGTGCTAAGCCAAAAAGAATACAAACGAACAATTACAAAAGTCTAAGCGATAGTCACTTGGCACCGACTTCAAACAGGTTCTAGGTACCTAGCACACATTATAATACTACTATTTAAATGAATAAAGAATTAGGTATAGGTAATTTTTAAAGAACCAGTTTATTTTACGCTTTTAAGTGTTTTTTTGGCAGAGAGTTTTCGTTGGATGTTTTTTGAAAGTCGGTTTTTTTTTTATAATTATTTTTATCTGATACGTTTTACCTATTGTTATTGACAATTGTGTTCATTCTCCAAATGACTTTTTGATTGTCGTTTCCTATCTGTGAGATCATGGCATTTGTGATATGTGATGTTCGTGTCTGTATTTGTTTTTTATTTTTAGCATTAATTCCGCCTTTGTTATCAACAATCTATTTATATGCTTAAATAAATATAAACAATTATTATAAACCCGGTCGTGAATTATTTGTTATGCCGTTTATTTTAGTTGTGTGTGCGTGTTCAGTGTTTGTGTGCATGTTATGATGTCTCCGTATATATTCACAATATACTTTTAATATCTGTGTGTGTTCGTGTGTTTGTGTTTCTGTGTCGTGTGTGTATGAATGAGTATGTCACGAATATGCCGTAGTTAACCTCGCCAGATAGTCCCACTTTTGGCGGACTGGGCACTCAGCGCTGAAGGCGTTGTGCCCCGTGCTGCTCAGCTTCTCCCCCTGGCAGTTGCAGCAGTTTGGTTCCGTACCACAGGCAGCGTCCGGGCATTCGGCCCTTAGGTGGGGCCCGCCACAATATCTGCAGTTAGGTTTAGTTGTGGTGCAGAACCTCTTGCTGTGCCCGTATCCCAGACACAGGGAGCACTGCACTAGCGGGATTGGTCTGCAACCGATCAAGGTTGCGGACCAATCCCGCAATCGACATGCAGCCTCCCTCTGTCTAGGGCACGGAACCAAACCGCCGGGGAGACCCTGAGCACCACGTGGCACGTGTGGGGATTTTTGGCTCTCCTCCTGTACTGAACCGTTAGCCTGTCCTGGTCCGGTGTCAGGTCCCGGAATATCTCCCGGTTCCTGCACCTCAAGGTCCTCACTAGGTCCTCGTCCGTTTGGGTCTTTTGGACGTCGTATAGTACCAGGAGGGGATCCTTATTTTATACCTCTTCCACCACAAGGTCTTTCCCTTTCACTAACAATCTTTTTTGGGTCTGTTTTCTATCCTCTTCTGTTTTGTACCCTATTATCACTTTCCTGTCCTTAGCTTTTCTTATTTTTTCTACCTTGAGCCAGCCTTCATCCTCGCTTGCAGCCTTTTAATCAAAAATGATATTTGTTGCTCTAATTTGAGCCGGTCTGTTTATTTTAAGAGGTGTATATGGCCTCTGTCAGATAATTTAAATTGTACGAAACTTTTGAAAATTTTCTAAAATTTTTTTGTGTTGAGACCACAGGTTGATCACCCCTGTCCTGCCTAGCCTATATATCCAGTGAAAGATGGGAGGGTGGGCGGTCAATTTTTTAAATTTCTATAAGCCGTATTTGTACAAATGCAGCGTCGTTAGATAGGTCTTGAAGAGCTCTATCTAAATATATATAATTTGTAGTTTAAAGAATAAAGTTTATCGAATAATTCGACAAAAAGCTCAAAAAAACCGAAAATTTAAGTTTAATTAACGAATTTCTCAAACTTCTATGTGCCAGATATATGTAAAAGGTGTTATCAGATAGGATCAGACGAGCCCTATCCGAATATGTATAATTTGTAGTTTCCAAAATATGTGGAGGCGAGTTATTTAACAAAAACCTCTTTTTTTTTTCGAAAATACGGCTATTTTAATTTAAATGTAAAAAAAATACAACTTCTGTTTGACGGATTTGCAAAAAAGAGGTGTTATTAGATAGGTCTAGATGAGAGCAATCTAAGTCTGTAAAAATGTCAACTTTAAAGTGAAGCGTTATCGAGTAATTCGATAAAAAGTCAAGAAAATTTCTAAATTGAAGATTTTCGAAAACGATGAACTTCGAAGCTAAATTCAGTAAAAAAGTTCGTATCAGTCAGACGGGTTGGTATAAGGTTTGTTCCAAGTTTTCCTTCTTCTCTGTTCGCGCAGCGAATGCGTCGCGAACACGCCGCTGCTGCACAGCGAGGACATCGCGGTGGTAGCGGGGTTTTCGAATGACGAGTCTGCTTAAAAAATGATAGCAAAGGTGAATATAGGTATTCGTTACAAGTAGATGCACCGGAGCCACTCCAGATTTCTTAATGAGTGCTAACAGACATACCTACATTAACTGCCATGGTGGCGTAGCTCTGCTTAGCTTGGGACTAGATGGCGTTGTGTGGTAGAAGTCCGAAATATTTATTTATTTATTTACAATGTTACATAAACCGAAATTAATGCAATAATCGTTTTTAAGAGGAGCTAGTTTCCATCGATAAAAACTTGTTGCTTTATCTACCGTCTCTTTTCCAGTCAATCGTCAAGTCAAACCACCAAGTAAGTACCTACTGCATTATTCCCTATTAGACAAAGTAGCGAGGTACTTGTTTAATAGTAAAGACGCCAACTTAGTAATCATCACGTAACATCATTAGTTACAACCTATTGTATCGTACCTATACCTTATATTGTCTACGACACTATGACTTTATTCTACTTTATTTTATAACTTACTAGCTTTTACAAGCGGCTTCGCTCACGCAGACTTTCATCCCCTGATTTACCCCCTTAGGGGTGGAATTTCAAAAATTCCTTTCTTAGTGCTCACTTACGTTATATAAAGAACCTACATGCAAAATTTTAGGATTCTAGCTTCAGCGGTTTGGGCTGTGCGTTGATCTCTGGGTATGTCAGTCAGTCAGTCAGTCATCTTCCTCTTTTATATTTAAAGATAAGTCTATTGTTTTCAAGTTTCTACCATATCAGTGGAAACAATGTAAGAAAATTATAAATAACTGTGGAGGTTGCATACATTAATACTTACTGAGACGTTACTAGGATATCATATAATATCAGCAACAAATATTAAGTAAGTTCTGCTGTAATAATGATTACCTACTTAATTATAAAAAAAAAACCGACTTCCAAAAAACATCCAACGAAAACTCTCTGCCAAAAAAACACTTAAAAGCGTAAAATAAACTGGTTCGTCATAAATTGCCTATACCTAATTCTTTATTCATTTATTTAAATAGTAGTATTATAATGTGTGCTAGGTACCTAGAATCTGTTTGAAGTCGGTGCCAAGTGACTATCGCTTAGACTTTTGTAATTGTTCGTTTGTATTCTTTTTGGCTTAGCACCGACTTCAAACAGATTTTAGGTACCTAGCATACATTATAATACTACTATTTAAATGAATAAAGAATTAGGTATAGGCAATTTATGAAGAACCAGTTTATTTTACGCTTTTAAGTGTTTTTTTGGCAGAGAGTTTTCGTTGGATGTTTTTTGGAAGTCGTTTTTTTTTTTATAAAAAGTTTTTATTTTTCAGTTTTTAGTGCAAACAATCGTAGGTAAGTAGTAAGTTGAACTATTTCATCAAATTTCATCATCAAGAATACAAATGAAGGTCTAAACGTACGTGTAATATTGAAATCATCCTCTAATTCCTAACTGTTGAAGAGTTTAACCTTCTATCATCAGTTCACCTAAATAACTTGAAAGTATACGACTGAAGGTCTTTAGATACGTATGAACTTGAAAGAATTATCCTCCAACTCCTAACCGTGGAGGAGCTGTACCTTCCACCTTCCATCATCAGCTTACCTAAATAATTTGAAAGAATACGACTAAAGGTAACATATATACATCTGATATTTAAAGATTTATCCTCCAACTCCTAACCGTTCAGGTACAACACCTTACATCATCAGCTCATCATCATAAAATGATGACTACCAGACGCAAATACGGGTGTAACTTCAGAAAATATACGAAAAACATAGTATGTGCCTATAAAAAATGAGAGTTTCCCTCGATTTCCCTGGGATCCCATCATCAGATCCTGATATGCTGGCAATGGGACAACCTCGGAAGCATACCCTTTCGAATACAATTTTTTTTTTAAATCGGTCCACAACTGACGGAGCAATCGGGTAACATACATAAAAAAAAAAAAAAATACAGTGGAACATAGAACCTCCTCCTTTTTGGAAGTCGGTTAAAAATCTTTATATCAAATAATAAAAAGGTGTGCATCTTGTGTGTGTGTGTGTTTAGTGGATTTGGAAGAAGCGTTAAAACGTTTGTAGTAATCGTATCAAACACCAAAACGGAATACACATATTCTCTCCCTACTTTATAATGTCCTATTTAACCCTACTACACCATCCTACTTAAAGAAACGATTTGTCTTTGTTCATGACACACATACACGATGCTTAAGGTCATCGGAAAATGGAACCTTAGAAATACCAACACACTCCACAACTTTCACTGATATGATAAATCTTTTACAGTACAAGCTGCACGCCTGTGGAACTTCCTACCGGAAGCCGAAAGGCAGGCACAATCTTTAAACAGTTTCAAGAAACTTGTCAAGGATCACTACCTATCTCTGCAATAACTATCTGCTTATATATGTATGTTTATGTATGTATTCATATCTATACTAATATTATAAAGCTGCGGAGTTTGTTTGTTTGAACGCGGTAATCTCAGGAACTACTGGTCCGATTTGAAAAATTATTTCAGATTTGGATAGTCTATTTATCGAGGAAGGCTATAGGCTATATTTTATTTTCAAAAAAGTTAGGAATCCGTAAGAAAATTGCTATTTTGTAACCTAAGCTGTGAAATCGAAAAGCTATTTTTGCGTGCGCTGCAAAAACTATTGACAATAGAGCAAAATAATGTATTACGGGTTTGTAGGTCCCATTAAGATCTACAAAAAACTCCGCAAGAGCATATATCTAACTATCATGGTTTAGTCACAATAACCGCTTTTGTGTTCAAAAAAATTATTAAATAGTCTGAAGAAAGAAACTACGTTAAATGTGTATCGTAATATTAATCCTTATCCAAATTAAGGGTTATGTTATCAAGGGTATTTATGTAGAAGTAAAATACTTTTTGTTCCATCCCAATTGGACATTTCGTTTTAGTAGGGGAGCCCACGATGCTAAATGGGGATTTACTCGAGCGTCATAGAGACCTATTGGGTTGCAAAGCTGAGATGATAAAAACAAAAAAATGTTATTACTGTATACCTTTTCATCGGTGGGGTGAGCAGCTATGGATGTTCAAAAATGTAAAATAAACTGATGCATGGACATACTCGAGCGCGTCAGATACTGATAGCATCCATGTCCTACGTATTTTTAACCGACTTCCAAAAAGGAGGAGGTTCTATGTTTTTTTTTTTTTATGTATGTTCAGCGATTATTCCGTCAGTTGTGGACCGATTTTGAAATTTTTTTTTGTATTCGAAAGGATATGCTTCCGAGGTGGTCCCATTGCCAGCATATCAGGATCTGGTGATGGGATCTCGGAGAAATCAAGGGAAACCCTCGTTTTCCCCTTTCCTTACGTCACTCTCAAATTGTCAGATTAGTGGAATATACACTTTTAAGCGTGTAATTAACTCACCCTGCCTTAATCTGACGCGCTCGAGAATGTCTGATGATCAATTTTTTTTTACTAATCTGATCCTTTATTCCTGACTGGTGGCCATATATACTGGGCTCATATTTGGTGAAGGTACTTAACCGGGTATAAGGTATCCCCCTGTATATTAATCTGCCGCGCTTTAGTAAATCCCGAAATTCCTTCTAGGGCTTCCCTACTATTAGAAGTTATCACGAGTATAAGACGCTAAGAGTTGGTACCTAATAATGAGTTATTTCCCAAAGAGTTTTTATCAACATAATACCTAATATTAATCTTTATCCAAATAAATGTGTTGTTAATTATTATGAGTATTAGATCTTAGAAGAGTATAATAAACACATCTATACCAATACATAAAGCTGAAGAGCTTGTTTGTTTGTTTAAACGCGCTAATCTCAGGCACTACTGGTATAATTTGAAAAATTCTTTCAGTGTTAGAGCCGATTTTTCGAGGAAGGCTATAGGCCATATATATCATCACGCTAAGACCAATAGGAGCGTAGCACCAATGAAGAATGTTTCAAAAACGGGGGAAAATTATCACGCTACGGGCAATAGGAGACGCAAACGAGGTTGCGTGGGTCGGCTAGTTTATTTATATGTCTGTAAGTGCATGTATATATGGTGAGGGAGGACATATATGTATCTGTGTAATTCTGTTACTAATATTACTTTTATACGCAAACTCTAAATGTGCACCACAAACTACAAATCACTAGTATAGTCCATCTAAAGGTTGCCTGGAAGAAATCGCAGTCTGCGATAAGGCCGCCCATTGTATCACTGTTTTTATTTTTTTACTGTCTTCATTTTATATTTCATTTTATGGTGTGCAATAAAGAATATATATCTATCTATAACGGACTATTTATCAGTATAATTCGATAGATTTTAATAAACCTAATCGATCCATGTGGTGACGAATTCAAAATACGGAGTGTCGCCACCTCTATTCTATTTATCCCATGATGATGACTGAGAGAGCACTTGAAACATATTCTATACCAACCAGTCTGGCCAGCGTGATAAAGTTACTATATATATACGTACTATATAGGTATATACTATATTATAGTAGGCAAAAATCTCCTTTCTATGGAGAGGCCTATATCGAGTCGTAAACGAGAATAAATTTTCATTTAATTGTTTGTAATTTATTACTGTTTTTTTTTGCCTATAGAGTATTTCAACTGTCTACATGTTATTTACGTATGTAGGAATTTTAATTGTTCATTTTGTTCAATTAACAATCTTAAGGAAATCGTTTGCTCCATAGGAACATTTTATAACAATAGTATTTGATATTGAATTATGTTCCAATTGAATTATTTTCCCATCAAGATTTCCTTAGAATTAGAATTAGATTTGTTCTCTTATATAGACTGTTTTTAAACTAGTGGTTATTCATTGAGGGCATTTATTTATTAAACTGTTAAAGAGGCCCTACCTTTAAAAAAAAAGTTACTTGACTTCACTGGCTTGGCCACATCGACAAAATGGGTGAGGATCGAGCCGTCAAAACAGCATATCTCTGGCAACCCATCGGGCGGCCCAAATAGCACTGGAAAGTTAAGGTTGCCAGAGATAAAGAGATGTCAAAGTGCCGATTGATCTGAACTGGCACAGAATAATAGAAAAGAATTGCGCATTCTACCTACTGTTGGAAGCTAAGACACACTTTGGGTCGCTGAACAACTGAAGTAAATAAGTTTCAAAAGATAATATTATTATTGCATTAAGAGCTCTATAACAAGAATTTGCCCTTCGGATAGTTTCATTTTAAGAGAAATGTATTATAAAGTACCTATAAGCAACAAACACCAATAAATATAACACATTCCTCTCAATACTTAAAAAAAAGTGTTATTCTTAAAAAACCAAGTCGGCGCCAAGCCAAAATGTAATAGGAGGTACCGCACACGCCACTGCCGGATAACTAGCATAAAACAACCCAAGCGAGCAGACACGCGCGGGCTGACGCGACGTCGTTGATGGTCGTCTCGAAATAAAGCGAGTGTGGTAACTACTATTACATTTGGCTTGGCGCCGACTTCAAACAGATTTTAGGTACCTAACATACACAATAATACTACTATTTAAATGAATAAATAATTAGGTATAGACAAGAATTGGCACATAGCAATTTATGAAGAGCCAGTTTATTTTACGAAATACTGCATAAAAATGCCGGATATATTGCAGTGAGACAGTTGACAAATATTACTCCTAATTTGGTTATTATGTAATCGATGTTATATGATCTGATCCTTAACAACCAATGGTGTCACAGTTGACATTCGTAGAATAATTAATAGAATAGTAAGAAATTGGCTGTTCATTTATCATCATCTTGTTAACTTTTAGTTTCACCACTGACGAAATATAACTATAGACTTACACCGCATGAACTTAGAGTTGTACGCGGATGTATAATGAGCTTAATGTTCACTAGATGTCACTAAGTGTATCAAATTGTAAATTTCAAAGATATTTTCTGAGCTTCTACTCCGATACGAATCCGAGAGTAAACTGTCAAGTTTATTTGTTTTTGTATTAGTGCAAAATGTCCCACTAGATGTCGTTTTCCACATAATTACATTAGTAATTTATGTGATATTTTATTATATACACACATATACACACAAATAAATAAAATTGAAATGTCTGTTTATAATTTCAAATAAACAGGTTCTTAATAAATGCTTCTCAGTAAATACGGTACATGAATATATTTTTTTATTAATTTTTGTATGAAACTTTTTAAATTTTCACATAAAACTCTGTATGTAGGTCTAGCTACTTAATTGTGTTATAATAATCAAAATTTGTTGAAAAAAATCCATATATTATATATGTTATATTATTCAGTGATGAAAGCTCAGTAGGCTGAAGCCTAGGGCGGCTTCTTTTAAGGGGCGGCAAATTAAACGATTTAAAAAAACTACATTACTGTAATAGAAATGGAGAAAATATAACTATAACTAAACATTTTCTTAATTACCACTGAAGGTGGCATGAGTTGCTAGAATGCACTGCTGCGACCGTTTCAGCGGCTGGCGGCAAGTTAGCTTCAAGTAGAAATTTTCACCCTTGGTCCTTTCCGCCACCTCTTTCTGTGCAATGTCATCTTCGCAGGAGATAAAACTCTGTTGCTATCTACTATGGAGCATAACATGGTTGGCAGCGAGAGATATTCTCCCATAACTGCATTCTATATCCAACGCTGCGATGCTCAAGTAATGGCACAGGGAATCGGCTCAATACACTGGACAGGCAGGATTCAACTCACTTCTAGTAACCGCGTGCAGGTATTTCCGAAGCAACTGTGACCGGAAAGAACCTGCGTTACGCGGAACGAATCTCACATGGATATTCCTGCCAACGCGCATTCTGCCTCCGTAGACATTATGTGATAAACGGGAAAACTACACCGGGTACCGTAAAGTGTTATTAACCGGAGAATTCTGCGTTCCATCTTGTCGCAACACTCAGTTTACCTAAATTCGGCAAAAGCTTTCGAGCAAACTACTTACAAATTTACTTACTATTTGCAAGGCCTTCATTGTTTACATGTGTTGACTGAAGTTTCTAAGCCACCTGCCAGCTTTATTTTTTGCACAAATATAAACATCTGCAAACCAACACTTACAAGTTCATCAAGTTCTTCAAGTAATTTTATTGTTCTGAGTATACAAAATGTACCCATTTCTTATTTCACGAAAAATTCAATTCGTCTATGATTGAAATACTAATATACAATCGAATCGAATCGTCAATTGTCAAGAAGTTTCAATTTGGCTGGCATCTCTGGCGCTGCACGCGCTGTGTAGAGACGTGGCTTCATTACGCATCTGCTATCGTATTTACAATGGGGAGTACTCCGAGCAATTGATTGAATTGATCCCTGCCTCCTTTTTTCGCCATCATCCTACGCGACTGCAGTTTCATCCTCATCATGTAGCGCTTTTCGAGAAAATTTCTGCCCTACACAACAAAACTGTGGAATTAACTGTCGACTGCGGTATTCCCGGACCAATACGACCTTCAATCAATCTTCAAGAAAAGAGCATACTCCTCCTTGCGGGTATCCATGGGCAGCGGTAAATAATAAATAAATAAGTTGCCGTTGATGAGTGCATTGTTTCTCATTGTTTACTGCGTGTTTTGATGATAATGATGGTTTTGGGGAAAATTATTTGCTTTCTCCAACGGCTAACTGGATAAAATCACCATCTTCATCCTCACAGTTTTTTGCTATGGGGACTCTTTAAGGAATTAAGTAAATTACTCCTAAATATGGTCCTGAGCAATTTTCCTGTTGGATTTTTGTTTCAGCCACCCTTTTGCCGAATTTGCTCTAACAAATTTTCTATTACATCCTGATTCAATTTTTGTGTAATTTTTCAAACAATTTTTGCCCTTCTTTATCGCATTTAATGCATGTGTTACTTTTTTAAACAATGCGTGTTTCTATGGCATCCCATTTTTTTTTATTACTGTTCATCTGTCAATTTTGTAAGTGATCGACTCAAGTTTTAAGTTTTGTCTATTTCGTATGGTTTGGTAACATCTTGGAACGAAATTTGCTCATTGCTGTTAAGAAAGTTATTGTTTAAAAAATGATTTTGAATACTGTTAATTAAATGTAGCACATCAAAAAACGCAAATAATTTTACAAAACGTTACAAAAGAAAAAGGGAAAGTTACTAGATATCCCTGATTTCTTGCATGTATTTTGGTTTTTCGTAGCCCGACCGCAAAACACAGCTTTTAGCAGAAGCCCACTTATTATCAAATAGTTTATTTATAGTAGCTTTTAAAAGAGTTGTAATTCTGTTGTAAGTAATGTTTCTGTTATTCTTTTTTTAAATAGATCAGGGCAAAACAATTGGATTTTGCTAGCCACTTTCGGAGTTTCGGATTGTGGTTGGAGCGGCAAGTACTACACCTTGCCGCCTTAGAAAAAAATACACTTTAGATTTGTAAAATAATGACAAGCTGAATTTATTTTCGTCTTCTGACCAATTCATAACCTTTATTTTCGTAGCTGCATCAATGCCAATCTCTAGGAACCTCTTCTGAACTCTTTAGATTTTAAAATGCTGTCATCAGATTTTGGTTTTTGCCGTAATTTAAATAATAGGATAAAAAAATTGTTAGAAAACTGTTTAAAGTGTATGTATATGAAATAATATTTATTTGTTAATCTCCTGACTGATTTAATGTGATTTTAATATTACGTGTTGTACAAATTAAAATATTTATTATTAAAACTTGAGAGGTGTCAAGGAACACCCGGATTGAACGAAGTATATATATATTATATATTTGATATGCTACTACTTATAAAAATGCGCATAAAATACTCAAATTATTTTAGAAATAATCAAGCTTTACAAAATATACTATAAAACAATATATTTTCTGTAAATAAATGCAAAAACCCAACATCACGTGGTATTCCCAGGCGGTCACCTATCCAAGTACTAACCACGCCCGATGTTGCTTAACTTCGATGATCGGACGAGAACCGGTGTATTCAACATGGTATAGACGTTGGCAATCAGTTTGTTATATTTAACGTTGAGTATCCAGCACTCTGACGTCAATTCAATGTTAAAAGTGTCGTTACATTTTTTTCCGTCTAGCCCCCTTTCGCAACGCGCGATAAGGAACTTCGTTCCAAAATAAAGATTATACTTTGCAGTTAAATCATTTATTTTATATTAAAATGACATATAATGACCTAAAATGTATTGATTATGCCATATCAGACAGGAAATAAAATCACTCAACATTATTATCTGCACCATAGATTTACATGATCGAATAGAATATATTTAAATTAGGGGGCTTCCATTAATTACGTAAGGTATTTTAGGGGGGAGGGGGGATTGAGCTAAATCTTTTCAAATCTCACTTAGGCCCCCCTAAGTGAGATTTGAAAAGATTTAGCTCTTGGCAAATATCACGTAATTATTGTGTAAAATTGCGTGAAAAATTATTTCCGAATAAAATATGGCCAAATCTGACACAATAGTGTTTGTCGTATTCATCCGAACTCCGCAGAGCAGCGAAGTAGCATTTGATTTTGCTTTGCTAGTCTTCAATAGAAGTAATAGAACAAGTTCAATAATCCAACACGTTTACAGCCAAAACATACATTTGAAGAATCTAGCGTGAGATTTGGGGACGGGGGAGGGAGTTGAGGAAAATCTTACGAAATCTCACCAAGGCGGGAGGGGAGGTCGAAAAATTCTCAAAAATGCCTTACGTAATTAATGGACGCCCCTTTACGATGTTTCGTTGAAATAATTTGTTTGTTTACTTACTCTACGTAAGACAACTAACCATTTGACATATCAAAGTCCGACGTAATTGTAGCCACTTGGTGGCGCTATCATCGCGCATCCAGCATATAATATTCTGTATGTCATATCAATAACTTATAAATGTGACATCTAGCGTAGTAAATAGGTCATTATATTCAAGTTTATTTAAATCGATTGCAACGACATCTCCTAAAAATAGGTGATAACTTATAGTTACGCAATTGAAAAATATTTTTTTTAAACAAGCATTAGAAAGAAAGATTTATATTCGAAAAATTATAAAATAATTACTATAATTGAAGCATATCAATAAAATAGTGATAGAGTTCGTTAAACTATTTCTAGTACCTTATTTTTGCGCGCCATCTAGATTTAGGTGATATTTTCTAGCTTTTATCGGTGTACAGTTTGGGCCAGGGGAGGGTCGGTCTATTTAGTATATTGTGTCATTGGTTTCACGTTTGTTTTTAATAAATTTTTTTATAGGCATCTAGTATATTAAAAGTGAGACGCACACCTCTTGACATTGGAACTTGTTATCAGAAATTTAACTAACCACAATAGGAGCAGGGTGAGAGTTATTTATAGGTTTTGATCTACCATTTTTAACAACGGTCGTCGGATTAATATGCATACATAGATGTGATCTTCTTTAAGGTTCATATTCCTAAATTTTAAAATGTCTACGATCGTTTGAAGGTTACAGTGGAAAGATTTTGCCAATTTTTGACTATAAATTGTATTAATAAAAGCCTAACTAAACAATTAAATGATAAAAAAATAACTAGAAAATATTAGAGCAGAAGAATAGAATAAAGATAAAAGCACAAAAATCCTAGAAAACTTTAAAACTAAATTGATTCAATGTTACGAACATCGAATTCGGGTGGGGTACTAAGTGCACTATCTTGCTGACCAGAATAAGAATCAACCTAATTATAATGAGATCATGATTATCTTCAAAACAAAATTGCCTCCGTACTATGTTGATGAAATCGAATTAATGTTAGTGTGTGAGAATTATACGAACCACACACCAGTTATCTTTACCCAATAAGCAAATGTTGTGCAGAATATTGTGGATTTGAATATGGCAATTATGTTTCTTCGCTATTATGTGGAGTTTGGACAACGCGAACGAAAATCTGTCCTATTGACCACAGTAATAGACTGTGTATAAATGATTTACATAAAACAATAAAAATACATTCACAAATTCATGTCTGTTTCCTAGAGTTTATAAAGCTCGAACTCCCATATTAAGGTAATAATATATAGCTCTAACTCACGTTAAAGGGAGAAAATCATTACGTCCACTGCGCCTTGAGTTTTAAAGATGGAAAAATGTGGAGTATACTGAAAGCCTAAGGTCGGCAAGAAAGGAAAGCGATGGCAGAAAGTGGTTGCAATATATTGATGGACTGGAGAGTAAGCAACAACTCAAAAAGGTCAGGGTCGCTCAGTTATGAAACAAACAAGCCATTCCCGAGAAGCCGAGCCTTTTCATTATTCCGAGTAGTTAATAATAAAAAAACTGATCAAATATGGTACATAATTTTAGCTTTCATTTAACCTTTAAGTCCTTCCCTTTTTTTCCTTCAGGATTATGAGTCTATGGTAGGTACAATCTATGGAAGGTTCAAAAACAAGTAAAAACTCGTCACGACCCCGGAATATAAGTTACAAAAAATCTTCAATGTTAAAAAATAACAAGGAAACAGTATTTGTATCAATTAATACATACCCTAGATATGCATTTGGTTATTCAATTATATTTTGTTCAAACTGTTCCGCAAAACCACGGCACTTGGTCAATTTTGTACAATTTAGGAAGTACAACATAAACGAACTAGTACGCAAATCACAAAATTTCTACAACAGTTACTATGTCACTATATAGTTTTCATATAACTTCGATTTTGGTGAATGTACGCGCACGAATCACGACGTTACGTCGAAGTCACTGGCGGCACCGACGTCTCCGTAACCGGCCTGAGAACTGTTACCCAACAATGTCCACCACCACACCGCAAACATACCTGTGTGGTTTTAAATGGAACCTTATATAACTTATCATCACATTTTTTTATTTGGAACAGGGACTTTCTTATGTGTTAGTATTCTTTAAAAGGAGAATAAAACATTACTGCTTATTGCAGATGTAATATGCTGTTCCTACTGTTGAGTAGCAAGCAAGAAGCAGAATAGAACAGAAAGATGACCAAAAATTTACTACTTCCTCATCAAAATCCTCTTTTTTTCTTTTCTGTGTAGAAACCCCCCGGGTACCACCTGTGGCATGTCGAACTCGAACCGCCTAAAACCGCACGCCGTCTTGGGTACTAGAAGCCGGGGGACCAGATGCACCCTAGAAAAGAAAACCCTAGAACCCCGATGTACCTCGGGCCACCTTTGGTTTGTAGATGGACCCCTCCTATGTGGGAACCCCGATGTTCCCGTTGTTATCCCCAAAAGGGGAACGCGCGCACTCCGCAGCATTCGCCACCCGGGCCTGCTCCTGCTAGGGTGACATTTGACACCTGTCACCCTCAGTCGTCTGCGGTACCTGGCCTGTTCCCGGACCTGGTGAACCGGGTTCTAAACTTTTCCCCATCCGCCGTCTCCTTCGCAAGCATAACTTTATCGCAAAAAGAGACGGTGGAGTTCCACGCGCTCTCGCTTCGCAACATGGCCGCAATCCTGTTACCGAGCGAGAGAATCCCCACCCGATGACTGCCACGAGATCACGCCTCGGCTCCATCCACGCCGGACATTCTGCCAGCGTGTGGAGCGCCGTGTCCACGGTCAGGCCATTGCAGTAGTGGAACTCAGACGTTGGCTCTCGAGCCAATCCTCCATTATGGGTTTTGCCGCCACAATAACGGCGTGCCCAGAGCTCAGTTGCCGAAGTTGTTCTTTCCATTCCTCCACGAGGACCTAGCGGAGTTAGGATTTCTGATCTTAAATTTCCCGAGTCTCAGGACTCCTAACCAACGCCGCAACTCCCCGCGCCGCCACTGGTAAAGAGCCGCAAGGGCCTCCAGGTCATGGTGGAGTTCCGGCCAGGAAACTTGCCGTCTCAAAGGAGATTGTGCGGTAGCCCCTCATGATCCTGATGGCCAGCACTCGTTGTGGTTGTCGCAATACCATACATGAGGCTCCATAAAGGCCCATGGACCCCACAACCCCCGCGTAGCGTCTCCTGAAAGAGTTATCGGGCCCCCTCATGTTTGGCAGCAACCGTGCTAATTTACGCGCTGCGTCAACCACCTTGGGGACCAGACTTTAGAAGTGGTGCCCGAAGTCCCATCGGCCGTCGAGTACAAGTCCCAAATACATCATAGAGGGCTCAATGCCAATACGAGTGTCATCAAAATCCCCTGAAATAGGAATAACAAAGAACCTAACATTTGTCATGTGCAATTACATTTTCAATTGTCTTAGAACTCTGTGGAATGATCTGTTCCAGGAAAAAATCACAGTTTTGAAAACAATATTGTTTAGATTTAAAATTAATGATCATGATCATATTATGATTCTAAAGCAGCGTTTCCCATCAGCCGGGTACGGTTACGATTACGACGGCCCGGTACAGGGTCGCACCCTGTACCGGGCCGTCAAAATAAAATACCGGGTCGCAACATTCCCGCCTTGTTATAAAAATTGCTTTTTTTTAAGTTCTTGCTATCGATCGACTCATCGTAAATATTGACAAGCGACAAGAAAGCGTGACAGCGAGGTGCGTTTCTCTGTTATATGCTAAGAAATGAGAAATGATCACGAACATCTTATTTTACACTGTGAAGTGCAATGGCTCCCAAGAGGCAATGTTTTAAAAAGGCTTATTGAATTAAAAGAAGCCGTAAAAGTTTTTCTAGAACAACATCTCCCAACAGCCAGAGATGTAATATTTGAATTTTAGGACAGATTTCATGATGTCAAAAGTGGCTTTCATATCTGATATTTTTGATTTTTTTAATAATCAAACATAGCAATGCAAGGTAACAGCTAATCTAGCAAACATTGAGGAAAAACGATAGAAGTGACGATCATGTCCCCTGTGACAACCTGATGCCACCACATGATGATGAAGGGAGGGCCCTTCGGAGCGCGCCTGCGCTTGATTGCATCAAGAAGTGATCAGGCTGCAACGTCGCTAATTAAGCCGACTGGTGGAGGGAAGCTTGTGACTTTGACCGTAATAGGGCCTGGTTGGGCATGGTATCGATACGAGGGGACTCCGCAGAATAAGGTGTAAGGCAGGCTTTTGAGGTAGTTTTAGTGGTAACATTACATATTCCTTGCTCTTGTGTCCTAAAAGAAGCCGAAGATCCAAAGGGATTTTCCTCATCACTAAAAAAAACTTATTTTATGACCGTCTAAGTCAAAATTAGGTACTATGGTTATAAGTTTTATGCAGATGTACGGACAAACATTTATTCCGTTTGTAATAAAATTTCGAGCATACAAATTAATTAAATTGGAGTCTATTTGTAATTTCAAATTAACAATTTTTCACTAAATGCAAATGAAAATAATTACGGAACTTTCAACAAAAAAAAGCATTTTGTTAGTTTTGTCTGTCAGTCTGTCTGTTCCTTGGAGCATTACACCAGTCTGTTCGTTTCGACTAATCTCTGGAACGGCTATACCGGTTCTGACGGGACTTCCACTAGCAGATAGCTGCTATTTTTATTATCTGTTATTGATGTAAATGTAACATTTATATTTTTACCCACGTAGGTACTAACATTCAGAAGGCCACATTTAGCCGAACAAAGGTACATTTTAATATCACGTTCAAAAGCAAGTAGGTATAAACTTACGGTTCTTTTGGAATTACATGAGAATATTGCCGTCTTCTTTATGAAAAAAATCTCAAAGGGGAGGGGGAAGGAGTGGTAAATTGTACATGTAAAGTTACGATGAATACAATATTATAGGATTAAAAAACAACAAATATTAATCAGCTGATGTCTCTGCCATTATATATGACTTTATTCTTGTGTTTCAAAAGAAGAGTTATCCCTCCCATAAGCAGGTATCACTTCAAAATGATAACTTCTTAGGGGAGAGTAAACCGCTTCGTTACGTAACGCGTTACGGCGCCAGTCTGTCTGGCTTCCCTTTCTTTCATGCATACGGCAGCGGTAGGCAGGCTCCTCCTCTCTCGCTCTAAGCGCTAGTCGTATTTCGGACAGACGTAAATAAAAAATAATAATCAAACTAATTATTCTATTAATTTATATTATCACTTCTGTCAGGCCTTCCGAGACGCACATGTTTTATTTTTGTTTGCTTTAGTATTTCATCATTTTAGTTTAACCATTTCAAGATAAGGAATTTCATTAGAAAAATTAAATTATGTAGAAAATAGTTTCTTCCAGCATTACACATATTATAGTTAACTAGCTGTCCCACGCAACCTCGTTTGCGTCTCCTATCACCCGTAGCGTGACAATTTTCCCCCGTTTCTAAACATTCTTCATTGGTGCTCCGCTCCTATTGGTCTTAGCGTGATGATATATAGCTTTTACTGGCCTATAGCCTTCATCGATAAATGGGCTATCTAACACTGAAATAATTTTTCAAATCGGACCAGCGGTTCCTTAGATTAGCGCGATTCAAACAAACAAACAAACTCTTTATAGATTAATAGAAGTTTATTTTTAGTTGGTCAATCAAAGGGTATAGACAAAAAAATACGTACATCCGAACCGAAAACACTGAAGTGCTTTGTTTTCCATTACATCTGACATTGACACGTGACGTCATAATATGTTTTATCTGGTCGTGTCATTCTTGATGAATTTGTTGTGCCATTTCTTACAAATTACCTAGAAATCTTAGTACAAAAGCATCACTGTAAGAATTCATAATTTTACACAGTTAATTGTATCAATATAGCCTCAGCTAGTAGACGCGAAGGCGACAAGTAATGGCGAACATCCAAGGGCCAGGCGCAGGGGCGTCAGCGCCTGTTGAAGATCTTCCTCCACCATACTCAGCTGTCGTCGGTAATCCACAATATGGATTTGTCGCACCTGGAGGAGAACCTCACGTTCCCGTCACTGGGCCATACCCGCAACCAAAACAATTCACGGCGCCGGGAGTGTATCCGCATCCTACAATTACTGTAACTACCACTCAGCCTTATGCAGGTGATATGCCGCCACCGCCACCTGGAGTGCCCGTCGGCATAATATTACCACCTGCTGTAGGTACGGAACCAACAACTATAACCTGCTTCAATTGTAACAAAGTTGTAACAACAAGAGTGACTTATACAACATCATGGCACACTCATCTACTGGCTGCATCTGTCTGTGTTACTACTATGTAAGTATTTTATAAATTACATGTAATTTATTAAATGTTCCTTTAACAGTGAATTGAAAGAAACTTGAATGTTTTACCTGGACCTATAGGCAGAATCTTGATACCACTGCTTGAGATAAAAGTTTTTTTTTATATATGAGCCTACCAAAGTCACCACTCTGCCTGATGGAAAGCATGAGTAGAATCCAAGAGTAGTGGTCACTGTACTCATTATAGTTAGTACAGTGTACACAAGTACACACAATGCAACAATGCAGTATGGTGACCCCATTTGTGCTGAACTGACAACTATATAAAAAAACTCAATTTGTTTTGATTTTCCCTGGCTGTTTCTGCACTTAGCCTCTTCATTGAGCCATTGTAAAACAGTTTTAAGGAGTGAGAGAACTTAATAGTGATAAGGAGTTATAGTTACAAACTAAATAGGCACTTGCGTGCAGCTCCACCTGCTTGTATGTTTGTTATCAGGGAAAAGACTTGACTATGTCCTTCCTCAAGAATCAAAGTATCCCCATGTCAAATCTCATTCAAAACTATGTAGCTGTTTAACAGTGAAAGTGTAACAGACAAATAGACAATCAAGATAATATTAGTATGGATATTAAATATAATATGAAAACCTGAAAGATAAACTCTGGTCATCTATACTATAATATTATAAAGCTGAAGAGTTTGTTTGTTTGAACGCGCTAATCTCAGGAACCAATGGTTCGATTTAAAAAAATCTTTCAGTGTTAGATTGCCCATTTATCGAGTAAGGCTATATATCATCACGCTAAGACCAATAGGAGCGGAGCATCAATAAAGAATGTTTCAGAAACAGCGGAAAATTATTACGCTACGGGCAATAGGAATAGACGCAAATGGGTTGGATGGGTCTGCTAATATTTTATAAAAGTGTCCTGAAGCCATTGGATGCAGGTAGCACAGGACAGATTGTTGTGGAGAACCTAGGGAACCTAGGGGACCTATGTCCAGGAGTGTACATCTTTTGTTTGAGATGATGATTCTGACTGCTAAGCCCCAGGATGTGGTTTCGATTCCTACCCCATGACAAATCTTTGTGTGATAAACTCCATCATTTGTTCTATGTCCAGGTGTAATTTGTCTATAATAAGATGACTGCCTCGGTGGCGTAAGTGGGAGCGTAAGCGACTGCTGTTGTTGAGGGCTCGGGTTCGATTCCCGGGTTGGACCAAATGTTTGTATGATCTGCAAATATTTGGCCGCCATAATGACTCTACTCTGCCTGATGGAAAGCATAAGCAAAATCCAAGAGTGGTGGTCACCATGCTCACTGCGAATGCAGACAATGCAGCATGGCGACCCACACCATGGCGGCCTAGTGATGCTGCTGCATCTTTTAGTCTAGTCAACTAGTATAGAACTTGTTGACTAGACTAATTGGGCCCCCGGTCTCGCACTCACCAACGAAACACGACAGCACGCTGTCATTTTACGTTGATTTTCTGTGCGAGGGTAGTACCGCCCCGGTCGAGCCGGCCTGTTCGTGCTGAAATCAGCGTGGCTCTACTACCTGTAAATTTGTTTTGGAGTTTGTGTGTTTTCTATGTATAATATGTATGTATTTACAAAAAAAAAGTATATATGTATTTATATCAGTTGTCTAGTACCCATAACACAAGCTCTGCTTAGCTTGGGACTAGATGGCGTTGTGTGTTAGATGTCCGAAGTATTTATTATTATTATATTTCGAAATATATAAGTATCTTCAACTGTCTTTGTACTATAATACATACAGGCTTTGCCTAGTATGGGATCCCACAGCTGTGTGTGAGATATGCGAGGATATACTTTTGAAATGTAAAAACACTTAGCTTTACTAGAATACATGTTTCTATATAAATACCTACTGTACTTAACACCACCACATAACGAGATTGTATATCTAATTTCAGGGTGTGCTCTTTATGCTGTCTGGGTCTGGTGCCATATTGCTTCGACACATTCAAGGATGCGGAACACTACTGTCCTAATTGCAATACTTATATTGGTAAACGGAGCAAATTCTAAATGTTTAGGAGCAGTTACTGTGGCCCCATTAAATAAAAGCTTTTTATATTTGTAAAATGCATACAAATAAGTTTTGATACAATTTGGTGCCATCACACAGAATTTATAGAGGCTTCCCTTTAATATTGCTTATGTTATATTATTATAAACATTGTAATACATGAAAATGGTCCAGTAATTCTGCTCATATTGTTGTGGACATAATATAGAGCAAATTTAAAATATTTTTGTTGAGTAAACAACAAACAAAGACCTCTTCGACGAACATAAACATCAAATGGGTCATGTGTGTACAAGTTTTTACTTTAATATAAATCAGTGGTCAATTTGTAAAATGGCTGTTTAAATGATGAATTTGTAATAAATTGTTGTTTTATATTTAAAATTTGTCATTGAAGCACCATTTTAGCCTTTTTTTATTAAATGTAAAATAAGCCTCTAGTGATACTCTCGAATGCAAATGAATGGTTCTTACGGCCATTGTGAAAGGCCTATTATAAACTTCACATGAATATTTATCATATTTTCATTTTTTTTTTAAACTGCTCTCTTTAAATATACTTTCGCTAAATTAATTGACACCACACATCTATATTAATTTTGAAGAAAAAAAATTTAAATAAAAATAAAGCATTCCATCCATATGAATGTTCTTTGATGTAGTTATTCAGATTGTCTGTCTTTAGGGTAGACGCTAGCAATTTGTAAATAAAATTGTTATAATTTTTCAAATACAATTGAAAAATTACTAAGCAGCTAATACTGTCAGATATGACACAAATCTTAACATCGTGACTGAAATTAGACTGAATAAATATGGTTTATTGAAATAGCTGTGAAAAAAATTATTCGTTGTATTTATTAATACAA
The DNA here is from genome assembly GCA_949125395.1 of Diaphora mendica. Taxonomy (NCBI): domain Eukaryota; kingdom Metazoa; phylum Arthropoda; class Insecta; order Lepidoptera; family Erebidae; genus Diaphora; species Diaphora mendica. The sequence goes on from OX421328.1 coordinate 15,091,144, forward strand.
CTACAGTTTGGATGGCATAGCAATTTTAATCTTAGCCGTATTATAAGCTGCGAAATTCATAAAATGGTAATATTGTTACCTTAATGAGGAATGTAATGTTATAGTTTTCAATACAGTACCTAATTGTAATATATTCTTCAGTGTTTTGTTTTAAAAAGTAACATATACAAGTATTATACTATACATTTTTGTCTATTTATTATTAAGTTATTGATATTACATGTATATGTGTGAAATCATTTGTATTTTTGATGACAGTTGTATTTTTGTTAGTAATGACAACTCAAACAAGCAATCAAGAAATTACGTAGCAATAAATACTTTTAAGTTATCGAGCTGGAAAGTCGAAGGATAATATTTAATGGTTTCTGTAAAATTTATTATTCACAAAATATAAATTCATCATAAGAGTAATACTGTTTTATTTGTTTCGAAAAATACATAATGAGTTACCGGGCAAATGGTGATTGGTGAGAAATCAATTTGATAACCATTTTACTCATACTTATATGGCCAACATCATCGTCAACAGCATTTAACAGTCCATTGCTGGACATAGGCCTGTCCTTAGTAATGAGAGAATTACTATATCAGTAGGTATATCACCCTGGCCCTGCCCAGATGGGTTGGTATAAGATTTGATTTTACTTCTCTTCCAACTGGTGCCATGATATTGTCCTGCGTAGTTCATATGGCCCATGGTATATATAACTATACTTCGCCAGGTATAGCATTATGTATAGCATTCCGAGACACAGCACAGCACAAGTTAACGTCATTACCGCTATCGCTGGTTCTGGTTGGTTCATTTCGTGATAAGTTGCTATAAATTTGTAACTGGATAGTGACGTCAGCTTGTGTAACTCTCGGAATGCGAGACCTTTCTTATACTTAGACCATGATATGGCCATACTTTGGCTTTTATTGTAGAAAATTAATATAAGTAACCCAGGAGTTCAAGACTTTTCAAAAATCGTTTCAAACACGTAAACTAACTGACTAGACTAAAAGATGCACAAGCACCACTAGGCCGCCATAGTGTGGGTCGCCATACTGCATTGTTGTATTCGCAATGAGTATGGTGGCCACCACTCGTGGATTCTGCTTATGCTTTCCATCAGGCAGAGTAGAGTCATTTTGGCAGGCCAAACATAAAAAAAAAAAAAAAAAAAAGTATTTTGTGTTTAAACTTTTGACTTTAAAGTACCTATGAGCTGTACCTAAGTCTTACGCCGGGTCTCCACCGAACAAAAGTTGTCATTTTTTAACCGACTTCCAAAAAGGAGGAGGTTCTATGTTCCACTGTATGTATTTTTTTTTATTTTTATGTATGTTACCTGAATACTCCGTCAGTTGTGGACCGATTTTGAATTTTTTTTTTGTATTCGACAGGATATGCTTCCGTGGTGGTCCCATTGCCAGCATATCAGGATCTGATGATGGGATCCCAGGGAAATCGAGGGAAACCCTCATTTTTTATAGGCACATACTATGTTTTTCGTATATTTTCTGAAGTTACACCGGTATTTGCGTCTGGTAGTCATCATTTTATGATGATGAGCTGATGATGTAAGGTACCACTCCTTAACGGTTAGGAGTTGGAGGATTAATCTTTAAATATCATATGTATATAAGTTACCTTTAGTCGTATTCTTACAAATTATTTAGGTAAGCTGATGATGGAAGGTGGAAGGTACAACTCCTCAACGGTTAGGAGTTGGAGAATAATTCTTTCAATTTCATACGTATCTAAAGACCTTCAGTCGTATACTTTCAAGCTATTTAGGTGAGCTGATGATAGAAGATTAAACTCTTCAACAGTTAGGGATTAGAGGATGATTTTAATATTACACGTACCTTAATTTGTATTCTTGATGACGAAATTTGATGAAATAATTCAACTTACTACTTACCTACGATTGTTTGCACTAAAACTGTAAAATAAAAACTTTTTATAAAAAAAAGAAAACCGACTTCCAAAAACATCCAACGAAAACTCTCTGTCAAAAACACTTAAAAGCGTAAAATAAACTGGTTCTTCATAAATTGCCTATACCTAATTCTTTATTCATTTGGATAGTAGTATTATAATGGGTGCTAGGTACCTAAAATCTGTTTGAAGTCGGTGCTAAGCCAAAAAGAATACAAACGAACAATTACAAAAGTCTAAGCGATAGTCACTTGGCACCGACTTCAAACAGATTTTAGGTACCTAGCACCCATTATAATACTACTATCCAAATGAATAAAGAATTAGGTATAGGCAATTTATGAAGAACCAGTTTATTTTACGCTTTTAAGTGTTTTTGACAGAGAGTTTTCGTTGGATGTTTTTGGAAGTCGTTTTATTTATTTTTTATAATTGTGTTGTCAACACGTGTTGGTGACAAAAGATTCTGTAACTTCCCTGTGTTGGCGACAAAAATTGTCAACAAATGTTGCAACCGTGTTTCTGTTTTTGGCGGTAAATATCAAAAGAAAACGTTTGTTGCGGTTTTATATAGGCTCGCTAGAGGCGCTTAGTTCGAATGTTTTTAAATTTTTGGCGACTCGGTGTAGACACAGTGGAAACAAAAGTTAGTGATTTTTTGAAGTGTTGCAAACAGTTGGAAACACTGAATTTGCACACAATTTTGGTGGAGACGCGCCTACAGTAATATTTTACCCTAAATCAAACAGTAAGTGTATTTTTATTTCATTTAAAAATAGGCCACAACTCGTGTAACTACGTATGACGTCATCATTCAATAGAGCAATTAATCCTAGTCTACTATTTTATAACGGCGAAAGTTTGTGTGTATGTTTGTTACTTCTTCACGCGCAAACGGCTCGACCAATTTGGATGAAACTTTACAGTAATAAATTTTGACCAGTGTGTGTTGCCAGAGATGACCTATGGAACAGTTAGAGACGTGGTCTCTCACAATGGGCCTTACAAGAAAGCTCAAAGCAGCACAGGCCCGGTTCTTATGAAAAGCCTTGGAGAATACCTATTTCCAGCAGTGAACGCTGAGCTGGGATGATGATGATTGTTTGTTTGGAAATATTTATAAGCTGTTTCGAAGAAGAATGAAGAATAGTTTTTGAATCGGAATAACGTAAACATATCGGTAGATCTGTTCTGTAGGTGTAGGTACAGATAGTATAGAATTAGATACTGATTATATATTCATACTCATATCTATACTATACGAGTAGGTATACTAATATATAAAGCTGAAGAGTTTGTTTGTTTGAACGCGCTAAACTCAAGAACTACTGGTCCGATTTGAAAAATTATTTCAGTGTTAGATAGCCCATGTATCTAGGAAGGCTATATATCATCACGCTAACACTAATAGGAGCGGCGCATCAATGAAGAATGTTACAAAAACGGGGGAAAAATGTTACGCTACGGACAATAGTACCTAGACGTAAACGAGGTTGCGTGGGTCAGCTAGTGTATTATAAATGCGAAGGTGTATTTGTCTGTCTTCACGCTTAAACCGCTGAACTAATTGAGATTACATCCATATCAAATAGAGATACGAGTCTCAGGAAAGGACATAGGATAGTTTTATCTACAAAATCAGCCCTTTAGGAAATGATAAGGGTGTGAAGGTTTTATATATATATAAAAGTGTCTCTGACTGATAGAAAGCATGAGCAGAATCCAAGAGTAGTGGTCACCGTACTTATTGTAGACAATGCAGCATGGTGACCCGGACTGTGGCTTCTTATTGAGATGCTTCTAGGTACATGATTGGGCTTCCGGTCTCCGGTTTGTATTTGGCTAATAAGCACTGAACCGATTTGGTATTGAGATAATTTGAGTTGTGAGGAAGGATATAAATAGTTTTTGTGCCGGAAATTATTATTTTAAGGAGATGAAAGGGAAGGCATCAGTTTGTATGGTGAATCAATAACCGCAACCAGATTTAGATGAAATTTGCTATGGAAATAATTGGATTGTTGAGGCATATGCTTTTTACCGGGAAAACCGAAATACACGCGGACGTAGCAGCAGGCGAAACCTAGTACGTCCTATATATATATTGCCATATGAAAATAATAATTTTTATATGATTGGATTCTGGTGGACTTTACTATAAGATTAAATTCTAATACCTAACTGTAAGGAAGAAATATAGCTACATTGATTAAAAAAATAACACAGGCATAAAAAAATAGTTTTATGATTTTGGGTTTTTATTCAATGCTTTCTATACATATTTTAAAAACCAGGTAAAAACTCAATAAACAGCTGAATGTTTCCACTTATCTAGTCAACTATGATAAGATAGCTGCAATCGCGTTGGATGATAAAGCGAATACTTTTAGATTTTAATCGTAATCATTATGTTATTCACTCGCTACAAATAATATATTTTTCTACAAAAGTTTTCTTTCTTTACCATGGATATGAGCAACAGTGTAAATCCTTCTCAAAGTGAACCAGCCAGACTAGAAGTGCTTACTGAAACTTCTATAGTCTACAGAGAACCTCCACCACCGTATAGTAGTGCAATACCCGTGCCCGTGACTGACCAACCAACTACTCGTCAAGAAATTATAGTGCAGCCTCCTTTGAAGAGCTTACCTACATTTTACAACTGTCCTAATTGTGCAAAAAGAGTTTTAACTAATGTTCAATATTTGAACTCTCGGAAAACACACTTGTTTGCTGGTTTTATTTGTGGATTCACTGTGTAAGTATAAATAAATAATACAACTTTTTTTTGTAAATACCCAGTAGTTATGTGCTGGCGATATAGACAGTAGAATAGCCGAGGATCTAACTAAGTGGCGTGCAATTGGAGAGGCCTATGTCCAGCAGTGGACTGCGATAGGCTGATGATGATGTAGACAGCGTAGAATCAGTCTAATACAAGTTTTTATCACATTTCACTTGACTTATGTATAATAATACGTACCTACAAATGGAATGTTCATTGTTTTTTTTTTTTCAGATGGTGTATGCTTTGCTGTGTGGGAATTATACCTTATATTGTAAATACATGTAAAAAAGCTCATCATTATTGTCCAAACTGTAACAGCTTTTTAGGCGCTTATTCAAGGGTGTGAGACATTGAAAATGGCGAAACTCAGGTCATTCAAATGTAAGTATTCCGGTCTTTTGTACCTACGGTGAAATGTACAGATAGCATAACAGAATGGTTTATAACATGATTTGAAATTTAAAAAGTTTCACATAATGTGTATATATAGAGTAATATTAACGTATTTAAATAAGTTTCTGGTGTAATTGGGACATGATATAATAAAGATATTTTGTATTATTTCCTTAATTTTATTTTTATAAATACCTATTTAAATTATTATCTTTCAAAAACTATACTTGTCCGGCTTTCTAAAGATAAGGCGACTTTACATGTCGCTCAGTAAAAATCATTATTAGAGTACGTCATTGCAAACATTAAGCAAAAAAAAAAAAAAAAACTACCTGGGGGTTTCGTGCTATGTGGCTCTAAACCGAGACACATAGCACGAAACCCTAGGTAGTTTTTTTTAAGCGCTTGTGATTCCTGAGTCCTAAGCTTCTACAGTGTGAATTCAACTAATTGTCAGTGGGGGTACAAAATAGAAGCCAGAGAAACGCATGCTACCTACCTGATGATCTGACAAAACATACAGTGCTCAGGCGGTTGGCCGTCGTAGGTATTAAAGCCGAGATCTTAGATGTCATATTATTTATATCAATCACTAGCTCGTTCATTCTTGCTAAGCGCGCTGTAGAAGAATTGACGTACTGAACGAAGGCGGCCAACTACCTCGGGTGAAAGACCTCTTATTCTCCAAGTTTTTTAAAGACCTATTCAAAACATTCTTCAACAAGAGTAGATACATAAAAAAGTGCCCACAGTTACTCCTTATATCATCAGCTATCTGCCAGTGAAAGTCCCGTCAAAATCGGTCCAGCCGTTCCGGAGATTAGCCAGAACAAAAAGCCATAATAAAAAAAAAATGTTCTGATGGATGTCTATGATATGATCTATTTACTTTCATATACATTTAGTAAAAAGCTGTTTATTTAAGATTACAAACAGGCACTTAAATTTTATGTATCTATAAATATATAAAAATGAATCGCCGAAATGTTTATAGGTACGCGCATAACTTCCGATCGGCTGCACCAAACTAAATATTTATTTTTTATGAGTTCTGTGTACAAGAAAAATTGAAAGATAACGGGCAAAGTAACTTTTTTTTGTCCGCGACTGTACACTACCCGTGGGAAGTTAAGACAGGTATGTAAATATATATGGTGGGCTGTTGCCAAGCTGGATAGGGACCTACTAGAGGAGGCGGCCATTATTCAATCTTGGCTGTCTCCGCAGGCCCCGACCGAGGAGGTCGGCGTGGACGTGGGGGCTGGCCGTTTTCGCGATGCGATTACGCAAATTTGCGATACGGCCATGCCCCCCATCCAAGGTCGTCGGCCTCCTCGGAAGGAGGTCTACTGGTGGTCCCAGGAGTTGGCGGACCTCCGTGCGGCCTGTACTCGTGCCCGGAGGTCCTACACCAGTAGCAGGCGACGCCACCGTGGAGACGGTGGCGGGGACCAGCTTCATGAGAAGTACCGTGAGGCGCGGAGGACTCTGAAGCTGGCCATTTGCCGCGCCAAGGAGGAGAAGAGAAAGGAGTTGCTGGAGGGTCTCGACCGTGACCCCTGGGGTCCCGGGCCCCCCCCTTACCGAGACTCTCCAGCCAAGCTTCCTGCAGGAAGTGGTCGAGGGCCTTTTCCCGCAGCGGGCGGAGCACACACCCCCGTCGATGGCCTACGCGGTCGTAGACGACGGGGGTAGAGAGGACGATGTGCCGCCCGTTAGGGAATCGGAGGTTGGGGCGGCCGTTCTTTGGATCCGTTCCAGGAACACCGCCCCCGGGCCGGACGGGATACCAGCCCGAGTGATGGCCCGAGCCCTCGACCATATGTCGGACCGCCTCAGGGAAGTGTTGGACGCTAGCCTGGCGTCCGGACGCTTTCCTGAGTGCTGGAAATGCGGGAAACTGGTTCTGTTGAGGAAGCCGGGACGGCCTGCCGATTCGGTCGCGGCCTATAGGCCCATCGTGTTGCTGGACGAGGCGGGTAAACTTTTTGAGAGGATACTCTCTGCCCGCATCGTCCGGCACCTGTGCGAGGTGGGGCCCGACCTGTCGGACGCCCAATTCGGATTCCGAGAGCGGCGTTCGACGGTCGATGCCGTGATGCGCCTTAGGGCCGTGACCGAAGAGGCAGTGAGCTGTGGCGGCGTGGTGTTGGCGGTGTCCTTGGACATCGCCAACGCCTTCAATAGTCTGCCATTTAGCTGAATCAGGGAAGCACTCCATTACCACAGGGTGCCAGAGTACCTGAGGCGGCTAGTGGCAGACTATTTAGAGGAGCGTACCGTCGTGTACGAGGACCGAGAGGGCGTCTTGAGACGGCGACCCATGTCGTGCGGCGTTCCGCAGGGGTCTGTCCTTGGACCACTCCTGTGGAACGTGGGGTACGACTGGGTCCTTCGGAGCCGTCTGCCCCCCGGGCTGGGCGTAATTTGTTACGCCGATGACACGTTGGTCACGGCTCGCGGATCGAACTTCCAAGAGGCGGCGTGCCTGGCCACCAGGGGAGTCTCTCTGGTGGTCGGGCGCATCGAGGCGCTGGGCTTGCGGGTGGCCCTGGACAAGACGGAGGCCCTGTTATTTCATGGGCCCCGTCGTGGTCCGCCCCCCGGCGCCTCCATAGAGGTCAACTCGGTCCTCGTACCGGTTCGGGCCCAGATGAGGTATCTGGGCCTGATCCTCGACGGTAGGTGGCTCTTCGACGAGCACTTCCGACAGCTTGGTCCGAAGCTGGTCGACGCTGCCTCTGCCCTTGGGCGACTATTGCCCAATTTGGGTGGAGCCAGCGTCGCAACGAGACTCCTCTACACCGGGGTGGTCTGGTCGATGGCGCAATACGGCGCACCGGTGTGGGTAATGGCTCTGACCGCCCTTAATAGGGCGCGCCTCTGGCGGCCACAGAGGGTATTGGCAGTCAGAGCTAAACGCGGATACCGCAAGGTGTCGACCGAGGCGACGTGCGCCCTGGCCGGAACACCCTCGTGGGATTTGGAGGCGGAAGTGCTAGCCGAAGTTTATCGACGGGTGGCTGAATATCGGGCGGAGTATGGCCATCGCCCTCCGCCCGAAGAGGTACGCGAGTGGCGTGAAGCCGCCCGTCGAGCCACTATGGCTAGATGGTCGTTCCGGCTGGAGACTCCACGTGCTGGCTTTGCCGCCGTGGAGGCTCTCCAGCCGGTCATCCTCGAGTGGTCAGGGCGGCAGCACGGGACCCTTTCCTTCCGACTGACGCAGGTCCTTTCCGGGCACGGTTGCTTCGGGAAGTACCTGCACTCGGTCGCCAGGAGGGAACTGAGTCCCGTCTGTCACCACTGCGACTGCAGTGAGGACTCGGCTCAGCATACGCTGGCGATCTGCCCCGCATGGGCCTCGCAGCGCCGGGCCCTCACTGCAGTCATCGGAGGAGATCTCTCGCTACCGGCCGTCAGACGCTCCATGGCCGGTAGCGATAGCAGTTTTACCGCGGTCGCAACCTTCTGCGAAGAAGTCATCTCGCAGAAGGAGGTGGCGGAGAAGGCCCGGGAGGATGATATCCACTCGGACCCAATCCGCCGCCGGCGAACCGGGCGGCGGAGGCGCGCCTACCAGCGCCTCATGCCGCCCTGAGTGTGGCCGCGGATGGTCGGGACGGGTTTCCCCTTCCATCCGCTCTAGTGGCCACCCGCGAGGGGGTGATGTACGCGTGTGCCGTACGTCGCCTAAATTGAGAGTCCTACAGGTGACGGTGCCCGCTTCAGTGCGGGCAAGCGCTGGGAGGGGTCCGGACGTTAATAACTGCAGTTCCCGGATTCCTCCCTTCACAGGCGCAGAGTGGCACACCGTGTGGTTTTAGTCGGTTCGAGACCGACACACCGCCCCGCCGCAAACCCCGGTGGGGTGACGGTCCGAGGGGATTTCCACACGTAAAAAAAAAAAAAAAGGTATGTAAATATGGCGGTACAAATTTCGCCGGGTCAGCAAGTATAGATTCGAAAATAACTCTGTCTATACGTTTATCTGTTACACTTTCAAGGCTAAATCGTTGCACCGATTTTTAATTAAATTTGGCTTGTAGATACTATGACGATTCTTGAGGAAGAACATAGGCATACTTTTTACCGCGATAACCGACTTAAACGCGGGGGGAGCCGCGGGCAAAAGCTAGTTATACAACAAGTAAAATTTTAACAAAAATAAAACCGACTTCAAGGTTCGACTCGATTTCTCTTGGATGCCATCATCAAATCTTAGTGTCCTTATCATGGTAGGTACCACCGTTGGGATATCTCCTTTCCATTAAAAAAAGAATCATCAAAATCGGTTCATAAACGACGAAGTTATCCGCGAGCACACATAAAAAAAAAAAAAATTATATACAAGGTCGAATTGAGAACCTCCTTCTTTTTTTGAAGTTGGTTAATAAATATATAAACTGCTGATTTGGACAAAGTAATAAAATCGCAACATTTGCAACCGATGCATAAGAAGTTTCAGTAACCAATCATTATCATTTGTAAACCCCGACGCAAAAAGAGGGGTGTCATAAGTTCTCAAACGGATGGCCCGATTTCGATGCGGTTTTTTTTCATTTAAACGCCAGTTTCCTTGCGGTTGTTTGGTTAATATGAGTCCATCAGTTTAAGAGTATCAGCTCTTTTCCAAAATGATATAAGGCATTTTTGGCATATGATTATTTGATTGTGAAGGGTTTTTTTTATATTAGCTTTAGGAACACTGTAGGAACACGTACAATTGTGTGCGTGTAATGATACCATAAACAGTAAAAAAGTCCCTATTTTTAAAAAAATATGAAGATTGAAAAAAGCATCGAGATATAATGTATAGAGAAGACGCCACTCATAAGTGCGGTGTTCCATGCAATTGCGGCGATTGCGCCGCACTTCCTTCAGTCGCTTGCTAGCTACACTCTGCAGAAGCGGTGGCTTTAGCGTGTTATTGTTTAAATTTAAAAACGTTCTAAAACTCGTGAAATATGCCATTTTGTGTCTTGAGATATTGCACTAATAATACAAGGAATACGGAGAAAAACAAAGGAATAACTTTTCAGCAGTAATTAACTAAGTAGATACAATTGTTTTAAAATTAATAACGAACAAAATATTTTAAGACGCCATTGTTGCCTCACTCGACATAGAGTACTTAGAGTAAAACATACAGAAGTGATATTTAGGCAGAATTAACTGACGTTAAATGCACAACGTATCTAACGTATTTAATTGGATAAGGAAAAATAATATTTTTTTTTTTTTTTTTTTTTATGTTTGGCCCGCCAAAATGACTCTGCTTTGCCTGATGGAAAACATAAGCAGAATCCAAGAGTGGTGGTCACCATAATCATTGCGAATGCAGACAGTGCAGTATGGCGACCCACACTATGGCGGCCTAGTGATGCTACTGCATCTTTTAGTCCAGTCAACAAGTATGAAACTTGGTGACTAGACTAATTGGGCCCCCGGTCTCGCACTCACCAACGAAACACGACAGCACGAACGCTGTCATTTTACGTTGATTTTCTGTGCGAGGGTAGTACCGCCCCGGTCGAGCCGGCCCGTTCGTGCTGAAATCAGCGTGGCTCTACTACCTACTATGTTGTTAAAAATAGCTTCGTAAATAACCCATAACACTTTTTTTGGAATAATTACACTTAAAATTATACTTAAAGTATAATTTAAAAAACTGCTTTTATATTTTATACCTCGATGCATTCTACAAAAGAACTGAAACTGTCAAAGCTATTGAAGTACTATTTACTCAGTGTGAATTTCGTAATAAAGCTTCGTAGGTTTCCCCACATCACATCTGTTCGCGGCGGTACTCGATGTCGTACTGGCGGATCACCGGGGCATTATACTTGCCTGTGTTGACGAATCGCACGAGATTCCTAGGCGTGTACAGGATGTTACCAAAGTTATTTTTGACTACCAAACTTTTTATAAGGAACTTGAAAGTATTGAATGGATAAAGACAAAGAGTATGAAATCGCCCAATGACATTTTAGGTTTTATTTATGATTCATTTGACAATGCAAATAAGTCTGCAATTAATAATAAAACATACAAATTGCATAACAACCACTTAAAAAAAAAACCTAGTTTACCATGGATTGATGATAATGTTACACGGCTATGTAATAAAAGAGATAAATTATTCTCTGCCTGGAAAAATAGTTTCAATGATCCCAAACTCAAAATAGAATTTAACAAAATTAGGAATAAAATTCATAAAATTTTAGAGAATAAAAGAAATAAATTTTACCTTCAAGAAATACGTCATAATTTCAAAAACATAAAAAATATATATAAAATTGTTAACCAAATGCTCGGAAGACTGACACTCTCGATCGATACAGCTATACATAGGGCATTTGATGCACAAGGAATTTCTACCAAGAACATTGCTGATAAATTTGCTATTAGTTTTGATAGTACGGTAAAAAGCATTATTCCAAAGTGTAACATAAAACTAACTGACCCTAATACCAATCATAATCCTCTTAATGCAAGTATTTTATTTAAAAAAGCCACAGCTAGCAGTGTTCATAAGATCATCAAACAACTTAATTCGAGAAAAGCTCCAGGTCCGGATAATATCAAGGTTGCCGATATCAAAATTATAGGCGACGGTATTTCTAATACTATCGCTGACCTAATTAATCAGAGTGTCAAAACTGGTCTATACCCGGACGCCCTCAAAATGGGTTGCGTAAGACCAATCTTTAAAAAGGGTAAAAGAAACGATTACAAAAATTATCGCCCAATAACGTTGCTTTCATCAATAGATAAAATAGTTGAAAAACATGTATGTGAGCAAATCCATGCGTTCTACAGGAAACACAACGTAATAAACCAGCAGCAATTTGGTTTCCAGTCTGGTAAAAGCACTATGGCCCTACTGTCAAAGTTCACCGACGAAGTCAACAAACACCTAAACGAAAAAAAACACGTCCTTGCTCTCTTCATTGATTTCTCGCGTGCGTTTGATACTTTGGTGCACACTCAGCTAATTGACAGATTGGATAGCTGCGGGGTACGAGGCCCGGTACTGACTTGGTGTTCGGATTACCTGAAAAACCGTGCCTTTACTGTCAAAATTGACAATATCTGCAGTGAACCCGCAACTGTAACTGAAGGAACAGCTCAAGGCTCTGTAATTGGTCCCCTGCACTTCCTGACCTATGTTAATAACATGAGCAATTGTATCACACATAGTACATGTTACCAATTTGCGGATGACACCTGTCTTGTAATTGCTGATAAAAATCCTCGAACAGCGCTTGAACAGTTGCAGTGTGATCTGAATGCTTTGGCAAGATGGTGCCATGACGCTGGCCTTGTACTTAATGCAAACAAAACAAAACTATTAGTGATCAAATCTCCATACATAAGACCTATCCCAGTGCAGAACTTAATAGCACATGACCACAACTGTTTGCATGATGCCAGTGTCAAAACCTGTAGTTGTCCATCTGTAGATGCTGTCCAAAACCACACATATCTTGGGCTAAACATAGATAACAAGTTTAACTGGGGCTATCACATTGAACAAGTATGCGATAAACTGCGACAATTTCTTGCGAATATCACAATACTAAAAAATCGCATCCCGTTCAAGGTTAAACTTATGCTTTATTACGCACTGGCCGAGTCTCGTATACAGTATGGTCTCAGTAGTTACGGGCGTACTTATAAAACTTACCTGGATAATATTTATAAACTACAAGTTAAAATTCTAAAAAACATAGTTTCTACAAAAATAAAAAATGAGTTTCGTGACAATGAAAATGGTCTATTCAAATACTGTAAGGTTTTGCCAATTCACAGTCAAATTGACTACGCATTATTAAAAGAACAATTCTTTAACGATTCTTTGAGGCAAATTATTGAACATCCTGTACGCACTCGGGCAGTTTCCGAGAGCCGGCTTCACACGCAGCGAGCCAATAATGCGTACGGTGAGCGGACTACCGCCTATATTGTACCGCGACTTATTAATAACCTACCCTCAGATTTGTGTACTAGTTTAACAAAGAAAAACATAAAATTTAAATTAAAACAATACTTTTTAAGTCATATTATTTAAGCAATAAGCGATATCTTCATGTATTTATATAAAATCATTTAAGTATCTAAATGTGTTAGAGTAGTAAGAGTAAGTTTTTTTTTCATTTTCCTTGTTTTGTGGGTGTATTCACATTGTTCGATATATTCTTAACTTCTCAATTTGATATAACAAGATTAATTATGTTGTATATATTATAACAAGACAGACTCAAAATAGCACAAAGATAAACCTTGGTGGTTTTTAGTTGCTATTAGTACGTAAATTGTTGTATTTATTTTTTGTAAAGGATAATTAATAAAAAAAAAAAAAAAAAAAAAGGTATAAAGCTATTTATCCGTTCTGCTTTGTTGCTTGGCGTTCCATGAAAGCGAATCTTTGCAACAGTTCGTTGGCCAAAACGCGTAAGCATGAAAATCACGGCGCTTAAGACATTTCGCTCGCGAGGAAACTATAGCTCAAATGCGATAGAACGCTGCTTGTCAATACTGTTGGATTAGGCTACTAATTTGTTTGGCTGCGTTAATGAAACTCATTAACTTTGGTGACGAGCAGATTCCCTAGCGGCAAGTCGCAGTAGTAACGTATAACAGATAAAAATACGTATACACGTTAACATTCCACTTTTAAAATACTGTTTACCCTCACGAAGTGGTCCTAAAGTATTTTTTTTACTACTCCGTAGAGGTCTTTCAATGAAATCATTGTAGAAAGAATTTAAATGGTGACGAGCAGATTCCCTAGCGGCAAGTCGCAGAACTAACGTATGACAGATAAAAATACGTGTACACGTCACGTTATCATTCCACTTTTAAAATACTGTTCGCCCTCACGAAGTGGTTCTAATATTTCTTACTACTCCTTACACGTCTATCAATGAAACATGCACTCGCTCTGTATAAACTGTCAGGTAAAGTATCTGTCAGACGTTAGTTCCGTAAACGGCCACTAGGGAAATCTTCTCGTTACCAATTAAACTGAGATATTATTATCAATTAAAGTAAACTATACCTAAACTATAACTATACCTACTCACAGATCTATTAGAAATCAGAGATTAATTAACAAAATATTCCAATCAAATGAAAGGCTTGTTCAGTTCACAGCACACGCCATTATTACGAATTATTTTGAAAGTAGCTCCTTAAGAAGCACAATATGGCCAAAGTCGTCTGCTAAACAGCTTCTTATATTGCTGTTCAGATAACCAGCCGCTCAGAAGACCCTTTTGGATTCAACGCTAGTTGGAACCACAGATCCACGAACTGTAAAAGTTCGCCTTTTGAACCCCCGGACTCGTATAAATTCATTTCCTTTTTGATTAATAACTTTTTTTTTTTTTTTTTTTTTATATTTGGCTCGCCAAAATGACTCTACTCTGCCTGATGGAAAACATAAGCAGAATCCAAGAGTGGTGGTCACCATACTCATTGCGAATGCAGACAATGCAGTATGGCGACCCACACTATGGCGGCCTAGTGATGCTGCTGCATCTTTTAGTCTAGTCAACAAGTATGGAACTTGTTGACTAGACTAATTGGGCCTCCGGTCTCGCACTCACCAACGAAACACGACAGAACGAACGCTGTCATTTTACGTTGATTTTCTGTACGAGGGTAGTACCGCCCCGGTCGAGCCGGCCCGTTCGTGCTGAAATCAGCGTGGCTCTACTACCTTCTGACGAATTCGTAGTTAGTTTTCTATTTCTACGTTCTTTGAACACAGTCAATGCTTCCTGGTTTATTAGTGATCACAAGGATACATAACCATTAGTAAAAATAGGGGGCCCCCTGTATGGAATGCAATCTCGTTAAACTCGCGAGATCTCGCTCATTTTTCGGCCGAGATCAATTTCGCTAATAAAGGCCGAGATCTCGCCCATTTTTCGGCCGAGATCAATCTCGCTAAAAAAGGGCGAAATCTCGCGAAAACGAGATCTCGCGAGATCGAGATTGCATTCCCTAGTACTGGGACAACTGTGATAAATACATGATATGCTTTTTTTTTGTAAATACACATATAATTAACATAGAAAACAACCAAAATCTGAAACAAATATTTGCAGATCATACAAACATTTGGTCCAACCTGGGAATTGAACCTGAGACCTGAAGCGTAACAGTTGCAAACGCTACACCTGTGCCACGGAGGCAGTCAATGTTTGTTATTAATATTACACAAATATACAAAATTAACAGTTAAGTACAGTATTACAGGATCAAAACTAAGTATTTAAGTAATCAACAGCATTTTTTTTTTTTTTTTATGTATGGCCCGCCATAATGACTCTACTCTGCCTGATGGAAAGCATAAGCAGAATCCAAGAGTGGTGGTCACCATACTCATTGCGAATGCAGACAATGCAGCATGGCGACCCTCACCATGGCGGCCTAGTGATGCTTCTGCATCTTTTAGTCTAGTCAACAAGTATGGAACTTGATGACTAGACTATATGGGCCTCCGGTCTCGCACTCACCAACGAAACACGACAGCACAACCGCTGTCATTTTACGTTGATTTTCTGTGCAAGGGTAGTACCGCCCCGGTCGAGCCGGCCCATCCGTGCTGAAATCAGCGTGTCTCTACTACCTACCTACTACCTTACACAATATTTTGTATTTTATCCACAAGAACAAATTGGTACCTATACTGTGCACATTTAAATTATTCCCTGCTTCTGCGAACTATAACGGACTTAACTGTCTGTGTTATTGTGTTACATTTTATAAATACAGTATTCACTAGATTGTAATAACATTAAATAATCAAAAAAACATTAATATGTATTTCAATGTATAGCATTAGTACCAATTACATATTTCTTGTTTGTTCTGAAATCGCAGACAATCATCAAAGTTTTTGTAAGTAAATAAAGCATTCCAATACTAATAACTATTTACTTAATATTAGACTGCATGGTTGGTCTAGTGGTTTAAGTGGTCGTCGTGACACTCGGGACAACACTTTGTGTGATCCACAAATTGTTGTTCAGAGTCTGGTTGTTCTTTGTGTCCATTTCATGTATGTTTGTAAAGTCAACTGCGACACAGGATGTTTATCCTTAATTCGGGAACTGTCTATTTAAAAAAGAAAAAAATAAGGATAAAACAGGATAGTTCAGGATACCAATAATATTATTGATATGATGTTATAATATTGGGTCCAACATAAATTTAAAAAACACTTTACAAAAACATATTACCTTTAATGATACACAATATTATAGTACTCTTACTAAGTTATAGGCTAACTATATGGAACTTGTAATCTGAAACAATCTGATGCAATCTTCCATTTACCGTCGACAGCCACGATCACAAAGGTTTGTTGAAAGGGTTTCTTCGTGTCGTCATTCTGGTAGCTTACATCTCCACATGCTTGAATGAGGTATGACAATTTGTTCGATACTAAATTTTCTGATATCGGCTGTGCGTCCAATGTTTTTAATACATGATTACTGGCAGGTAAATCCATTAAAAATTTCTGAATCTTGTCACTGCCGTTGATTCCATTTCCATTCCACACCAGCAAACCCGTATCGAGGTAAAGTTTTGAAGTCAGGTGTCTGTTGTTGTCAACTTGCTTGTAAAATATTTTTGTAAATTCTTCTGCTGTTTCACAAGCATTGTCAATATTCTTTGCAATCACTTCAGCCATTATTATTAGAAAGGCCGACAAAAATAATTATGTTGGATTGGATCGTTTATTTTGGTGGTAGATCTTGGATTTTTGTTGATATTGTCAAAACAAAATGTCAAATCAAATACCCACAGACTTGGTAATGAACACAAAGTAGAGAAAAATCACCATAGAGTAAATCATCCTAAGAAATCATCAGATTACAAAATATTATATTTAAATGAACTTTGGAAAAAAAAAGCGCGGGAAACTTCAAGCGTACCGGTGCATTTTTTCTGGATAAAATTTTTAATTTTAATTTTTCTATAATAACGGATCAGTTTTGTATTATATTGTAAATAATATTCATATTTAGTGTATATATATATAAGTTTTAGTGTATAGTTTGCCAGATTCGGTAAGTTTTTTAATATTATTTTATGAACGAGCCGCCTGACTTGGCGGACCCGGGGGTCTTTGTACCCCCGGCTGCTAATTTTGTAACAGTTGTATCTAATGAATCTGGGATGGAAACGGATGGTCCCAGTGCACAACGTGGTCACAAAAGAACCAGACTACACAAATTATGCAAAGTATGCAATAAAAAGAAAAGGAAGCACAGTCAGGCTGTTGATGGAAGCAAGGGTTGCTGTTGTGCTAGTGCAGATAATAGTGAAAATAGTGATTCTACTCCTACTGTTAGCTCGATTGTACATATTAATGATAAAGTCACACCGAGTAGTGGTTCGCCCCCCCAAAGTTCAGTATCTGGAGTTGCTAGAACCAAGTATGAGGACAATGACATAGGCCCGTTTGTTATACACGTCCAAAAAGAAGTTAAGTCGCCCAATGATAATATCACGTTACACCCGGTCACATTTGGCAGGTTTCTCAAGACCAATGCCATTCACAACATTGTGGAAGGCTCCGTTAAGAAAATTGGCAGAAATAGAATTACTTTAGTGTTCTCAAATTTTCATGATGCGAATTCATTTGTTTTAAATAGTGAGTTATCAAAAAATAATTTAAAAGCATTCATACCAACATTTCAATTAACACGAATGGGACTTGTTCGTGGTGTTCCATCGGAATGGTCACCCGAAATCATCGAAAATGCTTCAGTACCCGATAACTGTGGCAAAATTATTAAAGTTAGGAGAATAAACTATAAGACTATCGTAGAAGGGTCTCCTGTTTGGAAACCAACGCAGAGTATAGTGATTACGCTGGATGGTCAAGTTCTTCCTCCACGTATATTCATGTGCTACAACTCATTACCTGTAGAGCTGTATGTGTACCCCACTATCCAATGTTATAATTGTTGTCGCTTTGGACATACAAAAATTCAGTGTCGATCCAAACCTAAATGTTACAAGTGTGGTCAGGAACATACTGGTGATACTTGTGATGTTGAGGAGGACAATATATCTTGCTGCTACTGCTCTGCTAAACACTTTGCGACCTCTAAATTGTGTCCTGAATTTTTGCGCCAAAAAGAAATTAAGAGTGTTATGGCAGAAAAATGTATTTCATATGGCGAAGTTTCTAAAATGATTGCACCTATTTATAATTCTTATGCCAATGTAGCTAGTACTCCGGTTACTACTTACGCTTACCGAAATTCGCAGTCTTCTTATACACAAAATTCTCCTTCACACACTTCACATAAAAAAAACAGTGTATATCAATCGTCGCCCACCCTCCAAATTAGGTAAAGGCTACGACCGAGAACAACATCAACAATTAGTTAACGAATACAGGTTACCAATGTCACAAAATGGCTGTGCCTTTAACACCAATTCCGCAAATCCTACATTGATGTCAACATCAGATATAATCCAAATTCTCATCCAAACACTAACTCAATCTAATATAAAAATACCGACCAACGTTGCCCTTATAGTCGATATGTATAAAAACCCTCAACCTGTTAATAATGTTACTACAAACTCAGAACATAATACAATGGAACTGTAGAAGTGCAGTTTCTAAAAAAAACGAAATTATTTACTTGATAAATAAATATAAAGCTTCTTTGTTTGCAATCTCAGAAACCTGGTTAAAACCAGGTTCCATCTTCAAAATCAGTGGTTTTTCTTGTCTAAGAGATGACAGGTCTGATGGGTATGGTGGGACTGCTCTACTCATTAGAAACACTGTCTCTTACTGTCCCCTTTCTCTTCCAACATTTAATAATTTTTCCGTAGTAGCTGCACAAATAAATAATACTTGTATTGTTTCAATATACATTCCTTCCCCCTCTTCTTCAACTCTTCAACAGTTCAACAATCTCGTTTCTCTACTTCCTCGTCCTTTCATAATTTTAGGTGATTTCAACTCTCACCATATTTCTTGGGGTTGTACTCTTTCATCATATAGTGGTGACATATTATTAGATATATTTGACCAACATAACCTTTGTGTGTTAAACTCCGGGTCCCCAACTCGTCGTACAGGGCCAAATGAAAATGTTAGTGCAATAGACCTTTCCATATGTACCCCTAATTTCGCTTCATCTCTTGCGTGGTGCACTTTACCATCTTCTTATGGAAGTGACCACTTCCCAATTTTTATAACGCCCACTCATCATAGCAGTTCTCCTAAACGTTAGATTATTAGATTATTAGAAAGTTTAAAACTCTTGTAGAGTTTAAACTTTCTAATTTACAAAATAATTTATCACACGAACTTATCGATTGTAATAATATTTTCACAAACGTACTTATACAAGCTGCAGATGAAACCTTCCCTGTAAAAACTTCAACCAATGGTAGAGTTCCTTCCCCTCCATGGTGGGACACTGAATGCTCGCGAATGGTAAAAGCTAGAAAGGAAGCTGAAAAAAAATATAAAAATAATATGTCCGTATATAATTTTGAAATTGTAACTGATGCTATAGCGAAAGCTCGTAAATTATTCAAAGAAAAGAAATTTGAAGGATGGAAAAAATTTTGCCTTTCCATTACCCCCAATGTAAATCCTTCTATTGTCTGGCAAAACATAAGAAGGTTTAGAAATGGTGTTACTAATTCTAATATTTCTGGCATTCCCCCTATTCTGAAGAACTCTTTTCTTAATCGTTTAGCTCCACCATTTGTTCCAGAACATGACCTTATTTATAACAACATTCCTTCTTCTATCTCTCAGAACCAAAGTCTACTAAATTCTCCCTTTACAATGCAAGAATTACAGGGCGTATTATCATCGGTTAAAGACTCTGCTCCAGGTGATGACGGCATTCCGTATTCATTCCTGGCTAATTTAAATCAAACCTCACTTGAATATTATTTGAACTTAATTAACAAGATTATGATGTCGGGTAATATTCCTCCAACATGGAAGTGCCAAACTGTTATTCCCATTCTGAAACCGGGGAAAACACCATCAGAACCTTCATCTTATCGACCAATAGCTTTGTCACCCGTAATTGCAAAAGTAGCTGAAAACCTAGTTAAAAATCGCCTTGAATGGATAGCTGAACACCGTGGAATTTTACCAGAATCTCAGTTTGGATTTAGGAAAGGCAGGAGTACGTTGGATAGTGTGGCTACCTTGGTAACAGATATTAGAGTTGCATTTTCACAAAACGAATCTGTAATTGCAGTTTTTTTAGATATAGAATCAGCATATGATAATGTTCTTCTAAATGTCCTTAAACAAAAACTAGATATACTTCGCATCCCTGAAATTTTGGTTTGCTTTACAATTAACCTCCTTTCAGGTAGAACAATAAAATTAGATCAAACACAGGATGAAAGTAGACTAGTATGGAAAGGTCTCCCGCAGGGTTCAGTTCTAAGCCCTATATTATTTAATTTGTATACGTCTGATTTAGATTCTTAACTTCAAAATACATCAAATATCCTACAATATGCAGATGACTTAGTTTTATACGCTATTGGAAATTCAGCAAGTTCTCTGTGTTCTCAGCTATCTAACTCTCTTGATTATTTAAAAATCTGGATGGACAAAAATGGCCTGAGTGTATCTGCGAGTAAGAGTTCATTACTCTTATTTACTCGACAACGTATTCCCATCCCAATAGCTATAGATTTCGATCATAACGAAATACCAGTTAAAAAACAAGTCAAGTTTTTGGGTATTATTTTGGACTCTAAACTTACAGGTGTTCCGCACTGTGATTATGTGGTAAATAAATGTCAAAAACTTCTCAATTTGATGAGATGCCTATCAGGTGTTTGGTGGGGTGCGCATCCGTTTTCCTTAAAACTTCTTTACGATGCTCTAGTTCGAAGTGTTCTTGACTATGGAATCTTCTTATTGGAGCCTTGTAACGTGAGTGCCCTTAGGAGATTGGATTCCATCCAATCAAAGTCCTTAAGAATAATCACAGGTGCTATGAAATCTAGTCCTATTAATGCATTACAAACCGAATGCAGTGAACCTCCTCTTAGACTGAGACGTCAATTTTTAGCTGATCGATTGTTTTTCCGTGTTTTACAGTTTTCTAATAGCCATTTAATTCAAAAACTTCAGATACTTGCTGATCTCATTGAGTCGTCAAATTACTGGAATCACAAATCTCTTCCTTGTTTAGTTAAAAGTTATATTCGATTTAAATCATTTAATGCCCCGACACATCGATCTTCAAAACTTGATTTGTTTAATAATAAATTCGAATCCTTAATCCATGAGCCATCTATTAAATACATTTTAGATATTGATAAAAATAATGCTAACCCCCATTTTAATTTCATTGTTGAACAAAATTGGCCTGAGTGGCACCGTATTTTCACTGATGCATCCAAGCATGAATCTGATAATTTTGTGGGCGTAGGAATATATCATGCTCAGTATAATATCGTTCAGAAAGTAAAGTGTCCACCTGAAGCAACAGTTTTCACTGGGGAATGTCTTGGCATCCTGAAGGCTCTGGAATATGTCTTACTTTTAAAACTTAAAAATAGTTTAATTTTAACCGACTCCATGAGTGCCCTTCAGGCGCTCTTGAGATATCCTTTTAAGTCTAAACCACCATTCCCTCTTATAGCGCATATTAGGAGTAAACTTTTTGACTGTGTTGTGAAGGGCTTTTCTGTACTTTTTATCTGGATTCCGAGCCATTGTGGAATAAATGGTAATGAAAGAGCTGACAGACTTGCCAATGAGGCTGTGGTGTGTGGTGATACTGTTCCGTTTAAAAATTATACTCAGGACTTGGCTACTCTCCCTAGACTTTATCTTGGGGATTCCTGGGATAGAGTTTGGGAAGAAAGTGTCCGTTCAAAAGGGAAATACTACTTTAGTATACAACCGAAAATTCCTCGTAAACCTTGGTTCTCTGTCCTCAAACTTGGCAAGATTGCGACAACCATTCTAATAAGAATGAGGTTAGGTCACACCACGTGTCCAGCACATCTGGCACGATTTCATATTATAGATAGTCCTCAATGTGAATGTGGATATGACTTTGGGGATCTGAACCACATATTCCTTTCCTGTCCGATTCATGACCGTACTTCCTTTTATAATGACTTGATATCACTCCGTGTTCCTTTCCCCACTTCCATAAAGTCTCTTCTTTTTTCTTCTAACCCCTCCATATATAGTGTTCTTTCGAATTTTATTCATAATAATAACATTCGCCTTTAAACTGTATAAATATTTATATAAATATAAATATTAATATTTACGTGCCTGCTATTTAATCAAAATATTTAATGTTAAGTATGTAAGTATTATAATATATACACATTCCTGATCCTGTTAACTTTGTTCCAAATTCCGTGAAATTGCCTTTTCGCGATAAATTGTTTCCCTAACTTTACTTTGTGTCATTCAAAGTTCAAATGCCAAAAATAAAACTTGACGCTGGCAAATGCACAGAAGTGCGAGCCAAGTTCCCTGCCAAATGGGAGGAAAAAAAAAAAAAAAAAAAAAAAAAAAAAAATGAACTTCGCTTTTTTTGTTCAGGCACGAGGTTTATTTTTTAAATTACGCTACGGAATTTAATGTGTTTTTCCTTAAGCAATATATTATTCCTTATCCAATTAAATACATGTATACACGTTTTGCATTTATAGTCGATCATAATTACCCTATTGAAATGAAATCATTTATTCTGCAATTAGGTTACATGAACACTTTGCAAGTTAAACTTTGTTGAGCAGTTAAATAAAACAAGAATCATAATGCTTTAGCTTGTTTGGCCTTGCTAATCTTAGGGACTACTGTCTCGAATTAAAAAAATATTAATTTAGTGTTAGATAGCCCATTTATCAAGGAAATCTATATACTATGTACGAGCAATAGGAGCCGAGCATCCGAGCAGCAAAATTTGGCAAAAAAAACAGTGCTCTAAGGCTAAGGCAGTGGTCCGACCGCCGAAGATGAACGAGATACGACTAGAACTAGAAACTATAAACGAGTTGGCGATCAGCGGGAAGCGAGTGTTTAGTTTCGATAGTTTTGTCACTGGGCTATAAGCGAGTGTGCAAGTGCGACGAGCGATTACTCGCGCTACTCGCCCGAGGTCACTGCCACTACATAAACACTATCGTAAAATATATCATCGTCGTCGTCTGAACTAAACAATGACAGTTGCAATGATTTGATCCATACGTGTACTTTAAAAGCAGCACTGTATAGAAATGATCAAGCGAGCGAGCATCGCTGAGCGAGTTTATCTTTGAAAGTTCTTGTCGCTCAGTGACAAAACTAGTAGGTAACAGTGATAAATCAGAGAGCAACTTTTAATATAATGCATTTCTTTCGTTTACACAGAATGTATATTTACTGTGTTTGTTGAGAGAGAAAATCGCCGATAGTTAGTCGTATTCTCGCCGGCGGACGGCCCACTGCCTTAGTATCTCACTAACCACTGACGAAATAATTATATAGTATTTTGTCAGTGTCATAACTAAACTGTTTTCTTCACAATAATCTTCATCTTCTTTTTAAAAGTCCTAACCAACAAATTCGACATGGGGTGGATGAACATAAAAATATCCCCAATTTGGGACTAGTAGACATAGTACCTACCCTAAAACATTTTTAAAGAATTTATTCTACATCTGTCGGCGTGATTAGTATGTTCATGAGAAATTACGGTATTGTCAAATGGACAGACATGACGACGATACTATGTATAAGATTTCGTGTTTGCGTTTTTGGCTACAGGACCCTGAAAATCGTTAGTTAGTGGAAGATTTTATCCCCTCTAATAGTTTTGCGATTAATCATGATAATTAATCATTCTCACCGTTATACCCAACTTTATTTAGGTTTGGCTAATCTAGTGTAGTCGGTTCTTTCCCAACGGCAACACACTAAGAATGTTTTCGCTTACATCTGGAACACACGGAAAAGGTGAACTGAAGCAAGGGAGATACGACGAGAAACCATGTTTCGGCGTGATATATATAATGATTGTGAACGTGGTGAAGGAGTAAATAAAACGTCCAACGTGGTGTCTCGAACAGCGAGAAAAAGGCAAGATTATTTATTGTTGATGACTTTTAGAGGAACTAACTAATACTAGGGTTGTCACTTAAATCTGATACTTGTGTTGCCACTTAAAACTAATACTTGTGTTGCCACCTAAAACTAATACTTGTGTTGCCACTTAAAACTAATACTTGTGTTGCCACTTAAAACTACTAACAGTGTTGCCACCTTAAACTAAAAATGATTACGGATCTGCAGTAACTTTCCAAATGGGTCACAAATCCACATGTACCTACGCAATGAGTTCAAAGATATTGTTTATAGTGTTATTCATCCCATGGGTGTCGTAAAAAGCGACTAAGGGAGTACGCAGGACAACATTACTGCAAAGAGAAGGAAAACTTGACACAAAGCTTATACCAACCCGTCTGACCAGCATTTTACAGTGCCCCAAAAATTCTTAGGAGAGGCCTATCCAGCAGTGGAATATTAAGTCTTAATGATGATGAAATAAATTATGTGATAGGTCCAAAACGCATGGTCCGGGTCCTCCTCAGAGCACCACCATTATATTTGGCTCCTCAGTCCCCGAGGAGCCGGAGATCCGAAGGGATTTCCCGCCAAAAACAAAAAGACAGAAAACGCATGGAATAAGTTGTAAAAATACGGTTATTATTAAGTCGTAAAAACGGTGTTTTTTTTTAAGATGAGACGATCTAATATAAAAGATTCAAACAAAGTAATTAGGAAATATTTTATTTGATGTCTTTCTATTATCATACAAAGTGGCTTACGTATTATACAATTAGATTTTATATTATATCTACTTCTATATGTATATCAGAACATTTGACACAGTGATGCACTACACTCGTCATACACTATTGAATTGATAAAATAACGTAAAAATAACTTCAAACTATAGATCTTATCGTTAACAAGCAAGTTTGATTTATTTTATTACTAAAAATAAAACAGTCAGCATTTCAAATTCAAATCTTACCCTAAGGCACTGACAAAATGCACTAGACAAAAAAAAAATTATAAATAATAATATAATTCTAAAGAGTAAATAACATTCCTTATAATTATTACGAATAGAAAATGGATAATTCGGTAAATTATAAATAGTTTATGAACCAGATTGAGAATTTCGTCGATTTATAATTGCACGTCAAATACGACTAACATAAAATAGGATATAAGAATAAGATTTAGTAAAATAGTTTTTAATGTTAGAGGGGTAAATCAATCAACTTATTTCATGATTTATCATTATTACTAAACGCTGGTTTAAATTTTATATTTAAATAGAGTTATACTTCTATAATATCTTTTGATCAGACAGATAAATCGCATCGATATTATTGAAGTCGATACAATTACTCGATACAAATAAATTCAAGCAGTTACACTAAATTATAAGATTATCGTATCGCCTACACAATCCCAAAGAATCACTAATATAAGTCATTAGGAATCTAGGTCTCGCAAAACATTCACTGTATAATTTTATATGTATTTACACGAGTACTGTTGTACATTCAAACCGCGGCTTTGCAACGATCAGTATAAAACACGATTTAAAATAATTTCATCACATATAAAACTATCACTCAGTTGTGTAATTGGCCACCTGTAAAATAGTTATCTAATGTCATTTTTAGCTAAACATTAAAATAGTTGCCATTAATATTAAAATTTGTTTTTTTTTGTCGTAACTGTATAGTCTATTCGCTAAGATACGGTCATCTTGATCGCGACGCCGTCGCAGGTGAGACAAGCCGTCACAAATTCAAAGGGTGCGCCTGCGGCTTACACTCACAAGCAAGTATGATTTGTCAGTATAGTATTTCACAACATTAACCACAATAGTGTGCAGGTGCACCGACACATCTAAACGAATGGACTATATACCTAATTGCAAAAAAGATTTACAGACACTTTTCATACAATTAATCGTTTAAGTCCTATGAAGTTTTTTTACATTACAGTTTTGTTAATTTATAAACTAAACTATATGGTTTTGCAATTGTAGTTTGCGAGCCTGGTTAGTAATTATAATGAACAATATCGATGAGGTAACATTGTGTGAGGCGCAGTGCCCCACCAATGTTACCTGTGCGCGTCGTCACGCACTCGACAGGAATGACACCTCGTTACTTCGTCGCATAAGCTTGCCTCTTGTTATTTCTCTTCAAATCCCATCTGTAACATCATTTATTCAATGATAACGTTTCTACACTTGCACATTGTATAGTAGTATATATGTAAAGAAAATCGCTATCGTTTTTCTTAACATAACTCGACCATAGATACTATAGATGTCACTTTCGAAAAGTGACATCTAAGACAATTAAAAAAGAATGTTGTGAGGAAAATATTTTAAGAATAAGAAATAAAACGTTTATAGGTATTGTAAGATAAATCTACTGAAATAAGGACTTTAAATGTTGTTTTTTGTTCTAACATTTCTAACGTTCTAACATCACAACAAAATTCAGAGGTAGTAGAGCCACGCTGATTTCAGCACGAACGGGCCGGCTCGACCGGGGCGGTACTACCCTCGCACAGAAAATCAACGTAAAATGACAGCGTTCGTGCTGTCGTGTTTCGTTGGTGAGTGCGAGACCGGGGGCCCAATTAGTCTAGTCACCAAGTTTCATACTTGTTGACTGGACTAAAAGATGCAGTAGCATCACTAGGCCGCCATAGTGTGGGTCGCCATACTGCACTGTCTGCATTCGCAATGAGTATGGTGACCACCACTCTTGGATTCTGCTTATGTTTTCCATCAGGCAGAGCAGAGTCATTTTGGCGGGCCAAATATAAAAAAAAAAAAAAAAAAAAAAAAAAAAACAGGTGAGGGAAAATCACTTAAGATAGAATAACTTGTATTTAAAATAGTCCTCTTACGAATGAATTGTTTTTGTTCATACAGGAAACTCAATTTTCTTTATTTTACATCATAGAGTGTAATAACATATATGAGTATATAGTAGCATATTGTATAAAATGTATTTAGGTAACGAAATTTTACCTGTAGGGGGCCATTGCACACATCTACATTGTGTTTGTCGGAGATACTAGCCCCCATTAGTCTTTCCTGGAATAAAGAAAATGTTACTTGAATAAATACTAGGTTTTACTCGCAGTTCCGCCCGGTGTATGTCACATATCACGGTAATAATTTACCGCGTGAATATATAACCTATAATAATAATAATAATAATGTTTCTTTTTCTCCCAAAAATAGTTCTTTGTTATACAAGAGTGCAAAGTTGCTTTTTAACCGCGTGCTCAATTTTGATGACCGAGCAAGCGAAGGATTCTAAAATTGAATCACGAGCGCAGCGAGCGATTCAAAAATCAGAATCCTGAGCGTTAGCGAGGGAATGAAAAGAGCACGAGGTAAAAAAAAATTGCACTCGTGCATCATGTAACTTTTCATCCTACCTCAGCGAAGAAATTACTAAATGACGTAAAAGGAAAATGGCGCTGGCAAAGCAAATTAAAAAAAAGTACACCAAGAAGGTTCCGAGTCTGAGTTTTTAACAAATTAAAAAAAATGTATGATAAATTCGGCAACATAGAGGTAGAAGTAAATAGGTTTAATGATGTTTTACGAAGCGAGTTTAGTGTACACAATGTACTAAATTTAATTTTACTTTATCCTCTAGCGGATTAAAACGGCTTTTGCACTCAGAAATCGAAGGGCAAAAATACTCTTTCCGAGATGGTGGGACGAAAAATATATGTGGTTTAGATTTATTTTTATTGATATTTTGTTTTAAAACTGTCAAATTCACCTTTCTTGTTTTATGCCTTAGATTGCCGTGTTATGATTGTAGTTAATAGTAAATGTCAAAGTGTAGCTGTCAAAAAGTGAGTAGTATGAGTTATGAGACTGTGAGACTAATATGTTAAGATGTTTACTCTGTGAAAAAATAAATAAAGTGTTGATTTACGATATCTATTTTGCTTTGAGCTACATCCCACAACTTTTTGGGGGCTCGTCCGGGATGTGAAGCAATATTTGAAGTAAATCAAAGAAGACTAACGAAGATTCATCAGAATAATAAGTGCCGATTCATATTTGCTTATGTCGCCATTTTGAACGCCAGTGCATTCAGCCGATCAACCTGAAGTACGTTTGGAAGAAAATGTTGCCAGCATTGAAAAAAATCTACTAAGATGGTAGGTTTTAAGAAGACTTTAAATTATTATTTTTTATGAAGACTAAAGACGTTGATTCGGATTTTGAATTAAAAAAAAGGATAATTAAAATAAATAACGACTAACCAGAGGAGGTAAACCGCCATAATGCCACCGAAGAAAGACGAAAAAGGAAGTGAAGACGAAGATGTTTCAGTGCAGATTTCTTTCAAGGATTTGGAAAAATCAATGACTGTTTTTACTGGAGATGACACCTACCCTATTCAGACGTTTATTGAGGAATTCGAAGATACTGCTCAGCTTATGAAGTGGACTAAGATCGAGAAATTGATCTACGCCAAACGATTATTAGATGGTACTGCCAAACTTTTCCTGAGGACTTTGGGACGTGTACAAGACTATGCAAGTTTAAAGGCAGCTCTCAAAGAAGAATTTGGTCCGAAAATCAATAGCGCAATAATACACAAAAAGCTTGCCGCACGTAAGGTGTCAAGTGACGAAACTTATCAACAGTATTTCCTAGCTATGAAAGAATTGGCGCTACATGGTAACGTTGAAGATGCTGCATTGATGGAATATGTAATTGATGGTATCTGCGATCTAGAGACTAACAAAACTATCCTTTATGGTGCCTCGGATATAAAAGATTTTCGAAAAAAGTTAAACATTTATAGTGAATTCAGAAAGAAAATGCCGATCAGACCTGTACAGCAAGCAGCTGTCCACCACTCGCCTCGCAAGATATCCTATGTGAGAAGATGTTTCAAGTGTGGAGAATTAGGACACCAGTCACCGTCTTGCCCTAAGGGACTAAAATGTTTTAAATGTAACGATTATGGACACAAATCTAATGAATGTACTATCGATCAACAGAAGAAGACGCTGAATATCCAAAACATGGGAAAAGAATTCAATACGCAGACTATGAATCAACAAAAGAAGACCCCTTACAAGAAGATAAAGATTAACGGAATAGAATTTAAAACTTTAATAGATACCGGTAGTGACGTCAATATTATTACAAAAACAGAATTTAAAAAAATTAAAGATAGTATAAAAGACTACGAAGAAAAATCAACATGCCTAGCAGGTATAGCGGAGAATAAGCTTGATACCGAAGGAACGTTCACAGCTAAGGTACAAATTGATCAGTACTACACAGAAATGAAGTTCCATCTTGTAGCAGACCACGACTTACCTGTACCTATGCTAATTGGTAATCCTATACTCGAAGACTTTAAGATACAGTTTAACCCCGATGGTGTTTTTGTGGAAAAGATTATGAATGATGAAAGTGACGTTAACCCTGAACAAGATATAAAAAAAACTAAGTATGAAGAAGAAGTTTATAAGATATGCAAAGAGTATGACTCCAAGAAGGAAAAGAAGAGTAGTAATATGGAACTGAGAATTTTACTGACTGATGAAGACCCTGTTTTACAAAGCCCGAGACGTTTGTCACCACTTGAAATAAAGAAGTGTGAAATGGATCTTAACAGCGTGCAAGATTTATCTGCTGCTAAAACTATAATAGACTCAGACAAGAGTGAGATATTGCAAGTCATTGACATAACATCTGAAGTTCTTGTACCCAAAGAAAACCCATTAGAAACCATTGTAAAAGAAGTAAAAGCAGATGAATTAAAAGAACAACATGTAAATGTAAAAAATACTACAGAAGAAATAGTAAAGGAAGATAGTGTGTCAGAAGAAAGAGTAAAAGAAACTAGTGTGATAGAAGAAAGAGTAATGAAGACTAGTGTAACGGAAGATAAAGCAAAAGAAACAACAGCTCGCATTATAAAATCCCAAGATGAAGACGAACACATAAAATTGCTAAAGAAGGTTTTAGAAAAGGAAACTTATAAAGACTATATTTTATATAAAGACATACTATACAAAGAGAAAAATGGTAGTAGAGTGATAGTTGTACCAAAGAAGATGCAATTTGAAATAATTAGGAGGAATCATGAAAGAGGTCATTTTGGAGTTGCAAAGACTGAAGAATTAATTAGTAGAGACTATTACATAGATAATTTACAAGAAAAGATTAGAAAAAATATTAGTAATTGTGTTGAATGTATCCTTATATCTAACAAGAAGGGAAAAAGGGAGGGTTTTCTTCATCCCATAGATAAAGGCGATGTGCCGCTATCAACATATCATATCGATCATTTGGGACCACTTACATCAACACATAAGAATTATAAGTACATTTTAACGGTTGTCGACGCTTATACAAAATTTACCTGGATATACCCTGTCAAGACTTCGACGACTGAAGAGACACTTAATAAACTGAAATTACAGCAGCAAACTTTTGGCGCACCAGGAAGAATAATAACGGATCGTAACGCGTCATTCACTGCAAACGACTTCCAACAATACTGTAAAGACGAGAATATCACACACTACACGATTACAACTGGA
This sequence comes from Diaphora mendica, assembly GCA_949125395.1. Classification (NCBI taxonomy): domain Eukaryota; kingdom Metazoa; phylum Arthropoda; class Insecta; order Lepidoptera; family Erebidae; genus Diaphora; species Diaphora mendica. Next base: position 15,121,939 of record OX421328.1, read on the forward strand.
CAACCCAGAGGAAATGGCCAGGTTGAACGTATCCATCAAATTATCATCGCCGTATTAGCAAAACTCAGTGCTGATGATCCCACGAAATGGTACCGCAGAGTATCTAACGTACAACGATGTATAAATGGAACCTACCAAAGAAGTATCGGGATGACCCCATTTGAATTGTTGTTCGGAGTGAAGATTAGAGATAGAGATGAAGAATTACTAAGACTAATAGAGGAAAAAGAAATCCAAATATTTAATCAAAAGAGACAAGAACTTAGAGAGAGAGCAAGAGAATCGATTAAAAAGATACAAGAGGAAAATACAAAAAAATATAATAGGAAGAGGAAAGAAGCGAATGTCTACGACGTTGGTGACCTTGTCGCAATTAAAAAGACACAGTTCTCCCAAGGCTCGAAATTACTTGCAAAATTTCTTGGACCGTATGAAGTGACCGCTAAAAAACGGAATGACAGATATACCGTCAAGAAGGTAGGAAATGGGGAAGGACCCATCAATACTTCGACTTCCGCAGATTTAATGAAGCCATGGATTGCACCAGAAGATGAAGATTCATCTGGGACAGATGATTAAACAGGGTGGCCGTGTGGTTTAGATTTATTTTTATTGATATTTTGTTTTAAAACTGTCAAATTCACCTTTCTTGTTTTATGCCTTAGATTGCCGTGTTATGATTGTAGTTAATAGTAAATGTCAAAGTGTAGCTGTCAAAAAGTGAGTAGTATGAGTTATGAGACTGTGAGACTAATATGTTAAGATGTTTACTCTGTGAAAAAATAAATAAAGTGTTGATTTACGATATCTATTTTGCTTTGAGCTACATCCCACATATATGTCACAATAATATTCTTAAAACTGATGTACATGTTGTGGCAGTCAGGAAGCCAAACTAGGATAAATCCTGTGCTATGGATTCCTGGCTCCCCCTCACGGAATTATATAATTTTACCTATAACACTCACAAATAATGTGGGTTTCTATTAGTAAAAGAATTTTCAATATAGGTTCAGTAGATCTAGAGATTATCCCCTACAACCTCACAAACTTTACTTCTTTATAATATTGTAGTATAGAAGTATAGATTACAAGACATTGATATACCTAACTTATACCTTTATGTTTGTATCTTTAATATTTAGCAGGAGTTTGTGTCTAATACCATCGTTTATGTAAATGATAACACCTATGTTTTTTATGTACTGAGTTAAATTCTATATATATTCTATTTTTGCACCTACTGCCTAATATTTTCACATCACCCAAAGGTTGACTGGCAGAGACCCCATGGCTTTCAGTCTGCCTATGTACAAGATGTAAATTAAGTTTAAATAAATAAATATAATATATTTGAATTTCTATATTGTCTACTCTTTTAATAGCTAAAGTAAATAAAATATTACAATGTTAAATGTTATGAATGTTATGACCATATTAATTTTCATTAAACATAACATACCTCAGCCATTCGTTCTGCATCGGCGAATGTGTGGTTGTGATTAGATCCTTTTGCTTGATGTAGCTCAGCCTGTAGTGTATCTATTTTATTTTGCATCTGTGTGCAACACAACAATTAATAATATTTTAAAATTTACATCGACTAAAAAATATCAGATACCTTCACCATAAGACGCATTAACATTTTGACATCATAATAGGAGAAATGAAGATAAAATTCTAAGGACGACATATTTATTCCAAAAACCGATAGTAAATATGAACACATGCGACAAAAGACGATCTTAAAATTGATGTTAGATAACAATTTGCCCGATTATTATGAACTTAAACCGCAATAGTTTTTGGCAGTAAATAATACATTAATTATTATTAGACTATACGATATTTGTCGCACGGAACCCTACTAATATTATAAACGTGAAAGTTTGTATGGATGGATGGATGTTTGTTACAACAACAACTGTACAGTAATATAGCTTATACATCAGAATAACACATAGGCTACTATTTGCCGCGATAACCGACATGTACGCGGGCGGAGCCGCGGGCAACAACTAGTATTAAGATAAGTCGGTCTTTGATAAAATAGTTAAGAAGAAAGGATATGTACTAAAATTTTAATAGTAAAGAAAGCTAAACAGCTAGGCTTTACAAGTTGAAGAATGAAACTAACAAAATCGAGTTAGACCAGAACCATCATACAAAACAAAAGGAAATTACATGGAATAATCTGTCCAGATATCGGGCCTATACAGCCAGTTTAATCTTCTAAAATCTTCTATTATAAATGGGCTTTATTAAGATAACGTTTACTCAACATAAGAACACATAAGCACACAAGTGCGAACACAATTATCAGTGTAATGTATACCTCCTCTACGATCGTAGGCAATGATTTTTCTATGCAGGCATATGCAAACGCCAGAGGTTCCTACATAAAACATATTAAAACATTTACATGTCGAATTACTTGACATATTTTTATGGGGATAAAGGGTCATTTGACGGCAAGTGTCTGCTGCCATTCACAAATGCCTTCAAATCAGGAGTCACGAGGGCGTTACAGACCTTTGAGGGCTTTTATTTATACCAGTGATTCTACAAATATGTATAATATACACACAAAATTAAGTATTTAAACTTAACATTTTTAAATGTATATATGTAATTTATATCAGTTGTCTAGTACCCATAACACAAGCTCTGCTTAGCTTCTGACTAGAGGATGCTGTAAAAAAAATTATTAAAAATCCTAGAATATTCATGTTCGTTTTGTTCATTTGTGGACCACAAAAACTGCCTTCATGTAAAGACAGCAAAAGAGTTTCATTCCTTCGGTTTTCATTATGCATGCGGCATATTTATGGAATTGGCACTGTTAACGAATTGTGATCCATGGATACTTTGTTAAATATATAATGTTTTGCGATATTGCAAATAATTCCATAGAACAGGTCACTGAAATGAGTAGTACGAAGAACATTCATACATACTAGGTGTAGCCAATAGAGTCAAATTTTGTCTTGATTTTGACATACATATTATTAAAACATGTGATCTTACCTGCATAACTGTGTGCTGCCTGAGCTCATCCAACTCGCGTTGTTTGTCAGCGAGCTGTTGTGTCCACTTCTGTTCCTCCAACGTCACGTTCTGTTGTAGGCGGCTCAGTACTCCTTCCTGTTACGCAAGCAAACTTGTAATCTATACTTATAATAAAAATGTAACAGGTCCAATTCTGTACATTAAAGATATTTTGAATTTTTTTTTTGGTGGGCTCTCTATAATCGATACTGAAGACAAAACCGTAATTTTTTCATTTTTGTCTGTCTGTCTGTATATGTCCATATGTCTTGCCCACTCTATCTATATTAGGTCTATGAGTATAGTAGACCAAAACCTTCTTTCTATAAGGGCTATGTCCAGCAGTGGACTCTAAACGGTTGTTGATGTGTGATAAGAAATTATACAAAAAATTTATGCGCTGCCTATATATAAGTACTAGTAGGTTTTACAAAAGAACTTACCGTATCAATGATTATCTTCTTGTACTTTTCGACAAGACTCTGTGACTGTTCATTCTGAAGCTGCAAATCTTTAAGGCGTTCTTCTGTTTCAGAATTGTCGGGTTTAGGTGCAGGGGCAGTTAATGGAGCGGGTGCAACCTTCACAGTTTGTGCCTTCTCCAATTCTTCTTTGAGTATGTCTGCGAAGTTCTGGATCCATTTGCGGTCTGCTGACGTGTTCGGTGCGAGGGCAGGGAACGCTACTCTCAAGATTTGCGCTACTTCGTTGTACTGAGCTTCTTGTGTCTTTGCTATCGCCTCCTAAATAGAAATTTAATTAATTTTATATTTACGACTAACTAGGGTGTAACACATAAACAGTACATCGACACTATCATACAAATCAATCACATAAACATCGATAAAAATATATGGCAATGAACATAGTTTTCTTTTTTAACAGACTTCAAAAAAGGAGGAGGTTCTCAATTCGACTGTATATTTATTTTATTTTATTTTTTATGTTATCACCTCATAACTTTCGACTGGGTGAACCGATTTTGATGATTCTTTTTTTATTTGAAAGCTGGTGCTTCCCGAATGGTCCAATTTAAATTTGGTCCAGTTTGAAGTCGGTTTTTTTTTGTTAAAATTTGTAATTATAAGTTTTCGAATACCGACATGTTTTATGGTAATAATATCTTGGCTTAATTTGAATTCCCTGTTTTTAACCGACTTCAAAAAAGGATTCTCAATTCGACCGTATATATATATATTTATGTGTTCGCGGATAACTTCGTCGTTTATGAACCGATTTTGATGATTCTTTTTTTTAATGGAAAGGAGATATCCCAACGGTGGTACCATGATAAGGAAACTTGGCAAAAAATCTGATGATGGCATCCAAGAGAAATCCAGTCGAACCTTGAAGTCGGTTTTTATTTTGTATTTTTTTTTAATGTTTAGAAAGTTATTTATTTCCAGAAAATGTTTAGTAGTGTGATTAATATACATGGTGTTGTTAATTACTCTGGTCTTAAGAACAGTCCAGCAGTCTGAATAGATGACTAATCTACACTATTATATAAAGAGGTAAAGTTTGTGAGTTTGTGACGTTGTAGGGGGTTATCTCTGGATCTACTGAACCGATTTTGAAAATTCTTTTACCAATAGAAGGTTACGTTATTTGGGAGTGGCATAGGCTATATAATAACCCGAAAAGTGGAAAAACTTTTTCGTGGTAGCTGAATTTGCAAAGTAAGTTGGGAGAAAAAAATGTTTACCGCCTAACGAAGTGGGCACGGGTCAGCTAGTTGCTAAATATAAATACAAAATATACTTTATAGTGGCTTGTAAGTAAAAGGGCTATGTATGGTTTTTTTTATTCAGTTTGAAGTCGTGGACGAATAACATCAAATTATTAGCTCCAGTTTCACTATTTACTAATTAAGTCCCTGTTAGGCTATTTTGTACTTAACCAGATAACTACAGATTTCGGATTCAAAATTTTGATACAGATAGATATGTCTGATACACACATTTATTAAAACATTTTTACAGCAGAAACTCGATTATCCGGCCTTCCGTTATACGGATTCGCGATTGTCCGGACTACCAACCACGACCAATTAAATAATTAAGTCATATTGAGCCAAGTGTCAAAATGTTTAAACATATGTACTACAAGTCAAATTTATGCAAGCGTGAACGTGTCGGAACTAGCATTTCTTCATACATTCGACTATCCGAATCCCTAACGACAAAAATTAATCCGGTTAATAGAGTTTCCACTGTATCTGTTAAATAATGTTATAGAATTTCTTTTTATACATTAAAATCAAAAGATGAACTGATGCGGAGGTTGAAGAGATTTATGTGTGTTCTTGTCACTATTCACGCCGTTGAACATTAGACCATATAATTCTAGTTACACAACATGCATAAATAAGTTAGCAATATTAAACAACAAAGCGAAGCCGGCCAAAGATGTATGTACAAGTTGCAGTACATATTGTGTTCAAAGGATAAAGCAGGCACTTACGCGCAAAGAGTCTTGGGACTCTTGGGCCGGCAACGCTCTTGCCGTTTTCGTCTGAAGGGCCTTTTCGGCGGATTGTAACGCCTCCATTACTTTCCAGTTTTTAGTTCGCAACTCCTATGCGGGACGAGTAAAGTTAAATACGGGTCAACAGTTGAAAAATGTATAGTTTTGTGCAAAAATTGATTAGTCGGTAAATTAAATTTAACAGCTCAAGAGTAGGGAAAGGCCATGCGATTGTAACAAACACAAATAGGGTCAGAGAGTAGCTTCTTCGTAGTCTTGATTTTTTACCGAAACGGTTCAAGTAAAAGAATGAATTTGTTTTGCAACGATCCTATGCGTATACGATAACAAATATGAAACAAGTCGCAAGGTACTAAAATTCATGAAATTTTACAGCAATATTTTTTCGAACGAAAAAACATTTTGTCAATAAAAGTATTATTACTTTATGAGTTTATTCCATAATATAATTAGAGTGTCATCATAAATAAACTTAACATCGAATCTAAATTTACTACAACTAGAACATTAACTTTATTATAGCACGGCAATTCATAAGATAATGAGTCCTTTCAATGTATAGTGCTTATGAGTGTTTGATCCCATATTTTTCTGCATAACTTTATTCAGAAATGTAATTCTCTATTGGTGACCTTCTAACATAAAGCACGTTAACAGTTGCACTTATACCATAGAAAAATCTTTAAAATGTTTGGAAACATTTTATGGTTTTTTCTATAGTATAAATGCAAATTGAATGGTCACAAATGGGTGACTCTTGACTATAAAGTAGTGAACATTTATGTATATTATTGGTGGTTGTGTTGACTCACATTGTTCTTATCCTGGTATCGCGCGAGTTGGTCCTTGAGCTGTGTCACTTGGTCGCGAAGTTCTCGAGCTCCCGCGTGAGCCGCACCCAACTCGTCCCGCAACGCTTCCACCACGCTCTCCACCTTGGCCAGCTCCGCAGACTGGAACCACACCAATAGCATTTTAGCATACTCATTATTGACACAAACATTACATATACAGAGTGATAGTGTAAAGGAAGAACACATTCAAGTAGCGTATAGAACTAACGATCCTCATTACAAAAACCTGTACTAATATTATAAATTCAAAAGTACCTCTGTTTGTCTGTTGGTTTTTCACGCCCAAACCACTAAACCAATTTCATTGAAATCGAAAGGGGATAACCTTGTACCCTGTGGAAGTACATGGGCTACTTTTTATCGCGATTAGCAAAATCCACGAGGACGGAGTCCTGGGAAACAGGGTTTTAATTTTATTCTAAATTATCCTTAGACATATATGAAGTAGGCCCTCGTAACCAGTCATGACGCGTAACGCCAGTACAAATCTTATCTTCTCTGAATTAGCCAACAAACGGCTTGGCCGCAAGCAAGGTCAAAGATCATTCACTTATCTAAATCTCTATCGATAGTAGTCAAATTGAGTGAACGCGCGGAATAGTATACGTCCTCTAGTACATTTTTTATATATATTCTTTATTATTTTTTGTCGACTATAATTTTAACTGATTGGTGAAACAAAATTCTATCGCGTCTATGGTTATTTCTTTTTTTGTTTTTTTTTTTTTTTTTTTTTGTTCGGAAAATCACGCTGTAGAACAACAGCAAATAGGTACCGTATTTTTACAAAAGATCTCAAAATTCAACCATCGCGGGACGTTTGTTGGCAGATGTGAAACTTCGAAATTATTTTTGTAGAAATTATAAGTGTCATAGAATAGCTAGAAAATATTCATTGCAATATTAAGTGCAAAACATGAATGTACAGCATCAATCAAAGCGTGGCGACGCGTCGCTACATGTAGACAAACTGATTAGAATGTATTAGACGTTTCACATCAAAAAGATTTCTAAAACAAATAGACATTAAGCATTGTATTGTATTCAATATTTTCGGAAAGTTCTCATTGATTTCTTGAGGCACAGAATAATGAATCTTACATCGATATGCATAGCGTCGAATATAGATTGATTGTTGCACGGTTGCAGAGCATTCACCGGCGGGTGCGTTCTTGGTACCGTGAACGAACTTGTATGTTCGAGTAGTTACTAGAATGCACTAGTAATAATAATAAATATGTGGTATAAATAAGATGTCTCGCGGGCCGCAGTTTATTTAGTCTACGGCTACAGTGCGATAAATATTGGAGGGATTCAGTGATTAATCTAGCTACCTACGGCGACAATTAAGGACTGTTATTTTAAGTGATATTGTGATTTTAATAGTGTTTTTAATAAAGTTTCTTTTACACGTCAGAAGGTTTATTTCTCAAATCCATCGAACCTTAGCACGTAACAATAGTCTTCGTGTTTAAGTTGTCACTTTCATCCACTTACCTTAAGTTCATCATTGGCAGGGAGTCCGTTTTGAGCAGGTACCGCTTTCAACTGTTTGAGTTCAGCCAATTCAGTTTCACGCGCGGCCAACTGCTCACTCAGCTGTTTCAGCTCAGTCGCCAACTAGAGACACAATATTTGTAATATAATTTTAATAAACAGAAATTTACCTTGAAATACTTTTTTTATAACCTCAGACATCTCAAACTGGGCTATCTGATTCCAAACTAGACATCCTGTACTCCATTAACTAATCGGATGGTAAAAATACCTAATAACTATTTGTTTCTATGTAATTACTAGCAGACACGGCTAACTTCGTATCGCCTTATTTATTTTTGTGAATATTTTCTAAATTATCGAAAAAATATTTTTGAGAGGCCGTGTCAACTTCCCGCAGCGCTGCAGTGTATAAAACTAAGACTAAGAGAATATAACACTTTTTTAACCGACTTCAAAAAAGGAGGTGGTTTTCAATTGGAACGTATATTTTTTTATGTATGTTCGCGGATAACTTCGTTGTTTATGGACCGATTTTGACGATTCTTTATTTAATGGAAAGAAAATATCTCAACGGTGGTTCCATTATAATGACACTAATAACTGATGATGGCATCCAAGAGAAATAGACTCGAAACTTGAGTCGGTTTTGATTTTGTTAAAATTTTACTTGTTTCAATTTTCTTGTATACAAACCTTGTCCTGACAATAACAAATACATAAAAAATGAATTATTCAATTTGGTGCAGTCGATCGAAAGTTATGGGCGTTCATAGATTTTTGTTATTTATTTTTCATTTATTATAGAATTAATAAAACCCTTCACATATAAAATATTTACGCATTTATTTGAATTTCAACTTACCTGTTGTTTTTGCTGCTCAGATTCTTCTTGCAGCTTTTCCAGGTTACTTTCAGCAATCTGAGCGCGGCTCGCCAATCTCTGGACTTCATTTTGAAGTTCAGCCGTGGCTATAATAGTAACGATTTACAAATAATTATTTTAGAATATAAGCTCAGAATTCAATTTTTTTTGGTTTATTGACCAAAAAAATTTGTCAATAAAGGCAAACAGTCATTGAATGTTATTTAAAAATACGTAGGTATTAATATGTTTCATATACTGGGCGATTAAACATATAGAGGTTCAATAAAATGAAGGGTATAAAAACAAAAAAATATTTATTGATATAGGTTAAACGACGTTACGTTCAGAGAATAAGTATCTTGGATTTTTTACTGATGCTGTTGTTTTTTTATGTACGACCCTGCCATAGTGACTCTATTCTGCTTGATAGAAAGCATAAGCAGAATCCAAGAGTGGTGGTCACCGTACTCATTGCTCGTGCAGACAATGCAACAATGCAGCATGGTGACCCACAATATTTATTATTTATTTATTAAAAAAAGACTACTCCCGCATTAGGAATAAACATCCTGTGTCGCGGGGGACTTTACAGACATACATGAAACGGACACAATTAACACCCAAACTCAGAACGAACGTGAAGGATCTGAACTCACAACACTTGGCGAATTGGCAAGCGGCGTGGCGACCGCCTAAAGCACTAGGCCAACCGTGCGGCCTAGTGATGCTTCTGCATGTTGATGTTATGTGGCGAGCGTGTACCTGCGAGGCGTTCGTTGGCGTGTCGCAGGTCTGCGGCGGCGCGCTGCTCGGCGTGCGCCAGGTCGGCGAGCGCGCGGTTGGCGTCGGCGAGCTGCTGCGCCAGGTCGGCGGCGTGCTGCTGCGCCAGCCCCGCCTCCATGCGCAGCTGCCCCGCCTCCAGCGCGTGCGCCGCCAGCTCGCCCTGCAGCGCGCCCAGCTGACCTAGCAGCGCGCCCTCTGACTGCACACACACACAAACACTTCAACTGTGCGCTCTCATCTCACCCCCGACTGACGAAGATGCGTTTAACGACATTTTTAACAGACTTCATAAAGGAGGAGGTTCTCAATTAGACTGTATTTTTTTTTTAAGTTTTTGAACTTTCGACTGGATGAACCGATTTTGATGGTTCTTTTTTATTTGAAAGCTGGGTTTTCCAGTGTGGTCCCATTTCAATTTGGTCCAGTTCTTGAAATCGGTTCTTTTTTTTGTTAATATTAACAGATTATCGTTTTATGTTTATTAGGGTAACAGGTAAACTACTTCATACACTTCAAAAAATGATGAATTACAAAATATATGTCAATGTGACAATAAGACGTTTTTCCGCTCACGGCGATTTATTACAGACAATCTTATCATCAGATGTTAAAAAATTTTTGGGTAATTTACACACAAGTAGCACACTTTAAAGAGGATACCTACATAAAAAAAAAACTGAAAACTATATCATTATAAACTATAAATGCAAAATAACAGATGTGACATCTCGGGGGAAAAAAACATGTTATTTTTATTCTAAGGCCTTTTGGGTACACAAATAAATAACTGCAAAATGATAAAAAAAGTATATAAACCCGATCGACAACAGATAAGCGTAACATGTATTCTTACCTCGGACAATCTTTGTATATGCAACTCCATCTGAGCCTGCGCCTCCCCGTCGGCCCCCAATTTCGATTGCAACTAAACAGAGAAAAAAATTGTAAATACTCGAAACTCATAGCTATAAAAACTGCACAAACTACTATCACTAACTCATAATTATATTCGAAACAATGCTTTTATAATAAAAACAGAAACATTAGATATATAAAATGTAAAAAAGAGATTTGTCCAAAATCACAACACGCTATATCTGAAAGTCGTATATACCTAAGTATGCATCATTTGAATTCAATTTCAACCAGTTTTATTTCTACCTTTTGCCGGATATCCAGCCATTCCCGGTTTGTTGGCTTAAACGAAGTATTCACATAGCAAGTAGACTGCCGGATACTCGCTTACGGATATATTAAAACTATGCACCGTTGCAACACCAGAAATTTCAAGTGTACTATACTCTTTGCGCTGTAGCACGGTGCGGCATTTATTTGTAGACTAGAACATTCTGGTTGGTTTAATCTAATTTACTACAGTTATTAATGATTTAATATAGGTATATATGTATATATATATTATTATATATGTGGTACAGCTGAAATACTAAGTCATAATTTGTAAATCGCGGCAACTTTCAAGAGTGAAACGAAATGTTACTGAAACAAACCGTCACGCACCATGCTACAGTGCAAAGAGTATAAATACTAGGCTATGGTGATATACATAATTATATGCACAATCAAGTGACAGTTACCACAAGTTTGTCCTGAGCGATTTGCTTGTTCTCTTCGGCGAGTCTCTGCAGGCGCGACTGCAGCGTGTTGATGTCAGCACGCGACGCGCTGATAGCTTGCTCGCTGGCACGTGCTGCGTTCGCAGCGTTGCTGGCACGCGTACGCTCAGCATTTAGTTGTGTCCTGCACCATAATATATAAACGTCATCAATATTTAAACGTACATATTTTATGACTTTAAGATTTAAAAAAATGTTGTATTGACTATTTCACCTAAGTAGTTGCTTTATAATACACTTATCCATACAACTCACGATTAACATAGGTAGGTATATTTGAACCAGAAAAAGTTTAAAAACTACAACTCGAAGCTACAAGTAAAACTTTTGATAATCACACTAATATTATCATCAAGATGAAAGTGACTTTGTTTGTTACGCTTTCACGTGAAAACATCATCATGAAACTTTGTTCACATATTCTTGGAGGTATTAGAAGTAACATAGGATACTTTTTATTAAATGCGAGCAAAGCCGCGGGCGATAGCTAGTATATACATATTTATGTAGCCTACGTCGCCCGGGCTATTATAACTAATCTATTGACACCTCGTTTACTAAAATCTGTTCTGTAGCTTAGGCGCTTCGGTGGAACTTACATAGACTGCCAGAAGCCAGAACCCTTCCTTTTGGCTTCGCCATAGTCGGGTAAAAAAAGAACCCAATTTTAAGATCTCCTTATTATTCGCATCTCTATATATATTTTTTAATTACTTTTAATTTATAAATGATATAAGTTTTGATAGAGAAAATGATATAATACAAATAAACATAAAACTGACCAAACGTTTACGGACTACGTACGAAAGACACCCGTGTTGAACAGAATCAATTCTTTTCAAAAGACTTGTGTTTATGTACTGCTAACCTGAGTTCCTTTAGTTTGGCGTGAAGAGCTTGGGATGCTTCTACTTCATCAGCCAAAGCTTTCTCCTTATCAGCGAGTTGCTTCTTCAGCTTTTGCATAGGATCGTTGGGACCCTGTAATAATCAGGATTTAGAAAAGCGTGTTCTCTACGCAGTGTATCTATATTTTAAGTAACAAATAAATACACGAATTGTAGAGATTAAAAAAAAACTTAGCTAATAACATTTATTCAGTTATAGTTATAAGCATTTTAACTCTATATTTACGTAGAATACAATTTTTACACAAACTTGTATTTACACGTATAAATACATGCGATTAGAGATGCTAGTAGAATATCATACAATTTACTATACCATGGTTGTGTCAAATTGAAAGAAATTAAAGACAAGTTGCGCCATGGTATGTACCTAAATGAAAAGGTACTGTAAGTAGAGACAATAAAGCTCAAATTTACCCACACTTCAGTTTCTTGCCTAATATATCAACATTTATATCATGATCTTTGACATTTCGTAAGAAGTGTACAAATTATATAATTAAACAAGTGATAATATACATTAGGTAAATTACATCCCGTGGAATGTAACTCCAGCTGCATATAATATAAGTACCTATGTTTAGTGCTTAACGAGCCCAGAAATAAATTACGCATATCTACAACTCTAGTGTTACATTGTTGCTCAAGATGAACTCTTTATCTTGACAAATGACAAACTGTGTCGATGTCGACAATTTATGTGTTAATTCTAAATATATAAAAGCGAAATACCACTCACTTATTAATCACGAAACCTCAAAAACTATAACACCTACAAACTCGAAATTTGGCAGGTAGGTACCTTATAGCGTGAAGACATCCGCTAAGAACGGATTTTACGAAACTCGGGTGGAGTTAAGGGGTAAAAGGGGGGTTGGAAGTTTGTATAAAAGTCCTATGTTTTTGAAGTAAGAGACTTGAAATTGAAAATGTATGCTCTATAAATGGTGTGTGGAGGTGTACTGATAATGTATCTTTAGAAATCCACCCCATTTTGGGGTTAAAACGGAGGATGGTAGTTTGTATGAAAGTCCAATGTTATTGAAGTTAAAATAATTATGGCAGAAGGATTTCAAATGGTATTTAAGTAGTAGAATTATCATATAGTTATGTATAGGTACTAGCTGAGACCCGTGGTGTTACCCAAGGTACAACAACCGGGGGCAACGCCGCGGTGCAAAGCTAGTCACAAATAAAATGTTTTGCATAAACGAGACGGCTTCACGATAAACTCCTCGTGTTTTGACGTGCCTAAGAAAGGACAGTTAACATCGCGCTTAGACCAATAGGAGTCGAGCATAACTGAAAAGAGACGAAGTTGCGTGGTTCAGCTAGGTTAATTATAACTTAATATAAATCTTATTTTTATTGTTTCATTAACTTCATTCCTAATGTAAGCATCGGCGCACTTACGCCCAAGGCATTTCATACTATATTAAGGTTGCCTGGAAGAGACTGCTTTTGGATATAAGGCCGCCCTTTGCACATTTTATGTACATATTCTCTTTTAACTCTGTAATATGGTTTGCAAATAACGAGTTTTATATTTATCTAGCTACCAGTCAAACGATTAGTGACTTAGTAACTCAATCTTTTCATTAACGAATATTTTTTTAAACATGTATTGTGTAATACCACGAATTTACGTTTAATGTAGACACAGATGGCTAGAGTGCAAACATTACGTATCGTAGGCAAATATACCTACCTTCTCCAATCCCATTTCTATTGAAATCGATTTATATGCTTAATACACTGAACAGAACAAAACACGCCTGTCTCTAACCGCTATAAAATACAATGTCGAACAGATTGTTTAATAGATAGTAGTGTTTGCTGATAATTATAAATTGTCGATTTGATACGTATGTTATGAACTCCTCTGAATGTTACATTAAATTAAATAAGCCTGGTTTACTGTTGCTTTATATGAGTACACTGCTAGAACCTCATTTCTAAGGAGCCCCTCCTTAGAAATGAGGTTCTGGTAGACTAAATCACACTTGCTAGATTTGTTGGTATGGACCCCACCTATCTCCGGCGCTATTGCGCATGTATAAAGCCGGGTCTCCACCGAACGAAAGTTGTCAATTTTTGTGTTGTCAACATGTGTTGGTGACAAAAGTTTCTGTAATTTCCTTGTGTTGGCAACAAAAATTGACAACTAATATTGAGAACAGTGTTTCCATTTTTGGCGATAAACGTCAAAAGAATACGCTTGTTGCAAATATTTATTGGCTCTATGGTGACGAAATGTTTTTCAAATGTTGGCGACTCGGTGTAGACACAATGGAAACAAAAGTTGGCGATTTTTTGAAATGTTGCAAACAGTTGGATACACTGAAATTATCAACAATTTTGGTGGAAATGCGCCTTAATATGGCACACTATGTGATTTCGACACACCACACAGTCGCAAACCCCGATGGTGTGGCGGTCAGAAGGTCACACGTAAAAAAGGGTTTATCTTAAGTTTTTCTTCTTTTTGCAATGCTATTATCCTGCGTAGTTTGCTCTTGTAGTCGGCTCTATAACGCCAACGGGATGAATAAAAATGGTGACATTCCATATTCTAAATCTATGAACATTTATTAAAAAACCAGCTCTTCTTTGCATAAGAGTAGCCACGACTCTTCAATTAAACAATCTATTGCAGTAAAACCTTACCTCAGACCATTCGGAGTGTTCTGGCAATGGATCATGGTGCTTGTTGAGAAGCGCATCAGTGAGGATCTGTATCTCGTTGCGGCTGAGCGCGGCCTCGCGAACAACTCGCACCAGCTCTGCCACATTCACGCCACTGCTATCACCCGCTGTTGTGGTAAACATTTTATTATTATTACAAATTGTCTTAGAATAACTATAAAGGCGCGTCTCCACCGAAATTTGACAACACAAAAAAAGGTTGACAACACAAAAGTTTCCAACTTTTGTTCGGTGGAGACTCGACTTTACAGAAAATTTTATCACCAACACGTGTTGAGAACACAAGAGTTGACAACTTTTGTTGTTTGGAGACTCAGCTTAAGATAACCTTGCCTACAAATATAATTTATTTCCTCGCAAAAGTATGCAAATACATAATTAGATACTCGTTAGCTTCACTTCACGTGATTATTTCTTATTTCTAACGTTGAAAATGACGAACTTTTATACCATCGTTAATTCTTTATTGTACCCCCCTAAGTATGAAATTTCCAAAAATCCTTTCTTCGTGAGCGCTTACATAAAAGCTACATATTATCTAGTTTGTAGCCCCAGAGTCAGTCAGTCAGGGCAAGTAACTTAATGTCAAACCATCATCAAATTATCTAAGACTATACTATTTTTAACAGACTTAAAAAAGGTGGAGGTTTCTTAATTCGACCGTATATATATATATATATTAGGTCTTTACCTATGAAATTGCCTTTCTTCAGTACTGGTCATTGCAAATAAAAAAAAGTTTGTAATGGCTCTGTATTCTAAATTCAAATTAATTTTGTTTTAAAACCATGACATTCTATTTACAAACTCAGTCTTTTGTTTTTTGATTAGCGTTGTATTTTCATTGCATTTCAACATTTTTCGTCATAATGGATACTTTAAAAATTCGTGTAATTATGGAATATGAGTTCCGTCGTGGCACCAACGCGACACAAACGGCACGTAACATAAAAAACGTTTACGGGGAGAACTGTACAAACGAACGCACAACCCGTTATTGGTTTTCCCGGTTCCGTTCTGGAAATTTTGACTTGAAAAATGAAGCTCGTGGTCGTCCGGAGACTTTGGGAGACTTTGGTCAACAATAATGAATTAAAGGCGATTGTGGAAGCTGACGAAACTCAATCTACAGCTGAGCTAGCAGCAGCTTTTAATATAAGCATGAAAACAATATTGATCCATTTGCGACAAATTGGCAAGGTAAAAAAGCTTGATAGATGGGTGCCCCACGACCTTAACGATCGCCAGCGCAATGTACGCATCGAGACCTGCCTTGCGCTGCTCAACAGGCAAAGAAATGAAGGAATTTTGAAACGAATTGTTACATGCGACGAAAAATGGATTCTGTTCGACAATCGAAAGCGCTCAGCCAGTTGGTTAGACCCTGCTTCAGCACCAAAGCAATGCCCTAAACCAAAAATGACCCCTAAAAAGGTGATGGTCACTGTTTGGTGGTCTAGTGCGGGTGTGATTCACCACAGCTTTTTACAAAACGGCATGAGCATTAATGCGGATGTGTACTGTGAAGAACTGGAGAGAATGATGGAGAGGCTTGCACATCTTTAACCAGCTTTGGTCAATCGGTCGTCCCCACTGCTCCTTCACGACAACGCGCAACCCCATACTGCGCAACAGACAGTCTCCAAGCTGCAAGAGCTGGGGTTGGGAGCTCTCCCTCATCCGCCATACTCACCAGACCTTGCACCTACCGACTATTACTTTTTCCAAAATTTAGACAACTTTTTAGTGGGTAAAAAATTCAATTCCCGAGAGGCAGTACAAAATGCCTTTGAAGAGTTTGTTGCCTCCCGTCCAGCTGATTTTTACAAGAACATCATCATCATCATCAATAAACTGCCAATGCGTTTGCAAAGATGCGTCGATTGCATGGATGATTACTTCGAATAACAGAGATAAAAAGGTTTGAAAAAATAAGTACTTTCACTTATTGCATACAAAACGGCAATTTCATAGGTCCTATTATATGTAATGATATATATATATATATATATTATGTGTGCTCGTTTTATGTAACTTCGTCGTTTATAAACCGATTTTGATGATTCTTTTTTTGTTGGAAAGGAGATGTCCCAACGGTGGTACCATAATAAGGGAACTTGGCATCCCAGAGAAATCGAGGGGAACCTTCGAAATTTGTAGGGGCGACTAGTGAATTTGTTAATTTTTTTATTAAGTATTTTAATTTTGAAAGTGCTACAATTTAATAAGAGCTCTGGAGTCGATCTGATGATGGAGCCGAAAGGCAGTCGAGGGAACTCCTCCACAATTTACAGCAGTTACCTTGTGTTTGGGCTTGTTATTTATGTGATTACTAGTTGTTGCCCGCGGTTCCGCCCGCGTATATATCGGTTATCGCGGCAAATAGTAGCCTATGTGTTATTCTGTTGTATAAGCTATATTACTTTTAAGTTTCATCCAAACCCGTTATGCAGTTTTTGAGTGAAAGAGTAACAAACATCCATCCATCCACCCATACTTACAAACTTTCGCCTTTATAATATTAGTAGGATAATTACCCATAAGTGAGAGAACATTCTGTTCCGCTTTCTTCTTCTTGTTTTTGCCACCGGGCGGGGAAGGTGCAGTGGTTGGTTGCGGCGGAGGAGGAGCGGCGGCCAGCGCCTGCTTCAACAGCTTTTCTGTGGTCAGCTCGCTCGGCTGAGGGGTATTCAGAGGTGGGACCACTTCCTCACGTAACACTTCCACTGCCTCTTCGACAGCTAACTTCTTTTCAGTCTTCTTACCTTTTGTGCATAACAATGTCTAATAAATTACTATAACGTAATGAGGGTAATTCTAAATCATGCATTTATTTTATTAATTTTAACCAAGTATTCAATCTATATATATATATATATATATATATATATATATAATGAATCGCCGAAATGTATGTACGCGCATAACTTTTGATCGGCTGCACCAAAATAAATAATTCTTTTTTTTATCTGTTCGTTATTGTTAGGACAAGGTTTGTGTACAAGTAAAATTGAAAGATAAAGGGAAAAGTCATTTTTTTTATGTCCACGACTGCACACTGCCTGTGGGAAGCCGAGACAGATAAATAAATATGGCGGTACGAAGTTCGCCGGGTCAGCTAGTACGAAGTACATGGGTTGAGATGAATTAAGTGATTTTGTATCATTTTAATCAAAGCTTAAAAATAAAGCTTTGTGCGATCCTAGACTATGGTCATGACAATAGGGAATATGCATAAAATTTTCATTTGTCTTAAACATTTTTTTCTAGATTCTTTATTGTCTTTACAATATACATAAAAAGTTTTTTTTTTATTTAGTGATTATTTAAACCCAGAAAATATTACATAAAAAGTGAAAATAAGGGAGGGAAATTCAAATCTACAAAACGCGTCCTATTGGTCGAAACGAAATGTGACGTCGATTGTTACATTATCGAAATTATTGGCATCGAAATTGCTACTGTGTTGTAGTGTTTGTGAGAAAAAATAACTTATTCCATGATTTTTATAGCAATCAAAACTGTAAATAGGTATAAAATAACTGAAACACTCAATAGTAAACAAACACGAAATGACAATGACGTCATTTGTAATGTCAATAGCGCGCGACAAATGGCGGCGTTTGAATAGCTCAAATTTAGTCGGTGTTTTAAATTTTACTTTGAAAATTAGTTTGACTATTTTCAAGCCTATTTATATTTTTTTCTATGTTATGGAGACTTATATGATCAGATAAAGAAATAAAAAAAGACATGCATATTCCCTATTAATAAATAATTATATCGGACTTATGACACACAACGTCATCTAGTTTTAAACTAAGCAGAGCTTCTACTAAGAAAGCTAGATTGACTCATAGAATACTTTTATCTTCAACACACTAAACTTCGAAACACTTTCTTGCAGAACGGAACCCGAGACCTCAGCACAGAAGTCGTATTCGCTATCACTGCTCGGCCGAGGCAGACAAATGTGATCTTCGGATGTTTTTATAAACCGATAGTAGGTACACTGATAATATGGATATGACAAATACTAATTTTAACCATAAGCTTGGCGCCGATATTTTCGCATTGAGCATCTTACCTTTGCGCTGTTCCTTAGGAGCATCACCGCTATTGTGTCGTTCGCGAGTCACCTCCTCTTTAGCCACTTCAACAGCAGGCGTTGGTTTTGCAGCGGGCTTAACGCTCTTAGCTGGCTTAGCTAATTTCTCTTTCTTCTCCACAATTTCTTCAGTTTTTTCTGGCACCTAACGACAATTTATATAACAACTAACATCAACCAGTCGCATACAAATCATAACATTAATTTATCAGCTTTTATGTGTATACGAACAGTTATTGTTACAAAGTAATCATGCTTATACATGCCGTCACACGCGCATGCATCTGTATAGCCCATTAAATTGCGCTCACGAAATGAAATAATAACAACACTGAAGCTTTAAATGACAGACATCTGCAACAGGTTTTATTGATGATGGTGATGATAATGAATTGCGACATAATCTAATGCGGGATTAAATTGTGGATGTCAACAGTTATAAGATGTGAATCTAGATATCTACGCATGTAATTAAATACTTATGGAAATGAATACGATACATTGTACTCTATAACAACGAAGGAAAATAAAATTTTAGAAATGTTAAAGCGGTGAAGTTTTATTTAAAAAACTTTAAAAAAAAAACTTTTCGTATAAGAAATGAGGGGGATCAAAGTTACAATCCCTTAAATAATAAATTCAACTTGTATGCCAAGAAAAGGACACAGTTTGTTTAAATATGATTCTGACAAGCCTTGATAAACAAAAAAACAAACAATATTTACAAACACAAATTCTCACCTGAAATTCATTACTTATGAATTAAAATCGATCACTAAGAGCAGTACAGACAGTAAAAACTTTATAAACACATAAAGAAACATCTCTATTGACATACATAATTATGTAGTTAGGTGCGTTAGTGGTAGAAACTCACTTTTTCCGCCAAGAGTGTTGAATGCAACAATTCAAACTCGTCTTTGGGGTGCATTTCCTCAAAGTGGTTGGCGGCAATGGTAGCTGTGGTCTCTGGCACCGCGGCCGGATCGCTAACGCAACTTGGATCCTCTTTGTTTATCAATATCGGCTTTACTTTAGGATCCTTGCCACGTTTGCGAATCTGTACAGACATCGTCGACGTGTAGTACAATTGAACAAAACCCCGCTAAATTCCCTACAGTAGTGTAAAACTAAAGAAAATATTTTCACTATGATCCAGACCAGCATACATGCATTATATAAACCCACAGAACCATATTTCATATAAAGTTGATGTTAATATCACCATTAAGTTACCCAAGATTGTAGCATCAACTTGCTTTATTTTCATAAACAGGATTATTATTTGTTTACCAATTCCAAAAACAATGTAATGCATATCTTGAAATAATTCAAGCTATCAAACAAATTTATTGATAATGTGATGATAATATTATAAAAGGTTGTTGTCACCATTTACAACACATGCAGCAGTATTCTAATTGTTAAGAAGACTTAGGGCCGGTTTTTCAATAGTCAGATAAACAGTCAAATAGCATTTATTCCTCAGTTAGCGTAATTTTGGGTCTTTCAATAGTCAGACATCAGTTATCAGACGAATAAAGCTGTAATCTGACTGATAACTTTATCTGTGCTTTCAAACCTCAGTTAGTGTTTTATTCTGTAGAATAGTGATTTGATGTTGTGTATTTCTCTTGTACCTATTTGTGGTAAAGTTTAAGTACGTTGTCGTTATTGAATATTTGATAGATTATGGATGTTTTTGACTCGATTGACTTTTTGTTCTGAGGTAAAAAGGGTTATTAGAGAAATATAGTTTATAGATACTATAGAGAAGATGAAGAATTTTTATTTGACACACTGCTATCTAGTTCGAAACAAAACAGAGCTTGTACTATTGGTAACGAGAAGATTTCCCTAGTGGCCGTTTGCGGAACTAACGTATGACAGACACTTCTACCTGGCAGTTTAATGTACAGAGCGAGTGCATTGTTATTGTTTCATTGATAGACGTCTACGGAGAAGTAAAAAATACGTATTTTAAAAGTGGAATGTTAACGTGTATACGTATTTTTATCTGTCATACGTTAGTTCTGCGACTTGCCGCTAGGGAATCTGCTCGTCACCAATAGGTTCAGCGAACTGGCATAAATACAAATATACTTTTTACTTTTAAACACATATTTATTAAACGTAGAAACACCCGTTTAAAAAAATACTATGCACCACCCGCAAACCCAGCATTTCAATTTTATAAATTTTGATTTTAATCATTGTTATGGACTCTACTACAGGAATATCATAATACGACTTTTTACTAAAGTATTATTTACTACATCTATTATAGACAAATAATAATTATAATCGAATGCTTTCATTTCATTTAATTAAATATCCCAAACCGGCAATCATAAAAAAGACAAAAAGAAATAGAAAAAGAACAGTCAACTTGAATGTTGTCTAAAAGTTTCTGGTCCTTATCTAACGTGTGACTACCTGTATAGCTGCATCTCACTTGCGCATGATTACAGTGAACATAGCTGTGAAGGACCATCAAGTAACTATCTGACTGTTTACTCCCGATTGAAAAACACAAAAAGTTTATTCGCTTGTTAAAGAGCTGGATAAATTTATTCCCTTGTTAGTTATTTGACCGTTTAACTGCGGATTGAAAAACCGGCCCTTAGAAAATATTTCAATAGCTTAGGGCCTTTATTTTCCGAAAGCATAGTGATAGATTAGGTATACCCAGATGATAACAATTAAAAATATGTATTGCCTTGGAACACATTCATTTTATGAAAGTTAAAGTATACTGGGTCATCTTTATTTCATGCAAATAATCAAATGAACATTAAGTTTTAAGGGGTTGAAGAATACACAAGAACAGTTATTGTGTCACTATTTTTATGTAGTATCAGTATTAGAGAAACTTGTAAAATTAACTGTTGTAATTATTATTATTATTTCTTTTGTTCTATAGAATGTTTTAACACTAACATGAATTGAAATTCATTGTTTTTTGCGAAAATACTTTTAGTCACCAAGTATTGAAGGGTAAAATAACATGTAAAAGTATCCCATGACCTCTATTATGCTTAAGACAATCATTATAGGGCAAACCGTCAAACAGGTAACATTTTAAAGATTTACCTGTAAGTTCTCAATACGGACTTTACGGTTGGTTTTTTTATCTTTTTGTGGTAGTCAAGTGTCTAATTATTTATAAGAAATGTTTACCAGTGAACAAATTATTGACCAAAATTTTATTTCATTCTCGGAGGATCCATTGGCCATATCCATGATGCATCTAATGACGATTTGATGATTAGAGTCTGAAGAATGGTTGTTTTTAAAGTAATATGTTTTTACTTATAATTAAATATTTTTCACCAAGACTGGTGTCAGGAACTCAATCATATTTACTCATTTTAGGGATATAATTTTTTATAGCAATTATTTTTTACATTTCACATTAAATTCATTTTTTAAGTTAATGTAAATATGGATCTTGGGATGGTTGGATGATGAGTGAGCCACGCTTCGGCATGCATGGGCCGGCTCGACCGGAGTGATACCACGGCCTCACAGAAAACCGTTGTGACCGCTTGCGCTGTGTTTCACTAAGTGAGTGACGATACCGGAGGCCCATACCCCTAACCCTTTCCCCATCCCCCAAAGGCCGGCAACGCACTTGTGACGCCTCTGGTGTTGTGGGTGCCCATGGGCGGCGGAAATCGCTTACCATCAGACGATACGTCTGCTCGTTTGCGCCCTATTATAAAAAAAAAAACTAATGAGAAAGAATATTCTCGTTAGATCTATCATGGATCTGGTCACTGGATTCTCTGAGAATGAACCAAAATTTTATACAATTTCCACCCTTTCCTAAAGATAACACAGACCTGGTCAGTGTGATCAAACACTCATAGAAGACAGTCAGCCTAGTCCTTTACCAACATAATAATTCATAGTTAGTGTAGTCAGTCAACACACCACATACAACTATATGAACCTTTGAACTATTTACTACATTTATGAAAGTGTATAGATAAAATATTTAATTGTATAAGCATGTAATAATTCAGATAAGACATTGTACTGTAATGAGAAGAGGTATCCTATACAGCATACATAAATATCTTTGTCTATACAAATATATAAAATTGGAGTGTCTGTTTGTAATATTAAAATAACCGCTTATTACTAAATGCATACGTATGTTATACATGGTACATATCATCATCAGCCTATCGCAGTCCACATGTCCACTGCTGGACATAGGCCTCTCCAATTGCACGCCACTTAGTTCGATCCTCGGCTTCTCGCATCCAGCATGGTACATATAACATATACCAAAATATTGTTTTTTTACAATTCCGGCTAATCTCTGGAACAGCTGTACCGATTTTGGAGGGACTTTCACTGATAGGTAGCTGATGATATAAGGAGTAACTTAGGTTACTTTTTTAAGCTTTTCCCCGCGGCGTCGGTTTGGCGGTCGGTTTACTGATTGCAGCTTCCTCAGTGAACTCTCTTTTTTTACATCAGTGGGTGAACTTACACTTATCAAATACCACAAGTCAGTAAAACTGAAGTGGGAAGTAAATGCTTTTTGATTATTATTATTAAAAGCTTACCTTAACATTAGGTGGGCTGTCCCTGGGTACATCAACAATTATGGAGGAGCTAAACTCAACATGCCCTTTAGCAGCTGGCACAGAGTCATCTTCAACACCGCTTTCAGCAGGGGCTTCACTCTCCAACTCGCTTCCAGTCATTGCTGATGTACTGTCCTTGGTTTTCTCTTTCTTTGCTAACTAAAATATATTTATTTTGTAAAGATATTTGTCATTAAAAAGTTTTGGTAATGAGCACCAACAAACAATATGTTTGAAATTTACTTATTTCAAAATGTCTATTGAACATATTACAAGGTATTGGATTTGTTAAGTTGGAAAATATGAGACGATTTTTTTAATATGCTCTTAAAAATAGTAAGAAAAGATGATTACAGTATGTGCTACTCAAGAGTGGCAAGTAGCCTACTACAATTATTTTTCTTATCTAATTTTTCACTTCACATGAACTCAGCATAATATTTGTTATGTTGCAGTAACAGAATAATTTTGAGGGTGTATTTTTCGCGGTTAATAGCCTTTACAGTTGTTTTGAATAATACTATGAACAGTGCTATCATTAAGATTCATTACGAATGCCAGGCGACAACAGCACGGATATGTTTCCACATGCAAACAGAAGATATACTCATGATGAACATTGATAAGGAATGCATAGTCGTGGAACTATGGTCTCATTTAGTGAAATGGGATATGCAATTTCCTGCAAAAAAAATTAAGCAGAGAGAGTATTCACTCGGTGCAGCCACATGATTCTTATTTAAAATAGCGTTTTAGTTAGAGTTACAGAGAGAGCTAAAATTAAGATGGAAAACTGAACTTGTTAACTAACCTATGTAATACCATTAATTTCAAACTAAGATATCACACTTGGCACTTTTATTTTTAAATTCAATTCTTCTAAATTATTTTTACGAAACTAAAATTTAATTATTGAACTATCATTACTTTTTTCGTAACAAGACAAATTACAAAACCATATACATTATACCTAATACATTTTTTTTATATGTGTGCGTATATAATTAAATATGTGTGCAATTCACAATTGTTTAGATGTCAAAGTTCCTCAACAACAGTTTAAAATCACTAATGTTTAACAATCATTTGGAAATTATGTTGGTAGTAATGAAATTTGGGTATGCTTGTTATAAAAATCTAATATTTCTCTTGACAAGAATGAACAAAATAAAAAAAAAAACAAATTTAGTTTCTTCTAAAATTAAAAGAAACTAAGTTTGTATTTTTTATTTTATGAGGTTTTGTAGAAAGATTTTCACTATAGAACTTTTATCAATAAATCAAATTAAGTATGACAGAATAATAAAATGTTGTATTACTTGGTTGTTCCTGTTTTTTGTTTAATTTATTTATTATTATAGTTTTAGTTTTTTTTTTAAATAGTCATTTCTTATAATTTTCACAGTTCATTCCACTAAAATCTATCAATACCTAAGACTTACCTAAAACAATGTAATAGCAGATCCCACATCTATATTAATAAACAGCAAAATACAATTTTTTGTTTGAAAAAAATAAGCACTTACCCTCTTGTTTGCCTTCCTTTCTTTCTTTTTGGGTTTATTTTTACTTTCAGCCAAAGCAAGGAGTTCGGTAGTAGCTCTTCGCTGCTGGGCTATAGCTTCTTCGTAACTAGTTCCAGAAGCAGAGAACAGCCCCATGAGTAGCAACATGGCCAGGCCAGCCACTCCCACCCCACACAGCACTAGCAATGCTTGCAGCTCCATTGGATCTGCAGCACACTTCTACTGCCTGCAAAAAAGCATACATAAAGCTCAATAAGATTCTTATTGGACTTCCTAATTAGACCATTATCATTACCAATATATACGTAAGGAAATTATTTATGATAATTTTATTTCGTTACATTGAACTTCAACACAAGCCGCTCATCAAATTATACCGGTTATTTCCAATTATTTTTTTTGTACCGTACCTGCGTAATCTATGGATAGGGTAGTTAGGCGAATGCCGGTCGTGCCGTCGGTCGTTATCGTCGAATAACAATGGGTAATACAAAAATACTCAGAAAGAATTTCACAAAATGAAGGTACGGGCTGACACGTAGGCAATGACACATGTCAAAGGTTATTAACAGTCCTTTCGCTCGAAAGTAATGATACATGATAGAAGTAGATACTGGGGCATCATCAGCTTTTTCTAGATGTCCACAGTTTCTAGCAATTTCAGTCGCAATCAAACTTATCATCAGAAATAATTACCTTGAAATCGAAGCTTAGATAAAATGTATTTACCTGTACTAATGCTGGGCTACGAAGTGTTTAAATTGTTATCTTTCTTTATTCCACGAATAAACACCTAAATTAAATACGTCACTATTTCAGAGAATAGAGCTAAACGTAAAATTTAATTTGCTTTAAACTTTTCTTTTTCGGAAGACAAAACGAGACGAACAAACCGGGCACCGACCACAGAATAAATCAACTAATCCAAAAACAAAGTGAACCGGCTTTTACTTTTAATGGTCGACATTCTATGCTAACTAAGAAACTTTATTGCAGAGTTAAAACTTAGAGCATATAGCTGCAGCTTGCAGGCTTGCAACAGCTGCAGCAGAAAAAGCTTCAAGAATTTTTAACTAAAGTTTCAGGTGTTGAACTAATTTAACTAGCACAGAGAATCAGCATTGCCATTCAACGTGGTAATGCTGCCAGTCTTTTGGGAACGCTACCAGTAGGCGAAGATGTGGAGTTTTTTGACGATTGTATGTAAATATTTGAAAGTAAATTTTTTTATTTGTTTACTTTTAATTCTAGTAAAAGTATTATTAGACTGGCGGATTATAATTTAGACTGGCGATTGGCCTAGTCATGCATGACTAGGCCAATCGTCAGTCTCACAACAGAATATCAGTTATGTTTATTTTCGAACTGAATATGAAAATGGTGGTTAATGACAGACAGATGTCAGCTTTCTTAATCAGTTGCATTTCATCGTAGCAAATTTTTGTCAATTACTAAACAGCTGTCCTAATTCCATATTCATAACATACTACTTCATCATATTATGTAAAAATAATTGTTTTTAGAGTGAAAATCTGGTGCAATATTACTTCACTAATGTAATTAAAAGTGTTAAAGTTAAACCTTGTTCAATCTTTCTTTCCAAGAATGTCCATACCACCACTCGTTTGTAGTACTCCTCCACCACCCGACCAGTGTGAAGACGATAAAGATCCTGGAGACTTTGATTTATCATATAGCTGTAAGTCCATCAAATGTTTACATTACAAGTTGTTAAGACAATTTATCAAAAATGTTGATAGATAATAGTAGAATACTTCTAACAGGTGATAAGGATCTGCCTATCCTATTGTCTCTTCTACTTAGTTCTATAATGAAATAAGGTTTATGTGTAGTTGATAAGCCATTGGTAATAAATGACATTTACAATAAATAAGTATATACTCCCCAGCAACTGCTATGAATCAACTGTTATACTATAATAATACAGCCATTACTTAGTCACACCTATTGTTTTTAATTTAAATACTGATCTTGGACAAATAATGTACAGATTGATAGTGAATTTTTTTTAGTGTAGGAAATATTTATAAGTAAATTATTTCATACATTGTTTGTTTTTATTTTACAGTATCACAAGAAGATGATGATGATGATGAAAATAATGTTTATAATTATGGAAACTTTTCTTCATACAACACTTTTCAACCAACGCCTGATAACAAACCACTTGAGATCCAAAAGATAACCAAAAATGACAATAATGAGACTCAAAAAGAAGTGATTCTAACATATAATAGTGAAACAAAAAGTGAACCCATCAATGATGTACATAATGTGTTCGGGACTAATGATATAAATGAAAATAAGGTAAAATGTGATGAAGATATGAATATTGAAGATTTAAACTTAAAAGTGGATGAAGAAATTGAAAGTATTATTGAAAGTAACAGTATACAGGTTGATACTAGTGAACCAAATATAGTTATTGTGAAAAACTTTGACATTCCAAGTAGTTCTAATAATGACAGCCCAATATGTGATAATGTTAGTTTGTCAGCTTTCGATGATAATCCAATTGATACAACAGATCCGTTAAAAGAACTAAATAGTAATGCTGATAATAATTTACAAGACATAACTTCCGAAAATGATTCAGAAAAGACTCAGAAACTTGAAGAAATTGAGATAACATCTGATCTTAACTTACAGGGATTTGATGAGCCTTGTAACCTTTCTAAAACAAAACCTGATGAAAATGATATAAATGATGATTTCAGTGATTTTGGTGATTTTGATGACTTTCAATCTGTGAACTCTAAAAGCAATGTTACAAGTGTTGTAGAAAAAAGTGAAAATCCTTGGGTAAATGATGATTCCAATGAATTTGAATTTGGCAATTTTGCAGTCAACTTTGAGGATAAATTTAGTACCGAGGATAATGTAACTTTAAAAAGTGAATCGGTGTCAAATAATGTAGCTCAAGTAAATAGTGAAGTTAAAGAAACAGAAAATCAGTTGGAGGATGATGATTTTGGGGATTTTGATGATTTTAAATCATCTGCAACAAAATCTGAAGCTAATGAAATCGAAGTGGAAGATCTTTCTCATTGTCACAATGAACTATCAGTACTAAACTTACAATCTACTGAAAATGAACATCAAATATTGGAAAGCATTACAAATGTATTGAGTTCTGTATTTTTAGAAGAAATAACGGAACCTGAAAGTGAATTTGATGGGAAACTCGAATCCTTGTTAAGTGAAACATGGGGTCATTTAATGGAAACAGATGAAAGACAACCATATATTGTACATTGGAACAACTCGTTGGGACAGAAAACACTTTTAAAAGCATTATGTATTGATTCCAGAAACATTGTAAGTATTGTATCTGTATTTCTTTGAGAATTAAGATATTTCAATTTATACAAATATTATAGTAGTGAAAAGTAGGAATTCTATACTGCCATGGTATTGAGAGCAGTAAGTTTTAACATCGCCTCTTAATTCATTGCTTCTTCTTCCTATGTAGGTTTCATATGTATAAGTAAATGAAGAATGCATTTTCATATTAGATAAAGAGCAGTAAGCACACTTAGAAACGTTGCACATCCTTTTTTTTTTACTGTCTTTTTGATTACCACAGCAGTATAGTAAATTGTCTTTCTAGTAGTTAGTGACCCTAACTCCTATGAAGGATTCCTCCTCGGTTTAGATTTGGGAATCAAAACCTCCCATAAAGCCAACAGGGTGGACCCGGAACAAACATTATGTGATTAGCCTGATTATTTGTGCTCTATCAGGCTGTAATTTATCTTTATTATATACTAGCTGAGCCCGGCGGTGTTACCCGCGGTCCAACAACAACCGCGGTTAACGCTGCGGGGTAATTAAAAAAAAACGATGTTAAAAGTATCCTATGTCCGTCTCCTGGTTCTAATCTACCTCCCCACCAATTTTCAGCCAAATCGGATCAGCCGTTCTTGAGTTATAAATAGTGTAACTAACACGATTTTCTTTTATATATATAGAAGATGAATCAAGAAATATATAATATATGTCAGCATATATTATGCTGACATATATACCAATATTATAAAGCGAAAGTTTGTAAGTATGGATGGATGGATGGATGTTTGGTACTCTTTCACGCAAAAACTACTGAACGGATTTGGATGAAACTTTACAGTAATATAGCTTATACATCAGAATAACACATAGGCTACAAATAGCCGCGATAACCGACAGAAACGCGGGCGGAGCCGCGGGCAACCACTAGTATATTATATATTGTTACTACAGTACAGGCTTTGCCGAGTGTGAGACCGGACGATCGTATGTGAGATGTGTAAAATCATTATTAATTGTGTAGATTTTGTAGTAAGTAGACTGAATATTCACTGTTGTACAGTTTTGCAAACACACTATAAGGTGATGAAATCACTAACAACTGTTTTATAACAAAGTTTAATACAAAACTATTTTAAATTGCAATTACTTAGACTTTGTTTATCTAGCCTATATTTGAAAAAAAATTGACAATTGTGTTGTGTGTTTTCTATTTCTTTAATTTACCCACAAACACATGCACCCATGAATTTTGGTTGCATTGCATTTACTTTTAGCTGAATCACGTAAGAATTTAAAAAATGTTCAGCTAATAATTTTCAAATATTGACATTGGTGATAACTTTTTATAATACCTATCCTGTGTCACTGTAACATAGGAAACATTTTGCTCTCAAATATAACATACCTACCTTCGTAAACTACACAAAATGGATTTGGAGATGGGGTCTAAACAAAGGAAAACTAAATGATAAACTGACAAAAATCATTTCTAGAAATTTGCATTCCATTTATCTTCTGTAGGTACCTTCTTTAACTTATTTCTTTTCATTTTCACGGATGCACTGGTTTCGGCACTTTTACAAAAATGAATTCCTATTTCCCTTAGTCACGGCATTATGTGTGAACGACTGGACCAAAGAAGAGGCCCAGAAGAGTTTTAAAGCTCTCCTGGTCCCGCTCCACCGTCTCCTTCGCAAGCATAACTTGCTCGCAGAAAGAGACGGCGGAGTTTAACGCGCCATCGCTCCGCAACATAGCCGCAATGATGTTACCGAGCAAAAGAACCCCTGCTCCGATGGCCGTAACGAGATCACGCCGCGGCTCCCTCCACGCAGAACATTCTGCCAGCGTGTGGTGCGCCGTGGCCACGGTCTGGCCATCGCAGTGGTGGCACTCAGGCGTTGGCTCCTTGCTGATCAGGCACAGGTGATCTCCGAAGCAGCCTTTTCCAGTGAACACCTGTGTCAGCCGGTATGAGAGGGTCCCATGATACCTCTTGAGCCAATCCTCTCTATCAGGCCTTACCGCCGCAATAACCCATCAAACTTACACCCTAAAAATATAAAGTAGGTGTTACTTGGTATCATACACACATACGGTAATAACTTAGGTATACTTTTTTAATACTTTCTCTGTCTCATATTGGAGTCTATAGTAACCTTTCTCTATTTGCATCACTTTCTAGTTGTTTGGTCCGAAATGG
Source organism: Diaphora mendica (assembly GCA_949125395.1). Classification (NCBI taxonomy): domain Eukaryota; kingdom Metazoa; phylum Arthropoda; class Insecta; order Lepidoptera; family Erebidae; genus Diaphora; species Diaphora mendica. The sequence goes on from OX421328.1 coordinate 15,152,474, forward strand.
AGTAGCAACATGCCTAAATATGCAGCAAACCTGAGCAATGCACCTCTTCAACCACAGAAACAAGCTTCTGATTCTTCTTCAACTGTCACACAAAACGAAATAGTTGCTGAGAAACCTGTTAGCAAGCCGACAACCTGGAATGACTCGTTCACATCTGAAGGACAAGAATGTGAGTTTCAAATAATAAATTAAATATTAACAAATAAATACAATTATTCTCAGTGATATTAATTGGCACACAATGCAACTTGGCCAAAAGAAGCACGCAGGATGTGCACTGTCTAGTTGAAGCTCATGATACAAATTATTGATTTAACAAAAGCGATTGTGAATAACAAATGTAATCAAGCTTTCTAAATACTCTAACTCACCATGGTACCATTTTTTTGCATGTCTTGCACTTGGATAACTAACATCCACCTGTAAAATATCTGCTTCATCCTTATCCTATAGTCACCTATGCCGAAACCCTTCTCCTTGACCTTGAACACCTAATGGCTACCTTAGACCAAATGGCTCATAGCCATTCCACCCTCAAGATTTCTGAATTACTCTCACATGGTAAGTTATCTTTAATTATTTAAGGAACCTGTATCTATTATAATGTGGCACAGCTACAAAAAACATAACAGTATTTTATCATTTATGTTGAAGAAGATTATTGCTTTCGGAGTGCACCCTACCACAGGATTCACAATACATATTTACTCGTACATAGGAGCAAAGGCTATGTCAAAGATTCATTATGTTTGTCAGTTTGTACACAGTTACAATGAATTAGCCAGCTGTTGAATGCACAAGAGCTTGGTAATTTTAGCATTAACAAGGTCCACGTATTTCATTTTTATAGTAAACAAACTCGTTAACTACACATAACGCACTTGTAAATTCGGATTTGTAAGCGTTCATGTCATAAAAAAGTGCTTGGGATTTATTTGTTTTCTAAGGTAGTAGAGCCACGCTGATTTCAGCACGAACGGGCCGGCTCGACCGGGGCGGTACTACCCTCGCACAGAAAATCAACGTAAAATGTCAGCATTCGTGCTGTCGTGTTTCGTTGGTGAGTGCGAGACCGGAGGCCCAATTAGTCTAGTCAACAAGTTCCATACTTGTTGACTAGACTAAAAGATGCACAAGCATCACTAGGCCGCCATAGTGTGGGTCACCATGCTGCATTGTTGCATTCGCAATGAGTATGGTGGCCACCACTCGTGGATTCTGCTTATGCTTTCCATCAGGCAGAGTAGAGTCATTTTGGCGGGCCAAATATAAAAAAAAAAAAAAAAAAAAAAAAAAAGCTATTTCAAATACTTATAGAATATATTAATACGTGAAGCAAACAATATGTACTCTTTTTTACGAAACTTATGCAAACGTAGGCGTATGCAATTTTTCACACTTGAAGATCATATGGAGGAAGAATGTAGAAAGCTAAAATATAATGAATTATGGTGGCATTTCGACCATTGTCGACCACTAGTTACAGTTAAATATGTTTTATATATTTTGTTTTTATGTTTTTTGCTATTGTTGTAATGATTAAAAAGTATGACCGTGAGTCTATTTGCTGGATTTTTTACAAGGTTGAACAACTTAGAAACGTGCTGTTGTAGATCAACGCCGGTAGATAGCAACCTTGAATTTTTACATTATTTATAATTTCATTTTTATGTATTAATTTTGTATTGTGATACATATTTTACACACCTGTAGATTTATAACTTGCGTATAAATAAATAAGAACTACTTTCACACATTGCCGTATATCTTACAAAAGGAATAGACTACATCTAGGAGACCTTTTTAGAAAGACACAGGGGCATAAAACAAAAACATTTTATAACATTCAGCACTATGCCGTCACTTGTAAGCTGTCCAACTGAGTACAGGTGAAGGGAAAGAGGTAGCAACCCTCGATTTTTCTCCCTTGTCACATGATTTTTGTACGGAGTTGCGGAATAATGGATTAGAAGAGGTATTAAAATTGTATGGAACCGATGCCGTACAAAAATAGTGCGCCACAAAGTTGAATTTAGTTTTGATTTCCCGGCGATTCTCTCGGTCAATTTGGTCATTTGTTTTGTAGGTTCCATACAATTTCAATACCTCTTCTAAATTCTAATCCATTATTCCGCAACGCCGTACAAAAATCATGTGATAAGGGAGAAAAATCGAGGGTTGCTACCCCTCCCCTTCACCAGTAGTCAGATGGACAGCTTACAAGTGACGGCATAGTGCTTAATGTTCATGTTTTTTGCCCCTGTATCTTTCTAAAAAGGTCTCCTGGTGGTTCACATGACCCATCAATTTTCGACACGGGCCTGTAGACTAGAAGTATAATATCCCTCTTAGATATAGATAATACCAAATAACAGGAACTCGTTAATGACAACGGGAATTAGCCATGACTGTCCGTATTGTGCTCAGGGTTTAAAATGTATATTAATTGGTGTTCAATTTCATTATTTCAGCTTGTAACACAGAAAATGATAGTAGCGCAATAACACCGAGTCCTGCAGACCTAGACGTGTTTGAATCTACGGCAGCACCAAAAACAGACAAGATATACTCCAATACAATAGGAATCCAACCGCTTCGACAAATAAACCTGCCAGATACACACATTTTTACTCCTACCGATTCGGAAGTACCTAGATCTAAAACTATACATTATGATAGTACCCCAACTGTTCTAATACCACAGATCGCGTCAGACATCAAAAGTGAAAAACATACAATAAATACTAAAAATACGTTGGAAAATAATGCAGATGACAATGAATACTGGGATTTCCAAAATTTCAAAAGTAGTACTGATAAAAGTGAACAAGTCTTACCTTCTGAAAATAACTTTCAAACGGCGAAGATAGTCAACGCTTTGCCTCCACCAATTATGGCTTTTCAGACAGACTTATTACAACCCATCAAAGTGGAATCTACAATGCCCACACTAAACTGGCCTGATCCTGGTCAAGTCAAAGAAGTATTTGACGATTTTTCTGATTTTGTATCATCATCACAATCCACTACCGAAAAACAGGACAGTCATTCAACAGTCATGGAACCTCGGTTAGAACAGATTAACATAAACAAATTAGATAGTTTCAGTGATTATACAGACAAAACTGAAGTAGTTTCAGAATTTGCGAATTCCAATACTTTAGATGACTTTGACACCTTCCAATCAGCAGAACCCTCAAAAAGCACAAGTAATGTATTTAAAGCAAGCTTTTCAGAGAACCCCACCAACCAACTACCAACAAGTCACATCACTGAATTCGATAACGCATCACCAAAATTATATAGTACTAAGTCTGAAACCATATCATTTGGAAATATATCCAAACCAACAGAAGCTTTAACAACTCAAAATATAAGTTTTACCCCTAATAAAACAGAGCAGAGTAATAAGGGTTCACTATCATTAAATAGTCATATGCAAACTAATCTCTTACAGCCCACTCCAGCAAGTTTTAGTGCAATAAACTTACATAGTCAACAAAAGTCGACGCAAATTTTACAGCCTCTATCTTTAGAAAGTTATTCACAAATTAACTGGCCTAGCCCCGGTATGGACTTGCAGGACTTGTCGCGATTTAATCCCGTTGAAACTTTACATTCGTTGAAAAGTGACCTGAGTGTAAGTGGTCTGAATAAGTCAGCATCGCCTATTCACACTGTGAAAAGTACGATTGTGAATCAAGGAGCTGAAGACGACGTTTGGGGTGAATTTGTGTCAAGTAAGCCTAAACAACAACAGGCTCAACCCAAGAAACCCTCCGTCTTCGTAGACGACGACGAGTGGACTGACTTTATATCGAGTCCCAGTGTTAAGCCCGTTAATGGCTTGAATACAATAAGTCTAAATGTACATACTAATTCAAATATACACAAGTCTGTACAGAATAAGTATGCAAAGAAAGGTAACCAACCGCCTCTAGATATTCCAACATTAAATTACATAACACCCAAATCTAACCCTCACATGTCATATAATGATAAACATTTCCAAAATTTATAACAACACAATCACCTTTTAATGTTCTCATAATTTATTAAACTGTACTTAATATATGTAAGTATTAGATAAAATATAATATTTTGTAAATAGGGTGGTGGATTAAGTATAATTTGTAATATTTTTAAATTATATATAAAGTCGACATTTAAGGTCAGAATTAATATTTGCACCATAGTTGTAGTATAGAAGTGAACGTGCTCGTCGCTGATTGCTCACTGGCACACGAGGGAGGGGCTAACGCATGAAAAGACGATGAATATAACCGATTGATATATTGGTTTATATCAAAATGGTGTTTAGATCAAAACCCGTCCTTATATTTTTTTAATCTGTGGTATTACATATTTTTTGTGGTTTTCTTGTGTTACCAACATAAATTTTATTATTAATTCATAAATAAATTCTGTAAAAGCAATATATTTTATAAAGTAATTGGTTAAATGTATTTGTATATAATGTGAATTGTGTAGAAATTGTAAATTTATTGAGTATGTAAATGTATTGAAGTTCCAATTAAATGTTAAATATTATTATTGATTATATCATTAATATATCACAATAATAAATACCTAACTGGTATGTATTTTAGGTTGTAAATCGAGTGAGGCACTAAATACATTTAACGTAACATAGTCAAATACTCTACAACAGGAAACTAACTTTTTCTAATCATAAACTGTTAACGAAAGTATATTTTTTGTCAGTATTTAAAAGTGAAATTAAAAGTGTAGGTTAGTATTTATCAACAGTTTAGTTTCTCGACTTAAAATTATTTGTACCATGCCTTACGGGGCGCGTCTCCACCGAAATTTGACAACACAAAAAAAGGTTCACAACACAAAAGTTGTCACCTTTTGTTCGGTGGAGACACTCGGCTTTACGGAAAATTTTATCACCAACACGTGTTGACAACACAAAAGTTGACAACTTTTGTTCTGTGGAGACTCGGCTTTAGTTAGACTACAGACTTTTGATCGGCCGATAGTTTAATCGGGCTGTTAATCAGTATGAACATGCATAACAGTGCGCACTCTACACCGATTTAGTGTCGGCCGATAAAAGGCAACCCGACCAAACTATCGGCCGACTAAAAAGTTTATAGTCTGCGGGAGCTCTTAGACGACCAGTATCAAGCGTTTATCACCATTCTTGTTTATACAGTTATTGGTTATAGCTATCATAGATTATTTAATAAAGTGTAAATAATGAGACTTATATCCTTCTAAAATGTGGTTTTATTGTTATAACGTATCGTTTTCTGAATCTGACTGTTCTATTTCTTCAATATGAGTGCCTATCGTCTCCTTTTCGTCGTCTTCATATTGAGTAATGAACTTTGGTAGATTATTTTCCATTGTAACTCTAAACTGACATTGTTCAAACTCTGGCCAAGATATAAACCTGAAAGAAAACAAATCTCGTTATTTTTCCATTTGTGAGATCAAGATTAGATCAATTTCAAATTATACAAACTTATTTAGCTTGTGTATATTATTGAAGAGCTTCTAAGTATGTGATTGACATGCTCAAACTATGTACAGTTTGCCTTGCTTGCCCGCGCGCTTACGCCAAAGTTCAGTAAATCATGCATGTTTCAGGCGGTCTGAGACAACTTCTTAAAATGTCCTCATGGATATGCCTACTTTTGTATTTGACCACTTGTTGTTACGTCAAATTTGGCCTAGTGGTTTAACGGTCACCACGCCGTTTCCTACTTCGCCAAGTGTCGTGGGTTCAAATCCCACGTAGGACGACACTTTGTGTGATCCACAAAATGTTGTTCTGAGTCTGGATGTTCTTTGTGTCCTTTGTCTTTTTAAAAAAAAAAAAAAAAAAAAACTGTTTTTGACCATTTCGTAATATGACTATATCAAGTACAGTCACATACATAAATCCACTTGAAGGACGACAAACGGTTAAATGCAAGAATACCAAGAAAACCCGCGTTCTTCCTATATGTAGCCAGTTTAGAGAAGAAGAAAGTCTAAATCAGAATTAATCCCTATCCGGAAGAGGAAGTTTATCGCCTATTCGGTTTTAAATTAAATATTTATAACGATGATGCTGTTAATGCGACCAAACGTTAGTGATGTACTATAGCAGTCAGGTGACTGAGTTAGGCGCCTATGAGTTGGTTCCCGTGTTGAAACAAATAGAATGACTGGTCAGTAGATACTTAACTGTGCGAAATTCGTCATTCTCGTCTACAGACGAACTACACTTCGGGATAGAACTCTACTGGTGATGATACCTTTTATGGTTGGTTCCATTAATACTCACTCTTACGAGATGTTTTTATTTCTTACCTCCTGAGTTAGGAACTAAGTGTTTTGGTTCTACATAGTCACTTAATGTTTTTTTTTTCAACTTTATTCACAAACATAATATCATTTCATTTAATAAAATATCGGGTGCACACAACTATCAACTACTCTTAATCCTTTAACACCAAACTTACTTTTTAAAGACCGTTACTTTCTGTTTAAGATTAAGGTCTCCAAATTCAGTGAATATTGTCATATGAGGCAATTTGGCGTCATCTATTCCTGGCGCTAGCACCTTGTTTGTGTCAGGTGGATCCTGACCTGTTATTAACCACACGCCACAACCAGGTATCCATTGCCTGAAAATGAACAAAAAGCATATTCACCTTTAAATTTGTGTTCTGTAATTCGGTTATCTGTCGACACCGGTTTTGGTTGTTATATAAAACATAGCAAAGTTACTGCCAAACTGCCTCATGAGGAGCACTGAAATCCAAGAGATCTTTTCCTGCCAGCAATCATTACTCCCTGCTGACGGTTATCCAGATCCTGGGCGTAGAACACGTCAGAGGCGATATCAGGCGTGGTGGACTACTGGTGGCAGATTAAGATGAGGTCGAGGCCTGATCGCAACAAGATGCGATCAAGGGAGTCTCGCAACAAGACGCAATCAAGGAGTCTCTTAACTTCTCCTGAGACAAGACTAGGTTAGGCGGCATGGATGCTCGGGGAACCTAAAACACATGATCTTGGTCCTCTCCAGAGCAAGTCGCCTTAGGCATGCCGTCGGTTAATTTTTGTGGAAACACCACATACGCCTGGCTCTTATGTTGCTAAGAAGCCAGATCAGACAATCATATTAGTTTTGTTGTTAGATAAATTATAAGGTTTACTTACTCTAGCATGGGTATGACTCTAGTAGATTTTGAGAACATATGTGGCTTGAAGAAATACCATAATAATGGAAGACATTCAGATGGGCACGGTAACTTTTTCTTCTGTGTTATATTTACTAGATACAATCTGTGCTCATCCATCTAAAATAGAATTAAAAGTATAAAACCAGAACATATTTTATGAAGTTACAACCGCAGCAACAATTAAAGAAATAATTAGACCTACCAAAGTAACCTTTTTACTGTTAGATTGATATGTCCATGGCAGAAAGTGAACTTTTGGAACACTTGTCAAGACTTTGAAATCAAAGAGCATCTGAAATAATGCTGGTATAGTTTTCTGTTTGTTTAGCTGTACTTCATTATCTGTAAGAAACTAAAGCATTGATGAGTTCATTTTCAGAAAAGAATATTAAATAGGTGGGTAGTTTAAAAGAGGTTTTTTACTTCATAATGTTGTCCAGGCATGGTAATGAAAAGATCAGGACTTCCAAGCTGATTTGTTGTTCCATGGAATATTATATTGTTAATTAAATGCCGAACAAATGACAATCCTGGCATAGAACCAATAATTTTGACATCTCTATCTGTAAATAAAAATAAAGAAGAGCATTCACTATTTGTGATATTTAATACCTTTAGGGTCTGTTTCACCGGTTAGCTATCATATATCATCCGGATATCTCTTGAAGTATCTTCCATATAAATTGTGTCAACCCTGCTGTCAGATAAGCTATCCTAACTAACGCTAACTTATCTGTATCCGGTGAAACAGGGCCTTAATCATCATCAGCCTATCGCAGTTCACTGCTGGACATAGGCCTCTACAATTGCACGCCACTTGGTTCAATCCCCGGTCTCTTGTATCCAGCTCCTTAATGCTACTAATATTATAAATACGTAAGTTTGTAAGGATGTGTGTGTTTGTTACTCTTTCACGCAAAAACTACTAAACGGATTTGGATGAAACTTTACAGTAATATACCTTATACATTAGAATAACACATAGGGTACTATTTGCCGCGATAACCGACCTACACGCGGGCGTAGCCGCGGGCAACAACTAGTGTATTATAAAGTTAAAATTTGGTTAAAAAACTATTGGTGACGAGCAGATTCCCTAGCGGCAAGTCGCAGAACTAACGTATGACAGATAAAAATACGTATACACGTTAACATTCCACTTTTAAAATATTGTTCACCCTCACGAAGTGATCTTATAGTATTTTTTACTACTCCATAGACGTCTATCAATGAAATCATTGTAGAAAGAATTTAAAATAACAATGCACTCACTCTGTATATTAAACTGGCAGATTCCCTAGCGGCAAGTCGCAGAACTAACGTATGAGAAATAAAAATACGTATACACGTTAACATTCCACTTTTAAAATACTGTTCACCCTCACGAAGTGGTCTTATAGTATTTTTTACTACTCCGTAGACGTCTATCAATGAGATCATTGTTGAAAGAATTTAAACTAATGCACTCACTCTGTATACTAAACTGTCAGGTAGAAGTATCTGTCATACATTAGTTCTGCAAACGGCCATGAGGGAAATCTTCTCGTTACCAATAGAGGTCCAGTATTTATTTCAACTATTACAAGCCATTGTATATTGTCTTTATCATAACAGTTCACATTATACATCTTGTTATTGAAATAATAATATCCTCACACATGGCTGTCTGTTCCCAAACTAGGCAAAGCCTGCACTAAGATGACCAGACTACTGATTATAATAGTTAGTACCTGGATGATCTAGCGGCGCTCGTTATTTTTTATTATAAATGGGTTTTTTTGGCAACATTGGGACTATGCAAACGCCACCTTTTTGTTATTTTTATATCAAATAAAAAAATAAGTTAGGTGGCGCCCTCTCTTGGTACGCCCTGATACTGTTCATTCTGCTCCTTATTCCAGTATAGTTTAATATAGTTCGCTTGAGTTGCGATAGATGGCGCTAGATGTGCATTGATTGTATATATTTGATTGATAAAAACACTAATAAAACGACATTTTCTAAAAATGAATCCTAGCTAGATCGATTTATCGCCCCCGAAACCCCCTGCATACAAAATTGTATGAAAATCGTTTTAGCCGTTTCCGAGATTCGGATTATATATATATATATATACAAGAATTTCTCATTTAAAGGTATTAGATTAGATATATCTAATCTATAATAAATACAAATATACATATTATCTATATACAGTGTAAACTCCCACAAAGATTTGTCCTAGGTGGAAATCTAACCCATAACCTCTGGTTTAGTAGTCTGGTTTACTAACCACTAGAGCAATAGGCTAATCCAAATAAAACATTCGTGATTTGGAGGTCACATTAAGCAGTCAATCCCAGATGTTATCATAGGATAACATTCGGCCAGCGTGGGGACGTATGGCCTTAACACTCTCCTGAGAGGAGATCCCAGCCCAGCAGTGGGACATTATGGTTGTTGATGAAATAAAACATTCTAAGCAGTTGCAATTTGACAACCACACAATCTCAAAATTTTTACTAATTAAAATCTCTTAATTGTTCTATAAGTGCTGAGATTTTTTTCTCCCTTTCATCCAGTTTTATTGGTTGCAACTAGTTGTAGTCTACTATAGTAGTCAGGTAAAAAATTATGGAATAATTTTTTTTTATCATCAAACTTATAAATATAATACTGTAGGTATTATGTATTACTAAGGCATCACATATTCTGTATAAGCTCACCCTTGTCTTCAGTACAAAGATCACCGAGCAAATCTTTAACTCTACTTCCTCCGTCAAATTTATCTTTAAATGCTAATTTCCACATGCCAAAGAAATCATCTATTTTCAATGTAGTTCGTCCTGGATATTTGTCATGTAATTTCTGTGGAATAATAGACAGTAGAATTATATTATTTTGTTATTTACAAAAACAAACCTTTATTATTTATTGGTCATACTTACAGCTAAGTGAAATGAAAACTGGTTGGATAATTCATACATATAGATAGGATTACTCTGGCATTCCAGTAATTCTTCAGTCAAAAACCCAAATCCTGGATTGACCTCTATAATCGGCGAGCCAACATTAACATTATCTTTAATAGTATTAGCTATGTGTTTAGCTGTTTTCTTATTTATTAAGTACATACTTTCAGGAGTTTTATACTTTCTTAAAAGTGATCGTGGCACTTTATCTTTGATATTTTCGTAGTCAGGTAAACTTTCTAAATAATTTACGACATCTGTAGCTAGTTTTGGAGATGGTTTCTCCTTAGCTTGTTTCTTACTCGTTTTATGGCATAACCTCAAAGAAACTTTTAAACGAGTCCTTGTTGTAGTAAGTTTAAAACTGTTGCAAAATATATTTTTATACATCTTTTTAAAAGAACCAATAAAACAGGTACGACGTTACTCTCAAAGTTTTCAGAATTCTCCGGATTTCTCCGAGTTCAATAATAACAAACGTCAATTCATAAACAAAACAAATCAGCTGTTTATGTATGACAGTGACAGTTTCAGTTTTTTTAATTTACGACCGTGGAAATAAAGATTTCAAATCTAAATGTGCTACATCTCCAATGAGTAAAGAAATAATAAGGAGATGCCCTCAGCCCTATTCTACTATACGAACAATTCATTATACAAATATTATATATAAGATCGACACATATATACAAAAAAGCATTTTGTCTCTTTTTAACTTATGTTTACCTTGGTGTGAAAAGAGAGATAAACATAATTTAGTGAGTACTAATATTGGCAACACTTTTGAGTGACGTCATGCACTTGTCAATTCGTGACCGGCGACGACATTTTACGCACCAAGTTCTGAGGTAGATCTGCTGTCAAGTGGTTGTTGTTGGAAATTTAGTTTTTGTTTTCGTGCCAATTACGGCTTTAAATTGGTTTTTATTGTATCCAAGGCTTTGCCCTAGACATGAAAATCATGCCTTCGTGCTCCATTAAACAATCTGGTGCAAGAAAAAACAAGAATCATTGTACATTGACTCTTTACAGGTTAGTACAAAAATGCATTGAAATTGTTCAATATTTTACGATTTTGTTTATTGTATTGTATTAAACATATTCTTTTTATAATTTCCGAAGACGTTTGTTAGTTTTTTGAGGTTCTCAATGGTATTATTTGCTTTGTTTCAATTTGATATGTTTACATACGATTAAGGATAGTGATGGTAAAGTTAAAGTGTCGATACTTATATTATGAGATAAAAAATAAGTTTACATGGTGTTTTCTTCATCAGATTTCCTGTAAATGAAATTTTAAGAAAGAAATGGATCGAAATCATTGGTTTGGAAAATATAAACCCTCGACATAAAATGTGGTATGTCTGCTCGATGCACTTCCATGAAACATCCTACAACAGAACTCTCGACGTGACGCTATTACGTGACTGCGCAGTGCCCTAACCTGAATGTGTGAATAAATGAATAAATATAACTACTATTTAAAACGTGTTTTATTTACTCAATTTGTTATTTCGCTCAATGTCGACATAATATAAGTACTTTTTATGTTGATATCGGTATCCCAGAACCGTCGGAGCTACGAAAAAAATAGGTAAACAACGATATACATTCTCGTTGGTTTGAATGCGGAGGTATTCTGTTCTTTCTTTATTCTTGTTGCTGATAGAACGGATAGGGCTGTTTTCATAGCCGATAACAAATAGTTTTAAAATAATAATTTGAGAAACCTCAACTACGAGCATTTATTCCCAGACTACAGAAAGACCAGGATTTTAGGGATTCCAAGAGGAATCCACGGCCTCATTTTGGGAGGAGGTGATGTACGCCTAAAAGGTGGGAAAAGGGAGAGCACTAGCACTCTCCTATCCTACAATGGACTCACTAAACGCTGTAGCACTCCTAATGGCCAACGGTTTCTTGGGTAGAATCCCAAGAATCGTTTAAGTAATATTTCGCTCATATCATATCTAGCCGGGTGTCCCGTGATGGCCAGCTTTCATTTTTGGATTTTAGTCTTAAGTTCATCATTTAAAATTTAATCCATCCATTACATCCATTATAAATAATAAAAAACAATTGGAATTAACTAGAATTATTTATTGTTATTTTTGCAATTTATTAAATATTTCAGTTAAATATCGATATCGACATTTCGAGTCACTCTACATAGGTACAACCCTAAAGGCAGCCATTTTATGCGCAAACTTCTTGTGTAGGTAGGCACGATAATTTTGTAGGTATGCGTAGTCCATGTACTGTAGGTCAATGTACATCTCACGTAAAAAGGCCCGCAGGGCCGCAGATGCAGCGCAGGCAAGCGTGTGACGGAATGCTACCAGCCTTTACTATTGATTGGGTGGATGCCCTTAAAACCCCGAGTTAGCGGTCGGATTGCAGTAAATTAAATCGAACAGACAATTAGTTACTTATTATTATATTAAATTAAAGTGGATAACAAAAGGCCTTAAAATCAGCTGTAACACTAAAAGAAAACTTAGATTTAATTACTATAAAAATAAAACAAACGAAAATAAAACAAAGTTCAAGGCATACTCCGACATGTAAAAGAAATGTATTCACAATCTGCAATCCTTATGTAATATTAAGCACATCGCACATTCAAAAAACAAGGGAAGAGCTAAATGGGATATAGTCAAACGTACTATAGGTACTGATAAGCCCAAAGAATGTGTGGCGACAGAGTGCCTGCGCTGGCGCCGTCCTGTCGCGCCATGCGTACGTACGTCCATCCGCTGCCCTAGCAAACAAATTATGAACGGAATCTCAGCGCGCGCACGTATTTATATAAACTGTCAATAAGCGATAATCGTTCTCTCTCACTCAATTATATCACTCTCTCACTCACGCGTAAATTCAAGCTCGCTGGTACAGCCACGAGTTGTATGCCAATTTTGTGTATATATTAAAGTGCATTTTAGCAAATAAATAAGAAAAGTCGTAACCTCCTCCGAGTTTCACTACTATCCTATCTACGGAACAAAGGCTAACAGCTGGGCCGGTTAGGATAGTGAACCATCACCTCTCCCTGGTATTTAGGCTACGGATCAAAAGCTAAACAGCTGTCCCGAAATTGGTGACCCCGACGTGATGGTTCACTATCCTAACCGGCCCAGCTGTTAGCCTTTGTTCCGTAGATAGGATAGTAGTGAAACTCGGAGGAGGTTACGACTTTTCTTATTTATTTGCTAAAATGCACTTTAATATATACACAAAATTGGCATACAACTCGTGGCTGTACCAGCGAGCTTGAATTTACGCGTGAGTGAGAGAGTGATATAATTGAGTGAGAGAGAACGATTATCGCTTATTGACAGTTTATATAAATACGTGCGCGCGCTGAGATTCCGTTCATAATTTGTTTGCTAGGGCAGCGGATGGACGTACGTACGCATGGCGCGACAGGACGGCGCCAGCGCAGGCACTCTGTCGCCACAAATGCATTGATAGTATTGTTGATAATAATATCACAATTACAAAGGGTTCAGAAATTGCTAATCTGTTAAATATTTTTTCATTGATATTATAGAAAGCGATGTAAAGGTGAAAAATAGTACAAATTTAAATATTAAAACAAACAATCAAAGCATATTTTTAGAACCTACTAATCCGATAGAAATTTAAAACATTATTAACTCATTAACAAATACAAAATCGTCAGGTTACGATGGAATCTCAACAGACCTTCTAAAAAAAATATCACAGTTTATTGCTAATCCTCTTTCGTATATCGTTAATTTATCACTAGAAAAAGGTTGTTTTCCAGACAAATTAAAAATATCTATCGTCAAACCTCTATACAAAAAAGGGCATAAAAAGATAAAAATAATTACAGGCCCATAGCATTACTCCCTATTTTATCAAAAGTTTTTGAGAGAATTGTTTATAAGAGAGTGGTTTCCTTTTTATAAAAGTTCAGTGTTTTTACAACAGAACAATATGGGTTTAGAAAAAATAAATCCACTTCATTAGCAATATTTCATTTACTTAAGTCAGTTTCAAATAACATTAATGCAAAAATAAAAACTTCGGCGCTATTTCTCGATTTAAGTAAAGCCTTTGATTTCGTTCAGCATAATATTCTAATTGATAAACTAGATAAAAATGGCATAAGAGGCCCAGCTTTAGAATGGTTTAAATCCTACCTAGAAAATAGAACTCAGATACTAGAATACCTAAATTTGATGCCGAACTCAATAGTATTGTAGATTATGACTCCCATCCGCGACTTAATCACTTTGGTGTCCCACAGGGAAGTATCCTGGGTCCTCTTCTTTTCCTTATTTATGTGAATGATCTGCCACAAGCAGTGAAAAAACAATGCATCCTATTCGCTGACGATACTACAATCATCATTAATTGTAAAATGAGGAAACATATGAATTAGATATACAACCCACCTTAAATGAGATCATTGCATGGTTAGAGTGTAATGTAATTTAGGAAAATCTAAAATATTAAATTTTAAAACACCGAAAAACAGCCATCTCCCTATTAAAATTTCACACACGAATCAAATGATAGAGCAAGTTCGTAAAATTAAATTTTTGGGTGTTATTACACCCAAAAATTGACGAACATTTCACGTGGAAAAACCATATTGAAGAAATATGTATGAAAATTAGCAGATTTGTTTTCGCTTTGAAAGTAGTAAGTAATGAGGTATCAAGGTCAACTGCAATGACAGTCTACCACGCTCATGTTTGTTCCATAATCCGGTATGGTATAGTCATTTGGGGTAATTCTACTGAAATTGAAAGAGTTTTTATAGCCCAGAAAAAATGTATTCGCGCAATTTTTAACATGAAATGGACTTCATCTTGTGGACCTGTCTTCAAAGCTTACAATCTTTTAACTGTTCCTTGTATTTATATATATGAAATAGCAAAATTTGTTAAAAATAACCGTTCGCTATTTGCATCTAAAATTAATTTTAGCAAACGTGCAGCAACACAACTTCCATTAAATATGCCAATACCCAGAATCGAACTATTTAGACGAAATTGCGTGTATATGGCTCCCCTTATATACAACACAATACCCAAGTGGATAACTGACCTACCACTCTATAAGTTTTGTGTTGTTCTTAGAAAATGGTTGGTAGAAAACAGTTATTACTCCGTTAAGGAATTCCTACAAAAAAATTCGTGTCCGTCTTATCATTTTAGAAATGCATTGTAGGTGTGTATTGAATTTATTAAGTAGTTCTTGTATGTATTTTCAAAGTGTTACACGTAATCTTTTTAAATTGTTTTTAAGTGTTTTTAAATTGATTCTGATTTAGTTAATTCGTTATTGCTAATTAGCAATTAATATAGTTTTAGCAATTTAATAACTATTGCTTAAATAGTTATTAAAGCAGTCTTTCGTACAAACGAAAGATTGCAACACTAAATTTGCATGCCTATTACTGGTGAAATGTGTTTACTTCGTGCATATTTTATTATTTACCATCTTTTTGTACCACATTTAAGCAAATAAAATTATAGTATATATTAGGTGTTAATTTACAGGTCGAACAACTCCGAAGGGGAAAAAGATCATGAAACAGAATTAAAAAACAAAATGTTCTTATTAATATACATATTATATATAATAGCATAATTGAGGTCATCGATAGGGTTTATTCTAGACATATTACTTTTACTGAGTGAATTAAAGCTATCCGTGTCACTATCCTCTTCAGAATTCGTTATGCCTAATATCACTTGCTGAATATATTATAATAATACGGTCCATTCCGTCAGCTCGTCATTTTTAAAAACTCAGTAACATACTGGTGTCGTGGGCGTAGCCACGGTGGGGCAAGGTGGGGACTTTGCGCACTGTGTGCAGTGAGGACTAAGGCGGGACTAAGTTCCTTCCTAGCGACCGAGTTCAGGTACTTCCCGAAGCAACCGTGCCCGGAAAGGACCTGCATCAGTCGAAAAGAAAGGGTCCCGTGCTGCCGCCCTGCCTACTCGAGGATGACCGGCTGGAGAGCCTCCACGGTGGCAAAGCCAGCGGGTGGAGTCTCCAGCCGAGACGACCAGCGAACCATGGTGGCTCGACGAGCACCTTACGCCACTCGCGTATTTCTTTGGGCAGAGGGCGAAAGCCGTTCTCTGCCCGGAAGTCAGCCGTCCGCCGATAAACTTCGGCCAGCACTTCCGCCTCCAAGTCCCACGGTTGAGTTCCGGCCAAGGCGCACCCTAGCTTCGTCGACACGGTGTGGTAACCGCGTATGGCTCCAACAGCCAATATCCTCTGGGGACACCAGAGGTGCGCCCTATTCTGGGTGGTCAGAGCCGCCACCCATACCGGTGCACAATACAGCGCCATCGAGCGGACAACCCCCGTGTAGCTTCGGAGCAAGCTGTCGGAAGTGCTCGTCGAAGAGCCATCTACCGTCGACAATTAGGCCAAGATACTTCATCTGTGCCCGAACCGGTACGAGGACCGAGTTGACCACGATAGAGACGCCGGGGGGCGGACCACGACGGGGCCCATTGAACATCAGGGCCTCAGTGTTATCTAGGGCCATCCGTAGGCAAAGCGCCCAACCAGGGCCGGACCGTGAGTTTAGGGGGCCCTGGGCTAATACTATTTAGGGGCCCACCAAATTCTTTTCTTTAAAGACAACTCCCGCATTAGGAATATACACCCTGTGACAAGGGGGACTTTACAAACATACATGTAACGAACACAAAGAACACTCAGACTTATAACAAGAACTTGTGGATCACACAAAGTGTGGGCCCATGTGGGATTTAACCCACAACACTTGGCGCAGTGAAAAGTGGTGTAGCGACCGCTTAAACCACTAGATCTGGCAATCATCAATCAAACAATTACTCAAATATATAGGATAAAAGTTAAACGATAAAATATTTAATTTGTATTTTAATATATTAGCGCTTAGTGTTTAATAAGTACAATCGTAATTAAATTGACAAATGATAAAGCAAACTTTCTGCACTTTCCTTTGGCAATTTTTATTTAATTTGCTTCTCATCTTCTAAATTCTTAGTTAAATAAACATTTATGGACAAAACGGATAAAAGCCTATATATGCCATCGCTTGGCTTCACAACTTGTGATTAGTATGGTTAAATCTATTTTTAAGGTTGTACCTATAGCAATTCGGGAATATGTCAATAAGCTTCTTTTCATAAATAATCGCATATCTACGTAAGATGAGATGAGAAGATACATAAGACGCATTCATATGTCTACGTAAGATGAATAGGACTCTGTCGACTGAAGCAAATAAGTTTTTTAATTAGATGCATTCATTGACTAAATATTCATCCACATTATCGGGATAACTGTCGATAAACTTACGTGTGCTTTCTAAATCAATGTGTTGCACGATATTTTCTTGCAAAACCATTAATTTTTAGGGTTCCGTACCTCAAAAGTAAAAAACGAAACCCTTATAGGATCACTCTGATGTACGTCTGTCTGTCTCTCAAGACCCTTTTTCTCAGGAACGCGTAAAATTATGAAGCTTAAATTCATATGA
Source organism: Diaphora mendica (assembly GCA_949125395.1). Classification (NCBI taxonomy): domain Eukaryota; kingdom Metazoa; phylum Arthropoda; class Insecta; order Lepidoptera; family Erebidae; genus Diaphora; species Diaphora mendica. The sequence goes on from OX421328.1 coordinate 15,170,155, forward strand.
AATACTCAGGTCTACTGCCCCTTAGAGCTGTGAAAAAATCAAACTTCTAAGCCAACGCAATCAAAAGATACAGCCGTTTATGTTGCAAATTTGCGACATTCGCAAGGGAATCAAAACCTACAGAGTACTTCCCGTGAAGTCATCTTCTTGAAATTTGGTACGAAGCAACATCTTATAGTATACCTTTGCCTCATGAACGCGCAGAGGTATCAAGTTGAAATTTATATCAAAATTAGGTCTAATTGCCTTTAAGCTTTGAAAAATAAAATAAGTCAACGCAAAAACACAAAACGCACAAAAGGTACAACCATTTATACTAGTACCGCATATTTTGAAACTCGCGACTGCTCGCAAGGGAATCAAAACCTAAAAGCTGCTTCCTGTGACGTAGAAAACTGGTACGTAGAAATTTGGTAAGAAGCAATAGCTTAACAGCACAGGTAACAGCAAAATTCTGAAAACTTTTACTTATATACCTACAGGTTTGTAAGGAACCCTCGGTGCGCGAGTCCGACTCGCACTTGACCGGTATTTTTTTTCTACATGTCTCATAAACTTGACTTCTTTGATTTAAATCCGTATTCAGTTTATTCAGTGCAACGTTTAGCGTGTCTATTTTAAACTTTTCTGCGCCGTTTACTGCGACTGATTCTGTACAATTATGAGAATACTTTGAGACCTTCCCAACTTCCGTCTGTCTGGTCTGGTTGATCAATAATTGTTTTTATACCATAAATGAGTTTATAGCTTATAAAATCCGTAAAATAATGTAGTGACATGAAATGACTATTGCATCAAATATATGACATGACTTAGTTTATAAGATTTTAATTTCTAAACAATTGACATTTTTTAATTTATTTTTTGACATTAATTTGTAAAATTAATTAGACACCATAAAATACTTGTTGTTCTTGGTTGTTGCTAATCCACATAATGAAATTATAATTGTATATTTGCATGCCGAATTCAGTAGGCGAAATATGAAGAACGAAAACTAGCCCTAAGATCACTATTGTACCATATTTCTAGCAAATAAAGAATCTATCTATCTATCTATCTTCCGCGCCTCCTTGAGACACTGATAAAGAGCCGCAAGGTCTCTTGCCTCCAGGTCCCATGGTGGAGTTCCGGCCAGGAGACTTGCCGCCTCAAAAGAGATCGTGCGGTACACCTTTATGATCTTGATGGTCAGCACTCGTTTCGGTCGTCGCAATAGCGCGATAGTGATGGCCCTCAGGGCTTCCGCTCATACTGGGGCCCCGTAAACGGCCATGGACCGCACGACCGTTTAACTGTGCCCTACAGTTATCCAGTGGTAATCCATTTTTCTCAAAAAGTCTTGTAAAACATTAAATAAATGTAAGCTAGTGTGACTACCAATTTAAATTAACGATATACATTTTTCGTATACTTTTCCCCGATAGCAGTATATCTGCTATCGGTGAAAAGTATAATGTTATAATAAAATTATAATAGTTATAAAAGTTGATATTGGAAGATCATTATAAGATCGACCTGGGACTGAGAACAGAACCGCAAAAAAGAACAAAATTACGCTAGGTGATAAGCGGCGGGATTATAGACTCACTCACATTTTTTTGTTTTTAGCCTGGCCAGGCTATATATATGAGCCAAATATGCTTACTCACTCTCGAACGAAAAAGTACTTGATGGAGGTATAACTAGTGGAACATAGTTATTATCACATGGTATTTAGAAATACTTTTAAGTATTAACGTTAATCACATAAGAGGAATAAAAACTATATTATATTATTTAATATGTGACCAAAATCGTTATTAAAATATTAAATCGTAACGTGTAAAATTGTTGAATCAGAATGACACGCATTATCGTCTATTTTTTACTTTAACTTGACTCAGCTGGGGGCCCCTGGAATCCACGGGGCCCTGGGCTTAAGCCCAAAAAGCCATATGGTAGATCCGGCCCTGCGCCCAACCACCAAAGAGACCACCAAAGAGGTAGCCAGGCGCGCCGCCTCTTGGAAGTTTGCCCCCTGGGCCGTGACGAAAGTGTCATCGGCGTACCAGTCATACCCCAAGTTCTACAGGAGCGGTCTAAGGACGGACCCCTGTGGAATACCGCACGATATGGGTCGCCATCTCAAGAAGCCCTCTCGGTCCTCGTACATGAAGGTACACTCCTCGAAATAGTCTGCCACTAGTTGCCTCAGGTACTCTGGCACGCCGTAGTGGTGGAGTGCTTCCCTGATGCAGCTAAATGGCAGGCTATTGAATGCGTTGGCGACGTCGAGCGACATCGTCAACAGCACGCCACCACAGCCCACTGCCTCTTCGGTCACGGCCTTCAGGCGCAACACGGCTTCGACCGTCGAACGCCACTCTCGGGATACGAATTGAGCGACCGACAGATCAGGCCCCACCTCGCAGAGGTGCTGGACGATACGGGCAGTATCCTTTCAAACAATTTGCCCGACTCGCCCAACAACACGATGGGCCTATGCCGCGACAAATCAGTAGGGGTAAGACCGCGTGGATATAGTTTGCTAGTTACATATTATTTTAGCCTGCTGCCCCACCCTGAGCCCATGGCTGGCTACGCCCATGACACACTTTCAAACGCTTTTTCCATCAACTTTTGAATATTTTTAGGTTCTTATTTTGTTTTAATACTTTAAACAATATGACTTTGTCCATGTTCATGTAAAATAAATTTTCATGTAACCACTGCTTAGTGAACGAAGAGAACGAACTGAAAAGAGAAAGACGCTAACCAAACTCAGTCTCTCTCTCTCTACTCCGATCACGCTTTCCGCCCGTTCAGTTGCCACTCTAGCTATATATATGCTCTAAGAATCCCTGTTGCATTTCACTTTTCAAATACTTTAGTAAAAAATCGTGAGACCAAGTGTAGCGTGTAATTGAAAACATAATGCTGCCAGATAAAGCAAATTATATTGTGATAGTGTGTGATAGTGATAGTGTAAATATAAAATTTTTAGTTTACATATTGATTATTCCTTTATTAGTTTTTTTATATTATGTAAGAAATAAACAAAAATATAAATAATAAATCGGTAAATTAGATGAACGAACAGAGTTATTGTTGTTTACTCTTGGTTTGATCCTAAATTCCAAGATTTCGACTTAATTCCTTGCACATAATCAATCTTGGAGTCATAGATACTATTTTTATTTCCTTTTTTCATTAAATTTACAGAAAAAATACTTACATGAAGTCAAATTATGTTTATTTTAACATACGTAACATCGTAAGCGTAATTTTACCCGAATTAAAAAAAAAATACCTATTCTATTCTTTTATTTAATTTTTCACACCGAAACTACCCATGATTTTGTGTCAATGTATGTCATGCCATGTCATGAGTATGGTGACCACTACTCTTGGATTCTGCTCATGTTTACCATCAAGCAGAGTAGCGTCACTTTGGCAGCCCCATGTATAATAATCACAAAATTTTAACAAAAATAAATCGACTTTAGGAACTTGACCAAATTGAAATTGGACCTCACTCACGGGAAGCACCAGCTTTCAAATAAAAAAGAATCATCAAAATCTGTTCACCCAGTCAAAAGATGTGAAGTAACAACGATAACAAACAAAAAAAAAACAGTTGAATTACTGACCTCCGCCTTTTTTGAAGTCTGTTAAAAATAAAATAAAATCAAACCTCGGATTGTTGCGCAGAATTGTTTTCAAAATTTTACGCTCAATGTAATAGAAACTAATTTTAGCGACGACCTTCTCGACGAATGTTATATAATAAATACTTACTACCGGTACTCAGGATTTAAATTGAAATAACCGTAATCATAATTATGTATTAATCATTAAAATTCTATAATAATTAATTATCGAAATAAATAGAACTCACTAGTTTTTATAGGTACCTACTCTACTCGTTCTAACAAACAAGCTAGGTATTTTTTTGAAAACCCCAATACCTAAGATAAGGTACAGTGTCCAAGGACAGATAGCCCAGGGGAAACACATACACCATGCAGAAGATAAGAGATTTAGGGCCACGTAAAATTCCCCATCAAAAGTGGATCAGCCCAATCGTAGTTAAGATAACCGTGCATTGTACATTCTAGTGCATTTTTGGTAATTACCTTTTAGATGTTTACGGAAGCATTACTGAGAAACAAACACTTACCATGAGTCCATGACCGTAATTCGTCCACTCGTGAATGCTCATATACCTACCCAAAAAAATTGCGCTCCATAGGTAGTTTGGGGATTTTTCGCGTTTTAGATAATTATAAGAATTGATATTTTGTTCTTAAGAAACCGATACGTTAAAGTTATACATATTGTTACTTTTTCATTAAAAAATAATATCTAATAAAACGTAAACTCTTAGAGCTTGAAATTTGCGACAGATGAGTACCAAACAGAAGAAGTAGGTAACTTTGAACAAGTGATTTTATTTAGCGTCACCTATATTTTCATTCTCAACGTCCCAGTTTTATTACAAACTAGCTGACCCACGCAACGTCGTTTGTGTCTCCTATTGCCCGTAGCGTGATAATTTCCCCCCGTTTTTGAAACATTCTTCATTGGTGCTCCGCTCCTATTGGTCTTAGCGTGATGATATATAGCCTATAGCCTTACTCGATAAATAGGCTATCTAACACTGAAAGAATTTTTCAAATTGGACCCGTAGTTCTTGAGATTAGCGCGTTCAAACAAACAATCAAACTCTGCAGCTTTTTATATTAGTATAGATGAATTTATTATACTCTTCTAAGATCTAATACTCATAATCAACAACACATTTATTTGGATAAAGATTAATATTAGGTATTATGTTGATAAAAACTCTTCGGCAAATAACTATTATTAGGTACCAACTCTTAGGGTCTTATACTCGTGATAACTTCTAAACGAAATGTCCAATTGGGATGAAACAAAAAGTATTTTACTTCTACATAAATACCCTTGATAACATAATGCTTAATTTGGATAACGATTAATATTACTATACACATTTAACATAGTTTCTTTCTTTAGACGATTTAATATTTTTTTGAACACAACAGCGGTTACTGTAACTAAACCATGATAGTTAGGTATATGTTCACGCGGACTTTTTTGTGGATTTTAATAGGACCTACAAACCCGTAATACATTATTTTGTTCTATTGTGAATAGCTTTTGCAGCGCACGCAAAAATAGGTTTTCGATTTCACACATTGGGTTACGAAATAGCAATTTTCTTACGGATCCCTATTTTTTTGGAATATAAAATATAGCCTATAGCCTGCCTCGATAAATTGACTATCCAAAACTGAAAGAATTTTTCAAATCGGACCAATAGTTCCTGAGATTAGCGCGTTCAAACAAACAAACAAACTCTGCAGCTTTATAATATTAAGTATAGATGAAGTGAAGTAATACTCGTAAACACAAAAGTTCACACCTAAAATGTGACAGAAATCAACTTATATTTTAAGGATTCAAGCTAAAAAAGCAATTAGGTAACCGAGTAATCATACGCCAAAAATGCATTACATGATTTTGGAAAAGAGCTGATACTCTTACACTGCTGGACCGATATTAACCAAACATAGCTAAAGACCACCGCAAGGAAACTGGCTTTCAAATAAAAAAAAACACATCGAAATCGGTCCATCCGTTTGAGAGCTACGATGCCATAGACAGACACACACATACACAGACAGACAGACATCGACTACAAACTTATAACACCCCTCTTTTTGCGTCGGGGTCTTTTGCTTAAAAAAGCTCAAACATTGGCAAAGATACATTAAAAAGCGAGAAAACACAACGAGCTCCAAACATACTACGAGACCGATGTTGATGTACAATACAATGGTGGTCAAAGTAGAGTCGTGGTCGCTGCTCGCACATTGTATACTTTTCCAATGTGGGAACCAATTCTTTTTTCAAAAGACAGCCCTCACATTTTTAGGAATAATCTTTTGTAGGTATACATGCATAAAAATGACACAAAAATGTCCAGTCCACAAAGTGTTGTCGCACGCGGGATTTGAACCCTCTACACTCAGCGCAGTAGAGTAGAAGGCATCGAGGTGCTGGCAGGTGACAACTTAAACCACTACTATTCTACCTACATACATCGGAGAATGTTAGGCTCTAAACATCAACGGGCGTTATTACGCTCAAATACTTACTAAGGTATTCATATCATATTTAAAGACGACCGAAGCACAATTACAAAAGGTAGTAGAGCCAGCCTGATTTCAGCACGAACGGGCCGGCTCGACCGGGGCGGTACTATACTCGCACAGAAAATCAACGAAAAATGACAGCGTTCGTGCTGTCGTGTTTCGTTGATGAGTGCGAGACCGGAGGCCCTGGTCTGTCTGGTCACACAACTGGTCAACAAGTTCTATACTTGTTGACTAGACTAAAAGATGCAGAAGCATCACTAGGCCGCCATGGTGTGGGTCGCCATGCTGCATTGTCTGCATTCGTAATAAGTATGGTGACCACCACTCTTGGATTCTGTTTATGCTTTCCATCAGGCAGAGTAGAGTCATTTAAGCGGGCCAAACATAAAAAAAACTACCAGTTGACCGCCGATTCAACCGCACACACCACGGGCGTAAAACGCGTCGTGAAATGTGCTTTAATTTTTTATTACCAATAGATTATACAGGAGCTGGTAGCCCGCAACCACGGCGGGTGCGGTTGGAAACCGCTTCGTAAGTCCTTAGCCATAAATAAGAGTATTTACCATGAAGATATTGGGTGAAATATATCTCTATGCGTGATCGCGGCTGGAATCTCAGTTATTTGAGCCCGAGTCGTAGGTTCCATTATTTCAAACTCCTCTTTTGCTTTGTTCAAATCGTTGTAGGGTCCGTCGGGGGAGAGGTTCGTTGGGCTGTCGATGGAGTCGTTTAAATAGGGTATTTTGAAGGAAAGTCATTAACATGCAACGAGGCGTTCTCGTGAACAGACTGAAAACTAAAATATTAAATTATTGTAATATCATTGTATGTAGCCTAAAATAGGACGCAAGAATGTAAAGCATTCAGTACTAAATCACATCTGCAGCAATAAATAAAATTAGCTTATCATGAACTAACGCACGGGTGCAATCGGCGTTGCCCGCTCTGCCCATGTATTCTGCAAGTGGTTTTATAAGATACTGCTTTACTTTTATTTTAAAAAAAAGGATTGGTGGCCATACTGATTTCTCAGAGAAAGCTCATTCCAAAGTAGAACGGACCGAACAACAAAAGCCAGCCAACAAACTCAAACGTATAGGAGGGACAACGAAGAAGGAGATTATTAGTGGACCGTAAGTTCCTGTTGTGACAGCTGCATAAAAGTTGGAAGTTAAATGTATTGGTGAAGATGGGTTATTTAAAATTGAGTACAAGATTGAGAGAGCTCGTTGTTCTCGTCTTTAGCGGATAAATAACCAATTAAGTTACGAGCGGGAAAAGGATACATGATCATATTTACGGAGATAATAAACGAATCGAATGCAGTTATTAAGAAGACGGTCTAGTTTATCGAGCAGATCTGCATTCAAGTCATAACATCACACATCACCATAGTCGATTTTGGGAAAGATAAGGGTTTGCACACGCATAGTCTTGGTTTTTGGGGGTAGAACAATTTTCAGGCGATGAAGCGCCCGAAGAGTGTCAGTAACCCTCTGGCACTGATTTGGAACTTGCTCACGCCAGTTTATTGTGCAATCTAGGTGTAAGCCAAGATCCTTCACAGACTGACAACTTATAGTCGTCGTATATCTTATGTAAATATTTTCAAGATTCACAATTCCGTAGTACCTACATCATTTTGGTATATCAGACAAAGTTTAGTTAGTATTAGCAATAAAAGCGTTTAAAAATTAATGGATTTTTTATATTATGAATTATGATCTAGTCATAGAGGCATAGCGCCTTTTTTCCGATGCAACAGTCTGGCATTATTTTGCGGGGGGAAATCTTCATACATGTATACATATTTTAGCTCACTCACTAACATACACATAACAATTTCAAACAAAAAATTCAAAATTCCACGCACACAAAAAATAAATTCTGTTTCATAACAATATAACGCGTAGGCCCATTTGGCTTATACTTTGACAGAGGGGAACGCCTGCGTTTGGCGACTCTCCCTACCATGTTGCTATATGTGATCTAGTAGTGCCTATAGCATCGGTGTAATAAATATGTTATTACCTTCTTTGAAAGATAAACAGAAAAATAAACATAAACAGTAAACTACATAAATTAAAAAAAAAAGAGATAACTCCCGCATTCAGTGCCGTCTTTACCATAGGGGCACACGGGGCCTGTGCTCAGGGCCCCCATCATCAGGGGGGCCCCGAGGAACCGACAACATTGTCTCAGACGTTATGTTCTCGTTATAATTTGTACACATTACATTTTTTCACAAAAAAAATATAGTACGCTAGCGTGGAAGTTTCTTATAATTATGTATTTAATTAAAAACTGTAAGTAAGCATGAATAATTTATTCATGTTTTAAACGTTATATTTATTAACCAGCAACCCGCCCCAGTTTCGCACGTATGGATTTTAGATGCACCCACTGACGACACGATTCATGCAGTTAAAATCTGGAATATCTTCGTATATATTATTATTATTATTTTTTATTTTTTTATTAATTTAAATTACATTTAAATTACGTATTGTAAAGGGTCATACTGGTCTATATTAAATGCACAATGTATTTAAGGTACCTAATTGAATAGGGATCAATGCTGTAACGCTTAAAATCGCTTCGTAAATAAGCCATTTTTTCTCGTAAAAGGAAAGGAATAAAAATGGTTACTGTGGGTTATCCCTGAGAGATAGACATATACTATTGCGGATTTTTGGAGCCTTTTTAAGGTGTACAATACTGTAGTATATTATTTTCATCTATCTCGTAGGTTTCAGCCAGCGTTTGCAATATGAGCGCAAAAAATGTGTTTATTTACAACTTCAAATTGGAAACCTTTAAAATTATTGGTGTTTCTCTACTATATTATACATATAAACCTTCCTCTTGAATCACTCTATCTATTAAAGAAAACCGCTTCAAAATCTGTTGCATAGTTTTAAGATCTAAGCATTTATAGGGACAGACAGACAGGAGAAGCGAGTTTGTTTTATACTATGTAGTGATAGTGATGTTTAATCAAGAGCCCATTAATAAGGATTTTCATACAAATTTTTGAAGGCCGATGGGGCCATAAAGTTCTTAAGAGACTACCGTATACATGTTATTGCAGCGTTGGTAGGTACAGGGTAGTCCGACGACCTGGTGAAGATCACGGGACGTCGTGAGATGTAGGCCGCATTGAAAAATTGTGGGTGGAGTAATGAACAGTGCCTGACTGCCCTAACTATTTCGCTTAAGGGGCAAGCGTTGTCACTCCTAGAAGCACTACCTGGTTCAGGTACCGAATATTTAGAATTTTTAGAAGCGCTCGAGTCGAGAATGCCATCTGAAACACGATTTCCGGTCCCAGATATGCGATAGAGCCCAATGCCCCGGAGAAGGCCTGCAGCAATGTACGTTGGAAATTGAGAACCTCATACGGAAAGCATAGATGATAAAAGCAAACAACTTGCAGATTTTCATAAACAGCATCAATCAGTCAGCATCAGCAGGACTTGGAATTAAGAGCTGCAGTGTTGGACAAGCCACCACGCTTCAATAAGTGAAGCACTGGCAAACGCCCTGGAGGTCGAAGCGGTTCAACAGGTTATCCGGCCGACCCACAAGGGAAGTCTCAGAGGAAATAAAAGGTATCAAGTCTTCTTTTGAGAGGGGTTCTGGGATCATGTGCTATGTGCTGTAAAAATATAGGACGGCCTGGAGGAGCTGTTGAGGAAACGTTGCGAAAAAAAGTTTGTTGATCTAAGACGCACGTTCCAAGGCACCAATCTGGGAAAACATGATGAACAACATATAAAAGGTGACTTCATGAGACGATCCAAAAAATATGTCTCGATGAGAAAATGTACTCGTCGGAGTCGGAACTCAAAACTCGAAATCTTGCTTCAAACTCTAAGCTTGACTTTTGAGACTCAACCTGCTTACAGTCATATATCATCTGCAAGCGCTATTACTAAAGTTTACTGGGCACAATGGAATAGCTTGGTTCTACAGAACGGGATACTTTACCGGAAATGGGAGAAAACCAACGGCAGAAAGTTCTACCTGCAGATAATTGTGCCAAAACCTAAGATTCTGGACGTTCTCTGTGAAGTTCACGATGGAGCTTCAGGAGGCCATCCTAGTGTCAAGAAGTGTCGGCAAGATGTACAAGGTTGGTGTCGTAGTGGTGCCCTAAATGTACTACTTGTATACTGCTGTAAATAGGCCCACAGATGCGAAACCAAGATACCAGCAACTGTATAATGGACTGGAAAGTAATTGCGGTATTTGCAGTTGACATGGCGAGCGGGAACGCGAAAACCCGATACGGCTGGCGCTCAAACGGTTTTGATAAAGGTGCACTGGTTTGGCTGATAAACTCGACACGTATACATAGAAAAGTCCCAAAACTACAGAACATGTGGGAGGGTCCGTATAAGGTTAACCGGATTAACGACATGACCCACAGGATTCAGCGACAATCGAGTTCAAAGTAGTGCATATACACCACCTGGCTAAATATAGCAGCAATATGGCGTGGTAGTAATAGCGATGCAATGTTACGAAAAATTAACATTGCAGAAAAATACTCTTCAATCGGTTTAGCCGAGAAAGTTCTAGTCGGATTCTTGAGGCACAGAATAATAATACTTAAGGGAATATACATAGCGTCGAATATAGATTGATTGTCGCGCGTCGGTTGGCTTGTTTTTTCGGAATGGGCGTTTCAAGAGGCTGTTGAACTTTCCTAAATAATCTAGTAATAGTGGCATCTAGTATAAAAAGGCAGATTAGTTTGAGCTACAGTTTGATAAATATCCGAGTGATATAAGTGATTAACAGAGCGACCTAGACGGTCATTAAGGACTATTATTCTGAGTTATTCTGTGGTTCTAAGAGTGTTTATAATAAAGTCTCTTTTACACGTCAGAACGCTTAATTCTCAAATTCGGCAAACCCGACCACGTTATAATAAATATAAGTTTTTTCTTAACACAAAACCTGAAATAAACCATTATGGTAATTGTAACCAAAAAACGAACAGCATACACGATTACTCATAATAAATGTTCATAGTAGAAAAATGTTAGCATAATACACTTTATTTACTTTCCAAAAGGGCCCCTAATTCGTATGTGCCCTGGGGCCCCCGCTTAGGTTAAGACGGCTCTGCCCGCATTAGGAATAAACATCCTGTGTCTGTTAATGATACTGGCTCTGATGGACTGCCTCTGTGGCGCAGTGGTGACGTTTGCGACTGATGTGCTTAAGGTCGAGACCTTAAGCACATCAGTCGAGATTCCCGGGTCGGACCAAATGTTTGTATGATCTGCAAATATTTGTGTCGGAGTTTGGGTGTTTTCTATGTATAATATGTATGTATTTACAAATAGACCTATGTATTTAAATTAGTTGTCCAGTACCCATAACATAAGCTCTGCTTAGCTTGAGACAAGATGGCGTTGTGTGTTAGATGTCCGCAATATTTATTATTATTATTATAATGATAGTGAAAACCGCATCAAAATCCGTTGCGTACTTTAGAAGATCTAAGCGTACAAGAACAAAAATCGACTTCATTTTACTGAGTAAAGATAACATACATTACGATATTTGCCTGGATTTGATTATTAAGCAGTAATCATAATTAATAATCTTCCTTTATTGGGTGCAGCTATACTACTGCCACTGTGTGTTAATGTTATCAGATTTGATAAAAATCACTGGGCGGTTCCACTGCCGATACGTATAAATATAATAATATACGTTAGTAGTAAAACTATCATTCTGTACTTAAATCACCAAGAATTACACAAGTGGACGCCAATTTCTACAAATAATCGAAATGTATTTAGTGTGTGTTTTTTTGCAAGCCGTTTTTGTTGCGGTATCCTCATCGGTCTTATTCCAAGACTGTGGTAAGTGGACTTTGGTTTTATTAGTTATTATTGTTAGATTTAATTTAATTTACTATTTCTGGATCATATTATTATTATGTATTCTATAAGATATAACTTGGGTAAGATATATTTATGTTATTTAATTTTAATTATTATTTTTTGTAAACCATCGCGTTTGTAGAAAAATGTATATCTGGTTATCAAACTAACGAAAGTTTGTGAGTGTGTGTTTGTTACTTCTTCACGCGAAAACCACTGAACGGATTTGGATGAAACTTTAAAGTAATAAAGCTTATACATCAAAATAACACACAGGCTACTATTTGCCGCGATAATCGACATACACGCGGGCGGAGCCGCGGGCAACAGCTAGTTTACTATAAATTTCGAACATATATGTACCTATCGTTGTGTGCTTAGGAGTGACAAGACATCGGACTCTTTGACTAGCATTAGATAACGTGTGAAGGATTTCGTTTTGATTTCTTTCGGAGCTTTAAACATGGTCTTTCATGGAAGAAATAATAACATTTTAACAAAAAATACTGAATTAAGGAACTGGACCAAATTAAATTGGGACCACACGGGGAGTACCAGCATTCAATTAAAAAAAGAGGTAAACAATACAGTTAAATTGTGAACCTTCTCCCTTATTGAAGTCGTTTAAAAATACACCTTAATTTAGATCAACACATACACCTCAACTTCTATTTTTTTTTTATAGACAGCTCAAAACGCAGAAAAGTAAAGCCTGGTCTGGAAGCCTATAGTTTTTACTGTATGAGGCTCAGCAGAGTGAAATAATTTTCCCAACTTTTTCTGCTGCGTATTGTAATTTTAAATTGCTGTGCTGCAATTAACACAATATGTATACCCACAAGGGTTATAGATTATTGCAACACCGTAGTACGCAAAATGATATCTATATATATAAAAGAGTAAGGTGACTGACTGACATACCCAGAGATCAACGCACAGCCCAAACCGCTGAAGCTAGAATCCTGAAATTTTGCATGTAGGTTCTTTATATAACGTAAGTGAGCACTAAGAAAGGAATTTTTGAAATTCCACCCCTAAGGGGATAAATCAGGGGATGAAATTCTGCGTGAGCGAAGCCGCGTGTAAAAGCTAGTCACGTATAAGATTAAGCTAAAAAGGATTAGTTAAAGCTTCTCAATGAGATTAGGCAGTAAAGCCACTTTCTACGCATTTCATTAGATTATTTCTGCTGATATTTATTTGTATACTATTGGTACTGTGTGGTCTATTATTATTTCTTATTATACTTTAAAGAGCTAGAGCTTTTTTATACCACACAATTAAAAAAAGTTTAATAATTAAGTTAAAGAGACAAACTGTTTCTAAAATAATCGTGCCACCTTAGTATGTATTACATGCAGTTGAGTACCATTTAGCGACCACAATCCAAATCATGCATCTAAAAATAAATGTTCTAGAGTGCGCGACTGCACGGTTGGCCTAGTGGTTTAAGCGGTCGCCACGCCGCTTTCTACTGCGCCAAGTGTTATGGGTTCAAATCCCACATGGGACAGCTCTGTGTGATCCACAAATTGTTGTTCTGAGTCTGGGTATTCTTTGTTGTCGGTTTCATGTATAGAGACCGGCACGTAGCTTGGCCAGATTCTTTAGATGCGTAGTAGTCGTTTTTGGGTCTCTTAGGAAAATAAAACTTCGTACCACCATTTTTTTGTTCATGAATAAATTCACATTTTCTAAGTTTCCAAAATGCTTTTTTTAGTATTTATGCCCGCTTCGCCCCACTAAAACATTACAATTCCGGTTTATTTTTATTTTTTTCTATTCAAACCTTGTCCTGACAATGGCAAACACATAAAAATAATAATTATCCAATTTGGTGCAGTCGATCGGGAGCAATGCACATACATACTTTTCGGTGATTCGTTTTTATTAATACGAGACGAGAGATTAAAAAGAGACGAAAAACATTTCTTGTACAATCGACATTTTATTCGTTAATATCGATTCGTTCCAGCAACCTCAGTAATGGACAAATTGCATTTTGCACGTATTCAAATTAGGCCTACCTATTTTCTAAATAGTTGTTAACTATCAGTTGTTTGAGATTGTTTATTTTATTACTGTACAGATTTATTACAGCTCATAGTTTATTTGCGACTTACTGGTTTCGTTTTGAAAATGTATTCAGTATATATGTCATATGTGATTCATTTATACTTTGAATGAGTCAAAGTCATGATTAGATCAGATTCTGTGCGTAGAATAATTAATAAATAGATAGGTGTTTACAATTATCAAGGGTATAATAAATCCGTGAATATTATCATTATCATCAAGATCTAGCGAATGTGATGATAGTCATAGCTGTATATACCTAGGCCTCTCTTTAGAAAGAATATGATGAAAGAATGTGATGTCAATAGAAATGGTGACACTATTCTTTTTCTACTTTGTAAACATTTCCTACTTATTTTTAACATCCATTCATTTTAAACAAAAAGCAAATCCATTATCAATAGCTTAAACATTAACTTTGTACTTTATTCGTTTAATCGTATGTCCTCTTTTACTTCCAATGGTGGTAAGAAGCTAGGTTCCCAAATTTCAGAATACCAGAAAGGTAGCCCGTGTTTTTTTAAAGCAAACGAATAACTGGCATACATTTTGTTTCATTGATCAGGTTGATAACTCTTGTTGGTGTCCATTACTGAGAAAATTATATGCCATACTCTTAAATTAAGAAGATTTTGTAAAATCTAGATATCAATGCATTTGTAGCGGAAAGTCTTGCTGATAGGCACATAATTAAACTGTTCAATGTAAATGCTTCTAAAACTCTGCATAACCGTTTTTCTGACACATTTATCTAACTGCTATAATTAGACATATAAATGACTAGAGGTAGTTTGTTGTTGGTATACTATCAGATATCAAACAATAAACTTATCAGCTTAATCCTCAGTATTGAATTTACCTACCGCTTGTTTTTAGATATTTTTTACTTCCGCATGGACACTATTAATAGGAACAGGAACTCAAAGGAAGTTCATATACAACTTTTCAGCAGAAGTCTTTGACATCTAGTAAAATAATATTCATCCCGTGTAGAGTCGTAAAGGGCGTTCGCCCACGGCGACTTTTTGTTCGACGACATCTGGGGAAGAATGGAGGGAGGGTATGGCATGGCAACGATGAGCGCCGCCCCTCTAGCTTACTTCCCCCTGCATCAGCGAGGACCAGCCCACGCGTCGGTCTCATCCGCGCGCCTTGAGCTTCGCCCCGGGAGGCTATAAAAGGACACCCTGAGAGACATTCGACCCTCGAGCCTTTTCCCTGGTCGACAGCAAAATCTTAATAGATTTTGATCCTTGTTTTTATGTAACAATTAAAACTGTGAATTATATTGATGGAGTCTAATTTTCATCTCGTTATCTCAACATTAAGGCTTCACCTAAAGCCCTTTAACGTTACAAGGGCCACCCTCCGAGGGTGGCGCGGTGGGTTACTGAACTGCGTTTGCAGCGCGACAGAAGCGCGACAGCATCGCGACTGAATCGTGGTTATGTGGGCGAGGCCGCGAGGGCAGGCCTCCGTCACTCCATGTACTTGCGCGCTATAAGTGCCTACCGCCCAGCCGAGCGGTCTCGGTCCGCCGGCGGATCAAATTCAGTGCGGTTTTCGCAAACGAAGCGCGCGCACGCCGTTCAATTTTAATAGTGCTGTTCGTTCGTACGCGTATTACGATGCCGTGTGGTGCCTTATGTGCTGTAGATGGGTGTAAATCAAGCAAAAGAAGGGATAAACACCTAACATTTTTCCATTTACCTGTCAATGAATGAATGAAGAAAGGTTTAATAAATTCTTCTTTGATGTCGGTGCTTTTTCGATTAGTAATTACCAGCTGTTAGCACTAACATAAAAAAAAAAAAAAATTCTTACGGCTTAGTGCTTTATTTGAAGTCGGTTCTCTTTTTTAAGGCTTTTTTTTCATTTCTAGTAACATCTCCGAAGATCATCATCAAACTAAGAAGTATTATACTTATTTTAAAACGTTCTCCTAAATGTAACAAATCCTTTTCTGAAAACCGCATCGATATCGGTTTAGCCAAACGCGAGATTATCGCGCACAAACATACATACCTACAAACCATACAAGTCAAACATCTCAGTTTGGCCTGTATGTCTGATCACCTCCTTTTTTTTAAGTTGGTTAAATATTTCATAAATGATAAAATTTTTAACTGCCACATAAAAGTCAGAACATATTCACAGTTCTCAATAACATAGATAAAAAGTTATGTTAATTTAATTTTATCGAAGAGGCAGCCCTGCGATTACTGTGGAATCGCGCGGTGCGAAGCAATCACTGCTGTACGCTTGAGCATTTAGGCGCATTTTAGCATACAGTGGTTGTTGACGCGAGGGAGTAGGCAATTATCGTAATAGGTATTGGAAATTTTCTACTGAGTGAAGTATCTGTTACGTAGTAACTATTCAGTAATCTGTGGCGAGGGCACACAGCTAGCGACCACGTCGCGCCTGTATCAATGCGAACGCGCGACAGCATCGCTGCAAAAAGTCGCCCTAAAAACCGACTAAGGGAGCAAACTACGCATGACAATAGCACTGCAAAGAGGAGGAAATCTTGAACCAAATCCTATACCAACCCGTCAGGCCAACGTGGTAGGTATAGTAGGCCAAAACTTATTTTCAAAGAAGAAGCTTATGTCCAGCGGTGGACTATTAAAGACTGTTGGTGAAATTAATTGGCTCTCACCGTAAACAAAAATGCTTATCTAACCGCCTACTAACCTTTTTTTTTTTTTTTTTTTGTTGACGGGGTGGAAAATCCCTTCGGATCTCCGGCTCCTCTGGGGCTGAGGAGCCAGGTATGTGGTGATTCCACTAAAAACCACCCCGGCTGCCGGTCTCAGGCGCCCTGCTCTGGGGAAGACCCGGACCAAGTTATTTCAGGTCCCCCCCAGGAACGACGCCGCGTCTTGAACCAGGAACCGCCTACTAACCTAACAGTGTTAATTGTGATAATTATTTTTTCTAGATTGTTCAATGCTGGTATAATAAGAGGTCTTTACCTATGAAATTGCCGTTTTGTATGCAATAAGTGAAAGTACTTGTTTTTTCAAACTTTTATATTTCTGTTATTCGAAGTAATCACCCATGCAATCGACGCATCTTTGCCAAAGCATTGGCAGTTTATTGATGCCCTTCTTGTAAAAATCAGCTGGACGAGAGGCAACAAACTCTTCAAAGGCATTTTCTACTGCCTCTCGGGAATTGAATTTTTTACCCACTAAAAAGTTGTCTAAATTTTGGAAAAAGTAATAGTCGGTAGGTGCAAGGTCTGGTGAGTATGGCGGATGAGGGAGAGCTTCCAACCCCAGCTCTTGCAGCTTGGAGACTGTCTGTTGCGCAGTATGGGGTCGCGCGTTGTCGTGAAGGAGCAGTGGGGACGACCGATTGACCAAAGCTGGTTGCAGATGTGCAAGCTTCTCCATCATTCTCTCCAGTTCCTCACAGTACACATCTGCATTAATGCTCATGCCGTTTTGTAAAAAGCTGTGGTGAATCACACCCGCACTAGACCACCAAAAAGTGACTATCACCTTTTTAGAGATCATTTTTGGTTTAGGGCATTGCTTTGGTGCTGAACCAGGGTCTAACCAACTTGCTGAGCGCTTTCGTTTGTCGAACAGAATCCATTTTTCGTCGCACGTAACAATTCGTTTCAAAATTCCTTCATTTCTTTGCCTGTTGAGCAGCGCAAGGCAGGTCTCGACGCGTACGTTGCGCTGGCGATCGTTAAGGTCGTAGGGCACCCATCTATCAAGCTTTTTTACCTTGCCAATTTGTCGCAAAATGATCAATATTGTTTTGATGCTTAGAAAAAAAAAACAGACTTCCAAAAAACATCCAACGAAAACTCTCTGCCAAAAAAACACTTAAAAGCGTAAAATAAACTGGTTCTTCATAAATTGCCTATACCTAATTCTTTATTCATTTAAATAGTAGTATTATAATGTGTGCTAGGTACCTAGAATCTGTTTGAAGTCGGTGCCAAGTGACTATCGCTTAGACTTTTGTAATTGTTCGTTTGTATTCTTTTTGGCTTAGCACCGACTTCAAACAGATTCTAGGTACCTAGCACACATTATAATACTACTATTTAAATGAATAAAGAATTAGGTATAGGCAATTTATGAAGAACCAGTTTATTTTACGCTTTGAAGTGTTTTTTTGGCAGAGAGTTTTCGTTGGATGTTTTTTGGAAGTCGGTTTTTTCTTTATAAAAAGTTTTTATTTTTCAGTTTTTAGTGCAAACAATCGTAGGTAAGTAGTAAGTTGAACTATTTCATCAAATTTCATCATCAAGAATACAAATGAAGGTCTAAACGTACGTGTAATATTGAAATCATCCTCTAATTCCTAACTGTTGAAGAGTTTAACCTTCTATCATCAGTTCACCTAAATAACTTGAAAGTATACGACTGAAGGTCTTTAGATACGTATGAAATTGAAAGAATTATCCTCCAACTCCTAACCGTTAAGGAGTTGTACCTTACATCATCAGCTCATCATCATAAAATGATGACTACCAGACGCAAATACGGGTGTAACTTCAGAAAATATACGAAAAACATAGTATGTGCCTATAAAAAATGAGAGTTTCCCTCGATTTCCCTGGGATCCCATCATCAGATCCTGATATGCTGGCAATGGGACCACCACGGAAGCATACCCTGTCGATTACAAAAAAAAATTTCAAAATCGGTCCACAACTGACGGAGTAATCGGGTAACATACATAAAAAAAAAAAAAAAAAAAAATACATACAGTGGAACATAGAACCTCCTCCTTTTTGGAAGTTGGTTAATTAAAAGCTGCTGCTAGCTCAGCTATAGATTGAGTTTCGTCAGCTTCCACGATCGCCTTTAATTCATTATTATTAACCAAAGTCTCCGGACGACCACAAGCTTCATTTTTAACCGACTTCCAAAAAGGAGGAGGTTCTATGTTCCACTGTATGTATTTTTTTTTTTTTTTTTTTTTTTTTTTTTAATGTATGTTACCTGATTACTCCGTCAGTTGTGGACCGATTTTGAAATTTTTTTTTGTAATCGACAGGGTATGCTTCCGTGGTGGTCCCATTGCCAGCAAATCAGGATCTGATGATGGGATCCCAGGGAAATCGAGGGAAACCCTCATTTTTTATAGGCACATACTATGTTTTTCGTATATTTTCTGAAGTTACACCGGTATTTGCGTCTGGTAGTCATCATTTTATGATGATGAGCTGATGATGTAAGGTACCACTCCTTAACGGTTAGGAGTTGGAGGATAAATCTTTAAATATCATATGTACATAAGTTACCTTTAGTCGTATTCTTACAAATTATTTAGGTAAGCTGATGATGGAAGGTGGAAGGTACAACTCCTCAACGGTTAGGAGTTGATGAATAATTCTTTCAATTTCATACGTATCTAAAGACCTTCAGTCGTATACTTTCAAGCTATTTAGGTGAGCTGATGATAGAAGATTAAACTCTTCAACAGTTAGGGATTAGAGGATGATTTTAATATTACACGTACCTTAATTTGTATTCTTGATGATGAAATTTGATGAAATAATTCAACTTACTACTTACGATTGTTTGCACTAAAAACTGTAAAATAAAAACTTTTTATAAAAAAAAAAACCGACTTCCAAAAACATCCAACGAAAACTCTCTGTCAAAAAACACTTAAAAGCGTAAAATAAACTGGTTCTTCATAAATTGCCTATACCTAATTCTTTATTCATTTAAATAGTAGTATTATAATGGTAGTATTATAATATGATAGTTTTTATTTGATCTGAGTTTATCACATAAATGTCGTAAGAATCTACTAAGGAAGCAAAACTACGCAAAACAACATCACTGCAATAGCAATGTGGAACCAGCGTTACTTACTTAGCCTTATTTATAAATAATTCTTGGCAATCGTTTAAAAATAGACATTTATCAGTTGCTATCATGTAAACAAAGCAGTTATCTTTCTGCGATTTATTTATAAATGCGAACTAAAATGACTTTTCAACCTTAATTTCCTCGTGCATAAACAAACTTATAACTAGGTTAGTAAGACTAATTAGACAACACACAATATTTAGATAGTAATCTAAAGTATGTTAGATTTTATAATGTGTATAATGAATTACTTACAATCTATTCTAATCTATACTAATATTATAAAGCTGCAGAGTTTGTTTGTTTGAACGCGCTAATCTCAGGAACTACTGGTCCGATTTGAAAAATTCTTTCAGTGTTGGATAGTCCATTTATCGAGGAAGGCTATAGGCTATGTTTTATTTTCAAAAAAATTAGAGATCTTTAAGAAAATTGCAATTTCGTAACCCAAGGTGTTAAATCAAAAACCTATATTTGCGTGCGCTGCAAAAAGTATTGACAATAGAACAAAATAATGTATTACGGGTTTGTAGGTCCTATTCAGATCTACAAAAAAGTCCGCGAGAGCATACATCTAACTATCATGGTTTAGTCACAATAACCGCTTTTGTGTTAAAAAAATTTATTAAATCGTCTGAAGAAAGAAACTACGTTAAATGTGTATCGTAATATTAATCCTTATCCAAATAAAGCATTATGTTATCAAGGGTATTAATGTAGAAGTAAAATACTTTTTGTTTCATCCCATTCGGACATTTCGTTTAGAAGTTATCACGAGTTTATGACGCTAAGAGTTGGTACCTAATAATGAGTTATTTGCCAAAGAGTTTTTATCAACATAATACCTAATATTAATCTTTATCCAAAAAAATGTGTTGTTGATTATGAGTATTAGATCTTAGAAGAGTATAATAAATACATCTATATATACTAATAGCCCGTTTATCGAGGAAGGCTATGGGCTATATATCAACACGCTAACACCAATAGGAGCGGATCACCAATGAAGAATGTTTTAAAAACGGGGGAAAATTATCACGCTACGGGCAATAGACGCAAACGACACGTTGCGGGGGTCAGCTAGTTAAATATAATCCATCCTTGCCGCCCCATACATCTTAATCTTTTTTTAAATCATGTTAAGATCTTTCGCATGCCATAGCATCGCCATAGTAATAGGTAGGTACATAAAAAGCTGAAGCATTTACTAGATTATTATAATTTAAATATTATACTAGCATAGTGTGCCAGAGGTAGGAATCAAGTATATATCGGCATAGTTCAACCTTCAGCTTTCTGCAGACGCAAGTCAAAGACAGTTCTTTTGACCTGTTCATTTGGCATGTGGGGATAGAATGTTATTTTTGTTAAAAAACAGTTAGGCACATTATCAACATCTTAATAAGAAAATAAATAACATAATCATATTATATTAGCTTGATGTGCCGTACACAATATTCTAGAAACGGTCTGTGAATGTAAATTAGTTATACGCGTTTGAGCTGGACGAAAATGTCAAGACCCTCTTACTTAAATAGTGTTTTAAGTAAGAGGTAAGTGTTTTAAAATTAGCATTTCTTTGTTCATTGCATTGCTACAGTTCTTTGATACTCTACTGATATTTTGATTTCATAAAAAGAAGACAAGATTTTATTTGATAAAACGAAGACACACAGACAATGGTTTATTTGGAGTACCTACGTTTCACCTATTACAGTACAATTTTAAATTATGTAGATATGTAATTACACACGTATATATATGTATATACATATATGTATATATATATATATACAGAAGCTAATTATCAACCAGGACCAGAAACCTTTGTGGAAAATGAATGTTAAGCTATGAAGTCGGTTAAAAAATAAATATTCCAGTTTCTCTCCGCGTGGTCACGGAATTAATAACAATTTTTATCGGATTGCATTGTATATACTTAAAATGTTCATCAACTTAATATTTAGATATAAGTTCTTTTAACTATCTATTGTATTGTTTCTTTAGATTAAGTGCTGCTCAAAAGATTCTCAATTTACACAAATTCATGATTCCAATATCAGACTACAATTTTGGGCATAATCCATAATATTCAACGTACTTATTAGCATATCAATCAATAACAACAATATGTAATACATTTATCTGTGTACTTTCATGATTTATAATGGGTAATCCCTTGCATCCTTATTCGGTACATAATTAATTGTGCATTTCACTATAAATAAGATAACATTAGGTAGGTACATCTATACGACGGTGACCTCAAGGCCATACATACCAATATAGAATATCAATGAAACAATAGAATATGAATAAAATATTAAAGTGTCTCTGTCTATAAGACATCTAATTGCAAAGGTATTTAAAAGTTAACTTTGAAAATTATTAGGAAAAAGTAGTCATTATAGAAACGAACATATAGTAATTCTCAAATAATCAGCTGGTGCAAAGGATTAGCATGAATTAAAACTCAAATATTGTTTAAATAGAAATATATATTAGGTACTTGGACGAAATTCTCCTCACAGACGAAATTGTATACAATCATAATTATAACCTAATACAATCACGGAAGCATATAGCAGCACGGTAACTACACGCAGGTCCTTTGTCAAAGTAAAAGCCCAAATGGGCTTACGTATTACATTTTTATGACACAGAATGGATTTATGTGTGCGCGAAATTCTGAATGCTTTGTTTTTATTGTAATGTGTGAGTTCGAAGTGACAGGCGATTGTTTTTTATGTGAGTCTAAAATGAGTATGTGTGAAGATAAACCCCGCAAAAAGTGACAGACTATTTTGCATGGGGAAATGACGCTATAGCTACTACCCTCCTGTCCGCGGGCTTTGTTGCTCTGTGTGCGGAAGTGATCAAACTGGCCCTAAATTTTGGATTATTACAGGTTCCGCATACGATCTGAGAGAAGTTAACATCGAGGGATGTACAATGAGACCACCATGCTACGTTACGGTGGGAGAAGACGTTAATGTGAATTTGCAGTTTTCAGCTGGCGGATGTAAGTAACCATAAACAAAAATGGATTTTGAATCTCAAATTCATCCATTAAAAGGAGTCTCATCATTAGACCCTAATTTCCAGACAAGTTTGATTCACAAAGAACGTCTCAGAGTTTGATATTTTTTTATCTCGTTTGTGTTTTATTTTTCTGTGTCTCACTTTTATAAGATTCAAAATTTATCCATTTGTTTGTTGAAAATTCTTTGCATTATTAACAAAAATGGCACACGGATGAATGAACATAATTTTAAGACCACTTTAAATTAAAGTTTACATTTATAATAAGTGTAAAAAGCTAACATTTTCAAACTATACATGGTATAAAGTTTAAAAATGTTAAAAACGGCTACATAAAACAAAATTTATCTAGTCTATATCGTTCCCCTGCCATGGTACAAAAGTCCATGTACATATATTATGTACAAAATGTAGCAATGTGTGGGTAATAGTCAGAATACACAATACATTCACACATACATATTATTATGAGTGACGAACGACGTAGTTTAATACCTAATACGTTAAATTCACTAATTAATACTGACGTCGATGACAAAAATGTTCTCGTAGATAAAAAGTATCGTTTGCGTCACTCAGTTAATTCTTCGAAATTTATTTTGGGATTATCATATTTTTAATTATTTTTAAGTAAAAGTATAAAAATTGATATTATATCCGCTAACAAATAAATACCTTAGTGTTCATATCTTGAAAAGTAGCTGAGTCAGCATTGCAGATATTCGAAATACGGGCAATTTTATTATGGAAATACCAAATGTCAAAAGAGCACAATCCGTGCAGAAGTTTTTGTGGTTTTTAAATTTACACAAAACAACTTAATATTTTTGTATATTATTATCTGACTAGCTGACCCGGCGAACTTCGTACCGCCATATTTAGGTACATATCTGTCTCAGGCAGGCAGTGTACAGTTGCGGACAAAAAAAAGACTTTTCCCGTTATATTTTATTTTTTTCTTTCTAGCAAAAAAAGAATGAAAGAAATCGGACTATGCGTTATTGAATTACAACTAAGTACATATTTTGACTTTCATCCCCTCTCTCCAAGAAACCGTGCTGAACTTCGGGATAAAAAGTATCCCATGTCCTACCTCGTAGTATGAACTCAAATCATGCCAAGTTTCATTTGAATCCATTAAGTAGTTTCAGCGTGATGCGCGGCCAAGATACAGACAGACAGACGGACAGACAGACAAAAATGAAAAAAATACAGTTTTGGCTTCAGTATCGATTATAGAGAGCCCTCCAAAAATTTTTTTCAAAATATCTTTAATGTACAGTATTGGACCTGTTACATTTTTATTATAAGTATAGATATAGTTATCATCATCAGACCGTTGCAGCCAACCTACGTAATATTTTAGAGAATTTCTGGTATTTTATAAAATGATGTTTATAATTAAATGAAAACTTGAATTCTTGTGAGTTGGAAACTATCGCAAACATGCAATAGCTAAACGAATTTTATTCAGGAATTGTTTCAATTAGCTTTGGAATATTTGAATAAAACGTGCTTATTCGTTACAGATTTCACATCACGCAATTTGGATCAGAATGTGGTGATAGACATTAACCACTTATATCTTCCTACCAGTGTCACTCCAGGTGAGTCACCAAAGTCTTATATATATTGGATGTTAATTTGATTATTTTAGACTAGGACCTAGTGGTTTCTCCAATCACTAGGCGAACATAATTGGCCTCCACACACATTCGAGTACGGTCTTTAACATTATAAATTCAAAAGTAACTGTGCCTGTCTTTCTGCAGCTACACCGCTACACCGATTTTAAAGAAATTTGCAATCTAGAATACTTTGATTTATGAGGAAAGGTAAAGGCGGCCGTAGTTGCGGGCAAAAGTTATTTCCCTATATGTATAAGTATAGTGTATAGTTTTAGGGTTCCGTGCCAAAGGCAAAACACGGAACCCTTATAGATTCATCATGTCTATTTGTCTGTCCGTCTGTCGGTCCGTCCGTATGTCACAGCCACTTTTTTCCGAAACTATAAGAACTATACTGTTGAAACTGGATAAGTAGATGTATTCTGTGAACCGCATTAAGATTTTCACACAAAAATAAAAAAAATACAATAAATTTTGGGGGTCCCCATACTTAGAATGGAAACTCAACATTTTTTTTTCCATCAAACTCATACGTGTGGGGTATATATGGATAGGTCTTCGAAAATGATATTGAGGTATTAAAACAATTTTTTTTTAAACTGAATAGTTTGCGCCAGAGACACTTCCAAAGTGGTAGGTAAAATGTGTGTCCTCCCGCCTGTAACTTTTAAAATAAGAGAATGATAAAACTAAAATATATGATGTAAATTACCATGCCTACTTCCACCGAAAATTGGTTTGAACGAGATTCAGTAAGTAGTTTTTTTTAATACGTTATAAATCGTAAACCGCAAAAAAACACTATTACTAAAACATCGATCAAAGTAAGTTACAACGAACTACATGAACGTTTATATTATGTTACTTGCTGCTTTGGAACCCTTCATGGGCATGGGCGAGTCCGACTTTCCGATGTCCGCTTTTTAACTCTTCGTCTCCCTTTTGCCTTACCCGAATTTACTTTTTTTTATCTTGTCTGAAAACCAGAACTCTGAGTAAAATCAGGAAAAGGTCAGAGAAATAATGATGATGATGAGTCTATCATCACCTTTAAATTGTGACTTTTAAATTTTGTAACATCACTTGTTCTTAATAGGTGCGCTTGCCATATAAACTTACTGATAAAATATGACCGTTAGTATTTGATATTTATCTAAATGTATACCTACCATTTTCTTGTCTTAAAATAATTTAATATGTAATACAATTATTTAAACAAAAATTTAACTTTGTTATTATAATAATTTGCGTCTTTGCGATATCAAATCCAAGCAAAACATTTCAAATTTGGAATAGGTACCTATCACAGACAGCAGATTTAAATCTAATAACTAATAGTAATAACCCAGACAACTAATTTAAAAGTATAAAATCCATGTTACTTCCCTTGTCTATCGTTGACTCACTTTTCACAAAAAATATAGTTGACTTCCATTTGCGCAGTATTATGTGTACTTAATAAGTCAATGTTTTATCAGTAAAACAAAAAAAATCCTCGAAAGGTGTCGTCATACCTATGAGAATTTCGTAGATTTTATCATTGTGTTTGAAATTTATTTTTAGACGGATTTGCATTAAATGTAGATAAATTGAGTAGCTACTTATCGTAGCTACTGTATAATATTTATAAAAAAAAATTGTATTTGCATCCGTGCCCGTGTGGTAACGAATTTGGAATACAAAGTGCCAACCAACCAACCAGTAGACTAAAACCTCATTTCTAAAGAGATGCCTATGTCCAGAAGTGGACTTTTAAATGCTGTTGATGATGATGACATTTTTATAAGTCATGTACCTAAGTATTTATTTAAAGTTATGTAGCAGATCAATGCTCAACATTCATTTTTGTTGTAGGTAAACTTAGTGGAGAAGGTTGGAAAAAATGCATACTTCTGTACACATAAAATATTTCGTATGCAGTATGCTTTTATTGACAGCTAAGCTTAGACACTTAGTTATATCATTTGATGCCTGCTTTCCCATTAAGGACTCATTGCAATTTGAAGGTTTTGAATGCACTGGACTTTACTAAAGTTCCCAAATAATTGTAAATTAAGTAATTTATTTGTAAAAGCAGTAACTCAAAAGTTACAAGCGGTCAAAGGTGGTCCCTCAATCGTGACTCATAGACATCCATATCATTTAAACTGGTAAAAATTTAAAACTGCTCTAGGTGACTTCTCTTAGTAAAACGTAAAAGATTTGTAAAAACAAATTGACCATATATCTACCTTTCTTGTTTATTGTATAAAAAGATGTAGCACGCGGAAGGTGGTCCCTTAATTGATCACCCCAGGTTCAGTTTGAGTGGAAACCACAACGAAATATGGAATTTTGTGTGGTTCTATTGTTATTAAAGGTAAATAACGATTGTAAATTCAACCTCTGTTTTGTAAAAGTTTCCTTTCAATAACTGTTAATCCATTGAAGGTGGTCCCTCAATTGAAACGTCACCAAGAAAAGTCAATTTACAAATCATTTGGCAATTAAATGGATTAATGGTGCAGTCTATTCCTTAGTAGTATTTTCTTACTAAAGCTTACTTTACTAAAAAGTCTCAAATAATATACAGTTTTGTTGCTAAATAGTAATCAAATTCCTACGAAGAAATACTACGTCGGGGTGACCATACAGCAGGATTTTCTTGGATAAACAGAAACTAGCGACTGCTTAATTTCATTATTTTTTAATACTTGACCGTCTACCAAATTTAAAACATACAACAAATTTTTTACGGTACCTACTGCGAAGGAATTATTTATAAATAAGACTTGAGGGTTAAGGCCTATTTTCAGCTTCCAATTAAAACTTAATTGGAAGCCAAAAAAAGCCTTAAGCCTCAAGTCTAGTCTAGTTTTTGTTGCTTAAAATTGTTATTCCTAACTTACCTACTTAATTATTAAGTAGGTAAGTTAGGAATAAGAATTATAAGCAACAAAAAATCAAACAAAAAAAAACTTGCTTAATTTAACACACAGAGATTTTCGTCTCTGTGTGAAAATCATTTGCGCATCCGTAACAAGAATTTAATATAAAATTGCACACATAATATTTAAATTAATTTAAAAGTTTATTAAAAATCTTACAAGTAATAAATAAACAGGATTTAAATAGTAATACTTAAACCCTTCCCCTTTGTCAGTTATTCGGAAGCAAACCTCTAATGGATTAGAGTCTAATCCTTTTCGTTTTTCATTCAATTCATTCAAATTTATTTCATTTTCTTTGCCTATATTAGCGGTACTTAATCTGAGCTAGGCACATGTTTAGTTTGACCACTATAGGAGATTTTTTTTTTCTTACTTTTACAATCTGTAAGCTTTAAGTGAAGGTGAAGCATCTCTTCTATGAAATGAGTAATTAATTATAATTAATATTTCGCGATTTCCATTGCGTACAAATAAATTAATTATAAATCTGTTAACATCTAGGTCAAGCAAAGTAATAACATATTAATATAAATAACTATTGTTTGCTTCGCAGAACGCTGTGAAATCGAAGACTGTCCAGTGAAAATGGGCGCATTCACATCATTTACCAGCGTTATGTCGGTGCCGACCAGAGTACAACTGGTAATAAAAACATTTTTTCTAGTATCTGTACATAAGAAATAAGTATAAACTTATTATAAATACTTTTCCATCTGCATGGAAAATGGCTAAAATCATTCCTCTCCCCAAAAAAGCAATCCATCCTCCATTTCAGATTACCGTCCCATATCTATCCTTCCTTTTTTCTCCAAAGTCCTCGAGCGTCTTATTTATACGCAAATGACCTCATTTCTTTCAAGAAACTGTTTCCTTAATTCTTTCCAGTCAGGTTTCCGTCCAGGCCATAGCACTACCACAACTCTTGTCCATATTACGGATGACGTTAGGTCGGGGATGGATGAGGGAAAGCTAACAGTCTTGGCCTTGCTAGACTTTAGCAATGCGTTCAACACCGTTGATTTCGATGTTTTGCTGGGCATACTGCGCTCTCTTAACATATCTCCATCGGCAATTGACTGGTTTCGTACCTACCTGTACGGTCGCAGTGTGCTTGTATTGAAAATGTTTACTCCTCTTGGCGCACAACATCTGCAGGTGTACCTCAGGGCGGCGTGCTATCCCCTTTACTTTTTTCAGTTTTTATTAACTCAATTACAAACCAATTACTTTCTTCCTACCATCTTTATGCAGATGATCTCCAAATTTATTCACAAGCTACTCCAGATAATATAACACAAGCAGTGGACGTCATTAATCAAGACTTAATGCAAATTTGCAACTGGAGTAGGGAGTATGGGCTAAATATAAATCCAACTAAAACACAAGTCATGATAGTGGGTAGTTCCAGGCTGCACTGCAAAATTAACTTTCAGCAGATACCAGCTGTATGTTGCAGCGGGACCGTTATTCCATATAGTGATAAGGTGAAAAACTTGGGGATCTGTATGGATAAGTACCTATCCTGGCACCCTCAGATTGGGGGAGTTAGTCGCAAACTTTTTGCTGCAGCAGGATCTCTGCGAAGGCTACGGAATTTCCTTCCAACTAATACTAAAGTTGCGCTCGCACAATCACTTCTACTCCCCATCCTTGACTATGGCGATGTCAGCTATCTGGATCTCACCGAAGACCAATTGAACAAACTTGAGCGACTTCAAAACTTATGTATTAGATTCATATTTGGATTACGCAAATATGATCATATCTCAGAGTTTCGTTCTAAGCTCAAGTGGCTACTAATACGCTTTCGCCGGAATCTGCATATTCTTACTCTTTTATACAGTGTTCTGTTTAATCCTCACACACCCCCTTATCTCAAAGAACGTTTTCAGTTCTTAAAAAATACACATTGCAGAGACCTGAGGTCATCGGAGAATTTAAAACTAAAAATGCCAACACATTCCACTCAGTTTGCAGACAAGTCTTTTACTGTGCAAGCGGTAAGGCTTTGGAACAACTTGCCTGATAATATCCGACGAGCGAAAACCTTGACTATGTTTAAAAAGATGGTGAAGGACTACTACTTATCATTGTGAATACTTTTAGTATAATTTTATGTAAGATATATATATGTCGGAGTGAGGGTATCCAAATAATAAAAGTGATACAAACATTTGCCACTATCGAACACTACGGAACACTCTATATAAAGCGGCGCGATCGGCAACAGGACACAGTTCTCTTCAGATCTCGCGACGACCATATCTATTATTTGATTTGCGATTTATTGTATCTCTGTGTTTTATATTGTGTGTATGAGGCGATATTTATCAGTGGGGGAATTACTAGCCTAGGTGGCGAATTCCACAGGGCATCGCGGAGGGGTGAGCGTTGCCCCAATCCCCTCATGGGGGGTTGCTGATGGTGTTTAAGTTAATTCGTATCCGTTTAGTAGTGATTAGTGTTTGGCTTTGGTCCAGATTGGCTGTATCTGTCATTCATGTTCTCGTTTATTCTTGTGTCTCCGACATCAGAAGTGGGATCTGAATCTCATTTGCCCACAACGTTTGAGAGTGTAACGGATCGTCAGTCGCGGCGAGCTGTCGAACTACCCGCCGCTCGAAAATCGTACGAGGTGTCATTTGTTAAATTTTTGTAAGCGAGAACGCTCACATAGTGTCAAAGTGTCGGTATAGCCTTTTCGCGTACGAACGGTTTATGAGACGTGCGGCCTACAACAGCGGCAGCGTGCGGTAGTAAAAGCAACGCATCGGTAACTGGGAAGTAACCGGTATGTACGGACAACTCCAACAATCCGGTGAGTCGTACTATTTTTATTTTGTGCTGAGTGCTCTTTAATAAGATAAGTTCTGTCAGATGAATTTCTAGGCAAACGACAATATTGTGTAATTTATACTCTCGATTGTTTGATTGATTGTTGATTTTTGTGTAAACAAAAATAAAATAGTGGAGTGAGTGAAGGTGATTTTAATTCAAAAATGGACAATATTGTGCAGTAACATTATTGAGGGTAGGTAATGCCCGCACTTATTGTAACGTCGAAATTCTATGTACAGTTTTAATTCAGATTTTTTTCATTGCGGTTATTGTTTCATGTAGTACACGATTACTGTATTTCAAACGACATAATTATTTAAAGAGAAGAATGAGAATCTGTTTGCATTAAGGTTTTCAGTTGCAGTTTTCTAAAATAATCTTGTTCTTAAAATAATAAGATCGTTTCTATTGGTGACATCGGTACAAAGGTAGACGATTTCGGAAGTATAGTGTAGTATTATATCATAGCAGAATATCTGTGATGGAGGTGGATTGAATTACCCGTTCTGCACATGCTGTTTGTTTATTGTTTAAATTTATTTCTTATTTTTAACCCCCGACGCAAAAAGAGGGGTGTTATAAGTTTGAAGTGTCTGTCTGTCTGTGGCACCGTAGCTCGCGAACGGATGAAGCGATTTCAATTTAGTTTTTTTGTATGAAAGGTGAGTTACGTGCGAGTGTTCTTAGACATGTTTCATGAAAATCGGTTGAGTCGTTTAAAAAGTTATGGGGGTAAAAGTGGGGAAGAATAACCGAATGTCTGCAAAACGTGCCAGTATAATCGTTAAATGACAATTGTGTAATTGATAACTTCGACCTGATGCTGCATAAGGGGTTTTTTTATTTATTCAATTTTAAATTTATGATTGTGATGTGATTTTTAGTTTGAGGCGGGTTCATCTTTGATAGTGGCTGTTAAAATTTTTTAGATTATTATTTTTACCACTTTGTGATAGTTGTGACTCGAATTATAATTACCGTTTTTTTTATTTTGTGATGAAATGTCGATATTTTCAGTAAAGATAAAAAAACTGGTCGGACTTCTATTTGGTGTCAGCTATCTCACCAGCAGCGGGTGATTGTAGCTGGCATGTCTATGTAGTTGGCAGATATACGTGTGGTAGTCACAAGGGATGACTAACTGTAACATTTGTGGTGGTCACAGGGATGACCTACGATACTGTTTATTTGGATTGCTTTGAGAATTTGCAGCAGTAGTCAATTACTAAAGTTCTTATTTTTTGTTGTTTTGATTTTAATAATGATGTTACTGTTTTCTTTTGCTGTTCAGTAGTGTACTGTTTTATTGAGACAGAATAGACATTGAGGTCAGATATGGCAGAGTGAGAGAGATACTGTGTGTACACGTATGTGACATTTGATAGGGAAAGTGTAAATTAGTAAAGTTTGATCTCAGTAACTTAGTTTTGATTCAAAGTTAAGAAAGAAATTAGACAAAGTTAAATCCTAAGTATAAAGGACCGTTTAAAATTGTAGAGTTGCTCGATGGCGATCGTTATACTTTGAAATCTTTAACTAGTAACAGAATCTACAAATGCGCTTGCGTTCCTATACGAGAGTTTCCTTTAAGTGATATACCCGAGGAGGTAGATTTGTCTGGCATTGATAATAGTGAGGAAAATCCCTGTAGATCAAGTCCCTATTGATGTTGATGATGATAATCAAGGGTTAATTAATGCTGATGCAATGGAATGAGTTGTAATTGTGTGGCGAGTAGTCTCTATAATGAGATATGAGATATCCTATCAGCGTGGTGGTTGTTAAAGTTTAGTTAAGTTTTGCGAAAGGCGAGGTGGCCACTGAAAGGCGAGGTGGCCACTGAAAGGCGAGGTGGCCACTGAAAGGCGAGGTGGCCACTGAAAGGCGAGGTGGCCACTGAAAGGCGAGGTGGCCACTGAAAGGCGAGGTGGCCACTGAAAGGCGAGGTGGCCATTGAAAAGTGAAATTGGTAGAATAAGAGGCCATGTAGATATTGTCAATAATAATAATCCAAAAATGTGTAACGCGATAAACGGTGAGGTGACTGTTGCGATACTACTTACTGGTGTTATTAATTTAGTATGTAGCGAGAAGTCTATTAGCATTCAGATTTGATAACGAAAAGCCTATTTTATGAGAATGTCCTAAATGAAGTTGTTCCACAGAAGATAAAATGTAATAATGTACCCAATGTCCTTGGTCAGGAGTGGCCGAACAACACAAAAATCTCTTTCTTTTCTGCGGATAATGATGATGATGCCTTCAACATCACACGAGGACGTGTAATACGTCAGGACGGCCGTGTCGGAGTGAGGGTATCCAAATAATAAAAGTGATACAAACATTTGCCACTATCGAACACTACGGAACACTCTATATAAAGCGGCGCGATCGGCAACAGGACACAGTTCTCTTCAGATCTCGCGACGACCATATCTATTATTTGATTTGCGATTTATTGTATCTCTGTGTTTTATATTGTGTGTATGAGGCGATATTTATCAGTGGGGGAATTACTAGCCTAGGTGGCGAATTCCACAGGGCATCGCGGAGGGGTGAGCGTTGCCCCAATCCCCTCATGGGGGGTTGCTGATGGTGTTTAAGTTAATTCGTATCCGTTTAGTAGTGATTAGTGTTTGGCTTTGGTCCAGATTGGCTGTATCTGTCATTCATGTTCTCGTTTATTCTTGTGTCTCCGACATATATATATTAGTCTGTATGTATATATATATATATAATATATGTCATTGTGTATATGTATTACTGTAGGTATAAGTATATAGGTATGTGATAAATGAATAGTGTATAACATTTGTATATGGATCTCTACTGATATCTTTAAATATTCATGTTATAATGTGTTACCTGTGTGTAAGCTACCCTAAATTACTAAACACCTAATGTCCGTGTATGGTTGTCTGGAAGAAATCGCCGTGAGCGATAAGACCGCCAATTGTTATACATACTTTGTAACTGTTTTTGTTGTACTATTCTACTTTGTATATACAATAAAGTTAAATAAATAAAAAAAAATAAAGATAAATGGATGCATCTATATTTGTTATTTGGGTAATCATGCTAGAGAACGGCTGAACGAAGTTGATTATAATTTGGCTCTTACATACTCAGATTACAAAAGTCTGAGCTTACATAGGCATAGTTCATGGAGAACATATATCTTGTGTCACGAGGGGCTTTACAAACATACGTGAAACGGACACATAGGACACTTACGACTCAGAAAAACAATTTGTCGATCTCTTAGCTCAGCTCAGCGACGGCGGTGAGCCTTGATGTGTTGTGGAATAATCAGGAAGGTGACCGCTTTAACCACTTCACTATCCGAGCAATTAACTATAATCTGAAACGGGGCACAGGCTCTTTAATTTATCTCTGAAATTGACATTAACGCCATCGATGCTGCGGTAGTTATAAAATATAGCCGTTGTTTAATGTTTCTCACGAATTTTATTGGCTTATTAGAAATATAAACACGATAGTACTTTTAATAGGTTTCCTTTGTGCCAGTTTTTAAAACATACCGCTAAAGTTCCTTCTTTGGATCGCGATTTGAATAAAATATTAAATATTAGTTGTTTACTCAACATGTATCTAGAAACTAGTCATTATTATGCCCATCTCCTAAGAAAAGCCACATAAATAAATAAGGTTATTAGCTCCGATACTTGAGATGAAACTTATACTCAGAATAGAAACAACCGCGATCGCAGTCAACAGTCGACCGCAACTGCAACGCCTTGTACAGTTGTATTATGTAGTCTGCACTTTGTGTTTGTCTAGCACTTGAACCTTTAAAGTCACAGTCATGAAAGTAAATACCTATTACTAAACTTCTTTTTATTTACATGATTATAAACGGCCTCGTTATTGAGGCCATTGATACTATCACCTTCTTACTAAATAAACAACTCGAGGTAAAAAAAAACATCGAATATGCAGTAGAACATAAATAAAAGCTCGCTTTATGCAAAAATGGTAGATTAAACAATACTGTTTTGTGTGAGTTGCAATAAATATGTTTTAGTGACGACTTTACCAGTAAATTCAACTTCACCAACTAAACATTCCTTAATACCGGTTTTCTGGGAGACTGGGGTGCCTATCACTTGGTCCTGTGCTCTCCAACTATCCCACGGCAAAAACATGTTCTATAAATAAAACGATATTCCTACCTATGCTTAAAATAATTATGAGCCTGATCAGTTTTTAGAAAGAATTTGAATGCAGGATAACTTGTTTGAAGTCGGTGCCAAGCCAAAAAGAATACGAATGAACAATTTATAACAATTACAAAAATCTAAGCGATAATCGCTTGGCACCGACTTCAAACAGATTTTAGGTACCTAGCACACATTATAATACTACTATTTAAATGAATAAAGAATTAGGTAAAGACAAGAATTGGCACATAGTAATTTATGAAGAGCCAGTTTATTTTACGCTTTTTAGTGTTTTTTGGCAGGGCGTTTTCGTTGGATGTTTTTGGAAGTCGGTTTTTTTAATAAAAAAATTATAAAAACAATCTACATACAAAAAAGTTGCAGGAGTTTGTATGGACATCGTTCCCACCCTCCAACATATTGGATGCGTGCCAGTTTGTTCATTATTACGGCTACGTACAAAACGACAAAACAGCCGAATTAATACAGTTTAGGAAAAATGTGTTTATTTTTCCATAGTTTTATCCAAATTTTATCCTGATCCGTTTAGCAGTTATTACATGAAATAGTAACAAACATCCATGCAACCTTTGTCTCTATAATGTTGGTAAGAAGTAGTTATTTCTATCTCTCTAATAGCTTCTTGACAAGGTTAACTAGTGTGCAGATGATATTTATATTTTTTATTTTACGCTAAGGAAACAACATTAATAAAGTTATCTAGATACGAATGTCAATGTCAAAGATTGAGTGATTATATTATTTATTTATAATTAATGTTTATTATAGCGTCAGACTAGCGTGAGTATGCTCTTTTGACACATCGCTACTCACGTCATATACGAAAGCGGCTTATCGAGTGACTTAGAAAAACCCGATTTTAATCGGTATTGTTATTGTTTTAAATATTAGCTTAAGCACCTGAAAATCTGATAACTATTTATTTATAACATTATTTATTGTGTAATTATTGTTGCTTACACCAGGGTCATGTCCTTTAGTCAGCCTTACGCCCCTTGTTGAACTCTCTCCCTAATTTAGGTAAATCTCAATTATCGCCCAGTTCTTTAAACGAGGAGAACGCAAAAAAAAAGTTATAATTCCGCAGCTTAGTAATTTCCCCTTAGTCTGGTGCTAGGTGTTGAGTTTAGTTTTCTAGGTCTAGGTTTAGTTTTAGGTCTAGGTTTAGTTTTTATAAAAGAAGTTTCTGAATGTAAAGAAACGTCAGAATTAATATTTCAATTTATTTTGATATTAATAGCGAAAGTTTCATTGCAAGTAAATTCTTTAAAAAAAAGGTAAGATCTTCAATAAATGTTTAATCAATTTTATAAAAATGACTTAATTACTTACTGATCGTCAGGTCATTTTCCGTTTTCGTCTTCTATTCTATTCATATGGAATTCCTATTTCGGTAAAAGGTTTGTTAATCAAAAACAATAAAATTCTTAATAATTTGTAAATACTACTAAAAGAAATTCGGCAGAATGCGAGTCCAAATACCGAACTTTTGCATCCTTGAAGTGGTGGGAAAAGCTTTATAGCGGAAAATTATACTCAGTTGTTCTATGAAGTCAAATACTACTAATACTTGCTACTAAGTACCTTGGAGTTTCCATGGGACTACTGGAAATAAAACTTTAGAATTCATACCGTTAAATGATATGATATTTAACAAACTAATATTTTGTATCTTTACAGAATCAACGTGGTTTTCTAAGATGGCGGATCCGAAATGAAGAAGGGAGACTAGTACTATGTTACTCAGTTCTTGTGCAAACACAAAGTCCTCTACAGAAATATCTTCGTCGTCTAGGAATAACAATCGAGTCCAGAGCAGAGCTTAAACAATCAACTTTACGACTGACGTTTTCAAATGATGAACTGTCCACATAACTTTTGTGATTGTTTCAATAATTATATGATTTCAGACATTTTCGAATTTTCAAGTGTGTTTATTGTCAAGTGCGGCTTTTTTTCGAAATTATTACCATGCGTATCTATACCCTTGGTTAGGACCTACATAGTTACGTAAACTTAAATCGATATTATGTCTAAAGTGGGTAATAGAGGCGAATTAAACACTCGTAAAATGCCAATTATAATTTTAACTCTAGTGACATAATAAAGAGCAAGTAATTTCAACCTTTCAACCAAGCCTTCAATTTCAACTGGGTTATTTAAAAAAACCTTTAGAAAATGTATATGTACATGTTAAAACCTGAACATTTTACATTAGCATTAATTCTCACATCTAGTGGAAAAAATAACTAAGAATAAAAAAAAAAAGATATATTATGTTATTAGCTTTTTCCCGTGCTCCCGCCCACGTGTATATCGGATACAGCGGTAAAAAGGAGTATGGGGTATTCTGATCAGCTATAAATATTACTGTTAAGTTTAAAAAAATGCCGCTAAATAGTTTATATTTGAAAGAGTGACAACATCTGATGTATGGATTCCACGCATCCTTACAAACTTTTGCATTAATAACATCAGTAAGATGTGTTTTGTATTGTTGATTTTGTAAAAGTTAAACTACTTAATTTTTACCACCTGTGGTAATATATGTAGATTCTATAAATTCAATTCCACCTAAATAGACGCTTTATTCTATAAAGTGGTTAGTAGTTAAAATAATTCTTTATAATATTAAAAGTATACAAAGATAACTTGATTAGGAATTGATTGCTAATAAATGAATTTCCAATTAAAAGATGCGGTTAAAGAATTTGTTCTTGTCTTCGTTCCAAATTATTATTTAAACTCGACACGAACATCAACATTATTGCATGTTGTAATTCACTTATTTTGTAACAAATTACAGCCTAACAAAAGTTCTAAAATGTATAGGTATTTGAAGTACTGAAAATAGCCTATGTTAAGATGGATAGGGATATAATATAATAATATAAATAAGCTAGGGCAAGCTGTAGGGTGAAAATTGAAAAGACTGAGTTTTATTTGCCATTTATCAACAAAGTTTTTTTTAATAAAATTATGTTTAGCTATTGATCGTGTGTTTTGATTCTTTACCATTTTTTCTATACTTTCAAATTTTATAACCTGGGGAATACTTCTAGTTTAAAACTTGTCATGGCAACATCGATTGCTTTGTTGTATAGACGTGATTAATAAGATGGCCAACAAAAACTATTTACAGTACCTATTATTTAGAAAAAAAGGCTTTAAATATGTGTTGCTTGAGATTTTATAAAAATTTAAGAATATCGAGACTCGGAAAAACTTTATTTGTGGATCACACAAAGGTTTTATCCCGTGTAGGGAATGCAGGCAGTAGGCAGCGACGAGATGAAAGCCTAAAAATCACTACCTCATCTATACTTATAGATAAATATGTCTATAATCACACGTAACAAGCTACATCAGTTACAGCTGCAGTTAGTTAGGCTAGTCATATAGTCGAAACTTTCTTGGTCCCATCGACATTATTTTGGTTTTGGTTTATACTAACATCCTAGCAAGCACAATCAACTAATGAATTGAGAATACTCGTAGTATTTACCTAAATCTAATTTAGTATTAGATAGTATTACTTGTGATCTCCGTATGACGTGAGATACTTACTTGCAGGTATCCATACAGGTCCCCTATTACCTATTTAAAAGTTAGGTAACTCTTACAATAGACACAATAATTCAACAAAACGCAATATTGGACTAGCTCAATTCAGTATATTGTGTTGCTCTCAGTTCTACTGATTTTATAAGGTTATATTAAAAACATTTTCCATCATTATCATATTTAAACGAATTAAAATTCAAATTTGGGTTTATTTATAGATCTGCATTTGAATTTAAAGTCGCTTTTCGAAAAATCAATGCTTGTTCCTCAATCTAATTGGACGATTTCGTGAGAATCCGTTATTTCGAAATAAAAAAATCGGCATCCATCCTTGACATAGCATGATCATTGAAATTATTTTTGAATAAATGTTTTAATAATGTTTATTGTAATTTATTTATTTGGATCGTAGACAGACTCTGTCTACGATTTGGATGTTATGGCGATTGTCAAATGTTTGACTTGTCATTACGTGTACTGACAAGTATCTGACTTTAGGACCTATTTTTTTGTGATCAATTGATGGTCCCCAGTCTGGTTACTGTCATAAAACCTCTTTGTCTTGAAAAACTTGTCTTTCAAAATATAGAAAGAATGCATGTTTTGTTGTTAACCCCCGACGCAAAAAGAGGGGTGTTATAAGTTTGACGTGTCTGTCTGTCTGTTTGTCTGTCTGTGGCACCGTAGCCCGCGAACGTATAAAGCGATTTCAATTTAATTTTTTTTGTATGAAAGGTGAGTTACGTGCGAGTGTTCTTAGACATGTTTCATGAAAATCGGTTGTGTCGTTTAAAAGTTATCGGGGTGAAAGTGGGGAAGAATAACCGAATGTCTGCAAAAATATCATTGGAGTATGATTACTCCATTAAGTGCTTGAGTAGGGGGTTTTTAAATTTAGAATTTTAGCTTGTTACCTTATGCAGTCAATCTCAATGGGTAGGTAATTAGGAATTTTACCCATTGTTTAATGTCACGGCGTCCGACCGCAACGATTGCAATTAGTGTGCAACTATGCAATCACATTCAAGAGGTTACCTATACGGTTTACCATGACTATAAACGATTACTACTGCTAGTACCTACTCAATAACAGTGTCCGCGTCTTTAATTATTTGT
Organism: Diaphora mendica; assembly: GCA_949125395.1. NCBI lineage: Eukaryota > Metazoa > Arthropoda > Insecta > Lepidoptera > Erebidae > Diaphora > Diaphora mendica. Next base: position 15,209,473 of record OX421328.1, read on the forward strand.
AAAGTTACCTTCTTGGATATTTAAAATTGTGCTAACTAGAAAATTAGAGAATATTTTGACTCTTTATGTAATCATTGACGCCCTCGAAACGTGGCTAAAGAAAGACGATTTAGAATTGCTAGACAAAATTGGATAACAAAGGAAGTGGATGATTCCACTCAAATAACAGAGTGTGGAGGAACGCGTGTCCTGTTACTCCAACACAAAGTGAGGATCCTCCGACCAATTGACGTGATGAAGTCTGGCGGGCCACGGCCCAACGATAAATACATTAAATCCCTAAATAATTGAATGGCTTTATTGTGCCATTGTGTCACACTAAATAATTAAAAATATAAGTTAAAAAAAAACACGTTTTCAAAAGTCGGTTACAAACAAACTGACATACATACTGGTGACGTTAATAAAAAACGTGTTAACAAGAAATGGTAAAGTATATTAGGTAATAGCGGGTAATGGTCTCATTTATCAACATTTTTCTTTGATCCTGGCGATGATACATAGCCTTCCTCGAAAAATGTGCTATCGAACACTGAAAGAATTTTTCAGATCGTAATAGTAGTTCCTGAGATTGTGCTAATCTGCAAACAAAACAAACATAAAAACTATTCTGCTTCACAATAATACTAGCTGACCCACGCAACCTCGTTTGCGTCTCCTATTGCCCGTAGCGTGATAATTTTTCCCCCTTTTGAAAACATTCTTAATTGGTGCTCGGCTCCTATTGGTCTTAAAGGAATGTATAGCCTATAGCATATCCTTCTTCGATAAATGGGCTATCTAACACTGAAACAATTTCTCAAAGCGAACCAGTAGTTCCAAAGATTAGCGCGATCAAGAAAACAAACAAACAAACTCTTCGGCTTTATATATTAGTATAGATAAAAAATAAGTTTAAAACATTGTTGGTAAGTAAGGTCACGAAAAAGGTTGTCGTGCTGGATAAAAATGCTTTTGAGGTTGCGATGCGTCAGTCACAAAATGTTAATTTTATGATTGAAAAAGTCCTAGCTTACCTATGGTATTTCAATAAAAAAATAAAAGTGTAGGTCTTCGATCTAACCCTTGCATACAAAGTATTTATGAACACAGCAAAAAAAACATCATTCCTAGGTACCGACGACGCGACGTGTGATGTGAATTAATATTTGTCCCTCCGCCTTAAAGCATTGTGTTGCTAACTCGAATAAGATTCCTGAGAATATCAATTACCTAGGTATTAATCGAAAATTTGCCTTAACAGTCGATTAAATTTAGTTATCAATATGCATCTGCGTTTCGCCATAACTGTAGTAAATAATAACATGTAAAATTCCAACCTATTAAATCTTTAAATTCAGGAAATAAATAAGCATCATCATCTTCCTAGCCTTTATTATTTCCAAGATTTATTGGGGTCGTCTACTAGTTCAACCGGTTTTACCTGAATATCAGTTTTTAAACGGAGCGACTGGCATCGGACCTACGCAACCCTGAGGTTGAACTGAATTCGAATGTGGAACTAGTTGCCAGTATATTTGAGGGCACTGACTTCCCAATAACGATTGTCATAGATATTCATGACAACCGGGATCGACGGCTTAACGTGTTCTCCGAGGCACGGGCGGGAAACACCGCCATCTTCCATACTCCGGGCTGCGGAATCGAACCCGAGACCTCTAGATCGGGAGTCGCTTACGCTAACCGCTAGACGGCTAGACCAACGAGGCAGAGCAGGAAATAAATAAGCATAATGTTCGAAAAGAATTTTTATTATTTACCAATCACAATAAAAATAAGTCAAACTAACTGGGGTTTCTTGACCTGACAATTTGTTTTTTTCTTGCATTAATAAAAACACAAAATTAAATTGGAAGACTCCAATCGTATAGAATCCAAAAATCATTGTTAATTGATTCTTGTGGAATTGGTAGCACTCTCGTTTTTTTTTTTACATTTTTATGTAGAAAGACTTAATCATGAAATTTGCACACATTACGCTCTTGCTTTAAAGCATCATGCACCTCATTAGCTAGACAGAAATGAGGTCTAGCCTATATGGTCTTCTATTGAGCAATAAACTAAAACAAAACAAACAATATCAGTTAGTCTGGTCTCGGTCCAAAGTACGAACAAGGAGTTTCATAAAAACAGTTCAAGTCCAATAAAACCAGTCTGGACAACAAAGCACAACAAGAACAAGTTCTTGGAACATTTAGTCGTCGACCATGTAACCAGCGGAATTTATCATAATAAAAACAAACCAAAATTTCCACGTAATGTCCATCAGACAGATTATACGCCAAGGTATGTCAAAATAAAAGAAACACATAATCAGCGCATGATCCACACAAGATATAAATCCGACGCAGAATCACGGACAGCGTTGAATCTGAACCCGAGCACGCGACCATCTCCCCGTCTATAATGTGCAAACACGGACAACGCTGGCTTATTGTACATTAAACTTCGTGTCAATACAAAGGAAGCTGATACTCAATCTGCCTGTCTGTGCAGTGTGTTCGTCCGCACGGTTGTCCGAGTTGTAATAGTTCAATCAGATTCAGAAGCAACAATGGTCTCGATCAGTTTAGTCGTGTGTTTCGCTGTGGTCGCTGTCGCCGCCGCCACTGACGTGCAGCAATGTGCAGGTGAGACTCGCTTTTAAGAAATCATAGTCCGTTAGAACACGACCTGCTTTCGTCTCGTTTTACGTTCACAGAAAACAAGTATTTCGCTTAATATGTACAATACATCGTTTCCATGCTACGTAAACGGATGAGGTCTATTAAATTCAATAAGTAACTGTTAAAGAAGTCGTACTATCAATACATTATTATTTAATGGGAATCTACGGTAGACCGTAAAATAAAAATACTTGCTTAAATACACTAAGAAATAAAAACTTTACTTTGTCCTTTCTTTACAATTCTCACGATATTTAATAATATAAACGTTTACTATAATTTCTTGAGAAGTAGGATCTAGGTCGACATAGACACACCGATTTCTACCGCGTTACGTCTCTTGACTAGAGTGACCAATTATAATCTATTATTCCTAACAAATTGTTTTGAATTTTTATTAAGTAGTTATTTTATTTGTCACATTTTGCTAACAGTGCCTGCACCTATTTACAACAAATGGTGTTGTGATGTAGTATAATTATTTACTTTTCCCATATTGTGATATTGGTAAACTGTTTATGACAATGACGACAGCGGTAGAGCACAGTTTTTCGCTTGAAATTGTAATGTCTGGAGAAATACTTGACATAACAAAGCGCCAGGTCATAGGTCAAAGTTGAGAAATTAGGATCTCACAATCACAACCACTGTCCAAAATATTTAACTAAATTAATAAATCTGTCGACTAGAACAGAAACACATACATATATTATAACTGTTAAATTATACTTAATTAACTATATAAAAATCCATTTACGATATTAGTGTATTGACGTTAATTAGCGACAAATAAATAATTTATCTGTGCTATGTATGTATAATAGAAAATAACAACAGGTTGCTCAATCAGTCAACTGTCACCACGATCACTTTTCACAACTTGACCCACAATTTAATATTTTTTAACGTTTATTTGTAGTCTTGACACTTTTATTTTGTCGTAAAAGTGAACGCGTTATAAATTTATTGATGATTATACTCAGGAACAAAGGTACCTGTTTCGTTATGTTCTCTGTTCTTTACAACATGTTTACTAAATAGTAATAAATAAATTCAACTTTTTCAACAATTCAACTAACATTTATGCAAAATTTCATTATGATCGTTGGATTTATGAAGGTTACCAGACAGAAGGAACAGTCATTAGCTGGGACACGAATACATTTTAAAACAACTCTTCTAATTACCTATTAAATAGTTTAAAATAGGATATTTCAATTATCATCAACAGCCTTTAACAGTCCCCTGGACATGGATTTCTCCTTAAGGAGGAGGTCCTAAAAGCTATCCCCTGCCTTTTAAAAGATAAGACGTCTCCAATTATACTGTGTTACTGGTAATACTAGTCTTAAGTGCCCATTCTTGTTAAATGTTTTTTTACGACGCAGTTACCTCAGGATCCCTACAGTACAATGGATTAAAAACGATGCAATTACGGCATGTGCACTTTTATGCGATTAAAGAACCAGTTTCACACGGCTTCTTCGAGAAGTTTATGATTTAATTACGTTTACAACGAGTGTGACCTCAGACTTTTCCATGTACAGCTTAGTCGATACACTAGCTCTTATCTGTATGTTTCGTTTACAGATAATTACTAAATCGGAAAAAATAATATTAGTAGTTTATTTAACGCTGTTCCTACTCGTGTTTGTACATAACTGGCCTTGTCTGGATTTCTGGACCCGTGTGTTTCATAGAAATCAAAAAGACGAACGATAAATGCTGTCAGGGTATAAATGAAAATACGGTGATTAAAGGTTCAGATTAAATTTTATCTGTACTCCTACTCCACATATTTAACATCATTATTTAGATAATTGTTTATATAATACACATGGTTGAAAAAACTCCAATAGCTTGATACCTTTGTGGCTAGAAGCAATATCAGCACATTACCTGAGAAAATTGCGATTGATTGCCGTTTTATTTCGCTGTACCAAGCGATATAACTTTGCGTCTATGAAAATTGACAATATACGGTAGGATAGCTTTAGGATTTGCTTAGAATAGATTCGAATTAAATCGATTCAATTAATTCTAGCAGATATTCAAGTTTACTGAATGGAGATCCATAGCCATTGAAGCTACTCTAAAATTAATAGACTAACAGATACTTGTCCTATACAGTGGCATCAGATGGTAGTCAGGATAATATTTTATTGTTATTCTAGCGATAAGTAGGTATTCGGTACTTCTGAATAAGAACAATGAATCGCTATTTTTTTTTCAAACATACACACATCAAAAGTGTCTAGGGATCAAGCATTTTTATGCGGATTTCTTGAGATTGAGATGTGGCTTTGAACCTGGCCTGCTCAGTCGCCAGACTTGAACCCGATTGAGCATGCATGGGATATGCTACAGAGAAGAGCTCTGCCGAATATGGAGGGTATCCAGTCGCAAGAAGACCTTTTTTTGTTGTTGCAACGAACATGGGCGGCCATTCCACAGCGTGATTTGGATGAACTCATTTTGAGTATGCCAAACCGATTCTTGTGTTGTTAGTGTTCGCGGTAGAAACACGGATTATTAATTGTTTAAGTTACCTAATAAAATTTTAAAGAAAACTGTTATTTCAGTCTTTTTTTCGAACTTTAATGTTAGTGGTTCAAATGTCAAAAATCCCTTTATTAGGAAAATGGCAAATTTCTTTATTAATGCAAAGGTGACTTGGTTTATCGTTACTGTGACAAACGAAAACACTTTATTTGATGAATCCTTAAAGAAAATTTTAATTAATATCAATCAGGAGAAAAGTTATTGCAAAAATATATGTTGATCCCTAGACACATATGTTGATCCCTAGACACTTTTGATGTGTGTATATTAGAATCAATATTATAAGTATGGATACCAAACAAATTATAAAGTTTTATTATTCTGATCTGAACACAAGCCTTAAGAAAAAAACCTTAAAAAAGGCTTTTTTCTTCTCTCCTACTTTTTATTTATTTTAACTAATTATTGACATAAAAGTTAATATTTGTTATAATTTGAAAGAAAAATAGCATTGACAAACATTCGTAAAATATAATTAATTAAAACCAAACTTTATAACAGACTAGCTTTTACACGCGGTTTCGCTCACGCATACTTTCATCCCCTGATTTACTGCCTTAGGGGTGCATTTCAAAAGTTCCTTTCTTAGTGCTCACTTACGTTATACAAAGAACCTATATGCAAAATTTCAGGATTCTAGCTTCAGCGGTTTGGGCTGTGCGTTGAGTAAGGTGACTGACTGACTGACATACCTAGAGAGGTATGTCAGTCAGTCAGTCACCTTACTCTTTTATATATATAGATAGATTAAAAATGTATGAATAAAAAGTACGCATAACATTCATACAAATCATAACAGAGGATGAGTTACAAAGACATAAACGTAACAATCCTAATTTCGCTGTAATTTAACAAAATAATTTTAAAATCCAGAATGGCATATTTGGCTTAACGTACCATGTAGTTAACCAAGAATGTACCATATCCAAACGTCAGTTATTACTTTTATGTTAAGTATTCTTGTTAACCATTTCGTCTTTAGTTGTGTGGTACTGCGATAAGTGGAATTTAAATTCGTTGCCGTCTTTATTGGTATTCCAACTATTACCTGACTTTTAACAACGATTTTATGATGTAATATTTATTTTTTGGTTTAAATAGTATTGCGCAATTTAGCCTTGTATTTTAGATTTTCATAGGATATGTTGATACTAAAATGCTAATTTTAGCGCCTGCACGTGTTATTTAATCTACACTTCTACATCTACACTATAATCTACACTTCTACACTATTATATATTATAGAGTTTGTGACGTTGTAGGCGGTAATCTCTGGATCTACTGAACCGATTTTGAACATTATTTTACACTGCGTTATTTGTGAGTGACATAGGATTTATAATAACCCGAAAAGTGGAAAGACTTTTTTGTGGTAGCCGGATTTGCAAAGTAAGTAGGAGAAAAAAATGTTTACCGCCCAACGAAGTGGGCACGGGTCAGCTAGTGTTAAATATGTTGATATATTATGCTACTTCGCTGCTTGTCTGAACGAACGAACGTTGGTCTTACACCAAGTTTTACAAGAGATACTAATGTTCTGATATGAAAATAATAATAGGTTCATAAACCTTTCCCATACGAAAGACAAAAATGCATCCTGTAGTATTCTACATATGAACAGAGATTAAATCTCTGTTCTTATGTAGAATACCAACAACTAAACCTCATATTTGGTTTTGTTATTCACAGCTTAATAATGTAGGTACTAGGCTGTAAAAACTATTGATTTATAAGTGTGTGGTTATCATGATTAAAACTAGCCTAAATGTTATTCTGATATAGCTAAATTATTGTGATGTTTAATAATATCCATTCAGTAGTTTCACTATCATTTAATAAACTAGATTTTGTCCGCGTTTCCGCCACTGTGTATGTTGGTCATCGTGGTAAATAAATAATAGCGTATGTGTTATTTTGAAAAAGCTACATTACAGTAAAATGCATTTATGGTAAACAGACTGCTGATGAACATACTTATATTATAGATAAATTACACATAGACACATAACAAACGTACGTGTTCATCACACAGAAATTTGTCCTGGGCGGGAATCGAACACACGAGCTCTGGTTTAACTGTCAGGATAACTTACCACTAGACCAACAGATCCGTCAAAACGTTTAAATAGGTATCATAGATACCAATTCATATATCTATTGTTTACTTCATATCTCATATTTACACACATATAAGATAAGTAAGTTCAAAATATACAAACCGGACCCTTGAGCTGTGGTAAACGTTAAAAGTGAAAGTCCACACATTACGGCTACGCGATATCATTTATTACAATCACGACATAACTAATGTAAATATTTAAAGAACATCTTTCATAATGATTTATTGGTAACAGAAATCACTGTTTTTGTGTATCACCCACAAAAAAGAAGGAGAAAAGGGTAATGGACTAATCTCAATGTTATGTAGGTACGTAATAAAATAAAATCATCTCATCACTTCGTAAACAGCTTTTGATAGTCTACTGCATAACATAGTCCTCTCTTTTCCTTCTCTTTGCAGTGCTGCTTTCCTGTACGGCCCGTATTCACTTTGATTAGTGCGAGTGCAGATTTGAAGCGCAGGCGATCAACGATTGGTAGAAAAAAATACGTGTGGACCGCGAATTCGCTATCCACATGTACTTTCCACCAATCACCGATCACCCGCACTAAGCATCTGCACTCGCACTAAGCAAAGTGAATACAGGCCTGTACACTATGCTCAATTACTCAGCTCCACAGACTAATAACTCAGCTCTAGACCGACACGCATGACGCACGGGTAGTGTGTTGACACTCCGCACTTTTCAACCGTCACCACACGAGCCCGAAAAACATAATAATATAGACAAGTTAGACAACATACGAATCTTATCATGTAGGCACAGGAACCTAGGATGTATAGAGTGGGTGGTGATCGAGAGATTTACAAGTTGTAAACCTACTTAAACGGAATAGTGGTAAATTAAAAACACTTCCTTTAAAGGCTTATCTCGACCTCAGCGGGTAATAAAACACTACAGGCTGAAGATAATCATTTCCTCGGTGATAGTTTTCTCATTATCTATCATCTCAGCCAAAAGACGGTGTGACGGGTGACTTGACGGCCAATTATACGCAAAAAACATACAATATTAGAGTAGGTACCTAACCAATAAGCATGTTGTTAAAGTTACTGTGTGTATGTGTTTAGTTTAATATAAAGTTTCTCTACATGTATTCAGTGTTACAGGTGAGGTCATATTTATTATTTCGGAATAATGTTGAAGCAAAAAAATGAAAACAGTTTTTGCTCAATGTCTGGGACAATTAAGATTAATTACTGAAGCGTTGTATAATAAATAACATGTCTCGATTTAATTAAAGTTTTTTTAGTTAATAGCATTTAGTTTACGGAATTCTATAATTAACAAATAGATTGCACAAATTGTGTTTTGGTTTAGGGATCTCATAGCTGCTTCCCACTGCTACGAGTGTTGTGGGTCTGATCCATACATGGGAAAATATTAACGACTTTCATGTATGTTTGTAAAGTCCCCTGCAACACATGATATATACCTAACGCGGGAATTTTCTTTTAAAAATTAACATTTTTAATAGAAGTTCATTGGGTCCGTAGTCATAACGACAAATTCTATTATTTTAACCACATTCGTCTGTCTGTTTCTCACGGGTTTCTCTAGTTAAAGAGCTATGCTTCGACACATAATTGGATCCATTCGACTGGATCGATACCACGGAGTCACAAAAAACCTTTGTTAGGCAATTTCATATTTAGTTATCAACGCGTGAGCGAGGTTAGCAGAAGCCCGAAACTCACACAAAGGTAGACCCATATTGGTTGTTATCTCATCCCATAATGTGGGTCACCATGCTGCATCGTCTGCATTCGCAATGAGTAGGTATGGTGTGCATCACTCTTGGATTCTGCTCATGCTTTCCATCCATCTTATTCAGACATTCCATCCTGCTGATTCTTTCCAGTAGAGTTACTTCATATAGATATAAAATTCGTTGGTTTGTTCGCCCACTGTACCATAAAAAGATGGTCACTAATGCGATCAATTAGTATTTTGCCTTTAGGAACAAATTCCTTATCATCATCTTCCTAGCCTTATTCCAAATATTTGGGTCGGCTGCTAGTTCAACCGGTTTTATCTGAATATTAGTTTTTACACGGAGCGACTGGCATCGGACCTCCGCAACCCTGAGGGTGAACTGAATTCGAAGGTTGAACTAGTTGTCAGTATATTTGAGGGCACAGACTTCCCAATAACGATTGCCATAGGTGTTCATGACAACCGGGACCGACGGCTTAACGTGCTCTCCGAGGCACGGGAGGGAAACACCGCCATCCTCCATACTCCGCTAGGCATAGGCTGCTATTAAGAATTATTTGCAAGAGAAACCCAACAGCAGTCCGACCCGGGGATTGAACCCGAGACCTCTTGATCTGCAGTCGCTTCAATAACCAGTAGACCAATTCCTTAGATAGGTAAAATTGTTACTTGTTTAAAACGATGCAATAATACGCGTGACCCCACACGCACTTGAATTTATTTTTATACTAGCGACCTGCCCCGGCTTCGCACGGGTGGATTTCAGATGCACCCACCCACCGACGACGACATTTTAATTCTGTAATATCTTCAAAAATATTAATTTAAACCACATACTAAGGGCCATATTGGTCTATATTAAATGCACAATGTATTTAAGGTACTTAATTGGTTAAGGGTTAATACTGTATTGCTTAAAATCGCTTCGTAAATAAGCCATTATTTCTCGTAAAAAGAAAGGAATAAGAAGTAAAATTTTAACAAAAACCAACTTCAAGGTTTGACTCGATTTCTCTTGGATGCCATCATCAGATCTAAGTGATTATCATGGTACCTCTTTTCCATTGAAAAAGAATCATCAAAATCGGTTCATAAACGACGAAGTTATCCGCGAAGACACATAAAAAATAAACATTATAATTATACGGTCGAATTGAGAACCTCCTCCTTTTTTGAAGTCGGTTAAAAATGGTTATTGTGGGTTATTCCTAAGAGATAGACATATACCATTGCGGACTTTTTTGTAGACCTTTTTAAGGTGTACAATACTGTAGTACATTATTTTGATCTAGCGTCAGCGATCAGCGTCTGCAATGTAAGCATAAAAAAATGGGTATATTTACGACATCACATTAGAAACCTCTAAAATTATCAATGTTTCTCTACTATATTATGCATGTATTATACATATAAACCTTCCTCTTGAATCACTCTATCTATTAAAGATAACTGCATCAAAATCCGTTGCGTAGTTTTAAAGATCTACGCATTTATAGGGACAGACAGAGGACGGAAGCGACTTTGTTTTATACTATGTAGTGATTAAGTATATTTCCTTATATAAAAAAAACAATAATAATTATTTATATGACCTCACATTCTAGTTTTACTTTTAAATTATTTGCATTCGTATCATAAATATATTTTAAACTACCAACAGTCTGGTCACGAATGTCCGTGATTTGTTGTTATGCATACAAATGCGCTTATTGACGCATGTTTTTGTTAACAAAGCACACTTTGTTAACAAAAACATGCGATTGCTTTTATTTTATGTTATACTAGCTGACCCGGCGAACTTCGTACCGCCATATTTACATATCTGTCTCAGCTTCCCACAGGCAGTGTACAGTCGCAGACAAAAAAAAACACTTTTCCCGTTCTTTCTAGCAAAAAAAGAATGAATGAAATCGGACTATGTGTTATTGAATTACAACCAAGTACAAATTTTGACTTTCATCCCCTCTCTCTAGGATACCGTGCTGAATTTCGGGATAAAAAGTATCCTATGTCCTACCTCGTAGTGTGAACTCAAATCATGCCAAGTTTCATTTCAATCCGTTCAGTAGTTTCGACGTGATGCGCGGCCAAGATACAGACAGACAGACAGACAAGGTAGTAGAGCCACGCTGATTTCAGCACGAACGGGCCGGCTCGACCGGGGCGGTACTACCCTCGCACAGAAAATCAACGTAAAATGACAGCAGCAGTGCTGTCGTGTTTCGTTGGTGAGTGCGAGGCCGGAGGCCCAATTAGTCTAGTCAACAAGTTCCATACTTGTTGACTGGACTAAAAGATGCAGCAGCATCACTAGGCCGCCATAGTGTGGGTCGCCATGCTGCATTGTCTGCATTCGCAATTAGTATGGTGACCACCACTCTTGGATTCTGCTTATGTTTTCCATCAGGCAGAGTAGAGTCATTTTGGCGGGCCAAACATAAAAAAAAAAAAAAAAAAAAGACCGACAGACAGACAGACAGACGAAAATGAAAAAAATTTTTTTTTTTTTTTTTTTTTTTTTTTTTATGGAATAGACCGGCAAACGAGCAGACGTATCGCCTGATGGTAAGCGATTACCGCCGCCCATGGACACCCGCAACACCAGAGGCGTCACAAGTGCGTTACCGGCCTTTGGGGGATGGGGAGGGGAGGAAGGGGGAGGGGTTGGGGTATGGGCCTCCGGTATCCTCACTCACTCGGTGAAACACAGCGCAAGCACTATTTCACACCGGTTTTCTGTGAGGCCGTGGTATCACTCCGGTCGAGCCGGCCCATTCATGCCGAAGCGTGGCTCTCCCACGGTGACAAATTACAGTTTTGGGTTCAGTATCGATTATAGAGAGCCCTCCAAATTTTCTAAATATCTTTAATGTACAGAATTGGACCTGTTACATTTTTATTATAAGTAGTATATAGATTTGTATATACATACATTATATATACCAAAAGATTATTTTTTACTGACTATATTTTTGAAGAAAGAGACACCTCTTGTATGTAAATTAACTACAATCAATACATACATAATAATATTTAATAAGTAGGTAACCAATTACTGTTTGAGATAAATGGTAACAATACAGAATCGAATTAAAGTCCAACTACTAAAATTAAACTATAATTGTGGTACCTACTTTGCATGAAATTCCTAGTATTATAAGTTGTGAAACAATTACAGCTGAAGTAGTTATAAACTTATAACATATTTCATAATTTAACTTATTTGTCGGGACTCTGTGAACTTTTTGAAGTACTTGCTTATTGAGACCTTTTCACTTCAACAGGTTCTTCTCGTAGACCCCAGCTAGGGTCTCGGGGTAACTTTTCCAGGTATAATGTCTGTTCAAGTGGTAATCCGCGCCGCTTGCAACCACAGGCGGGTCAATGGGTTGGGTCCAGATAGGCCCTTTGGTATTTTTTTTTTTAATGGGACTAATCCCGCCCACACGCCCACCACTGTAACTCCTGTACACCAGGATCAACAGCGGTGACCCACGAAAACACCGAGTTATGACACTCGGGAAGTCCCAGGCCCTTTGGTAGTTCAGTCCAGTGGGGGGACGTAACTAACTGGGTCGTGTCTTTGTGGGTAGGCCCCACGAGGTGACAGTCCTGTCAGTGACGCCCGGGTCTTGTCCACGTCGGCCCGTACGAACAGGTTTCTACTCAGGCGTCCCACGAAGTCGTCCAGGCGCTCAACGCGCAGATCCCTGGAGATCGTCTTGTTCCGCACAAATCGAGGGGCATTTGCGAGGGTGCGCAGTGCGAGTGACTGCTGCGCACGCAGCCGACGGCGGTTTGTCTCGGAAACGAGTGCGAACCAGGCCGGGGCACCATAAGTTAGTCGGGTGCGAATGTACGCATTGTACACTTCGAGCTTCGCGCGGAGCGGCAGTCGGGACGCTAGTACGGGCCGCAAAAGGGAACGCGCGGCGCGAACCTGGGCAACGACGTTGTTTACGTGGGGCTTCATGGAGAGAGTGCGATCGAAGGTCACGCCGAGGTATTTTACCGTCGGGGACCACTCGATATTCTGCCCCATGAGTTTTAGCTGCGGCAGGGTCACGCTTCCAATAGAGATCGCCTGAGTCTTTGCCACGTTGACCGTCAGTCTCCAGTCCTTCAGCCAGCTGGGAAGTGCATCTAGAGTATGCTGCATCTTGGTTACAGCGTTGGCACCGTTTTGTGACGTGGTAATGTAGGCCGCATCGTCGGTGTACAGCGGAAGTTTTACGCCGTCGTTGACGGGGATGTCGTCTGTGTACCAAGAATAGCACACTGGAGATAGGCAACTTCCTTGTGGCACACCGGCAAAGATGTGTCGCTCTGTAGACACGGCGCTTTCAACCGCCACTTGAAAACGTCTGTTTTGCAGAAAGGTGGCCACGATCTTCACTACTCGACGGGGAGTAGCAGATGTGGACAGCCTGTACAGCAGGCCGGCGTGCAAGACTGCAACGACCCGCTCGCGCTTGTTACGCGCTACCGCGATGTCGTGCAGTAGGTACCCTCGCGAGTTGGTGTGTCGTGGAATGTTTGGTTCGAAACCCGAACTGTTTGTCGCGTGGCTGAAGGTGTGGTATCATGTGATTGAGACCTTTTAAAAGCTCGTTCCTTTTTTCACAAATTCGAAGAAAGTTGTTTTAACCGACTTCCAAAAAGCAGGAGGTTCTTTCTATGTTCCACTGAATGTATTTTTTACATATCATTGTCTGTTGTTCACGTATGGAAAATTTATACCGACCTATTTTATTTTATTGGGATGGCAAGCAATTTAAAATAAATAATTATGTATCTGTCTAGGTTATACCTAGGTAAAATAAATATTATCTAATAAGACAGAGGTTGAGACCAAGGTCTTTGACATATTTTTCATTAATATACTATTGACTTTACACCTATGGCAGTAAAATATACTTACGTAAATTACTTTAGCAGATTTAATTATTATGTACCTACCCATGTGCCGGTTAACATATTTTGCAAAGGCGCATAAATAATGACATGAAAACTTAACAATGCTTAAATATCAAGATGTGATAGATAGGTGTTGAAAATTAAATAATAAGTGGTAACCACGCTCACATAAACACATTGAGAAGTTAAACAATCTTAGCTAGGTCAATCTATGGATGGGTGACCATTGTTAACCCTTATCACCTAATACCTAACAACTTGGGTTGTTGGAGTTTGATGGTGACAGTCGCTCCATATAAAAAATCGAAGTTTACCTGTAATAAAGACAATCTCAAATTAACATAAGATAACTATAAATTATCAAAATTAAAAAAAAGTAAAAAACACATTATGCGCTTTCATTTGAGTGAGACTCGATGATATTTTTGCAGACCTTCGGTTACTCTTCTCCACTTTCACCCCCATAACTTTTAAACGGCTCAACCGATTTTCATGAAACATGTCTAAGAACACTCGCACGTCACTCACCTTTCATACAAAAAAAAACTAAATTGAAATCACTTCATTCGTTCGGGAGCTACGGTGCCACAGACAGACAGACAGACACGTGAAACTTATTACACCCCTATTTTTGGTCAGGGGTTAAAAAAAGACTCGGAGGAACAAAGCAACAATTCTGAAGCAACGAAAATATTTTAATCAAAAGATTTAGGTACAGAAATCTGGTGTGATAGAAATAGAGGGTACCCCTTCCAGTTATCAGAATAATTTAAATTAATAATTCTGTCTGCGACTAATTTCTACCTCTAAGGAGAGTCATCGTTAACAGCCTTTCACTGTCCACTGTTGGACATAAGCCTCTCCTGAAAAAGGAGGTTTTGGCCTAGAATAGCACACTGGCTTGAGGGGTTGATATGAGGCTTGTATCAAATTTTCCTTCTCTTTTCTACGGAGATTACTTACATATTTATTCATATTTAAAAGTTGTTTTAAGTTCTCATGTTTTTATGCTGTTATCTAAGACATAATATTGCAAGAAATAGCAGAGATAAAAAACAAAGCAATATAAATCAATCAGTTTTTATTTCATGACAAAAATCTTTAACTTTTGATCGACAAGAACAACCTTACCTACACGAATAAAAACAACGTTTTTGTATCATTGATGTCAGTTACAAACTTTTTAACTACTCGTATACTTTTTATAAAATACTACTTCTACTACCGTGATTACATTTATGAGAAACTTAATCCGGCTTCGAGCGAAAGTCTGAAATTCTAGAATGTCCTCTACTAGGTATAATATCCTTGTATTACTATTAAGTACACATTATGAACCTTATTCTTGAATCATTCTATCTATTGCTGAAAACTGCATCAAAGTTGCTAATGCTGTTAAGTAGTTTAAAAGATCTAAGCGAACAGATAGCGGAAGTGACTTCATTTTATACATACTATGTAAAAAAGATAAGGAAGAAAAGTGATATGAAAAATGGGTAAAAACGATCTTTGACGCACCGGCACACTATCAAACAAGCCGCCTGCGCCGCACCCGCCTTTGATTCGTGTCAGCGTTCCTTTGACAACGAACGGCACGCGTCGGGGCGGCACGATCAAAATGACACTATGAAAATGAAGAAACTATACATCGTGTCAAAACTAGACCTCAATCGGTACAGGGCTTCTAAAGTTTTCGAACCGTAAATAAAAAAACTTAATATTTTATATAAAGGCGTCGCTCGTTAATTTTGTTTTTATTTCCTTGAAAAGGTTTACAATAAGTAAAGTATCTCCGCTTTAGGATCATTTTATGCGTACAATAAGTCGTTACGCCCAGTCAATAAACTCATAAAACTAGTTTTATTCCACTTTAGTCCTCGTCTTTGCTAAGGCTAGTATGGACATGAAGAATATTACAGGAAGTATCATTTTATAGCCAGATTGACATTTTCAAATGTAAAATACGTTTCTTGGAAAGAATATTCCTTTTATATTGAAGGAGGGCTAACAAACGGGTCCTCCAGGATTAAGAGGGGATAGGGGACAGTTTAGGCTCCAACTGTTACAAATATTATTAGCAATTTAAAAAAAGTTTAATAAAATGCAGCTATTTTAATGGAAAATTTTAATTGCGTCAGTTGTTATGTTAATTAGTGTATCAAACTCGCACGTGTCAATGCGGACGTCAGAGATCATCATTCGGCTTTATACATTTTTAAAACTTATTGTAACTATTTAATTAAAAGATTAATTATATAAAAATAGACCAAAATCTATAAAAAATAATCTTATATTTAAATATGAGACGCAGTATTTTCCTAATTTTTTTTTTCTTATTACTATTAAATTAATAATAAAATAAGAATTTAAATAATTTAAATTAAAAGAATTTACGGCCATACTTAAATAATGAATTGTTAGTAGAATGCATTAGGTAAATAAAAATTATTTTAGTTAATAATATTTATAATTAATAAACTGGCTAACATCCATGTAACAATACACTAAACTTAATTATAATTAATAGTCAAATAGATGTTCATTTTATTTCCATTTCATTAATTATTTTGAATCTTACTTTATTACAAGCATTTTATTAATTTGCAATGTATGTATGTATGCTTGTATGTTCGGGTGGAATCTTGCAACTCAATTTTAACAGCAGATATCTTCAACCGATTTTGCTGAAATTTTGCAGGCATATGTATACAGCGTGACAATACAATATTATAATGACATGGAGCTGATCTGATGCTGGAGCTGGAAGATGGCCATAGGAACTCTGTAAAGAAACGTCGCAACATCATCGAGTTTGGACTCGTTTGATTCGTCTCGAGACATTCTAGTAAAAGTTGTTATTAGAAAGCTTTTTAATTTAATTTACTTATTTTAATTTAATTTATAAACGCCTATTTGTACTTTTTTACAATTACACACATCAAAAGTGTCTAGGGATCAACATATGTGTCTAGGGATCAACATATATTTTTGCAATAACTTTTCTCCTGATTGATATTAATTAAAATTTTCTTTAAGGATTCATCAAATAAAGTGTTTTCGTTTGTCACAGTAACGATAAACCAAGTCACCTTTGCATTAATAAAGAAATTTGCCATTTTCCTAATAAAGGGTATTTCACATTTGAACCACTAACATTAAAGTTCGAAAAAAAGACTGAAATAACAGTTTTCTTTAAAATGTTATTAGGTAACTTAAACAATTAATAATTCGTGTTTCTACCGCGAACACTAACAACACAAGAATCGGTTTGGCATACTCAAAATGAGTTCATCCAAATCACGCTGTGGAATGGCCGCCCATGTTCGTTGCAACAACAAAAAAAGGTCTTCTTGCGACTGGATACCCTCCATATTCGGCAGAGCTCTTCTCTGTAGCATATCCCATGCATGCTGTCTGGCGACTGAGCAGGCCAGGGCCAAAGCCACATCTCAATCTCAAGAAATCCGCATAAAAATGCTTGATCCCTAGACACTTTTGATGTGTGTAGTTGTTACAATTTTCGGCTATTAACTTCGATGATAAATTTATTTTATGTTATGGTTTTGGAGCGATCGTTAATCTCCTATAAAATGATCTATCTATCTGTTTCTATAATAGACTAGAAAAAAACTTACCTACTTGATCTAGGTACTTATGGACCAAGAGCTACTGAACCTTTCGACCAACGGTGTGTCTGTAAGGCTAGAAACTCTTGTAGTGATGAGTCATAACGTGCTAAGTACGTAACCATCGCCTGGCAGGCCTCAGCCCTGCACATCATCATCTTTCATGGTTTTGAAAGTGTAAAAAAAATGACACAAAAAAACTTGTCTCAAGGTAGTAGAGCCACGCTGATTTCAGCACGAACGGGCCGGCTCGACCGGGGCGGTACTACCCTCGCACAGAAAATCAACGTAAAATGACAGCGTTAGTGCTGTCGTGTTTCGTTGGTGAGTGCGAGACCGGAGGCCCAATTAGTCTAGTCAACAAGTTCCACACTTGTTGACTAGACTAAAAGATGCAGCAGCATCACTAGGCCGCCACAGTGTGGGTCGCCATACTGCATTGTCTGCATTCGCAATGAGTATGGTGACCACCACTCTTGGATTCTGCTTATGTTTTCCATCAGGCAGAGTAGCAAGTAAAAATGTGTCTGAGAACACTTGGTCGGTCCTAACACGATAAACTTCTCATTATTAGTCATAAATAACATTAAATCGTCGGAAGCATCTAAATCAATGCAATATACATTTCAACTAATCGATATATATGATTTTTTATGAACAAAAATAAAGCATTGCCCACACTATTGTGCGTATCTATATATATACTTATAATAAAATTGTAACAGGTCAAGTCTGTACATTAAAGATATTTTGAAAAACATTTTTGGAGGGTTATATATAATCGATACTGAAGCCAAAACTGTATTTTTTTTCATTTTTGTCTGTCTTCTGTCTGTCCGTCTGTCTGTCTGTCTGTCTGTATCTTGGCCGCGCATCACGCCGAAACTACGAAATGGATTCAAATAAAACTTGGCATGATTTGAGTTCATACTACGAGGTAGGACATAGGATAATTTTTATCCTGAAATCCTGCACGGTATCCTGGAGAGAGGGGATGAAAGTCAAAATATGTACTTAGTTGTAATTCAATAACACATAGCCCGATTTCATTCATTCTTTTTTTGCTAGAAAGAAAAAAAAAAAAGATAACGGGAAAAGTCTTTTTTTTTTGTCTGCGACTGTACACTGCCTGTGGGAAGCTGAGACAGATATGTAAATATGGCGGTACGAAGTTCGCCGGGTCAGCTAGTGACACATATAAATACAAATGTAGATATATATAAATGTATGTATGTCAAAGCGAAATTGAAAAGATGATTAATATTTGTCTACTGAATGTCAAAAGTGGCCATGATGAAATCCTGGATCTAGAGGAGTCAAAGATAATACTAGTGGTACAAAAAATATCAACTATATAGTGAATTTTTTTTTTTTGAAATTTTGACTTAATTCTTTTGGATTTTTTTCGTTTAAATTTTATTAGGTTTCTTTTGTCAAGGCTTATACCTCTAGATCCAGGATTTCATCATGGCCACTTTTGACATTCAGTAGACAAATATTAATCATCTTTTCAATTTGGCTTTGATATATATACATTTATATATATGTCAATGGGCAATGCTTTATTTTTGTTCATAAAAAATCGTATATATCGATTAGTTGAAATGTATATTGCATTGATTTAGATGCTTCCGATGATTTAATGTTATTTATGACTAATAATGAGAAGTTTGTCGAGTTAGGACCGACCAAGTGTTCTCAGACACATTTTTACTTGCACTCAAGTGCTATCTTTCTCCTCACCTGTCTAGGAAATATGGTGGCTTGCACCGCCGGTCATTGTTCCTACTTTCTTTAAATCGCTCAGACAAACATATATATGAATTACAAATTTACAGAATAAAATTTATTTACATTGATGATGTAATTGAAGAAATGTGTGTCTTTCTGTTTGCCTGGCAGGTACTAGTGCTCATCGGAATCGCCTGTCATTTTGTTTTTGAACTTCTTAACGAATGATCTAAATCCTATAAAAATTTCAGCCCTACAGGAACAAGTTTTTTTGTGTCATTTTTTTTACACTTTCAAAACCATGAAATATGATGATGTGCAGGGCTGAGGCCTGCCAGGCGATGGTTACGTACTAAGCACGTTATGACTCATCACTACAAGAGTTTCTAGCCTTACAGACACACCGTTGGTCGAAAGATTCAGTAGCTCTCTCACTATTATTCATTACCTGACTGAGTTCTTCTACCCTATTCAAGGCTCGACATTGACAGAAAAGCCGCCTTAGCCAAGCTGCAGGTGTCTCGCGTCGATTTTTTTGTAACAATCGTTAAATCGTATATTCTTTTGTATTATTGGCTAGTGTTATGTTATGACCACGAGACTCAGCCTTGAGAGACGTCATTCTCACACATTTGCTAGTTTTCCATTACGTTTACGTTTGTAGAACAATACTTGACTAGGAATGCTGGTTTTATAAAAGTCTGGGCAAGTGGTCCAAATAAGAGATTGATACAATCAGACTTCATTTTTTCTTAGTTACTGTTTTTCGTACAGAATTTTGATAGACAGGCAAATATGTGAGCCAGTTTTTATCGATGTAAGCACCGGTAGTCACTTACCTTCACATTTGCTCTTTTATCTCTGTATACAAAAATTTTTAACTAGTTTTTTAACGTATGACCGACAGACAAAACCGGTTTATACTGCTTTTTATACAATCACTGGCAACCACTTATTTTAGCAAATACTCAGGTGTTAATTACACCAACCATCTACAACTTTTTGTAGATATTTATATGTTTTAGCAATTGTGTATGTTGCATGCTTCCTAGAAACTGGTGGAGCAAAGGCATACATATTTTTGTACAAGTGGAATGTTTATTTTTTTATTTTACTTAAAAACACAGTGTTTAAATCACAGAACAGACTCTAAAAGTATTTTCCGTTCTGTGGTTTATATATAAAACCCATTAAACACGTACTACCTACCTACCGTACGTGTACCTACTGTAGGTATTTGCGAAAAGGATTTTTATTTCCAAGCATTTAGGTAAGTAGGTACTTTGTAAAGTTATCAGAGTTAAGGCCGCCATACACGTTACAGTATACTTACGCAAGTCCAAACCTGCACTAGTAGGTATACTGTAACGTGTGTTGGAAGAGACTTGTGCAAATTTTTGACTTGCACAAGTTTCAATTCCCGACTTGTGCAAATATACTTTAGCACTTGAACGTATATGTAAGGAAAATTATAACCAATCAATTTTGCTTTATGAATAGGTACACATATTACGATACAATTAATTACAATTCATGAAATCGGATGTAACTGGTTCATCCAATGTGAGGGCATCACATTATCGGTTTTTATGGAGAGGGGGAGGCTTATGTCCAGCAGTGGACGTCTTTCAGCTCAGATGATGATGAATAATTCTTTGGGGAGTAATTTACATTAATGCATTAAATAAACACTCTCGTTCCTACTATTAACCTTGCACACAAATGAAAGTGGCGTAATGATCCCTCGTTATTTAATTTATCGATATTTAATAATAAAGCATAATAATACCTTATTATATCATAACATAATAATAATGGAAGTGAACTGTCCAAGACCTTGATGGTTGGTGGCGGTGCTCTTTGGAGACAACCTTCGTTCAACAGTGATTTTATTAAAACATTTTTTTTCTTCTTTTTTAACCGACTTCAAAAAAGGAGGAGGTTTCTCAATTACACCGGATATTTTTTTTATGTGTGTTCGCGGATAACTTCGTCGTTTATGAACCAATTTTGATGGTTCTATTTTTGTTGGAAAGGAAATGTCCCAACGGTGGTACCATGGATCATGGTACCACCGTTGGGACATTTCGAACCCTTACAAGACAGGAAACAAGACGAACCATTTACCATCCATGAAGGAAACTAGAATCTGATGATGGCATCTCAGAGAAATCGCGGAGGAACCTTCGAAATTCGTAGGGGGGACTAGTGCATTTTGAAAAGAAAACTCCCGTATTAGGAGTATATATCCTGTGTCGTGGGAGACTTTATTTATTATAAACTTTATGCAGTTTTGTACATCGGCGGACTTAATGCCCAAGGCATTCTCTACCAGTCAACCTTAAGGTGGTGGAGAATTTTTATAAGGTAGGTGCACATAGGTTACAGATGAAGCAGTAAATAAAAAGGTAACAGTTAACTGCATACAAAAACTTATGAACAAATACATATATAAGAAAACAATACATACAACTTTATATGTAATGCTTACATTTTTACCTTAAGCTCGAAGTTCTATTCCATGTCATATTATTTTAGGGCAACTATATGTAAAAATGAGAGTAGGTTGTTGCATTGTTTACAGATTAACAGCTGAGAGTTGTTGAAAAGTTGCTCAACGACTCCTGCTGGGGTCAAAATGACAGTCATGTAACAGATAACAGAAATTCGTGGCGTAACATTTAAAATGTCGTATTGCTTTCAATTTATCTGAACTTAATTTTTCACACTATTCCATTAACTTTTTACGCTTACCTAACTAATAAGTAATTTTTTCAAGCCTTTTTTTTTAAAGCTGAGGTTGTAGGAAATAATTATTAAAAGGTTTATGGAAAACTAGCTTTTGCGCGCGGCTCCGCCCGCGAGTTTGTCGGTTGTCGCAGCAAAAAGTAACCTATATCCTTCCTCAAGAATCAAAGTAACTCCATGCCAAATTTCATCACAATCGGTGTAGCGGTTTGGTCGTGAAAGCTGGACAGACAGACAGAGTTAGTTTCGCATTTATAATATAAGAATGGATTTAGAAAATAATTAGGAAAAAAATGGCGGTACGAAGTTCGCTGGGTCAACTACTATAGGATAAATATACCTACGTTTTTACTTGCATATCACTACATAGTATAAAACAAAGTCGCTTTCTCTGTCCCTATGTCCCTTTGTTTGCTTAAACCTTTAAAACTACTCAACGGATTTTGATGCGGGTTTCTTTAATAGATAGAGTGATTCAAGAGGAAGGTTTTTATGTATAATAACTGCATAATATAGTATGGGAACACTGTTAATTTTCGAGGTTTCTAATGTGATGTAGCAAATAAACACATTTTTTTGCGCTTACATTGAAAACGCTGGTTGCACCCTACGAGATAGATCAAAATAATGTACTACAGTATTGTACACCTTAAAAAGTACTACAAAAAGTCCGCGACGGTATATGTCTATCTCTTAGGGATAACCCACAACAACCATTTTTTATTCCTTTCTTTTTACGAGAAATAATGGCTTATTTACGAAGTGATTTTAAGCAATACAGAATGAATCCTTATACAATCAAGTAAATTCAATACATTGTGGATTTAATATAGATCAAAATGGCCCTTTGCAGTATCTAATTTAAATGAATATATTCGAAGATATTACAGATTTAAAATGCACGAATCGTGTCGTCGGCGGGGGCATCTGAAATCCACCCGTGCGAAGCCGGGGCGGGTCGCTAGTTCCTAATATATTATGAGTTTCGAACCTTTACCAGGCCCCTTAGCCAATATGGAAGTGTTTCGCGTTGATTCTCCTTTTATAACAATCACTTACACTTCTACTCCCTTGTATTATTCGAGATGTCATTCTCATACGTACATTTGTTAGTTTTCTGTTAACCTTCAAGTTTGTAGAATTTCAATTTGATTAGAGGGCTGGCCAAGTTGACATTATATGACCTTAAACAAGCGTTTACACTTCCTCGTCGACATCAGATACAACTTTTGACAGGCAATCGGTTTCAAGACAGATTAATTTTTCCTGGGACTTCCCGAGTGTCAGAACTCGGTGTGTTCGTGGGTCACTGCTTTTGATCCTGGTGTATAGAAGCTATAGTGGTGGGCGGGACTAGTCCCAAGTCAACCGATTTTAATAAAATAATTATATGTACCTATGTTTATGTCAAATATAGCTCAAGGATGCACTTTACGATTTTCTAACTGAATTAATCATTTAACTTTAGTAATTTAGCAGTAATATGTATTCAAACAAACAATGACCAATGTTGGCAATGTGTACAATTATTATTTTTACTCGTTTGCAATTTTTTTTTATCTGGAATGTTTTACCTAATTTAATGCGTAATCTTATTTATTATATAAAATTCTCGTGTCACAATGTTAGTTACAATACTTTTCTGAAACGGCTGGACCGATGTTTATGAAATTTGGTGTGCATATCGGGTAGGTCTGAGAATCGACCAACTATTTTTTATACCCCAATTTTTTTTTCTTTGGCAACACAACGTTTGCCGGATCAGCTAGTGGTATATAAATATGTTCACTTTATGTTGATGTTAATGAAACTTATATTTATTTTTTCCAGGCAAAAACTTTCCCGACCTGAGTCAGAACGTACAGCTTATACCATGCAATAAAATACCTTGCAAACTGAAAAGAGGCACCGATGAGCACGTTACTATCGTCTTCACACTAGGTGAGATATGAACACTGCGATTAGATTGTACGATGATCCTTCTATTTCTACCAGCACATAACATACAAAGCAGATTTAGAGGTTAAGACTAGAGATTTAGAGGTGGGTAGAAGTAGTGCGAAAAATGTTTCAGAAAACAGTCTGCAGTGAAAATAATAACGTGTTTTTGCATAGCACCTTCGTGACTAATCAAAGCAGCCTACAACTTTGAAGGCCCTTTTGGGAAGCGAAAAAAATCCGTAAAATGACATACGTCTCGCTAAACTACTTCTGATTAGAAGTTATAGAGATTTTTCCTTCTTATAGGTACGCTAAAATTATGATATGTTTAAAAACTGTATGACTGCAGCAACTTTACCCGAATCTAACTTAATGTAGATACCTACATGTTTTTCGTTTTATAAAAATACTCTATACCGTATAAAAACAAGCCAATTAGCTTTTTATAATCTGGATTTAGCTTAATTACCTACGTATTTGCAGATATAGTGTCTGTTTGCGTTTAACAAACGTTTCTATTTAAGGAAATGCTTCGCACAATTTAAAAGAATCTAAATCCTTAAGGTTTTTACAAGTATTATTTTTAATATAATACGAATTTATGATGAACTAGCAAACCCGGCGAACTCCGTTTCGCCACCAGATGGCTTTGTTTTATGTAACACTTTCCCGCTTTTCTGTTGAAAATTTTCCTGAATTTTCTTTGCTATAAACCTCACGGAGCCCGAGACCTTTCCAACGAATGCAAAACCGTGGAAATCGGTTAGTGCGTTCTGGAGTTATAGCGTCAGGAAGGAAAACCCGACTTATTTTTATATAGTAGATATAAAATTATGTTCAAAGTAATTACAAGCGTTTATAAAACCCATAAGTGCATATCAGTGATCGCGCTAAAGCCGGTTTTGTAGCGCAAAGATCACTTCGGGGCCAAGTCAAACAATTTGTAGTTTTTGCATACAGACCTATATACAATGTAAGTATGTGTTAAGTACATACCTAAATATAAAGATACTAACATTACCAGACAGAAGTAAAGTGATGACGCTTAATGCTTAACATACGACACATTTTAAACAATATGAAGGAAAAATGAATCATAAAACCCTTCCGCCCTAGAGTGTCGTGAATTTTAATAGCACGCGTAAGGAAATAAAGTTAGTTATATATACACAACTGGTAGGTAATTGAGGAAGAGAGGCTACTTTTAACTTGCCCTGTTACATAAAATTAACATATTGTAGCTGTCGTTCACTTAACTTCTTGATTCAAATACTTATCTCATCCAAAAGGTAATAAAAGTATAACCTTTTGGATGAGATAAGTACGGTATGATATCATATGATATGATTTTATCAGATTTGAGCTTAACTTTTTAACCGACTTCCAAAACGAGGAGGTTCTCAATTTGATTGGTATTTTTTGTATTTCGATTTTCAGTTTTATTAATTCATGTTATATCTATGAATAGGACTGTTCAATGAAACAAACACAATAAAAAATAAGTTGTAAGTTTACCTTGATACAACCTTCATTGTTAAATTTATCATTAAAAAAGAAGCGAAAAACATGAAGCTTGTTCATCAGATTGTTTGATTAAATCAAATCCAATCATAGGCATTCCATTACCTACTTAATTAATACCTATTGACAATAATGACGCCCATTGATTTCCTTTAGGATTGCAGTCGTATAAAAAAAACCGACTTCCAAAAAACATCCAACGAAAACTCTCTGCCAAGAAAACACTTAAAAGCGTAAAATAAACTGGTTCTTCATAAATTGCCTATACCTAATTCTTTATTCATTTAAATAGTAGTATTAAAATGTGTGCTAGGTACCTAGAATCTGTTTGAAGTCGGTGCCAAGTGACTATCGCTTAGACTTTTGTAATTGTTCGTTTGTATTCTTTTTGGCTTAGCACCGACTTCAAACAGATTTTAGGTACCTAGCACACATTATAATACTACTATTTATGAAGAACCAGTTTATTTTACGCTTTTAAATGTTTTTTTGGCAGAGAGTTTTCGTTGGATGTTTTTTGGAAGTCGGTTTTTTTTTTATAAAAGTTTTTATTTTTCAGTTTTTAGTGCAAGCAATCGTAGGTAAGTAGTAAGTTGAACTATTTCATCAAATTTCATCATCAAGAATACAAATTAAGGTCTATACGTACGTGTAATATTAAAATCATCGTCTAATTCCTAACTGTTGAAGAGTTTAACCTTCTATCATCAGTTAACCTAAATAACTTGAAAGTATACGACTAAAGGAAACATATATACATATGATATTTAAAGATTTATCCTCCAACTCCTAACCGTTAAGGAGTTGTACCTTACATCATTAGCTCATCATCATAAAATGATGACTACCAGACGCAAATACCGGTGTAACTTCAGAAAATATACGAAAAACATAGTATGTGCCTATAAAAAAATGAGGGTTTCTCTCGATTTCCCTGGGATCTCATCATCAGATCCTGATATGCTGGCAATGGGACCACCTCGGAAGCATACCCTTTCGAATCCAAAAAAAAAATTTCAAAATCGGTCCACAACTGACGGAGTAATCGGTGAACATACATAAAAAAAAAAAAATACATACAGTGGAACATAGAACCTCCTCCTTTTTGGAAGTCGGTTAAAAACAGTTTGTATTGACGTACGCTAAACATGTGATGTGATAGCAAACCGTGAAGCGTGAGGAAATCGCACTCGTTACGTGTTGGTTGATGGTTGACATAATATGCTCAAAGCCAGTAGGTATACCTAAGTAGGTACATACATAAACACCATATCGTGCATTTAGTTCACCTTGTGCAATTTATTTTGCAGGAAGTGTAAAAGTGCGATAAAAGTAATTTGCGGTGCAAATCTAATATGTTTGTATTCATTTGTTCATTCATTCCAGATAAAGATGCTGAGTCTTTGACGAATCACGTGACTGCGCAGGTGTTAGAAGCCTACTTGCCGTTCGTAGGAGTGGACGGCAAGTCCATTTGTGACAAGATCTACACAGAAGACGGTGCGCTTGCAGGCTGCCCACTTAAAGCCGGCACTAAGTACATTTATAAAGATTCCTTCCCTATTCTACCTTTCTATCCATCCCTAAAAGTAAAAGTGCGTTGGGAGTTATTGAACAATAAACATAGCATTTCTTGCTTCGAGGTGGATGCTAGGATCGCGTAATTGTGATCAATCTGAACTAATCTCAAGTAACAATAAACTGTATTTATAGATGTATATTTCGACATCAGGGGTATTTGATTTTTTATCATTTAATTTAGAAAAACTCAAACTGTAATTGTATTATTTTTATGTTTTTATTATTTTGGTAATAAAAGTTTGTAGGTACACTCCCAAATCTATTACGGCTCTTCTCTGTGTATGAACAAAAAATCATGCGATTTGTAGGCATAATGCCATAATTATAATTCTCCTTACATTACATTTTTATAGATACTTATGTCACAGCTCTAAAATTGACCGAATTAAAACATACATGTGGAATGTTAGAGTGCCTAGTATGAGTTTTTTTATGTATTTGCTCACGTAGCTATAGTAGTGCACTCTTTAAATGTAGCACAAGTTGTTCTAAAGTTGACGAAGGTGAATATTTAAAAAAACTTGCGCTGATCACAAAGTAGTTATAATGAGCTGAGGAGTGCATCACGGACAACGTTAGGTATATGTATTTCGTTTTTTATATAATTATGTACTACTAGACTAAGTTCCTGTGAGAGTGTGAGTGAGTATTTGACGTGACTTGAAGACGTAAACAGTTGTTATTTTTAAATTACGTAAATAAACGATATAATTTTTATACACCTTT
This sequence comes from Diaphora mendica, assembly GCA_949125395.1. NCBI lineage: Eukaryota > Metazoa > Arthropoda > Insecta > Lepidoptera > Erebidae > Diaphora > Diaphora mendica. Next base: position 15,237,331 of record OX421328.1, read on the forward strand.
TTATTTTATATCATCTTTCGGTGCTTACACCCGTAATATATTTACATTACAAAACTAGCAATTAAAGCAACTGAGTGACTACGAAAGGAAATCCCTGCAACCCCGACGTACCTCGGGCCACCCACTATTATTTTGTATGTGGCCCCCTCCTGTGTAGGAACTAGGAACCCTAGCACTTTTATTCAGTTCAGAAGAGGGCGCGAGCACTTTATAGAGCTTGTGGCATCCTGGGACACCTCGGATTATGTCGACTTTCCTTAAAAAAATCCATTACCAAGAATACATACAATTAATGGATTTAGATTTGTTTTTTCTCTGATAGTGTATAATAGGTCTTCACCTATGAAATTGCCGTTTTGTATGCAATAAGTGAAAGTACTTATTTTATCAAACTTTTTTCTTTCTGTTATTCGAAGTAATCACCCATGCAATCGACGCATCTTTGCCAACGCATTGGCATTTTTTTGATGCCCTTCTTGTAAAAATCTGCTGAACGGGAGGCAACAAACTCTTCAAAGGCATTTTGTACTGCCCCTCGGGAATTGAATTTTTTACCCACTAAAAAGTTGTCTAAATTTTGGAAAAAGTAATAGTCGGTAGGTGCAAGGTCTGGTGAGTATGGCGGATGAGAGAGAGCTTCCAACCCCAGCTCTTGCACCTTGGAGACTGTCTGTTGCGCAGTATGGGGTCGCGCGTTGTCGTGAAGGAGCAGTGGGGACGACCGATTGACCAAAGCTGGTTGCAGATGTGCAAGCTTCTCCATCATTCTCTCCAGTTCTTCACAGTGCACATCTGCATTAATGCTCATGCCGTTTTGTAAAAAGCTGTGGTGAATCAGACCCGCACTAGACCACCAAACAGTGACCATCACCTTTTTAGGGGTCATTTTTGGTTTAGGGCATTGATTCGGTGCTGAACCAGGGTCTAACCAACTTGCTGAGCGCTTTCGATTGTCGAACAGAATCCATTTTTCGTCGCACGTAAAAATTCGTTTCAAAATTCCTTCATTTCTTTGCCTGTTGAGCAGCGTAAGGCAGGTCTCGACGCGGACGTTGCGCCGGCGATCGTTAAGGTCGTGGGGCACCCATCTAAAAAGCTTTTTTACCTTGCCAATTTGTCGGAAATGGATCAATATTGTTTTGATGCTTACATTAAAAGCTGCTGCTAGCTCAGCTGTAGATTGAGTTTCGTCGGGGCGCGTCCCTAAAAACGCGCGAAAAGGCATTTGCAGTTTTGCAAAACACAAACAACTCAATTCATATTTGACACTAAAAAAAAAATCTCATTTCTAAAATAATTCTTTATTTTTGTGAAAAAAAGCCTTAACAAAGATCAAAATCATCGAAATCGACCTGTTTAATTAGCACACTCTGTCCTATTTCGTGCTCTATTTTAAATGTTTTTTTCCTATTTCGCGAGAAAAAAGTATGGAGAAAAGATTTACCGTTTTAGTTTTTTATTAATTCTCACCAAAAAGCCATAATCTAAGGCTAAACATCATTCATTTTTAGCGACAAAAGTTCTATACATTTTAGTACGTAGATATCGTCTCCTGTAAATTGCAATAAATAAGTTTTATCGCGCTCAAAAAATTCAGTGCCCGCCGAATATTCAAGGTGACACCACGTCCGTTTGTAGTTCGCACTGAGCTCCATAATACGTAAATGACAAGTTTTAGGGTGGGTTGCCAGTGAGTGTCGAAGTGTAACTGTTAATTTGTATTCTTGAATTTAATTTTTTTTTTAAAGAATAATTTCAAAGAAAAATATTAGTATTTTTTATTAACACAACTTATTTTTATGTTTTTTTTAACTTGCTATGTATGTATATATCCAACTATATTTATTAAGACGGAATCTTGCAACTCAATTTTGCAGATATCTTCAACCGATTGTGTTGAATTTTTGTAGGCATATGTATATAGCGTGACAATGCTATATTATTATGACATGGAGCTGATCTGCTGTTGAAGCTGGAAGGTGGTCATAGGAACTTTGTAACGACGGAACCTATCGAGTTTGGAGTCGTTTGATTTGTCTTGACGAGTACTTTGAATACTTGTACTTTGTACTACGAGTACTTTGACAGACCGAGACACTTTGAGAAATTGTTTTTAAAAAAGTAAAAAAAATATTTTTTTATGATTTCTGTTAGAATTGAATAACTACTACTGAAATAATGAAAGACCTTAAAATAACAGTTTTATTTTTGACTGCATGGTTGGTCTAGTGGTTTAAGCGGTTGCCTCGCCGCTTCCTACTGTATCAGGTGTTGTGGGTTCAAATCCCACATGGGACAACACTGCGTGATCCACGAATTGTTGTTCTGAGTCTGGGTGTTCATTGTGTCCGTTTCATGTATGTTTGTAAAGTCCCCCGCGACACAGGATTTATTAAATATATACGGAAGTTGTCTTTTTTTGAAAAAAAAACTAGCTGAGCCCCACGGTCTTACCCGCGATACTACACCAACCACGGTTACTCCTTATATCATCAGCTACCTATCAGTAAAAATCCCGTCAAAATCGCTCCAGCCGTTCCAGAGATTAGCCGGCACAAACAAACAGACAGACAAAAATTGTAAAAAAGGGTCCCATCTACACTTTACGTCATTTCCATTATTATTCATCCCTTAAGTTCGAATTTAATCAATTGGTGAATTGTAAAACAATAGATGCCCTATCCCTTACATTATCTGATATCTTTAATCTATATAAATAAAAGAGGTAGGTGACTGACTGACTGACTGACATACACAGAGATCAACGCACAGCCCAAACCGCTGAAGTTAGAATCCTGAAATTTTGCATGTAGGTTCTTTATATAACGTAAGTGAGCACTAAGAAAGGAATTTTTGAAATTCCACCCCTAAGGGGGTAAATCAGGGGATGAAAATCTGTGTGGGCGAAGCCCCGAGTAAATTCATTTAAATAGTAGTATTATAATGGGTGCTAGGTACCTAAAATCTGTTTGAAGTCGGTGCCAAGTGACTATCGCTTAGACTTTTGTAATTGTTCGTTTGTATTCTTTTTGGCTTAGCACCGACTTCAAACAGATTTTAGGTACCTAGCACCCATTATAATACTACTATTTAAATGAATAAAGAATTAGGTATAGGCAATTTATGAAGAACCAGTTTATTTTACGCTTTTAAGTGTTATTGACAGAGAGTTTTCGTTGAAATTTGATGAAATAGTCATCAAATTTCATCATCAAGAATACAAATTAAGGTACGTGTAATATTAAAATCATCCTCTAATTACTAACTGTTGAAGAGTTTAATCTTCTATCATCAGCTCACCTAAATAGCTTGAAAGTATACGACTGAAGGTCTTTAGATACGTATGAAATTGAAAGAACTATTCTCCAACTGCTAACCGTTGAGGAGTTGTACCTTCCACCTTCCATCATCAGCTTACCTAAATAATTTGTAAGAATACGACTAAAGGTAACTTATATACATATGATATTTAAAGATTTATCCTCCAACTCCTAACCGTTAAGGAGTGGTACCTTACATCATCAGCTCATCATCATAAAATGATGACTACCAGACGCAAATACCGGTGTAACTTCAGAAAATATACGAAAAACATAGTATGTGCCTATAAAAAATGAGGGTTTCCCTCGATTTCCCTGGGATCCTGCCATCATCAGATCCTGATATGCTGGCAATGGGACCACCACGGAAGCATACCCTGTCGAATACAAAAAAAATATTCAAAATCGGTCCACAACTGACGGAGTAATCGGGTAACATACATAAAAAAAATAAAAAAATACATACAGTGGAACATAGAACCTCCTTCTTTTTGGAAGTCGGTTAAAAATAAGTGTTGTAGGATTCAACCAAGCGATACATTGGGGAGCGCTTACCAGCATTGGTTCGGCATATTTTTGTTCGTTACGGCTATGAGTTCTAGTGGGTACTCTGTAACATAGTTTTCTAGTGAGTGGAATACAATCGTAATGGTTGTGGCAAAGGTCATACAGTCTAGGCGTCTATGTTCCAGTGTTACATAGTTATATTTTAATAGTAGTTCTTTATATGGACGTTTACTTTGACAACACTTATATTGAATACAGCGCAAGATTTTTTTCTGAACGGCTTCTAGAGCTTTGATATACTTGTCGTAAAATGGATTCCAAATGAGTACTGCATACTCAAGTTGCGAACGGACCAAGGAATTGTGTAGGTGGAGGTAAGTAGAGGCTTGAGTAAAATCAGTGCATGAGCGGATAACAAATCCATACATCCTAAAAGCCCTGTTATTAATAGTTTCGATATGTATATCCAAATGCAGCTTACTGTCCAAAATGACTCCTAAGTCTCTGATCAATTCCACTCTTTCAAGGCTCTTTCCGGATAAACTGTAAGTGAAGTTGGAGATGGTTTTCTTTTTTGTGAAGGTTATAGATTTGCATTTGTCAATACTAAGTTTAAGTTTGCTCCTAACACAGTAGTCTGAAAATCGATCAAGATCTTGTTGTAATTTGTAGTGATCGTTCTGTTGTTCGATTTTATGATAAATTTTGAGATCATCAGCGTAGAGTAAGAAATTACCAAATTTAAAGCAATTACCCATGTCGTTTATAAATAAAATGAACAATAGTGGGCCCAAAATGGAACCTTGCGGAACTCCAGAACTAACAGGAACGAAGTCTGATTCATGACCTACAGGGTCATGAATCAGACTTCGTTCCTGTTAGTTCTGGAGTTCTAGAGAGCTTGGAGACTGTCTGTTGCGCAGTATGGAGTCGCGCGTTGTCGTGAAGCAGCTGCAAGAGCTGGGGTTGGAAGCTCTCCCTCATCCGCCATACTCACCAGACCCTGCACCTACCGACTATTACTTTTTCCAACATTTAGACAAATTTTTAGTGGGTAAAAAATTCAATTCCCGAGAGGCAGTACAAAATGCCTTTGAAGAGTTTGTTGCCTCCCGTCCAGCTGATTTTTACAAGAAGGGCATCAATAAACTGCCAATGCGATGGCAAAGATGCGTCGATTGCATGGGTGATTACTTCGAATAACAGAAATAAAAAAGTTTGAAAAAATAAGTACTTTCACTTATTGCATACAAAACGGCAACTTCATAGGTAAAGATCTATTATGTACAGGTTGATAAAGTAAAAAAGTAAAAGTAAGGTACAAGTTGTGTTGCAATGCTTCTTAAATTTATCACAGACTATTAATGGATAAGTTATCCGTATATTATCAAAATTGTGGTGGCTTACGGACCAAACTTCACACATTGTACATGAATATTCTGTCGCACAATTATGACATTATTGTTTTGACGGAGACATGGTTTCATTCGGATATTAACGACAATGAGTTCATTGATTCACGATACCGAGTATAGCGGCTATTACATTACACGATTTCTCGGGCGCTGTCTCTCGGGTGCCCTGCCTACCAGTTAGGGTGCCGCTTATTACACTACGCTGGAAATCGCGCCCTGTGTGACCTTTACTCAGTTTTAAGGTAAACGTGAATGACTGTGCACGTCTGTCGCTATGGCGCGGACTTCATCGAAACATCAAATAAATAAATACCATCATTTTCTCCAATACTCTTAGTGTACGTATCTATAGTAAATATTTTATTTATTTTATTATTTATGTAATTTAATATTATATATAGTTATAGTGTTTAAGTATTTGTATATAGAGTTTATGTATTTGTTGTATTTATATAAGGACTTATGTATGTAATGCTTTGTAATGCATTTTTAGGCTTAAGTATGTACTTCATGTGTGCCTACCTCACAAGATATCTACACCACCCAAAGGTTGACTGGTAGAGAATGCCTTGGGCATTAAGTCCGCCGATGTACAATAGTGCATAAAGTTATAAATAAAAAATAAAAAAAATAAAAAATCGGACATCTAACACACAACGCCATCTAGTCCCAAGCTAAGCAGAGCTTGTGTGATGGGTACAAGACAACTGATACAAATTCATATATACTTTTTTTTTGTAAATACATACATATTATACCTACATAGAAAACACCCAAACTCTGAAACAAATATTTGTAGATCACACAAACATTTGGCCTGACCCGGGAATCGAACCCGAGACCTCATGATCAGCAGTCGCACACGCCAACCGCGAGACCAACGAGGCAGGCTGAAAGTTGCTTTAGCGGTGACTTTGGCACTTACTACCATGAGGTATTCAAAAAGGAAGAAGAGCAGGATGTGGGTGAATATTTGCTCCTTAGAAACTAACTATCAAATATTCAAATACTCAGTGTTTTGGACTCGACAGACCTACAAAACTACAGACCAATTTGACGAACTATTAAGCTTAGTAGCTCCTTTTATAGAAAAAAAAACTATCTTGAGATAGCATGAGTGCAAAACATAGTATAGTTGTTACTTTACGATTCTAGCCACTGGAAACTCCTATCAAGATTTAAAATTTAGTTTCTAGATATCTCAACCTCTTCTATCCAAAGACGAACGTGTGAACTCTGCGCTCGCGCCGCAGCGACTGAGCTCCCTGTCTCCCTGTTTCTTATTACACTACCCAATCGGCAGCGCGGCAGGGTGCTAGGGAGATCGGAACCACTCGAGCGCCCTGTTTAGGGACCCTGCCTCCCTGTTTCTTATTACACTGCCCTGTCTCTGCGGGCAGGACCCGAGAAATCGTGTAATGTAATAGCCGCTTATTTCGATGCGATCGGGACCGTACGGCGAGCGGCCGGATGGATGGTGGGGGCGTACTAGTAGCCGTGCAGGCAGGGCTGGGCGCATCGCAAGTCATGGTGCCGACCGGCGCGCCTTGCCCGTCTGCGCCGCTCGTTGACCATGTTCTCAAAGAATTACGCACGCGAAATTACTGCTGTATTATCAGTGCGGCGTACATACCGCCTTCTACCGGTGCAGATAGTTATAGGATACATTTAGATTACGTAACCTTTATATTGCATATGACTCATGTTAAGAATCATATAATACTTGGTGATTACAATTTACCAAAAATGAAATGGATGGAACATAATAAGTACTTATTACCTGATGTTTCAAACAATATTTCGCCGTGTCGAGTCCTGACGAATTTCATGAATATTTTCAATTCTTTTCAGTATAACAAAATAAAAAATAAAAAGGGCAGAATATTGGATTTATGTATAACTGACATTTTAAATTGTGAATCAGTTCAGCCCGCGGCTCCGCTGGTGCGAACTAATGACAACCATCCCCCTTTCTATATGATCTTTCCGGTTTGTAATAACGATCGACACATGATTAAACAACCATTGTCGCAATTTGTTTTTAACAAAGCTGATTATACATTGATAAACAAAGATTTCACAGACATTAATTGGAATAACCTATTATATGGGGATGCAGAATCAATGGTGACCATATTTTATGAGCGAATTTATGAAATAATTAGGAGACATGTACCTAGAAAAATAAGTAAACCATCCCAATTTCCCGTCTGGTTCTCACCTGCTCTAATTCATATATATGTCGGAGACACAAGAATAAACGAGAACATGGATGACAGATACAGCCAATCTGGACCAAAGCCAAACACTAATCACTACTAAACGGATGCGAATTAACTTAAACACCATCAGCAACCCCCCATGAGGGGATTGGGGCAACGCTCACCCCTCCGCGATGCCCTGTGGAATTCGCCACCTAGGCTAGTAATTCCCCCACTGATAAATATCGCCTCATACACACAATATAAACCACAGAGATACAATAAATCACAAATCAAATAATAGATATGGTCGTCGCGAGATCTGAAGAGAAACTGTGTCCTGTTGCCGATCGCGCCGCTTTATATAGAGTGTTCCGTGGTGTTCGGTAGTGGCAAATGTTTGTATCACTTTTATTATTTGGATACCCTCACTCCGACACGGCCGTCCTGACGTATTACACGTCCTCGTGTGATGTTGAAGGCATTATCATCATTATCCGTAGAAAAGAAAGAGATTTTTGTGTTGTTCGGCCACTCCTGACCAAGGACATTGGGTACATTATTACATTTTACCTTCTGTGGAACAACTTCATTTAGGACATTCTCATAAAATAGGCTTTTCGTTATCAAATCTGAATGCTAATAGACTTCTCGCTACATACTAAATTAATAACACCAGTAAGTAGTATCGCAACAGTCACCTCACCGTTTATCGCGTTACACATTTTTGGATTATTATTATTAACAATATCTACATGGCCTCTTATTCTACCAATTTCACTTTTCAATGGCCACCTCGCCTTTCAGTGGCCACCTCGCCTTTCAGTGGCCATCTCGACTTTCAATGGCCACCTCGCCTTTCAATGGCCACCTCGCCTTTCAATAATATGAACGAAAGATACACCTTTTGTTCGAATCTAATGATTGAACCCAATATGGCTGGTAAAGAAGTCTACGTGACTTCATATTTTTATCCTGTCAGTGTTCGATATCGAAGTCAAAGGCTTACAAAAACACTATCACCTTTGCATTCGGGGTATAAGGCCAGCCTACGATTTATAAGCTTTGACAGCGTTGCAATTGGTTACCACTGTAAACCTTCTACCAGAAAATAGACACGAAACGATGCCTTAACAGTGTCCTGTACTTCACGAGTCTATAGCTCATAGGAGTGATATTTTAATTCAGCGCTGGAGGTTTTGCGACTAATATTCTGCTCTGGTTTTAAGAAAATAACCTTTCTTCATATTTAACGAAAACCCTGAATCAGTTAAGGCGTTAAAAATTAGATGTAATCGTTCAATCGCCTACTGTCGTGATCAATGTAAACTACAGCAAATGACCCACTAAACGTTGTATTCGACTGATCCAAAATAAGTGGCAGAGAATACCTATCAGGTAAGGGGTTGCTGTTCACTTCCCTATAATCTATGCAGAGACTATCACTCCCGTCCTTGGAGAACTGGACTTTTCGAGTCACAACTATCACAAATTGGTAAAAATAATAATTAAAAAAATGTTAACAATAGCTACAATCAAAGATGAATCCGCCTCAAACCAAAAATCACATCACAATCATAAATTTAAAATTTTAAAAAAAACTTATGCAGCATCAGGTCGAAGTCATCAATTACATAATTGTCATTTAACGATTATACTGGCACGTTTTGCAGACATTCGGTTTTTCTTCCCCACTTTCACCCCCACAACCTTCAAACGACTCAACCGACTCTCATGAAACACGTCTAAGAACACTCGCACGTAACTCACCTTTCATACATAAAAACTAAATTGAATTCGCTTCATCCGTTCGCGAGCTACGGTGCCACAGACAGACACACGTCAAACTTATAACACCCCTCTTTTTGCGTCGGGGTTTAAAAATAAGAAATAAATTTAAACAATAAACAAACAGCATGTGCAAAACGGGTAATTCAATCCACCTCCATCACAGATATTCTGCTATGATATAATACTACACTATACTTCCGAAATCGTCTACCTTTGTACCGATGTCACCAATAGAAACGATCTTATTTTTTTAAGAACAAAATTATTTTCGAAAACTGCAAATGAAAACCTTAATTACCCTCAATAATGTTACTGCACAATATTGTCCATTTTCGAATCAAAATCACTTTTACTTATTCCACTATTTTATTTTTGTTTACACAAAAATCAACAATCAATCAAACAATCGAGAGTATAAATTACACAATATTGTCGTTTGCCTAGAAACTCATCTGACAGAACTTATCTTATTAAAGAGCACTCAGCACAAAATAAAAATAGTACGACTCACCGGATTGTTGGAGTTGTCCGTACATACCGGTTACTTCCCAGTTACCGATGCGTTGCTTTTACTACCGCACGCTGCCGCTGTTGTAGGCCGCACGTCTCACAAACCCTTCGTACGCGAAAAGGCTATACCGACACTTTGATACTATGCGAGCGTTCTCGCTTACAAAAATTTAACAAATGACACCTCGTACGATTTTCAAGCGGAGGGTAGTTCGACCGCTCGCCGCGACTGACGATCCGTTACACTCTCAAACATTGTGGGCAAATGAGATTCAGATCCCACTTCTGATGTTGGAGACACAAGAATAAGCGAGAACATGGATGACAGATACAGCCAATCTGGACCAAAGCCAAACACTAATCACTACTAAACGGATACGAATTAACTTAAACACCATCAGCAACCCCCCATGAGGGGATTGGGGCAACTCTCACCCCTCCGCGATGCCCTGTGGAATTCGCCACCTAGGCTAGTAATTCCCCCACTGATAAATATCGCCTCATACACACAATATAAAACACAGAGATACAATAAATCACAAATCAAATAATAGATATGGTCGTCGCGAGATCTGAAGAGAAACTGTGTCCTGTTGCCGATCGCGCCGCTTTATATAGAGTGTTCCGTAGTGTTCGATAGTGGCAAATGTTTGTATCACTTTTATTATTTGGATACCCTCACTCCGACATATATAAAAGTAAAAACAACTATTGGATAAAATGGAAAAAGTATTGTAACAAATCGGACTATGAATTGTTTTCACTTTATAGAAAAAGATTTAAACATGAATCGCATAGTGTTACAAAGATTATATGGCAGCGGTTGAGAGTAGTATACAAAAACATATTAAATATTTTTGGACATTCATAAATAATAAAAAAAAGAAACCAGATATACCTCATATAATGTCCTATAAAAATGTGGTGGCTGATAAACCAGACGAAGTGTGTTTCCTATTCTCATCCTTTTTCCACTCAGTTTTCGAGCCCTCGGACGTAGCTGATCATTTTGATATAGACGACATACCTGATTGCAACAATACCTCAGACGTGGTATTAAGCCATATAACACTCTCTGAGGAGGCAGTTTTCAGGGAATTAAAAAGCCTTGATGCTTCCAAAGGGGCTGGTGTGGACAATATACCGCCTATGTTTCTTAAGGCCACTGCTCAAACAATTTATCAACCTGTACATAATAGATCTTTACCTATGAAGTTGCCGTTTTGTATGCAATAAGTGAAAGTACTTTTTTTTCAAACTTTTTTATTTCTGTTATTCGAAGTAATCACCCATGCAATCGACGCATCTTTGCCATCGCATTGGCAGTTTATTGATGCCCTTCTTGTAAAATTCAGATGGACGGGAGGCAACAAACTCTTCAAAGGCATTTTGTACTGCCTCTCGGGAATTGATTTTTTTACCCACTAAAAATTTGTCTAAATGTTGGAAAAAGTAATAGTCGGTAGGTGCAGGGTCTGGTGAGTATGGCGGATGAGGGAGAGCTTCCAACCCCAGCTCTTGCAGCTGCTTCACGACAACGCGCGACTCCATACTGCGCAACAGACAGTCTCCAAGCTCTCTAGAACTCCAGAACTAACAGGAGCGAAGTCTGATTCATGACCGTGTAGGTCAATTCATAGTCCGATTTGTTACAATACTTTTTCCATTTTATCCAATAGTTGTTTTTACTTTTATATATATGAATTAGAGCAGGTGAGAACCAGACGGGAAATTGGGATGGTTTACTAATTTTTCTAGGTACATGTCTCCTAATTATTTCATAAATTCGCTCATAAAATATGGTCACCATTGATTCTGCATCCCCATATAATAGGTTATTCCAATTAATGTCTGTGATATCTTTGTTTATCAATGTATAATCAGCTTTGTTAAAAACAAATTGCGACAATGGTTGTTTAATCATGTGTCGATCGTTATTACAAACCGGAAAGATCATATAGAAAGGGGGATGGTTGTCATTAGTTCGCACCAGCGGAGCCGCGGGCTGAACTGATTCACAATTTAAAATGTCAGTTATACATAAATCCAATATTCTGCCCTTTTTATTTTTTATTTTGTTATACTGAAAAGAATTGAAAATATTCATGAAATTCGTCAGGACTCGACACGGCGAAATATTGTTTGAAACATCAGGTAATAAGTACTTATTATGTTCCATCCATTTCATTTTTGGTAAATTGTAATCACCAAATATTATATGATTCTTAACATGAGTCATATGCAATATAAAGGTTACGTAATCTAAATGTATCCTATAACTATCTGCACCGGTAGAAGGCGGTATGTACGCCGCACTGATAATACAGCAGTAGTTTCGCGTGCGTAATTCTATGAGAACATGGTCAACGAGCGGCGCAGACGGGCAAGGCGCTCCGGTCGGCACCACGACTTGCGATGCGCCCAGCCCTGCCTGCACGGCTACTAGTACGCCCCCACCATCCATCCGGCCGCTCGCCGTACGGTCCCGATCGCATCGAAATAAGCGGCTATTACATTACACGATTTCTCGGGTCCTGCCCGCAGAGACAGGGCAGTGTAATAAGAAACAGGGAGGCAGGGTCCCTAAACAGGGCGCTCGAGTGGTTCCGATCTCCCTAGCTCCCTGCCGCGCTGCCGATTGGGTAGTGTAATAAGAAACAGGGAGACAGGGAGCTCAGTCGCTGCGGCGCGAGCGCAGAGTTCACACGTTCGTCTTTGGATAGAAGAGGTTGAGATATCTAGAAACTAAATTTTAAATCTTGATAGGAGTTTCCAGTGGCTAGAATCGTAAAGTAACAACTATACTATGTTTTGCACTCATGCTATCTCAAGATAGTTTTTTTTTTCTATAAAAGGAGCTACTAAGCTTAATAGTTCGTCAAATTGGTCTGTAGTTTTGTAGGTCTGTCGAGTCCAAAACACTGAGTATTTGAATATTTGATAGTTAGTTTCTAAGGAGCAAATATTCACCCACATCCTGCTCTTCTTCCTTTTTGAATACCTCATGGTAGTAAGTGCCAAAGTCACCGCTAAAGCAACTTTCAGCCTGCCTCGTTGGTCTCGCGGTTGGCGTGTGCGACTGCTGATCATGAGGTCTCGGGTTCGATTCCCGGGTCAGGCCAAATGTTTGTGTGATCTACAAATATTTGTTTCAGAGTTTGGGTGTTTTCTATGTAGGTATAATATGTATGTATTTACAAAAAAAAAGTATATATGAATTTGTATCAGTTGTCTTGTACCCATCACACAAGCTCTGCTTAGCTTGGGACTAGATGGCGTTGTGTGTTAGATGTCCGATTTTTTATTTTTTTTATTTTTTATTTATAACTTTATGCACTATTGTACATCGGCGGACTTAATGCCCAAGGCATTCTCTACCAGTCAACCTTTGGGTGGTGTAGATATCTTGTGAGGTAGGCACACATGAAGTACATACTTAAGCCTAAAAATGCATTACAAAGCATTACATACATAAGTCCTTATATAAATACAACAAATACATAAACTCTATATACAAATACTTAAACACTATAACTATATATAATATTAAATTACATAAATAATAAAATAAATAAAATATTTACTATAGATACGTACACTAAGAGTATTGGAGAAAATGATGGTATTTATTTATTTGATGTTTCGATGAAGTCCGCGCCATAGCGACAGACGTGCACAGTCATTCACGTTTACCTTAAAACTGAGTAAAGGTCACACAGGGCGCGATTTCCAGCGTAGTGTAATAAGCGGCACCCTAACTGGTAGGCAGGGCACCCGAGAGACAGCGCCCGAGAAATCGTGTAATGTAATAGCCGCTATACTCGGTATCGTGAATCAATGAACTCATTGTCGTTAATATCCGAATGAAACCATGTCTCCGTCAAAACAATAATGTCATAATTGTGCGACAGAATATTCATGTACAATGTGTGAAGTTTGGTCCGTAAGCCACCACAATTTTGATAATATACGGATAACTTATCCATTAATAGTCTGTGATAAATCTAAGAAGCATTGCAACACAACTTGTACCTTACTTTTGTTAATAAACACACTTTCAATTCAAATTATAATATGTATTTGTGCCTCATAGCATCTAAAACTAAAAGACGTCCATACGTAACAATTGACTCGGAATAGAATACTGCATGAATAATATACTAGTAACCACTTAAGAGTAGATTTCATTATAAACATATACTTCATTATGACAAAACCACAACCACTACCAAGATTATAAAAATTATAAATATACCCACGTTTCACAAAATAATAGTTAATATAATAACTGGTTATATTTTGAGACAGTGCGCTTATTTTATCCTTACTAGAAGGTCCTTTTGCATTGCTTAAGTTACTAGGGATCGAATGGCGATTGCGGGCGACGTATCTTGTTTACGTGCCAGTATAACTCCCATGTTTAACCCATACGTATTTATAATCGTGTTGTTTAGCGGACTCGCGACACTAACGAAATAATATTTTATTGTTAAGAGTTAAGTGTTCGTTTACATTGATGGTGTTTACTTGTGATCCACCGATACCTAATTTCGCGCTGTCTAGCCCCCTTATGCTACGGTATGCAGAAATAATGTTGTCACGGAGCGTTCGAGTTGTTAGCTTTAGTATAATGTTCTTCGGGCGGTGATTATTTTGATCTGCGTGAGGCACACGGTGAACAGCCACGATATCAGTTGTTCTAATTGGCTGCTTGATAACATTGCCAAGGGTTTCTATAATGCCAACGAGGTTCTCGCCGCGCCTCTCAGGCAAATTGCACAATTCAATGTTGCACTGTCGTGCCTGCTGCTCCATTAACGAAATTTTATTTTCTAATACGCTTAATTGAACTTTGCAGTCGCCCTTACTCACAGTGTTAGCTTCTAAAACTTTTAGGCGGGTATCAACACACTCCACCGTCTTAGATACAAACTGCTGACATTTTTCAATGTCTGCAAGCCGGCCATTAGTATTTTCTAGCGAAACACCGAGAGAGGTGTAATCAGATGTGAGTTTTGTAATAATTGAGATAATTTCTGTAAGCCCTGATGAAATTTTAGCCAACTCGTTGGAGATCGCTGTATTTACCGCCATAGCCACACAATTTGTTATGGAGTCGGTGATAGTCTTATTATACAATTTAAATCACCATAAAACTATTTGAAATTGTTAATATAAACACTTTCACACACTTTCAATAAGTTCTTCCAAGTATTTTAATATCTAATCTTCTTATAATCCTTAGCTTAGTAATAACGATTTATTCAACATGATCATGTTTTGGGGATGATTTGGAATACTTGGAGTAACAATTGGACGTGTTTCTAGTGACAAGACCTTACATATAATAGGTCTTTACCTATGAAATTACCGTTTTGTATGCAATAAGTGAAAGTATTTATTTTTTCAAACTTTTTATTTATGTTATTCGAAGTAATCACCCATGCAATCGACGCATCTTTGCCAACGCATTGGCAGTTTATTGATGCCCTTATTGTAAAAATCAGCTGGGCGGGAGGCCACAAACTCTTCAAAGGCATTTTGTACTGCCTCTCGGGAATTGAAATTTTTACCCACTAAAAAGTTGTCTAAATTTTGGAAAAAGTAATAGTCGGTAGGTGCAAGGTCTGGTGAGTATGGCGGATTAGGGAGAGCTTCCAACCCCAGCTATCCCAGATAGCAGTGCTAACTACCAACACCACTGTGTTGGTAGTTAGCACTGATATCGTTAACGCTTTCGGCACCCTTCAATGGGGCTTGATTAGGGCAATCCTTGAATATCACGACCGACGGTGCCGACTTACCTGCGTGCCATCATAGAGGTCTATCAGTGCGACGGGACAGTGAAGTTTGTCGATCGGAACAGAGTGGAAAATTGAGGGCAGGTGTGTTGTGGGGTTCCCCAGGGCTCTGTATTGGGCCCATTGTTATGGAACCTCGCATACGATGCGGGCCTTCGCACTAGTCTGACTTCGGGCATCAGCGTCGCCTGCTATGCAGACGATACCCTAATACTGGCTAGAGGCTCACGCTTCGGGGAGGTGCTTCAGCTCGCAAGGGGTGGCTTGTGTCGTGGATAAGATTCATAAGCTGGGCCTGATGGTGGCACCTCGGAAAACTGAGGCGATATGGTTCTATGGCCTACGTAAGGGCCAGGAACTACCCAGCTCATACCTCCGGGTTAATGGCACCGAAGTCCAAGTGGGTCAGTACATGAAGTACCTCATCATGGACAATCGGTAGAGCTTCGTAAAGCATTTCGGGCGACTAGTCCCTAGTACGATTAGTAGCAGAGGTGCCACATTGTCTGCTGCCCAATCTCGGGGGACCGCGGGAAGAAGTTCGCTGCCTCTATGTGCGTGGGAGTGCGTATGGGCGTCGTGCGATCCATGGTCCTCTATGGGGCACCGGCGGGATCTTCCTGCTGTAATGCTCAACTCGGGAGTCTGCAGTGGTTGATGTAGCTCCTGCCCCTATCCCATATAGCTCCCCAATCGTTGGTTAAGGGTCGTTGTGGCCACATGCTGAGGAGATGTGGCCACTGGAAACGACCCGACACCTCGGTGCGGCCGGGGGTGTCGTCTCAGGCAGGTCGGTGTACCGACTCTCTTACTGTGTAGAACGGTGAGAGCGACATGCCCCGAGTTTGAATCTGGTTACCCCGGGATGTCCTTCAGTGATGAGGTAAGGCAGGGGGAACTCCAGAAGCCGCTGATGCGTTTCTGGAGCTCCTCTTGACTGCAAATGTAGATCGCCGCCGGGGTTTAGTGGTTGGACCGATTTGTCGGGAGTTCCATACACGCCCTTCATCCCCCAACGGAGCTAGATCCTCAAAATATACATCCAGAGATAGTCACAGATGTCTCAAATATTATGATCCCAATAGATTTACCAATAAAAACAAAATCAGGCTGAAGCCGCGCCTGCTAAGTAATGAAACGTTTTATCCTTTTGAGACCCACTTGCGAAGTGTTAATATAAGAATCTTATTTAATAATAAAAAGCACATAAAACCTTTAGCCGTCTCATCGAAGTATTTGCTCATACTTTGTAGCAAATTCTTAGGCCCGTATTTTAAAAGACGTCTCAATTACGACGTACAATTCAATACTGAAGCCAGTATGGATGTACTGTATTCAGCTCCAGATTCAGGTCCCAGGGAAGTGTCAGTGACTGCAATGTATTGTATCTATGTTGCAAAGATTGCAGAACATTATCTTGCGCAATATAGCTAACGTACGAAATTATATCAATCGCCTTTAAAACCACCCAAATGAATTAGCAGCAAAGTTGGTCGACCGAAGCTACAATAAAAGATTGAAAAAAAAAGGACATTCTCCAACTAGAATGACGCTTTTGGTCCTAAATGGAAGAAGTCCTCTGTCGAGGGCTCACCCATCCAGTTGAAGTTTTAAGGTTTTGTATGCGAGAAATAAAAATTTTGGAAAAATCAACTCCCGTAGGTTTCTGCGGGTTGAGTCCCTTCTCTTCAGGTCATCACATGGGTGTTCAATTGAATTAAGGTCAGGGCTTCGTGCTGGCTACTCCTTTACTGAAATTTCTAAACTAAAGATCTGAACGATACTCCCCCCCAAACAGTCTAAGATTCACCGCCAAATTCTACTCTTTCCTCTATACAAGCCTATCCAAATCGTTCTCCCTCTCTTTGATAGGTATACTTTTAGGGGTTAATTTTGGACCATTGGTAGGCTTGTGTGGATGTAATTCTCTTTCTGCAAGTCTCCGACGTACAGTCCACCCACTTACTGAGAAATCACGGAAATTACGAAGTCTTTGTTGCACCTGAACTCTAGTGAGATGTCGATTACTTAAAGACGTCGATACCATAAAGCAGTCATCATGCTTTGATATCTCCCGATTTCTTCTTGAACCCGATCGTCTATTGAAGCTTCCAGTCTCTATAAACCTTCGGTACATACACTGGTCTTACTGCATATCAATTTAAATGACGGCTTTTAGACGCATGCACCCACTCACCTCCGCCGCTCACAATTGACTGAATTGTGTCACGACCGCACGTGCGCTAGAGATAACATAATGTTAATTACTCTGCGTCCTGCTAGTCAATAGTGGGACCAAACCATTCAACAACACTGATCCCAATAAAATGCACGCTGAACAGTCAACTTAAACACCGATTGATGAAATGATGAGTCACATAACTTCAAAGTACAGGTTGCAAGTTGTAACTTGCAATTGCAGTGAATTGCAGCATTCCCCATATTCCCAACTTAATGGCAACAAGCTTCCAGTTGTGAAGGGCACTTTCCAGTCTAGTAGAAATAACCCTCCGGTCTAATAGAAGTAACCATTCCGTTCAGTGGAAGCACTACGACAGGGCACCATAGACAGCTATCAACTGCACACAAGTTTCTACCAAAAGAGTTCCGATGTCCAACCCCTTCACCCAAGGACGACATCAAGCATTCCCGAATGTTTTCATTTCGGAATGCAGGCGCAAAGCCCTCTCGTATTGACACTCCACTAAACTACATGCATAGCTCCATCCGGGGGAATGGCAGAGACTAGAAATAGACTTCTGGGGCACATCCTGAACTTCAAATGGCTAAAATGCTGTGCACTGGCCAAAAAGTGTATATAATCAAAACTAAGAACATGGAGGTTTTTTTTTTCAAAATCAATCATCTATCCAAGGACTAGTCATCATCCAAATGGATTTCGAGTCGTCCCCGCCATCAGAGATCTGTCAAAATTCGAAAAAATTACGTCACCCGTGAATCGGTTCGGTTTAAAATCACACTGAGCATTATTACTATTAGGTACTGGACCAATTGACAGGTTATGATCCATTGAAACACTGTAGCTGGCCGGATTGAGCGATTGTCTTTTTAGGGTATGGGTTGAACATGCCATCTTGGATTTAAATTTTTCATAGTGAACTGTATACTACTTAACTGGTAACATACAACCCTACAGCCAGAGTAACGAGTAAAATACGATCTCTAATCCGGGATAATGAGGACCTATTTTCAGAAGACGAGTACAACAGACTGTACAAACCAAAGTCACACCAGCAACCGAAATTATATGGTCTGCCTAAGATACACAAGCCTGACGTGCCGCTGCGGCCCATTGTAAGTCAAATTGCTTCTCCTACTTACGATCTTGCAAAGCACGTTGCTTCAGTATTGCAACCACTTGTAGGCAAAGCACCGTCTTTTGTGAAAGACTCACGGCACTTCATACAAATCATAAAAGCTCTCACGTTGGCACCGGATTACGTCATGGTGAGCTTTGACGTGGAGTCACTTTTCATCAATGTTCCAATAAAACGTGCTTAAAAGACCTGCTGAGAGACAACGAACTGCCGTTCAACTATATAGATCTACTTGAACACTATTTAGATGGCAACTATTTTCTTTTCCAAGGTCAACATTACCTCCAGATTGATGGTGTCGCGATGGGAAGTCCTGTAGCCCCAGTACTTGCCAACATCTGGATGGAACATTTTGAAGAGAAGGCTCTAAGTCTCGGCCCGAATACCGTTAAGCTGTGGAAGCGATACGTGGATGACATCTTCAGTATCGTTAAAGGAAATAAACAAGAAGTAGATCAATATATACAATATCTTAACTCTATTCACCCTAAAATAAGGTTTACGTGTGAATTGGAGACGGATAGGTCGTTGTCGTTCTTGGATGTTAAAGTAACCGTCAAATCAGATGGGTCCTTGTCACACTGTGTGTACCGTAAGCCTACTCATACGGATAGATACCTACACGCCACGTCTCATCATCACCCCCGGCAGTTGCAATCTGTTATGACTTCACTCAAGAACAGAGCTTACGATATCTGTGACCCTGAACATTTAGAACAGGAGCTAGAACATGTTCAGGAGGTACTCAAAGGTAACGGATATCAAGTGAATGGAGGACGGAAGCCACCGAAAATAAGAAGCAAGTATCCAGAAGTGAACAGGCAACCAACCTATATGCCTTATGTCAAGGGAGTTACGGATAAGATCGGGTCCGTGTTAAAGAAATACTCCATTCCGACAGTATACACACCAGGCATAAAGGTTCACAACATCGTCGGCACACCGAAGGATATATTGCCACTACAAACTCCGGGTGTTTATAAAATAGACTGCAGCTGCGGAAGTTCCTACATAGGCCAAACGAAGCGGACTATTGCTGAAAAGGTCAAAGAACATATCGCTGCTGTGAAGAACCGACAGACGAGCAAATCGGCGATTGCAGAACATGCACTCTATGCAGGCATCAACCACTGGATTGAATTTCACCGCACGCAAGTCCTCTCCACCGAACGTCACTTTTATTCAAGAGTTGTACGTGAAGCGATTGAGATTAAAAAGCATAAAACGTTCAATCGGGAAGATGGTTTTAAATTATGTACAGCGTGGAATCCAGTGTTAAAAAACATACCACCTCGCTTTTCTGCGCAGTCGGATGAACACCAGAATAGGAACGCATCAGTTTGCTTACAGAATAGGGACCCTGTTAGTGTGGTATGTGATGGTACATGGCGAAACAATTTTATCAATAATATTGAAAATGTGCGGGTGGATGAAGAACCTTCTACTTCACGGATTCAACGACGGAGGGCGTGCGCCGCTGAGCCAGTCAGCCTTATAGATAAGAATATGTACTTACGTATAGATAGCCAACTCTTCGTTTTGCATCATTACGCCATCTAGTTTCTATTCCCCGAACTAAAACGTAATGCCACTGATATATATACGTATACCTAGGTACATATATATACGTATACCTAGGTACATATACATATCTATACCTAGGTACATATATATATATACGCCCTATATACTTTGAAAACCCGCTAAGGTGCAGAAACGCATTTTAAAGTAAAGATGTCTAATGTTTTCACTATTGATAAAAAATAGTGAAACCATAAAAAACATTGACTTAATTACTTTAAAATACGTTCCTGCAACTTAACGGATTTATTGTATTAACTTTACTTGTCATTTTTGTTTTTAAGATCAAAAACAAAAATAAAATGCTAATAATCGCTATGTGAGAAGAAAAATTAAACACATAAATTTACTTATTCTTTTTATTTAGAAATTATATTCACTGGCTAATTTCTATATACAATCACTGTTGTCGATAATAACTACTTTTGCCACACAACAAAATTAACAGATTTTTTGAGGCATGATAAAGAGTCTATTTTCTCATAGGTATTATTATAAATCCACTAAAACTAGATCACAGGGAGTCCTATCTCAACACTTTTTATCAAAGTCAGGCAGTATTTCGTGAATATTGCGTCGCGAAGCCGGAGAAGTAGAACAACTCGACATACTTAGCGGATAATCCCACGAAAATAAATGCACATATAAGAAGGTGGATAAAAAGCAAAAATGAAAATTAAATGATCGTCCACAAAGTAACATTCGAAAATTAAAAACAGTTGTTGTTGCCTGACAGACATGACAGTCCCTGACACACCCATTTTTTCCACGATTTCTTGATGTTACCATACTGCACAGCTTGAATTTATCAACTTAACATATCAGTATATGATGTCGAACTTCATTTCCCAAAAATATGAAATGAATATTATGTATAATAAATAGATAATAAAAAAATATAATTTTAAATATTATTTATCACGACGTTGAGTGCGTTGCGTAATTTTGTGCAATTTTGCACGAAACATGAAACTTTTTAAGCATTATGCAACACTGAAAGACTTTTACACTGAGTGTTTTCGTTTAAAATTATTTCAAGTGTTATAACATTCATTATTTAGAGTTTTTTTTTTTTACATTAATATCATTTATTAAATAACTTTTTTTTATGTTGTTTATATCATCAAATTTAACTATTTTATATTTATTTATTATTACGTAAACGCATTTTAATACTAAAATAGTACAAGGAATAGTGGATAGAGTGCGTAATTCATAAAAAAATGTAATTCCTTACAAGATAAACCACCAGTCACCCTGTGACACAGAGTACAATGTATATATATAGATAGAGAGTCATCTTGGCGCTGTCAATTGTCCCCGATGTTTGGCGCCATCTATTAATCTTGACCCGTAAACTACATTACATGTTTTACCCACACATACGTAATCTAATCTTTGTGTGCTACAACGTTTAATAAAATTGGTTTACGTATGTCTACACTACCTAATTCTTAAAAACACAGTTTTTATTTGTAATAATTTATTTGCGTGAATTTAAAAAAAATACTGTTATTAGATAACAAAAGCTGCGTTTTTGAGAAGTAGTGTAGATTACAAGAAAGGAAAGTGGTAAATAATTATTATAAATATAAATAATAAAATATAAATTATTATAAATTATTTTATTTCTTTGTTTTATTATGTTTGTGTTTATTAAAATATTCTTGAGGCATTTTTCACATCGTCATTCCCTTCATACACAATAATAATTAATAATTAAAAACAATATTAGCAGATTCTAAATTGATGACTCAAGTTTATGGTCCTGATTGAAATTTCTGCACAACATTGTATCAAAACCATGTTTTTTTGGACAACATTTTCCAAATGGCTTGCATACCTTGAATGCGTAGTCTTAGTGACAAATGTAGTAGGCCGCCAGCGTGTGCGTTCAGGTTGTGTTTCTGAAAATGAAATCAAAATATCTTTAATTTTCTTAATGCTAAATGCAACACTTTAGTATTGTCTAATCATCAAAATCTGTTCATAAACGACGATGTTATCCGCGAATACACATAAAAATATATGTATATACGGTCGAATTGAGAACCTCCTCCTTTTTAGAAGTCGATTAAAAATAAATAAAATTGGGAGTGTCTGTTTGTAATATTACAAGTAAAATTATAACAAAAACCGACTTCAAGTTTCGACTCGATTTCTCTTGGATGCCATCATCAGATCTTAATGTCCTTATCATGGTACCACCGTTGGGACATATCCTTTTCATTAAAAAAAGAAAATCAAAATCGGTTCATAAACGACGAAGTTATCCGTGAACACACATAAAAAAAACATATATACGGCCGAATTGCGAACCTCCTCCTTTTTTGAAGTCGGTTAAAAATACCGCTTTTACTTAATGCATATTAACCTCACCTCTGCTCCGAACCTTATCCATTCCCACGGTCAACATCCCGCTCCTGGATTTTCCCATCATGATTTGATTTTTCTCACTTATATCCTAAAACCTCCTAAATCCCCTCCCAAAATTTTACACGTTCGTAGCTTTAGACGAATGGATGTTAACAAACTGTGTGCCTATGCATCCGAACTAGACTGGTCTAAATTGGGAGCAGCTACAGATGTAAACGATAAAGTCAATATTTTTAATGATGTAATTCTGAACTTATACGATATCCACGCACCTGTAAGGAAAGTTACGTTGAAGCGCCCCCCTGCTCCTTGGATGACGGATGAAATCCGCATTGCTATGAGACGGAGAGACCGTTGTTTTACTAGATACAGGAAGGATCGCTGTGAGGAGAAATGGACCCTTTTTAAGACTGCTAGGAATCGATGTAACCAGGTGATACGTAACGCCAAACGCCGCCACATAATTCAAAATATAGAATCCTGTCCAACTTCCAGCATGTGGAAGTTCCTTGCAACACTAGGCATTGGTAAACAACATCACCCTGAGGTTAAGATGACGATTGGTTTGGATGATATAAACCGTCATTTCTCGACTGCACCTCAGATAGATCATCAAACCAAGAGCCAAACCTTGAGCTATATAGCTGGTCTTACACACCCGAACATTGTATCCTTTGATTTTTCTCCAGTATCTTCTGAGGATATCAAAAAGGTTATACTGACCATTCGTTCCAATGCTGTGGGATGTGACGGCATCAGTCGTCGCATGATTGTTGCTATCTTGGATCACATTCTTCCAGCAATATCGCATATCATTAATTTTTCACTCGATTCCAACACCTTTCCCTCACTCTGGCGTAAAGCCTTCATTATACCTTTACCCAAAATAAGTAACCCTTCTCTTCCTGAACACTTCCGACCAATTTCCATACTTCCCTTCCTTTCTAAAGTGCTAGAGGCCAGTGTTCATAGGCAGCTTTCACAATTCGTATATCGACAGAATCTTCTCAGTCCTTTACAATCCGGGTTCAGACCCGGTCACAGCACAACCACCGCTCTCCTCAAAGTTACTGGCGATATACGGCAAGGTATGGAGGACACCAAGGTTACAGTGCTGGCTTTGATCGATTTCTCGAATGCCTTTAACACCGTTTGCCATGAAGTCCTACTGGCCATCCTTTCCCATCTAATGATCTCCTCAGAAGCCCTGGAATGGTTCTCATCCTATCTTCAGGGACGACAGCAGTGTGTTCGCATTGATGAACTGTCATCGAGTTGGTGTGATATTTGCACTGGCGTCCCTCAAGGCGGTATATTATCTCCCTTATTATTCTCTATTTTCATAAATCTCGTAACCCAACATCTTCAGTGTTCGTATCACCTATACGCTGATGATCTACAAGTGTACACACAGTCAAGGGTTGAGGACATCTCACACGCAATTGACAAAGTCAACAATGACTTAGACTTCATAAGGAGCTGGTCAGCGAGGTTTGGGTTGTCGGTAAATCCAACCAAATGTCAAGTTATCATCGTGGGGAGCAAGCTGATGCTGAGTAGGTTGGATACGGCGGACCTCCCACCAATTGTCTACAACAACGTAACTATACCTCTGAGCGCAGTAGTAAAGAACCTGGGGCTATACATAGACTCGACACTTGATTGGCGGGCACAGGTTACTCAGGTCAGTCAGAAAGTCACCTATTGTCTCCGTGCTTTATATCGTTTCAAGAACTTCCTCCCTGTTAAAACCAAGGCCACACTAATGCAGTCCTTAATCATTCCCTTGATCGACTATGGTGATGTGTGTTATTTTGACCTGAATGCAGACCTCCTCAATAAACTAGACCGTCTTCTCAATAACTGCATTCGATTCGTTTTTAATCTTCGCAAGTATGATCATGTGTCTGCTTTACGTTCCCAGTTGCAATGGCTACCAATTCGTCAGCGCCGCAGTCTACGTGCTCTGACTTCTCTTTTCTCTTTCCTGAACTCTCCATCATTGCCCGAATACCTGGTACCACACTTCCGCTTCTTATGTTCCAACCACGACCGAAGTCTCCGGTCTGCAAACAACTTGCTTCTTCTATGCCCCTCTCACACCACTAACTTCATCAATTCTTCCTTCTACGTGCAGTCAGTCCTACTGTGGAATGCACTTCCCACCGAAATCAGGATGTCCACTAATCGCCTTACATTTAAGAAAAGAGTGCGCGAACTTCTTCTGAGTGAATTGGCAGTACAGTCTCAACGCTAGTACCCGTGTATATATTATACTTGTTTATATATTTGTATATATATTGATGGTGGTGTATATGTGTATGTTTGTGTATATCATGTATGTATTGATATAATTGTGTATGTTTGTTACATCTGATGTAGTCTTTATGTATTATTTGCTTAATTACTATTTATCGAGTTAAATATTTATTCCTTGCACCTACCGCATCATATTTCTGCAACACCCGAAGGTTGACTGGTAGATAATGCCTAATGGCATTAAGTCCGCCTTTGTACTTCATGTGCACAAAGTTAATAAATAAATAAAATAAATAAATAAATATTGTACACTTATGTGTACACGATACATAGACCAAAATAACATTATTTTTTCAATATTTGTCTGTCTGTTTGTTCCGGCTAATCTCTGGAATAGCTGGACCGATTTTGACGGGACTTTCACTGGCAGGTAGCTGGTGATAAAAGGAGTAATTTAGGCTAATTTTTAAGACTAGCTTTGCCCCGTGGCGTTACCCGCGGTTGTTGTTGTACCGGTAACACCGCGGGGCTTAGCTAGTCATCTCTACAAATAAATAAAATTGGAGTGTCTGTTTGTAATATTAAAACAACCGTTTTTTTCTAAATGCATAATTATGTATGTAAGGTATACATGGTACATATACCAAAACAAAATTTTTACAAATCTTGTTTGTCTGTTTGTTCCGGCTAATCTCTGGAATACCTGGACCGATTTTGACGGGACTTTCACTGGCAGATAGCTGTGATAAAAGGAGTAATTTAGGCTACTTTTTAAGACTAGCTTTGCCCCGTGGCGTTACCCGCGGTTGTTGTTGTACCGCGGGTAACACCGCGGGGCTTAGCTAGTTATCTATACAAATAAATAAAATTGGAGTGTCTGTTTGTAATATTAAAACAACCGCTTTTTACTAAATGCATATGTATGTAAAGTGTACATGGTACATATACCAAAACAACATTTTTTTAGTAAAAATGTTGTTTTGGTATAAACTCCATGTAATTTTTTTTTACAATTCTTGTCTGTCTGTTTGTTTCGGCTAATCTCTGGAACGGCTCGACCGATTTTGACGGGACTTTCACTGGCAAATAGCTGATGATAGACGGAGTGATTTAGGCTAAGACTAGCTTTGCCCCGCGGCATTACCTGCGGTTGTCGTTGTACCACAGATAACACCGCGGGGCTCAACTAGTCATCTACGAGTATACAAATATATAAAATTGGAGTGTCTGTTTGTAATATTAAAACAACTGCTTTTTAGTAAATGCATATTATTATGTATGTAGGTATATATGGTACATATACCAAAACAACATTTTTTTAAATTTTTGTCCGTCTGTTTGTTCTGGCTAATTACTGGAACGGCTGGACCGATTTTGACGGGATTTTCGCTAATGATGATACAAGGAGTAACTTAGGCTACTTTTAAAGATTCTGTAGCCAAATGGCAAAAAACGGAACCCTTAGGGATTCGTCATGTCTGTCTGTCCGTCCGTATGTCACAGCCATTTTTTTCCCAAACCATAAGAACTATACTGTTGAAAATTGGTAAGTAGATGTATTCTGTGAAACGCATTAAGATTTTCACACAGAAATATTAAAAAAAAAGCAATACATTTTGGGGGTTCCCGTACTTAGAACTGAAACTCAATTTTCTTTTTCATCAAACCCATACATGTGGGGTATCTCTAAGGATAGGTCTTAAAAAATGATATTGAGGATTTTATTCTCATTTTTTTCTAAAATGAATAGTTTGCGCGAGAGACACTTCCAAAGTGGCAAAATCCCCCCCCCCCCCCCCTATAACTTCGAAATAAGAGAATGATAAAACTAAAACAAATATGTGATGTACATTACCATGCAAACTTCCACTGAAAATTAGTTTGAACGAGATCTAGTAAGTATTTTTTTTTAATACGTCATAAATAGTAAACCGCAATTTACCTTTCATTCAATCAACTCAAATATAAAAAAATACACTATACACGGCATATATATACCAAAAATTTATTTTTTACAATTTTTGTCGGTCTGTCGGCCTGTCTGTTTGTTCCGGGTAATCTCTGGAACGGCTGGACCGATTTTGACAGGACTTTCACTGATATGTAGCTGATGATATAGGGAGTAACAGGCTAGTTTTTTTAGACTAGCTTCGCCCCGCGACGTTACCCGCGGTACGGCAAAAACCGCGGGTGACACCGCGGGACTCAGCTAGTTGTAAATATAATTATATAATACTAGCAGCCGATCCCGGCTTCACGCGATAAACATAGGTATTTAACCAAAAATTTAAATACCGTGGCCGTGAGCGATAAGACCGCCAATTGATATACATACTTTGTAACTGATTTTGTTGTACTATTTAACTTTGTGTAAACAATGAAGATAAATAAATTAAAAAAATATTATTAATTATAACACGCTCTTAGCAAACTTTCCAAGCTTAGAAAACTCGGCCAAGTCTCTTTTTGGCAAAATAAATAATCAAAATCATCCGTTTAGGAGCTATGATGCCACAAGAACCCACAGAGACATATACACACATAGACACATTGATTCACTCGTAAAACTCATACCTAACACGAAGTGTGAGAGCCCCCCTCTCACACTTCGTGTCGGAGCTTGATAAAAAATAGCAAATAACCGCGATGTTACCCGCGGTTATTATCATACCGTATGTGACGCCGTGGGGCGAAGCCAGTCTAAAAAAAAGCGGCCAAGTGCGAGTCGGACTCGCCCATGGAGGGTTCCACAGCAGTAAGTAACATAATATAATTTTTATTTTATAATACCAAATTTCGGTGGAAGTTTACATGGTAATGTACATCATATATTTTTTTTTTAGTTTTATCATTCTCCTATTTTAGAAGTTACAAGAGGGGGGGGGACACATTTTACCACTTTGGAAGTGTCTCTCGCGCAAACTATTCAGTTTAGAAAAAAAATTTTAGAAACCTCAATATCATTTTGGAAGACCTTACCTGTCGTTTTACATCCAAAAACACAACGTCTTGTAGTTGGCAATAAGAAACTTATAAAAATAACTATAACCTCCAAAATATCGTAAAATTGCGAGACACACACAGTAAAATTCTTCACAAGGTCGTAACTATAAATTTAACTAATAAAGCATTCAAACTATCGCAATTAGAGAATTTTTTTAAAGTAAAGCGTCCAAACCATCGCAAGTAACTGGAACAAGCGTTCCAAAAATCCAAGTATCGCAAATAACTGGTGGAATTAAACACTAACACGTGGAGCTAACTCAAGTCTAATATACACACATCAAAAGTGTCTAGGGATCAAGCATTTTTATGCGGATTTCTTGAGATTGAGATGTGGCTTTGGCCCTGGCCTGCTCAGTCGCCAGACTTGAACCCGATTGAGCATGCATGGGATATGCAACAGAGAAGAGCTCTGCCGAATATGGAGGGTATCCAGTCGCAAGAAGACCTTTTTTTGTTGTTGCAACGAACATGGGCGGCCATTCCACAGCGTGATTTGGATGAACTCATTTTGAGTATGCCAAACCGATTCTTGTGTTGTTAGTGTTCGCGGTAGAAACACGGATTATTAATTGTTTAAGTTACCTAATAAAATTTTAAAGAAAACTGTTATTTCAGTCTTTTTTTCGAACTTTAATGTTAGTGGTTCAAATGTCAAAAATCCCTTTATTAGGAAAATGGCAAATTTCTTTATTAATGCAAAGGTGACTTGGTTTATCGTTACTGTGACAAACGAAAACACTTTATTTGATGAATCCTTAAAGAAAATTTTAATTAATATCAATCAGGAGAAAAGTTATTGCAAAAATATATGTTGATCCCTAGGCACATATGTTGATCCGTAGACACTTTTGATGTGTGTAGTTGCGGAGAAAAAATACTCAACGCAAGGAAATTCACTAATAATACCAAAAGAAAACATTAAAAAGTTTTGTATACCGATTTGAAACCAACAAAATCAGTCAAAATTTTTAAAAATAAAATGTTGCCATGGAATGGAAATAAAAGCATACCTAGTTATAAATTTTGGAGAAAAAAAAATAACATAAAATAACTCTAAAAAATTATTTAAAAACAAAATCTAAAAATCCAAAGTCACTTTGCATGACTTTGATTTCTAAAACGCTTCGTTTCTTTTTTCGTAATTCGAAATTCGTAAAAATTATTCGTCAGAATTATTCAATTCATCATTATTAGCTTCTTACTTATATAATATAATTTCTTTAAAATGTCAGATGTATAATTCACCTCGTCTTATTAAAGTAAATAATATTGTCTTTCCCATTAAGTGCACGATTGGCATCTGGTGTCGAAACCCCACAAGGCGTTGGGTTTAATTAGCATGTTCTCACCTTAAAGTAAGATAGGCGTACTTTTATGCAAGGTTGAGACATTACATATTCTATAAATAAGTTCTTGGTTTGTAAATAAGTTTTGTAATAAGGATTGAAATTATATTTTGATGTAACCCTAAATTTTATTTGTCAATTAAATTACTGAAATGGTTGTAGACTATTGAGTTGCGACACTGAGATGTATTTAAAAAAAAGTGTGAGTTAAAAAATGAATTAACGCCATCTATCTATAACTTTAAGAATTATGTGTGATCATAAAAAGATTGTAGAGGTAATAGTTAAGGAACAAGAACCATAGAGAGCAGGACCTTATTCGTAAAAATGGCTTATAAGGGACATTCACCCCCGTGGCCTGTGACCATGGCCAGTGCAACCTGGTCGAAACGTCAGGCAAAACAGAGGTATGTAGTACAAGTACTATTAGTTATTCTGTGGTAGTACCTTGAAATAAGTGATCGCGTTAATTTCTGTAAAAAATATTATTATTATATCATGGAACGCGAAAGTTTAAAAGTTAGTAAATCAAATTTTATTCAAATACTTGTACAAAAAGTTACAGTAATTGCTAATGGCACCTAAACTAAGCTACGCTTGTATCTTGGGCTGCTACAAAATACAAAAATATGCAACAGTAGAACTAAATGCGTACCTACAGAATAATTTTTACAAGTTATAATAATATAAGTTGAATTAAGTTAAAAACACAAAGTAAAATAAAAACAAAATAAATTATAAAATTGAAATAAAAATTGAAATTATAAACTTCAAAAAAAAAAAAAAATTGACAACAATAATATCAGAACTATGTACCATAACCATACCATACATAAGGCGTGGTAAAGGGGATGGACCTGTTGTTTTTGCAAGGCGTGGTAAAGGGGTTGCCACAGGGACGGGACTGCTTCAGTTGGTCATCCTCGAGTGGGCAGGGCGGCAGCACGGGACCCTTTCCTTCCGACTGACGCAGGTACTTTCCGGGCACGGTTGCTTCGGGAAGTACCTGCACTCGGTCGCTAGGAGGGAATTGAGTCCCGCCTGCCACCACTGCGACTGCAGTGAGGACTCGGCCCAGCACACGCTGGCGATTTGCCCCGCTTGGGCGTCGCAGCGCCGAGCTCTCACTGCAGTCATCGGAGAAGATCTCTCGCTACTGGCCGTCATACGCAGCACAGAGTACATTATAAATATAGGAATAGAGTTGTCAGTCATTTTCATTGTGTAGCGACATCTAGTTTTTTGAGGGGGAACTACACCTTCAGTAAAAAAAAACCGGCTTGTACGTTATATACAATGCTTGTATTTCTATGGGGCAAGATTATTAATTCTGCAATTAGTTAGGTACTGTTCCTGATATGATATATTATTTGGATCCAGGAAACAGTGCTAACTAACCGCAGCATTAAAAATCTTGCAGAGTTCCAATTTTCATTACTATAGTAGTAGAGTTGGATAAGGAACTTTAGGTTTTATAAGTTTGAAGTTGGTAGGGAATGAATATGACAGGTAAAGTCCAGGGTGGATAGGACCTAATTCAGCAGATTGCAAGTAAAGCCTCAGTTTCTCTAATATCTCAAAAACTTTAGCAAAAAAGACATTAAATACACAATAAATTAAATAGATTTATTTTGCTAATAAGCTACAAATTTTTATTTATTAAAAAGTTTTGTTTTCTGCCAACTTCAATGTTTTTTTCAATCTTGTAGAATTTTTTTCTTTAACGGCATTTACTTTATTAATTTCTTTTTGTAAATCAACAATTTTCTTATTTAAGAAAACCTTTGTTGATTTTTTACTTTTTAGATCTGAAATAGAAATTAAAATGTATGTATATGTGTATTGTATTTGGTTTGTATAATCCTAATTTATGAGATCAGATAAAGTAGTGCTACGTCTATTAAATTTCACAGACAAAAAGATTTTAAAGTAATTAAAAAACTACCAAATATACTTTTAATATTTAGGAGCATAAGTACTCATGGATGCTTTCAGTATTCTTTTATTCTTTCAAACTTAATATACATACTTGTACATATATATAATTACTTGTGTTATGTAGTACCAATTTAAAATCAATATTTATATGTACTTCTACTGTTTGAAACAAAACAAAATTATTTTTGATAAATTAATAGCGAGTGTATTACTTTCAAGGAGTATGTATAGTGCTCTGTAATTACTTTAGAGACAGACACAGGGGACTAAATTTCAACAAGTACAGTTGACATTTTATAGGTTATTCGTTTATGATGACACACTTAAGCTCTGATATCTGTTAACAATAAAATTACTTACGGGTATTGTCACAGCCTGGTGCACAATATTTTTATCAGAAGGCATCGTCAAATCCGTAAAACGAGAGATAGGGTCCAAAATAAAAAAGCCGGGTCAGCGATTGTGCAGAGATCGGTGTCCAAATATAATGCCAGGGTCA
Organism: Diaphora mendica; assembly: GCA_949125395.1. Taxonomy (NCBI): domain Eukaryota; kingdom Metazoa; phylum Arthropoda; class Insecta; order Lepidoptera; family Erebidae; genus Diaphora; species Diaphora mendica. Next base: position 15,269,219 of record OX421328.1, read on the forward strand.
AAGTATTTCTAACAGGAATAATCGGTGTCCCGGCACGAGCTATATCTAAAGAAAAACCAGGAAAATACAAAAAAAAAACACAATACAAAACTAGAACCAAAACAAACAACATGGATGCCGAGGTGTGTTCAAAAATTATGAACGTATATAGGACGTAGTATCGTACATTTTGAAACAGCAACTTTGCCTTTAAAACATAATGGACATAACAAGCTGAAAATAATAAAGTCTTGGTAAAAATGTAATTTATAAATACAACATGTCACAAATGCATGTTAATTTTACAAAAAACTATATAATTACTTTACACATTTCCAAATGTGTTTTGAGTCTCACCAACATTTCTGAACGGCACTCGACTGTGGCGCTGCCTTACGCAAGTTTGTTGAACTTTTCTGCAATGTGAATTTTGTACTGGAGTAAAAATATTCAAAGCTTTATCACCCTGATACGCAGTCCCAGTCAACTGTCAACTAGACTTTGTTTCCTGGGAAGGTGCTATTGTATGACGGAGTTAGCGATAGTGAAAAGACAAGAACAGCGATATAGTTTCTGCTGCAATGATACCACTGAAAATATTGACATAAGTTTGAAAAGTTGATTTATTTTTTTCTTTTTTAAAACCTTGAAGATAATTACTATTATAATTTTGATAGTTATACAACATTGAAAAGTATCTTAATCGTAGTTTATATATAAAAAAAACGAAGTTTAAATATTTACCAATAATTTCGTGTCATTTACTGGCAGCTCTACAAAATATTACAAAATGGCTGCCTACGAATTTCCGAATCGGTTAACTTGTAATTTCGGTTTAATATTTTTTATTTCAACAAAAATGAACTAATTTCGATTGCTCCTGCTTTAAGCCGTGCAAAGTGTTGAGTTATATACTCTTTTCCTTTCGTTCCGTTGTAATGTAATAGTGTTTGAGTGAATTCAAGTGCAACATTGTCAGACAAAAAGTTATTCTTTTTTTTAATTATTTTACAAGAGTTCCAATAAAGAAACGACGAGAACATGCTGCAAATGGGGGTCTTCGCCTTCCAAAGATCCCAGTATCACATTGAATCGTTTACCTAAAAATAGTCTACGGTAAGTGGTTACATCCTAACTAAATTTTTTAGGCTGTATTTTTAATTACAAAATAAAAATCAGGCTCTCTAGATAGACGCCCGAAATCCGTATAAAACTTATTTAACAGTCTGATACAATCGAAGTTACGCAGCGTTCATGATTCATATAACGAAGAATATAACCTGGTACCTAAACCTAACCTTTAAACGTGTTAGGAACATAAAATCTATAATAATATTACTCTCATAATTAGTTTAGTTCAGTACAGTACATCGTTATCAGTCTAAAATAAGAAAATTTCCCTAAATTTCATGATATTTAAGCTGAACATCATTTAAATAATAATGCAGTTTTTATGCAAGGTCCAGCATAATTGTTCAAATTAAAATTTCTACAATCTTTTGTTTCATGACAGAAGTATAAAATACATAGGTATCTTTAAATACATATATATGCATACAAAAGTATATATATATACTTATATATGTATTTAGAAACATACATACTTTGACAGTTCAACATGATAAGTGTTCATAATAATTTGAATGTTCTGATAAAGGTAGCGGCTAGTCATTCATTTTGTTTAATAAGTATTATATTTAATATAAGGAAGACTGATTCTTGTTAATGATATAAAACAATATTGATAAATTCATCAAGATTAAGTGGTCTGCAGTGGATGGAATGTGGGCTGCTCAAGACCAGGCCTTTAATTTGATGTTTGTAAAAATCCATATTTTCATTTTGCTACATGATATGAAATAGTAAAGTCGAAAATGTGCAAACGTAATTAGGAACAGTAAGTTAAACCCAATTTTGAGATGAGTTTCTAAATATAAAGCGCATTCTAATGGAATGCCGATTATGTTTTGATGTAAACTTAAAACAAATTTCAGATAACTAGAGTTCAACTGATACTTGAGACATCTTTAAATATAGTCTATATGCTAGAAGGTAATTTATCAATGTCGGTGAATCAAGATTCTTCATTGTGAATCATAGGATACATGTGATGTTTACAGAATTGATAATGATCAACTACTTATGTTCTGCCAATTAAGCCTACAATAATTAAACTTATAATTAGCTGTATTAATAATATTATAGAATTTCTACTTTTAAATGGTATAAAATTAATAAACTACAAATATTTAATAACCTTTGAACAAAACCATAATTTAAAAAAACAATAACAATATTTACATACAGGCGTCAAAAAACTCCACATCTTCACCTACTGGTAGCGTTCCCAAAAAACTGGCAGCATTACAACACCTTTGAACTTAGCAAATAGATGCATGCCAAAATTCATAACTATCAGTAAGAATGTAAATTTATGATAAAATCTTAAACAGAATTTACAAAACAATTTAACTTTAGTTTATCCATCAGATACCCTATTATAAGTGACAGGTCAATATTGAATGTACTTTTATGGATAATGCTGTATTAGCTTTACATATTCGTATTCTATTACTGGTGTGATTCCTTCTATTACGAATAACAGATTTAGTTGTCATTTTAATTTTTATAGTTCATAATTTGTTTGTAGTTTTATGAAACCTTTCTAAGATTATCTCTAGTACTCAACATAAGATTCAACTTGTGTTTTCTACCTCAGTACTAACAACAGTAAACATATACCTAACTAGTGAACTAAGGCCGAAGTATTGTTTTCCAAATTAAGCTTGGTTCTCATCAAACTTTCAAAAGGAACTATTTAACAAACACAAAATGTTGTGCAGTAAACATTTTAGAGCAACATGTTATATTAATAATAAGCTTTGTAGAACAACAGTACATGACGTAGAAAGTGATGAGGTCAGTTAATTTTATTTACTAATTCAATCCATTGTAACTTTAATATCTATATGTGAATATGTTTTCTGTTCCCATTAAAAAAATGTAATAGACTAGTGTTGTGCCGTTACCATTTTACCATATTCAAAGTAACTTTTATTATTAATCATCATCTTCTATAACGCTGATGGTGATTATTCTTAAATTTAAATGTCAAAAATTAAATGTTTGTGTTCCGAATGCTACAGTTAGCTGGTATACACTTGAGTATGACTTATAATATAGATATTGTTGGAATGCTTGAGTGCGCACAAGCCCCGCTACAATGGTTGACGGATGGAAAGACTTTAGCAGGATAATAAATCACATTTATTCAGATGTACTTTTATTTATCATGCAGTCACAGAGGTTAGTGACGATAATTAACATCAGTGTCAAAACATAAAAAAAGTATTACACACGTATAGAAATATACAAGTCAATGTTGAGCTTACATACTACACCATTCATATTTTCAACAGATATATATGGGAAAAATTGTGGATTAAAATAACAAAAAAACTAAAAACACTCTGTGATAACCTTAGCGTCGAAAAATATCTTATATTCGTTTTAATGTGAAAATTCCCCATCCCGCACTAGGCCAGCGTGGGGACGTATGGCCTTAACACACTCCTGAGAGGGGAGACCCGAACCCAGCAGTGGGACATTATGGGTAGTTGATGAATGTGAAAATTCTGATAGTCCATGTAAATTAACTACAATAATTTTAGGTTATGAAACAACTAAGTTGTTATCATGATTATTTTAATATTTAATAAAATATAATTTTAGGCAAAACTTGTTGCGAAATATGTAAAGAACGCATATTGCGCAAACACCGGACTTCAAGTAATTGGAACAAAGGCTGGAGACTGATAATTTTTTTCTCTTAATTTCAGGTTTTGACAGTTCCTATTCCCAGTGTTGCAGTAACAAATAACACGATTGTTCCTATTGCCGGCACATCTGGAATGTTTATTCCTGTTTTGAGACCAAAAATGTGTATTCGTCGGTGGAATGTAGAGGAAAAAATAATAGCACTGAGGCTGAACAAAAAGTCATCAACTTGTTGTAAACTATTAAGAAAAATCATTTGCCTGCCTACACTGAAGTCATTATTAAGTAAATTTAAAATGCATACTGGATATTGCTTCTTTTGTGGGACGAGATGTCCATCAGGAAACATTTGTAGTACTACTCAAAGAATATTTCTTTAATTGAAGGCTTCCAAAATCATACAACACAGGTAGCTTGACACACCCTTGTCTTCATGGTGGTGGTATATGGAAAAAAGTTACGCAGCCAGTTGCATATTTTTTGTCAGGTGCATCTGTGACAGCAGATAGATTGTCTATGTTGATATAACCCTCCTTAGGCTTTGCCGTAGTCGGGTAAAAAGAGGTAAGCAATTTCCATTTTATGCTTTAAGTATTGCAGTGTGTATTATATTTATAATTATATAAGTTACATATTACTTTTTTCAGGTTTTACAGTCTTGCTGGCTTAAACATATGTGTGTCAGTTTGCGACATGGATGGAGTCAACAAGAGAGCTCTATGTCTCTTGGGAGCATCCTATAATTAAAGAGGGTGAACACAGTGTTTTAGAAATCTATTTTAAAAATATGATATACAATTTACGACTGATATAACATCTGACTACAAACAAGGAATAGGTAAATTGTTTCTTTTTTGTTTCTGTTAAATATTGTTTTTATACGACTTCCAAAAGGAGGAGGTTCTCAATTTCATCGGTATTTTTTTAACACCCGCATTAAGAATAAGCATCCTGTGTCGCGGTGGGCTTTACAAACATACAAGAAACGGACACAAAGAACACCCAGACTCGGGACAACAATTTGTGGATCACACAAAGATTTCTACCGCGTGAGATTTGAACCCACGACATTTGGCGCAGTAGCAAGAGGCGTGGCGACCGCTGAAACCACTAGGCCAACCGCTTGCAGTCATATCATAGTCATAATAGGGGCGAACAAGCAGACGTATAGCCTGATGATAAGCGATTACCGCCGCCCATGGAATCCGCAACACTAGAGGCGTCACAAGTGCGTTGCTGCGTTGTAAGGAGTAAGAGTACTTTACTGATAGTGACAAAAATCTGAGTTAAAATTAATTAAATTGTAATAATGAAATACTTTGCTAAAGTTGTGTTTATGTAGTAAAGCAAATTTGATTTACTTATAGCTAAAAACAAACAATTAAATAATGTTAATTTACCGATAACTTCTTTTAGGTGCAGTTCCTATAAAAAACTGTGAGTAAATAAACAAAATAAGCAATATTTTATTGATTTTGTTTGTACATTATTTTCAGGAATTGCTAAATGGAGCCATATCAAACTATTTTATGAATTAGATAACAGTAATCCAAATTTTGTGTTTGCACCATGCTTAAAAGAGGAACACCTCTACCCTTACATCAAACAAAAAAATGAAGGTGAAAACTTGCAGCACAAGTTTTAAGTCACTCAGTTGCAGATGGAATTTATTCTAAAATAGCTAATGGTAAGAAAACACTTTTTGCTCCGTATAAACTGCTAGATATTATTTATATATTGATATCCTACTATATTATAAAGGCGAAAGTTTGTGTGTACGTTTGTTACTTCTTTACGCGCAAACGGCTCGACCAATTTGAATGAAACTTTACAGTAATATAGCTTAGACATCAGAATAACACATGCTTCTATTTTTCGCGATATCACATCATACTAATTTATGAAGGCGAAAGTTTGTGAGTGTGATGTTTGTTACTTCTTCACACAAAAACTACTGAGCGGATTTGAATGAAACTTTACAGTAATATAGCTTAGACATCAGAATAACCCATAAGCTACTATTTGCCGCGACATACACACATTTAAACGACATACACGCGGGCGGAGCTGCGGGCAACAGCTAGTTCGAAATATATTATAAAATAATATGTCCTGACTGATTCATCATCGCTGAGCGTAAACTATTGAATTTAAGGCTATGAAATTTGGTGACTGGGATCTTTTTATTGAGTAGAGACCTACTTAGGTAGGAATTTCGGAATTTCTGCCCCTAAGGTGGTGAAATAAGGTTTGAAAGTTTGTACCGAAATCCGTCATTTATTATGTTACTGTGAACTGATTAAAAATAAGTAAATACGTATTTAAGCATTTCTGGTTATTTTACTCCTAAGGGGTTGAAATAGAGGTGGAAAATTTGTATGGAAGTCTGTCATTTTTTAAGTTAGAAACATGAAACTTTATCTTTGGACTACTGATTAAAAATTAATAGATACGTATTCAAGCGTTTCTGGATATTCTACCCTTAAGCAGATGAAATATGCATTGAAAGATTGCATGGAGGTCCATCATTTTTTAAGTTACCTTAAGAAACCTTTATCTTTGAAAATGAGTTGATTACAAGTAAATGAATGCTAATATCAGTATTTATGGGAATTCTACTCCTAAAGGGGTTAAAATAAAGGTCGAAAGTTTGTATGAAAGTCCTTATTAATTGACTATTGATTAAAAATAAATATTTTTTTAAAGAGACGCCTGTAGGGGACCATACACTGTATTATATTGTATGTTTATATGTAAATACTTTGTGTGTATGTGTATGTATATAATTATAATGTATATTCCTATATAATGTATAGAACTATACTATATAATTATATAGTTTTACAATCTAGTTTCAACAAACATTATGTCTAGCAGTTTACTATTAAAAGCTGTTGATGATGATGAAATATACATTCATATTTCTATCATGTACTTCTAGTACTTAAATTTGAATTTGTATATTTCCAGGGGACATGCCGAGTGAGGCCACCGCAACATCTAACTTAATACCAAAAATGGACATGCTTTTTGATAGTGTGAATGCTGCGACGCCAGATCTTAGAAGAGGCAAAACGTATTCGACCAATGTCAAAGAAAGCACAGGACACATTCAACTGTTTCTAGATATGCAAGATTTCTTTTAAAACTTGATTAAGCATTGAATAAGCATGATGACAAATTTTGAAAAACTATTGTATGATGTTCGGAAGTATCTCCGATTGTCAAAAACGATCGTATTTCTGCAAAAAAATGAAGTTTTAGTAGGAAAAAACGCGATTAATATTTTAAGTTTATAATTCACGCCAAAACGCTCAGTGGTGCCATTTGTCAACTAGTGTCAATTATAGCACTTAGTAAAGTGATCGTCGATTATATCCAAACAAAATGTTTACATAAACGTGACGTAACTCGCTCTAATTAGTGTTCAACTTAACGAGGCGAAGCTAGTCTGAAAAAGTAGCCTATGTAACTCCTTATATAATCAACTACCTATCAGTGAAATGCCTGTCAAAATCGGTCTAGCCGTTCCAGAGATTAGCTGGAACAAACAGACTGACAGAAAAAAATGTAAAACGTGATATTTTGGTATAATAATATGTACCATGTATACACACATATGAATTTAGTAAAAGCGGTTATTTAATATTACAAACAGACACTCCAATTTTATTTATTTGTAAAGATGAACCTAATTTCATCAGATAAATACATGTTCTTGGTTACTGTCGTCATGCCTATTGTTGTCGTATTACTTTAAGATCTAGTTTACTAAAGAAATATGTAATCACTTCCTAGTTATAATTTTTTCCTGCGATAAATGTAAACAATGTTACGCCGTTAATATTATGTAAGTTTAGATATTATGTAGGTACTAGTTGTTGACCGCGGCTCCGCCCGCGTGTATGTCGGTTATCGCGGCAAATAGTAGCCTATGTGTTATTCTGATGTATAAGCTATATTACTGTAAAGTTCATCCAAATCCGTTCAGTAGTTTTTGCGTGAAAGAGTAACATACATCCATCCATACTTACAAACTTTCGAGTTTATAATATTAGTAGGATAATGTTCTAACATCAACTGTTTATGGTCCATATCCTTCAGTTAAAAATATCATACTCTGAGTTTATATTTACACAAATAGGTACAAGTTTTACTTTAAATGTGTCCTTACCTATAGAGTTTGGAGATTATTCTTTCAAACCAGCAAGTATTAATGATAGTGTTTGAAAATATTCAATTGGTTTTAATTAATATAAATTATGAAAGCAAATATTTTAGTACACACAACAAATAAATGTGCCTATAAAAAGTACCATACAGTATTGCATCCTTAATTCAATGAATTGAACATTTTAATTATATTCAGTTAAAAACAAACTTTACTGAAACTTAAATAGATATAAGTTGATTTGTTTTGAATGATTAAACTTGTCAGAGTTCTCAACAATTGTTGTTGTATTACTTTATGATCTAGTTTACTAAAGAAAGATGTAATCAGACCCATGTTTTATCATTTTCCTGCGATAAATGTAAACATTGTTACGTGGTTAATATTATGTAAGCTTAGATATTATGTATAATTTTGTAACATTAACGGGTTACGGTCCATCCTTTACTTAAAAAATATCCTGATCTGAGTTTATATTTACACAAATAAGTAATTAATTAATTTAAAATAATTAATTTAATTTTAAATGTGTCCTTAACTATAAAGTTTGAAGAATATTATTTCAAACCAACGAGTATGAATAATGGTGTTTGAAAACATTCAATTCATTTTATTGCTCTAACATTCCAAGATAATACTCAGGAAACTCTTGTTGATATATTATAAAAGTTAGCAATAGGAAATGATAACATTAAGGATTTCATAAAATCCTTGAGAGACGGTTATTTCCTTAGTGATGCTGGAATGGTAACTGGATATCGACTAATATTTATGCATAAATTAAGAAACCACACAATTTAGTACCTGCAACAAAAAAATGTGCCTAGTTCCGTTTTTACACAGGATTTAATCCTTATTTCAATGAATTGAAAATTTTAATGAAATTTAATTAAAACAAACTTTATTGAAACTTAAATATGTACTATGTGGTTATGTTTTAAATTAGTAAAGTTGTCAGAGTTCTCAACAATTGTTGTGGTATCACTTTATGATCTAGTTTACTAAAGAAAGATGTAATCTGGTCTTAGTTATATCATTTTCCTGCGATATACGTAAACAACGTTAAGCGGTTAATATTATGTAAGCTTAGATATTATGTTTAATGTAGAAATATTAACCGGTTATGGTCCATATCTTTGAGTTAAAAAATATCATAATCTGAGTTTATAAAAGTAAAAGTTTTAAATGTGTCCATAACTACACAGTTTGAAATTTATTCATTCAAACCAGCACGTACTAATCAGGTTGTTTTAAATATTCAATTCATTTTATTATTCTTTAACATTACAAGATAAAACTCATGCAACTCTTGTTGATATTACAATATAAAAGTTAACAAGAAATGATACCATTAAGTATTTCATGAAATCCCTGAGGGATGGTTATTTCCTTAGAGATGGAGTGGTACCTTGATATTGACTATTATATATTAGACAGTATTTAATCCTTAAATCAATTAATTCAACATTTTAATTACATTCAAATAAAAACAAACTTTATTGAAATTTAGTTATGTATTATGTTTATTTGTTTTAAATTAGTAAAGTTGTCAGAGTTCTCAACAATTGTTGTTGTATTACTTTATGATCTAGTTTACTAAAGCAAGGTGTAATCAGTTCCTGGTTATTTCATTTTCCTACGACAAATGTAAACAATGTTACGAGGTTAATATTAAGTAAGCTTACCGCTTATGGACCGTATCCTTTAGTTAAAGATATAACATATCCGTTGCGTTCAGTTTCGAGTTATTAAAACTTATATTTACAAAAATGTAAGTTTTAATTTGAATGTGTACCTAACTATAGAGTTTAAAGAATATTTATTATATATTTAAAGAATGATGGTGTTATTTCCTTAAAGATGTTGGAATGGCAACTGGATATCGACTTTAGACTTATATTTAAAGGAAATCAATGAAATATTTTATTACATACTTGAAAACCTGTTTTAAATATATAGTAATCATGTACATGTAACGTACATAGCAAGATTTGTAATTGCAATAAACTTTTAATAAAGTTACTGATTTTATTGAACTCTCTAAACTGTGTTTTTCGATTAAAATTTTCTTTGAAGATGTGGTTCTCTGATTTTATTAATAATCAGATTTCTTCAAGGAACTATTCGAAAAGTACAGTAATCTAATTTTGAACCCCAATATTAACTAGAAAATAGAAATACATATTTTGAATTGCCCGCCCTAATAAAAGTTTCATTTGGGCCGCCAAAAGATGGCTCAGGACGCTAAGGAAAAATTTCCTCATTTATTATGTATGGAGTTGACATTCTTCTCATTGAGTATATGTGTTCTGTGGTCATACGCTCCATGGCCGGTAGCGACAGCAGTTTTACCGCGGTCGCAACCTTCTGCGAAGATGTAATCTCGCAGAAGGCGGCGGCGGAGAAGGCCCGGGAGGACGACCTCCACTCGGACCCAATCCGCCGCCGTTACTTTCCTCCGCGGCTCGCTGCGGTTCACGTGTGACGTCGCGTTTTAATAATTTAAATATTGTTTTTGTGTATCCTTGCGACTGTTACCCGGTTTGTGGGCGGTATAAGGTTGTGTATAGTGTTTCTGACAAATAATCTGTAAGTTTTAAGCCTTATAAATACAAATTGTGTTAGTTTCTTTTACTACGGCTATCGGTAAGTCAATTTATTTTTATTCTTAAAGGTAGGTAGGAGTAATATTTTGTTTGTATTAATTTTCTTTTCGTGTTTTTTGAATTTGAAGTTGTTTTCTATTGATATTTCTTTTGTCTGGTGTGTCTTTGTTTGGCCATGTCGGTTGTTGGCGAGTTGCCGGATCCCGGTGGTACAAATGAATTTCGAACACCAACCGGAAATAAATTGTTTGGTAGAATGTCGCCATCAAATTTATCGTCAAATGAAAGTAGAACTGGACGAATTAGGGCTTCGGACTTGGGCGAGAGTGTTTCGTCTCTTAGTGGTCATGATAACTGTGGGGAGTATGATTATTTTGAGTTGGTGTCTCAGGCAACCGAATATTTAGCAAAAATTAACGAATTGGTAAACGATCAGGGGTCGCGAATGAATGTGGGGAATAGGACCGCCATTATGGACGTAACCCAGCGGATTACCGGTATCGTCTCATTGTTGGCAATTAAATCTGCTAGCAATGAAACGAAATTAGCGAATCTCGAGCGCCAGGTGGGGGGTGTCGCCGTTCAACAGCCGGGCTTGACGTACGCGGACAAGCTTAGGCTTCGCTTACCACCTGGATCAGCCCCGTGTCCGGTGTCCGCTGAGGCACGCGTATCTAGGCCGTGTGTTATTGCGTATCCTACTACGGAACGTTCAGCGGACTATGCAACTTCGTCAGCTACAAAAGAAGCTCTCATGAAGGCTATTAAACCTAGCGACGAAGGTTTTCAAATTGTAGGCGTCAAAAAAACCGCAAAGGCAGGCGTCGTGTTGCGGGTCGCAAATGAACGGCAGCTTAAAAAACTAGAAGCAGTAAACGCCATTAAATCTGTAGGCTTACGCTTAGAAAAGCCGAAAGGCCGAAGGCCCCGTATAATTGTAAAAGACGTGCCCGGTTCTATGGAGGATCGTACCTTCCTAACAGCTTTATATCGTCAGAATATCAAGGACGAATTAAAATTAAGCGAAAGCGATTTTTTAAAAACAACCAAAATTGTCAGGCATCGTAAACTGGAAAACGGACGTCAATGGATAGGCTTAGAATTAGAGACAGAGGTTAGGAAACACTTGGCTAGCACAAAAGATAAATTATATATAGACTGGGCCACATGTAGGTTTATAGACGACTTAGAAGTAGTTCGTTGCTTAAACTGTCAACAATTCGGTCATGTTCAAAAATTTTGCACTATTAAAACTCCTACGTGTGCTAATTGCGCGGCCAGCCACGATACAAGGGCTTGCCCGGATAAGGACACACCAGATTTTAAACCGAAATGCGCACAATGCAGCCGGTACAAAAAACCATGTGACCATCGATGTGGATCACAAGACTGCTCCACATATAAACTTAAATTAGAGCAGCTAATCCTAAATACTAATTACTGAATAGCTTATACAGTAGTAGTTGTAGTACCTTTTTAATAAAATGGATAATATCTCAATAGGCCAGTTAAATCTTCATAATGATAAAATAGCCACGTCAGAATTAGATCGCTTAGTTTTGGAACAAAAGTTAGACATTGTCCTTATACAAGAGCAATATCAAAGCGCTCAATTGCGGAATTATGTAGTACAGCTAGATGGCCGGTCGCGGGCTGGGATATATGTTGCAAGTTCTAATTTTACGGTAACATCTTTGCGTAACCTTATGACGTCACACTGCGCCGTTGCTGAGATCTCATCCTCTACCTGTAGGGTTTACGTAGTGAGCTGTTATTTTCAATTTTCACATCCTATTGATCCTCATCTACATCATTTACGTTTCGTTTTGCGGTCCCTCATAGGACACAAAATTATCATTGGCGCTGATGTCAATGCTTCTTCTACTTTATGGTATGGCAAATTGCGTGCAGCTGACATGGCTCGTCGCTGTGCGGTTGAAGATTTTATTGCGGAAATGAATCTTATTATCCACAATACCCCTGATGCACCACCAACTTTTTGCAGCCCAATGGGTGAGTCTTCTATTGACGTGACGCTTACGCGCGGCGACGTCTCGATATCTGGATGGCGTGTCCTACCGGACGCATCCTGTAGTGATCACCGCTTAATCGTGTACGAATTCATACCAATGGTTGCACAATATCCACAAAGAACTCCTTACAATTTTAGGTATAAAACTAAATGGGCAAATTGGGCTTTATTTGGTTCACTCTTTGCAGTACATGCCAAAGACTTCAGTCGCAGTGGTCTATCAGCTGAGGAAAGCGCAAACATATTATCAGATACTTTCACATATTGTGCTGATGTTTGTATCGGCCGTGGATCTATCACTAACACTCGTAGATGTGATTGGTGGAATTATAAATTAGTCGAATTACGTAGAATCTATCGGAAAGCTCGTAAAAAACTAAATGACATTAAAAAGCGTAACGTAACAGGAGATATTTACAATAATGCTCTTATTGCTCTTAGAATTGCCAGGTCTCATTATAGAGCTGCTGTGGAGAAATCAAAGGGAAATTTAATACGTAAACTTGTTGATAAACTCGATAGAGAGGGTCCCTGGTCACCTTTGTATCATGAATTTAAAGCAAATAGATCAATCGACCTTGCATACGTACAGATCATCAAAATTAATAATAGTTATACTACAGGAGTAGAACAAACCACAGAATATCTTTTAGAATCACTTGTGCCTGACGATCGGCCGGAGGATGACACGGATTATCACCGACAAATTAGGCAGTGGGCTATTGAACCACCATTGTCTCCAATGTCTGACTTACCATCTTCAGACGAATTCCTCAGTATTGTTAGGTCATTACCACTAAATAAGGCTTCGGGCGAAGATAAAATATCAAACAAAATGATAAAAGAAGCTTGTAAACTTTCGGGTGATACGGTTTTAACAGTTTTTAGACGTTGCATTGCGGAAGTAGTATTTCCTAGTGTTTGGCGGTGCGGTAATATTCGAATAATACCAAAAAGCGGCGATAAGCCGCCGGACGATCCTAAATCCTATCGACCCATAACACTGTTGCCATCGCTGGGAAAGCTTTTAGAGCGTCTTGTAGTACCACGACTTCTACCGGGTGGAGTTAAATTTCATGATAGACAATTCGGCTTTACGTTGGGAAAATCGACAACTGATGCGGTTATATCTGTAAGGAAAACTGTCACCGAGTCAAGTTTTCAATACGTTTTAGGCATCTTCTTAGATATATCTGGCGCCTTTGACAATGCGTGGTGGCCCATGCTATTGCTAAAATTAAAATTAAGAGGTTGCTTTAAAAATATTTATTCCCTTATCTCCTCGTACTTCTTACAAGGTACTACTAAATTGAGACTTGGGCATCATTCTGTGTCGAAGGCGCTTACGATGGGGTGTCCTCAAGGGTCAGTGCTAGGACCATACTTGTGGAACATAGGCTTCGACGATTTTCTGGCAATGCCTGTGCCGTCCGGATGTACCCTGAATGCGTACGCGGACGACGGTTTGTTATTGATAGAGTCGGATACTAGAACGGGGCTTGAGAGGCTGGCCAGTGAATGTTTGGACTTAATATCTCGGTGGGGTGGGCGTAATCGGTTGACGTTTGCACCAAACAAAACCTTCCAGCTACTTCTGAAAGGTAACCTCAAATCACCGCCGTGTATTAAATTTGAAAATGTTACTATTAAAAATAAAACCTCGGTTTGTTATTTGGGATTGGTTTTAGAAAGAAATTTTTCATTTATTGAACATATTAGAACAGTTAATGAAAAGTCTAAAAAGAGTTTCTTTGCACTGACGAGGATATCAACTGCGACATGGGGTCTGTCATATAATACACTAAAGATCATATATGGAGCTACTTATTTGGGTTCTATTTGCTATGGTGCTCCTGTATGGGCAGATAGGGCGACTGTAGGTGCTGTCCGTCGCAAACTGTTACAAGGCCAACGACCTGCATTGATTTTCTTGTGCAAGGCATATAGGACGGTTAGCACTGAGGCTTTACCGGTGTTGGCAGGTGTTCTTCCGGTCGATCTCGAGGTGCAAAGACGTGCAGCCATGTACTATTCCACACTACAAAACATGGAATGCGATTTTTTGGGCATACGAGACCGCGGTAAAATCATAAGATTGTTTCAACAAAAATCCAATGTCTATAACGACCTCTTGGATGAATGGCAGAAACGATGGGACGAATCATCTAAGGGGCGCCACCTCTACCAGTTCTTTCCATCTGTTCGCGAAAGGTTGTCAAGGACATGGCTCGAGGTAGATCACTGTGTCGCTCAATTTCTTACAGGCCACGGTAACTTTAAGAGCAAACTATACTCATTTAAATTAGTCGATTCACCATTTTGTCAATGCTCAACACCTGATTCTAGCTGTGAACAGTCGGCTCATCATATCCTCTGGGAATGTAGTCTTTGGTACAATGAACGTAACATGATGCTAAATAGCTTACAAATGACGTCTGGGGTAGTATATTATGGGGATCTTGTGTCAACTGCGGTGAATTTCCGTGCGTTTAAGCGATTCTGCCATACATACTATAGAAATCAAATATAGCTCACTTAGGACCCATAATATTTTTTATCCGTGGTGCTTCCCGGTTTGAAAAAGGCGTCTGCCTATTTTGACTCCATTTTGTCTCCCGCTTTGCTAAGGAGGGAAGTGGACTTATTATATTTCCAACTACTCCAGTTTTCTTCTGATTAATTTCGTTGCGGGTTCCAAGACAGTTAAATTTTTCCTGGGACTTCCCGAGTGTCATAACTCGGTGTTTTCGTGGGTCACCGCTGTTGATCCTGGTGTACAGGAGTTACAGTGGTGGGCGTGTGGGCGGGATTAGTCCCATTAAAAAAAAAAAAAAAAAAAAAAAAAAAAACACCGAACCAACTTGGGTGCACAAGCTCCTGTTGCCAGATGTACTGAAGCATACAATCACTGCTGGAGGAGACTTGGCCTTGATATCCTGCACGACCATACCCAACAGTTTAGACACAAATTATTGATGGTATAAGTGCCATGGATAGTTTGTATTTGAATTGTTGTTGCTTTTTGTTTTGTTTTGTGTGTGTTCTTGTTTTATTGTGCTTGTGTTTGAATTTAACTAGGTGATACCTATATGTTAGTGTTTATTTTTTCTTTTTGTTAAGTTGCTGTCTTGTTGTCTGTAAATGTTGTGCATATTTATAATTGGTATAGCACATGTACTTATTTGTTATTTGCACTTGTTTTTAAGTGAATGTTTGTGTTTATTCTGTAAGTATGCCTTGAATAAGTAAATAAATAAATAAATAAATAAATAAATACCCAGATAATAACCCCTCAGTGGCTCAGTATCGATGTTATCCAGGCTCAGTAGAAAGTGTGTCAGTTTAGCTTTAGCTGTGTAGATGGTGCAGTCTTTTAGAGAGCATTTAGTAGATAAATTATTGTATTTGTGTGGGTGGCTGTATGATGGGAATCTTTTTGCAAATGAGGTTTTAATAGGTGATAGAGGAATCTTATAGGTGCGTTTAGATTTAATATCGTCATATACTGGAGAGTGTGTGCTTGTTTTGTATGTGATGATGGATGCATGGAAAATAAATAATTGCCTCACTCGCAGTACCTTTGCTTCGGCGTACAAATCGTTGGTGGGATTACGGTAGGCTTTCTTAAGCATCACCTTTAGTAATGCTCGTTGAGCCCTTTCTAATCTGATTACTACAGTCTTGGCCGCGGAACCCCGCATTCAGTGCGTTTGAGGGCTACACAATTACATGGGAGAATAGATGGTGTGTGGGAGTGTAGGTAAACTTGGATAGGGTTCTTAGGTCGAGAAGCCGCTGTTTTACAGAAACAGATGTAGTTTGTCTTGCTAGCATTTAGAGTGAGCAGGTTCCTCTCCAGCCAGTCCTTTAATTGGATCATTCCCCTTTCAACACACCTTATAGCACTTTCCCAGTTTTGGCCGTGAAATATGACAACAGTGTAACAGAGGAGTTCTGCTGATGAAATGTGTTCGTGATTTATGTCGTTCATATAAATGATAAAAAGGGTCGGACCTATTATACTCCCCTGGGGCACTCCAAAGGTTACTGGAAGCGTATTACTTGAAAGACCCCGTATTTGAACTATTTGTTGCCGTTCTGAAAGATAGCTTTTAAACCAGTCTAATGTCACACCGCGTATCCCTATGTTTTCAAGCTTTTGCAGGAGGATTGGTATGGAAACGGTATCAAAAGCTTTGCTGCTACATAGCTGCGTCCGTTATCAAGATGGGAAGAGATAGTATCAGTGAGGAATTTAATAGCGTCATTGGTACATTTTGCCTCCTGAAACCAAATTGCTTGTCCGACAGCAGATTGTACGCCTCCAGGTAGTTGACCAGTCTCTTGTTAACAATTTCCTCAAGGATCTTGGAGAGCGTTGACAGCAATGATATTGGTTGATAATTTTTTGGGTCGTCAAGATTGCCAGATTTATGGATTGGTATGATGGTGGCAGTTTTCCAGATAGACGGAAAAACAACGGTGGACAAACTAAGGTTACAGATGTGGCACAGTGGGGTGACGATGTATGGTCTAATTTCTTTTAATAAAGCGTTTGTTATCCCATCCAGGCCTGGCGAGCTCTCAGTTTTTAATTGTCTAATTATATCATCTATTTCCACTGCGTCAGTAGGTGTAAAAAAGAAGGAGTTTACTGGAATTTGCTTGGCGTCTGATTTGGACGCTAGAATACTCTCTGTAGTATTAGAGTCAGTTAAAATAGCTTGAGCTAGTTTTAACTGACTCTGTAGAAAACTATTTATTGCATTGATTAATCGAGTCCGATGGATTACTCAGGGTAGTTAAGAGTTCCGAGTTATCCTTTTTAGGTTTCTTAATATGACAGACTGATTTTATAGTTTTGAATATTTTTTTGGTATTGCCATTAGCTTCTTGAAGTTTCTTTGAGTCGTGTTCCGATTTAACCTTTTCCAGAATGGAATTGCAAAAAATTCTATACCTTTTATAGATCGTTTGAGTTATTTCATCATTGGGTGATTTGAGCGCTTTTGAATGAAGTCCATCTCGATAGCGGATACATCGTAGAAGATCTGGAGTGCACCAAGGAGTTAGTACGGACTTAGATCTGGTCACACGTATTTGCTTTGTATTCTCATTGTTGGCTGATTGAATGCGATCGACGTATAACCACTGCAATGTCCAGCGCGCGCGCCTAGGTCCGCCTCCAACGTCCAGACGTTCGCGGCACTTGACCCCCTTTGACCCCTGCAGCTGAGCCGCAATAAAAACCTACATGGCTCGATAACGTTGATGTCATTTTGCTTGAAGATTTTTTTCCATTCCTCCTGTTCGAGTGAAATACGTAACCCGGAAAAATCATAACCGATTTATATCGATTTGGCTTAGTGCGTTTTTGGACGTGAGAGGATAGTCTAACAAGGACCGGATAATGGTCGGTTATATCTGTTTCACAGACAACACCTAGCGCTCTTGAAGCTGTCCGTATGAAAATATGATCTAAGCAGGCGCTGGATCTGGTGGGTTTGTTAATAGCTGACATAAGTCCATGATGGCTTAGAAGGTCGAGGTATTCTGAGGGATCGTGTCTACTGTGATCTACTGAAAGAATGTCTATGTTAAGGTCACCTGTAATGATAAGAGATGATTTAATAGATAAATTTGTTAATATGTTGTCTAGAGAAAATAAAAAACCACTGTGGTAACTGAAAGAGGGCGATCTGTGGATCACGCTACTTCAAAGTGCTCTTAAAACAAAAACTTGCGTATTTAATGGTTCTTTTGATGTTTTTAGTTTGCTAACATCCTAATACGTAATAATAAAACAAAAAAGATCAGAAATGTACTACCGTTTGTGAATGATGATTCAGGGAATCTAAAAATGTTCAAACTTTTTACTGTTTCTTATGACTAAATGCAATTTTATTACAAAAAATCCCTTTCAACTTTATCGCCGTAATAGCTTAAAAACTAGTATGTTTTATTAGCTATCCAACGAGGTATAAAATAAATAAATACGTTGACAAAATGCTGAGTAAATGAACTTAATCGGGAGTAAGTGAAAAATTGACTTTAAAATGTTGTTATTTTGCGGTCTAAACTTAAATTTACAGTCGATATTCAAAGTGTGAGCCCCTATTTCTAATGCAAGTACGCATCCTTGTCCCTAATTGAGTTTTTACAACACCACTAGACAACGAGTTTTTGATGATTTCACTTGCGGCGTTAACTATGCGGATCCTTAAACCTATAATATTTGGTACAGGCGAGACATCGAGTGTGAGAGTGTGCGATTTTACAATAAAATTCCAAGCAAATATCAAGAATTAAGTATTACCAAATTTAAGTCCTTAATAAAACAGAAACTATGTGAAAAGGCTTATTACACAGTTTTGGATTATTTAGATGACAAATTTGCTTGGGACTGACGATGCTCACTTCAGTATTTACCTACGTAGGTATCTTGTGTGAAAGTGTTAGACATTTATATTTTTATTGATGTTGTTTTTATACCAAGTGAATTCCTTTTGTGTATGTAAATGTGAGTATAGTCTAGGCTTGTAATATAAGTTCATATTTAGTATCTTTCTGGTGGCTTTGAGTGTTTCCCCGGCCTACCCAAATGTCCTGCTGACGGTAGTGTCGCGCTTCGGGTCGTAACACGATGGCTGGGGCTCGTATGCCGTCTGTATGGACAGGCCGACTCAAAATCATGGTCCTTTCTTCAAAAGGCCAACCCAGATCCTATACTGTACTCGCACAGATTATTTTTTGTTTTGTAATCAATGTTCTCGGACTAAAAAAAAAAAAGGACATCTCTGTGGTTTGTTTCGGCATTTCTTCCCAGAGTGAGTCGTAGGAAATGCCGGTCTCTTCTAGCTGTAAAGTCCGACGTTTAAAAATATCTGAAAAGATTTACTTACAAATAAATATCATTTCATTTCATTTTCATTTCATCATAGACCAGGCTCACACACACGTAATAAACCATCAGGGTAAGATCGGGACACCTTGTTGGTCATGAGGTAGGTCCTCCCCTACCAACATAAAGTTCACATAAAACCTACAAAAGTAAAGTTTCATGTTTCTAACTTAAAAAATGATAAACTTCCATACAAACTTTCATCCCCTATTTCACCCCCTTAAGGGTAGAATATTCAGAAACACTGAAACACGTATCAATTCATTTTTAATCAGCAGCCCAAAAATAAAGTTTCATTATTCTAACTTAACTCCGCCGTAGACGGTCCCAAGCCCGGTTGAGAAAGGAGGAGGGTAGGCTGAGGAATGACCACACCAGCCATAAATGGTCAACGTCGAGTATCGGGCGACGGTCAATTAACCTGATCCTAAGACCTTGCAAAAGTAGGAAATGACTTTCGCAACCCGATATTCTGTTACACAGAACAGGGGGCCTTGGCTTAGCCGCCTGGGCCGAGAGGTAGAAACCCTCTATATAAAAGTCTCCAATCCTAAAGTGGGAACGTGCTGAGAGGATGCATGGCTTGCGGAAGAAAAGTCACTGGCGCCAACTTCGACGGACCTGGCAAACGTCGTCGTATGGAGCCTTCCTGGGGGAATGGGCGTCACCCTCCAGTGCTGACGTTTTAGATCGACCCTACTCGTGGGAACCTTATGATGAATAATCCTGAACAAACTAAAATCACCAAACCAAACCTAAGAATGGTACAACAACACCTTCATAAAAACCTGTTTATCAGGCAAAGATGTAACTCAACACCATCTTTACCAGAGACTCTACAAGATGAGGAAAGTAAAAGTAGCTCGCAAAATAATGAACAAATTTCACAAAACATAGAGGAACGAATAAAACCAAATCAGGACAGTGAAACTTGGCAAAACGACTGCGTACCTACTAAAAGAACCAAAAGAAAAGAGACTAGTCCAATATGTAATGATACCAACAAAAAAATAAAAAACAATACAACGTTCACCCTACCAACACAAAATAGATTTGAAATTTTAGAAGACGAACAACCACCAACATCAAAAAAACAAGAAAAAGAGTACGTACCTAAACCTGAACCAATATTTGTCACAGGGGTACTAAATGTAACATCCCTTAAGGATATGATGAATAAGTTTTTAGAAACCAACACATATACTATGACCACACTCAAATCAGGTCATGTAGTTAAAATCATGCCAAAAGACATTCAAACTTACAAATGTATTAGAGAAAACTTTATTAGCAGCAACATATCACATTATACATATCAGCTAAAAAGTGAAAGGGCATACAGAGTTATACTACGCGGAGTACATTCTACAGACGATACTACACAAATAGTATCAGGATTAAAGGAAAAGGGACATGAAGTTAGGCAGATAATAAATATGTTACATAGAGCTACAAAGGAACCTCTTCCCATGTTTTATGTGGACTTAGAACCTAAATATAAGAACAAAGACATCTTCGCTATTAAGCATATCGATAATATGAAGATAAAGTTTGAAGCTCCATATAAAAAACCCCAACAAGATGTTTTACAATGCAAAAGATGCCAGAGATTTGGTCACACAAAAAAATTATGTTTTAGGCCGTTCCGATGTGTCAAATGCGGCAACGACCATCCCACAGGTACATGCTTAAAGTCCCCAGACACTGTAGCCACATGTGCGAACTGCTCTGGAAATCACCCAGCCAGTTACAAGGGATGTGAGATCTACAAACAATACAAAGAGAGAATTCTAAGGCCTGGTTCAGGAACAAAAGAGAGAAAACAAACGGATCAAAGTAACAAAAATGAAATTAGAAATCAAAACTCGAACATAATACCTAGAAATGAAATTAACATCAAACATAATACTAAACCACAACATGGAGAACACTCATCAAAGAAATCTTACTCGGAAGTTACTAGAACGCAATTGAAGCCTACCACGCAGATTGAATACTCAACAAACATCATGAATATTACACAACTAATGGAATCTATGCTAGACAAGATGCAACAAACTATGATTGCAGTTGTGGAAAATATGATGGAAAGAATGCTGAATAGTATTGTTCAGCTAGTCAGTAGCCTTTCTAGGAAATGACTGGACGCAACCTCCGAGTCATTACTTGGAATGCCAACGGCTTGACGCAACGACGTAAAGAACTTGAAATCTTTCTCAACACAGAAAAAATTGACATTGCCCTCATATCAGAGACTAGGTTTACTGCCAAATCTTACGTCCTTTTTAAGAATTATACACTATACTCTACCAACCATCCTACTGGTAATAGTCATGGTGGCTCTGCAGTAATTATCAAGAGTAATATCGATCACTACCTGCTGGATCAATATTGCACCGAAAAGGTGCAGGCCACTTCTGTAAAAGTTATAGGTAACAAAGGCGAAACAACATTCACAGCTGTATACTGTCCTCCTAAACATAGCATATCTGGTATGGAGTTCGAAGAGTTCTTTTTAACATTAGGCACAAGATTTATTAGTGGCGGCGACTGGAACTCTAAACATTTACAATGGGGATCCCGTCTGATTAATCCAAGAGGCAGGCAATTATTTCGCACAATTGAAAAAATGAAACTAGAAATCCTAACTGGTAACAAACCAACTTACTGGCCAACAGACAGAAATAAGATACCGGATCTGCTCGACTTCTTCATTGCCAAGAACATTGATATAAATTGTACGGACACGGAATCTCTGGACGACTTAAGCTCGGACCATACACCAGTTATCCTTACAATTAGCATGACCATGGCACTGACTCACGCGCCTGCACGAATATATGACCTGAAGCACACAAACTGGGAAATCTACAAAAGTATTATAACGACGGGAATTAACCTAAAACATAAGATTAGGACAGTGGAACACCTTGAAAACGAAATAGAGGACCTAAACAAAATTATACATACAGCCGCTTATGAATCTACTCCTGTGACCAAGGGAAAACCATTGAAACAAAATGTATACCCTAAAAGTATTAAGGAGAAGATAGTAGAAAGACGCAGACTACGCAAGAATTGGCAGTGCACTCGATATCCAAGAGATAAGAAACTCTTCAACACGTGTTCTGAGGAATTGAAGGCTTTAATAAAACAATTTAACAATGATAATCTCCAGAACTACTTAGCATCTTTATCTCCTACATCGGACACTAATTACTCGTTATGGAGGGCGACTAGGAAAATGAAAAGCCCTTTAATACAAAAGCCACCTATAAGAAATAGAAATGGGGAATGGGCCCGATCTGATCAAGAAAAAGTAACTACCTTTGCCGAACACCTGAGCACAGTCTTCCAACCTCTTCCAGACTCCTGTAAGCACCACACAAATGCAGTGAAAGAATCCCTGAAAACACCTATACAAATGTGTCTGCCCCTAAAAGCCACCTCCCCTAAAGAAATACTGCAAGAAATAAAAAATCTCCAAGAGGGTAAAGCACCGGGTTACGACCTTATTGATGCCACGCTCCTTAAACATCTGCCACATAGAGGGCTCATGGGCCTAGTCAAAAATTTTAACGCTTGTCTACGACTCGAGTACTTTCCTGGTCAGTGGAAAATAGCACAAGTGGTTATGGTACCTAAGCCGGGGAATCTACTGCAGGAAACCACTTCGTACAGACCAATAAGTCTGCTACCTGTAGTTGGCAAACTCTTGGAAAAGATACTGCTAACCAGAATGAAGGAGTATCTTAATAGAATTATCCCAAACCATCAATTTGGATTTCGAGAAAATCATGGCACAATCGAACAGGTGCACCGCACTGTTGACACTATTAGCAGATGCTTAGAAAACCGCAAGTACTGTTCTGCTGTATTCTTGGATGTAAGCCAAGCTTTCGACAAGGTATGGCACGACGGCCTGGTCTACAAGGTTAAGAAGTGGCTGCCCCACTCCTTTTTAAATTTATCGTCTCATATCTCAACAACAGAAGCTTCCAAGTAAGATATAATAATGAATGCTCACAGCTCTACGATATCAAGTCAGGAGTCCCTCAGGGTAGCATACTAGGACCTGTGCTATACCTAATCTACACCGCAGACCTACCAACTAGTGATAACACAATGACTGCTACGTACGCCGATGATACGGCTTTGTTATCAACAAGCATAATCCCAAAACAGCTTTGACACAGCTGCAGGCTCATCTAAACGAAGTGGGCGATTGGTTCAGACTATGGAGAATAAAAGTTAATCAGACCAAATCCGTCCATGTAACCTTCACTCTTAAGAAAGAGACGTGCCCACCTGTAACCCTGGAAAACCAAGAGATCCCACAACAAGATCATGCAAAATACTTGGGAATACATCTAGACAGAAGACTGACTTGGCAGAAGCACATCTGGGCCAAGCGGAAACAACTCGATAGTAAGCTTCGAAGCCTCTACTGGTTGACGGGACGCCATTCGCAGTTAAGTAACACCAGCAAGATGATGGTCTATAAAACGATCATAAAACCTGTTTGGACATATGGGATCCAACTGTGGGGAACTGCAAGTAACAGCAACATAGAAATACTGGAAAGATTTCAAAGCAAGGCATTGAGAACTATGTTTAACATCCCGAATTGCATAAGCAATAAATACATGTATCAGGATCTCAACATCAAAACGGTCAAACAGGAAATAAGCCAGTATAGCATCTTATATCAAATTGAATATCCAGACATCGAAACGAATTGGCAATGGCATTGAGTGGAAGAGGTGGCCTAAAACACACGCGGCTTAAGCGATATGACATTTCAAGTCTAAGCTGCCGCTTTACATAGAAACAAAAAAAAAAACCACCAAAATGGTGAAACAGATGATTGGCTTATTGTGGAAAAAACAGATTGCCATGTAGCAGTAAAAAATTAAAAAAAAAAGAAAAAAAAAATTCTAACTTAAAAAATGACGGACTTCTAGACTGACCTATATACGAAATAACAACCCCTATTTCACCCCTTAGGGGTAGAATATGCAGAAACGCTTAAATTCGCATCTACTCTTTTTTAATCAGTAGTCCAAAAATAGAGGTTCATATTTCTAACTTAAAAAATGACGAACTTCCACACAAACTTTCAACCCCTATTTCACCCCCTTAAGAGTAGAATATGCAGAAACGCTTAAATACGTATCTACTCGTTTTTAATCAGTAGCCCAAAAGTAAAGTTTAATGTTTCTAACTTAAAAAATGAGGAACTTCCATACAAACTTTCAACCTCTATTTCACCACCTTAGGGGTTGAATATTCAGAAACGCTTAAATACGTATCTATTCCTTTTTAATCAGTAGACCAAAAATAAAGTTTCATGATTCTAACTTCAAAAATGACGGACTTCCAAACTAACCTATATACGAAATAACAACCCCTATATCACCCCTTAGGGGTAGAATATACAGAAACGCTTACAAACGTGTTTACTCATTTTTAATCAGTAGCCCAAAAGTAAAGTTTTATGTTTCTAACGTAAAAAAATGACGGACTTCCATACAAACTTTCTACACCTGAAAATTTCGGCTTCAAGTCCTTCACACTATTTCATATCCTCTATATTCTATGATCAAAGGTCAGGACATTTTATTTTATAAGTATAGATAATCTGTTCAACATTGTATTTTATTAACCGACTTCCAAAAAGGAGGAGATTCTATGTTCCACTGTATTATGTATTATTTTTATTTAAGTTCACCGATTACTCGGTCAATTGTGGACCGATTTTGAAAATTATTTTTGTATTCAAAACGGTATGCTCCCGAGGTAGTCCCATTACCACCAGGGATCCATCTGGGATCCCAGGGAAATCCAGGGAAACTCTCTTTTTTTAGGCACATACTATGTTTTTCGTATATTATCTGAAGCTACACCGGTATTTGCGTCTGGTAGTCAACATTTTATGATGATGAGCTGATGATGTAAGGTACAACTCCTTAACGGTTAGGAATTGGAGGATAAATCTTTTAACATCATATGTATGTATGTTATCTTTATTCGTATTCTTTCAAATTATTTAGGTAAGCTGATGATGGAAGGTACAACTCCTCAACGGTTAGGATTTGGAGGATAATTCTTTCAATTTCATACGTATCTATAGACCTTTAGACGGTACTTTCAAGTTATTTATGTGAGCTGATGATAGAAGGTTAAACTTTTCAACAGTTAGGGATTAACGAATTAATTTAATATTACACGTAGGCGTATAGACCTTAATTTGTATTCTTTCAGTTATTCATATGGATTGTTTTATTGAGTAGACACACACTAAGGAAGGAATGTTGGAATTTCCACCCCTAAGGGGGTGAAATAGGGGTTGAAAGTTTGTACGAAAGTCCGTCATTTTTTAAGTTAGAAATGTGAAACTTTAATTTTGGGCTACTGATAAAAATGAGTATTAACATATTACGTAGCGTTTCTGGATATTATATCCCTAAGGGGTGAAATAGGGATTGATATTTAATACGTCTTTAAACCACTAAAGTTATTTGCATCAGCAGAAATTCTATGAAATAGTTTAACTTACTACTTACCTACGATAGTTTGCACTAAAAACTGAAAAATAAAAACTTTTTATTAAAAACAAACCGACTTCCAAAAAACATCCAACGAAAACTCCTTGCCAAAAAACACTAAAAAGCGTAAAATAAACTGGCTCTTCATAAACTGCTATGTGCCAATTCTTGTCCATACCATATTCTTTATTAATTTAGATAGTAGTATTATAATTTGTACCTACTAGGTACCTAAAATCTGTTTGAAATCGGTGCCAAGCCAAAAAGAATACGAACGAACAATTACAAAAATCTAAGCGATCGTCACTTGGCACCGACTTCAAACAGATTCTAGGTACCTAGCACACATTATAATAAATAAATAATAAAGCCTTTATTTCCGAAAATTTTCAATTTTTAGTAAAACGCTTTTTAGTGTTTTTTGGCAGGGAGTTTTCGTTTGATGTTTTTTGGAAGTCGGTTTTTTTTATAAAAAGTTGTAGTAATATAAGTAGTTATAGTAGAGACAGGCGTCTTTTGTTTTGTTCAATCAATCTGAATATAAATGGGATTGGAGGTAGGTAATTGCCTAAAATACGTTATGTTTGTACTTTGGCCATCTGTGTCTACATTTAACGTAAATTCGTGTTTATCCATGGTATTACACACAACTTATGTTTTAAAAAAATCGTAAATGGAAAGTATGAATTACTAATTCACATTAATTGTCATCGTTTGACTGTTATAATATTCATTGGGCGTAAGAACGTAAGTAGAAACTAGCTGAGTCCAGCGGTGTTACCCGCGGTTATTGTCGTACCGCGGGTAACACGGGGCAAAGCTAGTCTAAAAAAAGTAACCTAAGTTACTCCCTATATTATCAGCTACCTATCAGTGAAAGTCCCGTCAAAATAGGTCCAGCCATTCCAGAGATTAGCCGAAACAAACAAGCAGACAGACCGACAAAAATTGTAAAAAATGTTAGTTTGGTATATGTATCGTGTATACATATGCATTTACTAAAAAGTGGTTATTTTAATATTACAAACAGACACTCCAATTTTATTTATTTGTATAGACTAGCTTTAGGGGGCTCCGCCCGCGTGTATCTGTTGATGTTCTGTCTGACACGATGCTGAATTGGGTCCATTTTTGGCCTTGCAAAATTGTTTTCTTTTTTTTTTGTATTCTATTATTTTTGTTGCCAAATAAATATTTCTTTCTTTCTTTTTTTCTTTCTTTATCTCGGTAATGAAATTTCATTAAAATCGGTGTAACGACTTAGCCGTGAGAGCGTGACAGACATACAGACAGGGTTACTTTCGAATTTATAATATGAGTATGGATGAAGTTAATAAAAAAAAACAGATTATAAAGTTTAACCTTTTTTTTATTGAATAGGGGGCAAACGAGCAGACGTATCGGCCGGTTGGTAAGCGATTACCACCGCCTGTGGACACCCGCAACTCCAGAGGCGTCACAAGTGCGTTGCCGACCTTTTAAGAAGGAGTACGCTCTTTTCTCGAAGGCTTGGGGGTCATATTGGTCCGGGAATACCGCAGGCGATAGGTCATTCCACAGTTTTGTTGTGCGAGGCAGAAAACTCCTAGAAAATCGCACAGTTGTGGCCTGTCAGCCATCTAAGTGATGGGGATGAAATTGCTGTCGCGTAGGACGACGGCGGAAAGAGGAGGCAGGAATCAGTCCGAACAATTCCTCGGAGCACTCCCCATAGTAAATGCGGTAGAGGATGCATAGCGAAGCCACATCTCTACACAGCGCCAAAGAGTCCAGCCGAATTGAAAGTTCCTGGCAGTCGACGATACGAGTCGCTCTCCGTTGAATGCGGTCCAGAGGGAGGAGCTGGTACTGGGGTGCCCCCGCCCAAAGATGAGGACAGTATTCCATATGAGGTCGAACCTGCGCCTTATAAATCAGAAGGCGGTGGGCCGGAGTGAAATACTGTCTCGATCTGCTGAGAACACCAAGCTTCTTCGAGGCCAATTTGGCCAAATCCTCCAAATGGCCACGGAAGTGGACTTCACTTAATATGGGACTAATCCCGCCCACACGCCCACCACTGTAACTCCTGTACACCAGGATCAACAGCGGTGACCCACGAAAACACCGAGTTATGACACTCGGGAAGTCCCAGGATAAATTTAACTGTCTTGGAACCCGCAACGAAATTAATCAGAAGAAAACTGGAGGAGTTGGAAATATAATAAGTCCACTTCCCTCCTTAGCAAAGCGGGAGACAAAATGGAGTCAAAATAGGCAGACGCCTTTTTCAAACCGGGAAGCACCACGGATAAAAATATTATGGGTCCTAAGTGAGCTATATTTGATTTCTATAGTATGTATGGCAGAATCGCTTAAACGCACGGAAATTCACCGCAGTTGACACAAGATCCCCATAATATACTACCCCAGACGTCATTTGTAAGCTATTTAGCATCATGTTACGTTCATTGTACCAAAGACTACATTCCCAGAGGATATGATGAGCCGACTGTTCACAGCTAGAATCAGGTGTTGAGCATTGACACAATGGTGAATCGACTAATTTAAATGAGTATAGTTTGCTCTTAAAGTTACCGTGGCCTGTAAGAAATTGAGCGACACAGTGATCTACCTCGAGCCATGTCCTTGACAACCTTTCGCGAACAGATGGAAAGAACTGGTAGAGGTGGCGCCCCTTAGATGATTCGTCCCATCGTTTCTGCCATTCATCCAAGAAGTCGTGATAGACATTGGTTTTTTGTTGAAACAATCTTATGATTTTACCGCGGTCTCGTATGCCCAAAAAATCGCATTCCATGTTTTGTAGTGTGGAATAGTACATGGCTGCATGTCTTTGCACCTCGAGATCGACCGGAAGAACACCTGCCAACACCGGTAAAGCCTCAGTGCTAACCGTCCTATATGCCTTGCACAAGAAAATCAATGCAGGTCGTTGGCCTTGTAACAGTTTGCGACGGACAGCACCTACAGTCGCCCTATCTGCCCATACAGGAGCACCATAGCAAATAGAACCCAAATAAGTAGCTCCATATATGATCTTTAGTGTATTATATGACAGACCCCATGTCGCAGTTGATATCCTCGTCAGTGCAAAGAAACTCTTTTTAGACTTTTCATTAACTGTTCTAATATGTTCAATAAATGAAAAATTTCTTTCTAAAACCAATCCCAAATAACAAACCGAGGTTTTATTTTTAATAGTAACATTTTCAAATTTAATACACGGCGGTGATTTGAGGTTACCTTTCAGAAGTAGCTGGAAGGTTTTGTTTGGTGCAAACGTCAACCGATTACGCCCACCCCACCGAGATATTAAGTCCAAACATTCACTGGCCAGCCTCTCAAGCCCCGTTCTAGTATCCGAGACTCTATCAATAACAAACCGTCGTCCGCGTACGCATTCAGGGTACATCCGGACGGCACAGGCATTGCCAGAAAATCGTCGAAGCCTATATTCCACAAGTATGGAGCACAAGCACTGACCCTTGAGGACACCCCATCGTAAGCGCCTTCGACACAGAATGATGCCCAAGTCTCAATTTAGTAGTACCTTGTAAGAAGTACGAGGAGATAAGGGAATAAATATTTTTAAAGCAACCTCTTAATTTTAATTTTAGCAATAGCATGGGCCACCACGCATTGTCAAAGGCGCCAGATATATCTAAGAAGATGCCTAAAACGTATTGAAAACTTGACTCGGTGACAGTTTTCCTTACAGATATAACCGCATCAGTTGTCGATTTTCCCAACGTAAAGCCGAATTGTCTATCATGAAATTTAACTCCACCCGGTAGAAGTCGTGGTACTACAAGACGCTCTAAAAGCTTTCCCAGCGATGGTAACAGTGTTATGGGTCGATAGGATTTAGGATCGTCCGGCGGCTTATCGCCGCTTTTTGGTATTATTCGAATATTACCGCACCGCCAAACACTAGGAAATACTCCTTCCGCAATGCAACGTTTAAAAACTGTTAAAACCGTATCACCCGAAAGTTTACAAGCTTCTTTTATCATTTTGTTGGATATTTTATCGTCGCCCGAAGCCTTATTTAGTGGCAATGACCTAACAATACTGAGGAATTCGTCTGAAGATGGTAAGTCAGACATTGGAGACAATGGTGGTTCAATAGCCCACTGCCTAATTTATCGGTGATAATCCGTGTCATCCTCCGGCCGATCGTCAGGCACAAGTGATTCTAAAAGATATTCTGTGGTTTGTTCTACTCCTGTAGTATTACTATTATTAATTTTGATGTTCTGTACGTATGCAAGGTCGATTGATCTATTTGCTTTAAATTCATGATACAAAGGTGACCAGGGACCCTCTCTATCGAGTTTATCAACAAGTTTAAGTATTAAATTTCCCTTTGATTTCTCCACAGCAGCTCTATAATGAGACCTGGCAACTCTAAGAGCAATAAGAGCATTATTGTAAATATCTCCTGTTACGTTACGCTTTTTAATGTCATTTAGTTTTTTACGAGCTTTCCGATAGATTCTACGTAATTCGACTAATTTATAATTCCACCAATCACATCTACGAGTGTTAGTGATAGATCCACGGCCGATACAAACATCAGCACAATATGTGAAAGTATCTGATAATATGTTTGCGCTTTCCTCAGCTGATAGACCACTGCGACTGAAGTCTTTGGCATGTACTGCAAAGAGTGAACCAAATAAAGCCCAATTTGCCCCTTTAGTTTTATACCTAAAATTGTGAGGAATTCTTTGTGGATATTGTGCAACCATTGGTATGAGTTCGTACACAATTAAGCGGTGATCACTACAGGATGCGTCCGGTAGGACACGCCATCCAGATATCGAGACGTCGCCGCGCGTAAGCGTCACGTCAATAGAAGACTCACCCATTGGGCTGCAAAAAGTTGGTGGTGCATCAGGGGTATTGTGGATAATAAGATTCATTTCCGCAATAAAATCTTCAACCGCACAGCGACGAGCCATGTCAGCTGCACGCAATTTGCCATACCATAAAGTAGAAGAAGCATTGACATCAGCGCCAATGATAATTTTGTGTCCTATGAGGGACCGCAAAACGAAACGTAAATGATGTAGATGAGGATCAATAGGATGTGAAAATTGAAAATAACAGCTCACTACGTAAACCCTACAGGTAGAGGATGAGATCTCAGCAACGGCGCAGTGTGACGTCATAAGGTTACGCAAAGATGTTACCGTAAAATTAGAACTTGCAACATATATCCCAGCCCGCGACCGGCCATCTAGCTGTACTACATAATTCCGCAATTGAGCGCTTTGATATTGCTCTTGTATAAGGACAATGTCTAACTTTTGTTCCAAAACTAAGCGATCTAATTCTGACGTGGCTATTTTATCATTATGAAGATTTAACTGGCCTATTGAGATATTATCCATTTTATTAAAAAGGTACTACAACTACTACTGTATAAGCTATTCAGTAATTAGTATTTAGGATTAGCTGCTCTAATTTAAGTTTATATGTGGAGCAGTCTTGTGATCCACATCGATGGTCACATGGTTTTTTGTACCGGCTGCATTGTGCGCATTTCGGTTTAAAATCTGGTGTGTCCTTATCCGGACAAGCCCTTGTATCGTGGCTGGCCGCGCAATTAGCACACGTAGGAGTTTTAATAGTGCAAAATTTTTGAACATGACCGAATTGTTGACAGTTTAAGCAACGAACTACTTCTAAGTCGTCTATAAACCTACATGTGGCCCAGTCTATATATAATTTATCTTTTGTGCTAGCCAAGTGTTTCCTAACCTCTGTCTCTAATTCTAAGCCTATCCATTGACGTCCGTTTTCCAGTTTACGATGCCTGACAATTTTGGTCGTTTTTAAAAAACCGCTTTCGCTTAATTTTAATTCGTCCTTGATATTCTGACGATATAAAGCTGTTAGGAAGGTACGATCCTCCATAGAACCGGGCACGTCTTTTACAATTATACGGGGCCTTCGGCCTTTCGGCATTTCTAAGCGTAAGCCTACAGATTTAATGGCGTTTACTGCTTCTAGTTTTTTAAGCTGCCGTTCAACTTCACTTGATATGTCGACGCCAAGTATTCCATTGTTGGCTTAGGCAGATAGGGGAGTGTCTTCAAACCGAGGACATACGACCCACGGCAGTTTTTTAGCGGTGCAAATTTATGTCTTTGTGGGGTTAAAGTGGACTAAATTGAGTCTACCCCAATCTGAGACCTTTTTGCAGTCATACTCTGCTCCTATTGGTGGGTCATTCTCCGAACGCTTGAAAAAACGTGTCCAGATCGAAATCTCTTTGAATTGATTACTTACTATTTTTTTTTTTATATGTAATAGAAAATTTGAAAATAATAGGGGGGGCCTATGTCCTTTTTTAGATAAATTAAGTAGAAGTAAGTATAAAAAAATAAAACTTACTAAAATATTGACCTCGGTGGCGCGTCCGAACCCTACGTTGCAGAGGAAATTATTTTTTTATTTTTTTCCTCTAACAAATTACGCTATTTTGCATGTGTTCACAAATGACCAAATAGTTATTTGTTAATTTTATATTTTTACTAAATTAATATATGCAACAATAGAGAAGATACAACAGATTGTACACGTCCGACGTTTTGAGTTGGTATCAGTGGCGCGCACTGATCTGCAGCTTGGAGACTGTCTGTTGCGCAGTATGGGGTCGCGCGTTGTCGTGAAGCAGCTGCAAGAGTTGGGGTTGGAAGCTCTCCCTCATCCGCCATACTTACCAGACCTTGCACCTACCGACTATTACTTTTTCCAAAATTTAGACAACTTTTTAGTGGGTAAAA
The DNA here is from genome assembly GCA_949125395.1 of Diaphora mendica. Taxonomy (NCBI): domain Eukaryota; kingdom Metazoa; phylum Arthropoda; class Insecta; order Lepidoptera; family Erebidae; genus Diaphora; species Diaphora mendica. The sequence continues at coordinate 15,302,030 of OX421328.1, forward strand.
AATTCAATTCCCGAGAGGCAGTACAAAATGCCTTTGAAGAGTTTGTTGCCTCCCGTCCAGCTGATTTTTACAAGAAGGGCATCAATAAACTGCCAATGCGTTGGCAAAGATGCGTCGATTGCATGGGTGATTACTTCGAATAACAGAAATAAAAAAGTTTGAAAAAATAAGTACTTTCACTTATTGCATACAAAACGGCAATTTCATAGGTAAAGACCTATTATTTTGATTTCAGTGGTATTGAATTCGGTGTTTTCCGTGGCAATGTGTCCACCTTCTACTAAATGTGTCCACCTTCTACCAACTTTTAAGACCGTAAATCATAAAATATTTATCTTGTTATAGTATTGTCATTATGTCAGATTCTAAGCAAGGTCACTTGGCTAAGAAAAGATTGGCTAAGACGTCGGAAAGCCCAACTCAAGAGTCATCCAGAACTTTACGCAATACACAAGGAAAAAGACAGGAAGCGTTATTATGAAAGGGAGAATGAAGGAAAGCCTGTTAGTGAATTAATTCGTCGTTAACAACACATACATAGAGAGAGGAGTAGAATATCTTCGGGCAAACATAATCGGAAAAAAGGCTCAGAGAGTTGAAATGCCTTGAAGAAGATTTGATTGTCATACCAGAAGTAGTCGATACAAATGATGATCCTTTGATAACTTCACAATCGCAACTGAAACTTTTATAACAACGCCAATTAATGCCACCGATACCGACTCGGCTTAGCACTCAATCAAGTTCCTTCAGTGATTTATTACTATAGAGTCAGTCAGTCATTTCATATTCTTTAACACAACGTATTAAGACTTATCGAGAATTGTCAGTGTGGAGGAACGGGTGTCATGTCCCTCCAACACAAAGGGAGGATCCTCCGACCAGGCGAGGTGATCATGCCTGGCGGGCCAACTGCCCAACGGTTGATGTTGGGATGTTGTATGTATCTTAATTGGCGCGCGAACTTTCACTGCGTGATTCAGGATTGGTAGTTTCTTATTTTTCCTTCGTTACTCCGTAGTTCGACGTATCTTCGGTAGATGGCGCTGTAGTATGTTATGTTATTGTTGCGCTGTATGTGAAGGCCGCCACATCACTCCCCTCCAAGATCGGAGGTCGATACATTGTTGAGTCAGCTGTCTGTGCTCTGTTGTGGAGCTTGCCAGTGCCAGGAGTGAGTTCCAATGAGTCGGAACGGAGTGCCGCAAGTTCCTGTGAGTCGGAACTGAATGCCGCTAGTCCCAGTGAGTCGCGGCTGAAGTCCGCTGATCCCAGTGAGTCGGGATTGAGTGCGGTGCGCGGTGCTGCGGTGAGGTCCCCAGTGAGTCGGGGCGGTTGCTGCGTAGTGGCTGGCTGCTGCGTTGACAGGAGAGAGATGCTCTGCTTACATAGACCGTAGGTGCAGTGTGCTGTGCCTAGATGCCGATGAGGCCGTAGGGGTAACCAGGCTGGAGCGGTCGCTTCCTGCGTGTGGTGTATCCCTGTTGAGGCCGAGGTAGCTGGCTGGCTGTGAGACTTGCTGTGGGAGTGACCATGATGGTGGCGTGCTGATGCACGAAGCATCGAAGGCTGCTTTCAATCACGTCGGGGTCACCACTGTGGAGGAACGGGTGTCATGTCCCTCCAACACAAAGGGAGGATCCTCCGACCAGGCGAGGTGATCATGCCTGGCGGGCCAACTGCCCAACGGTTGATGTTGGGATGATGTATGTATCTTAATTGGCGCGCGAACTTTCACTGCGTGATTCAGGATTGGTAGTTTCTTATTTTTCCTTCGTTACTCCGTAGTTCGACGTATCTTCGGTAGATGGCGCTGTAGTATGTTATGTTATTGTTGCGCTGTATGTGGAGGCCGCCACAGTCAGTACCATTGTGTCCATCTAGTGATGCCAGTTTTGCTTCAAACTCACAGACTGGAGTTGCCAGCTCTTATGACTGATAGGCTCTTATGACCTTTGACTCTAAAGGCTAATTGGACCAATCCCGCCCTCACACCCACCACTGTAACTCCTGTACACCAGGATCAACAGCAGTGACCCACGAACACACCGAGTTATGACACTCGGCAAGTTCCAGGGAAAATAAATTGTCTTGGAACCCGCAACGAAACTAATCAGAAGAAAATCGGAGGAGTTGGAAATAATAAAAGTCCAGTTTGTAGTAGTAGTTTGTTAGTAAAGAGGTAGACAAAATGAAGTCAAAATAGACACCTTTTTCAAACCGGGAAATACCACGGATAAGAAAATTATAGTCCTAAGTGAACTTTATTCTATGTATGGTAGAATAGCCTAAACGCACGGAAATTCATCGAAGTTAACACAAGATCGACATAGTATACCGCCCCAGATGTTAATTGTACCTAAGCTTGAATAGCATGTTACGTTCATTGTACCAAAAATTACATTCCCAGAGGACATGATGAGCTGACTGTCAACTGCTAGAATCAGGTGTTGAGCGTTGCCACAATGTGTGACAAAGGTGAATCGACTAATTTAAAAGAGTGTAGTTTGCTCTTAAAGTTACCTTGGCCTGTGAGAAATTGAGCGACACAGTGAGCCACCCTCGAGCCATTCCCTCGACAACCGTTCGCGAATAGATGGAAAGAACTGGTAAAGGTAGCGCCCCTTAGATGATTGGTCCCATCGCTATTGCCTTTCGTCCATGAGGCCGTTATAGACATTGGACTGCTAGACCGGCTCTAGAGACTAATAAAAAGCCAGATAGCAAAGTTATTATACGTAGACTGAAATACCGCATGAATATTTATGTAATTTATACATCTTGTATGAATTACGGAGAAATGTAAAGGCTCCACCTTTTTAACCGACTTCCAAAAAGGAGGAGGTTCTATGTTCCACTGTATGTATTTTTTTTTATGTATGTTCTGCGATTACTCCGTCAGTTGTGGACCGATTTTGAAAATTTTTCTTTTATTCGAAAGGGTATGCTTCCAAGGTGGTCCCATTGCCAGCATATCAGGATCTGATGATGGGATCCTTGGGAAATCGAGGGAAACCCTCATTTTTTATAGGCACATACTATGTTTTTCGTATATTTTCTGAAGTTACACCGGTATTTGCGTCTGGTAGTCATCATTTTATGATGATGAGCTGATGATGTAAGGTACAACTCCTTAACGGTTAGGAGTTGGAGGATAAATCTTTAAATATCATATGTATATGTGTTACCTTTAGTCGTATTCTTTCAAATGATTTAGGTAAGCTGATGATGGAAGGTGGAAGGTACAACTCCTCAACGGTTAGGAGTTGGAGGATAATTCTTTCAATTTCATACGTATCTAAAGACCTTTAGTCGTATTCTTTCAAGTTATTTAGGTGAGCTGATGATAGAAGGTTAAACTCTTCAACAGCTAGGGATTAGAGGATGATTGTAATATTACACGTACGTATAGACCTAGATTTGTATTCTTGATGATGAAATAGTTCAACTTACTACTTACCTACGATTGTTTGCACTAAAAACTGTAAAATAAAAACTTTTTATAAAAAAAAAACCGACTTCCAAAAAACATCCAACGAAAACTCTCTGCCAATAAAACACTTTAAAGCGTAAAATAAACTGGTTCTCCATAAATTGCCTATACCTAATTCTTTATTCATTTCAATAGTAGTGTTATAATGTGTGCTAGGTACCTAAAATCTGTTTGAAGTCAGTGCTAAGCCAAAAAAAATACAAACGAACAATTACAAAAGTCTAAGCGATAGTCACTTGGCACCGACTTCAAACAGATTTTAGGTACCTAGCACACATTATAATACTACTATTTAAATGAATAAAGAATTAGGTATAGGCAATTTATGGAGAACCAGTTTATTTTACGCTTTTAAGTGTTTTTTTGGCAGAGAGTTTTCGTTGGATATTTTTTGGAAGTCGTTTTTTTTTTTTTTTTTATTTAAGAAATGAAGAAGTAGGAACTATACACTTAACTTTTTTAAGCTTCATGCCAAAGTTAAGTGTAGTAAGTTTATGTAACGTAATAAATAACGTGTAATTAATCAAATAATTGTTTTATTGTAATATATATCAGAAGTCCCTTAACGGTATTAGTTTTGCTTACCTAAATTTATGATAAAATTCTTTTTTTTTTAAATATAGAACTACTATGTAAATAATTTGAAAACATAATTAACATTTTTTATTTCGGTGAAAATAAAGTTGATTTCGGTGGACGCGATTTAAAAAAAAAAAAACTTCGTAACCGTTCATCCAATGAGAGTGCCTCCAGTACAGATATTTTCCAAATAAAATATAGTTTTTTAATTTCTTACAAATATATTGAAATTTAGAAAAAAATAATCAGCCACCGAAGTCAACTGAATAATGAGTTACTTGAGAAATACCCTGGTGATCCTAAACGTAATGGGAACTATGCTTTCTTAGGCACGCCAGCAACACACTCAGTTTTTCGAGAGCAACAACGTGACACGAGAGTAATGATAGATATGCGTAATTGAATTCTAGACTTAATAAGCACTAAACATTACTATGCAGCTGCAGTTACATACACACACATAGTTATATAATATTCGTACACGATGACAACTTGACATGGTGTAGGTACCAATTATCGATTTGGTAATTATTATTCAGCTTCTGCCATTTCGTTGAGAAGGAGATCATGTCATTTACCTTCCTTTTGAACGTACAACGGTTTGTGGACATCCTGATTTCGAGCGGGATGCATTCCAAAGTGGTGCTGCCTGAACGAAAAACGAAGAGTTCACGAAGTCGGAGTTGGGGGATAAGAGAAGCAGATTATGTTCTGAGCGAAGATTTCTATTGTGATTTGACGGCAGATATCGGAAGTATGGGGTAAGGTATGTGGGGGAAGCAGTAAGTTGAGAAATGAAAAAGGGAGGTAAGTGCTCGCTGATTACGGCGTAGGTAACTATTTCAATTGGGAACGTAAAGCAGACATTATGGTCATACTTGCGAAGATTAAAGATACATCGAATGCAGTTATTGAGAAGTCAGTCTAGTCAAAACAACATGCATTACCATAGTCGATTATTGGGATTATTAAGGACTGCATGAAAATAATTTTGGTTTTAGGAGGCAGGATGTACTTCAGACGATATAAAGTTCGTAGGTTTCAAGTTACTCGCTGGCAGACGTGAGTAACTTAAGCTTCCCAGTCAAGGGTCGAATCGATAAGTAAAAACAGTAACTACGGGGCTGAACGGAATAACTAAATTGTTAAAGATGATCAGTGAAATAGAGCCACTGTCGAGTCTGCTCATTATGCGTTTGCTGCCTGCTACAATCGCTGCTGACATTTGGTTGGGTTGACCAACAATACAAATTTAATCGACCACGACTTTAGGACTTCCAGATCGTCTTTATGAATCTGTCGACTTTTAATATCTATTTATAAAATAAAATAATATAGTAATCATAATATATGTTATGTATTTATTATTTTTCACACATGGAAGGTTACTTTTCACAAAAAAGGGTTAATTTTTAAATTATTTTACAGGTATTAGAGCCACGGTGATTTCAGCACGGACGGGCTAGCTCGACCGGGGCGGTACTACCCTCGCATAGAAGATCAACGTAAAATGACAGCGTTCGTGCTGTCGTGTTTCGTTGGTGAGTGCGAGACTGGAGGCCCAATGATGCAAAAGCATCACTAGGCCGCCTGGTGTGGGTCACCATGTTGCGCTGTTGCGTTGTCTGCATTCACAGTGAGTATGGTGACCACCACTCTTTGATTCTGCTTATGCTTTCATCAGGCAGAGTAGAGTCATTTTGGCAGGGCCTTATACAAAAAAATATGTCAGGTATAGTCCGAACTTAACTTTAAGATGGTTCTGTACATCGCATCGTGCGTGTCGATGCGAAGAATACGTGAGTTTTGTGTGTGTGAGTTGTGTCCAAACACTACACAACACGCATAATCTTGTTTACGTAGGTATAGTCCGAACCAAACTTTAGGACGGTTCTGAAGTAAGCTGCGCAAACAGGTGTGCGCAGGTACAGTTAAGTCGAAAATAATTGGACGAGTAGATTTAAATAAAGTATGAAATCTATTATTGCATGTAGGTATTTATTTTATAGATACAATTTAATTTATAAAAATATGAATAGGTACATACTCACTCAAATGTATAGTCCGATTCGCACGATGTTTCGAGACGTCACAAAGTTTGGATCGGACTATACATTCGAGTTGTTAATGGTTTTCGATTTCGTAACCTACCTGTTTTGTTATTTTTTTACTTCCTTGTTTTATTATTGACTGTTTCGTGTATTTTACTAAACTTTTCGTTGATTACAGAGGTATTAGCCGTGACAATTAAAATGCCTTGCTGACTATATAATCTTCTAAGTCAAAGTCATTTATTTCTGTAGGTAAATAGGTTTTACAAACACTTTTACAAAGCCTCCGCAAAATGTTAATAAAATTTTATATAATATCTATAATTAATGTTTGAAATCTTATTTTATTTGCCTCGAACAACATCTCAGAAAACCCTTTTATATATTGTCGAATACTAGGCATGCCTTTTAAGTTCTGTCATTTCCATATTTTCCAGCAATTTTGAATTTGGAACTGTTCTATATTCGAATGTGTTTAAATTTTGAATCCCAAAACAGTTGAATGTAGTAGGATTGATGCTATTGTTTAGTCACAGCGTTGATTGGAATCTGTCAGATTACGTACGAAAATGAATATTTCTAAGGAAAATGTTCGTGCAATAATTTTCTACAACTTTAGAAGAGGCCTGACACGGCTTCAGTGTTTTGAAGAGCTAACATCTGTGTTCAGTGATGAAGCCCCATGTCTGCGGACTGTCGAATGCTGGTATTTGGAATTTCAGCGTGGACATACTAGTGTTAGTGACAAATCTCGCGAAGGACGCCCAAAATCCGCCTTCACTGAAGATAACATCATAGCTGTGAGACAACTAATTCTCGAAGATCGTCATGTGACGTATCGAAAGATAGAGGCTCTATTAGGCATCTCAGGGACAACCATTCAGAAGATCTTGCATGAAGCGCTTGGTGTGAGAAAGCTAGTTTGCCGTTGGATAACGCATCTGCTTTCCGACGATCACAAGGCAGCCCGCGTCAGATGGTGTAAGAAAACTCTGCAAAGGTTCAACCGAGGAGAGTCAAATCACGTCTACGATATCATCAGTGGTGACGAATCTGATCTATGCCTACGATCCTGATTCCAAACAACAATCTACAATCTGGGTCTTTCAAGACGAGCCAAAGCCGACTAATGTTGTTCGTTCTCGAAGCACTTCAAAGAAGATGGTGGCCACGTTCGTTGGAAAAACCGGCCATGTTGCGACTATTGCACTTGAAGATCGTAGAAAGGTTAACGCAGAGTGGTATACCACAGTTTATTTATCACAAGTCATCGCCGAACTTCGAAAATCTAACTCAAAGCGACGCATCATCCTGCACCATGAAAACGCAAGCTCACACAGCGCTCGTCAAACGATTGAGCATTTGAAGCAGGAAAAAGTAGAAATTCTTGACCATCCTCCATACAGTCCTGACCTAACTAAGCTCTAACGATTTCTTTACATTTCCTAAAATTAAGAAAAGTCTTCGTGGTCAAAGGTTCCAGTCCGGTGAAGAAGCAGTCGACGCTTTCAAGTCAGCCATTTTGAACACACTTTAGAGTGGAATAAATGTTATAATAACTGGTTTGAGCGAATGGAAAAGTGTATTAACGTATTAAGCTACGTGGTGAATACTTTGAAAAACCATAAAAAGTACTATAAGGTTCTAGTTGTGTTTTTTCTTCAAACGACAAAACTTAAAAGGCATGTCTCGTAATAATGGTAGGCGCCCATTCATATTTTATAAATTATTGCAACTATAAAATAAGTACATGTAATATAGATTTCATATTTTATTTATATCTACTTACCTGATTATTTTCGACATAACTGTGCCTCCGTCATAAAGTTTGGTTCGGACTATAACTTCTGACAAGACCCAGTTGGCACTGATCAGAAGCAACGATGGTCTCGATCAGTGTAGTCGTGTGTTTCGCTGTGGTCGCTGTCGCTGCCGCCACTGATGTGCAGCAATGTGCAGGTGAGACTCTCTTTTAAGAACTCATTGTTCTTCAGAAATAGACCAGCTTTCCTCTTGTTACAAGTTCACAGAAAACAAGTTTAGCTTATTATTACTTATTATAAGTTAAACTTGTATTGTGCACAATATATCGTTTCTATGCTACGCATAAACGTATGGGGTCTATTAATTGAATAAGTAACGGTTGCAGAAGTTGTTAAATCAATATGTACATCACTATTGAATAGGAACCCACTTACGTCAGATCGTAAAGTAAAAATACTTGTTTAACATACACTAAGAAATAATTTAACTTTACTTTGTCCTATCTTTACCATTCTCACGATATTCAATGTTATAAACACGTTTACTATAATTTCTTGAGAAGTAGTGTCTAGGTCGACATTAGACACACCAATTTCTACCGCTTAACGTATCCTGATTTAAATAGGGTGACCAATAATAATTTATTATTCCTAACAAATAGTTTTGCCCTGTTAAAAAACAACAACATTGTATGTGTATTTCCCACACTATACTATCCCAAATAATATGGGATTATTTTATTAATAATCCCATATTGTCATATTGGTAAACTGTTTTATGACAATGACGACAGAGATAGAGCACAGTTTTTCGGTTGAAATTGTAATTTCTGGAGAAATACCTGCGCTTAAGATATTTGGTCAGGATCACACGTCAGAGTTGAGAAATTAGGATCTCAAGATCAGAACCACTGTCCGAAACATATATATAATTGAATTTATGAATCTCTCGGCTAGAACAGAAATACTAAGAGTATTCATTGATAGATAGATAGATAGATAGACTCTTTATTGCACACCATAATGTCCATAATATTAAAAATACAATCTATCTGTGATCTATACTTATAATAAAAATGTAACAGCTCCAATTCTGTGAAAAAAATACACTCCAGAGGGAGTTTTGGATTTTGTCTGGGCGTCGTACCATACGGAACATCGTGTTTCGGTGCATGCCTTGTTATCGGAGCAATCCCATGGGGGATCTGCCCCCTGATCGGGTGAATGAGGCTAGGCCATGGGCTGGTGTTGGTACAGACTTTGCGGGCCCATTCATAGTGAAAAGCTCGCGGCTGCGGAACGCGAAACAGTACAAGGCGTACCTTTGTGTGTTCGTCTGTTTATCCACCAAGGCGGTGCATCTCGAGCTCGTTGCTGACCTCACGACGGAAGCTTTTATAGCGTGCTTGGACTGATTCGTTGCCTGAAGGGGACTGCCAGCACTGATTCGTTCCGATAATGGAACCAACTTCGTAGGTGCAGAACGATACTTGCGAGATGTAGTTAAGTTTTTAAATGAAAACAAAGTGGATATTGGAACAGCCCTCTCCCGTCGGGGTATACAATGGTCCTTCAGTCCACCAGGTCGCCCCCACTGGGGCGGGATTTTTGAAGCCGTAGTTAAGTCAGCTAAGACGCATTTAGGGCGTATTGTAGGTCAGACCGCGCTGACATTTGAGGAACTCGCGACGTTGTTTTGTAAGATCGTATCCGTTCTCAACTCGCGACCGTTGTGTCCGCTGAGCTCGGATCCAAATGACCTGGAGGCGTTGACTCCAGGCCATTTCTTAATTGGTCAGCCACTTAACGCGCTGCCCGAACACCCGTACGAAGGTGTGAAATTGTTTCGGTTGTCTCGGTATCAGATGTTGCAGCAGTTTTCACAGATTTTTTGGAAACGATGGTCTCTAGAGTATCTGCACATTCTGCAACAGCGCCTTAAGTGGACTGACAAAACTAGTCCCCCTAATGTTGGTGACCTCGTGCTGGTTAGGGATGCTAACCTACCGCCACTGCGTTGGCGCCGGGGGCGCATTGTTCACTTGTTTCCTGGTAAGGATGGGACCCCCCGGTCCGCAGAGGTTCTAGTTGGGGACTCAGTTATCAAACGAGCGGTAGCAACGTTATCTCGCCTGCCTGTAGACTAGGTAACAGGTATGGATTGTTCGAGCGGGTGACTGTTAGAAATTGAACGTCATTATAATGGCAACATTTTTGATTGTCATTTTTCTTGTTTGACGTTTTGAAGTGACAAGATAGAACTAAGGAGAAGCCTTTGGAAAACGGTCGAACAAAGTTCGTCGGGATTGCCGTTTAAGTAAAATTTCGCTGATTGTCCATCCAATTCGGTGTTTCGTTGGTTACCGTTATGATTGGTCTGGTTTGGACTCGCGAGTTTTAGTAGTCACGTCAATTAGGCGCGATCCGCGACAGTTAAAACGGGCGTATTATAATTATAATACGTGGAAGCCTGTACAGCAACTGAGGAGTTTATGAATGTGTGAACGCGGAGAGAGTACCAGCAGAGGGGCGCCCCTCAGACCGCCGATATCAAGGACTTCACGCATCTCCAGTAAGTGCTTGATATTACATTAGCTTAGAATAAGAACACGGTGAAACGCCGTGAAGTTTAATGCTTTCGCCAGTGAACAAGCTTAGCGATTGAATGCCTATATCATGGGCCCTATAGACATTGCAAACTTCCCAAGGTGAACACTGCATTGGCGAGAGGATTGAACAATATGTATTATTAAATCTCAATACTTGCCTAGTTTTCTTTACAAAAAGTAATGATATCCCACCAAAAACATAATTGTAAAAAAGGAGAGCCAAGTTCAATACAAAAATTATGCTTGGCTGTGGGCTAAGTCGCAAAAAGAATGGAGATCTAAATAGTAAGAGAGCTACTGAACCTTTCGACCAACGGTGTGTCTGTAAGGCTAGAAACTCTTGTAGTGATGAGTCATAACGTGCTAAGTACGTAACCATCGCCTGGCAGGCCTCAGCCCTGCACATCATCATCTTTCATGGGTTTAAAAGTGTAAAAAAAATGACACAAAAAACTTGTTCCTGTAAGGCTGAAATTTTTATAGGATTTAGATCATTCATTAAGAAGTTCAAAAACAAAATGACAGGCGATTCCGATGAGCACTACCCACTTTGACGCCCACGTCAAAGATAATACTAGTGGTACAAAAAATATCTACTATATAGTGGTCGCCCAACGTTTGAAATTCTAACTTAATTCTTTTGGATTTTATTCGTTTACAAACATATATATGTATTACAAATTTACAGAATAAAATTTATTTACATTGATGATGTAATTGAAGAAATGTGATTCTTTCTGTTCGCCTGGCAGGTACTAGTGCTCATCGGAATCGCCTGTCATTTTGTTTTTGAACTTCTTAATGAATGATCTAAATCCTATAAAAATTTCAGCCTTACAGGAACAAGTTTTTTGTGTCATTTTTTTTACACTTTTAAACCCATGAAAGATGATGATGTGCAGGGCTGAGGCCTGCCAGGCGATGGTTACGTACTTAGCACGTTATGACTCATCACTACAAGAGTTTCTAGCCTTACAGACACACCGTTGGTCGAAAGGTTCAGTAGCTCTCTTACTATTTAGATCTCCATTCTTTTTGCGACGAAGCCCACAGCCAAGCATAATTTTTGTATTGAGCTTGGCTCTCCTTTTTTACAATTATGTTTTTGGTGGGATTTTTATTATACTTACTACTAAAAGATGCAGAAGCATCACTAACTAGGCCGCCATGGTGTGGGTCGCCATGCTGCATTGTCTGCATTCGCAGTGAGTATGGTGACCACCACTCTTGGATTCTGCTTATGCTTTCCATCAGGCAGAGTAGAGTCATTTTGGCGGGCCATAAATAAAAAAATAAAATAACTGCTATTGAGATGTTTCAAAAATCCATTTTTATAAAGATACATTTTACGAAGCGTTTAGTAATTTTTCAGTAAGCAGTGCCAAGAACTACTGCGTAAGGTAGATGACTTCTGTACCTGGACGGAGGGAATGAGGATAAAACCTAGCAAATGCTATTGCCTTTGTCTGGGCCGGCGAGGCACCAGGTACACCTCATATGACCCCGGGATTACTATTGGTGGGGAAAGTGTTTCAATAATATCAGAAACCGTGCCCTTTAAATTACTTGGAAGAAAGATAGACTGCAAAGGTCGTACTCCATCTATAAACGTAATAGTCGATGACTTCGTAAAAGACATTGACAAGGTAGACCAACAGCCAATTAGTAACGTAAAAAAAGCTTGGATTTACGACAACTACTTAACATCACATCTCAACTGGCCGTTTCTAGTATATGATATAAACCAGAACCACATAAGAACACTGGACGCGAAAGTCACTAAGACATTCAAGTCGTGGCTCGGGCTAGCACCATCTGCAGACCCGTCAACGTTGTACAGAAGCTCGAATAATTTTGGAATGAAATTAAAAAAAACCTTCGGAACTCTACAAACACCTAAGAGTTACCAAAATGCATGTCTTGTCAAAATCCCAAGACGAAATCGTTAGATCCCTTCCAAAAGACAAAAATTGATCAGAGCTAGAGTCACGGCTCCAATTCCATAAAAAATTCATGGTGGGTACGCAGTCCAGTAGAGTTGGATTGGTAAATGCTAGAAGACCGACCGACAAAGAGATAACAAAATCTTTCATACAACAAGATGAAAACGAGACCTACAAGGTTCACGCAATGAACCTAGAAATGCAGAATGAATGGTTAACTCTAGGAGAATTTTGTATCCCACCAGCTTTGAAATGGCGCACACTTTTATATGATTGGTCACCCGCCCTGTTAAAATTCTACTTCAACGCCTTTCAATTAACTCTCCCCGATCAAAGCAACCTAGTAAGGTGGGGAAAAGCTACAGAAAAGGCTTGTACGATGTGCAATGCGGCAATAGGTACAGCCAGGCACTCACTGACAGGCTGTAAGGCGCTATTAGACCGGGGTCATTATTCACGTCGCCATGATAGGGTATTACTCATCATACGCGAAGCTATGAGTTTATCACTGGCGAGAGCGAAAAAAGGAATAACAACAAACATAAAAACTAACATCGCGTTTGTAAAGGAAGGCTCAACAAAAAAGACTTCACTCACACAAAAGCCGTACTCAATTATAAATACCGCCAGTGACTGGACATTATTAGTGGACACGTATGAAAATCACTACAGAATACCGGAGGATATCTGTGCCTCGGCGTCCAGACCGGACATATTTCTTTATGCAATGTCAATTAAGCGTGTAGTACTAGTAGAACTCACGGTGCCGTGGGAAACGAACATCCCTAAAGACCACGCTTTAAAAAGAAACAAGTACTTTGACTTAACCAACGAAATAACTAAAAATGGTTATGTCGTTTCGGGGTATGCCGTGGAAGTGGGTGCGAGGGGTATACCAGCTAAATCCCTCTATAACCTGCTTAAAGACCTTGGATTGCCAAGAGCTTCAGTAAGCTCTTTTCTTGAACGAATATCCAAAGCGGCATTGCTAGGCTCACTTCAAATATGGTTAGGTAGAGGGGGTAACACGGCGGACAGTGGAGGTGAGCGTTGACGCGTCGTAAGGAGTGCTCCTTAAACCTAAACCTGGGTCGCAATTCCCAGGCACTGTCGAAGTCGCATGTGTTGCCCCCATCTATCACGCGATGGACCCGGCACCCGCACGGTGAAGCCATGGAACGCTAAGAAATAGGTATTTTCTCTTTGTAGTAGTAAAGTTGAGAGTATTTGGTTCACTGCATAATAAATTGTTTCTTTTTTGTTATGCCGTCAAGACTTCTTTTATCTCCTCTCTGTTTCGGTTAAAGTGTTTTTTCTTAAATTCTGTATGAATAAAAACTTCGTTTTAATTTGCCACCCCCAAAATTTGCGACCTGAGTAGGTTCGAGCCTACTTAGCTTAGCCTAGTGATAAATCCACCACTGGAGCTGTCTGTTTCAAGAAAAAAACACTAAACCGAAATTGTAACACTAACCAAGTTCCATCAAACGGCCGGTTTCATTTTCTTAAGACTTGTCAACATTACGAAGGCTACTGCGTACTGCGGAATATCCCAAGATCCTTGAGAAAGTGTTGATAAGTAGACATGATTTACCACAACTCTTTTATTGCGTTCAGCTATGTAAATAACTTCGTGTCGTGACAATTTAGTGTGTCGAGCGTTTGTTTAAACAAAGATTTTAGTGTTACTGTTGATTTTTTTAAATGTTTAAAATGGTCTTGTATTCGGTAGTTACAGTGACTGTATTTACTTACTTCTACTGTGTTCTTACAACAATGTGACTAGGTAAGAAACTTGTAGGTTCTGGCCGACATGAATAAGATGGTCTAATCACTAATGGACCGGGAGCCGGTGACAGATTTTCATGACCAAGTCCCTCTCAATTGAAAATTCGTATAATGAATTAGGAATGTACATCTATATATATAAAAGCGAAATACCACTCACTTATTAATCATGAAATCTCAGAAACTATAACACCTACAAACTTGAAATTTGGCAGGTAGGTTCCTTATAGGGTGTAGACATCCGCTAAGAACGGATTTTACTAAACTCCACCCCTAAGGGGGTAAATCAGGGGATGAAAGTCTGCGTGAGCGAAGCTGCGTGCAAAAACTAAGATTAAATCAAAAGACATGCGCATTTAAATGTTTATGTTATGAAGATCGTTTATATAAATTTAAAACAGAGTGGGACCTAACACGCTCCCTTGGGGAACACCGTTTGACACGTCAAAGGTAGCTTTAAATAAATTGAAGGTTGTACCCCTAACACCAATGTATTCCAGTATTTTAAAGAGGGTTGGGACAGAGACGGTGTCAAATGGGACGGGCTTCCCCTTCTATCCGCTCTAGTGGCCGCCCGCGAGGAGGCGACGTTACGCGTGTGCCGTACGTCGCCTAAATTGAGATTTTAACAGCTGACGGTGCCCGCTTCTGTGCGGGCAAGTGCTGGGAGGGGTTCGGACGTGTTAATAACTGCAGTTCCCGGATTCCTCCCTTCACAGGCGCAGAGTGGCACACCGTGTGGTTTTAGTAGGTTCGAGTCCGACACACCGCCCCGCCGCAAGCCCCGGTGGGGTGACGGTCCGAGGGGATTTCCACACGTTAAAAAAAAAAAAAAAAAAAGAGACGGTGTCAAATGCTTTTTGATCAGATCTAAAATACAGCAAGTCATTTGTTTCTACAATCAAGACCTTTCACAAGCAATGAACTTGTGAAAGGTCTTGATTGTGGACACTTCCCTTCGCGGCTCTGTGCGGTTCACGTGTGACGTCGCAAAATTGTTTTTGTGTATCCTTGTGACTGTTACCCGGTTTGTGTGCGGTTTAAGGTTGTGTTTAGTGTTTCTGACAAATAATCTGTAAGTTTCACGCCTTATAAATACAAATATTGTATTAGTTTCTTTTATTACGGCTATCGGTAAGTCAATTTATTTTATTCTTAAAGGTAGGTAGGTGTATTTTTTTCTTTGTATTAATTTTCTTTTCGTGTTTTTTGATTTTGAACTTGTTTTTTTATTGATATTTCTTTTGTCTGGTGTGCCTTTGTTTGGCCATGTCGGTTGTTGGCGAGTTTCCGGATCCCGGTGGTAGAAATGAATTTCAAACACCAACCGGAAAGGGATTGTTTGGTAGAATGTCGCCATCAAATTTATCGACAAAGGAAAGTAGAAGTGAACGAATTAGGGCTTCGGACTTGGGCGGGAGTGTTTCGTCTCTTAGTGATGGTGATAGTTGTGGAGAGTGATTATTTTGAGTTGGTGTCTCAGGCAACCGAATATTTGGCAAAAATTAATGAATTGGTAAACGATCAGGGGTCGCGAATGAATGTGGGGAATAGGACCGCCATTATGGACGTAACCCAGCGGATTACCGGTATCGTCTCATTGTTGGCAATTAAATCTGCTAGCAATGAAACGAAATTAGCGAATCTCGAGCGCCAGGTGGGGGGTTTTGCGGTTCAACAGCCGGGTTTGACGTACGCGGACAAGCTTAGGCTTCGTTTACCACCTGGATCAGCCCCGTGTCCAGTGTCCGCTGAGGCGCGCGTATCTAGACCGTGTGTTATTGCGTATCCTACTACGGAACGTTCAGCGGACTGTGCAACTTCGTCCGCTACAAAACAAGCTCTCATGAAGGCTATTAAACCTAGCGACGAAGGTTTTCAAATTGTAGGCGTCAAAAAAACCGCCAAGGCAGGCGTCGTGTTACGGGTCGCAAATGAAAGGCAGCTTAAAAAACTAGAATCAGTAAACGCCATTAAATCTGTAGGCTTACGCTTAGAAAATCCGAAAGACCGAAGGCCCCGTATAATTGTAAAAGACGTGCCCGGTTCTATGGAGGATCGTACCTTCCTAACAGCTTTATATCGTCAGAATATCAAGGACGAATTAAAATTAAGCGAAAGCGACTTTTTAAAAACAACCAAAATTGTCAGGAATCGTAAACTAGAAAACAGACGTCAATGGATAGGCTTAGAATTAGAGACAGAGGTTAGGAAACACTTGGCTAGTACAAAAGATAAATTATATATAGACTGGGCCACATGTAGATTTATAGACGACTTAGAAGTAGTTCGTTGCTTAAACTGTCAACAATTCGGTCATGTTCAAAAGTTTTGCACTATTAAAACTCCTCAGCCACGATACAAGGGCTTGCCCGGATAAGGACACACCAGATTTTAAGCCGAAATGCGCACAATGCAGCCGGTATAAAAACCATGTGACCATCTATGTGGATCACAAGACT
Organism: Diaphora mendica; assembly: GCA_949125395.1. Classification (NCBI taxonomy): domain Eukaryota; kingdom Metazoa; phylum Arthropoda; class Insecta; order Lepidoptera; family Erebidae; genus Diaphora; species Diaphora mendica. Next base: position 15,318,718 of record OX421328.1, read on the forward strand.
GCTCACCATATAAACTTAAATTAGAGCAGCTAATCCTAAATACTAATAATTATAAAATAATAATAATAGTTGTAGTACCTTTTTAATAAAAATGGATAATATCTCAATAGGCCTGCTAAATCTTCATAATGATAAAATAGCCACGTCAGAATTAGATAGCTAAGTTTTGGAACAAAAGTTAGACATTGTCCTTATACAAGAGCAATTTGCGGAATAATGTAGTACAACTAGATGACCGGTCGCGGGCTGGGATATATGTTGCAAGTTCTAATTTTACAGTAACATCTTTGCGTAACCTTATGACGTCACATTGCGATCTCATCCTCTACCTGTAGGGTTTACGTAGTGAGCTGTTATTTTCAATTTTACATCCTATTGATCCTCATCTACATCATTTACGTTTCGTTTTGCGGTCCCTCATAGGACACAAAATTATCATTGGCGCTGATGTCAATGCTTCTTCTACTTTATGATATGGCAAATTGCGTACAACTGACATGGCTCGGCGCTGTGCGGTTGAAGATTTTATTGCGGAAATGAATCTTACTATCCACAATACCCCTGATGCACCACCAACTTTTTGCAGCCCAATGGGTAAGTCTTCTATTGACGTGACGCTTACGCGCGGCGACGTCTCGATATCTGGATGGCGGTTCCTACCGGACGCATCCTGTAGTGACCGTCGATCGTACATGGAGGGAGTCTTACCCGGTCAGCATACTCCGAGAGTAGGCAGACCAGTGGTGCGTTTTGAAAATGAAGATGAAGTGCTGAGAGAATTAAGATTGGATCCTGGTATAAGTCAACGCCAAATATCCCGTAATCTTGGGATTCCAAGATCGACAGTGCAACATATCATTAAAAGAAACAAATATCACGCCCACCACGTGCAAAGGGTGCAAGCTTTGCTGCCCGGTGACTATGAACCTAGAGTGCGGTTTTGCAGAGAGATGCTAAGATACCACAGAGAGGATCCGCAGTTCTTCAACAAGGTTTTATGGACGAATGAGTCAAATTTTAGAAGAATGGGAGTATTCAATATCCACAACCTACATTTTTACTCCAGAGTGAACCCCCATATCATAAGAAATCATCGATTCAAACATCTGTTTGGTATTAACTTGTGGGCAGGTATAATTGACCAGCAGTTGGTGCTGCATGAAATGCTAGCAAGGCTGAATGGTGCCCATTATTTAACTTTTTTACAAAATAATTTAAACCAAATTCTTAACGAAGCTGAAGTTCCAGAAGAAAGAATAGCAGAAATGTGGCTGCAACATGACGGCGCCCCACCTCACTACACTCGAGCAGTTAGAGATTATTTGAACGAGCGCTTCCCCAACCGGTAGATTGGTCGAGGCGGACCTATTGCGTGGCCACCCCGGTCGCCCGATTTAAATCCATTAGATTTTTTTCTTTGGGGCTATTATAAAGAAGTAGTTTACCAAGGAGAGAACAATAGCGAACAAGAACTACGAGAAAAGCTCGAATTTGCTAGGGTACAAGTGCCTAACAATAGAGGTGCATTCCGTAGCTTATGTAGGAATTTTATTAGACGGTGCAGATATGTAATAGGTCAATAAATAATAAAATAAATTAATACCTATGAAATAGCCGTTTTGTATGCAATAAGTGAAAGTACTTATTTTTTCAATTTTTTTTATTTCTGTTATTCGAAGCAATCACCCATGCAATCGACGCATCATTGCCAACGCATTGGCAGTTTATTGATGCCCTTCTTGTAAAAATCAGCTGGACGGGAGGCAACAAACTCTTCAAAGGCATTTTGTACTGCCTCTCGGGAATTGAATTTTTTACCCACTAAAAAGTTGTCTACATTTTGGAAAAAGTAATAGTCGGTAGGTGCAAGGTCTGGTGAGTATGGCGGATGAGGGAGAGCTTCCAACCCCAGACTTATACCAGGATCCAATCTTAATTCTCTCAGCACTTCATCTTCATTTTCAAAACGCACCACTGGTCTGCCTACTCTCGGAGTATGCTGACCGGGTAAGACTCCCTCCATGTACGAATTATGTACGCGCATAAAGACCCTGTAGTCCGGAAAACGATCACGGTTAGGGTAGCGTTGACGATATTACCTGGCAGCAGCCCGGGCATTACCGTCGCAAAAGCCATACAGGTAATGCATTTCTGCATACTCCCGTTGGGTGTATTCTCTCCTCGCAGCAGCCATCTGTCAACTTTTGTAGCCAATCCGTCCGATTCAGAATCTAGTCCGATTCACACAGCACTGGTCACAGGTAGGCAATCTATCACATATTTATGGCAAAGCAACGTTTGCCGGATCAGCTAGTATATTTATAAAAATGGATATTCAAAATATGACCGTGGGAGAGCCACGCTTCGGCATGAATGGGCCGGCTCGACCGGAGTGATACCACGGCCTCACAGAAAACCGGTGTGAAATAGTGCTTGCGCTGTGTTTCACCGAGTGAGTGAGGATACCGGAGGCCCATACCCCAACCCCTCCCCCTATCTCCCCCCCCATCCTCCAAAAAGGCCGGTAACGCACTTGTGACGCCTCTGGTGTTGCGGATGTCCATGGGCGGCGGTAATCGCTTACCATCAGGCGATACGTCTGCTCGTTTGCCGGTCTATTCCATAAAAAAAAAAAAAATGTCAATAAAAATTTATACTATTACTACTATTAGTAACCATCAGTCAGGGTGACATAAGGCCCTTTAACGCCTGTATCTGACCCTGGTGGAATTGAGTCTAAGGATTTTTTTACTATCCAGGCGCTTCTGGAGTACACAGACAGGCAGGATTAAACTAACAGGATTAGCGGCCTCACGCCACTCTTGTCGCCTGGAACCCAGTCAATTGGTAAGGGTCCCGCGCTGATACCCTACCCATTCGATAATTACAGACTTCTTCTAAAGCGGTAAAACCAACAACAGCATGGCGTGGCTTAGCAAACGGGCTCCACCCCTTGGGTACCTTCTTGTGCGGGGGGAATTGCTGCTAACCGTCCAGAACTCAGTCCTCCATCGGTATCCTTTGGCGAACACTTACGCCTCCGGATTGCTCGGGGATTTTCCTACTACTGTACACACCGTTTTCGTGGACACGATGTGGTAACTACGTATGGCTCTCGGTGACAATACCCTCTGATGGCGCCAGATGTGCTCCCTACTCTAGATGATCAGTCACCATCCACACAGGTGTATATTATAGTGACACTAACAGGACAATTATGCGATAGCAACGATGCGATGGTTGCTTATGGCACTCTTGATACTTAAGCCGCCTCTGATTTAACAGTAACATGTATTCAAACAAAGAATGACCAACAAATTTTGACAATGTGTACAATTATTACTTTTAGTTGGTATCAACATTTTAATATGTAAAGGTTAATAAATATGTATATCTAATACTTGTATACGACTACACAACAGACAATTAACAACAAACAAGAAACATACAACGGCCTAAAAAGCAATATAAACTTCATCGGTGAAATGGAAATTATACAAGCGGCTAATAAGTTGAAATTAGAAAAGAGCCCAGGCCCGGACTTCATTTGTAATGAAGCAATTAAATATGGATGTGAAATATTAGCATCACCACTGGCATCATTGTTTAATTTAATTCTTAAAACTGCGAACACACCTGTACAATGGTCAGAATCGAATATAATATTGCTCTATAAAAAAGGAAACCCTAATGACATCGGAAATTACAGGCCAATAAGCCTCCTACCAGCTTTATACAAGCTCTTCTCCTCCATAATAAACCAAAAAATATCTATAACTTTAGAAAAGGGTCAACCCATAGAGCAAGCTGGTTTTCGCAAGGGATTTTCAACTATAGATCACATACATACTCTGGAACTTATTATCGAAAAATACCAAGAAAAACAAAGACCGCTCTACATAGCCTACATAGACTACCAGAAGGCTTTTGATACTATTTCACACACAAGTATATGGGAAGTGTAGTGTATGTGTCTATGGTCAGTCACTTCACTAGTAACGCATTCATTCATTGAATGAATGAGAAGGAAGCATTAGGTCATCTCAAGGCATGTGCGGTCGCACACAGTTCAGTCAACTGTGAGCGACGGAGGTGAGTGGGCACGTGTACCTCTGAGCCGACAATATAGTATATGGAAATACTACATTTTGGCGACGAGGAGAAAATACTACTGTGAATAATTATTTAAAAAAAAAATGTGAGCGTGTTTTGTACAAATTACTAAAACTAGAAAATACTAATGTGAGAAATCATTATTGAAAAAAAAGAGAAATATTAAGATGTGCGAAATAAACATTCTATTCGTGTGATTATACATGATTTAATTGTAGGAGGGTGTCGTGCGATTTACGAATAGATTTAGTTTTTACATGTATATTGTGAACTAATAAAGAAATAAACACAATGTACACGGGTAAAATACACGAATTAAGAAAAAATCAGTGAGTGCCTCACATTTGCAACCTGGTGTCTGTGTTACGAGTAGAAAAGTAAACGAGTAACAGTGCAGTGGATGAACCATAATGAGTGAGTAAAGTACCATTAATTAAATCTTAAAGATGAAAAAGTGTCATTACAGTATTTTAGTAGGTGGGCTCTTTTCTTATAATCACTGAAAAGAGAAAGCAACATTTGAAGGACATGAAATATGTCGTGGATTGTAGTTGGATAACAGATACTTAACATCTTAAAATGGATTCTTTTGTGTAGAGGGCTTGAGTAATAATAAATGTATTCACCAGCCTACCTGCCAACTTTCTAAAGACCTGTTAGTGTTACAAAACGCTAGCTTTGATATTTATATTACAATAAAGTCGCCAGTTTGTACCTACCCGCCTTTAAAAAAAAAAAAAAAAAGAATAGTAGTGCTAGTAGTACCTAGTACGGTGATATGGATGTTCAACATTTTTTATAAATATCAAAGTAAGTAAAGTTCCTGGTTTCAGAGGCAGGGTTGTATAAAATTTGTATAGATAGGAGACAAAATAATGTCGTCCTGTGTCTGCCTCTATACCAAGTTTTGATGTAGGTATATTGATATTACCTACCTTAAGAGCATTAGGGGGTTCTGTAATTATTCATGAATAAACTATAACTTTAGTATTAAAGAAAAAATATGGTTGTTGTTATAATGATTACCTATTGAAAATTGTGGTGTTACCTTGCTTCGGTTTCGAAGTATAGAATTTGTGTTTAGTGTTGAATGCGTGTGTCGATGGAGAAAAAAAAAACGTATCGAAGGTAAAATATCATAATCCGTTACGTGTTTTCGAAGTACCTGCCACCTTATACAAAATGATTATTTTCGTATATATGCTGTATAGAATAAATAATATAGCAGGACGTTATAATTGTCATTGTAAAATAATATTCTACTTTTACCAGATACCTACCACAGGGCTATTCCATTGCTCTCAGATACCGCAAGATAAGAAAAGTAGAGGGTTGTGTCTGATGTATTAAATAGTATATACGAGGAACAAATTAAAGCAGTATACATTATATATAAGGTGAAAGTTAATCAAAAGTGGATTATTAAATAAATACTTTTATGGGTTTGAGTGCAATCCTATAAAATATCATTTACTTATTTAAATTATTTATAGTGACCCAATGACTAAGCGATATAAGTAGGTTATGGGACCTAGATGTCTGCCAGATTACAAATATATGCAAAATGCGTATAGACTGTTGAGTAGCTTAATTGACTGATATCTAGAAGTAGACTAGACCTCCGAATATTACATTGTTTATGATTGTATCAACTCGACCAACTTGAAGAAGAACATAAACAACAATGGTTCCGGTGAAGATAAAGTCAGAAGACGCATAGGGATGGCTAAATATGCGTTATAAACTGCATGGAACATGACAGATTGTCGAGAAAATCACCAACAAAAAAAACAATGTAATTAGTGATGACCTTGGTATTCCGCATATTCAGCAACGGAGTCGAGACATAAAGAAAGCTGACCGTGACTGCGTCGATGTTTTGTTGTGTCGTGTGATGTCGTGTTGCAGTCAAATGCTTCAGATTCCATGGACGGTCTTCTACTTAATGAAAATACCCGATTCTGGCCTACCTGCCTGCGAAGAGTGTTTTCTTTGATTACATCGCCACAAAAGAGGAGAACAACCTCGAGCGAGTTTTAGTCACCGGAAAGATTGACAGCAAAGGTCCAAGAGGACGTACTCTAATAAGTGAACTGACCAGATCCAAACGGCCTTCGACGCCTCTAACATTGCTTTGCATTCGGCCAAGGAGAGGGATAAGTGGCAAGGAAGTGTCCGACAGAAGATCGCCTCACAACTAAGGAATGTAGCTCACAACGAAAGTCGGTAATAAGAATAACGAGGAAGATTGTGTCAAGTAATAATTCTCGTACAAAAGAGAACATGCGTCTCTTACAATACGAATGTAATCATAGGTGTGGTAAGACCAAATAAAAGATGCTAACTACTTATAGTGGATTGTATTTTATAATAACTAGTTCAATAGTGCTTGGTGCAAAACAATGTGAATGTGACGACGGGATCGCCTGTGACGCGTGCCCCGTTCCCCGGAGCAGTGAATGACTCCTAGTTCTATGCGAAGCGGACGGCAAACATGGTGCTGGCGATGCGTCCTCCCCATTGGTTGGCGAAGGCATGCTAGTGATGTGGTGATTGTGTGTCATATACAGGTGACGCCTGTTACTTCTAATGGAATACCAGAAGATGCCTAGTAGTGCGGAAGCAGGTGACGCCTGTAGCAATAAGTTCTGATGTAGTACCAGATAATGCCTGATAATCCAGAAACAGGTGATGCCTGTGAGGACTTCGTTGACGCCTGTTACATGAGTTCTATATAATGGTGAACAAAATCTAAACTGTGAGGTTACTAGATGATGTCTTCTAGTCCGTAAACAGATGACGCCTGTATGGACTTCGTAATATAGTTCAGTGCAGGTGATGCCTGTAAGTACATGATGCGATACGACGTAGTTATGTAGGAGTGTGACTATATAGAAGTTTTACGCGGGTGGCGCTCGCAATAAGATGTTTTGTATACGGAGTGCAAAGAGAATAAAATTATTATAACCAGGTAGTTCTTGTATATTGGATTAATGCAGTTCGATGCTTGGTAGTTCCGGAGCAGTTCTGTAAGGACTAGTGTTGGGATCGATATGTCGATATGTCAGTCCAGCAACATGTGTTCGTATTGCCTGGCTCAGAGATGATACCGAGGGCATTGGTGAGTTTCTTTAGAATCTGTATTAAGGCGTATTTTGGTTGTTGACTTGGGTGTGTTTTAGCATATGTGATGCCAGGAATGAGTGTCCCAATAGGTGTTCCGCAATTGTTAATTGAACCATCTTTTGGACGTCTGACGCACGGTGTTGTTGCCGTGCTCTGAAAAATTATGAAAATGGGTGGAATGATTGGCTTTATAGGTAGTGCGGATCTCGTGACCATCTATTGTAATAAAATAAATTAATTTATTTGCTGAACAAATACTTTGGTTACATGTTGTCAATGGTGCAAATCTTCACATTATTAGATTAACATTTTTTATTGTTTGTATAAATAAGAATTATAACTAAGGCTATATGAAACTGATATATGGTTATTCTACAGGTGCAAGAGTCAATAGAGAAAAGTGAAATCAAAATATTACACCACTCTTTTGAGATTGACCTGAGCTACGTGTAAATACCTGTGTTTCAGGAAGTCGCTGACTGTTATGTTAGATACAGGAATAAATAAATAAATAAATGTTTGTAGACATCTAACACACAATGTCATCTAGTACCAAGCTAAGCAGAGCTTGTGTTATTAAATAGGAGATTAAATATGAGGATTTTAAGGTTTAAATTTATTAAAATGGTTTAACTTAATACGCAATTATATACGCAAAATATTGGTGCAAGATCTGCCATTCTCCTTTGACGTGGAGATGGTTTGATCCTTGGGTAAGGATCATGAGCTGCATTGCGCCACGGTGATCAGCGTGCGTGTGGGTGGATTAATCTGGTTTTGATACTAGTGTCGAGGGCTGCTTCTGGTTGGGCCTTAAATTTCGGTGTTTCTGCTGTCACCTTTAATTCGTCATTATCTTCCAAGGTTTTCAGACGGTCGTGTGTTTCATTTTAAAGTTGAAGTTAGAGAAGTGGAGGCGGGCAAACCAATACCGGGTGGTGCGTTCGTTTGTAGTGTTGACCGAGTAAACGTCGCGATATTGCGTGCCACTTGTGCCACGGCGCTGCTGCTGCTGCTGTTGTTGTACGACGGCACTCGTACTGCATTTTTGTTTGAATTTGGCGGTTCCATGATAGCGGGGACTACTCGAAGGCAATGGGTATTATGGGTTGGATAGATAACTGATTTTAAGGAAATAACTATGTTCTCAGTTTTGATTAAATGTACTTTCTGGCCGTTGCACCGCATTTCAGCCATTCGGAAGTTCGGGATGTACCCCAGATCTCTATTTATAGTCTCTACCGTTCTCTGATGGAGCTATGCATATACTCTAGTAGAGTGTCATAACGAGAGGGCTTTGTACCTGCATTCCGAAATGAAAAGATTCGGGAATGCATGATTTCCTCTTTGGGTTAAGCCGTAGAACATCGGAACTCTTTTGGTACTTGGTGTGCAGTTGATGGAGCTTCCACTAGACTGGATATTTGCTTTCACAACTGGAAGGTGTTTGTCATTAAGTTGGGAAGATCCATCTGTTCGCGAAAGGTTGTCAAGGACATGGCTCGAGGTAGATCACTGTGTCGCTCAATTTCTTACAGGCCACGGTAACTTTAAGAGCAAACTATACTCATTTAAATTAGTCGATTCACCATTGTGTCAATGCTCAACACCTGATTCTAGCTGTGAACAGTCGGCTCATCATATCCTCTGGGAATGTAGTCTTTGGTACAATGAACGTAACATGATGCTAAATAGCTTACAAATGACGTCTGGGGTAGTATATTATGGGGATCTTGTATCAACTGCGGTGAATTTCCGTGCGTTTAAGCGATTCTGCCATACATACTATAGAAATCAAATATAGCTCACTTAGGACTCATAATATTTTTATCCGTGGTGCTTCCCGGTTTGAAAAAGGCATCTGCCTATTTTGACTCCATTTTGTCTCCCGCTTTGCTAAGGAGGGAAGTGGACTTATTATATTTCCAACTCCTCCAGTTTTCTTCTGATTAATTTCGTTGCGGGTTCCAAGACAGTTAAATTTTTCCTGGGACTTCCCGAGTGTCATAACTCGGTGTTTTCGTGGGTCACCGCTGTTGATCCTGGTGTACAGGAGTTACAGTGGTGGGCGTGTGGGCGGGATTAGTCCCATTAAAAAAAAAGTTGGGAAGATGAGGCATGCTGCACTTCGCTGCACAATTAAGAACAATTAGATTAGAAACAATTAAGAAAAAAAAAGCAGCGTATTTTGGGCATATATATATAGAAGTAAAAGTATGACTTCATGAGACTGATAATTGAAGGAAAAATTTAAGGTAAGCGCAAAAGAGGTAGAAGGCGAACATCATGGACGAAAAATATAAGAGACTGGTTATATGTGGAAAGCACAGATGCTCTAATTCGCATGACTGAAGACAGGGAGACGTACAGACATATGGTCGCCGACCTCCGGTGGTGGAGATGGTACTTAAAGAAGAAGCGCTTCATTTCAACATTTGGTGTTTGAATTAACTGGTCAACATGTATTGTATTCCGATCAGTCTTGTTGAATGATTCGGTCACACTATTGACCAGAAGATTTCACGCTGGGACGAATAAAAAAAATACACTAGACGAATATTTTCTATTAAAACGGAGCAGGTTTTGCGAAATGCATGTTTGGGCGACTAAACCGGGAAAGTGACGAAACAAGACGCACATTATGTCGAGAGATGCAATTTCAAAAGAAAAAAGAAAAAAAAGAAGACGAGTGTGGAAGGCTGTAAATGATGGGATGCACAAATAGATGATTTAAGTGTCAATAGTTTTCTATAATCGATTTCTGTTTTGTTGATTGATGTAAAAATGTTTATTCCGGCTACCTGAGTTTACATACTGTTGATTTACTGTCCATGGGTGTCATGTCCCTCCAAGGCAGGGACAGGATTCTCCAACCAGGCGATGTGATCCGCAGCCCGACAGTTAATGTTGGGAAATTGCATATATGACAGTCGGCGCGAGGGCTTCTGTATAGCGATTCAGGATGGGTAGCTTCTTCGAATAGTACGTTATTCCGTAATTCGGTGCACATCCGATGATGGCGCTGTAGTGTGATTTCTTTGTTGAATTATATGTGAAAGTCGCCACAAAGCATTGAAAAAAAATAAAAATAAGGAAGGGATGTAGTGTATGTGTCTATGGTCAGTCACTTCACTAGTAACGCATTCATTCATTGAATGAATGAGAAGGAAGCATTAGGTCATCTCGAGGCATGTGCGGTCGCGGTGCGGAGGTGAGTGGGCACGTGTACCTCTGAGCCGACAATATAGTATATGGAAATACTACAGGAAGCATTAAATAGACAAGGAGTAGAAAATGAGTACATATAAGTAATAAAAAATATATACAACAACTGCGTAAGTAGAGTCAAACTCGAATCAACTGGCCCTGATTTCAACATCAACAGAGGAGTAAGACAGGGCGACCCATTGTCTCCGATCCTGTTTATTGCCGTATTAGAATTAATTATAAATAAATTAAACTGGAAAAGGTATGGTTTATATATCAAAGGAAAATTCATAAATCATTTACGATTCGCAGACGACTTGGTATTGCTATCTGAAACAAGTGGCATCCTAGAACGCATGATACAATCACTACACGAAGCGAGCAGACAAGTCGGATTGGAAATTAACTTAACAAAGACTAAAATCATGACAAACAGTTATAAAAGAACCATCTTACTAGAACACAAACCAATACAGTACGTGGAACAATATATATATTTAGGGAAACAGATAACATTGAACAGTAATAGCAACGAACTAGAGATAGAGCGCAGATCAAGAATTGCATGGAATAAGTTCCCAAGCATCCCGTTTGAAATGGCTCCCAATTCGCCAACGTAGACAGATACGAGCATTAACCACTCTATATTGTTTACTCTCATCTCCAAGTTCTCCTTCCTACTTAACTAGTCAATTACAATATTTAGGTACAAACCATGTCAGAAACCTTAGATCTTCAAACAACCTACTTCTCCACTGTCCCACTCACCGCTCTGATTTTGTACATTCTACTTTCTTGGTACAATCTATTCTGTTATGGAACGCGCTCCCTCTCGAGATCAGGAAGGCAAAAACTCGACAAACATTCAAATTTCTAGTGCGGAAACATTTTATAAACACTTCATTAGATCCACCTTAATTTTATACTCTCCCCTCCTAGAATTTGTATTATATGTATTTATGTATGTAAATGTATGAATATATGTATTATGTAATTTATCTATATTATTTTCTGTATATTTATTATATGTATGATATCCTTCAAAATTTCATTTATAATTTCTGTGCATCTACCATGATTGGCTCTGCATCACCCTAAGGTCGACTGTTAGAGAATGCCTACGGCATTAAGTCCGCCTTTGTATTTTGTGCATAAAGAATAAATAAATAAATAAATAAATAAATAAGTTCTGGAGTTACAGAGAAGTGATGAAAAGTGACATGTCAATAGAAGTAAAAAAGAAAATGATGGACACTTGTATTTTACCTTGTCTTACATATGGTTGCCAGACGTGGAAATTCACCAATAACATCAAGAGTAAAATAACAACGTGTCAGAGGAATAGAACGCAGTATGCTCAAAATAAGAAAAACACACAGAATCCGTCATACAAAAATAAGAAGTGTAACCAAAACAGTAGATGCGCTCAAATATGCTCAAAGATTTAAATTCAAGTGGGCTGGTCACGTAGCACGCCTGAAAGATAAGAGATGGACATCTGAAGTTACTTCATGGGACGGCCCTGAGGGCAAGCGACGTGTTGGTAGACCATACACACGCTGGGAGGACGACCTCAAAAAAGTCGCCGGACCACATTGGATTAAAGTAGCTAGAGATAGAGATAATTGGAAATCTTTGGAGGAGGCCTTCACCTGAGAGGGGTCCATGCATAAAAATTATAAAAATAACATTGATAATAATAATATAATAATTGATTTACGCATGACTGAATTTAATTGAATTGTAATATAATAATATAAATAAGAATCATATTTTAGTATAAGAAAATAATATTAAATCTAAGCGTATCAATTAGAAAATTAATATTGTAAAAATAAGGTATAATTGCATGGAATAAAAGGCTTTTTTTTATTTTTTTTATTTTAATACTTGTTTAAGTTTACTTTATGTAAATTTTAAAACAAAATATTTTTTCCAGGCTATAACTTTCCCAATCTGAGTCAGAACGTGCAGTTTATACCATGCAACAAAACACCTTGCGAACTGAAAAAAGGCACCGATTCGCACATTACTATCTCCTTCAAACCAGGTAAGATACGAACACTGCGATTACACTATACCAAAATCCTTTTGTTTCCATCAGCTCACAACTTACAAGGCAGATTTAGAGATTAAAGTAAGAGATATAGAGGTTGGTGGAAGTAACTAAAATAGTGTTACGAGCCGGGTATTTAATAAATGATAGTAGTCGATTGATTACCAAAAAAATAACACACTATTTATTAACACCACTTTTAACAATAAAAAATTACTAAATCACTCGTTAGTCGCACTAGAAGATCGCTTCGATATGTTAATCCGCTGTATCGTGAAACAATGCTCACTCGTAGGGCTAACACGCTCCGCTTATATAGGGCTTAGAGATATCTAGAAAGATCCCGAGTATTCGATAAAATATTCTAGAACAAATAGAAATTACCAGAATAAGTAATCTAGCGTCGAAAATCAGAGTTACTTATCATACCTCTACAGTTGCGCGCTACCCGACACTAGATGGCGCCTTCCTCAATTCTCGCGTCTTGTAGATTGTTCCAGACTATTTTTCTCGATGGCGCAACACTACCCCCTCCTAAGACATGCTCGTCCCGGGCATAATCAGTCCCATAGTATCGCGCCAATCGATCTATGTGAACTATCTTTGGGGCGCCTCTTGGACACTTCTCTTTCCGGTAGATCGCTTCCTGGCCGCACAACTGGTACACTTGCGACACCAGTCCTCAACTTCATCACGACAATGGATCCAAAAGAATGTCTCCCTTATCTTTAACAATGTCTTTTTAACTCCCATATGACCTCCTGAACATCCTTTATGGTAGAGCTGCAGTACCACTGGTATCTTGGCTTTAGGGACAACCATTTGTAGATGACAGCTGTCTCCTCGAGTGTTTTCCCATTTACGGCACAAGACTGGGCGGTATACTCTCACCTTTGCTTTTCTCTTTGTTTATTAATCTCTTAACTCCTGAACTTCGTAGTGCGTATCATCTGTATGCTGACGACCTGCAACTGTACGCCCATGCCAACCTTGAAGATATAGCAACAGCAATCGACAAGATAAACACAGATCTCAAGTCTATCGTAAACTGGTCGGGGAGGTTTGGGTTATCGGTTAATCCGACAAAGTGCCAAGCTACAATAATCGGCAGCCGCCATTCGATGAACAGAGTCGGTCTCGAGACGCTACCGAAAATAATCTTAAATGGTTCCACTATCCCTATTGGTTCAACGGTGAAAGACCTAGGCTTACAACTCGACTGCAGTATGACCTGGCGTGATCAAGTTACAAACGTATGTAAGAGGGTTACCAACATCCTGAGAACATTATACCGTCTAAAAAACTTTCTCCCTGTGAAAACTAAGGCAACGCTTGTGCAGTCTCTAGTAATCCCTTTAATCGACTATGGTGACGTGTGCTACTATGACCTGAATGCAGACCTCCTCAACAAGTTAGATCGTCTTCTCAACAACTGCATTCGATTCATCTTTAATCTTCGTAAGTATGATCATATCTCAAGTTTTCGTTCCGAGCTCAAATGGTTACCTATTCGTCAACGCAGAAAACTGCGCGCTCTCACTTTCCTTTATACTATCCTCAACTCCCCATCCCCTCCTACTTATTTAACATCACAAATACAACTCATAAGCAATACCCATAACAGAAACCTTCGTTCTTCGAACAATCTCCTTCTACTTTGTCCCTCTCACTCCACTGCGTTTGTGGGCGCTTCTTTCATCGTACAGTCTATCCTTTTGTGGAATGCGTTACCTGTCGAGGTCAGGATGGCCAGGAGTCGTTTCTCGTTCAAGGTGAGGGTGAAGGAGCTCTTATTGATTGAATTAGCGGAACTGGCGAGCTCTTAGATCAACACCTATTACCTACACCTGTATTTGTATGCGTGGATATATTTGTGCTGTATCTGTGTATGTATGTATTCATGTATATATGTATATTATTGTATATATTTATTCAAGGTCAAACAGTTTATCATTTAATTCTTAACCATTAAATGCACCTACTTCATTTTTTCTCTGCATCGCACATTCGGTCGACTGGCAGAAAATGCCTTTGGCATTAAGTCCGCCGATGCATGTTTTTGTGCATAAAGTTATAAATAAATAATAAGACTGTCCTGGATGACTAGACTATCCCATTCAGCCCAATAACTCTTCGTGGTCGAACTCAGCGATGCAACTTCGCTCCAGCAAGGCTTAGGAGTCTCAGCTTTAATCCACTCGAGAATTGGTTTGATATCTGCATCCTCTTGTTGTGCTTGCTGTAGGCTTTTCTTCCATTTCCCCCCAATGTATCCCTACGTTGTCGTCGTGGTGGGGCTTGCGTGAGTCGATGATTTCTGGGGCTATGCCGATAGAGCCACTCATGCCGGATAGGCCCAGAAGGAGACTCCAGACTAAATGGGATACGAGACGGAGTCTTTAGAGACTGCTGCGTGGGGCACTCTAAACGTCCCTCTGCTTTAGCAGAGGGCGTATTAGAGTGCCAGTAGTTCCGAGAGGGACTGGGGGCGGACGGATCAGGTCTGGTGCAGACCCCGTCCGGCCCAGCCGTAATCCTGAACGGACAGGACCGGTGGCTCTTCGAAGCCACGAGGACGTAAACCTCTATAAAAAATACCCCAAGCTCACGCTCTGACGCCTGGCAATGAGCTGAATCGCTGGAGGGAGTCCAGTGCCAAGGGCGTCCTCTGTCGGAGGACATTAAACTTCAAAAAAAAAAATATGACATGGAACAACATAGGAAAAAACCTACCCAGGAGGGTCCTAGACGCGACGCGTCTGGGGAATCCCTCCCGGAGCCAGTCGGCTCCGGCAGCCCCCAATCGTATTATGGGGGGGGCATTCAATGTCACACACGCCCGTCGCCGAGCGTCAAATCCGGCACCGAAATTAACGCGAAGGACGCGGAGAAAAGAAGTGGGGCAGTGTCGCGCCCGTCGAGAAACAGCCGAGGGCAGTTCCGCAAGGCGGACGCCTACTCCTCCAACGAGGAGATTGCTGCGGCTGCAACGCCTGCAGCGGTGGGGCTCCCAGAAGTCGATCCGACTGCTGGGAGCCGAAGACAATCGGAACGCACGCGTTCCAAGTCCGCCGTAGTTGTGGCGAGCGGCAGCGGTCACGGTGCGAGAACGGACGCGCCGGAGCCGATGGACGTGGAGGCAGACCGGAAGCGCGGACGCCCCACTGGCTGCGAGAGTGACATCGCTCAGGCGATGTTGCCTCCGAAGGTGGCAAGCAGTCAGAGGGAGCGATCGCTGACCCCGGTGCCGGCCCCGTCAGGTTCCGCCTTTAGTAGGGCGGGATCCTATAGGCGGGCTCGAGCGGACGGCGAACTCCAAGCGGAGGAGGAGATAGCAGATCTCCTGCTTAAGATCAAGGAGCCGATGGAGGGGGATTCTGTGCTCCAAACACCATCCTCCATGCAGGAGAGAGCGGACGCGGCGGTGGCTATTATCCACAAGGTGGCCACTAAGTCCGTCAACCTTAAGGGCCCTTTTGTGAGGGCCCTTAAGGACTCCTCCTCTGCCTTAGCGGGAGTCGTCGAATCCCTCGCAGGGGACGTGGCTCGCCTCGAGGCGGCCAACGGCCGCTTGACGGAGCAGGTGGCGGGGCTCAGCGCTCAATTTGCCATCTTTCGGGCGGAGCGCTCTGAGCGTGAGGCCCCTGTCCCGTCAGCGTCCCGGCCGGCACCGGCCCCGGCCCAGTCTGCGTCCCGGCCGGCCCTGTCTGGGCCGCGGCCGGCCCCATCTGCGTCCCGGCCGGCCCTGTCTGAGCCGCGGCCGGCCCCGTCTACGTCGCAGCCGCCTTCGCCTGCGTCGCGGCAGGCCCCGTCTGCGTCCCAGCCGGCTCCCTCTACGTCGCAGTCAGCCCCTGCTGTACCCGGGATATCCGACGACGTCCTGCAGCAGATGCTGCACCAGATCCTTGTCTCGGTGGGGAATCTGGTGGACGGTCGTCTGGCCGGCCTGGAGGAGAGACTGCTTCCCGCCCCTATTCTTCGGCCGCCACTCGCGACACCGCGGACGAAGGACGCCTCGGCGCCGACCCCGCTCCCCGTGGTGGGGGGTCGCGTGTCGTACGCGGCGGCGACCTCTGTGCCGGGCACTGCTGCCGCTCGCAAGACGCGGCGGGGGGTGAAGGCTCCAGCCCAGCCGGTTGCGTCGAAGACTGGGCCCAAAACGGCGGCAAGAGCTGGAGCGGAATTCCCACCGCTCCCAACTCCAACACCTCTGCCTGGCCCCTCCACATCTGCCCCCTCTAATGAGGGTTGGCAGGTAGTTGGGGGAGCCAAGCAGTCAAAGAAGGCCAAGAAGCGGGCCAAGAAGGCTGCCCAAAAGGCGGCCTCTGGCCCGCAGTCGTCATCGGTGCCAAGGGCCACCCAAAAAAAGCCGCGGAAGCTGCAACCGCCGAAAACCGCGGCTGTGGTGGTCACCGTGTCACCGGAGGCGGCTACCGGCGGGCTGTCCTACGCGGCCGTCTTCAAGACGGCCCGAGACTGTCTCGCCGGTGACTTTGGAGCGGCAGGTGTCCGCTTGCGCCTCGCCCAGACGGGAGCTCGGGTCCTCGAGTTCCCTGGGGCCGATGGCGCAAAGACGGCGGACACCTTCGCCGAGAAGCTGCGGGCAGTATTTGCAGACACGGATGGTGTCAAGGTCGCCAGGCCTACGAAGTGCGCTGAGTTGCGCATCTCGGGCCTGGACGACTCAGTGACGGCTGATGATGTTCGTGTTGCGATCCGTGAAAAGGCGGGTTGCGGCATGGACAACATCAGGATTGGCGCCATCCGCCCCGGTCCAGGAGGCCTTAGCGCCGTGTGGGTGAGTTGTCCCGTGGCGTCGGCCAAAATTTTGGGCGACGCCGGCAAGATCCTCATCGGTTTTGTAAACGCCAGAGTTACAGTTCTGGCGGCAAGACCGATGAGGTGTTACAAATGCCTTGCCGCGGGACACACTCGCTCCAAATGCGATGGTTGCTTTGACTGCAGCGGATTATGTTTCCGCTGCGGTCGACCGGGGCACAAGGCGGCAGAATGCTCTGCTGCCCCTCACTGCCCGATATGTGCGGCGGGTAATAAACCCGCCAATCATCAGATGGGGCAGGGGGGCTGTAAGCCTCCCCGCGCTTCTCGGCAGACGTCGGGGGCTAGCCTAGCGACCCAGGCTGCCTCCGACGTTGCCCATTCGTCAACATTGACGCCCATGGAGGGGGTTGTAGAAACGATCCAGTAATGGATCAAATCTGCAACCTCCTTGTCCAGACGAACCTGAACCACTGTGCCGCGGCGCAGGATCTCTTCCTGCAAACCATGGCGCAGTGGTCGATCGGTGTTGCCGTAGTCGCGGAGCCCTATTTCGTTCCTCCCCGTCCAAATTGGATGGGTGACTGGGACGGCTCCGTGGCAGTCGTCGGTTCCGCGGCGGCTCATTCCCCGCCCTTGTCGCTTAGAGACAAGGGCTCAGGATATGTTGCCGCCGAGTGGGGGGGGATCACCGTTTACGGTGTTTACTTCTCCCCCAACCGGAGTTTGAGCGACTTCGAGGTCTTCCTTAACAGCCTGGAGACCTCGATGCGGCGATTAGCGTCTGGGCACGTCCTCGTGCTGGGGGACTTCAACGCAAAATCCATTGCGTGGGGGTCCCCCAGGACGGACGCCAAGGGCGAGGCCGTCGAGGAGTGGGCGGCTTCGGTGGGCCTCTGTTTACTAAACAGAGGCTCCACCAATACGTGCGTGCGACAGCAAGGGGGGTCGATAGTGGACCTTTCGTTTGCTACCCCTGCTGTTGCCGCACGAGTAAGGAACTGGTGTGTCCTGGAAGAGGTCGAGACGCTCTCGGATCACTTGTACATCCGATTCGAGCTCTCCCGGTCCCAGGGCCCCAGTAGGGGTCACATGGCGCGGCATCCTTCCCGCTTTCCGCGGTGGGCTGTTGCCAAGCTGGATAGGGACCTACTAGAGGAGGCGGCCATTATTCAATCTTGGCTGTCTCCGCAGGCCCCAACCGAGGAAGTCGGCGTGGACGTAGGGGCTGGCCGTTTTCGCGATGCGGTTACGCAAATTTGCGATACGGCCATGCCCCGCATCCAAGGTCGTCGGCCTCCTCGGAAGGAGGTCTACTGGTGGTCCCAGGAGTTGGCGGACCTCCGTGCGGCCTGTACTCGTGCCCGGAGGTCCTACACCCGTAGCAGGCGACGCCACCGTGGAGACGGTGGCGGGGACCAGCTTCATGAGGAGTACCGCGAGGCGCGGAGGACTCTGAAGCTGGCCATTTGCCGCGCCAAGGAGGAGAAGAGAAAGGAGATGCTGGAGGGTCTCGACCGTGACCCCTGGGGTCGCCCATACCGTGCGGTGCGTCAGAAGCTCCGCACGTCGGGCCCCCCCCTTACCGAGACTCTCCAGCCCAGCTTCCTGCAGGAAGTGGTCGAGGGCCTTTTCCCTGAGCGGGCGGAGCACACGCCCCCGTCGATGGCCTATGCGGTCGGAGACGACGAGGGTAGAGAGGACGACGTGCCGCCCGTTAGGGAATCGGAGGTTGGGGCGGCTGTTCTTCGGATCCGTTCCAAGAACACCGCCCCCGGGCCGGACGGGGTTCCAGCCCGAGTGATGGCCCGAGCCCTCGACCATATGTCGGACCGCCTCAGGGAAGTGTTGGATGCTAGCCTGGCGTCCGGACGCTTCCCTGAGTGCTGGAAATGCGGGAAGCTGGTCCTGTTGAGGAAGCCGGGACGGCCTGCCGATTCGGTCGCGGCCTATAGGCCCATCGTGTTGCTGGACGAGGCGGGTAAACTTTTTGAGAGGATACTCTCTGCCCGCATCGTCCGGCACCTCTGCGAGGTGGGGCCCGACCTGTCGGACGCCCAATTCGGATTCCGAGAGGGGCGTTCGACGGTCGATGCCGTGATGCGCCTTAGGGCCGTGACCGAAGAGGCAGTGAGCTGTGGCGGCGTGGTGTTGGCGGTGTCCTTGGACATCGCCAACGCCTTCAATAGTCTGCC
The DNA here is from genome assembly GCA_949125395.1 of Diaphora mendica. Lineage (NCBI taxonomy): Eukaryota > Metazoa > Arthropoda > Insecta > Lepidoptera > Erebidae > Diaphora > Diaphora mendica. Next base: position 15,338,194 of record OX421328.1, read on the forward strand.
ATTTAGCTGCATCAGGGAAGCACTCCATTACCACGGGGTGCCAGAGTACCTGAGGCGGCTAGTGGCAGACTATTTAGAGGAGCGTACCGTCGTGTACGAGGACCGAGAGGGTGTCTGGAGACGGCGACCCATGTCGTGCGGCGTTCCGCAGGGGTCTGTCCTTGGACCACTCCTGTGGAACGTGGGATACGACTGGGTCCTACGAGGTCGTCTCCCCCCCGGGCTGGGCGTAATTTGTTACGCCGATGACACGCTTGTCACAGCCCGGGGGGCGAACTTCCAAGAGGCGGCGCGCCTGGCCACCTGGGGTGTTTCTCTGGTGGTCGGGCGCATCGAGGCGCTGGGCTTACGGGTGGCCCTGGACAAGACGGAGGCCCTACTATTTCATGGGCCCCGTCGTGGTCCGCCCCCCGGCGCCTCCATAGTGGTCAACTCGGTCCTCGTACCGGTTCGGGCCCAGATGAGGTATCTGGGCCTGATCCTCGACGGTAGGTGGCTCTTCGACGAGCACTTCCGACAGCTTGGTCCGAAGCTGGTCGACGCTGCCTCCGCCCTTGGGCGACTTTTGCCCAATCTGGGTGGAGCCAGCGTCGCGACGCGACTCCTGTACACGGGGGTTGTCCGGTCAATGGCGCTGTATGGTGCACCGGTGTGGGTGGCGGCTCTGACTGCCCTAAATAAGGCCCGCCTCTGGCGGCCTCAGAGGGTATTGGCAGTCAGAGCCATACGCGGATACCGCACGGTGTCGACCGAGGCGGCGTGCGCCCTGGCCGGAACACCCCCGTGGGATTTGGAGGCGGAAGTGCTCGCCGAAGTTTATCGACGGGTGGCTGAATATCGGGCGGAGTATGGCTATCGCCCTCCGCCCGAAGAGGTACGCGAATGGCGTGAAGCCGCTCGTCGAGCCACTATGGACAGATGGTCGTTCCGGCTGGAGACTCCACGCGCTGGCTTTGCCGCCGTGGAGGCTCTCCAGCCGGTCATCCTCGAGTGGGCAGGGCGGCAGCACGGGACCCTTTCCTTCCGACTGACGCAGGTCCTTTCCGGGCACGGTTGCTTCGGGAAGTACCTGCACTCGGTCGCCAGGAGGGAATTGAGTCCCGCCTGCCACCACTGCGACTGCAGTGAGGACTCGGCCCAGCATACGCTGGCGATTTGCCCCGCTTGGGCGTCGCAGCGCCGGGCCCTCACTGCAGTCATCGGAGGAGATCTCTCGCTACCGGCCGTCATACGCTCCATGGCCGGTAGCGACAGCAGTTTTACCGCGGTCGCAACCTTCTGCGAAGACGTAATCTCGCAGAAGGAGGTGGCGGAGAAGGCCCGGGAGGATGATATCCACTCGGACCCAATCCGCCGCCGGCGAACCGGGCGGCGGAGGCGCGCCCATCAGCGCCTCATGCCGCCCTGAGTGTGGCCGCGGATGGTCGGGACGGGCTTTCCCTTCCATCCGCTATGGTGGCCTCCCGCGAGGAGGCGACGTTACGCGTGTGCCGTACGTCGCCTAAATTGAGATTTTTAACAGCTGACGGTGCCCGCTACTGTGCGGGCAAGCGCTGGGAGGGGTCCGGACGTGTTAATAACTGCAGTTCCCGGATTCCTCCCTTCACAGGCGCAGAGTGGCACACCGTGTGGTTTTAGTCGGTTCGAGTCCGACACACCGCTCCGCCGCAAGCCCCGGTGGGGTGACGGTCCGAGGGGATTTCCACACGTTAAAAAAAAAAAAAAAAAAAAAAAAAGGCTTTTCTTCCATTTATTGATAAGGTCCGTCTTTAGCGTCCTCATACTTTCCTTTACTTCTTGCTTGGCATGGTGATTGCAATGCTCAGGACAAGGTATTCCTGATCATGCCGGTTTTAGCCGTCCTAATCTCCTGAGGCCGCTCGTACTCACTTCCTACGCTTCGCTTAGAGCACCTAGACCGAAGGTGACCTTTTTCACCACAGGCGTAACATCTAGGGTTGTACCCCTTAAACCGATCCCGCACAGGTGACGCTACAATCTTCCGGACCCGATAAGGCCGATGGTCTTGTCTCACAGCTTCCACCTCCAAAGCATGGGCCAGGGCGTCCTTAAGAGTTTCATGATGTCCAAACCTCACAGCAACTCTAACTTCAAGGTCACGAATGCCATCGATAAAAGTTTGCACCAGATTCCCGTCAACGAGAGCAGGTGCAGACCGGTATGCCTTATGGACCAGTTTCTTTACTTCCAGAGCCCATTGTTGCAAGTTTTCACCGATGCGTTGGGCACGATCCTTCAGTTGCGCACGAAACACGTGATCCAGGTGAGCGTCACCATATCTCACTGCCTCCAATGCCTCCAGCAGTTGCTCATAGGTTACCTTCTCACCGAGGGCTTAGAGGACGGTTAGAGCCTGATCTCGGAGAACCAAGGTGTGTGTCATAGCCTGTTCCTTAGTCCAGCCGTTCGCCGTCATAACAGCCTCAAACTGGACCTTGTAGGCTGACTACGACGATGTTCCATCAAACGGCGGTACTTAAACCACCGCCCCGAAGGAGCAGCAGTTACTGTAGCTGCCGCTCCGTCTCTAACTATGAGGTTTCCTAATGCCTTCTTCACATCGGCTATCTGAGTTTCGACCTCAGTGATACGGTTCTCGTGTTGAAGAACCTGATCCTTCACTACCTTAAGTTTTTTGCCGAAGGTCTCATAAATGCCTTTTAACAAGAGCATCTGTTCCTCCTGGCGGCGAACCTGGTCTCATTTATTTATTTATTTTATTTAAATCTTTATGCACAAAAGTGGCAAAGGCGGACTTAATGCCGTAGGCATTTTCTGCCAGTCGACCTTAGGGCGATGCAGAGCTAGCCATGGTAGATGAATCCCGTAGATTTCTATTTTAATGTTAATGACCATGAAAGTTTAAAACAATATACAATTTTCATATTACATCTTATTCACTACCCGCTTGCTGTAATAGGTCTTTATCTATGAAATTGCCGTTTTGTATGCAATAAGTGAAAGTACTTATTTTTTCAAACTTTTTTATTTCTGTTATTCGAAGTAATCACCCATGCAATCGACGCATCTTTGCCAACGCATTGGCAGTTTATTGACGCCCTTCTTGTAAAAATCAGCTGGACGGGAGGCAACAAACTCTTCAAAGGCATTTTGTACTGCCTCTCAGGAATTTAATTTTTTACCCACTAAAAAGTTGTCTAAAGTTTGGAAAAAGTAATAGTCGGTAGGTGCAAGGTCTGGTGAGTATGGCGGATGAGGAAGAGCTCCCAACCCCAGCTCTTGCAGCTTGGAGACTGTCTGTTGCGCAGTATGGGGTCGCACGTTGTCGTGAACTCGTACAATCCGAGGTCTTTTACACTTTCACAATATGGAATATCCATGTCATTGTACGTAAGTGGTGGAAGTGAAGCAATGTTGAGCTGGCTGATATTATACAGGATACTAGCACTTTGGAGAGGAAGGGAAGGATAGAGATGGGACGAAAGTGAGTGGGAAGAGACGTATTGAGGATTTTAGGCAACGGACGCACATATGCTCTTCTCCATAGAGAAGGAAATGTGCGAGACATGAGAGAGAAGTTAACAATATGTGAGATAGTGGGAAGGAGGTGGACTAGTAATGTGATGATCATTCTCCGACCAATACCATCATAACTTCCTAATCTCTACTTCTGCAATTGGACTGAAGTGAAACGAGTCTTACTTGGGCCGCTGCAGCTGTTCCTCCTGGCGGCGGGCCTGCTCCTCCTGGCGGTGGACCTGCTCCTCCTGGCGGTGGACCTGCTCCTCCTTGTCCCGCTGCAGCTGCTCTTCCATTCGGCGGGCCTGCTCCTCCTAGCGGCGGGCCTGCTCCTCCTGACAATGGGACTGCTCCTGGAGCATCGCCATTAGGGCCGTGATGTCTGGAGCTGCTCACGATGTGGACGGCATGGCCTGGCATCGCTGGCTGCTGACTTTCCGATGTGGGCAGTAGTGCACCTCCAAATCGCCTCTGGTCAGCCTCTTGCTAACGCTGACTCCTAGTTCGGATACCTTCCGTGTCTTCCTTTGGTAAAAACGGCATACTTTACAACAGCATGGTATGGGCGACCCCAGGGGTCACGGTCGAGACTCTCCAGCATCTCCTCTCTCTTTGCGTCTTAGGTGCGGCAAATGGCCAGCTTCAGAGTTTTTCTCCTTCCGCGGAGGCCGACGACCTTGGACGCGGGGCATGACCGTATCGCACACCTGCGTAATCACATCGCGAAAACGGCTAGCCCCCACGTCCACGCCGACCTCCTCGGTCGGGGCCTGCGGAGACAGCCAAGATTGAACAATGGCCGCCTCCTCTAGTAGGTCCCTGTTGAGCTTGGCGACAGCCCACCGCAGAAATCGGGATGAATGCCACGCCGTGTGACCCTGCGACCGGAAAAGCTCGGATGTACAAGTGATACGAGAGCGTCTCGACCTCTTCCAGGACAAACCAGTTCCTTACTCATGCGGCAACAGCAGAGGCAGCGCACGAAAGGTCCACTATCGACCCCCCTTGCTGTCGCACGCATGTGTCGGTGGAGCCTCTGTTCAGCAAACAGAGGCCCACCGAAGCCACCCACTCCTCAACGGCTTCGCTCTTGGCGTCCGTCCGAGGGGACACCCACGCAATGGATTTTGCGTTGAACTCCCCCAGCACGAGGACGTGCCCAGACGCTAATCGCCGCATTGAGGTCTCCAAGCTGTTAAGGAAGACCTCGAAGTCACTCAAACTCCGGTTGGGGGAGAAGTAAACACAGTAAACGGTGATTCCCCCCCCCCCCACTCGGCGGCAACATATCCAGAGCCCTTGTCTCTAAGCGACAAGGGCGGGGAATGAGCCGCCGTGGACCGACCACTGCCACGGCGCCGTCCCAGTCACCCATCCAGTTTGGACGGGGAGGAACGAAGTAGGGCTCCGCGACTACGGTAACACCGATCGACCACTGCGCCATGGTTTGCAGGAAAAGATCCTGCGCCGCGGCGCAGTGGTTTAGGTTCGTCTGGACAAGGAGGTTGCAGATTCGATCCATTACTGGATCGTTTCTACAACCCCCTCCATGGGCGTCAATGTTGACGAATGGGCAACGTCGGAAGCAGCCTGGGCCGCCCCCGTCTGCCGAGAAGCGCGGATAGGCTTGCAGCCTCCCTGCCCCATCTGGTGATTGGCGGGCTTATTGCCCGCCGCACACATAGGGCAGTGAGGGGCGGCAGAACATTCTGCCGCCTTGTGCCCCGTTTGACCGCAGCGGAAGCAAAGTCCGCTGCAGTTGAAGCAGCTATGACACTTCACACAGGTGTGTCCCGCGGTCAGGCATTTGAAGCACCTCATCGGTCTCGCCACCAGGACTGTGATCCTGGCGCTCACGAAACCGATGAGCAGCCTGCCAGCGTCGCCCAATACTTTGGCCACGGGACAACTCACTCAGACAGCGCCGAGTCCTCCCGGACTGGGGCGGATGGTGCCAACTCTGGTGCTGTCCGCATTGCATCCCGTCTTCTCTCTAATAGCAATGCGGACATCATCGACCGTCACGGAGTCACCCTGGCCCGAAATGCGCATCTCTGCGCACTTCGTGGGCCTGGAAATCTTCACACCATCCGTGGCTGCGAAGACTCCCCTCAGCTTCTCGGTGAAGGCGTCCGCCGTCTTTGCGCCATCGGCCCCAGGGAACTCGAGGACCCGAGCTCCCGTCTGAGCGAGGTGCAAGCGGACACCTGCCGCTCCAAAGTAACCGGCGAGACTGTCCCGGGCCTTCTTGAAAACGGCCGCGTAGGATAGTCCGCCGGTTGTCGCCTCCGGTGTCACCGTGACCACCACAGACGCGGTTTTCGGCGGCTGCAATTTCCGCGGCTTCTTTTGGGTGGCCCTTGCCACCGATGACGACTGCGGGCCAGAGGCCGCTTTTTGGGCAGCCTTTTTGGCCCGCTTCTTGGGCTTCTTGGACTTATAGTCCCCCCGACTACCTGCCAACCCTCATTTGAAGGGGCAGATGTGGAGGGGCCAGGCAGAGGTGTTGGAGTGGGGAGCGGAGAAAGCTCCGCCCCAGACGCTGCCACCGTCTTGGGCCTCGGCTGCAGCGCAGCCGTCTTGGCCGGAGCCTTCGCCCGCTGCTGCGTCTTTCGAGCAGCGGCAGCGGCAGCACCTTAGGAGGCAACATCGCCTGAGCGATGTCACTCTCGCCAGTGGGACGTCCGCGCTTCCGGTCTGCCTCCACGTCCATCGGCTCCGGCGCGTCCGTTCTCGTACCAGAACCGCCGCCCGCCACAACCACGGCGGACTTGGAACGCTCACGTTCCATTGTTCTTCGGCTCCCAGCAGTCGGATCGACTTCTGGGGCTCTAACTCTAGATCTAGCCCGCTGCAGGGGTTACAGTGGCAGCAATCCTCCTCGAGGAGTGGGCGTTCGCCTTCCGGAACTGCCCTCGGCTGTTCCACGTCGGGCGCGACACTGCCCCACTTCTTTTATCCGCGTCTTTCGCGATGTTTCGGTTGCCGGATTTACCGCTCGGCAACGGGCGTGTGTGACATTGAATTCCCCCCCCCCCCCCCATAATACGATTGGGGACTGCCGGAACCGGCTGGCTCCGGGAGGGATTCCCCAGACGCGTCGCGTCTAGGACCCTCCTGGGTAGGTTTTTCCCTATTGTTGTCCATTGTCATATTTTTTTTGAGTTTAATGTTCTCCGACAAAGGACGCCTTTGGCACTGGACTCCCTCCAGCGATTCAGCTCATTGCCAGGCGTCAGAGCGTGAGCTTGGGGTTTTTTTTAATAGAGGTTTACGTCCTCGTGGCTTCGAAGAGCCACCGGTCCTGTCCGTTCAGGATTACGGCTGGGCCGGACGGGGTCTGCACCAGACTTGATCCGTCCGCCCCCTGTCCCTCTCCGAACTACTGGCACTCTAACACGCCCTCTGCTAAAGCGTTTAGAGTGCCCCACGCGGCAGTCTGTAGCCAGACTCCGTCTGGTATCCCATTTAGTCTGGAGTCTACTTCTCTATCCGGCATGAGTGGCTCTACCGGCATAGCCCCAGAGATTATCGACCCACGCAAGCCCTACCACGACGACAACGTAGGGATACATTGGAGGGAATATAGGCCCCACCCTGCCCCAACCTGGGAACGCCCATTAAACTAACTTAAATAGTCTATTAGATTAGGTTTGGAGAATTTAATTTAAAGCAAGGTTACAAAGATATTAATATGAATAGTATACCTAATTATAAAAAAAGACGTGTGGCACTCGGGGACTGCCGCGGTAAAGCTATTGCACAGCATTTTTTATCAACTTATGCAATTATACTTTTTTTTTCGCCAGTTTCTCATTTAATATTGTTCAAAAAGAAATAATAAAGGGCGTTAGTGTACCTCGTAGTTGCGAAACAGCTCAACAGATGGCGCTGACCGGTTTTTATTTATGCAGTATATTTTTTCTTTTTCTTTCTTTTTTCTTTCTTTTAAAAAAAGACAACTCCCGCATTAGGAATACGCTGTGTCGCGGGGGACTTTACAGACATACATGAAACGGACACAATTAACACCCAAACTCAGAACAACAATTTGTGGATCACACAAAGTGTTGTCCCGTGTAGGATTTGAACCCACAACACTTGGCGAATTGGCAAGCGGCGTGGTGACCGCCTAAACCACTAGGCCAACCGTGCAGTCGTCTATGAACATGTATACTGTAACGGTCGATTAGCACCAAGTAGAACGTTCGGGATATGAATGCGTGAAATTACTCGAACGAAGGTATTTTTATAGTATTTGACAGGCTTGACCCAATTCAATACTAATTTCACATATTTAGTAGATAATATTAAATATTGTTTACCATAAATATTCTAATGATTATTAGCATACAATTATTATTTGATAATACAGGATTGTGTAACATTAAAGATTTGATATGAAATATAAGTCGCGCCGGAAGCTGACAAGCGGAAGGCGCCAAGATATTAATATGAATCAACTATTTACTTGTTTATAAAATCACCAATTGAATTATAAGTTTAAAATATATTTTATTGTATGCCTAGTAATTATTAAGATTTAAACAAATGAGGCATTTATACGAGGTTGGAATCGTTACTTATAACAATACTTACTGGGCGCACATGCGGTGAGTGTGGTATTATAAAGATATGATAGATACCTATACACCTATATACTTTCTCACAAACAGCTGCTTAAGCCGGACATACACGTTCAAGTATACTTGCGCAAACCCAGACTGTTTTGTCTGTCTCTGTCAGAGACATATTTTCGTTACGTTACGGAATTTCTTGATTCAGTCGCCGCGCTCAAAGGCCTCAAAGCCCGCGGTAAAAGCTATGCAATAGTTTAAAAATCCTATTCAAGCGGTGTAGAATTTTTATGAGCAGTAGCGACCTACAGTACGATGAATTCGTACATGTATACTTAGTACAAATATAGTAATGTTTATATTTATATGTTTCCAGAAAAAGATGTTCAGTATATACGGAATCAAGTGATTGCGCAGGTCTTCGGAGTCCCCTTGCCCATAATAGGAGTGGATGGCATGTTCGTCTGTGACAAGATCTACAAAAATGATGGTGCGCTTGCAGGCTGCCCACTTAAAGCCGGCACTCAGTACACGTATAAAGATTCCTTCCCTGTACTATCTATCTATCCATCCATAAAATTAACAATACAGTGGGAGTTGTTAGGCGATGAACGTTCCATTACCTGCTTCGAGGTGGATGCTAAGATCGTAAGGTCGTAATTGTGATCAATCTCAAGTAATAACAAACTGTACTTAAGAGCGCGGCGACCGACGCTCGCAACTGCAAGTTGAAATTATTCGGAATATTGCTGTACCTAATATATAATAAAATAAAATATATATCTAATATCTCGTCACTGTATCTCGGTAAGCCATACCTGGCGTAGTATATTGACATCTGTTTGCTGCGATAGCACTACTATTTGGTTTTTATAATAAATATGGATGTGTTGTAGACTACCAAAAATCATCAATGAAAACTCAATGTTTTTTCATTTTCTTTTCGATAATTAGTTATAATACACACATCAAAAGTGTCTAGGGATCAAGCATTTTTATGCGGATTTCTTGAGATTGAGATGTGGCTTTGGCCCTGGCCTGCTCAGTCGCCAGACTTGAACCCGATTGAGCATGCATGGGATATGCTACAGAGAAGAGCTCTGCCGAATATGGAGGGTATCCAGTCGCAAGAAGACCTTTTTTTGTTGTTGCAACGAACATGGGCGGCCATTCCACAGCGTGATTTGGATGAACTCATTTTGAGTATGCCAAACCGATGTTCTTGTGTTAGTGTTCGCGGTAGAAACACGGATTATTAATTGTTTAAGTTACCTAATAAAATTTTAAAGAAAACTGTTATTTCAGTCTTTTTTTCGAACTTTAATGTTAGTGGTTCAAGTGTCAAAAATCCTTTTATTAGGAAAATGGCAAATTTCTTTATTAATGCAAAGGTGACTTGGTTTATCATTACTGTGACAAACGAAAACACTTTATTTGATGAATCCTTAAAGAAAATTTTAATTAATATCAATCAGGAGAAAAGTTATTGCAAAAATATATGTTGATCCCTAGACACATATGTTGATCCCTAGACACTTTTGATGTGTGTATATATATAATAAAGATAATTTGATAATACAAGCTATGTTTTTTTATAACAAATATTATACGTATTGCTGTTTATAATGTAGAAAAAACAAACTTAAAACATACGCTGTAAAAATGTGCAAAATTAAATTCAACTTTTTCGTTACTTTACGTAAGTTTTTTTAAATAAAAAGGGAAAAGGAGCCTGGATAAATACTGTTTAAATCTGGATATCAACATAATATGGTGGAAATATGTTCAAACTACAAATTATTTTGGTATTCAATTTGTATGGAGAACTCAGTGACCGCCGGCCCCTTAATAGATGTTTATAGATGACTGACGGTTGGCCTAGTGGCTGAAGTGTGTGATCCATAAATTGTTATTCTGGGTCTGTGTGTTTTTTGTGTCCGTTCCATGTACCTAGGTATGTTTGTAAAGTACCCCGCGACACATGATGTAGGTATATTCCTACTGCGGAAGTTATCTTCTTAAAAGATAGAAAAAGATATATATTTCGACATCCGGAGTATTTGAATTTGTACATATGACTCAATTTGGAAAAACTTAGAGTGATAGGGTATTATTATTATTATTTTCTTATTATTTGATAACAAAAGTATTTACACTCTCAAATTTATTACGGCTCTTCTCTGTAGTATTTGAACAATAAATCATGCAATTTGTAGGCATAATGCCTAAATTATAATTCCACCTTACAATACATTACTATAGATAATAAATATGTGACCACCCTAAAGTTTTCCGAATAACGTTGTAACCCCTGAACTTGTCAGGTGGAAACTCACCGGCTTCGACTCAGGGTAGAAGATGATACCTCAGGGCGCCGTAAGAATTTAGATAAAATTTTAAGGTGAGGGTGCGGAGGGTCCAAGGAAGACTTCAAAAAGACAACTTACAATTTAAATAAACTTTTATTCCAATTCCTGCTATCTTTACATATGAATTTAAAGTAATTTAATTAATTTAATATATTGACAAAAAAAACTTAAGAGGTAGTCTTAAAAAATAAAAATAAAATTATACAGTCTTTTCTTTCACTCTTTAAGCCTGTAGACTGGTCTGCACAGGATAGCCACCCTCTGGTCACCTCTCTGACTCACAGTAGTCAGCCGTAGACTCTCTCCAGCTCAAGGTAGCTTACAGAGACGTCCACCAGTGATCCAACTTGTGGGTGCTAGGTAAAAAAGTAATAATTAATTTCCATATATATAATATGAACTTCCCTCAAGGTAGGGCAGATAGGTCTTGAGGAGTGAGCTGTGAGCTGCCAATAGTTAACCGTCCTCAGCACAAATCTTGAACCACAAGACAGGCAAGATGTATGATTCTTTCTGCGGTAATCTAACGACCCTATAAACAAAATTAAATAGCCTGAGAACATATTCTACATACAATAAGATAATAAGGAAAAACCTTTTTGAGGTTAACTTACCACAGACAGTGGGACTTGAACACTCACAAACACTACCAACAAGAATATTAATGTACACTGTAAGCAAAGCTTCCTCAGAGTTAACGAGAGAAGGTTTTAAGAAATAAAAACAAATATGCAATACACCGTGCTATATAGACATTTGATCGAACAATCTAGATGATTCCCCTACTACATTTCGGGATGTGAGAACAGGACGTACAACTTCCATACTCCTTGCTTATTTGAGATCAAATTTAAGAAGTAATGAGAATCGTATGATACACATATGATAATGTCTCATTATTTCTAAGCGTCATAATGTCAACTACATATCCTTCATAAAATACGCACCCTAGTGCCACCTAGGTGTACCAACAGCCCGATACTTCGATCGTGCACATCATTCAATTGTAGTTCTAACTACAATGAACGAGAGGGCGCTGAAACAAAATTTGTTAAACATTGAATACTAAAAAAACGATGTTACACCACCCCCTCCCCACAGTGTTCCTTGAGTAGTGTGCTCAAGGAACAATTTGAGAAGTGGCAATGGAACAAAAAAATTTAAACAAACTCAAAAAAAAAAGCTGCAGAGAACAAATTTAAAAAAAATTAAGCTCCAAAACAAACCAACGAAGTCTAAAGAGAATCTATAAAGCTACTACGACACTATCTTTGATGTATTGCTAAAGCTATTGAATGTTAAAATGGAACTACTTATTACTTCATCAAACACATACAACCTTTTTATAAATATAGACAGTACATTGCAAACTCCATCCGGAGCACCTGAATGCGTTCGTAACAGTGGACATAAATAGTCCTCAGTTAGTACTTGCAAAACGAGGCGACATCTTATGCACTGCCTATATCCTATACCTAATCAACACCTTATACCTAAATGAAGGAACAATACGTTATAGACACCGTCCAGTGCACCTGTTCTCGTTCGTAACAGCTGACATAATAAGTCCTCTGTTAGTACTTGTAGAAACGAGGCGATAACATATGTACTGCCTCCCCAACTACATCCTGATGTTGATTTAGGTCTTATGCAAGGAGTGGAATGGAATATACTTGCATAGATAAAAGATTACTACATTATGATGTGGTTCACTATAACACACACAATAGACTTCAGCACATAAAACCATTTACAAAAAAAAGTTAATAAATTATATCTGAAATTCATTTGTAAAACATGATATTATAGTTTAGTCATTACCACATCTTGCTAACCTAGCGAGAAGATAATTAGCCCTCAAGGAAACTCTTAGGCGACTAGTCTTATTAGAAACGAAATCACCTGAAGAAAGGACTCCTTCCAGTTCCATGACCTTCGAATCGCAGAAAGACAGCTCAGAAGCAGCAGAAGCAGGGACGACAGTGCTGGCTTTAATGCTGCCACGCCGTATAAGGCGCAACGCAGTGCGCAGCTCACTCCTCAAACTGACCACCGTGTCATCGGGATTCGCTGAAACACCCATGGCAGACAACTCGTTAATAAGTTCATCCTTCTTTAGATAATTTATACATTTAATCAGCTGGGCCATGATGTTAAAATTCAAAAATAAATTTGTTGACAATTAAAAAATTTATATATAAAGCACTAAGTTCTTCTTAGTGAGAAAGTAAAAGATTCAGTCCTACAAAACGATTAGGCTGAATGTTATAAAAATAATGTGTTACTTTATTAACACAATGTTTTAAAATTCAAAATTAAAATTAATGACAAGTTACCAAAGTTAAAACAAAGCACTAAGTTCTTCTTAGTGAAAAAATTAAAAGATTCAGTCTTACAATAAGATCTAGCTGAATTGTATAAAAATAATGTGTTATTATATTAACACAAAACAAAAAATTATTCTCAAATGTTACTTTTAATTTCAAGTTTACAATTATTCTAAGCAGTTTTTCCTAATTTGTGGGGTAACAAAAGAAAACTTTTTTTTTTCTTTTAATCCCCTTTCAAACTCTAAGTTAATTATAAATTTACTTCTAATACATTAATTATGTTTGCTTCATGTTTCCACAACTATAAAGTAGTTGCTAACAATCCACATTCAATGAACAAAAAATTCAAGTTTTCTTTACTATAGATAAAAGTATACCCTACTTTTATTTATGCAAAGTGTCCTAGATTGAAATTTAAATTACACTATTAAATACACAATTTAAATACACTAAAAGGTTAAATTATTATGTTAAAATTACTAACAAGTTAAAGGGAAACACAATATCCCTTTAATTATATTATGCAAACCCTCTTATAGAAATAAAATGAAGTTAATCTCACATTTATTTACTTAAGTTGTAAGTAGGTAGGAATATAAAAAGTAAAAATAAAGTTATTCAAGGAAAACCTGAACAAAATACAAGCTATATGTATGTGCTGATCCCTTAGGGAACACACACATGAACTGTGAAACAACAGGAAAAGAAAAAAAGAAAAAAAAGAAAAAATGTTCTTGCCAAAATAAATTCAAAAAGACTTACCAAAATTTGTGCAGTTAAAATTTTGATTTAATTTTGAATTTTGCTCAATGCTTTTCCACACCGCAGAGATGGTAATAAAGTGCTGAAAAATGCAATGAGATAATTATTACATGTGAACTGCACTTCACAAAACCAATTAACGTCCTGGGTAGTCTCGGACGGACAGTAAGCGTCTCATCCAAAGTCCTCCCGGGAACTACACTCAGCACACCCTCAAGGTTCGAAAAGTTAGCCGAACGTTGGTCGCCAATTTGTAACCCCTGAACTTGTCAGGTGGAAACTCACCGGCTTCGACTCAGGGTAGAAGATGATACCTCAGGGCGCCGTAAGAATTTAGATAAAATTTTAAGGTGAGGGTGCGGAGGGTCCAAGGAAGACTTCAAAAAGACAACTTACAATTTAAATAAACTTTTATTCCAATTCCTGCTATCTTTACATATGAATTTAAAGTAATTTAATTAATTTAATATATTGACAAAAAAAACTTAAGAGGTAGTCTTAAAAAATAAAAATAAAATTATACAGTCTTTTCTTTCACTCTTTAAGCCTGTAGACTGGTCTGCACAGGATAGCCACCCTCTGGTCACCTCTCTGACTCACAGTAGTCAGCCGTAGACTCTCTCCAGCTCAAGGTAGCTTACAGAGACGTCCACCAGTGATCCAACTTGTGGGTGCTAGGTAAAAAAGTAATAATTAATTTCCATATATATAATATGAACTTCCCTCAAGGTAGGGCAGATAGGTCTTGAGGAGTGAGCTGTGAGCTGCCAATAGTTAACCGTCCTCAGCACAAATCTTGAACCACAAGACAGGCAAGATGTATGATTCTTTCTGCGGTAATCTAACGACCCTATAAACAAAATTAAATAGCCTGAGAACATATTCTACATACAATAAGATAATAAGGAAAAACCTTTTTGAGGTTAACTTACCACAGACAGTGGGACTTGAACACTCACAAACACTACCAACAAGAATATTAATGTACACTGTAAGCAAAGCTTCCTCAGAGTTAACGAGAGAAGGTTTTAAGAAATAAAAACAAATATGCAATACACCGTGCTATATAGACATTTGATCGAACAATCTAGATGATTCCCCTACTACATTTCGGGATGTGAGAACAGGACGTACAACTTCCATACTCCTTGCTTATTTGAGATCAAATTTAAGAAGTAATGAGAATCGTATGATACACATATGATAATGTCTCATTATTTCTAAGCGTCATAATGTCAACTACATATCCTTCATAAAATACGCACCCTAGTGCCACCTAGGTGTACCAACAGCCCGATACTTCGATCGTGCACATCATTCAATTGTAGTTCTAACTACAATGAACGAGAGGGCGCTGAAACAAAATTTGTTAAACATTGAATACTAAAAAAACGATGTTACACCACCCCCTCCCCACAGTGTTCCTTGAGTAGTGTGCTCAAGGAACAATTTGAGAAGTGGCAATGGAACAAAAAAATTTAAACAAACTCAAAAAAAAAAGCTGCAGAGAACAAATTTAAAAAAAATTAAGCTCCAAAACAAACCAACGAAGTCTAAAGAGAATCTATAAAGCTACTACGACACTATCTTTGATGTATTGCTAAAGCTATTGAATGTTAAAATGGAACTACTTATTACTTCATCAAACACATACAACCTTTTTATAAATATAGACAGTACATTGCAAACTCCATCCGGAGCACCTGAATGCGTTCGTAACAGTGGACATAAATAGTCCTCAGTTAGTACTTGCAAAACGAGGCGACATCTTATGCACTGCCTATATCCTATACCTAATCAACACCTTATACCTAAATGAAGGAACAATACGTTATAGACACCGTCCAGTGCACCTGTTCTCGTTCGTAACAGCTGACATAATAAGTCCTCTGTTAGTACTTGTAGAAACGAGGCGATAACATATGTACTGCCTCCCCAACTACATCCTGATGTTGATTTAGGTCTTATGCAAGGAGTGGAATGGAATATACTTGCATAGATAAAAGATTACTACATTATGATGTGGTTCACTATAACACACACAATAGACTTCAGCACATAAAACCATTTACAAAAAAAAGTTAATAAATTATATCTGAAATTCATTTGTAAAACATGATATTATAGTTTAGTCATTACCACATCTTGCTAACCTAGCGAGAAGATAATTAGCCCTCAAGGAAACTCTTAGGCGACTAGTCTTATTAGAAACGAAATCACCTGAAGAAAGGACTCCTTCCAGTTCCATGACCTTCGAATCGCAGAAAGACAGCTCAGAAGCAGCAGAAGCAGGGACGACAGTGCTGGCTTTAATGCTGCCACGCCGTATAAGGCGCAACGCAGTGCGCAGCTCACTCCTCAAACTGACCACCGTGTCATCGGGATTCGCTGAAACACCCATGGCAGACAACTCGTTAATAAGTTCATCCTTCTTTAGATAATTTATACATTTAATCAGCTGGGCCATGATGTTAAAATTCAAAAATAAATTTGTTGACAATTAAAAAATTTATATATAAAGCACTAAGTTCTTCTTAGTGAGAAAGTAAAAGATTCAGTCCTACAAAACGATTAGGCTGAATGTTATAAAAATAATGTGTTACTTTATTAACACAATGTTTTAAAATTCAAAATTAAAATTAATGACAAGTTACCAAAGTTAAAACAAAGCACTAAGTTCTTCTTAGTGAAAAAATTAAAAGATTCAGTCTTACAATAAGATCTAGCTGAATTGTATAAAAATAATGTGTTATTATATTAACACAAAACAAAAAATTATTCTCAAATGTTACTTTTAATTTCAAGTTTACAATTATTCTAAGCAGTTTTTCCTAATTTGTGGGGTAACAAAAGAAAACTTTTTTTTTTCTTTTAATCCCCTTTCAAACTCTAAGTTAATTATAAATTTACTTCTAATACATTAATTATGTTTGCTTCATGTTTCCACAACTATAAAGTAGTTGCTAACAATCCACATTCAATGAACAAAAAATTCAAGTTTTCTTTACTATAGATAAAAGTATACCCTACTTTTATTTATGCAAAGTGTCCTAGATTGAAATTTAAATTACACTATTAAATACACAATTTAAATACACTAAAAGGTTAAATTATTATGTTAAAATTACTAACAAGTTAAAGGGAAACACAATATCCCTTTAATTATATTATGCAAACCCTCTTATAGAAATAAAATGAAGTTAATCTCACATTTATTTACTTAAGTTGTAAGTAGGTAGGAATATAAAAAGTAAAAATAAAGTTATTCAAGGAAAACCTGAACAAAATACAAGCTATATGTATGTGCTGATCCCTTAGGGAACACACACATGAACTGTGAAACAACAGGAAAAGAAAAAAAGAAAAAAAAGAAAAAATGTTCTTGCCAAAATAAATTCAAAAAGACTTACCAAAATTTGTGCAGTTAAAATTTTGATTTAATTTTGAATTTTGCTCAATGCTTTTCCACACCGCAGAGATGGTAATAAAGTGCTGAAAAATGCAATGAGATAATTATTACATGTGAACTGCACTTCACAAAACCAATTAACGTCCTGGGTAGTCTCGGACGGACAGTAAGCGTCTCATCCAAAGTCCTCCCGGGAACTACACTCAGCACACCCTCAAGGTTCGAAAAGTTAGCCGAACGTTGGTCGCCAATTTGTAACCCCTGAACTTGTCAGGTGGAAACTCACCGGCTTCGACTCAGGGTAGAAGATGATACCTCAGGGCGCCGTAAGAATTTAGATAAAATTTTAAGGTGAGGGTGCGGAGGGTCCAAGGAAGACTTCAAAAAGACAACTTACAATTTAAATAAACTTTTATTCCAATTCCTGCTATCTTTACATATGAATTTAAAGTAATTTAATTAATTTAATATATTGACAAAAAAAACTTAAGAGGTAGTCTTAAAAAATAAAAATAAAATTATACAGTCTTTTCTTTCACTCTTTAAGCCTGTAGACTGGTCTGCACAGGATAGCCACCCTCTGGTCACCTCTCTGACTCACAGTAGTCAGCCGTAGACTCTCTCCAGCTCAAGGTAGCTTACAGAGACGTCCACCAGTGATCCAACTTGTGGGTGCTAGGTAAAAAAGTAATAATTAATTTCCATATATATAATATGAACTTCCCTCAAGGTAGGGCAGATAGGTCTTGAGGAGTGAGCTGTGAGCTGCCAATAGTTAACCGTCCTCAGCACAAATCTTGAACCACAAGACAGGCAAGATGTATGATTCTTTCTGCGGTAATCTAACGACCCTATAAACAAAATTAAATAGCCTGAGAACATATTCTACATACAATAAGATAATAAGGAAAAACCTTTTTGAGGTTAACTTACCACAGACAGTGGGACTTGAACACTCACAAACACTACCAACAAGAATATTAATGTACACTGTAAGCAAAGCTTCCTCAGAGTTAACGAGAGAAGGTTTTAAGAAATAAAAACAAATATGCAATACACCGTGCTATATAGACATTTGATCGAACAATCTAGATGATTCCCCTACTACATTTCGGGATGTGAGAACAGGACGTACAACTTCCATACTCCTTGCTTATTTGAGATCAAATTTAAGAAGTAATGAGAATCGTATGATACACATATGATAATGTCTCATTATTTCTAAGCGTCATAATGTCAACTACATATCCTTCATAAAATACGCACCCTAGTGCCACCTAGGTGTACCAACAGCCCGATACTTCGATCGTGCACATCATTCAATTGTAGTTCTAACTACAATGAACGAGAGGGCGCTGAAACAAAATTTGTTAAACATTGAATACTAAAAAAACGATGTTACAACGTACATTTGGAATGTCAAAGAGTCAATAAACTTTTTTAGGTATTTGCTCACCTAACTTTAGGAGTGCACTCTTTAATTATATTTAAAGTTGGTTTAACGTTGACGAAGGTGAATATTCACACACAATAATATCTAAGCTGGGAAGTGCATCACGGACAACGATATTTTGCCATAAAAAGGAATTGGGGTATAAAAAATAGATGTTGGTCGATTCTAAGACCTACCCGAAATGCACACCAAATTTCATAAAATCCAGGTCCAGATGGTACAGATCCATAAAGGTCCAGCCGTTTCAGAGGAGTATGGTAACAACATTGTGACACGAGAATTTTATATATAAGACTAGCTGTTGCCCGCGGCTCCGCCCGCGTGAATGTCGATTTTCGCGGCCAATAGTATCCTGTATAAGATATATTACTGTAAAGTTTCATCCAAATCCGTTCAGTAGTTTTAGCGTGAAAGAGTAACAAACACACACACTCACACACATTTTGTGTTTTGTTTCTGGTAAATTATCATAACTATTAAGTTATATGTTTGTTTATATTAAAAATTATAACTCCTAATTCAAGTATTTCAAACTTAAAATTGATATTTTACATTTTTATTATACGATAAAAAAGTAATCATATAACGTACCTATTGTAAAGTATCTTTTAGAAACTGTTTAAGAACTACCAGATGTGGATGTTGTGTTAGTTACATTGAGATGATAATTTTAGGAACTGGTCACACACACTTTTTTGGAAATATAAATACAATGTAGATTATTTATATATTATTTATTAACTTTATGCACTAAGAATGTACATCGGCGGACTTAATGCCCAGAGCATTCTCTTCCAGTCGACCTTCGGGTGGTGGAGAAATCTTATAAGGCAGGTGTGTGAAATCTCATATACATAAGAAGTCCGTTAAAATTTACAATAATCACATCATATTCAACGTTATACAGACAAACATACATATATAAGTAGATATACATATACAGATTACGTATACATAAATACAACATTTATACACTAAATAATGGAAAAAAAACCTCGTTTAAAAAACCGACTTAAAAACTAAAAAGTATCAAATAACTTGTATATGCTACCTATTCATAGGTTTGAAGTCGGGGCCAAGCCAAATGTAATAGTAGGTACCACACTCGCTATATTTCGAGACGAACGTCAACGACGTCACCGACGCTTCGGTTGTTTTGTTCTACGCGAAGAGCAGCTATCCCGCTCAAGGTCACGCCATATCAGGAGATATGGTGGCCATGGGACCACATGAGGAGCATACCCTTTCGAATAAAAAAATAATTTTCAAAATCGGTCCACAAATTGACGGAGGAGTAATCCGTGTACGTACATACATTGTGACGATGAACGATGAAATTGAGAACCTCCTCCTTTTGGAAGTCGTTTAAAAAGGACGGTAAGCTATAGATTAGATAATTCTGCCAGTTCATTGAGAAAGAGCTCATGTACTTTATTTTTGAATGTATATCGGTTAGTGGACATCCTGATTTCGAGCGGGAGCGCATTCCAGAGTAGTACTGCTTGAACAAAGAAGGAACAGTTCACGAAGTCGGAGTAATGAGACGGACATGAGAGAAGCAGAGACCGTGGGAGTGATCTTACAGCATTCAAAATTGAGATTAAGGAGATGCTGGTGAGCTTTCAGGACACTCAGAATAAAAGACTTGACTTACTGAGCAGGCACCACGAAGAAGTTAAATCACAGAACTCCTCTATTTTTATCGCAAATCAAGAAATAGAACACTTTCTTAAAGATATGTCTCACCAACTTAAGTTGATGCAATCTGTAGTATATCCCTATACTATATTGTCGGCTCCAAGGTACATGTGCACACTCACCTGCGCCGCTCACAGTCGACTGAACTGTGTGCGACCGCACATGCCTAGAGATGACCTAATGCTTCCTTCTCATTCATTCAATGAATGAATGCGTTACTAGTGAAGTGACTGACCATAGACACATACACTACACAATCCAAGATCGATGGGTTAGAGGATCAACGGAAGAACCTAATAAGCCAAATTTTTAATATCGACGAAAAGTGCGAGTATCTAGAGAAATCTCTTAAAAAGACTAGTATCGAATTAAGATATATTCCTCGAATGCAAAATGAAAACAAAGACCTTCTCTTCAACTTCATAACCGAGCTTTCGAAATATCTAGGCATCACCCTCCATCCAGGTGACTTACGTGATGTTTACCGTATGCCTAACAAAAAAGATCCTTTAAAAACCACTGTAATCGCAGAACTTTCAAATAC
The DNA here is from genome assembly GCA_949125395.1 of Diaphora mendica. NCBI lineage: Eukaryota > Metazoa > Arthropoda > Insecta > Lepidoptera > Erebidae > Diaphora > Diaphora mendica. The sequence goes on from OX421328.1 coordinate 15,358,837, forward strand.
TCAGTTAAAAACAAAATTCTTAATTACCGCCAGACACTACAATAAAACGAAGGAACTGAAGATCCTTAACCTGGGTATAGAAAATAACTATTCTGCCCTCTTTTTATCAGAATCGCTTACTGCTAAATCCAGACGACTACACTTTCTCGCAAGAGATGTTATTTACATAATTTTAGAAAATTTTAAATACTGCTGGACCTCGAACGGCAATGTGTAAAAAAAAAAAGAGGGATGGCTCAGAATATATACAGATCAAGAATGAAGCACAACTTATGAGTCTGAGAAAGTCGAAGTGACTAAATATAATGTTACTTACCCTAACGCCTTATATTTTTTATGTCATTTCAATTGTTTTTATTTTTATTTTCTTGAATGCATGTAAACTAAACTGTTACATAAAAATACGTAGGTACCAGACATCTACATACACACATCCACACAATATACAAAAACACGAGTTACTATATCTAAGCACAAACAATCCTACTACATTCACTATCAACAATAACATTATATCTACCCACATTCAAAAAATACCCGTGTGCATACCCAATTACCAAATATCAATTCATATACTTAATTTTATTTTTCACTAATCAAAAGCAGTTTATACAATCCCGATGAAGAAAATAAACAAATCAATAACTTACAACTTAATTTATTGTTCATGTTTGTGAACATACTTGGCTCGCTTTTATTTTTATATACGTCGGTATATAAAAATAAAAGCGAGCCAAGTATGTTCTATGTATGTTATATACAGAGTAATGATACACTTAAATTGTTTAATTTATCACTATGCTTGACAACAAAAAGCTTCTGGAAGATATTGATAGTATGAAACTAACTAATTCGACATAATGTGAAAGTCCTGATAGTTGTAAGCAACAACTTGGTGATATCTCGAAAGAATGTACTATCTTCTCACAAAATATACGAAGTATAAACAAAAACTTTAATTTCTTAATCGTACTTTACATCGTCTACGATTTCAACCAGACGTTATTGTGTTGACTGAGTGTTGGCTGGACGAATCATTTAAGGGGCTGAAAACCAAAATAGAGCTAAATAAAGATCGCTTTGTATAAAACCTATCGCTCATATCATTACCAAAATCAATGTCTTTATAATTGAACATGTTCCTGACATAGTGGTTATTTCCAAAACACGATTTGAAAAACTTCACTCGATAGAAAAAAAAATCAAAGTAGCCTCCGAAAATACTTGAATTCTGACTTTACACAGTTGTGCTTTAAGTAATGTAAATGAAATTAAGTAAAATTGTCTATCATATGTAACTAAAGAAAATGGTTGAGTTAGATTTTTAATAAAATTGCAACTTTTACCATAATAACGAATTTTGTTGTTTAGCACTTACGCCCTTCTATTCCAAGCGCTCTTTCTCTGTCACTCATATGGACATCGGCAGTGAGCGTTGAGGCGCGCTGCTAGACGGACCTATGTCGCTCGATTCGCGCGCTGACCCGATATATTAGTCGTCTATTTAGTGTATAATTTGGTATAAGTGAATCATTTTCTACAGACGAATAGTGTAAATAGATAGTTCCTAATTAAAAAAATTAACCGACTTCCAAAAAGGTAGAAGGTAGTAGAGCCACGCTGATTTCAGCATGAATGAGCCGGCTCGACCGGGGCGGTACTACCCTCGCACAGAAAATCAACGTAAAATGACAGCATTCGTGCTGTCGTGTTTCGTTGGTGAGTGCGAGACCGGAGGCCCAAATAGTCTAGTCAACAAGTTCCATACTTGTTGACTAGACTTAGGGCCGGTTTTTCAATCCCCAGTTAAACGGTCTAATAACTAACAAGGGAATAAATGTATCCAGCTCTTTAACAAGCGAATAAACTTTTTGTGTTTTTCAATCGGGAGTAAACAGTCAGATAGTTACTTGATGGTCCTTCACAGCTATGTTCACTGTAATCATGCGCAAGTGAGATGCAGCTATACAGGTAGTCACACGTTAGATAAGGACCAGAAATTTTTAGACAACATTCAAGTTGACTGTTCTTTTTCTATTTCTTTTTGTCTTTTTTATGATTGGCGGTTTGGGATATTTAATTAAATGAAATTAAAGCATTCGATTATAATTATTATTTGTCTATAATAGATGTAGTAAATAATAATTTAGTAAAAAGTCGTTTATGATATTCCTGTAGTTGAGTCCATAACAATTATTGTAATCAAAATTTATAAAAATGAAATGCCGGGTTTGCGGGTGGTGCATAGTAATTTTTTAAACAGGTGTTTCTACGTTTAATAAATATGTATTTAAACGTAAAAAGTATATTTGTATTTATGTCAGTTCTCTGTACTTATTGGTGACGAGCAGATTCCCTAGCGGCAAGTCGCAGAACTAACGTATGACAGATAAAAATACGTATACACGTTAACATTCTACTTTTAGAATACTGTTTACCCTCACGAAGTGGTCCTAAAGTATTTTTTTTACTACTCCGTAGACGTCTATCAATGAAATCATTGTAGAAAGAATTTAAATGGTGACGAGCAGATTCCCTAGCGGCAAGTCGCAGAACTAACGTATGACAGATAAAAATACGTATACACGTTAACATTCCACTTTTAAAATACGTATTTTTTACTTCTCCGTAGACGTCTATCAATGAAACAATAACAATGCACTCGCTCTGTACATTAAACTGCCAGGTAGAAATGTCTGTCATACGTTAGTTCCGCAAACGGCCACTAGGGAAATCTTCTCGTTACCAATAGTACAAGCTCTGTTTTGTTTCGAACTAGATAGCAGTGTGTGAAGTAAAAATTCTTCATCTTCTCTATAGTATCTATAACCTATATTTCTCTAATAACCCTTTTTACCTCAGAACAAAAAGTCAATCGAGTCAAAAACATCATTAATCTATCAAATATTCAATAACGACAACGTACTTAAACTTTAATACAAATAGGTACAAGAGAAATACACAACGTCAAATCACTATTCTACAGAATAAAACACTAACTGAGGTTTGAAAGCACAGATAAAGTTATCAGTCAGATTACAGCTTTATTCGTCTGATAACTGATGTCTGACTATTGAAAGACCCAAATTTACGCTAACTGAGGAATAAATGCTATTTGACTGTTTATCTGACTATTGAAAAACCGGCCCTAAAAGATGCAGTAGCATCACTAGGCCGCCATGGTGTGGGTCGCCATGCTGCATTGTCTGCATTCGCAGTGGGCATGGTGACCACCACTCTTGGATTCTGCTTATGCTTTCCATCAGGCAGAGTAGAGTCATTTTGGCGGGCCAAACATAAAAAAAAAAAAAAAAAAAAAAAGGAGGAGGTTCTATGTTCCACTGTATGTTTTTTTTTTTTTTTATGTATGTTACCCGATTACTCCGTTAGTTGTGGACCGTTTAAAAATCATTTTTTATAGGCACATACTATGTTTTTCGTATATTTTCTGAAGTTACACCCGTATTTGCGCCTGGTAGTCATCATTTTATGATGATGAGCTGATGATGTAAGGTACAACTCCTTAACGGTTACGAGTTGGAGGATAAATCTTTAAATATCAGATGTATATATGTTACCTTTAGTCGTATTCTTTCAAATTATTTAGGTAAGCTGATGATGGAAGGTGGAAGGTACAACTCCTCAACGGTTAGGAGTTGGAGGATAATTCTTTCAATTTCATACGTATCTAAAGACCTTCAGTCGTATACTTTCAAGTTATTTAGGTGAACTGATGATAGAAGGTTAAACTCTTCAACAGTTAGGAATTAGAGGATGATTTCAATATTACACGTACGTTTAGACCTTCATTTGTATTCTTGATGATGAAATTTGATGAAATAGTTCAACTTACTACTTACCTACGATTGTTTGCACTAAAAACTGAAAAATAAAAACTTTTTATAAAAAAAAACCGACTTCCAAAAAACATCCAACGAAAACTCTCTGCCAAAAAAACACTTAAAAGCGTAAAATAAACTGGTTCTTCATAAATTGCCTATACCTAATTCTTTATTCATTTAAATAGTAGTATTATAATGGGTGCTAGGTACCTAAAATCTGTTTGAAGTCGGTGCTAAGCCAAAAAGAATACAAACGAACAATTACAAAAGTCTAAGCGATAGTCACTTGGCACCGACTTCAAACAGATTTTAGGTACCTAGCACCCATTATAATACTACTATTTAAATGAATAAAGAATTAGGTTTAAGGAATTTATGAAGACCCAGTTTATTTTACGCTTTTAAGTGTTTTTTGACAGAAAGTTTTCGTTGGATGTTTTTGGAAGTCGGTTTTTTTTTTTTTTTATAAAAAGTTTTTATCTTTGCTTTTCTTTATCACTTAGCATTATCTTGTTTTTTTTGTATCCTTTTCTTTGGATTTGATCACATCTATATAAATACCTCTATTTTTATTATAACCATTTAAAGCTTACGGAAGGGACTGGTCCCCACGACACAGGGAATCCTAGTGTGGGGACCAGAGATATCTTTGGTTCAATAGTTATATTTACCTACTGATAAATTATGTAGATTAGTTTGTAAACAAACTTTTGTATGAATAAAGATTATTATTATCCACAAATTGTTCGTATCAGAAATAATTAACTGCCTCGGTGGTGTAGGCGTAGCGTATGCGACTGCTGTGCTTGAGTTCTCGGGTTCGATTCCCGGGTCGGACCAAATGTTTGTATGATCTGCAAATATTTTCTTCGGATTTTGGGTGTTTTCTATGTATAAATAAATATACTACTAGGCTAGATGGCGTTGTATGTAAAGCCGAGCCTCCACCGAACAAAATGTTGGCAACTTTAAAAAAAAAGAAAAAAATAATTGTATGTATTACCAAAGAATACTTTTAGATGAGATTTGGAACCAAGTCCCAAAATATAGAAATGAGGTTCATTAATGTCTGGAATAACAAGTAATTTCCCTAATTGAAGGGAAAAAAATAGACAAAAACTGGTATCACAGTCGAACTACGGTTGAGGTTTTGTGTTCCGACACAACAAAATAATTATCGGGTAAATAAAAAATATAGCAACTAAATAATCTGTATTTACACGTGAAAAGATATTCCATCTTCTTTTTTGTTTTTTGGGGACTACTCTTAGTGTTTAATGATGCAAGACGGCATTTTGATAATAAAATCAAAAATCACTCGTGACGTGTTTAACAATATGGCGGTTTGTCAAACACTGCCGCGAGAATGTATTCGCTTTCTAATTCATATTTACTTTGTAGATTCATTGTCGTGTTCTTTACGGTCTATCTGGCTTTCTTTTATAATCTGAGGTTTATAACCTAATTTTAAACATTATTTTTGCGTTGGGTTTGGTACAGCTTCAAGGTGGTCCCATTGTCACCATGTCGGGACCTATCCGGCCACAAATTATGATTTATATACACAATCTTGTAGAGTGAAAACCTAATCAATATACAATATTATTTAATAGATCAAATTTGATATATAATAGTTTTCATCTAATAAACAGATGGGTGAAAGTCGTTCCTAATTACGACTAGGAACGACCTTCAAGGATACTGTCCTCTACTACCAGTTTTAGATGATATAAAATAAAAGGTTGTGTATAAAAATTATTTCGTTTATTTACTTAATTTAAAAGTACCTACCTACTTACCTAAAAAAACTAGGTACCTACGTCTTCGAGTCACGTCAAATACTGACTCGCACAGGAAGTCAGTCTAGTAGTAAATCTTATATATAAAATTCTCGTGTCACAATGTTAGTTACCATATTCCTCTGAAACGGCTGGACCTTTATAGATCTGGACCATCTGGACCTGGATTTTTATGAAATTTGGTGTGCATTTCGGGTATATAAAATAATAAAAATATAATAATCATACATTACAAGTACTTTTGGTAAAGTAATTTATTTTACCTTCTTATAATTTTTACACGAAATTTACACGTAAAACGACAATATTATAAAAAGTTTGTGCAAAATAAAGGTTGCTGAGAGTTTGCATAGTATGTAATAGTAACTAAAATATTTTTTTTCACTTTTTAGTGCAAACAATCGTAGGTAAGTACACACATCAAAAGTGTCTAGGGATCAACATATGTGTCTAGGGATCAACATATATTTTTGCAATAACCTTTCTCCTGATTGATATTAATTAAAATTTTCTTTAAGGATTCATCAAATAAAGTGTTTTCGTTTGTCACAGTAACGATAAACCAAGTCACCTTTGCATTAATAAAGAAATTTGCCATTTTCCTAATAAAGGGATTTTTGACATTTGAACCACTAACATTAAAGTTCGAAAAAAAGACTGAAATAACAGTTTTCTTTAAAATTTTATTAGGTAACTTAAACAATTAATAATACGTGTTTCTACCGCGAACACTAACAACACAAGAATCGGTTTGGCATACTCAAAATGAGTTCATCCAAATCACGCTGTGGAATGGCCGCCCATGTTCGTTGCAACAACAAAAAAAGGTCTTCTTGCGACTGGATACCCTCCATATTCGGCAGAGCTCTTCTCTGTAGCATATCCCATGCATGCTCAATCGGGTTCAAGTCTGGCGACTGAGCAGGCCAGGGCCAAAGCCACATCTCAATCTCAAGAAATCCGCATAAAAATGCTTGATCCCTAGACACTTTTGATGTGTGTAGTAAGTTGAGCTATTTCATAAAATTTCTGTTGATGCAAATAAATAACTTTAATGGTCACAAACTTATATACAATCTTTCAACCCCTATTTCACCCTCTTAGGCGTAGAATATCCAGAAACGCTTAAAGATATTTCTACTCATTTTTAATCAGTAGCCCAAAGACAAAGTTTCATGTTCCTAACTTAAAAAATGACGTACTTCTACACAAACTTTCAACCCCTATTTCACCCCTTTAGGGGTAGAATATCCCAGAACACTTAAATACGTATCTACTCATTTTTAATTAGTAGCCCAAAGATAAAGTTTCATGTTTCTAACTTAAAAAATGACGGACTTTCGTACAAACTTTCAACCCCTATTTCACCCCCTTAGAGGTAGAAATTTCAAAATTCCTTCCTTAGTGGGTGTCTACTCAATAAAACGATCCATATGAACATCTGAAAGATTACAAATTAAGGTCTATACGTACGTGTAATATTAAAATCATCCTTTAATCCTAATCCCTTAAACATATTTAATTACTTTTTCGAAGACCAGGGTAAATACATCGGGCAGGGGAGAGTATAAACCAGCGTTTATACTAGAGGTTTGCACCGGAGCAGCTAGTACCGGAGAATCACCGGTAATGTATCGGTAAAAGAAATCGATTAAAACCACCGGAGACTAATCGATTAATCTCCGGTGATCGTTCTGATCTTACAACAAATCTTAATTCGTGAAATTAACAGTAAAAAGCGGCCAAGTGCGAGTCGTACTCGCCCATGAAGGGTTCTGTAGCAGCACCTATTACAGATTTGGTATCGAGTGTGACGAGCCCTGTTGTCAACTGTGGCGCAAGTGCGATCAACTTTTTGGAAGTACTCCCGGCAACTTTCCGACTCTCATTAAAATGATGTTTTCAAAAAAAAAATGTAATGAGGCTATAAATGATTTATGTACCATTAGAATGTCCATTAAATAAGCTATCCGATGATGTATAATTGATTATGATTTAAAATAGCTTTAAATTAGTAAATCAAAGCTAAAAGTAAGAAAAGTGATTTTTTCCTCGATGTACTGTACTTAAAAGTGGAATAATTTCTAAATAAAACCTTTACTACAACTAATATGTATATTATTTAAAACTATATACAATACTCACCAATAAAAACAGCAAGAAATACACTTATTCACACAATTTTATCACACAAAACAATCAAACATCAATAGCCACTTCAAAACATGACAAAAAAATGGGTTTGTTTACACTTCTTATCTCCGTTTCACTGTGATTCACCGTGGTTGAAGTGGCTTTCTGTTGTATTTATTTAAAAGCTTAGGTAGTGTACTTGTGATATAAAGTTGCAAATATAACAAAGCACTCAAGTTTAATATTACTGAACACTTTAAATAAACATTCACGCGCACAGCCGGCAGTCACCGCCATTGACAAGGTCACAGAGCTAAAATAGTCGAAGTTTGGTTTTAAAGTGGCATTATATTGCATCTCTGTTTTACTTTGTACAATTTAAGAAAGAGTGACAAGGATAAAACTTATTTAACAAATTCAAATTAATGTTTAAAATCTTGACAACCGCACGCCCGAAACCGTCGTTTCACAGATAAGCATTTTGGCGAATTTTTAGTGTTGCTAGAAGTAGTTTTGAAAATGTACTGAATTTTTTTTTGATTAATATGTTTTTCACTCTGGGCATTTAAAATAAGTGTTTTAATGAAGAAATACATTAAAAAATAGATACAATTAGTTAAAAATAGGACATAATCACGGTGCCCAATATGGGCTCTTCTCAGTTGAGGCATGTTTTGACGGTGCCCAATATGGGCTCTTCACAGACGAAGGGTTAATAGAAAATAATGGTTCACGGTTTATGCATAAGGTTTATGTATGAAAATAAATGTTTTTTTAAATTTTACATTTGAGTTTATTGAATGAAAGGTAAATTGCGGTTTACGATTTATGACGTATAAAAAAAAACTACTTACTAGATCTCGTTCAAACCAATTTTCGGTGGAAGTTTGCATGGTAATGTACATCATATTTTTTTTTTAGTTTTATCATTCTCTTATTTTAGAGGTTACAGTGGGGGGGAGGACACATTTTACCACTTTTAAAGTGTCTGTCGCGTAAACTATTCAATTTAGAAAAAAAATATTAGAAACTCAATATCAGTTTTGAAGACCTATCCATAGATATACTTAACACGTATGGGTTTACTGAAAAAAAAAATCTAAGTATGGAACCCCCAAAATTTTTGTGTGAAAATCTTAATGCGGTTCACAGAATACATCTACTTACAAAGTTTCAACAGTATAGTTCTTATAGTTTCGGAAAAAAGTGGCTGTGACATGACGGACGAACAGACAGACAGACATGACGAACCTATAAGGGTTCCGTTTTTTGCTATTTGGCTACGGAATCCTAAAAAAACATGTATTTGTCAATATTATTTTACTATTTACTACTTTTATATATTGTGACTAGGTTTTGGTCATGATTAGTTATTTGTTTCTTTCGAATGAAATGAATTATTTCAGCCATTAGATCAAACCGCTTTTGTCCACCAAACGTTGTAAACGTTTAATGAATTATAAGTGTGTATTATTATTTTAAATTCCAAATAAATCCTGACCAAGAAATAAAAGAACATGATTTGAGTTTTGTGCTTTATTCTCCGGTAATCACCGGTGAAAACCCCGGTGATCGCTAAATCACCGGTGAATTCAATCGGTTGTCAAAATTCCGCTCCGGTGCAAACCTCTAGTTAGACGTTCAATTACTGAAATCAATAAAATAATTGTCAACGTCAAAACGTCAAACAAGAAAATTGACAATCGAAAATGTTGCCATTACAATGACGTTAAATTTCTAACAGTGATATTGTACCTACTTCTTCATAAAAGATTTGTGGAGATTTCTTAGGCTATCCAACAGAACTCTCTTTTAATTCCGGTATCCTTTCTTTGTCACATAATCTCTTTTGGCGGCCCAAAACTCCCTGCCAAAAAACACTAAAAAGCGTAAAATAAACTGGCTCTTCATAAATTGCTATGTGCCAATTCTTGTCTATACCTAATTCTTTATTCATTTAAATAGTAGTATTATTGTGTATGCAAGGTACCTAAAATCTGTTTGAAGTCGGCGCCAAGCCAAAATGTAATAGGAGGTACCGCACTCGCCGCTGCCGGATAGCTAGCATATACATTTACATTACATTATTTACACACATATGACATTTAAAGATTTATCCTCCAACTCCTAACCGTTAAGGAGTTATACTTTTCATCATCAGCTCATCATCATTAAATGATGACTACCAGACGCAAATACCGGCGTAGCTTCAGAAAATATACGAAAAACATAGTACGTGCCTGAAAAAAATTAGGGTTACCCTCGATTTCTCTGGGATGCCATCATCAGATCCTAGTTTCCTTATCATGGTACCAACGTCGGGACATCTACTTTCCATGACAAAAGAATGTGTGTTCGGGGATAACTTCGTCGTTTATGAACCGATTTTGATGATTCTTTTTTAATGGAAAGGAGATATCCCAACGGTGCGGTGGTAGCATGTTATGGACACTAAGATCTGATGATGGCATCTAAGAAGTCGGTTTTTGTTTTTTAAAATTTTACTTAGGTAGGTATGTTGTTGTTGTTCAAGATGCAGATAATAATCATTACTTTGATTAGCGTATATAGATATAACTATAATATACAAAAATTATTTAATTACTATAAATGAATAACAAAACACGTGATGATAAAAAAATTATTTTGCAAAATAAAATTATAAATATATTTATAATTTACATGAGGCAGATTTAATACTTGTTTTATACAATATATTCTTATATACCTTACGTTTGATCTACAAATACAAAAATATATAACTGAAGTAAATCACATGTGACCAGATGCGTCCGTATGCAGAGACCCCCGCCAATAATAATTCCATCTAATATTTTATTTCTTATATCAAAAATATTTTTCGGCATTAGCGACTAGCCTATTTCGAGTTAGTTATAAGAAAACAGCGGCCAAGTGCGAGTCGGACTCGCCCATGAAGGGTTCCGAAGCAGCAAGTAACATCTATCTATCTATATATATAAAAGAGTAAGGTGACTGACTGACTGACATACCCAGAGATCAACGCACAGCCCAAACCGCTGAAGCTAGAATCCTGAAATTTTGCATATAGATTCTTTATATAACGTAAGTGAGCACTAAGAAAGGATTTTTTGAAATTCCACCCCTAAAGGGGTGAAATAGGGGTTAAAAGTTTGTATGGAAGTCCGTCATTTTTTAAGTTAGAAACATAAAACTTTACTTTTGAGCTACTGATTAAAAATGAGTAAACACGTATTTAAGCGTTTCTAAATATTCTACCCCTAAGGGGTGAAATAGGGGTTGTGATGTTGTACATAGGTTAGTCTGGAAGTCCGACATTTTTGAAGTTAGAAACATTAAACTTTATTTTTGGGCTACTGATTAAAAAGGAATAGATACGTATTTAAGCGTTTCTGAATATTATACACCTAAGGGAGTGAAATAGGGGTTGAAAGTTTGTATGGAAGTACGTAATTTTTTAAATAAGAAATTTTAATATGGAACTTTATTTTTGGGCTACTGAATAAAAATGATTAGATACGTATTTAGGAGTTTCTGGATATTTTACCCCTAAGGGGGTGAAATAGGGGTTGAAAGTTTGTATGGAAGTTCGTCATTTTTAAAGTTAGAATCATAAAACTTTATTTTTGGGCTATTGATAAAAGAAAATTAGATTTCTATTTAAGCGTTTCTGGATATTCTACCCCTAAGGGGGTGAAATAGGGGTTGAAAGTTTCTATGGAAGTCCGTAATTTTTAAGTTAGAAACATAAAACTTTATTTTTGAGCTAATGATTTTAAATGAGTAAACACGTATTTATGCATTTCTAAATATTATACCCCTAAGGGGACATAGGGGTTGAAAGTTTGTATGAAAGTTCGTCATTTTTTAAGTAAGAAAAATAAAACTTTACTTTTGAGGCTACTGATTAAAAAATAGTAGATATGTATTTAAGCATTTCTGAATATTCTACCCCTAAGGGGGTGAAATAGGGGTTGAAAGTTTGTATGGAAGTCCATAATTTTTTAAATAAGAAATATCGAACTTTATTTTTCGGCTACTAAATAAAAATGACTAGATACGTAATTAGGAGTTTCTGGATATTCTACCCTAAGGGGGTGAATTAGGGGTTGAAATTTCGTATATAGGTTAGCCTGGAAGTCCGTCATTCCACAAGTTAGAAACATGCAACTTTACTTTTAGGCTACTGACTAAAATGAGTAGATACGTATATACGAACATGTTCTACCGGTACCGGTTGTGGTACATGGTGCCGTGCTCGAAGTTGTACAAAATCGTCGGGTCTTTTCATCATCAATCCCACAGTGCCTAAATACGAAAGTCTTCAATCAGTACGTCCTACCTGTCATGACATACGGTGCTGCAACGTGGACACTTACGACACGGCTGGTTCACAAGTTTAAAGTCGCTCAGCGTGCTATGGAGAGTGCTATGCTCAACGTTTATTTATCTAAGGGATCGCATCAGGAATGAGGTGATCCGGCAGAGAACCAAGGTCATTGACATAGCCCACAGGATAAGCAAGCTGAAGTGACAGTCAGCTGGCCATATTAGCCGTAGAACCGTCAGGTGGAATAATGATCTGCCCAAGACGGCTGGCAGGAGCTGGATGAGAGAAGCTGAGGATCGAACCAAGTGGCATGCAATTCGAGATGCCTATGTCCAGCAGTGGACTGCGATGATGATGATGAGATACGTATTTAAGCGTTTCTGGATATTCTATCCCTAGGTTAGACTGGAAGTCCGTCATTTTTTAATTTAGTAGCCTGAATCTTTATCTTTTGATTACAAATAAATGAATACTTATATCAGCACATATGGGAATTCTATTCCTAAAGGGGTCAAAAGAGGGGCGAAAGTGTGTATGAAAGTCGACTTTAGTGGACTATTGATTATAAATAAATAAATACGTTTAAAAACGCGAATAAATTATTCATAGATACTTACACAGTTTTAATTAAATACATTTAATCAACTTCTACGCGAGCAAAGCCGCGGGCTACAGCTAGTATATTATAAACGTTCTTGTAGTTCGTTGTAACTTTGATCGATGTTTTAATAATAGTGTATTTTTTTGCGGTTTACCATTTATGACGTATTTAAAAAAACTACTTATTAGATCTCGTTCAAACCAATTTTCGGTAGAAGTTTGCATGGTAATGTATATCATATATTTTTTTTAGTTTTATCATTCTCTTATTTTAGAAGTTACAGGGGGGGGGGGGGAACACATATTTTACCACTTTGGAAGTGTCTCTCGCGCAATCTATTCAGTTTAGAAAAAAATTATATTAGAAACCTTAATATCATTTTTGAAGACCTATCCATAGATCCAAAAAAAAATTTTTGAGTTTCAGTTCTAAGTATGGGGACCTCCAAAATTTATTGTTTTTTTTTTCTATTTTTATGTGAAAATCTTAATGTGGTTTACAGAATACATCTACTTACCAAGTTTCAACATTATAGCTCTTATAGTTTCGGAAAAAAGTGGCTGACATACGGACGGACAGACAGACGGACGGACGGACAGACGGACAGACAGACAGACAGACAGACGGACAGACAGACAGACATGACGAATCTATAAGGGTTCCGTTTTTTGCCTTTGGCACGTAACCCTAAAAATAGGTTTTTTATGACGAAACTATATCAGCTCTTAAGAAGAACACCAGACCTTTATAATACCCAAAAATATCGCGGCTTGAGATTCTTGCATAAACTTATAATTTTCAATTACATCTATTCGAATAATTACATTATGTTCGAATAATTCGACAACTTTTTCATAGTATAAAACGTTGGTAACAGTAGTCGAGATCTTATGTTCTATACTAAATCTAGTTACTTTTATGCCCTACAGAGATTAATAATATGGACGCTATCATTCTTAATAATCTGTTAGGTCCTTAAAATATTTAAGCGCCGCGCCGTCTGACTTTAACGCTCCAATAATATTAAAAATTTACTCTTTTGACTGCTTAACCTACGCAATAAGTTAATCAACAAATTATAAAATATTTGTAAAAATAACATAAAATCGTAACACATACTTTACATGTGACGGTATACTCGTACTACTCTTTAATATATATGGTAAACAGTGATTACTATTAAGATATTATTTTTATATACAGATTCCACAGGCATGTATTTAAGTTGAAGTCCAGAAATGTTTCCAAAGCTACCTGAAGGCCAACTCTTGTAATAAAAGCTCGTATAAATTTTTTATAATTAAAATATTAAACACCGTGGGTGATTATTGAGTCGGTAATCTCCTAGTCTCAGTAATACTTAACTATGAAAATACTTTTATAAGGCAGTTGCGAGCTTGAAAGTTGATCGTAACTGAATTTTGACAGAATTTTTAATACGAGCTTTAACCTTCTGATTTCTATCAAGACAATAAATAAAATTTAATTTTATTATTAACTAGCGACCCGCCCGGCTTCGCACGGGTGGAGTTTAGATGCCCCCGCCGCGTCGACGACACGATTCGTGCATTTTAAATCTGTAATATCTTCGAATATATTAATTTAAATTAGATACAGTTAAGAGCCATTTTCATCTATATTAAATGCACAATGTATATAATTTACTTAATTGTATAAGGATTCATTCTGTATTGCTTAAAGCTAGGTATCCACTATGTTCGCGAACTATTTGCGCTCCGCGCTCCTGCAACTGCTCCCATAGTGGATACGTTCACGCTCCTGGAGCGTGCAACGGAGCGCGCTCCGCGCTCAGTGCTCCAATTGGTGGCGATTTTCGGGCGATCACAAAGGGGAGCTCAGTATGTTCGTGGACGCGAGCAACATATCACCTTTAGTGCGTACGTGTCGTATATCACGCTCCACGCTCCGTTAAATGAAGTGGTCGGAAGAAAAATGATGAGATTTGAGTTCCAACACCAATATATTCGGAGTATTCGGACGTCTTTTCTTGTAAATGTCAGATTCCCAAAAGCGAGGAGGGCTTCTATACAATAGCCTTCGAGAAGATAATGAAATAAAATACATGCTGCACTAGAGGACTGTGGAGCATGCGTGTTTCTATGGAGATGCGCGTACCGTCTCCATCAGAGCGGCGGCAGGAGCGCGGAGCGCAAATAGTTCGCGAACATAGTGGATACCTAGCTTAATATCGCTTCATAAATAAGCCATTATTTCTCGTAAAAAGAAAGGAATGAAAATGGTTGTTGTGGGTTATCCCTAAGAGATAGACATATACCGTCCCGGACTTTTTTGTAGATCTTTTTAAGGTGTACAATACTGTAGTACATTATTTTGATCTATCTCGTAGGGTACAACCAGCGTTTGCAATAGCATAAGCGCGAAAAATGTGTTTATTTGCTACATCACATTAGAAACCTCGAAAATTAACAGTGTTTCCATACTATATTATGCATTTATTATACATAAAAACCTTCCTCTTGAATCATTCTATCTATTAAAAAAACTGCATCAAATTCCGTTGCGTAGTTTTAAAGATTCAAGCAAACAGGGAGATAGGGACAGAGAAAGCGACTTTGTTTTATACTATGTAGTGATAAAATTACGGTGGTAATAATCTGTGGCAAAACTAATATATGGTACAGTCGACCAAATTGAATCATGACCCCCCTTAAAGTCATTTTCCTACAATTATTCTATACCATTAGGTTGAAATTAGCTTGAACATACATTTCATAAGTAACGAACCGTGATCATTCTACTAGACACTGACAAAGCTATGACATAGACGTTTAGGTGCAGTGGGCTATGATAAATAATAGATGACACTGAGAAACTGTTCAGTTTATTAATTACCGAATATTACAAGGTTTATATGCTAATCTATTTATAGCCTAAGGTCACGACGCATAGCAACGGTACGGGTGCACATAACAGGGGCGCGGCGACGACTGACTATTGCGTCTGATATTCTAACCTGCGTGGGCGCTACCATACATAGATATACTATATACATACAGTGTGTTCCCACATACATCCCCTTTTACAAAATTTTTTTAAAAAAAATACGTTCTCAGATCAAATAAAGTAAGTTAAAATTTACATCACAAAGTATTGTTATAACTAAGTTGCAAAGATACATTGTTATACCTTCCTACGCGCGAGCGCGCGGTTCATGTTATCTAAAGTCTCCTGTTACATACTGGACGCCTCTGTCGCATTCCAGGCGTAATGCTTACTTTACAAAATGATAGACTGGTTTGTTAAAAGTTATACAACTATTTTTAAATTCAAAACGCAAAATATATATTTTTTACATACATAGGTATCTTCATCGATCGTATTTATTTCGAGTCATTCATTCAAATTAAACTAAAGGTAACATAAAATTAAAACTTACATACTTAAGATTATTAAGCATGATTGTTAACACAGTTATGCTTATTTACGAGTGTAAATAATATAACATTGACATTACATGTCCACATCCAACTAAAAAAAATGTGAAATAAAAAATAAAAAAAAAATATATACTAATAAATGTTAATAGTTAGTACCTGAGTTTATTTTACACAAACTTAATCCAAAAATAAAGACCTTACGTACCATAGTATAACTCGTGTGCATATAACTATTTAATTTAAATGATTAATAATGCATGTTTTGCTGCTGCGGAACCTGTTGGCCAGCTGGTACTGCTGGGGCCAATGTGGTCGGTAAAACCACTTGATTCCTTATCCATTTTCCGGTACCTCTCCGACATTTTTTATAAATAACATATCCAACAATTAACACAATGATTACTATTGTTATTGTTACCAATATTCCGTGTTTTTCTAATTTTTGTTCTAACGAACTGTATTCTACGTTGTTCGCTCCACTTTGTGCGATAATTATTTCCTCAGTTTTACTTTGTTTGGAACCCATATTGGCGATATCAAAGATTGCCATACAATTTCAGTTTATAAACAATAATTCGTGCGATGTACTTATAGACTGATAAAATATTACCAAATACATAATTTACTGTGTGACTTAGAATAAATAGTAAAACTATGTGAGTACTAATTTTGCTTAATTGACAAAACGTACTGTAGGTTTCACAACGCGGCCACTACGCGTGGTTCTCGCTTCGACTTTACTCGAAGTTAAATTTTTTTTATCATTTTTGATATCTGGTACACTATTTGGTGGTAACATTATATTATTACAAGACGGTTCACATATCAAATACGCTGGTTTTAGTCTATCAATGGATACATTGGATACTCTATTAGGAAATTGTATTTCAAAAACCTTTTCGTTTCTTTTACAAATTCGGAAGGGGCCATTATACGTCGGACTTAATGGTTTTTTTACAGCATCATTCCTAACAAAAACATGACTGCATGACTGTAAATCTTTATGAATGAAAAGTCTTCGAGTATCGTGTGAGTTTCGCGGTTTCGGGCGTATATCATCTATTACTCGCCTTAACTGACTTACATAGGATGTAGGATCGGTATCACTTACCGTAGTACTGCTGTTGCCGTAAAAATCTCCTGGCAGCCTTAACATATGGCCGTATACCATTTCTGCTGCACTCACCCCGGTGTCTGTCCTGCAGGCAGCACGTAGACCTAAGAGTACTGTAGGTAATTCTATATCCCAACATTTATTTTCAGATAAGCGTGCTGCAATTGCGACCTTCAATGACCGGTGCCATCTTTCTATCATACCGTTACTTTGTGGGTGGTATGGGCTACTGCGTATTCTACAAACTCCCATTATTTTCATTAGATTATTAAACAGTTCGGACTCGAATTGACGTCCCTGATCGGTAGTACATTTAATAGGGCAACCAAACCTACTAATCCATCCGTTATATACCGTGTTAGCTACCGTTTCCGCAGTTATATCCGTTAAAGGGAATGCCTCTGGCCATTTCGTGTATCTATCTATTATCGTTAAACAGTAGCGGTGTCCTTTTTCCGTAGTTGGTAGAGGACCCACTATATCGATATGGATATGCTCAAAACGATTACTATGTTCAAAAGTACCTAACCCTGAAATTACGTGCCTAGTAGTTTTAACTTTCTGACAATCTATACAGGTTTTTACCCATGTGTTGATGTCACGATTCATTCCTGGCCAAAAAAAACGTTTACTAATCATTTTACGGGATGCTCGTTTACCTGGGTGGCTTATATTGTGCACTATGTGGAATGCTGACCGTCTAAAACTTTCCGGTAGGTATGGTCTTACATTATTCGCTGAAGTTTCGCAATATACAGTTACGTCAGTACCTGGTATAATGACTGGTTGTAACGTTACCTTTGTACCGGATGTTTTGTCTAACCTAACGATATCTGAGTCGCTTGCTTGAGCTCGAGCTAATTCTGTGTAGTCGATTGCTGAGGGGCAAAATATAGTTTCTATGCGTGAGAGCGAGTCAGCTACAACGTTCTCTGTTCCACTTATGTGTTGTATATCGCTCGTAAATTCACTAATATACAATAACTGGCGTGCCCTTCTAGGCGTTTCACGTTCACTACCTACCTTTGAAAAAGCGTATGTTAGCGGTTTATGATCAGTGAAAATTGTAACTTTCTGTCCTTCAATTATTTTCCTAAAATGTATTATAGACATATAAATGGCTAGAAGTTCTTTGTCATACGTACTATATTTGCGTTGGGCTTCCGATAGTTTTTTTGAAAAGAATCCCAGGGGTTTCCATATGCCTTTGACGCGCTGCTGAATCACTGCTCCGATGCTTGTGTCCGATGCGTCGGTCATAAGAGCTAGGGGTACATCTATTGTTGGGTGGGACAATGTAGTTGCGCTGTTTAAGCTTGACTTACACTGTTCAAATGCTGCGATACCCTGCTCGGTCCATTCTACTTTGGTTCTGTCACGTTTTTTAGTGCCGTGTAAATACTTGTTGAGCTCAGCCTGATGTGTCACTGCATTGGGTATATGTGCTCTATAAAAGTTTACCATACCGAGAAATCGTCGCAGTTGCTCTACGGTCTCTGGTTTAGGGAAATTAGTTATAATATTTACCTTATCCTGCAATGGGCGTATTCCTTCTGCTGAGACATTAAAACCTAAGAATTCAATTTCCGCTTGACCAAATATACTTTTATTTAAATTAATTGTTAAACCAACTTCACTAAATCGTTGAAATAACTTCTCCAAATGTTGCTTATGCAATTCTTTGGATTCTGACGCTACGATGACGTCATCAATATAACAGAAAAGAGATGACTCCGGAACCTTTGTTGAATTAAAACTACTTTCTTCGTTATACAAATGTTCTATACCTTGAAGTACTGTGTGGTGCATAAAGCGTTGAAAAGTCTGTGCAGCGTTTCGCAAACCGAAGGTCATCCTCGGAAACTCAAAAAGGCCGAAGGGTGTGATTATGGCTGTCTTCGCCACATCTTCTGGTGCAACCTTGATGTTATGATATGCTCTGTTTATGTCAATGCGTGAGAAAATAGTCTTACCTGCCAACTCGTACGTGAAATCGTGAAGCCAAGGGACTGGATACCTGTCAGGCTTCGTGATAGCGTTCAGTCTGCGGTAGTCGCCGCAGGGTCTAATTTGGCCGTCCTTCTTGGGCACGACGTGGAGTGGGCTGGCCCACGGGCTGCATGATGGTCGACAGATACCCATTTCCTGCATCAGACTAAATTCTTTTTTAACCTTAACATACCTGTCCGGCGGTAAGGGTCTCGCCTTGGCGAAAACTGGCTGTCCTGTAGTCTCAATATTATGTACGACTGTATGTGTTGGGTTATCTCTGAAACAAACTGGTTTAGTAATATCTATATATCGCTCTAATAATTCGCGGTAGGGATTGTTATCTTGTATAGTCTTAACGGAAGGTTCGTCATACTGTATAATGGTTCCCTTTGATTGTAAATTTGTAACAGAATCTATTAATCGCTTATTATGTAAGTCAACAATAATCTTATTAGTTTTTAAAAAATCAGCACCTAATATAGGCTGCTTAACAGCACCAATAATGAATGTCCACTTATAAGCTCTACGTAATCCTAAACTTATTTCTAATGGCACAGTACCGTATGTTTTGATTTCGGAGTTGTTTGCGGCAAATAGTTTATAGTCACACTCGCGTCTCTTGCTTGTATTAACACTTGTTGCCGGTATCACAGATACGTTGGCTCCTGTGTCCACGAGGAAACGCATGCCCGTCGTCTTGTCCGTTACACAAAGGCGGTGATTCGTTATAGGTACAAGTATTTCCGCCACTGACTGTACCGATCTTAGTTTTCCGGATGCTTCTCCGCATTCTTATCTACCCAAGCACATGGTTTCTCACATCTACGTGCGCGTTGTCTGTATCTATAATGGTACGTGCATAACCAGTTAGAGTCACCTGGTTGCCTTCTTGACCTGGAACTGCTTCTTGACCTGCCTCTAAAATTTGAACGATCGCGACCGCCACCTCGATATCTGGGCCGTCGGTTCTCCTGTACTTCTGTTCTAAGCGAAGCTACTTCTAGTGATAATTTGCTTAACTGCGTAAACAGCATTTCATTGATTGGAGGCTGTTGTGCAGATGTATTGGTTGAAGAGGACACTGCTGCAATGTTATCTCCAGAGTTGAGATTGTCTTGAATTCTGTCTGCTATCACTGCGAGTTTGTCCGAATCCGTTTCTTGCGACACGGCTAGTCCAGCTCTGATTGCTGGTGGTAGTCTACCCAGCCATAAATTGTGTACCGTGTGGTCCGAGGCCTGAGACGTTCTTGCTAAGTCTTTCATTTTTCGTAGTAACTGGGAAGGCCTTTGCGTGCCTAATTCTATTTCATTGACCAATTTCCTAAATTGTCTTTCTGCAGATTCTTCGTACACTTGAAGCAGTCTCTCTTTAAGAGCTTGGTAACGTTGAGTAGCAGGTGGATTAATTAATATGTCACTGACCTGCTGAATGGCGTCTGGGCCTAACTTGGAGATTGCCAAATTGAATTTTACTTCATCGCCTTGTTTCTGTGATGCCATGTTACTTTCGAAATATGCAAACCACAGTCTAGGCATATGCGACCAGAAGTCTGCTATACGTTGAGATACTGTAACCATTGCCAGATCCTGCGTTGTTTCCATGCTGCTCATTCCGCCGCTAATGGTCATCGATGGAGTTGCCGTAGTAGTGGTAATTGTCGGTAATGTCGTTCCTTGCCAAGTAGGTGTACTAGTTGTTATTATTTGTCCTTGTCCGGTTAAGGGCATTTTCATTTATTCAATAATTAAACACGTTCGTAAAAAAAATATATAAAAGTATGCAATGTCGTGCACTAAAAGTCTTGTCTTAACCCGCCGCTACTAGACACTAATACGGGGAGTCGCCGCCGACCGCTCTTATTGCACTTGGTGATGTTAGTTCGTAATATTCACAATTCACTGCACTTATTAATTTCGTTCTAAGTCCGGAAACACGTGTTCTTTAAAGTTCTTTTTACGCGGGGTCACCACTTTAGGTGCAGTGGGCTATGATAAATAATAGATGACACTGAGAAACTGTTCAGTTTATTAATTACCGAATATTACAAGGTTTATATGCTAATCTATTTATAGCCTAAGGTCACGACGCATAGCAACGGTACGGGTGCACATAACAGGGGCGCGGCGACGACTGACTATTGCGTCTGATATTCTAACCTGCGTGGGCGCTACCATACATAGATATACTATATACATACAGTGTGTTCCCACAGACGTATACTATGGACTATGATATGTATTGCACGAAAAAGTTTGTTAGCCAGTGAACGGTCTATAGGTATATTAGGAAAGATTTGATTGTCTGTTTGTTTGAGACATAGGATTGACTTTATTTCGAATAATGGGTAGACTTGAGGTAGGAGGGTAGAGGTACCGTAAAGGTAGCATTTATTTGACAGAACGAAGTCTGTCGAGACAGCTAGTCATACATATTATGTAAAATTAGAGACTCTTTATTTTGTTTATTTAATATTATTAAATTTAAAAAATGGCATTCACTTCGTAAAGCGAATAAAAAAGAAAACTTCTCAATAGATAATGTGTGGGTTATAATGGTTCCAATGGTTTGGGTCTGTAGGATTACTGGTTAAACCTAAAACCTAGTGTAAGGGTCATGGTTTTCAATAACGTCTAATAATCGATTACGCATAGACCCGATTAGACGACTGCAAATGTCACTTCCCCTCATGAAATCCCAGATTTCGTTACAATGCAGCTCGATTGCTTCTTTAGTCCTCTCGTTGCTGTTATCCCACATTTGAACCATCAAAGCCCATAAATTTTCTATTGGGTTAAGATCTGGTGACCTAGACGGCCATGGAATGAGAGTAAATTCATCTTCATGCTCCGTAAACCAATTTGAGACAATTCGGGCAGTATGCACTCGACAGTTATCATGAAGATAGGAGAATACTGGCACATGTTCACGGGAGTAAACTGTTCGCAAAGTCGGTAACATTGATTCTTCCAATAAATCGACATAGTTGATAGCGTTATGACGAGGAGAAATAGGAACAAGTTCGCCTATGTTTCCAGCATCCATCCATGCCCACATGTTAGCTGAAATACGGCCAGATGATTGGTTGGGCACTACGTGGTCCTCTGTGTATCGCGTGTTATCGTAACGCCACTAAGTTAAGCGACCATGTTGAGAAGAGCGAAATGATTGTTCATCTGTAAAGATGGTGTTTGTCCAGTCGAAATCTAAATAACTACGTGCAAAATTCAATCTCGCAATTTTGTGTGCATCCGTTAAACGAACTTTCTTAGCATGATGTCTGTAATGCAGCCCAGTACAGTGCAAATTATTTCTAATTGTTTCTAGACAAACGTCGTAACGTGCTGCAAAATAAGCGGGTACGAGTAAAAGGATGTTCTTCGTAATGGTGTTGCATTTCCGTTCTCTGTTGGTTTGTGATTCGACGAACCCCATGATTATGTCGTCGTCGGTCTTCAAGGATACCCTCTTCAGCGTGCCGTCTGATCCAGGTTCTGACCGTGTTACGACTTATATTTAACTCACGTGATATTTCTCTAACGCCGCAACCTTGCTCACTGAGCACTACAATCCGAGCTCTTTGTTCTACCAAATTGGCCATTATACGATTCGTTTATAGATATGAATATATTCTTAGATTTTATTTTAATATTTTCAGATTGACTACTACTTGACATCTCACACATAATGTCATTTCATTTTAAAAATTATAATACTTTTTCTCCGCAATGAAAAGAGTTTGGATTATAAACGATTATATTATTTGAAATTCAAATAAGACTGCTGTATCAATAATATATATCTTGTTCAGTGATGACAAAGATTTAAATTGCATTGACATCTAACCCGTAATGACGCATTTTTGTTTATATCTAAAACGTACTATGTGCAAATAGCGAAGAAAACCTAACTACATTTATGATTAATTGTGATAATTATGAAAATAAAAGGAATAATTGGCAAAGTGAGTCATGATTAAATTTGGTCGACTGTACCTATTAAGGAGGGTAGAGGTAAGGAGGACCATCTCGAGAATAAAAAAGTGTCCGCTAAAAAGCATCAAATAAGGGTGGCGCCACTGTAGCAAGACAATCAAATGAGAAAAGACTTCCGCTTTAAGTTTTTAATTTTTAAACCACAATCAGTACAAAACTGAAAAACTTGTTAGATCTTTAAAAAATAACTAAGTTAGCTTTAAAATATTTTTAATCACTCTTCACTCTGTCTTATACTGCTATATTCATATCACACTATATTCTCACTCTAGCGCCACTATGGTCGGTTCTCGAACTATTATTTATTTATTTTTTAAGACAACTCCCGCGCTAGAAATAAATCCTGTGTCGCGGGGGACTTTACAAACATACGTGAAACGGACACAAAGAACACCCAGACTCAGAACAACAATTTGTGGATCACACAAAGTGTTGTCCTACGTGGGATTTGAACCCACGACACTTGGCGAAGTAGGAAACGGTGTGGTGACCGTTAAACCACTAAGCCAAACGTGCAGTCAGAAATTATTTAATTATATTTAATTATACATAATTATATATAATATTTAATTATATTATTTAATTATATATTATTTAATTATGTTTGTCGGACACTTTTCACTTATCTCCCCATAAAAGATGGTCCTCCTTACCTTTCATATGCAGATCAAGATAATACCATTAGATAAGGAATGAAATAATTAGTCCATTTTTGAATTAAAATCACTTGTACTTATTCCACTACATGGCATCATCAAAGGTACCTTTGATGATGCCATAAGGCGAAACCGGTCAGGTGTAAACAAAAATAAAATAGTGGAACAAGTAAAAGTGATTTTAATTCAAAAATGTATTATAACAAGTTCCATCAAGTGCCGACAATCGAGAGTATAAATTAAATAATTAGTCATATGTAGAGCATATAAAGGTATCATACTATCATCAAAATTTTACAGTTTAAAATCTCTGAGAGATTTAGTTATTAAAGTCAATAATCTGCTCTACTGCGGTTGTTATTATATTAATATTTGGTAAGTTTAAAATGTTCATCACAACATATAAACAGCTTTTGCGTCATCAGCGTCAACACCAGCCTCGGCTTTAAGAGCTAGCTAGCAGACTACAAACTTTTTAGTCGGCCGATATTTGGATCGGGTTGGCTTTTGGCCTAATTGTCGGCCGATACCGAATGATGTAGTGTGCGCACTGTCATATATGTTCATACTGATTAACAGCTTGAATAAACCATCGGCCGTTTAAAAGTTTGTAGTCTGCGGGGGCTCTAATAGTGCTGACCATAGACCTTACCTTAGACAGGAGATTTGTTTTTTTTTGCATTTGTGTCACATCAACAGCTTTTAATAATCTACTGCTGGCCTATGCTTCTCCGTAGAAAGGATATTTTGAGTCGCCAACAATTTGATAAACATTCGAACTAAGCGTCACCATAGAGCCAATAAATATTTGCAACAAGCGTATTCTTTTGACGTTTACCGCCAAAAACAGAAACACTGTTCCCAACATTTGTTGACAATTATTTTTGTCACCAACACGTGTTGACAACACAAAAATTGACAACTTTTGTTCGGTGGAGACCCGGCTTCAGTCACCTCTTACGTTACCCATGTGATGAATAGGGTGGTGACACTGTATTTTTAAACCGTCACCACAAGGAAATTGATCGTCCCATCGATTGAGTGTTCCACAGATTGTTGGATGGTCTCCTTGATTTGATTGTTTCAATTTAATAATCGTACTGTTATTTGTGCTACTAGCAGCTATAATTACAGGTATTCTATAACCTATCAACCTTCAAAGTATTAAGCTTGTAAAAATGTACTTTATGAACTTTCAGACAGCACACTCAACAGAGATACAAATTCATTATTCTTTATCATAATACTAATATTTTCTTCGTCTAAAACCCGAGACCGATAACAGCAAAAGCTAACTTCTAAATAAACTATAAATAAAAACCCTTAAAGTTAAAGAGTACCTAAGTAAATGTTTTGTCCCTTTGTGACCCGCTTGCAGTGGCAGTATAACAATCTTATTTAATAAGAAGCACATCAAACCTTTAAAAATATAAATCAAAGTGACAAAAAGCTAGATACAATAACTTGCTATCTATCAGGTATCGGATATAAATTACTAAACGTTTCAACGGGAACTTTCAAAAAAGCATCCCTTAAATTACCACAATTAGATGGCGCCGCCTCATCGAAGTATTTGCTCATACTTTGTAGTAAAGTCTTAGAAGGGTCCGATCCAACCTCATACTCTTCTATCGCGCGGTAAATTGCCTGAAACAAATCAAATCTTTTTTTATATTAAGTTGTAAGGAGTATATGCATATTTTAGTTTATTAGAACAGATAGCTTACTTTTTGAAGTCAGTCTAAAAAGTACGCTAGCCCCCAGGAAATTAAGTTCAATATTGATCACGCCAAAACGTTAGACCAATGACAGTGATCAAAATATTGTTATATATTACGTCATTTGTTATGATATTGATTAACTAAAAGGACCCCTCCTAAGGCATGTTTATTTACGTAAATTATGGAAATAGGCATCATCAACAACAACAGGTTTTAATAGGCCACTGCTAAACAGACCTCTCCTAGGGAAAGAGGTTTTGGCCTATTATACCACTCTCGGCATATGGGTTGGAATATGGTTCAAGTTTTCCTTCGGTTTGCATGTTTTCCTGCTTAGTTTGCTCCCTTAATGCGCGTCGCCACCAAAATTGTTGGCAATTTCAGTGTTTCCAACTGTTTGCAACACTTCAAAATCGCCAACTTTTGTTTCCATTGTGTCTCCACCGAGTCACCAACAATTTGAAAAACATTCGAACTAAGCGTGACCATAGAGCCAATAAATATTTGCAACAAGCGTATTCTTTTGACGTTTACCGCCAAAAACGGAAACACTGTTCTCAACATTTGTTGACAATTTTTGTTGTCAACACAAGGAAATTACAGAAACTTTGGTCACCAACACGTGTTTACAACACAAAAATTGACGACTCTTACGTCACCCATGGGATGAATAGGGGTGGTAACACTCCATATTCTTAATTCTACGGCATGGTTGGCCTAGTGGTTCAAGCGGTTCCATGGCCGGTAGCGATAGCAGTTTTACCGCGGTCGCAACCTTCTGTGAAGAAGTCATCTCGCAGAAAGAGGTGGCGGAGAAGGCCCGGGAGGATGATATCCACTCGGACCCAATCCGCCGCCGGCGAACCGGGCGGCGGAGGCGCGCCTATCAGCGCCTCATGGCCCCCTGAGTGTGGCCGCGGATGGTCGGGACGGGCTTTCTCCACCATCCGCTCTAGTGGCCGCCCGCGAGGAGGCGACGTTACGCGTGTGCCGTACGTCGCCTAAATAGAGAGTTTTTACCAGCAGACGGTGCCCACTTCAGTGCGGGCAAGCGCTGGGAGGGGTCCGGATGTGTTAATAACCGCAGTTCCCGGACTCCTCCATTCACAGGCGCAGAGTGGCACACCGTGTGGTTTTAGTCGGTCCGAGTCCGACACCCCGGCGGGGTGACGGTCCGAGGGGATTTCCAGACGTAAAAAAAAAAAAGTGGTTCAAGCGGGTCGCCAAGCCGCTTTCTACTGCGCTTAGTGTTGTGGGTTCAAATCCCACATGGGACAACACTTTGTGTAATTCACAAATTGTTGTTCCGAGTTTGGGTGTTCGTATCCGTTTCATGTATGTTTGTAAAGTTCTGTAAAGGATGTATATTTCTAATGCGGGAATATATTTCTAAGGGAGTTGTCTTTTAAAGAAAAAGAATCATCAAATATGGTTAATATTTAAAAAAAACACAGTCGAATTGATAACCACCTCCTTTTTTGAAGTCGGAAAAAAGAGAATACGTCACCACACTGAAGTATCACATACCTGAAAGGCTGGCTGTTTATCATTGTGGAATGCCTTGCGACTGCCATGTAACAAGAAAATGCCGTTCGAAGTAGCGTCGCTACACGCGTCTCCATACATGCACTGGTCCGAGCGGTAGTTGTACCGACACGACAACACAAATACTGCACGCTCGTGGTAGTGAAATATTATGTTGATGATATCCTGAAAACCAATAAAAATAACATAAATGTATAACAACACACTTGAATACATATCTAAATCTTAGATATATCTTCAAGCCAGCATTTGACATTTGACGGGTGTAATTTATCTATAGCTAGCTGACCCGGTTTTTTTCGTGAATGTTTTATAAATTTCTGTAAAACTGGTTTTTGTATCAATACACGCTTCAGCTTCCCATGGATGTAGTGTACAGTCGCGGACAAAGATAATATTACACTTTCAGTTTTCTTGTAATTTCTTCTATACAAACCCTATCCTGATAATAACAAACACATAAACAAAAAGAATTATCCAATTTGGTGCAGTAGATCGGAAATTATGCGAATACATAGATACATTTCGGTGATTAATTTTTATTATTTATATAGAAGATTATAATAAAGCCATATTGCAACCATAAGTCCAGCGGGGCACAGTAGGTAAAAATCTCCTTTCGGAGAGGTCAGTTGACTGAAGATATGACATTTTACAACACGTACGCAATAAAGAGACATAGTCGCATCTAATGCTCATTATTTAATTACCTATTAATCCTATTATATTAAACACTAGCTGAGACCCGCGGTGTTACCCGCGGTACAACAAAAAACGGTTATTTTAATATTACAAACAGACACTTTAATTTTATTTATTTGTATAGATTATGTGGTTTTTATTATACCTACCTTCATAATTTAATTGCCTCTGACAAAAAATGTATACAGTATTTGTGGTTATATTTTTGACTGTTTGTTTACTGTGTGAATTTTTCTCACGTAAGTGTACAATTATACCTTTGTATTCAATAATGATATTCAAATTTAAATGCTTTTGGCCTCTGAGATAAAATAATTATTTGTTCATCAGTTCCTTATAGATTCATCACATATATTTTATTTAATATTATATCTTTTAACAAGAACAAAAGGAGGAAGTCCTTAATTCCATGGATATTTTATGGATTATACTAGCTTTTGCCCGCGGCTCCGCCCGCTTGTATGTCGGTTATCGCGGTAAAAAGTAGTCTATGTCCTTCTTCAAAAATCAAAGCATCTCCATACCAAATTTCATTGAAATTGGTGCAGGGGTTTGGTCGTCAAGTGGACCACAAAGCCAGAGTTACTTTCGAATTTATAATATTAGTATGGATATGGATAGAATGTAGTTTGAATTTTGCAACATCTTTCTCATTATTGCAACAATACTATAATTTTTTAAATGATTTGGCTCTACTCAAAAATTATTTCTCTTTAAAGTTGGGATATTAAGAGGATAAAGTTTATAACAATTTATCATGATTTCATTAATACTTTAAAAGTTGTAACTTAAGTTAGCTTTAGTATTATAAGCTTTATATGGTTTGAATTATACCTGATCGCCCCAAGGGATGTACAATTTCCATTTCAACATAATAGGAGTGACATACTCCACCCAGCCAAATGTTCGCATTCTTGTCAGGTTCATGAGCATCACACCAGAATTTAAACCTGAAACATATCAAATGAATTTGTATACATAATAAATAAATTAAACTATGATAATATGAAATATGGTTGGTCCATCGGTCCAGTGGTTAGTGCCCTGCCTGCGAAGCCAGAGGTTGCGAGTTTGATGCCCACCCGGAACAAATAATTGTACAACGAGAAATAACGACCGCCTCTATATATTATGTATAGTGTAGGACGCCCACAGGCCAGGTGGAGTTGCGAGTTGCGCAAAATGGCACCTCAATTTAGCTTTGCTAGTACAATCTCTGCTTAGTTTGATACTAGATGACGTTGTGTCAGATGTCCGAAGTATTCATTTATTTATTTAAGTAAAATCTGGACACAAGGGGGATAAAATAATCTCTAACTTACTAACCATATTTCCCATAAAATGGATGTTTGGCAAATCTGGGATACCAAGATACATTGGGATTATCATCTTCTAATGCCATTGCAGATATTTGTGAAGTATTAAAGTATGAGAAATAGTTCCACAACTTTTCCACGGGGCCCAGAAACAATGTATCCGTGTCCACATATATCATTGCATCTATATGAGGTAGTAGTTTCTGAAAATTTAAAGGAGATTCGTAAATTCGTGAGTTTAATTTTGCACTAGCACAAAGCAACAGACTGTGGTCTATGGTGTGCCTTAGAAGAGGCCTAAATCAAGCAGTTGATTGCAAGGGGTTGGTGATGTTGATACAGAAATACATCAAATGTCACAAAGTAAGTAAAGTTTAAAATCTATGAAAAATAAACTTACAGGAATGAATAATCTCTGAGCTGCACATTTGCTAAATAAATTCATCCAATCTGCTGCATGTTCTTCAGGAAAACTTACTTTGTGTAACTCAAAATCTAATTGGTAATTAGTTAACCTTCTTATTTTCGTTAAAGTTTCATTGAATCGTGGTCTTAAACTATCGTCAGCAAATATCACAAAGTGTATAGGAGCTCGACTAAACAATAGAGCAGACTTGACTACATTTAAAGACTCATTGAATCTCGAATCACAAACTACAAACGATAGAATAATTTTCTCCGTATCTTTATTCTCCTTACTAACAACTCTGTAAAGATGATGAGAGATGTTTGATTATATAAATCATATTTTCTATGAACTTTTCCAAAACATTCGTTCGAACAATAACTTACTTCAAGTCATTCGGCAGCAAATTTTGACCATGTTTCGTACTATTACTAACTTTAGAATATAAGTATACAATGGTTAAACTACTTAATATTAACAAAATTGTAACTTTAATATATGATTTTCTCATTATTACAGTGAATTTTAAATGTTTTCTTTCACTATCAGGCGCAAAGTCAAAACGCTTACCGATACAAATAAACACCGTGGAGCAGTGTTATCAGATGACAGTTTGTAAATTGTCAAAAACTACCCTTGAACATTTTTCTCGTAGATACTTAGAGCACGCAAAATATGCAGGGAGCGCTAAACGAGCGGAAAGCGTGATTGGAGTAGAGAGACTGAGTTTAGGTCAGTGTTGGCATTAATCGATTACTTAATTTGATTAAACCCTTGTGGATTCGTCATGTCTGTCTGTGTGTCCGCCACTTGTTTCCGAAACTATAAGAACTATAATGTTGAAACTTGGTAATTAGATGTATTCTGTGAACCGCATTAAGATTTTCACAAAAAATAGAAAAAACAATAAATTTTGGGGGTTCCCCATACGTATTGCCTATGGATGACCTATGGATAGGTCTTCAAAAATGTTACTGAGGTATCAAATTTCATTTTTTTCTAAACTGAATAGTTTGCTCGAGACACTTCCAAAGTGTCTAAAATGTGTGTTAGGTTAGGTTAGGAAGTTACAGGAGGGGGGGGGGGGTTGGCTGTAACTTCTAAAATAAGAGAATGAAAAGACAAAAAAAATGTATGCAGACTTCCACCGAAAATTGGTTTGAACGAGATCTAGTAAGTAGTTTTTTTAATACGTCATACTCGTAAATCGTAAACTGCAATGTACCTTTCATCATTCAATCAACACAAATATAAAAACAAATCAAAAAATTATATTATGTTACTCGCTGCTACGGAACCCTTCATGGACGAGTCCGACTTGCACTTGGTCGCTTTTGTTTTTATTTATGTATGTATATGTTATATAAAATTGTATATTACATATATACATATTATATATTACATATATAGTACACACAAATGTACATACACTATTTTTTCTCATTTTTTTAAGACTACTCCCGCACTAAGAATAAATCCTGTGTCGCGGGGGTATTTAAAAACATACATGAAACGGACACAAAGAACACCCAGACTCAGAACAACAATTTGTGGATCACACAAAGTGTTGTCCTACGTGGGATTTGAACCCATGACACTTGGCGAAGTAGGAAACCGCGTGGTGACCGTTAAACCACTAGGCCAAACGTGCAGTCATTTTACATAATATATGTATGTATGTTTGTGTGTACACCTAAAACTACCACTGTTTCCTGCATACAAATGTACATACATATTTAGGTTGCCTGGGAGAAATTACTGTTAGCAATAAAGCCGTCCATTGTACTTTATAATTAAGACAAAAAATTGACCACAAAATTTTGATTAGCTATGTAACTTTTTTAATTATTTAACCTTTTCAAACTTTATCTATTAATCATACATTTTTAATCGTGATTAACGATTACGATTAATAATCATAATCAGCAAAATTCTGATAACGATTAATTAATTTTAATCGCAATATTTGCAATTAACTTTTTAATCGTAATTTTTTATCGTTAATCAGATTAACTTTTTGCCAACACTAAGTTTAGATAGAGTCTATCTCTCTCACGATCACGCTTTCCGCTCGTTCAGCGCTCCTCCATATATTGTATAATACATCAAAAAATCTGAAATGTAACACAGACAACAAACCATCATCGTCATATTCTTCTTACCCTTCTCCCAATATAATTAAATTAATATACTAGGAAATAATAATTAAAACAAAACAAGATTTATGTATATATTATTTATGCTCTAAGGTGTAACCTACTATATTTACTTGTAAGGCCGTGTCATCAGGTCAGAAAAAATAAAAAGCGTGAAATTTGAAAATATTACATATGTCCAATGAGTAAAGAAAATATAAGGAGATGACCTATTCTACTATACGAACAATTCATTTTACAAATATATATAAGATCGACACATATATACAAAAAAGCATTTTGTCTCTTTTTAACTTATGTTTACCTTGGTGTGAAAAGAGAGATAAACATAGTTTAGTGAAGACTAATATTGGCAACACTTTTGAGTGACTTCATGCACTTGTCAATTCGTGCCCGGCGACGCCATTGTATGCACCAAGTTCTCAGGTAGATCTGCTGTCAAGCGGTTGTTGTTGGAAATTTTGTTTTTGTTTTCGTGCCAATTACGGCTTTAAATTGGTTTTTATTGTATCCAAGGCTTTGCCCTAGACATGAAAATCATGCCTTCGTGCTCCATTAAACAATTTGGTGCAAGAAAAAATAAGAATCATTGTACATTGACTCTTTACAGGTTAGTACAAAAATGCATTGAAATTGTTCAATATTTTACGATTTTGTTTATTGTATTGTATTAAACATATTCTTTTATAATTTCCGAAGACGTTTGTTAGTTTTTTGAGGTTCTCAATGGTATTATTTGCTTTGTTTCACTTTGATTTGTTTACATACGATTAAGGATAGTGATGGTAGAGTTAAAGTGTCGATACTTATATTATTAAAAAAAAATGTTAACATGGTGTTTTCTTCATCAGATTTCCTGTAAATGAAATTTTAAGAAAGAAATGGATCAAAATCATTGGTTTGTAAACTGTAAACCCTCAACATAAAATGTGGTATGTCTGCTCGATGCACTTCCATGAAACATCCTACAACAGAACTCTCGACGTGACGCGATTACGTGACTGCGCAGTGCCCTAACCTGAATGCGTGAATAAATGAATAAATATTACAACTATTTAAATCGTGTTTTATTTACACAATTTGTTATTTCGCTCAATGTCAACATAATATAAGTACTTTCTATGTTGATATCGGTATCCCAGAACCGTCGGAGCTACGAAAAAATAGGTAAACAACGATATACATTCTCGTTGGTTTGAATGCGGAGGTATTCTGTTCTTTCTTTAGTCTTGTTTCTGATATAACGGATAGGGCTGTTTTCATAGCCGATAATAAATGGTTTTAAAACAATAATTTGAGAAACCTCAGTTATTTTTGCAAGTTATTAAATATTTCAGGTAAATATCGATATCGACATTTCGAGTCACTCTACATAGGTACAACCCTAAAGGCAGCCATTTTATGCGCCAACTTCTTGTGTAGGTAGGCACGATAATTTTTGTATGCGTAGTCCATTTAATGTAGGTCGATGCCTATGTCACATTGACAATTTGACATTAGCAATTTAGCAATACAGCTGGTTGGTTGTTTTGAATTACGTTGTTTTATTAAATTCGTGTTCGTTGACTCTAACCAGGCTTTCATTCACACGTGAGAAAGAGATTAATAAAGTAAGTACGTAAACTGTACCTTTCACTAGAATAAGCTGTTAATGTTTACTTATGAACTAAAATATACTGCATGGTCTGCATACACTGAGGGAAACTTGCAAGGTATTCGATTTATACTTGAAAAAAATTTGATCAGTACCGTTTCTAATTTACTTGTAGTAAATGTAATGTTTGGATAGAAATAGTAATTTCAGCTGCTATATTTGCTACAATGTAATAAATCAGTACTTTTGTTTTTCAT
The DNA here is from genome assembly GCA_949125395.1 of Diaphora mendica. Classification (NCBI taxonomy): domain Eukaryota; kingdom Metazoa; phylum Arthropoda; class Insecta; order Lepidoptera; family Erebidae; genus Diaphora; species Diaphora mendica. The sequence continues at coordinate 15,392,415 of OX421328.1, forward strand.
TCAGTATAAAAATCAACAAAGATGAGCGTTAAACAGGAAGATCAACTTAAAGAGAAAATTTTAAATGTGGCCAGAAAAAATCCAAAAGGAATATCACATAAAGATATCACAGCGGCTATACCGGACATAGTGTCTGCTGAGCTAGTTACAGCAATTAACGAATTATTACAACAAGAATACTTTGATTTATTTAATCAAAATGGGGTACTGTTATACAGGTATTTTTTTGTTATAATAAATAAATATATATATTTTTTTTATTGAATATGGGGCAAACAAGCAGACGTATCGCCTGATGGTAAGCGATTGTATGTACGCAAGTATGTTGCCGGCCTTTTAAGAAGGAGTACGCTCTTTTCTTGAAGGTTTGGAGGTCGTATTCTATTTATATGTATTGTCTGTGAATATGACCACTACTCTTGGATTCTGTTCATGTTTTCCACCAGGTAGAGTTGAGTCACTTTGGCAAGGCTCAAATATAAAAAAAAAAACTTGTTTTTCATGTTAAGAATAAAATTTTTTTAGGTTAAAAACTCAAGTAAACAAACAAGCAGTTAAGGGTGCAGATAATGAAGAAAAAGTTGTATTCAATCTAATAGAAGAGGCTGGAAATAAAGGAATATGGATTCGTGAAATCAGAATAAAATCAAACTTAGCTAATACACAGCTAACAAAAGTCCTCAAAAGTCTTGAGAGCAAGAAACTAATTAAAGCTGTGAAATGTGTTAATGTTAGTATTTAAAGGTTTTCTTGATATCACACAGTACTTATAAATCCCATTGTCTCATTGATTAGTACCTAACTAAAAGTGTTAACCAAAATCAGTCCAGCTGTTCCAGAGGTTGGCAGGAACAAACAGATTTTTTGATGTCAGTATTGTATTTACTTTCATGTGCACTTGGTGAAAAATTGAGAATTCAAAATTTGTGTAAATTGATAGTGTATTCAAATTATGTATCACTAGCTGTTGCCCGCGGCGCCGCCTGCGTGTATGTCGGTTATCGCTGCAAATAGTAGCCTATGTGTTATTCTGGTGTATAAGCTATATTACTGTAAAGTTTCATCCAAATCCTTTTGAGTAGTTTTTGCGTGAAGAAGTAACAAACATACACACAAACTTTCGCCTTTATTATATTAGTGTGATTAATTATCTTTTTACTTATCCATGTGGGGGTGGGTGGGTGTGGTGGATGAAGAACATCGTGTCATCACCATCCCTTGCGTGTCATAAGTGAGCCAACTAAGGCACTAAATTAGCCAGGATTTGGGCTCGCTGTTGAACAGCACTACAGAGAGGAGGAAAACTTATATACAAACCCTTGGAGATACCATCCTGTTTGGAGAAGCCTGTTGATGACTTATTTAGTCATTGAAATTGTAGACTATGTATTGACACCTCAGCAGTGTTGCAACATTATAGTCAACAAAAAGTGTCATTGTGTGACAGATGTAGGAAAAAAAAAATTACCGAGTATAACAAGCTCAATATAATTCAATTTATGTTTTCAGGCTTCTAAGAAAAAAGTATACATGCTCTACAATCTAGAACCCGATAGATCTATCTCTGGTGGTGCATGGTATCAAGATCAAGATTTTGAATCTGAATTTGTAGATATATTAAATGTCCAATGCTTAAGGTTTTTAAACCAACGATCAGATAAGATTAAAAACAACCCACGAGGACCAATTGTTGGTAGAACACAATCTTATGCTACTGCAGCTGAGGTCCAGAAATACATTACAGATCTAGGAATAAGTAAGGTAGGTCTTTGATTTTTACATTTCTTTATTATTTAATATCTAAAGGCTACTTTGTCACCATTATCCTACACTACACATTAATAACTAAACATTATAGCAAGAAATAATATAGTTATATACCTTAATGTATATGCATAGTGAGTCCTACACATCTGTATTTCATACAATTTGCACTTCATATAAATTGTTTATTTTTTAAAGCCTCTGCTCCATGCTCCAATTTTTCTTTTTCTTAATATACAAATTAAGTTGAATCTATCCAGTAAAAGCCAGCTTACTAATTCCTTTCAATTAGCAATTTCTAAAGTAACTTCATGCTTGCTTGATCATGTTCATTTAGACATACATGTATGTATTCTTTATTTCACTTTGATCAGTGTAAAAATTGTACAATTTACATATTATTTTCAGGTACAACTGGATGTTGAAGATGTAATCACAATATTAAATACTTTAGTTTATGATGGTAAAGCTGAAAGTAGTGTGTACCCAGATGGCAGCAAAGTATATCGGTCTATAGACCCTCTCATACCGGCACCGGGACTAGTTCAAGTGCCATGTGGAGTCTGCCCCCTTATACACAAATGTTCTACGGCAGGGCTGATAACACCGCAAGAGTGCACATATATGACAGAATGGCTTGAGTAATAAAATATTTAAAATAATACTCTTTGTTAACTTATTTTTTAATATATTTTTTAACAGCTGAAACTCTTAATTCTACTAAACATTTCTAAAAAAAAACAATGTAAAAATTATGTAGACTAACAAAAACACAGTAAACACAGCTGAACGTTGTTGATATCCTGGGATACTTGAACATACAAAGCTCAACAAAGTTTTAATGTTCCAAAGTCCAAAGTTTAAGCTTCAGCTTGCTGACTCGCTCTGCTATGTTGGTAACTTTAGTTCGTCTACGGATCTCCTCATTTTTGATTCAATCACGTAGAGAGACTCCAAGCATAGCCCGTTCCATAGCTCACTGCGTGTTTGGATTGCAAGCACAGAAATACACCAATATTTTCAGCATCATACGTAACTTAACCCTGTTAGATAAAACTATGTTACAAAATTTTTTTTGTGTCCAATGAATTTAAAGCTGTAAAAATAATTGCAATAACTACTGCATGGTTTCAAGCAATACAGTTGATGGTTATAAAGAGATTATTCAAAATAACATTTCACATCTAAACATTAAACAATATATACAGTTATCACAGATTTCAAAATAAACTTCTGAAGTTATTTTCTATGTTGACCAGTGCTGAAGTTAAAATAGCAGACTCCCGCATGTGCGTCTGTTGCTTTCCTTCGGTAATTGCTTCTTCCTTCCTTAGATCTCCATTGTTATTATGAGGAAATAGCGAACTAAATGCATCCATCTGTATATAGTTGAGTGATTGTAATATAACCCCATTATTTGGGTATGGTGTTGAGGTAACAATAATATTATCATGTCTGTCATGGGTCATTTCTGATATCTTGGGATCACAGAAAGTAGGTGGTTTAGGTGGTGGTGGCATTGGTTTTGGTAGAGATGGCTCCTTAATTGTGGGGGCAGGCACTGTTGGTTTCTTGCCACCTAAAATTAAATATTCATAAATTATTACAAGAAAACTAATAATGCCTGAGACAGTCAATAGTTAAACTTACTGATTGAATAAATGATTCTTTCCATTTCCTTCAACTGTGTCTGTTGTTGTTGAACAGTAAAGTAAAGATCAGTGATAGTTGTCATAATATGCTTCATTTCATCTTCTCTCTTGGCTTCCTTTGCACTTTCTTTATTAGCCTGCCTAAAACAAATAGATTTTAGTTTATTAATATTTGGTTATCAAGCAGGCAGATGTATAACACTATGCCTTCAATTGGCTTCTGCCTTTTTTATTTTTATTATATATTGCTTATGCGAAAAATATACAGTTAGAAGATGGCCAGTTACTAACAAATACTTACAATAATATAAATTAGCAAGTTAGTTACCTGTTATATTCAAACAATAATATAGTAGCAGCTACAGTGAAAATCAATGTTTCCCCCAGTAAATTTGCACCAAGATCAATAGCCATTTCCTGACTAAGTACTGGAATATTTACAGGTTTACCCAGATTTAAAATCCACATTTTAGCCTTTACTTCGCACCAATTATAAACTGTAAATAGGTACATAAATTACAATATTTTCTAGTACGAATAATTTGTCAATGAGAAATTGTTCTAAACACAAATATGTAGTTCAATTTCATTTATGTAATAGAATTATTACTCACACTGAGCTGGAGGCATACAAACGTAGGTCCTAAAAAAGGGGTGACTTTTTGCTCTTTCCTTGGCAGCATTAGCGATGGGTTTGCTAACCTGTCTTATTAATAAAGCACCTAATTTTGCAATAGGAAATGCCCCCACAACCATTGTTTATAGAATTAAATACTCCGTGAGACCAAATTTCAGAAGAGTAGTTACAGGTATTCATTCAAGGCTAAAAACATCACGTCCGATCACAGAACACATTTACTCAGAGAGAAACGTCAGATAAATCACAGAGTACATACAACAGATATTGTGGCCCAATAGATAAACCGATTTTACCGCAAATCAAAACAATAAGTATTGCAGATTAAAGTAGATTCTCGTTTTTAACCGACTTCTCAATTTCATCGGTATTTTTTTTATTTTTTTATATATGTACACTGATTCACTGATTACTCCACAGCCACAGACGTATTAAGAGAAATATAGCGTTCGTTTTATTCAATACTAGCTGTTGCCCGCGTCTCCGCCCGCGTATATGTCGGTTATCGCGGCAAATAGTAGCCTTTGTGTTATCCTGATGTATAAACTATATCACTGTAAAGTTTCATCCAAATCCGTTCAGTAGTTTTTGCGTGAAGAAGTAACAAACATACACACTAACTGTCGCCTTTATATATTAGTGTGATTAGCGTTCGTCTTGAAATATAGCGAGTGTGGTACATTACATTTGGCTTGGCACCGAATTCAAACCTATGAATAGGTAGCACATAAAAATTAAGTTATTTTTTACTTTTTACTTTTGAAGTCGGTTTTTTTAAACGAAGTTTTTTTTTGAATATTTAAATTATGGAATTTTTATCAATATTATTTCAATTAATGTCTTTATATGTTTCTTCCAAGCAACATTATATGTACCTACCTAATGTGTTATTTATTAACTGTTAGAAATTGAACGTCATTATAATGGCAACATTTTTGATTGTCATTTTTTTTCTTGTTTGACGTTTTGACGTTGACAAGATAGAACAGACGCTTTGAACGGTCGAGCTGGGCTTCGTTGAAAAAGTGCCGTTTAATGAAAATTTATCTAATTGTCTTCAGATTCGGTTTTTTAGTTGGTTACCGTTATGATTAGTCTGGTTTGGACTCGCGAGTTTTAGTAGTCACGTCACTTAGGCGCGATCCGCGATAGTTAAACGAGTGTATTGTAATTCGAATACCTTGGAGGCTGTACAGCACCTTAGGAATCATGAATGTGTAACGACGCAGAGAGAATACCAAAGGGATCCTTTGGGCGCCGAGAACAAGGAATCTACACATCTTCAGTAAGTGCTTGATTACATTAGTTTAGAATAAGAACACGGTGAAAACGCCGTCAGTTCAATGCTCTCTCCAGTGACATAGTTAGCGATTGAATGACTTATTCATGGGCCCTAAGACATTGCAAATTTCACAAGGTGATCGCTGAATTGGCGAGAGAATTGAACATTTGGTAGGCAAAAGCGCGGTTAACCTCTGAGCTGTGAGCACTAAGAAGTGCTTCAGAAGGTGATACCTCGTTGTTAGGTAGGTAACTATACTGTTCCACTGTCCACATATCTTTGATTCCACTGATATAGTTATTTAAAATAGTATTTAAAACAATTTATTAGCATAATGATTAAATGTAGGTAGGTCACACATTTAATTATTGGTTGAATTGTAAAACTTAATATTAAATATTAATTGTTTGGGACATTTGGTCCAATATATTAGTCTAATACAATTCGATTTTGCTAGCCCACAGACATTGTTACTAGAATAATATTGTTTAGTGAAACTTAAATTCAATTATTTTGAGTAACTGGGCATTGATAAAGCGAAACTTGTAGGTAGATATATATCTGAGATTAAGTGAGTGCACAAGCACTTAATAGTTTTATATAATACATAAAATATTGTAACTTGTAAGTAACGTTCTGCGCTATGTCATTGTCATTGTAGCGGGCTAAGATTAGCACGGAATTGAGATGGTTTACATCGGTTCAAGGCCTCCTAGGCCGACCAGATAGACAAGATGCACTGTTGGCTCGAGCTTTGGATGCGCCAGCCCGGCTGGAGGTTATGATGGAAGCGCTTACCAAGGTCGAGGCCCTTGAAGAGGAGAAGGTCAGCGATCAGATAAGGTCCGCGATGGAGACTGATGTTGACCAGTGCCTCTCAATTGCTGATGACATTCAGCAGCGCATAGCAGAAATAAAGCGCCAGCGCAGAACTGGCTGTGATGAAGAAGCTGTGGAAGGCCCACACTCTCGCGGGGTTGTATCAAAACTGCCTCAGATACAATTACCCAGTTTTGATGGAGAGCTCGGTGAGTGGGTCAGCTTCATCAATTTATTTGACAGTTTGGTCCACTTAAGGGAGGATTTACCTAAAGCATATAAGATGGCACAACTGATGTCAGCTTTGAAGGGAGAGCCTAGGGAACTGGTAGCCCATTTGACGGTGACTGAGGACAATTATGAGATTGCCCATTCCGGGACCCCCGCTAGGAAATTGCAGCCCAATCAAATTTTGGTCCTTAACCGGAGGCTATAGTCTTGCCCACTGCTTCCGTGTGTGTTTGGGGTTTGAATGGCAAGTCAACACACGTTCGCGCCCCGTTGGATTCAGGTGCCCAGGGCTGTATTATGTCGAACGAATTGGCGATTTGGTTGGACTTGACAATTACTAAGTATAATAGGAACATTCAAGGCGTGGGGAATGTTGCGGTAAGGAACATCGTTGGGCAAACGACGATTACGTTCTCCTCACGTTTTGACACAATGCGTAGGACATCCGCCCCGGTACTAGTGATGACTGATGTGATGGGACGACACCCTCAGGTGAGGTTGAATTCGTCTGTTCGACTCCTGACATCAGATCTGAAACTGGCGGATCCCGATTTCGACACCCCAGGTACGGTTGACGTGCTACTGGGAGTAGACGTTCTGGGTAAGTTTTTGCTGTCGGATCGGCGAGTCTTGCAGCATGATCGACACGCTGACTTGGAGACATGTGCCAGGAGAATTGAACCCGTCGGATTGTGCATCCAGGGGATGCCGGGCCCCTGAGTTAGTTAACCATCAGTTATGGTGGGGCCCTCCTTGGCTGGCAAGGAAGGAATCGGATTGGCCCCTTAACAACGCGAAGTTGTCTATGGACTGTGGTCTAATAGCAGCCGTGTATGTGACCCAGGAGGTCCAGGAGACTGACGCGAGTTTCTTGCTTGAGCGGTATAGCTCTCTTGGTAAATTGATCAATGTCAATTGTTGGATAAGGAGATTCGTTCGGAATTGTCGCACTCCCCGCGAACAGCGAACGCTAAGCCCAATTCTGTCACCGGCAGAGCGAAATGAGTCACTTCTGAATTTGATCCGGTTGGTACAGTCTTCGAACTTTAGAGCAGAATTGGAGAGTCTACGAACTGGGCGTTCGAAATTGAAGGGTGCTGTCGCGCGTCTCAACCCGTTTATAGATTCGGCCGGGTTGCTTCGGGTAGGAGGAAGATTGCACAATGCGAATCTGCCGTATTCGGCTCATCACCCCCTACTGTTCCCCAAGGGAGGGCAGTTGGTTGAGTTGTTGGTGACTGATTGGCATGTTAAAAACGCTCATGCAGGTTGTAACGCCTTGTTAGCTACACTCCAGAGGGAGTTTTGGATTTTGTCTGGGCGTCGTACCATACGGAACATCGTGTTTCGGTGCATGCCTTGTTATCGGAGCAAGGCTGCCACGATGCAGCCTCACATGGGGTATATGCCCCCTGATCGGGTGAATGAGGCTAGGCCATGGGCTGGTGTTGGTACAGACTTTGCGGGCCCATTCTCAGTGAAAAGCGGCTGCGGAACGCGAAACAGTACAAGGCGTACCTTTGTGTTCGTCTATTTATCCACCAAGGCGGTGCATCTCGAGCTCGTTGCTGACCTCACGACGGAAGCTTTTATAGCGTGCTTGGACAGATTCGTTTCCCGTAGGGGACTGCCAGCACTGATTCGTTCCGATAACGGAACCAACTTCGTAGGTGCAGAACGATACTTACGAGATGTAGTTAAGTTTTTAAATGAAAACAAAGTGGATATTGGAACAGGGTCCACAAGGTCTCCCGTCAGGGTATACAATGGACCTTCAGTCCACCAGGTTGCTTCCACTGGGGCGGGATTTTTGAAGCCGTAGTTAAGTCAGCTAAGACGCATTTAGGGCGTATTGTAGGTCAGACCGCGCTGACATTTGAGGAACTCGCGACGTTGTTTTGTAAGATCGAAGCCGTTCTCAACTCGCGACCGTTGTGTCCGCTCAGCTCGGATCCAAATGACCTGGAGGCGTTGACTCCATGCCATTTCTTAATTGGTCAGCCACTTAACGCGCTGCCCGAACACCCGTACGAAGGTGTGAAATTGTTTCGGTTGTCTCGGTATCAGATGTTGCAGCAGTTTTCACAGAATTTTTGGAAACGATGGTCTCTAGAGTATCTGCACATTCTGCAACAGCGCCTTAAGTGGACTGACAAAACAAGTCCCCCTAATGTTGGTGACCTCGTGCTGGTTAAGGATGCTAACCTACCGCCACTGCGTTGGCGCCGGGGGCGCATTGTTAACTTGTTCCATGGTAAGGATGGGACCCCCCGGTCCTCAGAGGTTCTTGTTGGGGACTCAGTTATCAAACGAGCGGTAGCAACGTTATCTCGCCTGCCTGTAGATTAGGGAACAGGTACGGACCTGTTCGGGCGGGTGACTGTTAGAAATTGAACGTCATTATAATGGCAACATTTTTGATTGTCTTTTTTTTTTTCTTGTTTGACGCATTGACGTTGACAAGATAGAACTTAGAGACGCTTTGAACGGTCGAGCTGGGCTTCGTTGAAAAAGTGCCGTTTAATGAAAATTTAGCTAATTGTCTTCAGATTCGGTTTTTTAGTTGGTTACCGTTATGATTGGTCTGGTTTGGACTGGCGAGTTTTAGTAGTCACATCACTTAGGCGCGATCTGCGATAGTTAAACGAGTGTATTGTAATTCGAATACCTTGGAGGCTGTACAGTACCTTAGGAGTCATGAATGTGTAACGACGCAGAGAGAATACCAAAGGGATCCCTTGGGCGCCGAGAACAAGGAATCTACACATCTTCAGTAAGTGCTTGATTACATTAGTTTAGAATAAGAACACGGTGAAAATGCCGTCAGTTCAATGCTCTCTCCAGTGACATAGTTAGCGATTGAATGACTTATTCATGGGCCCTAAGACATTGCAAATTTCACAAGGTGATCGCTGCATTGGCGAGAGAATTGAAAATTAACATTTATAACTTATTGACATCCGTTACGCCCCGTTCGCAAAGGCGTATTTTTTACGTCGCGTGTTGGGCGTGTGAACAGGTGAACACACAGAACAAAAAATATGGGTAGAAATGTTATGTAGGCGGGGCAGGCGCGCCGCGAAATAAGTCCAAATACCTCTATTTTGTTTGCTGGCATTAAGGGGCGCGTCCCTAAAAACGCGCGAAAAGGCACTTGCAGTTTTGCAAAACACAAACAACTCAATTCATTATTTGACACAAAAAAAAAACTCAGTAGTTTAATAAATCAGTCTACCAATCTACCGAGTGACATTTATAAAACAATTCTTTATTTTTGTGAAAAAAAGCCTTAACAAAGATCAAAATCATCGAAATCGACCTTTTTAATTAGCACACTCTGTCCTATTTCGTGCTCTATTTTAAATGTTTTTTTCTTATTTCGCGAGAAAAAAGTATGGAGAAAAGATTTACAGTTTTAGTTTTTTATTAATTCTCACCAAAAAGCCATAATCGAAGGCTAAACATCATTAATTTTTAGCGACAAAAGTTCCATACATTTTAGTACGTAGATATTGTCTCCCGTAAATTGCAATAAATACCTAAGTCAAAAACAGACAACAGTAAAAAACACTACACACTTACTGTAACAGACAGTCTCCAAGCTGCAAGAGCGTGGTTAAAAAATTAAATTCCCGAGAGGCAGTACAAAATGCCTTTGAAGAGTTTGTTGCCTCCCGTCCAGCTGATTTTTACAAGAAGGGCGTCATTAAACTGCCAATGCGTTGGCAAAGATGCGTCGATTGCATGGGTGATTAATTTGAATAACAGAAATAAAAAAGTTTGAAAAAATAAGTACTTTCACTTATTGCATACAAAACGGCATTTTTCATAGGTAAAGACCTATTATTACATTTATAACCTCAGCAGCATCCGTTGAATGTAAGGCCATAGTATCCAAGAGTGCATCAGATCTTGTAGCTTTTTTGGCTGAGGTAACCTCATCCGTACCAAGCTTTAGCAGTGTTTGATTGGCAAGGTCTGACGGAAAGATTTTTTTTACATCGGTACAAAAATTATTAACTTCGTCCAGTGATTCGGTGACTGTGGCTTTTAACTTCATTAATTCTGTAGATGTTGGTACATCAGGTTTGTTCATGTTAAATAGATATTTTATTGTATTCCAAGTTTCCTTTATATTGCCTTTATTTGTATTGAGTTTTTCGGTATAATAGTTCTTTTTTAACCGACTTCCAAAAAGGAGGAGGTTCTATGTTCCACAGTATGTATTTTTTTTTTAATGTATTATCACCGATTACTCCGTCAATTGTGGACCGATTTTGAAAATTCTTTTTGTATTCGAAAGGGTATACTCCCGAGGTGGTCCTATTGCCACCATATCAGGATCTGATGATGGAATCCTAGGGAAATCAAGAGAAACCCTCAATTTTTATAGGCACATCCTATGTTTTTCGTATATTTTCTGAAGTTACACCGGTATTTGCGTCTGGTAGTCATAATTTTATGATGATGAGCTGATGATGTAAGGCACAACTCCTTAACGGTTAAGAGTTGGAGGATAAATATTTAAATATCATATGTATATAGTTACCTTTAATCGTATTCTTTCAAATATTTAGGTAAGCTGATGATGGAAATGAAATGAAATCATTTATTCTGCAATTAGGTTACATGAACACTTTTGCAAGTTAAACTTTTTTTGAGCAGATGAGTTCGGCCTTTCCTAACTGGACTAGCCCTGAGAAGAAAGGACGAAACAAACTCAGGGATCACCGTCTCTTTTAAAGTCCAGACAATATGCAAAAGACATTATTTCAATAAAAGAAATGCGATAATTACAATTTGAGTCACAATTACAATAATCAGTAAAGATAATAATTTTAAAAAAATGACAACAATAGCTATAATTTAAAATGAATTTGTTTCAAACTATAAATTATCGTCACATCAAAATAAATTTAAACATTCAAAATAAACAGCATGTGCAGAATGGGCAGCTCAATCCCAGGCGGTTTTATCATCAAGATATTCTGCTATGGTGTAATACCCCTTTGCGGATAACTTAGATTTTATGGTATTCTTAAATTTCTTTAATGGCAAATTCCTAATATCTTTTTTTTTTTTTTTTTATGTTTGGTCCGCCAAAATGACTCTACTCTGCCTGATGGAAAGCATAAGAAGAATCCAAGAGTGGTGGTCACCATACTCATTGCGAATGCAGACAATGCAGTATGGAGACCCACACTATGGCGGCCTAGTGATGCTGCTGCATCTTTTAGTCTAGTCAACAAGTATGGTACTTGTTGACTAGACTAATTGGGCCTCCGGTCTCGCACTCACCAACGAAACACGACAGCACGAACGCTGTCATTTTACGTTGATTTTCTGTGCGAGGGTAGTACCGCCCCGGTCGAGCCGGCCCATTCGTGCTGAAATCAGCGTGGCTCTACTACCTTTTAGTAGTAGAGCCACGCTACTACTTAATTAAAAAAAAACAATAGGGAGTTTATTGTAAAAGCGTATACATTGGCCCATGAACGAGTTGCCTACTCTGTGGAGACGAGTGACGTGAACACTAAGATCATGTTTGTTTCTGGTATTTACCGAATGAACATCACTGATTTTAGAAAACTTTGATATATTTTTTTGAACATAAACTAAATTTTCGTATTTAAATTGTGAAGATACAGTCAGAATATTTATCTCTTTAAATTTGGAACGGAGAGAAACTCGAGGGCCTAATTTATAAATGGCTCGTACGGTACGGCGCGTTTTTGTAAAACAAATATGGCATTAATATCTGCACAGTTACCCCAGAGTAGGATACCGTAACTCATTATGCTATGAAAGTAACTGAAGTAAACTATTCTAGCTGTATGAACATCAGTTAAATGTCGAATCTTTTTTACAGCAAAAGCCGCTGAGCTTAGCCTACCGGATAGTTTTTCTATTTGGGGACCCCATTGTAACTTAGCATCAATAGTAATACCTAAAAATACAGTTGATTCTACAGGATCTAACTCTAGTCCATTCAATCGAACATTGGTTATAACATGCCTAACGTTTGGTGTAGAGAATTTAATGAATATAGTTTTCTTCTCATTAAGGAGAAGGTTATTTGTATTAAACCAATGTACCACTTTCAAGAGTGCACTGTTGACTTCAGTAAAACTGTCAAGTTGGCGCCTAACTTTAAAAATTAACGATGTGTCATCCGCGAACAATACAATCTCATGACTTACATAATAAGCTAGATCATTTATATATATGAGAAACAGAAATCGCCCTAGAATAGAACCCTGTGGGACGCCCATTGTTACCGGGGATCCCGAAGATGTTTTACCATTAATATCAACTTTTTGAACTCGCTTATTCAAATACGACGTTAGAATATTTAGAGCATTATTCATTATTCCGTAGTGCTGTAGCTTCCTGATGAGTGTGGGATGATGGACACAATCGAAAGCCTTAGACAAGTCACAGAAAATACCAAACGCATCCTGTGAATCCTCCCAGGCGCCATATATGTGTTTAAGCAATTCCACGCCCGCGTCCGTAGTTGAACGACCTTTAGTAAAACCAAATTGCTTTTGATGAAGCAAGTTGTGCTTAATAAAATGTTGTAACATTTGGTTTAAAAGTAATTTTTCAAAAATTTTACTTAATGTTGGAAGTATCACACCGGTTTACACTATTTTCTAATAAAAAACAAGCAGAGGAAGAGGATGACGAAAGAGTTTTGGTTGTTCGAATAGGAATGTTGGTAAAAAAATGTTCAAACTCAGTCGCAACCTCCACATCCGCTTTTATATCTACATTTTTAATTTTTAAAAATTTGAATGTGGAAGGTACAACTCCTCAACGGTTAGGAGTTGTAGGATAATTCTTTCAATTTCATACGTGTCTAAAGACCTTCAGTCGTATACTTTCAAGTTATTTAGGTGAGCTGATGATAGAAGGTTAAACTCTTCAACGTTTAGGGATTAGAGGATGATTTTAATATTACACGTACGTATAGTTAATTAATTAATTAATTAGGTACCTAGCACACATTATAATACTACTATTTAAATGAATAAAGAATTAGGTATAGGCAAAAAAAAGAACCAGTTTATTTTACGCTTTTAAGTGCTTTTTTGGCAGAGAGTTTTCGTTAGATGTTTTTTGGAAGTCGTTTTTTTTTATAAATAGTTATTTGTTAAACAAGAGTGCAAAGTTGCTTTTTAACCGCGTGCTCAATTTTGATGATCGAGCAAGCGAAGGATTCTAAAATTGAATCACGAGTGTAGCGAGTAAATAGGTTTAATGATGTTTTGAATTCACAAACTTAGTGCACCCGAGCGATGTTCTAAATTCAATTTACTTTATTCTCTAGAGGATAATTATAAAAAAAAAAAACCGACTTCCAAAAACATCCAACGAAAACTCTCTGTCAAAAAACACTTAAAAGCGTAAAATAAACTGGTTCTTCATAAATTGCCTATACCTAATTCTTTATTCATTTAAATAGTAGTATTATAATGGGTGCTAGGTACCTTAAATCTGTTTGAAGTCGGTGCCAAGTGACTATCGCTTAGACTTTTGTAATTGTTCGTTTGTATTCTTTTTGGCTTAGCACCGACTTCAAACAGATTTTAGGTACCTAGCACCCATTATAATACTACTATTTAAATGAATAAAGAATTAGGTATAGGCAATTTATGAAGAACCAGTTTATTTTACGCTTTTAAGTGTTTTTTGACAGAGAGTTTTCGTTGGATGTTTTTGGAAGTCGGTTTTTTTTATTTTTATTAAAAGTTTTTATTTTACAGTTTTTAGTGCAAACAATCGTAGGTAAGTAGTAAGTTGAATTATTTCATCAAATTTCATCATCAAGAATACAAATTAAGGTACGTGTAATATTAAAATCATCATCTAATCCCTAACTGTTGAAGAGTTTAATCTTCTATCATCAGCTCACCTAAATAGCTTGAAAGTATACGACTGAAGGTCTTTAGATACGTATGAAATTGAAAGAATTATTCTCCAACTCCTAACCGTTGAGGAGTTGTACCTTCCACCTTCCATCATCAGCTTACCTAAATAATTTGTAAGAATACGACTAAAGGTAATTTATATACATATGATTTTTAAAGATTTATCCTCCAACTCCTAACCGTTAAGGAGTGGTACCTTACATCATCAGCTCATCATCATAAAATAATGACTACCAGACGCAAATACCGGTGTAACTTCAGAAAATATACGAAAAACATAGTATGTGCCTATAAAAAATGAGGGTTTCCCTCGATTTCCCTGGGATCACATCATCAGATCCTGATATGCTGGCAATGGGACCACCACGGAAGCATACCCTGTCGAATACAAAAAAAATTTTCAAAATCGGTCCACAACTGACGGAGTAATCAGGTAACATACATAAAAAAAAAAAAAATACATACAGTGGAACATAGAACCTCCTCCTTTTTGGAAGTCGGTTAAAAACGGCTTTTACACTCAGACATCGAAGGGCAAAAATACTCTTTACGAGCTGGTGGGATGAAAAAGTTTTTTAAATGTTTAAGTAGTTTTTTAAAGTGTTTCTGTAGTTTAAATATTGGTTCAAAAATACCGGATTGTCTGGATTTTTCTTTACAGCCTTATGCATCTTATCTCTTTTCTTTATAGATTTTACTATCCCTACTGTAATCCACGGTTTTAATGGTCTGATACGCTTATGAATTTTTCTAACTGTTGTATTGGCATCTATGATTTTTCCTAATTTTGTTATAATTATTTTAGCAGCTTCATTCGCATCTGGAGTCGAGTACAGATCGTACCACTTTTCCTTCTCCAAAAACTGATTTATACCATCCATATTAATATCAATGTTGGTAAGAGATACTTTCTTCTTTTGTGTGCATGTGTAGCCCATGTGCAATAGGATACCTAGGCGAATGATCAGTCAGTTCGTCAAAAACAAAAGTTTTTGTTTTATAAGTTGTTTTAACCATAAAATGGTCCAATAATGAACTTTGTCTAGTAGGACAATTTATTCCTTGCTTTAGACCATAACTAGTCATCAGCTCAAGAAAAGTTAAAGAATTACTATTAAGATTATTGGGCATGATATCCAGATTTAAGTCGCCTGTCAATATCAATGCTTTATATTTGTTGCAGGTACTTAAGATACTCTCTAGAGTTTATATAACTAAGTCGATTCCTAAAACTTGGTGGACGATAAGTACAGACAACACAAATCCCACTCCCAACACCAACAACAATACAATTTCCTTCTGAACAATTTGGTTCAAACGAAGTAGTTTTATACACATCCCTCACATATACGACAACTCCATCACTTTTATTTAGAGAGATTTTCGTTCTAAACATTTTATAATTATTTAAAGTTGGTGGTGAGGAATGTGCGTTCATCCAGCACTCTGTTAATACTATGACGTCAATTATCTTGCTAAACTTAGCGAGATATAGACTAAGCATATCAAAGTTTGCGTTCAAACTTCGTAATCTTCGTATATTCACTGTCAATATTAGGAAGGAATTACCGCCCAAACCGCACGTCAATTTCGTGTAGTCCGTAGGATCACTCAAGGAATATATGTGAACTTGAACTCGCGGGCCGGGTTTCCGCAACTCGACGACTTTGATGCGCCTATTTTGCGTAGTGGGTCGGCACTAGTGGTGCCATCCCAGTTCCTCCAGGAAGCCTAGCAGACCCCTGGCGTTGCCGACGACCTCCTGAAGCGACCTCGGCGATCCAAGGTGTTTCGCCCGGTATTCTGCCACCCCAGAACATGCCAAGATGACATGGGCGGCTGTTTCCTCTTCCTCCATGCATGCTCTGCACAGAGGGCTGTCCGTTACACCTAGAGTAAAAAGATGTTTGTTTAATAGTGCATGACCAGTCATTGCTCCGATTAGAAGTCGAAGCGGCGGCCTCTTAAGTTGTTTCAGCTTCCGTGACAATCCGGGGTTGATCGTCGGGAGGGCCTCCTTGGTCTGCCTGCAGGTACAAAGGTTGGACCAATATAACTGGTGTTCTATCTTGGTGTTCTGTTGCAGTGTCCGTCGTAGCCAAGCAGCTGGCAAGGGCAATATTGGTTCTGGGCCGACTGCCCTTGTCTCCGATCCGCTCCTTGCTAGTGCATCAGCTGCGTCGTTTCCGCGTGAGTTGCGTCCTTTGATCCACTGGAGAGTTATACTATTTGTAGTACTTACCTCTGTCAGGGCTCTGTGGCATTGGATCAGCCCTGAGGTAGTCGTGTGACTTTGTAGAGCTTGTAAGACTGATCGGCTGTCGGAAAGTATGTGGATGGGGTATTCCGTTACCTTTCTGGAGATGATCGCATGTGCTGCCATTATTATACCCATGCACTCTGCCTGGAAGACTGTGTTGTGGGCTCCTAATGGTGTCGAGATGTGTATGTTCAGGTCCTCAGAGAATGCTCCTGAGCCAGTGCCTGACCTTGTTTTGGATCCGTTGGTGAAGATTCTTAACTCCCTTGGGTTAAGTCCTTCTTGGGGATCCTCGTACAGTTGTATCTTGTACTTTTTGTCGAAGACGAATTGCCTGGGTACTGTATCAGTTACCGCTTCCATGAGTGGTTCCTTACCTATGGCCTCATAGAGGATTCCGGTGTGTGGTACCCTAGGCGGTCTCCAGAGATTTTGTTTCTTTAGCCGCATTGCTGCAGCTAGAGCCTCCTGCCTTATAAAGAGGTGGAGTGGTGGAAGACCTATAATGGCTTCCAGAGCCGCAGTCGGTGTAGTCCTCATACAGCCCGTGGCCGCCAGACAGACCAATCTCTGGAGTCGTTGTAGTTTAGCTTCGGCTGTGGATAGCTTGGTCCGTGGCCACCAGACTATCGCGCCGTAACTTACCATTGGTCGGATAACTGCTTCGTAGAGCCACAGAGTGGTTTTTGGGCTTAGTCCCCAAGTTTTACCTACCATTCTGCGGCACTGCTAGAATACGACTGTTGCTTTTTCGATTTTGTTGTTGCGCTCCAGTGTAGTCTGTGGTCGAATATTACCCCTAGATACTTTACCTCAGACGAAAGTTGGAGCTCTGTATTGAACAACTTGGGAAGTCGGTGGTTTCCCAGGTTCCGTTTGTTGGGGAACATTACCATTTCAGTTTTCCTTGGGTTGACTGACAGTTCGTTGTCCACGCACCAGCGTTCCACTATTGCCAGTGCCGAGCGCGTGACATCGCATACTATACCTGCGTGCATGCCGCTTGTTAATATCACTATTTCATCCGCGTATCCGATGGTATAATGGTGATTGTTGTTCAGAGTGGTGATAAGGTCGTTAACCACTAGGTTCCATAGGATTGGTGAGAGGACGCCACCTTGGGGGCAGCCCTTCGCCACCAGTGCTTGTTTGGTAGCGTCTGCTTCGAGTCTGATGACTCTCTGGCTCAGCATCTTGTTTATCCACTCTATCATGACTGCATGCACTCCGTGCCTCACCAGTGCTGCTGTTATGCTGGTGCACCTCAATTTTGGTTGTGACCGCATGAAGTGCCGACTCTGTTGATTTACCTGGACTGTAGGCATGTTGGTTCGGGTGTAGCGGTGCTTGTTTCAGCGCCGTTTCCCTCAGGTGCCTGTCGCATAACCTCTCCAGTGTTTTTAGGAGGAAAGAGGTTAGGCTTATTGGTCTGAAGGATTTGGGATCCGAGTAGTCGGTTTTACCTGGTTTTGGTATGAAGATTGCTCTGACATCTCTCCACTGTCTTGGCACATATCTGTGTGCCAGACAGGCTCCCAGGACGTAGGTCAACCGTTGAGTAAGTGTCTTTCCTCCCCATTTAAGCAGGGCTGGGAAGATCCCGTCCGGGCCTGGAGATTTAAATGAGTCAAAGCTGTCGATTGCCCATTGCGTTTTATATGGGTCGATTACCTTGTGGGCCAGCTGCCATTCCAGGAGGATGTCCAGAGGATGACCAGATAAAGAAACCATCCCAACGGAGGACCGTTGGGATGGTTTCTTCATCTGGCCATCCGCCATCTGATTATTTCCCAGTCCGGGAAGTGTGTTGTTACCAGAGTACGTTCTGCCTCTTCCGCCGAGGTGGTAAAGGAGTTGTCTGGTTTTCGTAAGGACCCCAGTGATATGGCTGAGTTGTTGGAGAGAACTTTTCTTACCCTGTTGGCCTGTGCAGTAGACTCAATATTTGTGCAGAAGTTCCGCCATGAGTTGGTACTCCTGTATCTGAGTCGTTTTTTGTACCTGGACTTGGTGGCCTTGTATTTATCCCAGTCCTGGTATGTGCCGGTGTTCATCGCTCTATTGAGTTGCTTCCTCATCTCGCGCCTGAGTCTCTCCAGCTCAGGCCCCAACCAGCTCTTATTTTTCATTTGGCCTGCTGGTGGGATGGATAGGGGGCATGTATGATGGTAACAGTCCATCATAGTGTCTGTGAGGAACTTTACCTGTTTTTCGATTTCTCCGGTATCTATGATCCTAGTTGGGTTACTTCTCTGTTCCAGGGCCTGGCCGATCCGCAGTGAGTACTGCGCGCGATCGGTTTTTTTCGGGTTTCGCCTAGGTGGTGCCGTGAGTATGCTTACCTGAAGGTCGAAACGAATCCATCTATGGTCCGAACATGATAAATCGTTGGACACGTGCCAGTTTGAGATGTGTTTCGCTACTTCTTCAGTTGCCAGGGTCAAATCAATGATTGTCTTGCTTCGTCTGTTGACGAATGTTGGTACAGAACCTGTGTTTACTATGTTAAGGTTTGTCGTAAATAGATATTCAACGAGCTTCCTACCTCTGTCGTTTCCTGTAGACATGCCCCACAAGGCATGGTGCGCGTTGGAGTCGGTTCCTACGATTAGCTCGAGTCCCACCTCTTCGCAGTAGTGGACCAGCCGCGATAGGTCGTGCGGTGGTGGGTCATCGGCTTCAGGCATATAGACCCATGCCATGACCACCTGCGCGAGGCCGGTGTCCTGGGCTCCCTGCACCTTTATGGCACATATGTCTCTAGAACAGAAACTAGTTAGGGCCTGCATGTTTATGTCAGCTGTAGTGTATATGCATGTGCGGGGATTCTCTGGTCCCGCGTAAACTGTTAGCTTACCTCCCATGTTGCGGAGTCCGCAGACAGTGCAGTTTCTGACCCACGGCTCTTGGATCAGTATGACGGCTGTTTTGTTGACCTCCAACCACTTGCGGATCTGAGCCGTCGCGGTCAAGCTGTGGTGGAGGTTAGCCTGTAGGATGCTACACGCCGAGGAATGAGACAGCGCCATTGGAATCAGATTCCTCCGTTGCCATATCCTCGTCCTCGGCTCCGCTCTCCTTTTGGATGGCCAACCTGCGTAGCTCCTCCACGCACTCACCCCCACTGTCCGTGCGGTCGCGAAGAAGATCTTCCTCTTCCGCATCGGAGGCGGGGGCGGCCCGCGTCGGAGCCTGGGACTCAGGTGCCGCGACTATGTCGACAGCATCTTTTGCCCCTTCCGCAGTGTCCATCGTTAGGGTGCAGGCACTGTTTTCTGCATCCCTGGAGTCGGCTTCGGCTGGTGGATGCTCCACAAACTTGCCGCGGGGCCCCTGGAACTTGACGTACACCGTTCCCAGTATAAAGCTGAACCGGCGCCCGTGCTCGACCAGGGGCTTTACCACCGTCTCCGGGATTCTGACTACAGCAAACGTGTCCGTCGCTTGCCTGTCCATCTTCAGTAGGAGCCATCTTTCGATGTCTGCCCACCGGTTTTGGAAGCGCAGCATGTGTGCTACCTACCTGTGGTCCTCGTGGACCCCAGGGAGCAAGATGCCGCAGCGGACCCGCTTCGTCATCTCGCTCGGGCGCTTTACTACCAACTTCTCCCCCGTGGGAAGGGTGATGCTGGCCACGCTGCGCTTCAGCCATTCCAGCGTAGGCTGGTTTTTGCACCAGAGTCTCAGGTAGCCGTCGGTCAATATCGGCCTTACCCGAAACGCTGGGCCCTCTGAATTGCTGCTGCCCGGCTTCATCGACTCCTCGAACAGCAGTTCTTCAATTCGTTTTTGGACCTCTTCAGACTGACTAAAGCTTAGGTTTTCCATGGCCGCAGTAGTTACCGCCGCCATTAGGTCTGCCTTGACCGCGCTCCCGTAGTCAATCTGAGCGGCTTCCCCTGGTGGTCCGGTCCTCCGCCTCTTAGGCTCGCCTCTCGGAGATATTGTCTCGTCGAGACGTGCCCTTTTGGCAGAGTACCAGCCCCCCTGGGTACTACCACCCTGAGGTCCTGCTTGCGCCCTTTTGCCCTTGGGAGGTGGGCGTTGCGGCGCTGAGGGTTCAGCGGACGCATCACTCCCCCCCTGCGGACGGGTACCTTGCCTTGGGGTAGGCACCGGAGGCGTGTCTGTGTTTAAGGCAGTTCGCCTCTCCTTCTCTCTGCGACGCTGCCTTTTGTTTTTCTTCTTGTGCGGCTTGTCTTGTGCCGCACAGGCGGAAGAAGCTGGGGGTTGGGGCGCCGACACTACGTGTTTCGCCTTCTTCCCCTTCCTCTTCCTGGACATGGCGACCTGCCATCCGGACAGGCTAGGGTCCGTGGCTGGTTCGCCTTGTTGAGACCTCCTCCCCGCGGTCTGCTCCAGGTTTGTGGGTCGAGCCACATCCGGAACAACTGCGGGGGCTGGCCGGGTCCGGCCTGAGCTCGTGGAGCTCGTTAAAGGCTGTGCCCGTCCAGCAGGTATTTTCGCGTTAGGCGTCCTGGTCACCGGCTTGCCAGCGACCTTTCTGCCTTCCGCGGTCGGTTGTTTCTTCGGTGTCGGTACCGTAGCGGCGCCGACACGAGGCTGTTTGGGTTTGCCTTCCTGGGTCGCCGAAGCTTCCCTGAAGGCTCGTGTTAAGGAAGGAGGTCCTACTGGACCTCTTCCTTGGGTGTCCGGTCCAGCTGCTGCCGTACCTTCCACCTTTGGGGTGTCCGGTCCAGCTGCTGCCTTACCTTCCACCTTTGGGGTGTCCGGTCCAGCTGCTGCCGTACCTTTCACCTTTGGGGTGTCCGGTCCAGCTGCTGCCGTACCGTCCACCTTTGGGGTTTTTTTTTGTGTTTTTGTTGTTGTCCATTTTATGTTTATGTATGTATTTCACCTCTCGAGCTTCCCACCCTCCGTGGAGCCCGCACCTTTGGGGATGTCCCTAAGGACACCAGGAATACCCGAGAGGTATAGGGTCGTTGGGTTGGGACTCATGCGCGACATCAGGAACTGCAGACATGCGGCCCCCAGATGTGCCGCCTGTCCTCGCTCCGTCAGCATGGCAGAGTCCCAGTGTTCTCCCGGAGAACACCCCCCCCGAACCTCGCCTGCAGACCATACCACCTCATCCGTACGGGATGCGTGTCCATTTCCCTGTGGTGGCTAGCTACAGGGCTGCCGTTTCGCCTGAATTCCGGACCAAAGAGGGCGTGTTGCTTTATGGAGGTATCTAACCCCGACCCCAATCAGCTCAACCCTCCAGGACTCCTTCATCCTGGCTTACGGCGCTCGACTGCGCAGGACTAGCGCAGGCAGGCATAATACTCCACCAAAGCCGCCTGCTGGCCTTGGTAAAGGTCCTGCGTTATACCCCACAGGACAGGGTCCCTGGCCGAACTCCGCCACCTGCATACTCCGGCCTACTGAAGCATGTGGTGCCCACCCCCGCGACGAGGACGCGCTGGTCAGGACTTACCCAAGTGAGAAATAGAGAAGAGGACTCTATTTCGCCTTGGGCCGGGTTAATGGACGTCCTTACTAAGTCCGTCCAAAAGCAGGAATATATGTGTTCTGTGCACTCACCTGTCTACAGTTAATGATGTGAATGTCCCGATGTCCCTATCAACAAATCATATTTTTTAGCAAGTTGAATTTTATTTATAAAAAACTTTGTTGACACAATTAGAAATTAAAATGTGGGTATTTAAAATTTTTGTATGCGCTATGTTAGTGATTTTAGCTTCATACATTGATAACTTTTGTTTACCGAACCGCATTAACGTAGTGGGTAGGACTAGAAAATTCTTTGAGTTAATATTGTCGTATTTATTTGTTTTTGGTACTGTGATTTTAATAAACTTATTGTAGCAGCAACAACATATATTTTCGTAAAACTTTATCACATCGTTTTTAGTATTTATATTGGGGACAAGAATATGGCTTAGTTTTGTAAAAAGCTAGTTAGTTTTATAAACTATGGTTATGGTCATTTTGTGAATGAGGCTCGATAAGTTTGTGAGTCGTTTGTGTATGTGATGAGTATGTGGGCAGTATGTTAATATGGGTGTATTGTACAAAGGGTGTAAGGGGGTGAACCCAAATCTTTCGCCTCAAGCCAACCTCACCTGCACGCGGTACATCCTGCTGAACGACGAACGAGGCTCTGGCAACCGACCGATGGCGGTATACCCATCCCAATAGGCGTAGTTAAATGTAATAGGCCGGTGACGGGCAGCAGCGTCACCGGTGCAAGGAACTGCGCCCTGCGATCACCAACCCGCCTGCCCAGCGTGGTGATTATGGGCATTAACCTCCATGCAGCTGCAAAATAAGCCACGGCCCCCAGTTCCCGGCAGTCTCGCTATTCCTGGTCATTGTGGCGACCATGGTAACGGCGAGGTGGGGGGTGCTAAGAATCTCCGGGTTACGGCAGGCCACCACAACCGACTGACCCTGGCTACGTTTAATGGCCGCACATTACGGCTAGACTCGCATCTGGCACAACTCGAGGTGGAACTTGAGAAAATTAGATGGCATATTTTGGGGTTATGTGAAGTCCGAAGAGAGGGGGAGGACACCATAACCCTTGACTCGGGCCATCTCATGTACTTCCGTGAGGGAGACCAACAGTCTCAAGGTGGCGTTGGGTTTCTGGTTAACAAGTCCCTATCTAGCAACGTTGTGGAAATGTCTAGTGTGTCGAACAGGGTAGCGTACCTCATTATCAAGCTCACCGAGAGGTATAGCCTCAAGGTAGTGCAAGTGTACGCACCGACCTCGGCCCACTCGGACGATGAGGTGGAGTGTATGTTCGATGACATATCGAGGGCCCTCCACTTCACTACTAAAACCCACTACAACGTTGTTATGGGTGACTTCAACGCCAAAGTGGGAGTACAAAATTGCAGCGAATCGGTAATAGGATCCCATGGATTTGGAAGCAGAAATCATAGGGGGCAAATGCTCGTCAACTTTCTCGAACGAGAGGGGTTGTTCTTGATGAACTCATTCTTTAAGAAACGGCCCCAAAGGAAGTGGACGTGGCGAAGCCCCGACGCTATGACTAAAAATAAGATCGATTTCATCATGACGGACAGAAAGCACATATTCAGAGACGTCTCAGTGATCAATAGGTTTAACACCGGTAGTGATCACCGACTTGTCCGAGGCTCTCTGAATATCAACTTTAAAGCTGAACGTGTCCGATTGATGAAATCCAGGCTCCGACCAACTTTGCTCCAAGCCGCAATGGGACCTGAAAAGTTCCAGTCAAATCTGGAAAACCGATTTACTGCTATGGAAACCACAACAGGCGTGAACCAGAACCTTGAAAAAGTGGTTCGAATCCTCAGGGAAGAAGGTACGAGATTTTGTGAAATGCAGCGTAAGGGCAGGAAATCTAAGCTTTCGGAAAGGACCCTTGGGCTAATGAAGAAACGACGTGAAAACCCACTTCTCACTTCGTCGGCAAAACGGACTCTATACCGAGAGATCAGCAAACTAGTACGACACGACCTCCGATGCTCCAATACTCTTTCGATCGAAAGAGCGATCGAGCAGAATTCTCAAGAGTCATCACGAACCGTCTTGCGCGAAGACTCGACGAATTTCAACCACCGGAGCAAGCTGGATTTCGGGGCGGATATGGCACCATAGACCACATCCACACAGTGCGGCAAATTATACAGAAGACAGAGGAGTATAATCAGCCCCTGTGTCTAGCATTCGTGGACTATGAGAAGGCCTTTGACTCGATCGAGATCTGGTCTGTTCTGGAGTCCCTGCAGCGTTGCCAAGTGGATTGGCGATACATCCAAGTGCTGAGATGTCTCTACGAAGCCGCCACCATGTCCGTCCAAGTACAGAATCAGCAAACAAGGCCCATACCATTGCATCGAGGAGTGAGACAAGGGGATGTTATTTCCCCGAAATTGTTCACAAATGCAATGGAGGATCTGTTCAAGACGCTACACTGGAAAGGACGTGGCATGAATATCAATGGCGAATACATCTCTCACTTGCGATTTGCGGACGACATCGTCATTATGGCAGAGACGCTGCAGGACCTACAACAGATGCTGAACGACCTGGCTGACTCTTCTGTGCGCATCGGCCTACGGATGAACTTGGACAAAACCAAGGTCATGTTCAATGAACATGTACTACCGGAACCGATCACAGTACACGGTGCCGTTCTCGAAGTTGTTCAAAATTATGTGTACCTCGGGCAGACTTTGCAGTTAGGTAGAAACAACTTTGAGGATGAGGTGAACAGGAGAATTCAGCTGGGTTGGGCAGCGTTTGGGAAACTTCGTCGGGTCTTTTCATCGTCGATCCCACAGTGCCTTAAGACGAAAGTCTTCAATCAGTGCGTCCTACCCGTCATGACATACGGAGCCGAAACGTGGACACTTACGGCACGGCTGGTCCACAAGTTCAAAGTCGCTCAGCGTGCTATGGAGAGGGCTATGCTCGGCGTTTCTCTAAGGGATTGCATCAGGAATGAGGTAATCCGGCAGAGAACCAAGGTCATCGACATAGCCCAAAGGATTAGCAAGCTGAAGTGGCAGTGGGCTGGCCATATTAGCCGCAGAACTGATTACCGTTGGGGTAAACGGGTTCTTGAGTGGAGACCGCGTCTCGGCAAACGTAGTGTAGGACGTCCACAGGCCAGGTGGAGTGATGATCTGCGCAAGACGGCTGGCACGAGCTGGATGCGAGAAGCCGAGGATCGAACCAAGTGGCGCGCAATTGGAGAGGCCTATGTCCAGCAGTGGACTGCGATAGGCTGATGATGATGTACAATGGTTTAGTTGTGCTTGTGCATAAACTAAGAATGATACGAATCATAGCAAAACATATTAAAACATAAAGAAAAAATCGTACAAACAACATACAATAGTAAATAACTAGGTACGTATTTTCCAATAGGTAGTATTAAAAGTATTATGTATAGTTGAGTAAAATCCTGTAGCATCAGTGTGTTTTAAATTTAGAATAGAACCAATGTTAAAGTAGCTATAAATGAATGGCTTTTCTGTAAATATTATTCTGTATAGTATTTTTATAAATAGTGTAAAGCCGGGTCTCCTACGACACTGTTTTATGTTTTTAAACACCAAACATAACATCACATATTTATCAAAATATGGGTGTGGCCTAACTGTTTTGTTATTTTTAACAAGCAAACGCGTTATCCGAAGCGGACGGTAAACATCCCCGTGTTCGCCTACAAGGGGGGGGGGAGGGCAATTTCATTTGCTAACATAGGGTTGTGCATTTACAACATAACATTCTTCATTTTAGTTGTTGCGGAGGTAAAGATTAATCGTTTTGATTTAGAAATCAGATGTTATCGACTTGCTAACCAGTGATCAATTTCGTTATAATTAAGTAGCTGATACTTATTCATACATTTTTTTTTTAATTTTATGCTTCTTGTTTAGGCAACAAGAACAAGAACGGAACGCAACGTTTCCCCCCACGCCCGAGCCCTGGCTCGGCACTTGGCCGTGTGACGCATACAGTGTCGTATGTGTTCTGTGATCTTTAGGTAACATTATTACCTTAAAACCTTCAAGTATTAAACCTTAATTATCTCAAACACTTGGATTTGATTGAAGAAGACCCTATCAACAACACTTCTCGTATAATGAAACTGAACTGAACTTATATTAATACTAATATTATTCATATTTATACTATAAATAAAGGACCATTTCAATAATAATTTAAAAAAATACATACAGTCGAATGTAGAACCTCCTCCTTTTTGGAGTCGGTTAATTAAAAGGTTACCTAACATCAGCACTATGAGCCATTAAATTATTTCCAAAATTAAATATTAACTATTTTGTTAGTCATTACGGATCTGTAACGACGTTTGTTATAAAAGTCATGTTCTATTACGGAATGATTTTCCAATCCGTCAATTAAAAATAAAAAGCGGCCAAGTGCGAGTCGGACTCGCCTATAAAGGGTTCCGTAGCAGCAAGTAACACGATATTTTTTTTTTTTATAAATGAGTTGAATGAAAGACAAATTGCGGTTTACGATGTATGACGTATTAAAAAAAACTACTTACTCGTTCAAACCAATTTTCGGTGGAAGTTTGCGTGGCATTTCTTATAGTTTAATTTATTTATATATTTAATTAGTCAGAATTTGTTATCAAGTTGCAGATTTAGTTTAGGAGATCGTAGATGTGGTCTAAGAGCTAGATTGAACAGTTTACGAAAAATTCTATGTAACGGCCATCTAAAAACGCTTGTACTTAACTTTTCAACCAGTAAGTAAAGTAACCCACAAATTCTGATATCTGGTGAAAAATTTGGAGTATGTAGGTAAGGAGGAGGTATATGCATGTTCTATATGATCCAATGTCATGAGCGCCAGATGTGCCATAAACCGTCCACCAATCTAAGGGTTTGGTAATAGTAATATTACGGACGAACTAAGCTATTTAGTATTTTTATGCGTATTTTTACGCAATGTCGAAGGAAGATAACAATAAAACTTAAACAGACAGTAAAAATATGAAAATTTATTGATTTTAAATTGATAATTCAAAATATTTATATATTTTATTTTTAAGATAGATGGCACTAAAATATTCGCTTATCCATTAGGAAAGAAGACATACATATAGATTGAGAGTGTGATTAAACTGTTTTACGGAAATATAAATTTTAGCTATTTAAATGCTTGTCTATACATCCGTTTTGTACTGAGTTATACTTGCTTTATCTGGAAAACTAGTTCTTAATATAAACATGCTATTCACTTCTGGAGTAGAATTCAAGGTTTCCAAATACCCAAACCAGTAGATGACCAAGCCAGGCCCAAATCTGTTCCAATAGCATAGCAGTTGTTCTTTTAAATATCCAGAGTGATTTTCTTCATCTCCAAAGAGAGCTTTACTTTCGACCCAATTGACTATAAACCCATCTACTGCTATAGGTACATCTAACTTAAAGTCAGGTGTTTTGTCATATCCTCGTGATCTAAGAACATTTTCATCTGAAAACGTAATGTTCATTAATCGGAGCTCTCTCTCTAATCGTAACTCATATTCTAGCCCTATGGATCTGAAAGACACAAATATAATTAATAATGGTTAAAAAAAATTTACAAAAAAACACTTTTATAAATAAATCAGACTATAATTTGTAACATTATAACAAAAAAACCGACTTCAAGAACTGGACCAAATTGAAAGGACCACACAGGAGCAGGTTTCAAATATTTTTTTGGGAAAAAATGAATTTCAGAATCATCAAAATCGAAAGTTCAGAGATAACACACATAAATATTTTTTTTAAATAGTCGAATTGACAACCTCCTTCTTTTTTGAAGTTGGATAAAAAGTAGAAAATATTTTAATGTAAAAAAGCGTGGGGCGAAATTATTGAAATATTTTCAGAAATCACCCCATGCTTTCTATTGCTCATGGAGATAGATTGGACCTTGAAGAAGGACATAGGCAACTTTTAAATGCGATTATCGACATACACGATGGTATGTCAAATAGTCAAAATCAAAACTAGTTTTATGACTAGTTTTGATTTTGACTATTCGACATACCATTAAGTTTGTTAGAAAATAAGAACTTACTGCTTAATTATATCTGCATAGGGACCATACTGATTATCATTCATAATACCCTGAAAATTTTATAATTATTAGTATTAATGACATGAACAAATTACGTTACATTGAGTGCTAGGGGATTTCAGGTCTTAGACTACCTCAGGAATGTGATAAGTGAAATACCAACTCCGCCATGTCCTCATGGAATGGTGGAGGAAATGATGTGAGCAACCAAGTGCTGGGCACACCCTTATTATGGCAGTACAAGCCATTATAAAGGATTGGCTAGAGAGGCAACAGTGCTCTCTCATACCTAAAAATAAACTTTATTTAGTTTTTACTTCTAAAGTGTTCTAGCGCACTAGGAATAAATCCTGTGTCGCAGGGGACTTTACAAACATACATGAAACGGACACAAAGAACGCCCAGACTCAGAACAACAATTTGTGGATCACACAAAGAGTTGTCCTCCGTGGGATTTGAACCCACAACACTTGGCGAAGTAGGAAAGGGCGTGGTGACTGTTAAACCACTAGGCCAATCGTGCAGTTGGCACGTTTCACACGTTGGCACATGATGATCATCATCGTGATCATCAGATGATGATCATGATGATGTAGCCTTCAGTAGTCAGGAACTTTGGATATCTGTTGTATCTCTGTTGAAGTGATTTTGTCGCCGAGCTTCATTCCCAACATACTCCTTTCCATCAAATGTTGGCAAGTTTTTCAGGTTGGCTTTGGGTGAGCGACCAAGTTTCACATCCGTATGTCAAATATGGGATGGTGCATGTGTTGAATGTTTTCCGTTTAGTACTCAAGTCTTTGCTTTTCATTATTTCTTTGAGAGACATAGTATTCACATACAAATTCATGATTTCAATGGGACTATTAAGAGTAGGGACCCTAAACTAAAATAATAAAAATTTAACCCAAAAACACGAACTGCCTTTTTTGTACTGACCAGAAACACTTGGTACGCCAAATCTTTGTCTTCAATTAGTGTTGTGTCTTTGATGTATTTCTTAGCTACTGTTGAATCGGAGTATACACTGAGTAGTAACGATCTTGCAAATAAAGCTGGACTAATTCCTTGGCTGTCGGATAGTCTGGAAACAACAAATGACACATATTTATTCTTACCTTACCTTATTGGCAACACTTTATGGGATCCACTAATAGGGAATATGCATGTTTTTTTTATATTTCTTAATCTGATCATATAAGTCTCCATAACATAGAAAAAAAATATAAATAGGTTTTAAAATAGTCAAACTAATTTTCAAAGTGAAATTTAAAACACCGACTAAATTTGAGCTATTCAAACGCCGCCATTTTTCGCGCGCTATTGACATAACATATGACGTCATTGTGATTTCGTGTTTGTTTACTATTGAGTGTTTCAGTAATTTTATACCTATTTACAGTTTTGATTGCTATAAAACTCATGGAAGAAGTTATTTTTTCTCACAAACACTACTAACACAGTAGGAATTTCGACGCCGATAATTTAGATAATGTAACAATCGACGTCACATTTCGTTTCGACTAATAGGACGCGTTTTGCAGGTTTGAATTTCCCTCCCTTAATTTTCACTTTTTATTTAATACTAGCTGACCCGTGCCCACTTCGTTGGGCGGTAAACATTTTTTTCTCCGACTTACTTTGCAAATTCAGCTACCACGAAAAAGTCTTTACACTTTTCGGGTTATTATATAGCCTATGTCACTCCCAAATAACGTAGCCTTCTATTGGTAAAAGAATTTTCAAAATCGGTTCAGTAGATCCCGAGATTACCCTTTACAATTTAACAAATATACAAACACACAAACTTTACCTCTTTATATAATAGTGTAGATGTAGATTTTCTGGGTTTAAATAATCACTTAATAAAAAAAAGTACCATTTATGTATATTGTAAAGACAATAAAGAATCTAGAAAAAAATGTTTGAGACAAATAAAATTTTTATGCATATTCCCTATTGTTGTTTATGTCTTTTTTATGTATGTTTGTAATGTCCCTGCGAAACAGGATTTATTAATAGAGAAAGAGTTATTTAAAAAAAAAAAAACCTACTAAATTAATTAACTTACTATATTCTGAAGTTCCACAAGATGTCTTACTTTTTGTGCTATAATCCATGAAAAGGGATGAAGATGATGCGATGTCAGATATCATAACTATGTACCCTAAGGTATCCTGGTTTTATTGGAATATTTACAAAAACATGCAATAAGAAATATGTCTAAGTAAATGTAAAGGTTACAAATTAAAGTCAAATTTAGTTGATATATTATTAAATATAATATAAATAGCTTCACTTACTGTATAATAACATTGTCGTTCTTCTTGTCTTTCATAAGACCTTCATAGAATTCGTGATACTTGCTCGATATTAATGGAGATTTTCGGTAATTTTGCTTCATAGACCTTTGCACAAGTAATGATATAATACTGCCAAGTGTAAACGGCGACAAACTAAAATCATAATAATATACGAAATCGGTTATTTTCGAATAATTAACATTTACTAAACCAACAACCAGGTACTAAAAACTAACTGTGCGTATTTCTTCTTTAATTCATTTTCAC
Organism: Diaphora mendica; assembly: GCA_949125395.1. NCBI lineage: Eukaryota > Metazoa > Arthropoda > Insecta > Lepidoptera > Erebidae > Diaphora > Diaphora mendica. The sequence goes on from OX421328.1 coordinate 15,423,141, forward strand.
ATTTACGGCTAAACGACGGCAGCTTATTAAAGTCTTCTACAATATCGTTATATTCTTCTATCTTCATGACATTTTGTATTCCGCTCATTTTTATTCAGAAACAGGCCGTTAATAAGTTAATCTAAATCAAATGAACATTTTAACTCTGAAGAACAGTAATGTTACTGCGAAAACAGTTCCGACTTTTCTTTTTAACAAGTATTAAATAAAAGCTATTTTTGAGTACACGTAACAAGAAAATTTCAATCGCACATAATTTTTTTTGAAGAAGCTACGTAATAAATATATTCTAATTGCGCCAAATTAAAATTTATTATTGATTTCAAATTTACAAGGAACAATCAAACAGCAGACAGACAACTGAGACAACACAACAGTTTGACGTATTTGACATTTAGCAGAAGAAAAAAACTGTCGCCTGTCACATCCCTCTCCGATGTCCAAAACCGAAAATTGGGCATTGTCAATAATGGCCTGGGTGTCCAAAGCCGCCCAGTGGTCGGTCACGTGATGCGCGATCACGTTTTTTGTTTACCTTTTGTTCTGTTTAATTATATACCTGAAGTATACCAGCTTATATACCTGAAGTGGCAGTTGAACGGGCGGAAAGCGTGATCGGAGTAGAGAGAGAGAGAGACTGAGTTTGGTTAGCGTCTGTCTCTCTCACGCAATTTACTGATTGGTTGGTGTATTTCCCGCCCAATCAGTCGTGCGAATTGTATAGTGCGTCCACCATCGTGTTATACCATGGGGTCCATGGGGCATGGACCACCTCCACATTCGCTGTGTTTGCCTCTTAGAGCACTTATATCTGGAAAGGCAGCCAAACGGGCGGAAAGCGTGATCGGAGTAGAGAGAGAGAGACTGAGTTTGGGTAGTGTCTGTCTCTCTCATGCAAGCTTCTGATTGGTTGGTGCATTTCCCAACAAATCAGTCATGCAAATTGGTATGTGCGTCCGCTACTACTACGAGTACTAACACTACCCAAACTCAGTCTTTCTCTCTCTACTCCGATCACGCTGTCCGCCCGTTAGGCTGCCCCTTCAGATATATATGCTCTAAGGTTTGTAGATTGACTGTTGAGTATCTATTGGTATTTACGCTGTTGAGGTTGTGGTTTGTATTAAAATGTACTCTGTGTTGTGGTTATGATCATAGATTATAATGTATATACTGGTTATGATGTAGGTTCATACACATACATAATGGAATTCATGGTTTAACAATATACCTAATGGAATTGGTCGTAATTAAATACTATGTATACTCGTAATTGTTTGTCATAGATCACATTAGACAAGTAATGGTACTATTGGTTCTAATCTAAATTTAACCTTAACCATTGTCATTAAATTATGTTGAACATTCTTGGCACCAACGAATGAACAAGCTGCTGAAGAGTAATCTTTATATAGATTATTTACAGATATTTGTAACAGGTGTTCTTTATAACACATTTAGCATTAGAGTGTCCACGATCTGATATTGTATCAAAATTTTATAAAGACAAATATAAAAAATGGAGAACAGGATAAGATGTTATCAAGATATAAGTGCTGAAGTTTATAATACCGAAAATGTAATGACGGATACATCTTCTGAGCAGGTAAACTGATTGTTATTGATTTAATCAGTTTTTTTTGTTTATCTAATTCATTACATTGATTACTTTAATACATATAAACAGATAAGAAAGGAAGTTTAGTATGAATTTATTTTGTTGCAGATTGATGTTGAGGCAATGATCCTAAAAATATACAAACAATTTGAAAAATCAGCTTCCATTGAACCAGAGTTTCCAGTTGTTAGGAAAAAGGTTCATATTCAATTGTTAAAAGATTGTCTAAGAACTTTGCCAAACAGTTATGAAGCCTTGGATGCCAGCAGAACTTGGATAGTCTACTGGATCTTGCATTCATTATGGCTTCTTAATGATATGCCTGATACTGAAACATTGTCTGATATTGTCAAGTTTTTGTCTTTATGTCAGCATGAAGATGGTGGGTTTGGTGGTGGCCCATACCAATATCCTCACCTTGGAACCACTTATGCAGCTGTTAATGCCCTAAGCATTATTGGTACAGAGGAAGCCTATAACTCATTAGACAGAAGCAGTTTACAGAAATTCTTGTGGACTGTAAGAGATGTAGATGGTTCATTTGCCCTTCACAAGGGTGGGGAACAAGACATTAGGGGTGCCTACTGTGCAATTAGCGTAGCCAAAATGACTAACACATATACAGATACCTTATTTGATAAAACAGCTGAGTGGATAGTGGGCTGTCAAACATATGAAGGAGGATTTGCTGGATGTCCGGGAATGGAAGCTCATGGAGGATATGCATTCTGTGGCATTGCATCTTTAGCCCTTTTAAATAAGACCCATTTATGTGACATTGAAGGGTTGTTGAGATGGTGTGTTAACCGTCAAATGCGATTGGAGGGTGGATTCCAAGGTAGAACTAATAAATTAGTTGATGGATGTTATTCTTTCTGGCAAGGAGCTGCTTTTCCAATAATCAGTGCCATACTATCACAAGGTAAAAATATTAAATTTATCTTATTTTGAATAGAAAATTATTTCGTTGTGGAATCTCATGATCTCTTTTTTTAATGCAAAATTAATGACATTGGGAATATTAAAAACATTAATTAACAAGTATGCATTGTGAACTCCCCAGCCTCTGATCTCAAAATCTCCTTTTGGGAAGAGATGGAGAACACCAGTACTGTAAGCCATTATAGTGTTGACTAAATCTGATCACTTGAAATATAAATTTCTATTTGGATAGAGTTTCTTACTAATTTCTTCACTTATTTATTAGATATTAAGAACAGATAAAGGGAAAGGATAATAGATTAATCTAAACTTATACGTGAGATAAGCCACTAATTTCCACATATTATGTCAGATTAACATAAATACATATATCAGCACCTTTAATCAGTTAAATGGTTTTATGGCAAACTAGCTTTTGCTCGCGACACCGCCCGCGTATACGTTGGTTATCATGGTAAAGAGTAGCCTATGGCCTTTTTCAAGAATCAAAGTATCTCAATGCCATATTTTATTGAAATCGGTGCAGCAGTTTAGCCTTGAAAGCTTAACAGACAAACAGAGAGAGTTACTTTCGAATCTATACTAAAATTATATAGCTAAAGAGTTTGTTTGTTTGTTTGAATGCGGCGCTAATCTCAGAAACTGCTGGTCCGATTTGAAAAATTCTTTCAGTGTTGGATAGTACATTTATCGAGGAAGGCTGTAGGCTATATATCATCACGCTAAGACCAATAGAAGCGGAGTACCAATGAAAGAATGTTACAAAACCGGGGGAATTTATTTACGCTACCAATAGGATAGGCAATAGGAGACGTAAACGACGTTGCATGGGTCAGCTAGTTGATAATATTAGTATGGATAACTATCTGAAACTTAGTCAGTAACTGGTGCAACCTTACGTGATTTACACAAATGCAAAAAACTAAGCATGTCTGTTTTATTTACCAGAGAAAGAGAATAAGGAATTGATTGAGACAGTATTATTTGATCAAGGCGCATTACAAGAATATGTAATTATTTGCTGTCAAGCAATACCAGGAGGTGGTTTCATTGATAAACCTGGAAAGTAAGTGTCATTATTAAATATATATGTATCTTTTTTAAATAGACAACTTCGGTAAAAATATAATTTTACTTCCTGTGTTGCGGGGGACTTTACAAACATACATAAAGAACACCCAGACTCAGAATAACAATTTGTGTATCACACAAAGTTTGGACAACACTTTGTGTGATGTGGGGTTTTTGAATCCACACAACACTCATTGCAGTAGAAAGCGGTGTGGCAACCATGCAGTCAAAATATTCAAGCATAGTTAAATGTATTTTTTTAAAGAATGCCAATGTATAATAAGGGTTTCTTTGTTTGTCTATATAAATCTACACCAATAAATTTTGACGGGACTTTCACTGGCAGATAGCTGATATAAGGAGTAACTTAAGCTACTTTTTAAGGGGCAAAGCTACCCCGTGGCGTGGCGCCGTGGGGCTCAGCTAGTACAGAAATAAATTAATATGATAAAAATAAATAATAATTGTGTTCTGCTTTGTTTAGGTTAGCTTGGCTAATTTAAGACTTGGCATAATACAGGGTTTTAATTAGGAAGGGCATCATAATAAGCCAGTACTGGTGCACTTCTTAAGTCATAAACTAAAGTTTGAAAGATCTGCTCTCATTTGTTTTAATTAATGACTTAACTTTGAGTTATTTCTATCCCTATTAATTTTGTTAATTTTCTGCTTGTTTCAGACATAGAGATATATATCATACATGTTACGCACTGAGTGGATTGTCCGTCGCACAGCATGGTACCTGCGCTGGGGATCCTTATGTTGTAGGACGTCCTAGCAATGAACTTAATAGGATACATCCCCTATACAATGTGGCACCTCACCATGCTTATAATGCACTACATTACTTTATTCGTCATCCACCTCCAGTTAAGGATAAAAATTAATATTAATTTTTCATTGAGAAATCTTTAAAAGTTAATAAAAATTACTATAAGTGTGCTGACTTTTGAATAATTATTTATTATTCTCAATATTTCCTTGATTATGTAGAATTAATAATATGGAAGTGGAGTAGAAATATCTTTTCAAATTATGATGTGCACAATATCTGTTTCCAGTTGCTGTCATGATGAGTAATGTGAATGTTTATTATCATGTAAATAATATGCAAGCCATATGTTCTGCAAGCTGTGTGTATTTACTTTAAATAAAAATGTTGGACAACTGTATCTGAGTAGCTATGAATATACTGATTATGTAAATTCCCAAACTTACATGTTTGTCCAGTTATTTGGTATGATATAAATTGTATGAAACGGTGCGGTCATGAAACGCGCGTCTACTGCGCTTATACAGCGATACAGACGCGCTGTAGTCGCTCGTAGACAATCCTCGTCAGGTGTACCCCTCCTCCGACCCTTTATCCGACCTTTAGTTATACACGCGTTTGAATATATGAAAACGCAAAAATCAACATCTACGGCGTAAAAAACGCGCGTCTGCGCGTTTAAAATACGTCGTGTGCTAGGGGCCTAAGCTATATTACGTGCAACTATACTGTACTGTACTGCACTGTACTCATAAAAATCCGTTCAGTAGTTTTTACGTGAAGGAGGAGGAAGGAAACACACATCCTTACAAACTTTCGCATTTATATTATTAGTAGGATGTTTTATACTATTTTGTATAAAATATAATATACATTTTATACAAAAAAGTGTCAAATCAGAATGATATACAAAACTGCATTTTAATTATGCTAATAATTTATTTCGTCGTTTCTATGTAATAAAATTGTAACTATTACAAGATATCTCTCATTGAACCTTCATTTTATCTGTAATTAACATGACGTTTTTACATTGGCAACCATTCTTTTATATACAGATAGATCATTAACAATTTCTTCAAACATGATAAATATTAAGCACTAAATAAATAAGCTACTTATTTTTGGTAAAGTTCAACTACTTTAGTTTCATTTTAAACCAGCACAAATTCCTCAGATTCAATGTCCGTGTCACTATCTTGAATATTTGGAGTTACCCAGTTTTGCTCGGTTTCATAAATAGAATATCTAATATTAGGCAAATTCATTACAGTATTAGATGATCCACTATTTATGCTGAATATAGGGTATTCAAAATTTACAGACACACCTTGTGGGACCAAGAATGATGTAATTATGTTAATAAATGTTTCAAACTCATGCTGTGTTGGTAAATAGAAACCTATACAACATGATGGGTCCATTTTACTAAGAGGCATTTTTCTAGGTGATCGGCAATGAAATGATTGCATTGAAAAGTTTGGTTGCCAGACATCAACCATTTCTTGACAGTAATGAGGATCTAAGTGAATCAGTCTATCATCTTGGTAACCCACAAAGTACAGTGAATGTTTAGGTCTCCCGCCAATGATTCCTATACAAAAATCTAATGTTAATAGTGAGGTTAGACAAGGACCATAAATAGGATTAAACTTGTCAGTTCCTAATTTAACAGGAACCAAAATTATAAGTGATTTCCATCCACCGTTAGGTAATCTACAAATTGAATACACATCTTGAACATAAACAGTGGAATCTTGAGCAACATATACTTCTAAATTATCAAACTCATAATTTTCTTTAGAAGCATTAGCCATAACTGCTTTTAAGCAGTGAGCTACAGATGCTGGACCATACCAATCTCCTGGTTTCTTTCCTAAAGCTTCGCCCAAGCTTACCATTTGGTGAAGGGATAAAGGGCTATTAACTGAAGATTTGTCACCAAACCATTTAATTATCATACGATGCAAACAGTCCTCTTGAAATTCTCTAGCATTTTGAATAGCCTTTTCAGGTACCCATCTCCATGAACGTCCAAGGAAATGGCATACTAAAGCTTGCGCAAGCAACATCTGTCCACTACGTAGCATGCAGCCCCACCCACAGTCTGTGGTGAAAGATGAGCCTAACATTGTCGGGAATTCTCGTCTATAAGTCATCCATATTCTACTGATAAAGTCTGATTTAAATCCTTCAATGCCTTCTCCATATATCTGTTCAATAGGCTGGTGAGCAGTTGCCTCAGTGCCGATTTCGGTTGAGGATTCTAGTGAACCGGTTGGGCTTAATTTTCGATGATAACAACGTCCAAGAAGCCACACTGGGGATTCCTTTGAAAATTTAGTTTGTAATTTTACTGTCCACCCGAATTTCACGTTATTCCACATAGACAATAACCGTGACTCAACTTTCCCTTTGAGATCAGGGACTTCATCTTGTCCTTCGCGTGCATTCGAACTCGCAGGTTTATTGTTGTCGCTCTTTGTCGATGCTGATACATTTTGTGTTATACAATTTTCACTAGCCTTAACATCAGAATTATGAACCGCAATGCTACTAGAGCCGTTCATTATATCGATTGTTTCATACCTGCTGTACTCCGAGTCAATGTTAGGTGACTGGTCAGCAAGATGTTTCACGACCAAAGAACATTTTCCATAAACTACTCAAAGTATTTGAGCAATAGTATTGGTAACGGGATTACCACTAGTCCTAAGAAAAGCCCCTTGCCGTTTATTTTGGGTAAACGGTTAGTGTTTAACAGGATTATCCTTAAATTAAAGAAACAATAACAGCAGAACTACTGGTTTCAGAGTTTCACACAATGACAAATTGACAATTCTGACAGTGACAATGACAACAGCAAGGTATCAAAATCAAAACTGTCAAAGAGTCGTCGTTCTTTTTTTTTTTTTTTTTCCCCTTTGGCAGGAGAACTTGGCTCGCACTTCTGTGCATTTGCCAGCGTCAAGTTTTATTTATTTGGTATTTGAACTTTGAATGACACAAAGTAAAGGTAAGGAAACATCGCGAAAAGACAATATAACGGAATTTGGAAGAAAGGTAACAGGATCAGGAATGTGTATATATTTTAAATACTTACATAATTAAAATTAAATATTTTGAATAAATAGCAGCCACAGTCTGTTGTAAATATTAATATGTTTATAAATATTTATACAATTTAAAGGCGAATGTTATATAAATAAAATTCGAAAGAACACTATATATGGAGGGGTTAGAAGAGAAAAGAAGAGACTTTATGGAAGTGGGGAAAGGAACACGGAGTGATATGTTCTGAGTTTGTATTAACATTATTAACCGGTTGAGGGTTTTTATACATATCGACTATAAGGGCAACGTTGGTCGGTATTTTTATATTAGATTGAGTTAGTGTTTGGATGAGAATTTAGATTATATCTGATGTTGACATCAATGTAGGATTTGCGGAATTGATGTTAAAGGCACAGCCATTTTGTGACGTTGGTAATCTGTATTCGTTAACTAATTGTTGATGTTGTTCTCGATCGAAACCTTTACCCAATTTGGGGGGAGGGCGACGATTGATATACACTGTTTTTTATGTGAAGTGTGTGAAGGAGAATTTTGTGTATAAGAAGACTGCGAATTTCGGTAAGCGTAAGTAGTAACCGGAGTACTAGCTACATTGGCATAAGAATTATAAATAGGTGCAATCATTTTAGAAACTTCGCCATATGAAATACATTTTTTTGCCATAACACTCTTAATTTCTTTTTGATGTAAAAACTCAGGACACAATTTAGAGGTCGCAAAATGTTTACCAGAGCAGTAGCAGCAAGATTTATTGTCCTCCTCAAAATCACAAGTATCACCAGTATGTTCCTGACCACACTTTTAACATTTAGGTTTGGATGGACACTGAATTTTTGTATGTCCAAAGCGACAACAATTGTAACATTGGATAGTGGGGTACACATAAAGCTCTACAGGTAATGAGTTGTAGCACATGAATATCCGTAGAGGAAGAACTTGACCATCCAGCGTAATCACTATACTCTGCGTTGGTTTCTAAACAGGGGACCCTTCTACGATAGTCTTATAGTTTATTCTCCTAACTTTAATAATTTTGCCACAGTTATCGGGTACTGAAGCATTTTCAATGTATTCTTCGGGTGACCATTCCGATGGAACACCACGAACAAGTCCCATTCGTGTTAATAGAAAGGTTGGTATAAATGCTTTTAAATTATTTTTTGATAACTCACTATTTAACACTTCCCTCCGCGGCTCGCTGCGGTTCAGGTGTGACGACGCGTTTTAATAATTTAAATATTGTTTTTGTGTATCCTTGCGACTGTTACCCGGTTTGTGGGCGGTATAAGGTTGTGTATAGTGTTTCTGTTATACTGTGGCAATTAAAATGTTTGTCTACTCTGTGTAGTGGACTAGCTGTTGTCTGTGGTCTGTGGCTTCCTCTTCGAGTTAAGTGTCATGTCGGTTGATTGTTCTAAAGTGGATAGATGTATAAAAATTTGTTTAATTAAACACAGTTGGCTTTTCTCAAAACTTTATTTATTTCTGTCTCCGTCCGATCAAGTACACCCTAACAGGTTATGGGACCAAGCTCGTAGTTGACAGATTGAAAAGTATTAAAGAGATTTAAAAAACGTCTCACTGCGTGCACCCGGCGACGGCGTTTTTTACAGAAGATAGAGGCTGGACAGGACAGAATACTACAGCAGCAGCATAAAAGAGCATCTACAATCATGGCAAGTGATAGAAAAGATACCGGCGTAATAATATTAAACGAAAATAATTGGTCACTATGGCGTTTCCAGGTTACGATAACCTTACAGGCTAAAGGTTTGTACGATGTATTATTCAAAGAGCCAGTGACGACAGAAGAAAAAGCGTACGACTTAAAAGCCAAAGAGATAATTGTTCAACGAGTAGAAGAAAACATTTTGTCACTACTATTGTCTTGTACTACAGCACATCAAATTTGGGAAAAATTAAGTATAGTTTTTGAATCCAAATCGAATGTGGGCATTCATCTATTACAGCAGAGGTTTTACAACCTGAAATATCAACCTCCCATGATAAACTTCATCTCAAATACAGAAGATCTGGTTAACAAACTCAAACTCAACGGAGAAAGTTTTTCAGAACAGATGATAATAACCAAGATATTGATAAGTTTGCCAGATGAATATAGATACTTTATTTCAGCATGGGAATCCGTCACAAAAAGCGAACAAACATTCAAAAACTTGACAGCGAGACTACTTATAGAGGAGGAGCGACTATCAAACAAAGAAGAGGACACAGAGGCTACAGCTTTGGTTACACGGAAGAAAGGAGCATGGAATAGAAGACAGCAAGATCAAAAAAACAAGAATAGGTCTAAAATTATAGAAGTTAAAGAAGTGCAAAAGTGTTATGAGTGCGGTAAACCGGGTCATTTTAAAAGAGAGTGTCGTTCACGTAAGTGCAACTATTGTGGTAAAGTAGGGCATGTATACAGTGACTGTCGACAGCGTCAGAACAAAAACAAGAGTGAACCAAGGGCTTACATCGCTAGGACGAACTGTCAACAAACAGAGTGGATAATGGACACAGGCGCTAATGAACACATGTGTTGTAATAAAGAACATTTCAATGACTTTAAGTTATTAAAAGATGAAAGGTATGTAACAGTAGGAGACGGCAGAAAATTAAAGGTTTTAGGTATAGGCCAAATAAAGTTTGTAGCACATAATGGTGAACCATCTATTCTCATGGGTGTACTTTATGTTCCAGAATTAAAAATAAATTTGTTTTCAGTAATTAGTGCAATAGACAGAGGAAATTTTATTATGATGTCTACTAAAGAGGGCTGTAAATTTATGTTAAATGGTGTAACTACACTTATAGCTGTGCGTAAAAATGATTTGTATGTTTTGGATTTTGAGTTATCTAAAACAAGTGCATTACTCTCTCTCTCAGATTGGCATCAAAGATTAGCTCATCAGAATATTAATTATATCAAAGAGGTTTTAGATAATTCAAACATTGGATATGAACGGCAGAATGATCAATGTCAATCATGTATTGAAGGTAAGCACCATAGGTCATCATTTCAGAGTAAGAAGCATAGAACAGCAGGAGTGGCAGAGTTGATACATGCAGATCTTTGTGGCCCAATGGAGGAGGATTCTGTTGGAGGGGCAAAGTACTTTTTACTACTTAAAGATGATTTTTCAAATTACAGAAGTATTTACTTTTTGAAACAGAAGACTGAGACACCAGAGAAGATAATGCATTTTATTAGACATACAGAGAGACAGAATGGGCATAAAATCAAAATACTAAGGACGGATAATGGTACAGAATTTACTAATAAACATTTAAAGGATTTCTTACAGAATCATGGCATCGAACATCAAACAACAGTACCTTATCATCCTGAACAGAACGGAAAAGCAGAACGTGATATGCGTACAATAGTAGAAGCAGCAAGAACTATGCTCATAGCAAAGAAATTACATAAGGAATTGTGGGCAGAAGCTGTGAACACTACTGTCTACATTCTCAATAGAACGAGCAAAGGAAAAGATAGCAAGACACCATTCGAGATTTGGGAAAACAAGAAATTTGATATTACTGCTTTAGACAAAATCTTTGGTACAGAAGTCTACACTCATATACCTAAGGAAAAAAGAAGGAAGTGGGACTCAAAATCAGAAAAAGGTATATTTGTTGGATATGAAGGTTCAAAGGGTTTCAGAATTTATTATCCAAATAGAAGAAATGTGCTTATTAAAAGAGATGTAATATTTATTAAAGAACAGGAGAACCCTATAGATAAAGAAGACAAAAGGAACAGAAGATACATAGAGGAGAATATAGATGAAGTCATAGAAACAGAACCAAATACACAGAGAGCGAGGAATACAGAAGAAAGTACAGACAGTTTTACCATTGATGAGAATACAGACAGATTGGCTACAGAGAATGCTTATGAGACAGCTACAGAAGATGATAATACAGAAGAAATTACAAATTCTACAGATGAAGAAACTACAGAAGAAATAGAAAATACAGAAGAATTAAGAGAAGACAGAGATGTTAGAACAAGGAAAAGAATTTTAAAGACTCCAAGGTGGATGGAAGACTATCATGTTGGTTTAGTCTCTCTAGAAAAAGAAGAATTAACTTATGAAAAGGTGATAAATGGAAAATACTCAAATAAATGGAAAGATGCTATAGATAGAGAAATAGAAGCTTTAGAGAGAAACAATACATGGGTTGAAGTAAAAGATACTAATGGCAAGAGAGTGATAGAGACAAAGTGGGTTTTCAAAATTAAAAAGGGAGAAAATACAGAGAAGGACACATATAAGGCACGATTGGTTGCAAGAGGTTTTCAACAGAAAGATAACATAGATTTGACAGATATTTACGCACCTGTTGCAAAATTACCAACATTGAGAATATTAATGGCTATAGCTGCAAAATATAATTTGGATTGGACACAAATGGATGTAAAAAACGCATTTTTATATGGAGATATAGAAGAAGAAGTCTATATAACATTACCAGAAGGACCTAAAGATTTTAAAAATAAAGTTTTTAAATTGCAGAAGTCACTATATGGTTTGAAAAAATCTCCAAGAAATTGGAATGATAAATTCAATAAGTTCATGTTAGAAATAGGATATGAAAGAAGTAAAGCAGACTATTGTTTATACTACAAGAGAAGAGAAAAATGCTATGTACTACTATATGTCGATGATCTGATAATAATCCATGAAAATACAGAGCAAATAGAGAAACTAAAGAAGTCTTTAGAAAGTAAATTCAAGATGGTTGATATGGGACATAACAATGCTACATATTTAGGTATTAATATCAAGAAAGTTGGAAACAATATTGAAATAAATCAAAAACAGTATCTACAGGAGTTACTAAAGAAGTATAATATGAATGACTGCAATCCAGTAAATACACCAATAGAACAAGGCATTGAACTTAACATGAAACCTTCTACAGACAAAAAGATAGATAATCAATGCAGACAGCTGATTGGAAGCCTCATGTATGCCATGCTTGGAACCAGACCTGATATCTGCTATGCTATTAGTTACCTTAGCCGATACCAAACATATGCTGATGACACACTATGGAAAGCTTTGAAAAGGATTCTAAGATACCTAAAGGGAACTATAGACTATAAACTTATATACAAGAGCAATGGAGAAAATCTACTGACAGGATATACAGATGCTGATTGGGCAGGGGATAGAAATGATAGAAAGTCAACATCTGGTTTTGTAATTAAAGTTTTTGGTTGCACAGTTTCATGGAGCAGTTCTAAACAACAGTGTGTGGCATTATCTTCTACAGAATCAGAATATATAGCACTGGGAAAAGGAATGGCTGAAGGTTGCTGGATAAAGAATCTTTTAGGGGAGTTACAGTTAATTTCAGAGGGTTTTATCATTTATGTTGACAACCAGTCTGCTGTTCACATTGCCAAAAATCCTGAACAGCACAAGCGATTAAAACATATAGACCTTAGATATCATTATATAAGAGATATAGTTAATAGTGGAGTAGTGTCTTTGAAGCACATTAGTACAGAAGAGCAAATAGCTGATTTGTTTACAAAGCCTTTGTCAAAGACATTGTTTCAAAAGTTTTCTTTAAAATTGTAAGTTTTATAGATTGTAAAATTGTTTTAATTGAGGGAGGGTGTTATACTGTGGCAATTAAAATGTTTGTCTACTCTGTGTAGTGGACTAGCTGTTGTCTGTGGTCTGTGGCTTCCTCTTCGAGTTAAGTGTCATGTCGGTTGATTGTTCTAAAGTGGATAGATGTATAAAAATTTGTTTAATTAAACACAGTTGGCTTTTCTCAAAACTTTATTTATTTCTGTCTCCGTCCGATCAAGTACACCCTAACAGTTTCTGACAAATAATCTGTAAGTTTTACGCCTTATAAATACAAATATTGTGTTAGTTTCTTTTACTACGGCTATCGGTAAGTCAATTTATTTTTATTCTTAAAGGTAGGTAGGAGTAATATTTTGTTTGTATTAATTATCTTTTCGTGTTTTTTGATTTTGAAGTTGTTTTCTATTGATATTTCTTTTGTCTGGTGTGTCTTTGTTTGGCCATGTTGGTTGTTGGCGAGTTGCCGGATCCCGGTGGTACAAATGAATTTCGAACACCAACCGGAAATAAATTGTTTGGTAGAATGTCGCCATCAAATTTATCGGCAAATGAAAGTAGAACTGGACGAATTAGGGCTTCGGACTTGGGCGAGAGTGTTTCGTCTCTTAGTGGTCGTGATAACTGTGGGGAGTATGATTATTTTGAGTTGGTGTCTCAGGCAACCGAATATTTGGCAAAAATTAACGAATTGGTAAACGATCAGGGGTCGCGAATGAATGTGGGGAATAGGACCGCCATTATGGACGTAACCCAGCGGATTACCGGTATCGTCTCATTGTTGGCAATTAAATCTGCTAGCAATGAAACGAAATTAGCGAATCTCGAGCGCCGGGTGGGGGGTGTCGCCGTTCAACAGCCGGGCTTGACGTACGCGGACAAGCTTAGGCTTCGCTTACCACCTGGATCAGCCCCGTGTCCGGTGTCCGCTGAGGCACGCGTATCTAGGCCGTGTGTTATTGCGTATCCTACTACGGAACGTTCAGCGGACTATGCAACTTCGTCAGCTACAAAAGAAGCTCTCATGAAGGCTATTAAACCTAGCGACGAAGGTTTTCAAATTGTAGGCGTCAAAAAAACCGCAAAGGCAGGCGTCGTGTTACGGGTCGCAAATGAACGGCAGCTTAAAAAACTAGAATCAGTAAACGCCATTAAATCTGTAGGCTTACGCTTAGAAAAGCCGAAAGGCCGAAGGCCCCGTATAATTGTAAAAGACGTGCCCGGTTCTATGGAGGATCGTACCTTCCTAACAGCTTTATATCGTCAGAATATCAAGGACGAATTAAAATTAAGCGAAAGCGATTTTTTAAAAACAACCAAAATTGTCAGGCATCGTAAACTGGAAAACGGACGTCAATGGATAGGCTTAGAATTAGAGACAGAGGTTAGGAAACACTTGGCTAGCACAAAAGATAAATTATATATAGACTGGGCCACATGTAGGTTTATAGACGACTTACAAGTAGTTCGTTGCTTAAACTGTCAACAATTCGGTCATGTTCAAAAATTTTGCACTATTAAAACTCCTACGTGTGCTAATTGCGCGGCCAGCCACGATACAAGGGCTTGCCCGGATAAGGACACACCAGATTTTAAACCGAAATGCGCACAATGCAGCCGGTACAAAAAACCATGTGACCATCGATGTGGATCACAAGACTGCTCCACATATAAACTTAAATTAGAGCAGCTAATCCTAAATACTAATTACTGAATAGCTTATACAGTAGTAGTTGTAGTACCTTTTTAATAAAATGGATAATATCTCAATAGGCCAGTTAAATCTTCATAGTGATAAAATAGCCACGTCAGAATTAGATCGCTTAGTTTTGGAACAAAAGTTAGACATTGTCCTTATACAAGAGCAATATCAAATTCGCTCAATTGCGGAATTATGTAGTACAGCTAGATGGCCGGTCGCGGGCTGGGATATATGTTGCAAGTTCTAATTTTACGGTAACATCTTTGCGTAACCTTATGACGTCACACTGCGCCGTTGCTGAGATCTCATCCTCTACCTGTAGGGTTTACGTAGTGAGCTGTTATTTTCAATTTTCACATCCTATTGATCCTCATCTACATCATTTACGTTTCGTTTTGCGGTCCCTCATAGGACACAAAATTATCATTGGCGCTGATGTCAATGCTTCTTCTACTTTATGGTATGGCAAATTGCGTGCAGCTGACATGGCTCGTCGCTGTGCGGTTGAAGATTTTATTGCGGAAATGAATCTTACTATCCACAATACCCCTGATGCACCACCAACTTTTTGCAGCCCAATGGGTGAGTCTTCTATTGACGTGACGCTTACGCGCGGCGACGTCTCGATATCTGGATGGCATGTCCTACCGGACGCATCCTGTAGTGATCACCGCTTAATCGTGTACGAATTCATACCAATGGTTGCACAATATCCACAAAGAACTCCTTACAATTTTAGGTATAAAACTAAAGGGGCAAATTGGGCTTTATTTGGTTCACTCTTTGCAGTACATGCCAAAGACTTCAGTCGCAGTGGTCTATCAGCTGAGGAAAGCGCAAACATATTATCAGATACTTTCACATATTGTGCTGATGTTTGTATCGGCCGTGGATCTATCACTAACACTCGTAGATGTGATTGGTGGAATTATAAATTAGTCGAATTACGTAGAATCTATCGGAAAGCTCGTAAAAAACTAAATGACATTAAAAAGCGTAACGTAACAGGAGATATTTACAATAATGCTCTTATTGCTCTTAGAGTTGCCAGGTCTCATTATAGAGCTGCTGTGGAGAAATCAAAGGGAAATTTAATACGTAAACTTGTTGATAAACTCGATAGAGAGGGTCCCTGGTCACCTTTGTATCATGAATTTAAAGCAAATAGATCAATCGACCTTGCATACGTACAGAACATCAAAATTAATAATAGTTATACTACAGGAGTAGAACAAACCACAGAATATCTTTTAGAATCACTTGTGCCTGACGATCGGCCGGAGGATGACACGGATTATCACCGACAAATTAGGCAGTGGGCTATTGAACCACCATTGTCTCCAATGTCTGACTTACCATCTTCAGACGAATTCGTCAGTATTGTTAGGTCATTACCACTAAATAAGGCTTCGGGCGACGATAAAATATCAAACAAAATGATAAAAGAAGCTTGTAAACTTTCGGGTGATACGGTTTTAACAGTTTTTAAACGTTGCATTGCGGACGGAGTATTTCCTAGTGTTTGGCGGTGCGGTAATATTCGAATAATACCAAAAAGCGGCGATAAGCCGCCGGACGATCCTAAATCCTATCGACCCATAACACTGTTACCATCGCTGGGAAAGCTTTTAGAGCGTCTTGTAGTACCACTACTTCTACCGGGTGGAGTGAAATTTCATGATAGACAATTCGGCTTTACGTTGGGAAAATCGACAACTGATGCGGTTATATCTGTAAGGAAAACTGTCACCGAGTCAAGTTTTCAATACGTTTTAGGCATCTTCTTAGATATATCTGGCGCCTTTGACAATGCGTGGTGGCCCATGCTATTGCTGAAATTAAAATTAAGAGGTTGCTTTAAAAATATTTATTCCCTTATCTCCTCGTACTTCTTACAAGGTACTACTAAATTGAGACTTGGGCATCATTCTGTGTCGAAGGCGCTTACGATGGGGTGTCCTCAAGGGTCAGTGCTAGGACCATACTTGTGGAACATAGGCTTCGACGATTTTCTGGCAATGCCTGTGCCGTCCGGATGTACCCTGAATGCGTACGCGGACGACGGTTTGTTATTGATAGAGTCGGATACTAGAACGGGGCTTGAGAGGCTGGCTGGCTGGTGGGGTGGGCGTAATCGGTTGACGTTTGCACCAAACAAAACCTTCCAGCTACTTCTGAAAGGTAACCTCAAATCACCGCCGTGTATTAAATTTGAAAATGTTACTATTAAAAATAAAACCTCGGTTTGTTATTTGGGATTGGTTTTAGAAAGAAATTTTTCATTTATTGAACATATTAGAACAGTTAATGAAAAGTCTAAAAAGAGTTTCTTTGCACTGACGAGGATATCAACTGCGACATGGGGTCTGTCATATAATACACTAAAGATCATATATGGAGCTACTTATTTGGGTTCTATTTGCTATGGTGCTCCTGTATGGGCAGATAGGGCGACTGTAGGTGCTGTCCGTCGCAAACTGTTACAAGGCCAGCGACCTGCATTGATTTTCTTGTGCAAGGCATATAGGACGGTTAGCACTGAGGCTTTACCGGTGTTGGCAGGTGTTCTTCCGGTCGATCTCGAGGTGCAAAGACGTGCAGCCATGTACTATTCCACACTACAAAACATGGAATGCGATTTTTTGGGCATACGAGACCGCGGTAAAATCATAAGATTGTTTCAACAAAAATCCAATGTCTATAACGACCTCTTGGATGAATGGCAGAAACGATGGGACGAATCATCTAAGGGGCGCCACCTCTACCAGTTCTTTCCATCTGTTCGCGAAAGGTTGTCAAGGACATGGCTCGAGGTAGATCACTGTGTCGCTCAATTTCTTACAGGCCACGGTAACTTTAAGAGCAAACTATACTCATTTAAATTAGTCGATTCACCATTTTTTCAATGCTCAACACCTGATTCTAGCTGTGAACAGTCGGCACATCATATCCTCTGGGAATGTAGTCTTTGGTACAATGAACGTAACATGATGCTAAATAGCTTACAAATGACGTCTGGGGTAGTATATTATGGGGATCTTGTGACAACTGCGGTGAATTTCCGTGCGTTTAAGCGATTCTGCCATACATACTATAGAAATCAAATATAGCTCACTTAGGACCCATAATATTTTTATCCGTGGTGCTTCCCGGTTTGAAAAAGGCGTCTGCCTATTTTGACTCCATTTTGTCTCCCGCTTTGCTAAGGAGGGAAGTGGACTTATTATATTTCCAACTCCTCCAGTTTTTTTCTGATTAATTTCGTTGCGGGTTCCAAGACAGTTAAATTTTTCTGGGACTTCCCGAGTGTCATAACTCGGTGTTTTCGTGGGTCACCGCTGTTGATCCTGGTGTACAGGAGTTACAGTGGTGGGCGTGTGGGCGGGATTAGTCCCATTAAACTCACTATTTAAAATAAATGAATTTGCATCATGAAAATTTGAGAACATTAAAGTAATTCTATTTCTGCCAATTTTCTTAACAGATCCTTCCACAATGTTGTGAATGGCATTGATCTTGAGAAACCTACCAAATGTGACCGGGTGTAACGTGATACTATCACTGGGCGACTTAACTTCTTTTTGGACGTGTATACCAAACGGGCCTATGTCATTGTCCTCATACTTGGTCCTAGCAACTCCAGATACTGAACCAGGCCGAACCACTAGTCGGTGTGACTTTATTATTAATATGTTCAACCGGGCTAACAGTAGGAGTAGAATCACTATTCTCACTATTATCTGCACTAGCACAACAACAACCCTTGCTCCCATTAACAGCCTGACTGTGCTTCCTTTTCTTTTTATTGCATAATTTGTGTAGTCTGGTTCTTTTGAGACCACGTTGTGCACTGTGACCATCCGTTTCCATCCCAGATTCATTAGATACAACTGTTACAAAATTAGCAGCCGGGGGCACAAAGTCCCCCGAGTCCGCCAAGTTAGGCGGCTCGTTCATGATTTTTTTTTTAAAAACTTACCAAATCTGGTAAACTATACACTAACACTAATATATATACACTAAATGTAAATAATATTTACAATATAATACAAAACTGATCCTTTTATAATGAAAAATCAAAATTAAAAATTTTATCCAGAAAAAATGCACCGGTACGCTTGAAGTTTCCCGCGCTTTTTCTCTTTTATGCTACGTTTGACTGACTGACACTACTGACAGATGTGTTCTGTGTGGTTCTGTGGAAGTGTGGACTGACATGACATGAGTGAAATGTAAATACTTTCTGTGCTGTTGTTTGCAAAATCGCTATTGTGTTGACGTGTGTTTGGGTCTTGTACTGTATTTTTTAGCCCTCTTCAAAAGTCTCGGTCTAACTACCTGTTCTCATCATACATATATGTCAAGATGATGCCTGGACGAATTGGTACTTTACCCTTGGCAGCAGAAAATCCATTGGGTCTTTCTTGGCACGATTCAGCGTGGATTCCTTTACTAAGTCCTTCGAATATTATGGATTATTTTTCTGAACGTTCTAATCCATTTTTCGATCGGACTTGCAACAACGAAATAGTAAAAATGCAGCGCCTTAGTATGGACCAGCTTCAGTAAGTGTAATTTTGCAAGCTTTTTTTTTACTATATGTTCCATTGCTTGTTTTGAATAAAATAAGTACCTGAGAATTGAATTTGATTGCCTGTTACCAATATTATTAATGATTGTTTGCAGGAACATGACTGGCTTAGAGTACATTTTATTGCATGTTCAAGATCCAATCTTGTATGTGATTCGTAAACAACACAGACATAGTCCAACACAAGCCACACCACTTGCCGATTACTATATCATTGCCGGTATTGTGTATCAGGCACCTGATCTAGCTAGTGTTCTAAATTCAAGATTGGTAAGAGATTTAATTTCACACAGAATCTGGAACCTATCACTTATTCTAGCTTTTGTTAACATTTTGTGTTTTCTTTTTCTAGCTTTCTGCAGTTCATCATTTACAATGTTCATTTGAAGAAACTATGTCATACTCAAGATATCATCCCAGTAAAGGATACTGGTGGGACTTTAAAGCATCTAAATCAGGTACATTAATTTTAACAAAAACCTTGAGTATTTATATTGGAATATCTCTTATTCTAAAAATGACATTGTTATTCCAATATTTACTATTTTTAATAAGGGACTTTCATATTTTACACTTAACTTTCAGGATTGAGTCCATACAGTACAGGGCAATCCTCAACTAAAGATGTCAGCAGCACACCTAAAGAGGAACCCTCAACACTCTTCCAGAGGCAGAGAGTTGATATGTTGTTGGCTGAATTGGTCAGGCAATTTCCTCTGCCTATCACGCAGACTGCCAATCAAGTGAGTTAATTTAAGAGGGTATTATTCATTTTGACCAGTTGCTTCATTATTTTGACTAGCTTTTACCCGCATCTATTCCTGCATATGTCGATTATCGTAGTAGAGTTGTCCTTCCTCAAGAATATCCATGGCAAATTTAATTGTAAAAAAATAAAACCATGCAGTGGTTTAGCTGTGAAAGCATAACACTTTCATTGCTTTTGTATTTATAATGTTAGTAGTACAACTTTTTTTATTGCAGACTAATGGTGTAACTGTGAAGACTGAAAATGCCACTGATAAGAACGGTGAGAAGGTTGAGTCTAATGTAAATAACATTACTATAAAACAAGAACCTGTGGACCCTCCTGTCTCGGAAATGACCAATGGAGGTCTTCAAGGACATGCAGAAATTAAAACTGAAATCAAGCAAGAAAATATGAAACCACCCCCAGAGAAGAAACCTAGGTTATAATAATGTGTTTATTTCTAATTTAGCATTAGTAAGTTGATTATTACTATTATGTTTGTTAAGCAATTCTTTTATTAAATGACTTAATACATTCCAGTAAATTTCTAATACTCCATATCCTATGACAATTGTGTTAAAACATTGAATCTCATTTTGAAACTGTCTATTTGTAATTCAGTATTTAATTTTGAGACATGGAATTAAGCAACGCTTGATGATTTTCTAGCAATTCTAAATTTTTCTCCTTTTGAATATTAAATAAATTGCCAATATTTTCTTGACTTTTCACTTCATTTAAACAAATTTGGCAATTTATTTTTCTGGGATCGGTTAAAGTAGTGGTCATAGTTTCTTCTTGTTTATTGCTGAAAATACAACAAAAAAAGTATTAGTTAGATTTTTTTGTGACCTAAATACTCATATTTTCTTTACTTAACTATTACCGTAATGTAGCTTCTATTAAACCTAACTGTAACCCAAAATTAAATCCTTGCTCATAACCTACGTCAAAACTTTTTTGATAAACTGAAGCTTGACCGTCTGATGCACCATCCATATATCCAATCTGAAATGTAAAACAAGGGCTGTAATTTTAAGATAATTATTTTAGCACTTAAAACATAAAATAATTAAAATTTATTTACCTTTGAGATTGGTTCTATCGTACGAGCCCATGTTTTTCTAGATAGTACTGGCGAATCTTCACCCGACATATTTTATAAAACAATACAGCTTTATTATATTTAGTACATATTATGTAGATCTAAAGCAATTTAATCGATCTGCGTTCAAGTACGTACTCAGTAAGTTTACAAAATAGTAAACACATGACTAAATACAAAACAAACAAAAATACATTTTTTTTTAAAACTAGATTTTACCGCTTTGGGTTCTAGTCCTTTTAAACCAAATATGTAAATAATGAATTTAGTGTTGTCACATTCCAGACAAGGAAAATTCTTAGAGCATATATATTAGGTCTTTACCTATGAAATTGCCTTTCTTCAGTACAGGTCATTTCAAATAAAGAAAAGTTTGTAATGGCTCTGTTTTCTAAATTCAAATTAATTTTGTTATAAAACCATGACATTCTATTTACAAACTCAGTCTTTTGTTTTTTGATTAGCGTTACATATACAGAAAATACAACGGTATTTTCATTACATTTGAACATTTTTCGTCATAATGGATACTTTAAAAATTCGTGTAATTATGGAATATGAGTTCCGTCGTGGCATCAACGCGACACAAACGGCACGTAACATCAAAAACATTTACGGAGAGAACTGTACAAACGAACGCACAACCCGTTATTGGTTTTCCCGGTTCCGTTCTGGAAATTTGGACTTGAAAAATGAAGCTCGTGGTTGTCCGGAGACTTTGATTAACAATAATGAATTAAAGGCGATTGTAAAAGCTGACGAAACTCAATCTACAGCTGAGCTAGCAGCAGCTTTTAATGTAAGCATCAAAACAATATTGATCCATTTGCGACAAATTGGCAAGGTAAAAAAGCTTGATAGATGGGTGCCTTAACGATCGCCAGCGCAACGTAGGCGTCGAGACCTGCCTTGCGCTGCTCAACAGGCAAAGAAATGAAGGAATTTTGAAACGAATTGTTACGTGCGACGAAAAATGGATTCTGTTCGACAATCTAAAGCGCTCAGCAAGTTGGTTAGACCCTGGTTCAGCACCAAAGCAATGCCCTAAACCAAAAATTACCCCTAAAAAGGCGATGGTCACTGTTTGGTGGTCTAGTGCGGGTGTGATTCACCACAGCTTTTTACAAAACGGCATGAGCATTAATGCAGATGTGTACTGTGAAGAACTGGAGAGAATGATGGAGAAGCTTGCACATCTGCAACCAGCTTTGGTCAATCGGTCGTCCCCACTGCTCCTTCACGACAACACGCGACCCCATACTGCGCAACAGACAGTCTCCAAGCTGCAAGAGCTGGGGTTGGAAGCTCTCCCTCATCCGCCATACTCACCAGACCTTGCATCTATCGACTATTACTTTTTCCAAAATTTAGACTACTTTTTAGTGGATAAAAAATTCAATTCCCAAGAGGCAGTACAAAATGCCTTTGAAGAGTTTGTTGCCTCCCGTCCAGCTGAATTTTACAAGAAGGGCATCAATAAACTGCCAATGCGTTATCAAAGATGCATCGATTGCATGGGTGATTACTTCGAATAACAGAAATAAAAAAGTTTGAAAAAATAAGTACTTTCACTTATTGCATACAAAACGGCAATTTCATAGGTAAAGACCTATTATTTGGAGAACGGGCGGAAAGCGTGAGCGAGAGAGAGACTGAGTTTGGGTAGTGTCTGTCTCTCTCACGCAAGCTTCTGATTGGTTGGTGTGTTTCCCGCCAAATCAGTCATGCAAATTGGTATGATGTCCACTTTCAGCTGCCCCCCCTCATGTATATATGCTCTAAGGGTAAAACCGTGGTACCATAGAGAATTAGAAAATATAAACCACCGGTTAATCGAATTTCCACTATTTTTATCTTGCAACCCTAATTTAGCTTTTAGGTTAGAAAATAGGCATGCATTTGTTATTGCTCAGCTGCATCAAAATGTCAAGTAATGTTTAAATACTTCTGCGTGCTAATAAAATCTTACCACTAGAGCTGAAATACTTTCAGCAATAATACTTCAGTGCAATCAATTATAAATATTTAAACTCCTAAATAAATAGTAAAATGAGTAAGGGTAAAAAGTTCTTCAAAAAGAAGAAAGGTGTAAACAAACCTAACATTAAAAAGAGAAGGAAAGCTGAGGAAGAGAAGATTGTGAATAAAAAGGCAATATTTAATAGATATAAGAATGCACAGAAGATCGCAGAAGAGGTGGAGAAAAAGAATAGAATGGAGCAGAAACTAATGCAGCAAAAAAGTTATGTAGAAAGTGAAGAAGAGGAAGAAGAAGATGCTTATGGACAGTTAGTCTCTTGTTTTACTCAAATAAAAAAAGGGGTGGCCACTGAGACTGAGGATGAAAGCAGTGATGAGGACATGGAAGAAGCTAAATCAAGTAAAAACGATGATGATGCACATGATGAAGATTCTTCAGATGCAAGTAGTGATAGTAGTGACATAGAAACTGAGGTATGTGCAACAGTTAATTTTATTTATTTATAAATATATGCACTTTTCTACAGTGACGGACTTAATGCCATTGAAAACTGTCATTTTTATTAAAAGTTCAATATTTTAATTATGTTAGTAATTTAACACAAAAATACCATGCGCGAATGTTTTTTTTACCTGACTATGGGTCAAAACGAAGGGTAATAAATAAATAAAGATTTATTAGTTTGTAAATTTCTATGTTCCATCATGCCTGTAATACTGAACCAATGAATGAATAATTGAGGTGTCAATAGATTTTTTATTGGCCTGGGTGACAAAGCATATATAAATTTTATAAAAAGTTTTACTTAGTTTAATTATGGATTTTTGAATCTTTTTTAGTTCATACATAACTATAGCTATAACTGATTAAATTTGTTAGTTAGTAATGTCATGAATTTCAGGTTTTAATACCAAATGAAGAAGAAACAGTTGAAGATGAAGCAGATGATCCCTTCAACAAGCATCTACTCTATGATCTTGGAGACGAATTAGTTGTGTCGCTAACCAATACTTTGCCTACATTAGAAATTACCAACAAATCCTGGCCTACTTTAAAAAATCTGTCAATATCAATTCCTAAACCAATAGAAACACAATCTAAAAAGGTAAAACCAAAAATATCATTATTAGAGGATAAAACATATGCAACACCTGGAACTCCACCAACCATAGTCAACAAAGTAGACTTTCAAAAGTTGCATATTAAATCTCAAATCAGAGGTAATGTAGTATCAGCAAATAAAACTAATTTAATTAAAAGAGATTTAGAATTAACAGAAATATTTACGCCTCTTCAAAAAGAAATATTTTCAATTTTAAACAATTATCAAGATTTGTACTATCCGGAACGAACATTTACAAATGCAGATGAAATTAGATATACATATTGTCTCCATATAGTCAACCATATGTTAAAAACTAGGACAAAAATTATACATCACAATGCTAAATTGTCGAAGAAAAATGATTTGACAGATGATTATCGAGATCAAGGATTAGTGAGACCCAAGGTATGTTTTCATTAACATGTTTTACAACCTCTTATATCTATGTAAATATTAAAAAGTGAAGAAAAACTTTGTACTATGTTTTATGAAAATAAGACCAATGTAGAAATATGAAATTCGGCACAGCTAAAGTTTCTTAATTACCCGGCACGCTGTGATGGCGGGTTTGGCATTTGTCAAATCATGAAGTTTCATATTATTAGTAATTACATTTGAAGGAACAAAGTGATGTTCTTTATTGTCAATAGTGATATTAATAATAATAAATCTCTTTATTGTACACCAGATTAGTTACTAGTTTAACATAAAACTTAGAGAAGTACAATTGGCGGCCTTATCGCCCGGAGGCAATCTCTTACAGGCACCCCTTGGATGGAGAGAAAAACATGATTATGAGAAAGTGTGGGGTAGTGTCTGGTGTAAAACTAGATAAAGATAAAAAATAAATTAAAATAGTATAGATTATCATATATACCGTTATAGTTGTGGCTTATGAAATAAATACAAACAAGGAATAAGTTAAATATACAGTTAATTACATACTTAAATGTGGTAATGTGACCCAATTGACCAATTGAAAGAAATAGCTGGTTAGGAGACATTGATGTCTCCTAGGTAGTGTTCCTTTACCAATCTCTTGAAAGCAGTTAGTGTTTGAGCACATCTAATTGCGACTGGTAGGGCATTCCACAACCGAACTGCTTGGACACAAAAGGAGTGATCAAGAAATTTTGTAGAATGGCCAGGCATTTTTAGTTTCAGATTCTCCGACGACCTCAGTAATTTGGGATGTGAGTCGTGTAAGAAAGTAAATCGTGATTTGAGATAGTGTGGGGTAAGAGGGTTAAAGAGAATGTTATACAGAAGAGAAAGACGTGTGCATTCCGGCGAAGGCGGATGGGCAACCACTTAAGCTTTTTACGATAATCTGAGACATGATCATATTTCCGTAATCCGAATATGAATCTTATACAGAGGTTTTGGAGTATTTCAAGCTTATTAAATTGGTCTTCAGTAAGATCTAAATAACTGGCATCAGCATAATCAAGGATAGGAAAAAGAAGGGATTGTGTAAGAGCAATCAAAGCAGCAGTGATGTGCAGTTAGTCATAAAATTAAACCTTTTTAATTAACATTTTTCACTTTTGTAATGTGTAAAACCGGCCATCATCGCGTGCTCCTAGTATAGTAAGGGGTAATTCTAATAATAAACACACTGTTATGGGTTAGTGCTTGTATTTTTTTTTTGTGCCTGATATATAAGCACCTTTTAAGTAGATTTAAGTAAACACACAGTTGATACCTATATCTACTAAATATATTAAAAAAAAAATGCAACTTTTTTTACAGGTTCTGATAATGGTACCATTCAAAGATTCAGCTTACAGGATTGTCAAAACTCTGATTGACATTTTAGTACCAAAAGAATCTGGAGAAGTTGTAAATAAAAAGAGGTTTGAAGAGGATTTCACTGGAGGGGAACTGATCATGCCAAAGAAAAATCCGAAGCCTGAGGACTATGAACTTTTATTCAGTGGAAACACCGAGGACACATTTAGATTGGGAATGACAGTTACAAAGAAAACACTCAAGGTATAAAACATTTAATAACAAATTAATCATATTGAAATCATTTTTACCCTGGGAGAGCCACGCTTCAGCATGAATGGGCCAGCTCGACCGGAGTGATACCACGGCCTCGCAGAAAACCGGTGTGAAACAGCGCTTGCACTGTGTTTCACCAAGTGAGTGAGGATACCGGAGGTCCATCCCCCTTCCCATCCCCCCAAAGGCCGGTAACGCGCTTGTGACGCCTCTGGTGTTGCGGGTGTCTATGGGCGGCGGCAATCGCTTACCATCAGGCGATACGTCTGCCCCCAATTCCATAAAAAAAAAAACAATTGAAATATTTGTAATGTGATGTATTAAGAATATGGAATGTCGCTATTTATCCCACAGCTGTCGTAAGAGACAACTATCTTACTACTACTTCACAGGACAAGAACACTGCAAAGAGAAAACATACATATTATAAATAGAAAACACCCAAAGTCCGAAACAAATATTTGCAGATCAAACAAACATTTGCACAGCAGTCGCATAGAGGCAGTCACGATAACATATTCCCTGGTTTAGCAGGATCAATAAAAAACATTTTCAGATTTTGTATTATAAATACAATCTTTTGTTACAGCTATACACAGACTTCTACTCGTCAGACATCATAGTGACATCACCGTTAGGATTGAGAATGATAGTCGGAGCCGAGGGCGAAGAGGACCGTGACTATGACTTTTTGGCATCCATAGAAATACTTGTGCTGGATCAAACTGATGTTTTCCTCATGCAAAATTGGGACCATTTGTTGCATGTCTTGGATCATTTCCACTTGCAGCCTAAGAAGACTCATGGCACAGATTTCTCAAGAGTAAGATCCTGGGCTGTTAACGGTTGGGCAAAATATTACAGGTTAGTTTAAGTTTTGAAATATTGGGTAGAACACCCCGGATGGCAAATTTAGGCAAATTACCATGACAGTTTAGAAACCTACACATGTCTTTGGACTTCTTAATATTTATTAATTTCACCCGACTTCAGTAAAACCAAAAAGAAATGTAATATTTGTGATAGTCTATGTACAGGGGCGGCTTAACGTATAGTGCAGGGTGTGCAATGCACACGGGCGCCGCCAGCTCAGGGGGCGCTGCGGCGCCCTTAGGCGTCATTACACGGCTAAGAGCAGGGGCGGCTTTACCTATAGTGCACGGGGTGCAGTGCAACCGGGCGCCGCGTTAGTAGGGGCCACCGGTGTTGTGCATAACACAGATACGCAGCTGGGCACCCTGGCGCTGTCCATAACATAGACGCACGGCTCGGCGCCCCGGTATTGTCCATAACATAGACGCACGGCTCGGCGCCCCGGCACTGTTCATAACATAGACGCACGGCTCGGCGCCCCGGCATTGTCCATAACATAGACGCACGGCTCGGGGCCCCGGTATTGTCCATAACATAGACGCACGGCTCGGCGTACCGGCACTGTCCATAATACAGACGCACGGCTCGGCGCCCCGGCGCT
The DNA here is from genome assembly GCA_949125395.1 of Diaphora mendica. NCBI lineage: Eukaryota > Metazoa > Arthropoda > Insecta > Lepidoptera > Erebidae > Diaphora > Diaphora mendica. The sequence continues at coordinate 15,450,953 of OX421328.1, forward strand.
GTCCTTAACATAGATGCACGCCGCGGCGACCCAGCACTGTCCATAACATAGATGCAGAGCTCGGCGTCCCGGCGCTGTCCATAACATAGATGCACGCCGCGGCACCCCAGCATATGTATATTTATATGTTCTACTGCCTAAACGACTGAACTGATTTTAATGAATGAGGTATCAATAGATTCATAATAATGGCCTGGGTGACAAAGGGTATATAAATTTTATTAAACGTTTAGTCAGGTCATAGCTTTTAAAAAAAAACTTGTAACACTGGCTGTGTGGCCTGTGAGTCTGAGTGTACTGTGTGTGAGTACTTCTTGAACTGTGAACAAAGCTGAGCATATTGTGTCCTTTCTGTGGTTTTGTTTGTTAAAAATTAGAAATGAATCATAAGAGGTAGTAAAGAAAAATGAAATTGATATTTATTTTTGGGTTGTTTAATTAGTAATTTCGTATAAATTTATACCTTAAGCAAGTGAAGCAAACCCAAGTTTTATTATATTTTACAATTAATTGTGTATTTTCAGACAGACTATAATTTTATCGTCAGTGGCACTACCAGAAATTAAATCGCTCATCAATAGAAAATGTCACAACTATGCTGGCAAAGTACTTGTGGAAAATCTTCCAGAAATCGGCACTATACAGCAGGTGTTGGTGCAAGTACCACAGGTATTTCACAGGTAATTAAATTCAGAAATATATTTGTTGTAATTTATGATCTACAAGAGAAGCTTTACTATACACCGTGGGAGAGCCACGCTTCGGCAGAAATGGGCCGGCTCGACCGGAGTGATACCACGGCCTCACAGAAAACCGGTGTGAAATAGCGCTCGCGCTGTGTTTCACCGAGTGAGTGAGGATATCGGAGGCCCATACCCCAACCCCTTCCCACATCCCTCTCCCCATCCCCCAAAGGCCGGCAACGCACTTGTGACGCCATTGGTGTTGCGGGTGTCCATGAGCGGCGGTAGTCGCTTACCATCAAGTGATATGTCTGCTCGTTTGCCACCTATACTATATAAAAAAAATACTTAACAAACTTTACAATCACATAGTTCTGAGTTTTTATTATCATTTTATATTATAAAAAAGGGTAATAAATAAAATAAAATAATAATAATCCCTTTCTTTTTATTTATAATTTTATAAATAAAATAAAATAAAAGTTGAGTAGCTGTTAAAATTTTGTAATCATCATTTAGGTACACATAAATTACATTAGGTTTTTTTTAATTATGTGCCGGCCAAAGTGACTACTTTGCCTTAAGCCGAGTCTCCCTCGAACAAAAGTTCGCAACTTTTGTGTTGTCAACACTTGTTAGTTACAAAAGTTTCTGTAATTTCCTTGTGTTTGCAACAAAAATTGTCAACAAATGTTGGGAACCGTGATTCTGTTTTTGGTCATAAACATTAAAAGAATACGCTTTTTGCAAATATTTATTGGCTCTGTGGAGACACTTAGTTCGAATGTTTTTCAAATTGTTGGCGATTCGGTGTATACGCCGGTGTATACGGTCGGACACAATGGAAACAAAAGTTAGCGATATTCTGAAGAGTTGCAAACAGTTGAAAACACTGAAATTGCCAACAATTTCGGTGGATACGCGCCATCATGGAAAGCATGTCCAGAATCCAAGAGTTAGGTCAACTAAAATGGTTCATGAATCACTTAATTGTAAAATTACACAATTTTTTTACGAATATGTAAATAAATCAATATTTAAAATGAACATACTCGCGTCCACTCGCATATTTACTTACTTTATAAAAAAGAGTATACTATCGGAACCAAACAGCCATGATGCGAAAGCTCTGTTCAAATTCATGTCGACTGTGTTAAGACAAAAAGTATGTAACGACATGTTCAGGATACGATGGAACTGACATAATATGCTGTGCGTAAAAGTTCCATAAAAATATAGAATATAAAAAAAAGGAATAAAAAAACTAGGATATTATTATAATAATATTTTTCGTATTTTTCTAGGTTGTTATAGTTTTTTTTAATAACATCTATTGCTTTATTAAAACAGGTTTACAGCAGCCAATCCATTGGAATCAGTGGAGGCTAGATTTCAGTACTTTATCAAAGAGATTCTCCCAAAACATCGTGATACACTGATGAGCCACACGCTCATCTATGTGCCCAGCTACTTCGATTATGTCAGGTTAAGAAATTATTTTAAGAAAGAAGATATCGGCTTTGTGCAGATATGCGAGTATTCTAAGGTAAGTTTTGGCATATTTGAATATTAGGGTAAATGTGACTTTTCTATCACTGTTTCAAATTTGGAAAGTCAAATTATATAAGATAGAATTTTTATTTAACCACTCAAATTATTTGAAACTATGAAAATATTAAAATCTTACCTACAACATTTATGTAATAACATTTATGACATATTTTTACAGGATGCCAAAATAGCGCGAGCAAGAGACATGTTCTTTCACACAGAAGCCCACTTTATGCTGTATTCAGAAAGAGTGCATTTCTTTAGAAGATTTAGAATTAAAGGAATACGACATATAATATTCTACCAGCCGCCCACATATCCACATTTCTTTTCAGAAATGTGTAATTTAATGCAGGTATGTAGTATTTAATAATCTAATGCAGGGGTTCCCAATCTTTTTCAGCCTACGGCGCACTTTCATGATTAGTATATTGTCACGGTGCCCGGTGTCTACCTATTTGAAATAGATGCAATCAAAAGAATTAGGTACCTACAATAGTACTTGTTATAGTATCATATATATAATAATTTTTGTGCGTATCAACCTAACGCACAAAAATTAAAACATCCACAGTAAGAAACTGAGACATTTATTATACTTGTATATATAAACATTCAGAATTAAAACAAAATATCTACTAAAGAAACAAAAAATAAAATACAATAGTTTCTCAATAGCAAATAAATCAAGGTGACGGGCGACCCTAGTACTGTTTTTGAAGCGGGGAATATGGTTTGAGACTGCCACTCTTATTTCTTGCTCAACATTAATTCTTGAGCGATATTTGTTCTTGATTACGGCTAATGCTGAAAATCCAGCTTCACACAAATGTGACGTTGCAAAGGGGATGAAAATTCTTAAAGCTTTTAAAGTTAACTTTGGATATTCATTTTAAATCGATAACCAAAACTCCACCAAATCGGATTTGATTCATCTCGTTATAAGGCTCTTCTGAAATGAATTCTGACGGAGCTTGTGCGTGAAATTGCGGGAAGCAATCTTGACCGTCTCCTTCATTCATTTTTATTATCCACAACAGCAGTTTCTTTCCAAATGCCGCTATCTTTTCCGATAGTTTCAGAATGGACGTATTTTTGCCTTGCAAAGACAGATTCAATTTATTTAGTTTTTCCAATATATCACACAAGTATTATATAGTCTTAGCAAAAAATCTCGTTCAGCAAATAGTAGAGCCACGCTGATTTTAGCACGAACGAGCCGGCTTGACCGGGGCGGTACTACACAGAAAATCAACTTTAAATGACTGCGTTCATGCTGTCGTGTTTCGTTGGTGAGTGCGAGACCGGAGACCCAATGATGCAGAAGCATCACTAGGCCGCCATAGTGGGGCCACCATGCTGCATTGTCTGCATTTGCAGTGAGTATGGTGACCACCACTCTTGGATTCTGCTTATGCATTCCATCAGGCAGAGTAGAGTCATTTTGGCAGGGCCATCCAAGGTCGTTAGGTCGGGTATGTCGACGTTCGGTCCGTACTGTTCGCTGCGCTATTATACGATCAATTAAATAATACAAATGGTTTTTGTTGAATAAATATATTCGGCACATCTAAATAGTGATACAATACATGTACTAGCAGTGTAGTGCAGTGACAGTGATTAAATTAAAGCCAATAAACTTAAATAGAAAAGTTCATAGTGAGCTGTGAGCCATTGAACTACCCTTATTTAATAATATAAAAAATATTCGTGGTTCGGTGGCCCAAATGCTTGTGATCTGTGGCTCAGTGGCGTGGTGAGGTGAGGGGAATCCTGCGTGCGGTTCTTCACCCATAAAAAAACCCCCTAAACTCTATTATATTGTTAGTTATATTAACGCCATCTATAGCAAACCAGAGAAACTTTTATCGATCACCGCGGGCGAGCTGCCGACACTTCTCACTTGCATTCTATGCTCCTGCCATCTATCCGCCCCTGAGTTAAACCACGATTAAAAGGTACAAAATGGCCAAGTGTCCAGCATGTGGTAAATTCCTTGCCGCCAAAGGTGGCGCTAGGTGTGCAAATTGTAGGAATGATGACCAGGCCAGCTTGAATAAAAAAATAGTAGTGGGCCTTCCCGCTTGAGTCCATCGTGTGCTTACGAGGACGCCACAGATGGCTCGGGCGCGGAACAGATTAGCCCTGAGGAAAACTTGCCGCCGAGAGTGGATATCGCACGAGAATTGAGGATGCTGAGATCCGAACTCGGCGATAAAATTGACGAACTCAGGGGTGAGGTGAAAGAATACCGCGAGGAAATGAGAGCGCCTCGCCATCGGGACCTGCAGCCAGCGCATGGACTCCCTCGAGGATAGACTGAACGCATTCGAGAGCGGTCGAGGGTCCCCCGACGGGGTAGTGGAGCTCCAAAGCACGGTGGATCAATTGAAAATAGAGATCAACGACCGCGAGCAAGAGCTACTTTCGGCGGACTTGGAGATAGGCAACCTACCCGAAGACAACGGGGAAAATACAATCCACACGGTCGAGCTGGTGGCTAGGAAGCTGGGCGTGACGCTCGGTGCGAGCGACATCGTGTTCGCCGAGCGAGTGGGTCCCAGGACGGACCGCTCGGGGGGCGCGGCTGAGCCGCAGGACACGGCGCGCGGCCGGCGCCTGGTGGTGCGGCTGGCGCGCCGCCACCTGCGCGACGAGCTGCTGTGGAGCGCGCGCGTCAGGCGCGGCGCTACATCGGCGGACCTCGGCCTGCCCGGGCCGCCGCGCCGCGTGCTACGTCAACGAGCGGCTCACCAAGGCGAACAAGCTCCTGTTCTACCGCGTGCGCCAGGCCTCGGCCGAGCATGGCTGGAGGTATACATGGACAAAGCACGGCCGGATCCTGGCAAGAAAGAGCGACGGACAGCGCACCTTCAATATCCGCACCGAAGCGGACCTACTGCGAGTTTTTGGTAGCATTACCACCGGAAATAAAGCCGGTTGATAGGAATGATACAACGCAATGAGTATGGTGACCACCACTCGTGGATTCTGCTTATGCTTTCCATCAGGCAGAGTAGAGTCATTTTGGCGGGCCAAACATAAAAAAAAAAAAAAAAAACATATTTTTCAGTTAAATTTGTGTTTCTATTTCTTTCTATGTCATTGTATTGTTTTTGTCGTATATGTGTCTAAATCCTTCGTACTTGTCCGTAAGCTATCAACTAAATTGCCCTGTGCTAAATCAGAAAAAGCCCTAAACAAATACGGTGGTAACATGCCACATAAACAGTTAAATATAAGTATTTATTTCCAGATTTTTACACATATTACTTAAGTCTATCTAAATATTTACACGCTAATCTAACTTACATGCTAAATCTTACTCTATATACACTAACTATAGAATCCTACCCTTATTTACACACAAAATATCAGTCTAACCACATACACTTAAACACTACAAACAAAAATGCACAGAAATAAAAATCTCAAAGTTGGATTATTGAATGCTGGATCGCTCGGCACTCGCCACGATGAATTCCTGGCTGCCATGGACGAGCACTCGGTGGACATCATGGCGATCAACGAGACATGGCTGAGAACCGGAGAGGAGGGCCGCGCCCCCGCCGTGCCTGGCTACAGGCTGCGGCACGTCCCGCGGCCCAGCGCTGTGCGCGGCGGCGTGGGCTTCTACGTGCGGCGCGGCCTCAACGCGCGCACCCTAGCGCACCCCGCCTCGACACTCGTTGAACAGATGTGGCTGAAAATAAACGTAAACACACAATCAATACTCATCGGCACAGCCTATAGACCGCCTTGGCTGGGCGTCGATGCGTTCCTGGACTCTCTCTCGGACTCTCTGTCCTCATTCTCTAGTGCTGATAGAATCGTCCTGCTCGGTGATTTCAACATAAACCTGCTGAATCGCAATGATAATAAGACCAGATCACTCGATAACTTTCTACAGTGTTTCAGTATCCATAATGTTGTTACTGAACCCACACACTTCACAGAATACTCTGAAACACTGATAGACGTGATCTGCACGGATGCCAGCGTACGGAGTGTGGTGGTCTCCCACATACCTGAGCTCGGTCACCACGCATTGGTGTCGGCCGAGTTGCGACTGAAAATCGAGAAACCTCCTCCCCGATAGAACACTTACAGGCCATTAAAAGATATACTTATCGACCAATTCCAAACAGACCTAAACAAAATGGACTGGAACTTCACTGGAGGTATGTCTGATGTAAACACTATGGTCAACACGTTTACCAAACATGTTATAATGTTGTTTGAATTGCATGCGCCTTACAAAAACATCAAAATAAAAGAAGATTCCTACCCATGGATCACAGACACAGTGAAGGAGATGATGCAGCTCAGGGATAGGTATTACAGCAAATGGAAGTCCTCTTCTAATGAGATCCACATGCAGTCCTATAAGGAGCTCAAATGCCTGGTCCGGGCTGCTCTGGAAAGTGAAAAACGAGCATACTTCACTACACAGATAGAATACAACATCAGCAAACCTAGGAGGCTATGGAAGAACCTCAAGACGACAATACATATTAAAGAAAACAGGATTCCGACTTACCACCTACTTGCAGTGATCCTGACCTTCTGAACCAGCACTTCCTGGATGTCCCTGGCTGTGACTATGTAAGCATCAGTGAGCTGACATATTTTGAATTCAACAAATGCAGCGCCAGCAGCTTCCATCTTCAGCTGGTTGATGAGAATCACGTGCTGAAAACAATACGTAGCCTCAAGTCAAACGCACTAGGGGTTGATGATCTCTCTCTACAGATGATATCTATGACGCTCCCCCACTCGCTCACAGCCATCACCTCCCTCATCAACACCTCTATTGCTACATCTACCTTTCCAGATCTGTGGAAGATCGCAGTGGTCAAGCCGATCCCTAAAGTCACCAACCCAGTGTGTGCTAAGGACCTTCGTCCCATCAGTCTGCTGCCCTGCCTGTCCAAGGTATTGGAGAGGGTGGTATGTAACCAGCTGACTGGGTACCTGGAGGAGCATAGGCTGTTGCCGGCCCACCAATCGGGGTTTCGCAAGGGACATAGCACCAGCACAGCCTTGATCGATGTAGTGGATAACATACTGGAAGCCAGAGACCAAGGCAAGGGCTCCATCTTGATCCTCCTAGACTTCTCCCGTGCTTTTGACAGTATCAACATTAATCTCCTTCTCTCGAAGCTGACCTACTATGGGATTAGTAGAGAGACAGTTGAATGGTTCAAGAGCTACCTCACCAACAGACATCAGTTTGTGCAGGTCAGTGGAGGCAGGGATGGCGCTAGGACATCATCTTCTTACCAGCAACTGAAGAGAGGGGTCCCTCAGGGCTCCAAAATCGCCCCGATATTGTTTCTCCTCTATAGCGCTGATGTGATGAACTGCATAACACACTGCAAATACCATATGTATGCTGATGATTTACAGATCTACTACTCCTTCCATCCACGAGACAGTCTTGAGGCTGTAAGCAAAATAAACCAGGACTTAGAGAACATCTCACAGTGGGCCAAAAAAAACTGCCTTGTTCTAAACCCGAGTAAATCCAAGTACCTGATCATGGGCACAAAAAGTATCATCCACCAAATTGCCAACCAACAACCAGCATTAACATTGGCACACAATACACTGGAATGTGTCACCGAAGCCCGCAACCTTGGAGTGGTTTTGGATGGTCAACTGCAGTTTGAAACACATGTGCGAGAAGCAGTATGTAACTGTTTTTACCGCCTTAAGCTGCTCTATAGGATTCGTCCATACATCTCCATCAACATGCGCATAATGCTCTGCGAATCACTAGTACTATCCAAACTAAACTATGCTGACACTGTGTTTGGAGCCTGCCTGCTCGTCAAAACGGAGCGGCTCATACAGCGAGTGCAAAATGCATATGCACGTTACTGTTATAACATCCCACCTCGTGCACATGTCACTCCCTTCTTAAACAGTGGAAACCTGATGAGGATGTCGTCGAGACGAAAGCTCCACCTGGCCACCTTGCTATTTGGAGTGGTCCTAAACGGTAGACCGGTTTACCTGCACAGCAAGCTGTCATGGTCCAGGGATTACAACCGATATGCAACTAGAGCATCGTCCTACCTTATGAGCACACCGAGACACAGGACTGCTGCGTTTAGAGGCAGTTTCAAACTGGCAGCAACCCGCTGCTGGAATGACCTCCCCCCGCCGATCCGTGCACTGACGACAGTTGCCAGCTTCAGTACCAGATATAAAAAATACCTTCTCGACATCCAACAGCAGCATTAACATTGACACTCATGTTACCTCGTTCGTTATTACTGTCTCTCAGAGCATAAATGCTTCAATGCTCTAAGACACTATCTATTCTTCATATATATCTATTTTATTTTATTTATTATGGATAAATGCATATATATATTTATAATATCCTATAGAACACACAACATATTTACTGCCGGGCACGAACGGACCGACGACACCGGGCGTGGGACCTATCGTAATACCAGCGCTGTAGTCACTCTGGCTACAGCAGTACGCTGAGATAGGCGCCCTTTCTGGCATCGCACAGGGCAATAAAATTGTTTGTTCTCTCCTATCGTACGTCTATTTCAAACCATGTACTGTCCTGTGTATGTCAGAATAAATATTTTTCTTTCTTTCTTTCTTTCTTTCTATCCATAAAAAAAGAGCAAAGTTTTGGCGTTATCATGACGCTCTTGCTGTAAAAAATCGAATTTCTTCGTGTAATTCGGACACAAGAACTAAAACATTTCCACGTGAAAGCCATTGAGAATTTCGTTGAAAATTCTACGTAAGACAAGGCCTTAAGAACCTATGATGCGAGCGGTGAAAATATTGTTGTTGTATGGATACCTGCAAAAAAAATTAACCATTTCGGATAATGATAGAAGACCGACTCGCGGCGCCCCTTGCCACTTCTTGCGGCGCCCCAGGGCGCCGCGGCGCACAGTTTGGGAACCCCGGATCTAATATATATGTTACCGTAAGATTGCAAATAGTCGAAAGATTGTGCAATGGTATCGACGAATCGCAAGTCGCGCGCTGATTGGTTGAACAGCATAATTATTATTATGTCCTGCGCCGCCGTATTTGTTTGTTACTTCGTCTTTGTTGCCGAATGGAAAGTATTTTTGTGATTGAAAATTGATTTCATGTTGAAAATACCTCACAGCTTTAGAATTAGTTATATAAAGTTGTTGTGACAGTAAAATTAATTAGTGATTGATTAAAGAAGTTCTAACCTAACTCTATTGCCATTGAACGGCCTACTGTAAAACCGATCAATCCGGGACAGTTGACAATATGACGCCCGTAAGCAGTATATCACAGTTGACAATCTATCGATACTTTATAATCTCGCTAGGTAGATTAGAATCTAACGGTTTTTACAATATCGCGGTGACATATATAATTCTCGTGTCACCTTGCTCACGATGAACTCCCATATGAACTCCGAAACTGTCTTACCGATTTTCAATTGAAAATTGACGCAGACGATGTTGCGTGGTTTAGATAGTTTCTATAATCTCCGAATCCCTCAAAACATTTTGTTGCAGTTAAAAGACCCTAATATAGATTCCTTTTTGTATTTGGTTCCCAAAAAAAATTAAGTCAAGAATAGTTTGAGATTAAAATATATAGATGCCTATATTTTTCAATCAAATATGCATAGATATAATGATTTAGTGCCGAATATAATGAATCATACACGAATTCGGGCGGAATATCAAATATTTTGAAAACTAATCGAGTAGGCCCAACATTTGTATTGTCTCTCGTTTAACTCTCTCAACTATAGATTTTTAATATTTTATTGTACACTAGCTGACCCGTGCCCACTTCGTTCTTCGACTTGATTTACAAATACTATTATTTTTAACTGTTTCTTCAATCATAATAAAATATAGCCAATGTCACTCCTGAATACTGTCGCTTTCTGTTAGTGAAAGAATTTTTAGGATCGGATCAGTACTTTCGAAGATTACCCCCTACAACTATGTACACAAAGTTAGAAACTACCTCTTTATAATATTAGTATAGATATTTGAATTCAAGTAACAATGTTGTTTGTAGGAGTTCAATCAGAACAAATACGGCGGTAGTGAGTGCAACATGTCGGTGACGGTTCTGTTGTGTCAGTACGACGCGCCTCGGACGGTCGCCGTGCTCGGAGCCTCCCGCCTCGCACGCCTCCTGCACTCCGACAAGGCCGTGCATATGTACGTCACTGGCGATCGTTGATATATGTCAATAAATAAATATTTATATTTACTGTGTTCTTTTTATTTACAACTAGCCGAGTCCCGCGGTTTTGCCCGCGGTTCAACAACAAAAGCGTGTAGCGATGGCAAAGTTAGTCTGAAAGAAAAATAGCCTAAAGTTACTCCGCATCTCATCAGCTATCTGCCAGTGAAAGTTCCGATAAAATCGGGTCTGTCGTTCAAGTGATTAACCGGAACAAACAGATAGATAGAAACGAGAAATGTGGCTCTATCCACTTGGATCCCCTCCATAGATCCCCTGAGGGATCGTACCGTGTATACCCTGCTTACATATACATTTAGTAATAACATAGTTATTTTAGTATCGCAAACATACACTCCAATTGTATTTATTTGCATAGATATACATTACAACAGCAAAAAAGGGTAACAAATTGCAAAGTTAAGCAATCACAGCAAGGTCAATCTATAGATGGGTGACCATTAACACATTGAGGTCCCTCCGTGCCCTTCACGGTCACGGTTGCCATACGAACATGGCAATAATTGTCGGTAGTTGGGTAGTAGAGGCCCTTTATTTAAGTTCGACAACAGTCTTATCCACAGAACTTCAATATCGCCTCTAGAACTTGGCTAGCTGACTAGCTAAGTACATCGATATTTTTCGTGCTTTGCTTAATTCCTAGGAGTAGACTTAAAAACAACTCCAACATAGTCCGGGAAAAGGCTCTGAGAAAGAAACATTACAACAGCTAGGTAACTGTTTTCGCCCCCGTAGCACATTTCTACAGTCCATAGTGCTACGAAGTTTTCATATCGTAACAGTCAAATATATAAAAAATACTGATACGTTACTGAGAAAAACATAGAAAACAGATTTTATGGTGCTAAAAAACATTAAAAAAACAGTTTTATTATGTTTTTCTCCTTAACATTTAAAGTAATAAAACAGCAATACTATTACAATGAAATAACATTGAAACTATTTAGCACCATCTAGAGAAGGTAAAGTGAGATTCTAGCCTTTTGCGATTTTAACGTGTCCTAGGCTAAGCGCGCACTACGATTTTTTTTCGTTGCGATTTTTAAAGTACGTACCTACATACCATTTCGCAATTTTAAATCGCAGATGCGAAATCGTACCTACTCGTATGTAAATTTTGTATGTAAATAAATCATACTGCGCGTAGGAAAAATCGCAACGAATAAAAATCGTAGCTCTGGAGAGGACGGGGAGCAATGTAATTACATCGCCATCCTACCACAGCAGTTATCCTTGTCACCTTGCCACCAAACCAAGGTAGTAGAGCCACGCTGATTTCAGCACGAACGGGCCGGCTCGACAGGGGCGGTACTACCCTCGCACAGAAAATCAACGTAAAATGACAGCGTGCTGTCGTGTTTCGTTGGTGAGTGCGAGACCGGAGGCCCAATTAGTCTAGTCAACAAGTTCCAAACTTGTTGACTAGACTAAAAGATGCAGCAGCATCACTAGGCCGCCATGGTGTGGGTTGCCATGCTGCATTGTCTGCATTCGCAGTGAGCATGGTGACCACCACTCTTGGATTCTGCTTATGCTTTCCATCAGGCAGAGTAGAGTCATTTTGGCGGGCCAAACATAAAAAAAAAAAAAAAAAAAAATACTTCCCCATGGGCGTAGCTAGGGAAGGGGCGTTTTGGGTTTGGGTTTAATATTTTGTACACAACCTATTTTTTTTCAAGTAATGTTACAGTTAAAGAGATAAAGTCATTTTATTATCTTGAAATCTCCCTCCCCCTGAAACTGAAATCGGGCTACGCCGTGTCCCCATTCTTTTTCGAAATAAACGTTGCGAACTTGGATCTGAACGTAACATAAATAAAAACACAATAATCGTCGTCAGTATATTTATTCTATTTATATAAGTACGAAACGAAATACCTAAATATTTAAGTTAGGCGTTCCTCTAAATCACACCAATAATAATATAACAACTAACACATTAAATAATTTATTAAATATTCCCTAACTAAATTACCCTACTTAAAATAGTTAGCCTTTCACAGTAGCTTTATAGTTTATGTTATGTGAGGAAATAAGTACCTATAGGCGTAGTAAGGTGTAGAAGTTCTGTTAAAGGCTACTATTTAGGTACTATGTACCACGTCAGATGGATTCCTGTAACAGACCAATATGATAATGCACTAGCAGATAATACCTACAGTAAATTAGTTAAACATAAATTACTAATTACTAATAAATATTGAATAAAACTTAAAAAAGTAGTACCTAGTTATTACTAGACAATGGTTTTTTTTTACATATGTTTCGATGTGAATATTCAGTGCTAAGTTTCTAAATATGTACATAAGTTAGCGTCAAGCGCTTTTGTAAATAACCAACAATTAATAAAATTATTTTTATTGAATAAAATACTTAGCGTTTGAAACATTATAACCAGGAGATTATTATTAAACTCTTTTTATTTCTTGCGAGGGTTTTTATTACATACCTAATATGAAACGAAACAGTTTGTATCATAGACTTTCTTCTGTGTGCTCGTATGTTTTTAAGCAAATAAAATGAGAGAAAAGCTATTTCTGCTTCCTCGTAATTGACTTTTTGATCTATTAGTTCAGAATACATTTAATTCTTAAAATAATTATTCTAGTGTAGGTTTTATGTTTAGGCTTGCTCACGTTTTTTTTTTTATTAAATAAGTTTCTAAATATATTGCCATAAAAAACAGATTTACACTGGTAACTATTTTTATTTATGTTATGTATGGAGGACGTTTTCACGGTCCTTCCATTTTTTAAATATTCATGTAATTCATAATATTCATGGTAGATGAGCAAAATACATTATATGCCTTGTTTTTAGTTGTTTGTAGTGCTAGTGACATATAGTATGAAGTCTAAACTAGACAATAGTTTTGATTTGTAATACACGTAGTTTATCTTATAAAAATGTAATAAATTGGTGTTTCCGTTCAGACTTCTGATGCCATTGGCGCCAAAATTTAATAGAGGTACTTATATTATATAGGGCGGTATGTTATTACAAGTTAAAAACAATATAATTATATATGGTCTCCGAACCATGGCTTGCTATTGAACTCGATATAATGTTATAATTTTAACCGTTATTTGAAAAAGTCTTGGACCCAGAACAACTGTCGGCCTTGGGTGACCATAACTGTAAGAAATTTGACTTTATTGTGTTTGTAGGCAAAGAGGCCTTAGCCTTAGACGAAGATTAACTAGGAATACGTTGAAGTTTTTAGGTAGGTACCTAACTAATAAAAAAAAGAATAATTTGTTATCCTCGGTTTTGTTGTTAATAGGTACATACCTTAACCTATCGTTTCGACTATACTGCGTGTAACAACTATTGTTTATTTTGACTAGATTAGGTAAACATCTTAAAGTAATATAAACGTTCGAGGCATATTCGTATAGGTATGAACATAAATTACGAACGTTTGCTACATCACGTTATATTTTATACGGTATATATATATATATATTATTATGTAATAAATTAAGCGAGCTTGTATTTTTAGCACGTAGAAAGCTAAATCAATGTCAACATACTGTAACTTGTTACTAGAGACCGGATTATATGCATTTGCATATTTAAGCCATCCTCAGCGGTAATAGCATATTTTACCCAAGATCTAGTTAAGATGCAGATTATCGGTTCATTTTCATTTTTTTCCCAGTTCAGTACACTTACCCTACATTCCGAAATGCGAAAAAATGATATATCCAGAATCCGACCAAATCTAATGGTCACAAAATATAAGGGTTAATGAGTAATGGGTTAATTAATTTATAAGTATATAAATAATTAAATATTTATATTTATTTATTTATTTATGCATTGTGACTGGTCGGATTCGAATCGCATTGGATCGAATTTCGGTTAGTAGCTGAGCTACTGCGCATGTCTTTTGTTTTGAAGAAATGATTGAAGATACAATCTTACCACTGAATATTTTGAATAATACTTGATTGTTTACGTTTACAACAAAATTAAATAGCTTTAATGTCATGTAATGTTACTGTACGCTGTTATCGCCTATCGAAGTAAAATTTACTAATTGTATATTGATTTCGTAAAATAATAATTTAAACTAGGTTGATTCCTTAAATTTGTCATTTAGTTTTGCATATTTTGCCAATTTCCGTGCATATTTTACCAATTTTACATATACATATACATATTTAAAGCATTTTCCATGCATATTTGCATGCATATAACAAGTTTTTTATGTTGCATCTAATCCGGTCTCTATGTATTACCTATTATAATATGTACCGTCAGCTGCAGATATTCTTATTACGTTAAAATTTTACAACATAAAGACTCGATACGGTTTATATGTCCGTCACGTATTTTAAATTCAGCCATTAGGGGGTGTCCATAAATTATGTGAGAAGTTTAAAGGGGGGGGGAGGGGGTCGAGTCAAATCTCATCTAATCTTACGTTGGAGAGAGGGGGGGGGTCTCGGCAAATATCACGCAATTTTTTTCTGATTGAAACATAAAAAATAATACTATTTTGGTCTATTTAATCCAGATTGTACATGCTTAAGATTTAATCTTAAGCGTAATCGTAATACGATTAAGATCATTCACTAATTCGTTCGAACGAAAACAATTTCATTCCTACTTCGACGTTACAGCACTAGCTAAGCAAGCGCGTATGTTCCGCAAAATGCGACCCTCACGGATTGTCACAAGACGAGCTAATGAGTTACTGTGCGCAAGCGCCAACGGCTTAGAGTGGCTAGATCAGAACGAAGTTGAAGGAGCAGATGATTTTACTGAAAATCATATGGACATGTTGGTTCCAATAGTCTCTCTTGAGACCGCGCATGATTCTCCATCTAATATCATCTAATGACAGTAGTTACGATTTAAGTATTCTATTGTAAAAAAATTATTACGCTTATAATTAAACTCTCAGCAATATTGATTACTAGTCTTAACTAGTCGTAAATAAAAGCACCAAGCATTTTTTTTTCTTTTTACAATAACAATCCAACGCGTTTACGTAAGAAACCCACATTTTGAAAAATCTCACGTGAGATTGGGGGATGGGGGAGGGGGTTGAATAAAATCTCAGGATATCTCACCAGGGGGGAGGGAGGTACAGAAAATTAAAAAAAAACACCTCACGTAATTTATGGACGCCCCCTTATGTTTTAATCATCTTTCAAAGAGGTCTGTTTATACAAGGGTAATAAAGTATCTTGTTCAAATTACGTGATGTTTTATTTTACCTACACAGCAATTATTAGGAACACAAATAATTTATATCAAATCATTAGGCGCGGAAAATCCAAAGTTTTTTTTTATGCATGTCGTCTTGTCTTGTAGTTTTCTACTTTGTCCAATCACAGAGAGATCCTGTAGTAAGAAGTTAACAAATTTACCTACACATAGAATAACTATCAAACACATAAGGTCGAATGAGAAGAAAAAATGGGCTATTTGAATAACTACCAAAAATATATGTATAAATTACTTATGACGAAAACAAAAAATGGGCTAAATGTATCTGAACAAGACTCATAGTTTCACCAGCATGTGTCTTTTAAAAGTATTCCTGTCTTTGTAAAGTTCATATTTATTTTCGCACACATGCACAGATAATATGTGTAAAGGTAGGTATACCTACTCGTAGCTCAATTGACTTCTCGTATCACACGAAGCATTTAAAAATACATAACAATAGAAAATGACAGCACTATGAATCTTGTTATTCCTACGGCCTCCAGTAGTAACTGTGTGCACCGCACATCATACCCGATATTCATAGGCATATTTTTGGAGGTAGGGAAGAGAAAAGATTTGCTGGTGGGCCCTAAGCAAAACATTCACACATCAGCCGAGACTTTGTGCTTGTTTGTTAACTTACATATATAAAAAACAAACAAACTTCCACAACTATTCACCTGCCGGGTTCATCACGTGGTAAACACGAACTGAAGTTCTTGACCAAAATAACAAATTAAGGCGAGGATGAAGATTCTTCATCTAGTTATAATAAAGTCTACGCCAAAAGTACAACTGCATTGTTAATATGTAAGCTAACAGAAGCTATAAAGCATTCATATTTATTTAGTCACGTTCGTTATATAACCAGTCGAGTGCTTTCGTCATGTGATGCTGTCTGTATTATTAAAGGAGCCAATGTCATCGGAAATGTTCTTGCGGATTGTTTGCGGTGTGTTTTCAATTAATTGGGTATCTTCGGTTGTTTCTGTGGCAGATTCGGTATCGTTGACTTGTTGATAACCACTAGTGATGTTCTCCAGTGGAGAGATTGTGCTGCTATTCACTGTGGTATCGCCTCCTCCTGGAAAATGAAAATTGAGAATTTAAATTTTAGAACGTTGCATATAGCATTGCTTTGAAGTTCAACTGTACAGGATTTTAAAGTGTCTTAGCAGGACTTATAATATAATAGTATTGGAAATTACATTATATCTGTTGTCTATTTGTTCAAAATATGGAATGGGGATTTCTCTATCTAATTCTACTGCAAAGTAGCCTGAAAATGACCAGGTAGATCACTACCAGTTCTCTTCTATTTAAGCCGTTCATAGTAGTTTTATATTTATCAAAGTTCCTAAGTGGTTCAGAAGATAAGGAAATCGACATAGCCACATATCGACATTTACTTTGTTAAGTTCTTCTAGTAAAAAGACAGAGCGCAAACGTAAATTCGGAGCTTTATAAAAAAACGGTTAATTAAGTGCACTGTAATATTTACAAAGATATGGAAGGAAGGTATAGACTAATATTATGAATCAATCTTGGTTTGAACGAATATTTCATTTAAATGGCTTAATAATATGCTAAATCCATACCTACATGTAGACTTTCCGTCATCGTTCCACACGGCATACTTGGATAATTGGCATTCTATCTGCCATTGTGCGCGTTTTCAGACTTTTCAGATACCTTGTATGTGTACCTCGCTCAAATAAGACGAGCTACTCACACGCCTGCCGCAGGGGCAATCTAGGGTGCAGGGTGGTCGGGGAAATTAAGTAACTGTCTCTACACTACACACTTGCCTGCCGTTCAGTATGAGGTTGTACATCGCGCTAAACACACGTGTTGAGAATGGCACCAGTATTATTTGCACATCAAAAGATCTGTGTAGCCCTTGCTCTTTTTGCGATGCTACCGCATAAAAAAAGACGAGACACTGGGTGAAGATGTAGCTACAGAAACGAAGTATATTATATTTAATAAAAAAATATTTTCGACATCTAGCACATAACGCATCTAGTTTCAAACTAAGCAGAGCTTGTATAATAATAGACAGCCGATATGAATACATACACTTGTAAATACATACATATTATACATAGAAAATACCCAAACTCCGAAACAAATATTTTCAGATTATACAAAGATTTGCAGATACATGAAAATTCCCGGGTCGGACCAAATTTCAATGCCGGTGCCATTCTCAACACGTGTGTATAGCGCGAAGTACTACCTCATACTGAACAGCAGGCAAGTGTGTAGTGTAGAGACAGTTCCATAATTTCCCCGACCACCCTGCACCCTAGATTGCCCCTGCGGCAGGCGTGTGAGTAGCCCGTCTTATTTGAGCGAGGTACATACAAGGTATCTGAAAAAGCGCACAATGGCAGACAGAATGCCAATTATACAAGTATGCCGTATGGAACGATGACGGAAAGTCTACATGTATGTATTTAGCATACTATTGTTACGAATAATAATAATCTCCAAGCCTTATCTGCGCACACAAATATACACACACTCCTTATCGATCTCCTGAGGCAAGGAATAATGGACCTTATTTCTATATGCATAGTGTCGGATATCGATTGGTTGTTGCCCAATTATTATTAACTTCGATTATTTTTATTAGCGTTTTTTCGGGACGACTCTCGGGAGTTCGATCGTCGTTTCTAGAATGGAAGAATAATAATTATATGAGTATAAATAGAGCGTCTCGCGGGCCGCAGGCAGTTCAGTACAGTTTGAGCTATAGTGATATAAACATCGAAGTGATATCAGCGATCAACCTAGCGACCTCGGCGACTTTTAAGGATTGTAATTCAGAGTGGTATTGTGATTTTAATAGAGGTTTTAATAAAGTCTCTTTAACACGTCAATAGGCTTCTCTCTCAAATAAATTGAACCCTAACACGTAACACTATTAAGACATTTAAATGAAATACTCGTTCAAACCAATATTGAAGATACCTAGATAGGTATCTTCAGGACTTGAATTTGATTTGTAGGTGGGTTTTCTTTGCTTCTTTTTTCTTTTAAATTGTCGATGCCTTTCAGTTTGTAACCTCATTCTATATAATCATTCATGTCGCAGATTTGTAGCCTACTTCCATCTACACAAAGGTAATGATTAATGTACGTGTGTTAGAGATTTGGGTCAAGATTTCCTCCGTACTGTGTAAGTACCTACCACCATCAGCGTGTATGACTGTTTGTTTTATATCATGCCAATAATATAACATCACACAAATATTTGACCTGATGAAACCTTGCGCTACTAAATGAACTCACAAGTCGTCGTAAAATTATATGTAAACAATATTTTAGTTATCACTTTTTCTAATTAAAATTTTATAGTTTTTTAACCGACTTCAAAAAAAGGAGGAGGTTTCTCAATTCGACCGTATATTTTTTTTTTATGTGTGTTCGCGGATAATTTCGTCGTTTATGAACCGATTTTGATTATTCTTCTTTTGTTGGAAAGGAGATGTCCCGAAGGTGGTACCATGGTACCACCGTCAATGGTACTTGTCATGACAAGGAAACTAGGATCTGATGATGGCATCCCAGAGAAATCGAGGGGAACCCTCATTTTTTTCAGGCCCGTACTATGTTTTTCGTATATTTCCTGAATCTACTCCGGTATTTGCGTCTGGTAGTCATCATTTAATGATGATGAGCTGATGATGAAAGGTACAACTCCTTAACGTTTAGGAGTTGGAGGATAAATCTTTAAATGTCATAAGTATGTATGTTACCTTTAGTCGTATTCTTTCAAGTTATTTAGGTAAGCTGATGATGGAAGGTACAACTCCTCAACGGTTAGGAGTTGGAGGATAATTCTTTCAATTTCATACGCATCTATAGACCTTTAGTTGTATACTTTTAAGTTATTTAGGTGAGCTGAGGTCACAGGCGCTATGATGACTAACCCCCTAGTGTATTTTGCTTTAAGTAAATCGCCTGTTTCTATTTCATCACGACATTTAAGCTTGGACACGATTCCTATTGTCCCGTAGACCACGTTCTCGGTAACAGAAATTTTGCATCTCAACATAATTTTGGAAACTGAGCATACTCAGTTTTAATACGTGTTCAAACCACTAAAGTTATTCGTATCAGCAGAAATTAGTTCAACTTACTGATAACCTACGATTGTTTGCACTAAAAATTTTAAAATAAAAACTTTTTATAAAAAAAAAACCGACTTCCAAAAACCATCCAACGAAAACACCCTGCCAAAAAACACTAAAAAGCGTAGATATAATAATACTATTTAAATGAATAAAGAATTAGGTATAGATAAGAATTGGCACATAGCAATTTATAAAGAGCCAGTTAATTTTACGCTTTTTAGTGTTTTTTGGCAGGCAGTTTTCGTTGGATGGTTTTTGGAAGTCGGTTTTTTTTATAAAAAGTTTTTGTTGGCTAGCGTTTCACTTAATTTGATATTTAGTATCCGGGCCAAACATATTAGTTAATGTTGTTACATATTCCTAATAGTATAAACAATGTTAATAGAAATAAAATTTGGAATGCTTACCAAAACTTGAAAAGAAGCTGAAAATTTATTTTTACTGAAATTAAGTACATAAATGAAAAAAAAAACAAATAGCGCAATGGTGAATATTTGCAGGATAGCTGATTTATGTTAATATTTCACAACTGCGAATTAATGATCAGACATGCAAAGATTAAAAAGGTTGAATATTTTATAAAATATCTCCAATACGTCTAAGTCGTCTAGGTGCTTAGTACTTACTTTCAAGACTATTTTATTTTTCATTAATATTTACATATGAAATCTTATTACTTCGTATTTTTTTTTCGATACCTCGAAACTACAGTATATAAATTATTTTGGTCTTAGAACAGAAAGAATAATACATAGGTACAGTGGAACATAGAACCTCCTTCTTTTTTGAAATCGGTTAAAAATCAGAAACAATTAAGCCTTTGTATACATTATGTACATTACATATGCTAAAAAACTTCAGTTTAATAAGTCAAGGAAAGTCACACACATGTAACTGTAACTTCGAACTAAGGAATTAGCCAAATATTACTCTATCTTCGAAATAAGGAATTAGCCAAATATTATTCTATCTTCTACTATTTAAACTATAGCAATGTGTAAATACTCTATGTATATCGCCACGCTGAAGTGTCTACATGCAGTCGGTACTTACACTTATTTAATGCATGTTGCGCAGTGCGCTATTCTGAGCAATTCAGCTGAAACCGTATGTGATTTATATGTTATAAACATGATCAGTGAATAACCGAGTGCGGGTTATTGTGACTACTAACAGGCAACATCTAAATTTAGAATAACTGCTGGAGGCGCTTGCATGAATACTCAAACATTGACGGCTGCGTCCGACGTCTTGAGAGATGCTCGTTACGTACCTACACAAATCAATTTATTAATAAATTCCTCTTCATTTCAACTACGATACGCGTATTAAAAAACAGAAATAATAGTTAAAAATTAAGTTTAAAACAATCCCTTAAGGTGATCTTATACAGGATGTTAGAAGTTGATGTAGTTACCTTTTTAAGATAAAAAGTACTTAGATGAGTTTTTTAAGAACATTTTCACGATTTGTTTGGTTACTTATGGTAAAAATCATTAAAATTGTTGGGTCTGTTGGCAGTGGCGAACCTAGGAATTTATTTCGGGGGGGGATACCATCTTTTGTAAACCTTAGAAATGCATAAACAATTTTAGTGTAAATGTTACGTATTATGTATTGTATACATTGCCTAGGCATTGTGTAGAATACCAGATTATACAGATTGCCAGTAAAATATAAATATATGTAGAGAGAGATAGAAAGAAACGTTGCTCAGGTAAACGAATAAGTCGTACGAGGCGGCGACGATACTGGCGCGAGCCCCACCCGCCGCCGCCACCCGAGACAGCGCCGGATCATGAGCCCGGAATGCTTCGGCGGAACGCACATACGCAAGCCCTACGGGCTTGTCGGGTACGGCTCGAAATCCAGGACTGTGCCAGCCAACACGCTGTCGGAGCCGTTCTGCCGAGCTTCGAAGCTCGGATAGAGAAAACCGACTGTGTCACCTACTGATTTACTCAGATACTTATCGGGCACGGTTGCTTATGTGAGTATCTGAACAGAATCGGACGTGAGGCTCCGGCACAATGCCACCACTGCGGGTCCACCCAGCACACGCTGGATGGCTGCCCTGCGTGGGAGTCCGAGCCTCGAGTCCTGGTCATACAGATCGGACAAAACCTGTTACCACCAGTATTGATCGCGGCAATGCTGGCGAGTAGTGTGGGATGGGAGGCCGCGGTCTCCTTCTGTGAAGAGATGTTATGCTGCAGAAGGAGTCCGCAGAGCGGGATCGAGAAAAGGTAGATCCGGCTCCCAGGAGGCAACGAAGGGGATGCGATAGAGACCGTTAACTCCCCAATCATCGCTTAAGGATCGTTGTGGCCACACTTAGGGGAAATGGGACCGCTGCAAACGACTCGAGACCTGTGACACCGGGGTGTCGTCTAAGGCGGGTCGGTGTCCCGACTCTTACTGTGTAGAGCGGTGAGAGGCGCGATAGCGACCTGCCCCGGGGGTGGTACGGGGAGGTACAGCAGGGGGAACTCCAGAAGCCACTGATGCATTCCTGGAGCTCCCCCGACAGCCGAGGTAGTCCGCTGCGGGGTTTAGTGGGTAGACCAATTCGTCGGGAGTCCCACACACGGCGTTCATGTGTCCCCCCACGGAGGGTATTGTAAAGAAGAAAGGTTAACGAATAAGTAAACACAGAGAACAACCGAAAATCACATGTTTTTATTTGAAGGAAAAAAGTATAACTTTATAAAATTATTCGTGGTAAATTCAATATGAAGAAATTTTCATGGAATTTTTGTACTCTTACAAATGATTAAAAATAAAACCGACTTCCAAAAACATCCAACGAAAACTCTCTGTCAAAAAACACTTAAAAGCGTAAAATAAACTGGTTCTTCATAAATTGCCTATACCTAATTCTTTATTCATTTAAATAGTAGTATTATAATGTGTGCTAGGTACCTAAAATCTGTTTGAAGTCGGTGCCAAGTGACTATCGCTTAGACTTTTGTAATTGTTCGTTTGTATTCTTTTTGGCTTAGCACCGACTTCAAACAGATTTTAGGTACCTAGCACCCATTATAATACTACTATTTAAATGAATAAAGAATTAGGTATAGGCAATTTATGAAGAACCAGTTTATTTTACGCTTTTAAGATGTTTTTTGACAGAGAGTTTTCGTTGGATGTTTTTGGAAGTCGGTTTTTTTTTTTTTTATAAAAAGTTTTTATTTTACAGTTTTTAGTGCAAACAATCGTAGGTAAGTAGTAAGTTGAATTATTTCATCAAATTTCATCATCAAGAATACAAATTAAGGTACGTGTAATATTAAAATCATCCTCTAATCCCTAACTGTTGAAGAGTTTAATCTTCTATCATCAGCTCACCTTTGCTTGAAAGTATACGACTGAAGGTCTTTAGATACGTATGAAATTGAAAGAATTATTCTCCAACTCCTAACCGTTGAGGAATTGTACCTTCCACCTTCCATCATAAGCTTTCCTAAATAATTTGTAAGAATACGACTAAAGGTCACTTATATACATGTCGGAGTGAGGGTATCCAAATAATAAAAGTGATACAAACATTTGCCACTATCGAACACTACGGAACACTCTATATAAAGCGGCGCGATCGGCAACAGGACACAGTTCTCTTCAGATCTCGCGACGACCATATCTATTATTTGATTTGTGATTTATTGTATCTCTGTGTTTTATATTGTGTGTATGAGGCGATATTTATCAGTGGGGGAATTACTAGCCTAGGTGGCGAATTCCACAGGGCATCGCGGAGGGGTGAGCGTTGCCCCAATCCCCTCATGGGGGGTTGCTGATGGTGTTTAAGATTGATTCCTATCCGTTTAGTAGTGATTAGTGTTTGGCTATAGTTCAGATTGGCAGTATCTGTGATTCATGTTCTCGTTTATTCCTGTGTCTCCGACATCAGAAGTGGGATCTGAATCTCATTTGCCCACAACGTTTGAGAGTGTAACGGATCGTCAGTCGCGGCGAGCTGTCGAACTACCCACCGCTCGAAAATCGTACGAGGTGTCATTTGTTAAATTTTTGTAAGCGAGAACGCTCACATAGTGTCAAAGTGTCGGTATAGCCTTTTCGCGAACGAACGGTTTGTGAGACGTGCGGCCTACAACAGCGGCAGCGTGCGGTAGTAAAAGTAACGCATCGGTAACTGGGAAAGTAACCGGTATGTACGGACAACTCCAACAATCCGGTGAGTCGTACTATTTTTATTTTGTGCTGAGTGCTCTTTAATAAGATAAGTTCTGTCAGATGAATTTCTAGGCAAACGACAATATTGTGTAATTTATACTCTCGATTGTTTGATTGATTGTTGATTTTTGTGTAAACAAAAATAAAATAGTGGAATAAGTGGAAGTGATTTTGATTCAAAAATGGACAATATTGTGCAGTAACATTATTGAGGGTAGGTAATGCCCGCACTTATTGTAGCATCGAAATTTTATGTACAGTTTTAATCCAGATTTATTCATTGCGGTTATTGTTTCATGTAGTACACGATTACTGTATTTCAAACGACATAATTATGGAAGAGATCTGCTTGCATTAGGGTTTTAAGCAGCAATTTTCGAAAAGAATCTTGTTCTTAAAAATAATAAGGTCGTTTCTATTGGTGGCATCGGTACAAAGGTAGTCGATTTAGGAAATTTAGAGTGTAGTATTATACCATAGCAGAAATATGTCAGAAATGGAGCTGCCTGGGATTGAGCTGCCGATTTTGCACATGCTGTTTGTTTATTGTTTAAATTTATTTCTTATTTTTAACCCCCGAAGCAAAAAGAGGGGTGTTATAAGTTTGACGAGTCTGTCTGTCTGTGGCACCGTAGCTCGCGAACGGATGAAGCGATTTCAATTTAGTTTTTTTGTATGAAAGGTGAGTTACGTGCGAGTGTTCTTAGACATGTTTCATGAAAATCGGTTGAGTCGTTTAAAAAGTTATGGGGGTAAAAGTGGGGAAGAATAACCGAATGTCTGCAAAACGTGCCAGTATAATCGTTAAATGACAATTGTGTAATTGATAACTTCGACCTGATGCTGCATAAGGGGTTTTTTTATTTATTCAATTTTAAATTTATGATTGTGATGTGATTTTTAGTTTGAGGCGGGTTCATCTTTGATAGTGGCTGTTAACATTTTTTAGATTATTATTTTTACCACTTTGTGATAGTTGACTCGAATTATAATTACCGTTTTTTTATTTTGTGATGAAATGTCGATATTTTCAGTAAAGGTAAAAAAACTGGTCGGACTTCTATTTGGTGTCAGCTATCTCACCAGCAGCGGGTGATTGTAGCTGGCATGTCTATGTAGTTGGCAGATATACGTGTGGTAGTCACAAGGGATGACTAACTGTTACATTTGTGGTGGTCACAGGGATGACCTACGATACTATTTATTTGGATTGCTTTGAGAATTTGCAGCAGTAGTCAATTACTAAAGTTCTTATTTTATGTTGTTTTGATTTTAATAACGATGTTACTGTTTTCTTTTGCTGTTCAGTAGTGTACTGTTTTATTGAGACAGAATAGACAGTGAGGTCAGATATGGCAGAGTGAGAGAGATACTGTGTGTACACGTATGTGACGTTTGATAGGGAAAGTGTAAATTAGTAAAGTATGATCTCAGTAACTTAGTTTTGATTCAAAGTTAAGAAAGAAATTAGACAAAGTTAAATCCTAAATATAAAGGACCGTTTAAAATTGTAGAGTTGCTCGACGGCGATCGTTATACTTTGAAATCTTTAACTGGTAACGGAATCTACAAATGCGCTTGCGTTCGTATACGAGAGTTTCCTTTAAGTGATATACCCGAGGAGGTAGATTTGTCTGACATTGATTATTAATGTTGATGATGATAATCAAGGGTTAATTAATGCTGATGCAATGGAATGAAATTGCGTTGTAATTGTGTGGCGAGTAGTCTCTATAATGAGACTATGAGATATCCTAACAGCGTGGTGGTTGTTAAAAGTTTAGTTAAGTTTTGTTAAAAGTAAGTAAGTTAAGTTTTTGGCGAGGTGGCCACTGAAAGGCGAGGTGGCCATTTGAAAGGCGAGGTGGCCACTGAAAGGCGAGGTGGCCACTGAAAGGCGAGGTGGCCACTGAAAGGCGAGGTGGCCATTGAAAAGTGAAATTGGTAGAATAAGAGGCCATGTAGATATTGTTAATAATAATAATCCAAAAATGTGTAACGCGATAAACGGTGAGGTGACTGTTGCGATACTACTTACTGGTGTTATTAATTTAGTATGTAGCGAGAAGTCTATTAGCATTCAGATTTGATAACGAAAAGCCTATTTTATGAGAATGTCCTAAATGAAGTTGTTCCACAGAAGATAAAATGTAATAATGTACCCAATGTCCTTGGTCAGGAGTGGCCGAACAACACAAAAATCTCTTTCTTTTCTGCGGATAATGATGATGATGCCTTCAACATCACACGAGGACGTGTAATACGTCAGGACGGCCGTGTCGGAGTGAGGGTATCCAAATAATAAAAGTGATACAAACATTTGCCACTATCGAACACTACGGAACACTCTATATAAAGCGGCGCGATCGGCAACAGGACACAGTTCTCTTCAGATCTCGCGACGACCATATCTATTATTTGATTTGTGATTTATTGTATCTCTGTGTTTTATATTGTGTGTATGAGGCGATATTTATCAGTGGGGGAATTACTAGCCTAGGTGGCGAATTCCACAGGGCATCGCGGAGGGGTGAGCGTTGCCCCAATCCCCTCATGGGGGGTTGCTGATGGTGTTTAAGATTGATTCCTATCCGTTTAGTAGTGATTAGTGTTTGGCTATAGTTCAGATTGGCAGTATCTGTGATTCATGTTCTCGTTTATTCCTGTGTCTCCGACATACATATGATATTTAAAGATTTATCCTCCAACTCCTAACCGTTAAGGAGTGGTACCTTACATCATCAGCTCATCATCATAAAATGATGACTACCAGACGCAAATACCGGTGTAACTTCAGAAAATATACGAAAAACATAGTATGTGCCTATAAAAAATGAGGGTTTTCCTCGATTTCCCTGGGATCCCATCATCAGATCCTGATATGCTGGCAATGGGACCACCACGGAAGCATGCCCTGTCGAATACAAAAAAAAATTCAAAATCGGTCCACAACTGACGTAGTAATCAGGTAACATACATAAAAAAAAAAAGAAAAAAAAAAAAAAGAAACATACAGTGGAACATAGAACCTCCTCCTTTTTGGAAGTCGGTTAAAAATCAAGCCGCGTTTATTTATTGTGCGCTAGCTTGTTAAGGATGTCTTTTGGGTTTAGAGGAACATCTCGGTGTCCTGTGGTGCTTTTCAAGTAAGATTTCACTCCTCTTAGAGTTGAAAACGATCGCTTACATGTTGCAGTTGTTACAGGAATCGTGGCACCAATTCGCGTCGTCGCTCGCCAACAATCGTGAAGTTATTTTTTTTATTGAACATAAATATTTCGGGATGCGATATATCCCCCATATCCCCCCCCTGGGTTCGCCACTGTCTGTTGGTCAAGGGGTGAGGTAAGTGATCTTGACTGCTGAGCCGTAGGTCGTAGAATCAGTTCCTGATTAGCGCAAATATTTGTGTAATGAACGCGATGGTTTGTCCTATGTTTTGTGTTTCTGTTCTGATTGTAATTTATCTATACCAGACAGCCGTGTTTGCGAGATTACTTTGTTTTGTCACACTGTCTCCATTCTTTTATTTCCTGTTTAACGGTCCAATTATAGTCAATTAGTGATTGAAATTATTGGCTAATCGATTAAAAACTATACCATATTTTATTAAAGCGATGTATTCAATCGATTTTATAAAGTATACCTACACTACTGCGCTGAACGGGCGTTCGACACGGGATAACACTCGATCGCATGTCCTTAAATTGTTGTTTTGAGTCCGGGTGCTCTTTGTGTCCATTTCATGTCATTGTTTTCATGTATGTTTGTGAAATCTCTCGCGACATAGGAATATTTCTAATGCGCGAGTTGTGTTTTTAATTAAAAAAACAGTTCAATCTATGATGATTATTTATATTTCTAACTCTACTGCTCCACCGGCGCTGCGTCTTAACGCGCTAATTAGCGCGTTAATTTAGCCGTTACGTATAGATGTGGCCGACGTTTTAATGCATTAAATTCTAATAGCGTTAAACGTTAAGCGATAACAGGAGTGTCGGTTTTTTTTGACACATCAAAGGGTTTTGGCGCGTAGTTTAGCGCGCTAATTGATGTTGGCTACATTAATGCCGTCTCATTCTATCAGACGCGCGCGCATAGCAAGAACGAGTATACTTTGTTTTAGGCGGAAACTGCATTTACGAGAACAACAATGGAGTGGTTGAATGAGAAAGCTTTAGAGTTTTTAGAACAATTCCAATTAGTGGTGCGTGGCAATGGCAACGTATTATTCAGTCTTTGTCATTGCAGTGACACAGGAAGAATTAAAAAAGAAAAAAGATTAACGAATGGGATATTATCATATTCATTTAAATAAATAAAAAATAATCTCTGAAATCAGGATTAGGTCGAAATGAAATATATACAACGAATTGGTTAATTGGAATTGGCATAAAAGCTTAAAATAATTTATGACGCTTAATGTCGCAACACGCGTTAATTCATGAGGAACGGCATTGTAACCTTAATTTAACAAACGCGCATTTTTAACGCGTTAATTAACGACTCGTTTGCCATTGTCATTAACGGTAACGCTAACGCAGGTGGAGCAGTAGCATAACAGTTGGATTTAGTTGGTATATTCTAATAGCGCGTTTTAAAAACTATGAACATAGAATTATGATAAAGAATGGAATATTTTTGTTATTTTATAATGGTAAAGGTATGTAGAATCATTTAGGTAAATTCATGTATGCTTGTCTAAACTAATCCATACTTATATTATAAATGCGAAAGTAACTCTGTCTGTCTGTCTGTCCTGCTTTTACGGCCAAACCGCGCGCTGCAGCAATTTCAATGAAATTTGGCATGGAGATACTTTGACTCTTGAGGGAGGACATTGGCTACTCTTTGCTGCGATAACCGGTAAACACGCGGGCGGAACCGCGCGCAAAAGCTAGTATTATATTTTCGAAAGTAGATGTGTCTCTCTGTTTCATGACTAAATGGCTGCTTCGATGATTTCGATGAAATTTGGCATGGAGATACTTTGATTCTTGAGGAACGGCATATGCTACTGTTTACCGCGATAAACGATATGTACACGGGCGAAGTCGCGTGTAAAAGCTAGAAATATATATTTACATTACAGATGAACTTGAGAGAGCAAGAGCAAGAAGCTCGTAACTTCTTCTGTTTGTATACGTGTACAATACTCGTATACTGTTACAGACAAATATTTTTAGCAGCTGAGTAAGGCATTTAAGAATTCTGGTAAAATAAGCAGAAATATTCTTGCAGTTTCTTTCTTTGAGAACTTACTATAGATATTTTTATAGATTATATAGTTTATAACTATGTATAAATTAATACGAGAAGCAAAAACTTTGAAGGATATGACGGAGGAAAATGAGGATGACGAGTGCAGAAGGCTAAAAAAATAAAAAATAAAAATTAAATCAATTATGATGGAATTTCGTTCACTGGACGACGACTATTTGCATTTAAAAACGTCTATTAGATATCTAAAGCAATTGTCTCATTCACAGCATCCGCAATACATTGTAAATTTTAGAGGCTATATCCTAAACTTATTAAATAACAGTTAACGATGTGTTCCGAACGTCTCTGGTGATGCTTTAGAACTATAAATATACTTAGTTATTTACTACCTATTTAAAATCTCGTAAAATTTACGACTTTAGCTGTTAACACGCTTGCCTGAAAATGAATATACCTACATGTTTATAATATATTGTATACAACATTGAAACTGGCCCCTGCTCTTATGAAACAAAGTGTCGACAAAAAAACTTATACTTAGATACTTAATTCAGCAATTCAATTTAGACATTTGCTTTATACTAGCTGAACTCCACGGTATTACCCGCGATTGTTGTTGTAGGGAAACCACGGTAACGCCGCATAATCTAAGTAACTTTATATCATCAGCTATCTGCCAGTGAAAGTCCCATTAAAATCAGTCCAGCTGTTCCAGAGATTAGTCGTAACAAACAGACAGACAAAAATTGTTGTGAGTTTTTGTCTTTTGGTATAGTCCATTCGCTTAGATACGGTCTCCTTCATCGCGCCGCGGTCACACGTGCGGCAAGCCGCCACAAAATCGACAGGCCCGCCTGCAGCTTACACCCACAAGCAAATATGATTTGTCAGCTTACGCCGTTCTATGAATTAATATATTCGTATTTCACAACAATAACCACAATTGCGTGCTGGTGCATCGACACTATCTAAACGAATGGACTATACATAGACTAAGTAAATGGTAATGGATAATTAATAGGTTCACAGCAGGTTCATTACAGCTGCTAAACAACGCCTTTTCATAAGTGCCGTTAATGGCCCCGTGAAGATTCAAGAGATATTTAAAGCAGAAATCTGCTCCTTTAAGACTTTAATAATTGTGCTTTACAAATCATAATTTAAAAACAATCCTAATACGTTTATTTTAAAACACACACACACACACACACACACACAACACAGAATAATTTGTTTGCAAAAGTTGTTAAAAGCATACTAGGCACGCCTTTTAAGTTCTGTCGTTTCCATATTTCCCGGCAATTTTGAATTTGGAACTGTTCTATATTCGAATGTTTTTGAATCTCAAAACAGTTGAAAGTATTAGGATTAATGCTATTGTTTAGTCACAGCGTCGAATGGAATCTGTCAGGTCAGGTTACGTACGAAAATGAATCTTTAAAAGTTTTAGACATCATCGTCAAATTGCCCTATTAGCAGTTGCATATTTCTTAGTATCTTATTTTTAAAATGCTCTTAAAGTAAATAATTGTCATTTACGTACTAGTGGAAAGTTGAAAAATTGTATCAATCAGAAAACGATGTAAGTTTTAGTTTTCCAGAAGTATAAATAAGTTCTTGGGTTGGAAGGTCTAGATTAGTTTAACCAGTTATGTTATAAGTGATTATTTTTTCATATTATTATCCTAGAAACCAATATTTACAAAATAATGCATTTAAACCGATTAATAATTGACAGACGTTAGTTTACAGTGGTCGTCAAACGTTATTTATTTGTAAAATAAAAAGTGTTTATGTTGTAATATAAACAATGAGTTCTGAAGTGGAGCTAATTTATAACATAGCCTACACTTGTATGCTGCATATTATATAATATATTTAGAATCGGTCAGGTGACGCTTCTGAGAACTTCTTAACCGAGAGGAAAGCAAATTTTTGTATTGCGTTTTTGTTAAATTACGCAAGGCAGAGTTATACGACTCTGTCAATTTAAGTCTCCTATATACTTCTCCAAAAGATGTTCTTCCCGAAAATGGTACCACTGCACAAATTTTTCATGGCCTTGGCTGCAGGGCTTAACTCCAAGATAAAATGGTAGCATTCGAGCCTTGCCTACAAGTACCTGTTTCACATAACTCTCTAAAAAAATATGTAGAGCTCTCAATTTATTATTATTATTTATTTATTATAATATACTTATTAATTTGGTCTGTTAGACATTAAAATGCTCTAAAGATCTCTACTCTTCCTTTCATTTTGAGTAAAATTCTAAAAACTCCTTTACTTTGTCAAGACATTGACTTGAAGAAAGAACGCACAATAGTCATATAACTTCATTAGTATTCAATTAAAATAATATAAAAATGACCTATTAAGTTTTTTTTTTAATTATCTGAAAAACATATGTCATGATTAAGTACAGCCATGTACCTATGTATGTTAGTTGATATATATCCTATATTATAAATGTAAGTTAGTTTGTTACGCTTAACCGATCATCATGAAAATTTGTACACATATTCTTGGAGATATTAGAAGTAACATAGGATACTTTTTATTAAATGCGAGCGAAGCTGCGGGCGAAAACTAGTATGTACATATTTGTTGAGCAAGATGTTGAACGTATTATTCTACTTTAAAAGAACTGACCTATACCATAACGCTATTGTTAATACGTGTGCACGTGTGTTAACTTATCTTAAATTAAGAGTTTAATTAGTCACGTTTTGAATTCTATAAAGCAGGATATATATGTACAAACACTCGAATGAAGTGGGTTTAAACGGCTCGTATTTGTTATCAACTGCACGAGACCAGTTTAACAAGAGTGGCAAGAGGGAAGCGTGGCGGTTGTGTGACGTACCAGTGAGGGGCATAAAGCATGTGGGCAGTGGTGTGGTGCTGGTTTGCTGTTCTACTTTGTGAAACACCTTGCGTTGCGCGTACTGCGCGTCCTTGGGCTCCCAGAAGAATACGTAATAGAGCGATAGCATGATCGCGGCTAGAGACACGCAGAACACGTACACGATGACGGTGAGCACGCGCACGGTCTTCTTGTCGCGCTTGCGCTCGTATAGAGCATCCAGGACCACCTCATGGCCCGCCACTGTGCCGAGCCGCACGGAGCCGCCGCAGGAGCGAACGCTGCCCGATGTGAACGACTTGCCCGACATTGCCTTCGACGACCTCCGACACAATGCACCGCGCGCCGTCTCTGCCGCAAATCCAGGTAAGTGGGACACGCTTATTGATATGGCCCAGTTCTGGTGATGCGCCGCGGCCCGTGCCGTGCCGGGTCACGCCGCCCGTGTCTACCCCTTGACACCTCCTGATGCCGACTGCTGTTACATTATTATGGCGCTCGCTTCGGAATACATTTGTTTATACTTTAATTTCTCGCTCGGCGTACGTGGATCTATTCCAGTTCCTCTGACGTAGCCATACAATCGCTATTCGTCTGTCATAGAACAGTCCCTGAACTTTCATTGTTTTCAAATAACGAGCTTTAGAAACGTTTTTTATCAAAGTTTTTCAATATTATAAAAAAATAACAACTTGTTGAAAACTTGCCGTCACTATAATTGTTGAGCACGAGTTTGTATCGTTAGTACCTACATGCGCGACGCGATGAGCCTGGCGGGCTGCTAAAAGGTTCGCACCTCGTTATTTGTTTCCAATCGGAGTGAGCATAACGACCATCTAACGAAGGTTATTTAGGCCATCGGTAACACGTTTTTGTGACAGCAAGTGAAGTGTCATGAAGGGCGCCAGCCGGGGCGGCGGGCGGCAGCGCGGCGACGGCTCCGCTTGTGCCGGCTAGCTTGACGAGAACGCGCGTCGCGCGCCGCCGCCCATCGCCCGCCCTTTCCTCGGCTGAGATCAATAATATGCAACATTTCTCTCAATTTTTGCAACGGATTAGATTAGTGTAAAAAACTAAATATTACATTTTAATGGGTTGTAAACGTCAGAGTTAATGATCTGAAGAAAACAGTTATTTCTTTTCATAATTATATTCTCCATTTTAATAAATTTGTTTTGAAATACCCGGTTAATTGCTCTTTGCACTACACAGGCAAAAGCATACTACGAGAATGTAATTGTCCAGAAACATCAAAATAGTTTACATGAAATTGCAGGAAAATTTATTTTTTGCTTATTTAAACAAATTATGTAGCTAGTTTCATTCTGGCACCATACTGTAACTATATAGTGATGTGTGTAATCAGCTATGTATCTGTTGAACATCAAGTAATTATACCACTCTTTGAAAATGTAGGCTTTAAGATGTAATACTAAACTATCTACCTACTGTATCTACATTTTTTACACGTTCTTTTCAATTCCAGTAATCATTGCAAGTTTGAAAAGAATGCTATTACATGCCTCATGTCCCAAACATGCCGCAGTTTGTGAATGCGGCTGCTTGAGGTAAACTTATTACTAGGTATCTTAACAACGTTGATGAGTTTCCTCAAGATGTTTCATTTCAACATTTTATGACTCACTCAAGACATTCAAGTAAACATTTGTTTTCCGAGTAACGGCAGTCGCAGAATAAAACGTCAGTTTTATTCTGTACGTACAGAGATAAGAAAATAAACTTTTTTAAAAACGACCAACAAATAGGAGTACACCTAACAGCAACATTCAACTTGTCTTGCTGTGAGCTATCAATCTATATCATTCTATATACTTATAATAAAAATGTAACAGGTCCAATTCCGTAGGTACATTAAAGATATTTTGAAATATTTTTTGGAGGGCTCTCTATAATCGATACTGAAGCCAAAACTGTAATATTTTTCATTTTTGTCTGTCTGTCTGTCTGTCTGTATCTTGGCCGCCCATCATGCTGAAACTACTGAATGGATTCAAATGAAACTTGGCTTGATTTGAGTTCATACTACGAGGTAGGACATGGGATACTTTTTATCCCGAAATTCAGCACGGTTCCTTGGAGAGAGAGGATGGAAGTCAAAATATGTACTTAGTTGTAATTCAATAACACATAGTCCGATTTCTTTCATTCTTTTTTTGCTAGAAAGAAAAAAAATAAAAGATAACGGGAAAAGTTTTTTTTTTCTCCGCGACTGTACACTGCCTGTGGGAAGCTGAGACAGATATGTAAATATGGCAGTAAGAAGTTCGCCGGGTCAGCTAGTACATAATATAATGAAATCGTAACTGGTCGCTATCTGTACATGGAAAATATCTAAGGAAAACTATCATAGTGGGATTTTATGAACGCAATAGAACTCAAAACAATGATTTTACGTTTTTTTGTCTGTTTATCTGTACGTTCGTGCAGGCTAATCTCAGGTGCAGCTTAGCCGAATTGAGCGCGGTTTTCACCAATGCGTTGTGGTTTGCTCCACTTAATATTTAGTTTTATTTTAAACGGCTCATAAATAAAAAAGTTATGTCAATTTGAAGAATCATCACAATAACCGACCTTTTCGCAGGTGGAGCCGCAGGCAAAAACTAAATATAAGTAAAATACCGAGTAAATAAAATTACATTTATGGTAGGCATGGTGAAAGGTGAAATGCAACCGAAGACTTGCTTAGACACAGTTCTCTTTAATGCCCTGGTGTTACTCCGGTAGAGACCGTTTATACCTATAATAACATTACAACACATATTTTTGTATTTACAATTGAGTCCACCATGGAATAATAGCTCTTTAAGTGTCTGTTTTAAAAGAAAAAAGTTAGAATCACTCTCTTCATCAATACTTTTTAGTTATAATTTTAATTACAAAATTAACACAAATGTGTACATTTACTTCGCAAGAGGTTCGAAGTAATAAGAATCATCTCGAATCACCTCCGTAAAACAAAACTCAACATGTTCATCTTGTATCACCTCCGTAAAACACCACCCATATAAGCCATATCCTTTATGTATTTACCATTGCTATGTACATATATGCAGCTGCAGAATGTGCAAGGTCGTCGGTCTTAGATTGGAGCTTGTCCCGTGAAGTAGCCAGTAGTCACAAGTCGTCTGCGAAGTCTATGTCTTCTAAGACCTTTTCGTTGGCCCAAGGCAAACCCCGTTCTTCCTTCTCCGTCACCCGCCTCATCACGTCATACAACACTATCAGGAACAGCAACGGAGACAGCAAGCATCCCTGTTTCACTCCAGCTGCCACTGGGATCGGATCCGACAGTCGGCCGTTGTGTACACTCGGCAAGAGGAACCCACGTAAAGACATTTTATTAGCTCGATGATCTTGTCTGGTATTCGATAATCTTGTCTGGTATACCTCTTTGCTTAAGTATGCGCCACATGCTCGACCATCTAACCCGATCAAACGCTTTCTCAAAGTCGACGAACAAAGTGTAAAGCGGCTTTTGCATTTCGTTGCATTGTTCCAAGATCATTCGCGAAACGTTGATCTGGTCGGTGCATGATCTTCCCGCTCTGAACCCGCTCTGCTCATCCCTCAAGGTGATATCGATAGCTCCAGTCAACCGGCCCAACAAAACCCTGCACAGCACCTTAGAGCAGACAGGCAGCAAGTTGATCCCCCGCCAATTGAAACATTGGGATAAGTTCCCTTTCTTCGGTAGCTTTATAATGATCCCTTCTTTCCAACCCTCGGGCGGTCGTTCCTTCTCCCATATGGCTGACATGAGCGGCAACAGTATATCAGCAGTGGCATCAGCATTGGCCTTAAATGCTTCAATTGGAATACCATCATTGCCTGGTGCTTTTCCACTCTCAAGAAATGCAGTGGTTTAAGTTAATACAATTTGAAGATTTATTAACAATCGATAAATAACTAATACAAAGCATTAACCAACATCCCTTGTTGTCTTTCTAACAAACAATATCCCTACACCAGTATTTACAAAGCACAATTTAGGACTGTCAGTTATTTTTGTTTCGCTTAATTGTGTTTACACGGCGTCCGTACCAACGGCATTCCGATGGTCAATTTATTATCCAAATATCTGTATTTTTCATAATGATCCCTATAGTGTTTTCATTTATTTAAGTAAGTACAATGAAAGTATGAAGTCTAATGACTTATAAGATTAGCTTAAACTTATTGTTATGGTCAGTCATAAATTAAAAGTAGGTATCACTCATTGACGGCGTTTTTTTTTCTATTTACGTTGGTTAGGAGACATGGCAACCATGCGAGACGTTCTTCTTTAATTTATGCGATATTATAACATTTTTTAGAGAGTATACCTAATTTTTGCTATTAGTGACATCGAGCAAACCATAGCTTGGATAGCTAGCATAGCTTTTGAATGTGTTTTTATTTATGTAATCCCGTTTGTGGACCACTAGGGACCGCGGCTCACGGGTTGGTGTAATTTCATCCTAATTAAGCTAAACTTTTCTGACAGTAGGTAGACGCTACTATTTTATTATTTAGTAAGTCAATTTAAATTCAACGGTTGTCTAATACGATGTGTATAATCTCCTTAATGAATAGATGATATTAGTTACTAAAACATATTTTACAGTTAAATTGAAGCTTGCGATCGATAAGACAGACATAAACTAGAAACTACGTGACCATTTAATCGTAATAAAAATATATCATTAATGTATAATCCGGCGTGTTCCAGTTATCAAAGATCGTAGAACCCAGTAGAACCTATTGACCACACTACGCAACTTGCCTTTCTAAATAAAGCTTGCGTAACGCAAGCTGTATTTAATTTACCCTAGTGTATAATTGTGTAGCAGGAGTCGTAGTCCGCGTAGTGCATGTCGTAGCCCACCACATAGCGAATCTCTAGCGATATCGTTGTTAGTTGTATAAACAATTTTTAGGCAACATTAAACAGCAATGTCAACATATACCTACTACATTTTTAAGTAACTAGTTTCAACATGAAATGTTGTACGTGCACATAGATTTTTTCCTTATTATTGTTATTACCTATTATTAATTATTTACATACTTACGTTTTCTTATCATCATGTCTATGGATATTTGAGATTTATTTAGGCCCTTTTAGCGAAGTAAGTTATTGTAAGTGTTTCTTTTATGTTTGGTCCTGCCAAAATGACTCTACTCTGCCTGATGGAAAGCATAAGCAGAATCCAAGAGTGGTGCTCACCATATTCACTGCGAATGCAGATAATTCAACAATGCAGCATGGTGACCTACACTATGGCGTCCTAGTGATGCTTCTGCATCATTGGGCCTCCGGTCTCGCATTCACCAACGAAACACGTCAGCATGAACGCTGTCATTTTACGTTGATTTTCTGTGCGACGGTAGTACGGTCGAGCCGGCCTGTTCGTGCTGAAATCAGCGTGGCTCTACTACCTTGAAGTCTTGATTTCCTGTCATAGTCTACATCACATTTACTGTCGTTAATAGTCCACTGTTTAACATAGGCATCTCCTTAGGAAGCAGGTTTTGGCCAACTGTAATTAGCATGTAATCATTCGGAAACTTGTGTTACGAAAGCTAATGAGCTTTGTTTGCTTGAGTAGAGGATTTGTAATTTGATAATAACTTGCGTGACTACAAACATGGTCCTCTGATACCATATTAGAAAGAAATCGGAAAATGTATTAATGTGTGTATTAATTATACCCACCCCATCAACGGCCGACGAGATCAAGGACATCACGCAACACCAGTAAGTGCTTGATGCATTAGTTTAGAATAAGAACACTGTGAAACAGCCGTCGGTTCATTGCTCTTGCCAGTGACATAGTTAGCGATTGAATGACTTACTCATGGGCCTAAGACATTGCAAATTTCACAAGGTGATCGCTGCATTGGCGAGAGAATTGAACATATGATAATAATTCATCATTATTATCATAGCAGTCTTTAGCAGTCCACTGCTGGACATAGGCCTCTCTTTAGAAATGAGAGTATCTTCAGCATCGTTTGGCCTACTATACCACGCTAAAAAATATGCTGAATTCTTGACTAACATAATAAAAATATATGCATTCTTAAATAAGTTTTTTTTTTTTTAAATGACAACTCCCGCACTAGGAATAAATCCTGTGTCACGGGGGACTTTACAAACATACATGAAACGGACGCAAAGAACACCCAGACTCAGAACAACAATTTGTGGATCACACAAAGTGTTGTCCTACGTGGGATTTGAACCGACGAGACTTGGCGAAATAGGAAACGGCGTGGTGACCGTTAAACCACTAGGCCAAACGTGCAGTCGCCAATTACATTCCATTCCATATGGATTTATGAAGAAGTCTTCTAACAAGAAAATATACTTCAAACCATCAAGGACTGTATCGTGCAATAAAAGGTTTCGCACTGATTAATGTTAATCGATATAATAATAAATCGGATCAAGTTCATCGATTTCATTTGCTGGAAAATTCCGTAATCGAAAGCTACGCTCCGATTTGGTATGTACAGATTAGGTTTGTTTAGATTTGATCTTTTCCTTCACAATCAGTGACACATGTAGATGTTATGTTACTATAGGCTACCTCATTTGCAAGAAGTTCAGGAGTTTCAAAAAAAGTTCACATTTATAACTTCTTTAAAAACGAAATAAGGAACTCGTGTGGATTCAAACTTGTATGTTTTCAATATTAATTTGGCACTAGCTGCGGCCAGTTGTTTTACTCGCTATTGTTTTTATTCCTTTACGACAACAATTGCGGGTAAGACTGCGGTGCAAAGCTAGTCTTAAATAAAGGTAACCAAAGTTATTCCTTATATCATCAGGTATTTTCCAACGAAAGTCCCATCAAAATCGGTCCAGCATTATATTTATTTGTATAGATAAAGTAAAGATCTCAGCGATACGCATTAGTCTGTTTTTTTATGTAATAGGCGGGCAAACGAGCAGACGTATCGCCTGATAGTAAGCGATTACCGCCGCCCATGGACACCTGCAATACCAGAGGCGTCACAAGTGCGTTACCGGCCTTTGGGGGATGGGGGGGATGGGGGAGATAGGGGAAGAGGTGGGCCTCCGGTATCCTCAACTCACTCGGTGAAACACAGCGCAAACACTATTTAACACCGGTTTTCTGTGAGGCCGTGGTTTCACTCCGGTGGAGCCGGCCCATTCATGCCAAAGCGTGGCTCTCCCTCGCTAAAACTGTGTCAGTGTCATGCGGATATTACAGTATGTCATGTAACACTCGTCACGTCTTCGTCATTGCTCTTCGTCCTAAGCTTTTCATACCGACGCGGCGACGGTGACGTGGCAGAACAATTTGAAATGTTGTAGTGCTGAAACGAAGGCGCTCATATCTGTCGCATAAATCGGGGCTTTCATGAAAAGCCCGAGTTCGCGCTCGAGTGTGCGAATTTATCAGAATCATAAATTTCAATTTGACCAGAAGTGGTCCATTCTATACATACCATGATATAGAACGTACAATCCATACTTTCCATAATATTATAAATGTGAAAGTAACTCTGTCTGTCTGTTTTGCTTGTTGTTTGAGATGCTTTGATTCTTGAGGAAGGACATAGGCTACTCTTTGCTGCGATAACCGACAAATATGCGGGCGGAGCCGCGCGCAAAAGCTAGTTCTGTTATATTTCAGTAGAGTGGATGCAAAAGGCTCCACTTCTAACTATTGGCCAACAAGTTACGTAGGTAACTGAAAATTTCGGATTCGGATCATTAATTGTTGACCCTCATACTGTTTCAAATACTATCTTGATTCCTTTCAAGAGTAATCGGTCGACATTTTAGGGACATATGTATAACATGTTTTCAGACCGCGGTTCCGCTAGCCTGATTATTTCTTACTAGCTGACCCACTTGATACTTGAACTCGCGGGCTGGGTTTCCGCAACTCGACGACTTGATGCTCCTATTTTGCGTAATGGGTCGGCACTAGTGGTGCCAACCCAGTTCTTCCAGGAAGCCTTTTTTTTTTTGTTGTTGACGGGGTGGAA
This sequence comes from Diaphora mendica, assembly GCA_949125395.1. Lineage (NCBI taxonomy): Eukaryota > Metazoa > Arthropoda > Insecta > Lepidoptera > Erebidae > Diaphora > Diaphora mendica. The sequence continues at coordinate 15,491,107 of OX421328.1, forward strand.
AATCCCTTCGGATCTCCGGCTCCTTTAGGGCTGAGAAGCCAGGTATATGGTGATTCCACTCAAAACCACCCCGGCTGCCGGTCTCAGGCGCCCTGCTCTGGGGAAGACCCGGACCAAGTTATTTCAGGTCCCCCCCAGGAACGACGCCGCGTCTTGAGAGACTCCGTCCTGGGGGAAGCCTCGACTTCCCCCTGCCTGTCGACCCATCCGTTATGTGTTGCGGCCTGAACGCAGTTTTGCGACCAGGCCGCCTACCCGTCGCTGACCGCATCAGTTAATCAGCTGCCAGAGGTCCCCACTCTCTGGCAGCTTGCGGTCCTATCGGCGGCTGGTGCCGCCGGCGACGTCGCCTACGCTCGGGATCGGCCATCTCCCGATCCCGTTCAGCGGTCTCTTTCTGGAGCATTACAGCCTCACAGAAAGAGACCACTGCGTCCCAGCCCTCCTCACTCGCCAGCATGGCAGCAATGATTGCTGGCGGGGACAGGTCTCGTCCGATTTGGCCGACTAGGACTTCGCGTTCAGACGCCCACGCGGGGCAGTCTTCCAGCGTATGCTGTGCGGAGTCCAAGTCGGCTGCGCAGTGGTGGCATTGTGCCGTCTCCTCGCGTCCGATCTTACTCAGGTACTCACCGAAGCAACCATGCCCGGTGAGTATCTGCGTAAGTCGGTAGGTGACGCGACCTCTTTCCCTTCCTACCCAAGCTTCGAGGTTAGGCAGAACGGCACCAACAGCACGTTGGCGCGCATTTTGCGGCTGCTCCAGCCGTGCGCGCCACAGTGCCAGTGCCTGTCGGTGAGCGTTCTGCCGCATTTCGAGCTCGTCCTGCTCTTCCCCGCTTTCACCCCGGCGGATGGCACGAGTCTGGTCATAGACCTTCGCATCCATATCCGCCAGGATATCGAAAGGCGGGAAACGAGCCAGGACTGTCGCCGCCTCCAACGAGATGGTACGGTATCCCCGTACGATCCGAATGGCCGCTACCCGCTGCGCTTGATTGAGTTTGGCTCGGCAGCGGGAGGAGGCCGATAGGCGCTTGGCCCATATCGGCGCTCCATATAGGGCCATGGATCGTATTACCCCACCGTAGAGGCGGCGGACTTCTTCCCGCGGGCCCACTAAATTAGGCAATAGCCTCTGTATGGAGCCCGCCACCCCCCGAACTCGGGGGATCATCCGCTCGAAATGCTCCTCGAAGCTCCAGCGGCTGTCCAGGGTGAGGCCGAGGTACTTGATATTTCGGCCCACCTCGACCTCCGTTCCTCCCACTCTAATAAGCGAGTGGGTAGGAACGGCACCTCCGCGTTTCCTGTGAAACCACAGGGCTTCCGTCTTATGAGGTGCAACCCGTAGACCCAAATCGCTGATCTGTTGGACGACACAGGCCACCCCTAGTTCGGCGAGCTCCAGAACTTCCTGGAAGCCATGCCCCCTGGTCAGTACTAGAGTGTCATCCGCATAGCAGACGACACTCACTCCAAGGGGTAAACTGGTCCTCAGGACTGCATCATACGCGAGGTTCCACAGAAGAGGTCCTAAAACCGACCCCTGGGGAACCCCGCATGTGACCTCCCTTCGATGTTCTTCGCCGTCCCGACCCATATAGGATATGGACCTATCGCGAAGATAGGCCCCGATGATGTCACGTAGGTAGAGGGGCAGCTGGTGGTACACCAGTGCCTCCCTGATCACCCACCACGGGAGGGAGTTAAAAGCGTTGACTATGTCAAGACTGACGGCCAACGCCACTCCCCCCCGACAGACAACCTCTTCCGACATGGAACGGACACGTTCGATCGCGTCCAACGATGAACGTCCCTGTCGGAAGCCAAATTGGCTGTCTGATAGGTCAGGGCCCACTCGCGACAGGTGTCGGTTGATACGGGCGGCGATGACTCGTTCAAAGAGTTCGCCGCCTCGTCCAGCAGACATATCGGTCGGAACGACGAGGGAGAATCTGCAGCCCTGCCTGGTTTCTGGATGAGTACCAGTCTGGCTTCCTTCCAGCCGGAAGGGAATAGGCTGTTACGGAGGCAGCTGGTAAACAGCCGCCTCAGCCTATCCCCTAGAATCGCCAAAGCATGCACCCAAGCCCGGCCCGGGATCCCATCAGGGCCCGGAGCGGTATTGTGGGCGGCGAGTCGCTTCACGGCTCAGTCCAGCACATCCTCCGTCACGTCAAGGTCGTCGGACCACATACCCAGTTCCGACCGTAATGGAGGTCGTGAGGGACTACCCTGGTCCCTGGGGAAGAGGGTATCTACCACTCTTCTCACAAACCCGGGTTCCAGGGTCTGCGTTAGTGGTGGAACCCACGGTCTGAGCTTGCCCAGTACAAGTTTGTACGGGCGCCCCCATGGGTCCCTGTCCAGTCCCTCTATGAGCTCTTTCCAGGACCGAGCCTTGGCTTCCGCGATAGCAAGGCTTACAGCCTTTGCTGCGGCGCCATACTTCCGCCTCACTTCGGCGATCTCCTCGGCTGTAGCTCGCCGTCTCCTTCGGGTTCTCTGAAACCGGCGACGGGCTCTCGAGCACGCCATGCGAAGTTGCTCGCCAATCCGCGACGATGGCTGCGGCGACGAGCATATCTCGATTCATCCGCTTAAGGGACCATCGCCGCGGAGGGCCGCTACTGCGGCGGTCTAGGCTTGCGTCTGGGCAGCGGATGGCCACATCAAAGAATATGTGGCGGTGGTCCGACAGAGTGACCACCTCCTCCGCTACCCTCCATCCTGACACTCGGTCGATGACTGAGGGAGTCGCCTACGTCAGGTCGACAATCGACTCCCCCTGCCACCGCACGCAAGTACTAACCGAACCTCGGTTCACCATGCCGAGGTTCAGTCCCGCAGCCCACTCAATGAGTGTATCTCCTCTTACGTTGTCCAGGCGATCTCCCCACTGTGTGGAGCGGGCGTTGAAATCGCCTAGGACAAGTACCGGACGGGTCAGGAGAGTGCAAATGCAACTCCTAAGTCCGTCCAAGTACGCATCGAATGCGGAGAGGCCGCAATTAGGAGATATGTAGCAGCCCACAATGACCAAGGGGCCCCACTCTTCTGCCACATACCCCAGCCCTCTCTGAAGAATAGTGCAGTGGAGGCCATTCTCCACCCCTGCCCAGTATATGGCGGCGGTGCCGTCAGCCGACCCAAACCAACGGGGGTGATCTGGGACGTAGTACGGCTTTCCAGGAAGCCTAGCAGACCCCTTGCGTTGCCGACGACTTCCTGAAGTGACCTCGGCGATCCGAGGTGTTTTGCCCGGTATTCTGCCACCCCAGGACATGCCAAGATGACATGGGCGGCTGTTTCATCTTCCTTCATGCACGCTCTGCACAGAGGCTGTCCGTTACACCTAGAGTAAAAAGATGTTTGTATAATAGTGCATGACCAGTCATTGCTCCGATCAGAAGTCGAAGCGGCGGCCTCTTAAGTTGTTTCAGCTTCCGTGACAATCCGGGGTTGATCGTTGGGAGGGCCTCCTTGGTCTGCCTGCAGGTACAAAGGTTGGACCAATATTTCTGGTGTTCTACCTTGGTGTTCTGTAGCAGTGTCCGTCGCAGCCAAGCAGTTGGCAAGGGCAATATTGGTTCTGGGCCGACTGTCGACTGTCGCTGACCCACGCAATCTCGTTTGCGTCTCCTATTGCCCGTAGCGTGATAATTTTCCCCCGTTTTTGAAACATTTTTCATTGGTGCTCTGCTCCTATTGCATGCATTAAAATAAAATATAGCCTATAGCCTTCCTCGACAAATGTACTATCCAACACTGAAAGAATTTTTCAAATCGGACCAGCGGTTCCTGAGATTAGCGTGTTCAAACAAACAAACAAACTCTTCAGCTTTATAATAGGTCTTTACCTATGAAATTGCCGTTTTGTATGCAATAAGTGAAAGTACTTATTTTTGAAAACTTTTTTATTTCTGTTATTTAAAGTAATCACCCATGTAATCGACGCATCTATGCCAACGCATTGGCATTTTTTTTGATGCCCTTCTTGTAAAAATCAGCTGGACGGGAGGCAACAAACTCTTCAAAGGCATTTTGTACTGCCTCTCGGGAATTGAATTTTTTACCCACTAAAAAGTTGTCTAAATTTTGGAAAAAGTAATAGTCGGTAGGTGCAAGGTCTGGTGAGTATGGCGGATGAGGGAGAGCTTCCAACCCCAGCTCTTGCAGCTTGGAGACTGTCTGTTGCGCAGTATGGAGTTCGCGCGATGTCGTGAAGGAGCAGTGGGGACGACCGATTGACCAAAGCTGGTTGCAGATGTGCAAGCTTCTCCATCATTCTCTGCAGTTCTTCACAGTACACATCTGCATTAATGCTCATGCCGTTTTATAAAAAGCTGTGGTGAATCACACCCGCACTAGATCACCAAACAGTGACCATCACTTTTTTTGGGGTCATTTTTGGTTTAGGGCATTGCTTTGGTGCTGAACCAGGATCTAACCAACTTGCTAAGCGCTTTCGATTGTCGAACAGAATCCATATTTCGTCGCACGTAAGAATTCGTTTCAAAATTCCTTCATTACTTTGCCCGTTGAGCAGCGCAAGGCAAGTCTCGACGCGTACGTTGCGCTGGCGATCGTTAAGGTCGTGGGGCACCATCTATCAAGCTTTTTTACCTTGCCAATTTGTCGCAAATGGATCAATATTGTTTTGATGCTTACATTAAAAGCTGCTGCTAGCTCAGCTGTAGATTGAGTTTCGTCAGCTTCCACAATCGCCTTTAATTCATTATTTTTAATCAAAGTCTCCGGACGACCACGAGCTTCATTTATCAAGTCAAAATTTCCAGAACGGTACCGGGAAAACCAATAACGGGTTGTGCGTTCGTTTGTACAGTTCTCTCCGTAACCGTTTTTGATGTTACGTGCCGTTTGTGTCGCGTTGGTGCCACGACGGAAATCATATTCCATAATTACACGAATTTTTAAAGTATCCATTATGACGATAAATGTTCAAATGTAATGAAAATACAACGCTAATCAGAAAACAAAAGACTGAGTTTGTAAATAGAATGTCATGGTTTTAAAACAAAATTAATTTGAATTTAGAATACATAGCCATTACAAACTTTTTTTTATTTGAAATGACCTGCTGTCAGGCGCGGTTCCAGGGGGGGGGGGTCACAGGGGACGTGACCCCCCCCCAAAATCTGCTACTAGAACCTGATTTTCTTGTTCTTATCAGTTTCCATAATTGTTCAATCGAGATAAGAAATCAAAGGATAGGAAGGATAGGAACTCTTTGAGAGAGTTATCTCTGGCCGTATCAGCGAGCACCTGTCGCGAGTGGGCCCTGATCTATCGGACTGCCAATTTGGATTACAACGGGGACGCTCGACAATGGACGCTAATATATAGATGTGTTCGCTCCCTATCGGGGTCGGCAGTCCGATCGGGGTGGTGGTGTTGGTAGTTAGCCTTGATATCGTTAATGCTTTCGGCACCCTTCAATGGGGCGCGATTAGGGAGGCCCTTGAATATCACGAGGTGCCGACTTACCTGCGTGCAGTCATAGAGGTCTATCAGCGCGACAGGACAGTGAAGTTTGTCGATCGGAACGGAGTGGAAAATTGAAGGGAGGTGTGTTGTGGGGTTCCCTAGGGCTCTGTATTGGGCCCATTGTTATGGAACCTCGCATACGATGCGGGCCTTCGCACTAGTCTGACTTCGGGCAAGAACCACCCTGCTCATACCTCCGGGTGGATGACACCGAAGTCCAAGTGGGTCAGTACATGAAGTACCTCATTATGGACAATCGGTAGAACTTTGAAAAGCATTTCGGGCGACAAGTCCCCAGTACGAGGAGTAGCAGGGGTGCCACATTGTCTGCTGCCCAATCTCGGGGGACCGCGGGAAGAAGTTCGCTGCCTCTCTGTGCTTGGGAGTGCGTAAGGGTGTCGTGCGATCCATGGTCCTCTATGGGGCACCGGCGGGATCTTCCCGCTGTAATGCTCAACTCGGGAGTCTGCAGCCATACGGATCGTACGAGGCCACCGTACGATCTCGTACGAGGCGGCGAGGATCCTGGCACGAAATCCACCCTTCGACATTCTAGCCGACATGAACACAATGGTCTGCGACGAAATTCGATCTGTCTGTCGGAATGACGAAGAGATAGCGCCGTATCATGAGCCCAGAATGCATCGTCAGAACACACATAAGCAAGCCCTACGAGCTTGGCGGGCACTGTCGGAGCCTTTCTGCCGAGCTTCGAAGCTTGCATAGAGAGAACCAACTTATCACCTACCGATTCACTCGATCGGGGAACCGGGATCGGGAAATGGCCGATCCCACTCGAAAGAGGCGACGAAGGATGCGCGATAAAGGCCGCTTGCTCCCCAATCGTCGGTTAAGGGTCGTTGTGGCCACATGCAGGGGAGATGTGGCCGCTGGAAACGACGCGACACCTCGGTGCGACCGGGGGTGTCGTCTCAGGTGGGTCGGTGTTCCGACTCTCTTACTGTGTAGAGCGGTGAGAGGTACGACAGCGACATGTCCCGGGTTTGAATCTAGTTACCCCGGGATGTACCTTAGTGATGGGGTAAGGCAGGGGGAACTCCAGAACCCGCTGATGCGTTCCTGCAGCTCCTCTTGACTGCAGATGTAGGCCGCCGCCGGGGTTTAGGGTTAGACCGATTTGTCGGGAGTTCCATACACGCCCTTCGTCCCCCAACGGAGCTAGATCCTCTAAATATTTATCCAGAGATTGTCACAGATGTCTCAAATATTATGATCCCAATAGATTTACCAATAAAAACAAAAGATATCCATTTGTTTTTTTTTGTGTGAAATAATATTGTGTATTGTGCAATAAAGTCTAATTTACTCGACTTAGTGGATTAGTGACCCCCCCCAAAACTTCAGGCTGGAACCGCCCCTGCCTGCTGTACTGTAGAACGGCAATTTCATAGGTAAAGACCTAATATAATAGTATAGATAGATTTCATTATTAACTTTTAAAATGGCGAACTTCCCGAAACCTGCTAATCCATTATTGCTAAAAAATCTAAAAATCCTTCTATAATGGTTGCTTACAACATCAGCTGCCAAAATGTTGTTTTTGATCTTACAGGTGAGTGAAAATTATTTAAGATAGAAAAACTTGAATTTAAAACAATCCTCTTATAAACCAATTGTCTTTGTTCTTACAGAAAACGCAATTTTCTTTATTTCACATCACAGAGTGTAAGAATACTCGTATTATATGTATTAGTGGGAAAACGGGTGTCATGCCCCTACAACACAAAGGGCTGTGTGTTTTTCTGTTGCGCTGTATGGTATGTGGAAGTCGCCACATATGTCTATATTCTGGCAAGTATAATCAACTAGCCCGGCTAAGGTAGACTGAAAGTTTAAATAGTTAAAAAAATGATACTTGAAAGCAATTTCAGTATATACGAGTATATACATAATATAAATTACTGCATAAAGTTAACAATTTCATACAACACTAAATTGTTACTGGATTCTTAATTATCATTAAAAAGAAACTATGTTCGATGAAAATACCACAGGCATTTAAAATAATCTAATCAACACTATTTTTGTTTATCTGACGCTTTATATACAACATTTTTAACCATCAACTAAAATGTAAACTCGCTTTATTAGTTGATATTCTTTAATGTAAATAAACTCAACTATTTCCAAACCGTCGTGTTTATAGACTTTTCCGAGAAATTCCTTCCAGATGTTACATAGGAAGTAGGTGTATGTACGTATATTTAAATATTTGATTTAAGCTTTACCCGATATTTGCTTCAAATCGATTAATTTATTGGCACTATACCTACGTGGTTCATACACGGTTAGGATTTTATAAACTTACGTGCATGGAATAAACTATGTCTTATACATTACAAAAAAAAACGTGTTGATATCTTTATAGGGAACTATGTATAAAGTTGGTCAAATTCACTCATTCGCAAGGTAAATTGAGCATGTATTTCACACAGTCTTATGTAAACTTTCCTCTGTAACGACTTAAAATACGGAAAAGTACCCCTTACGTTCGTTTTTCTACATTTTTTTGACAGTTACTTGAGAACCTAGGTAATGTAACTATTTGTACATCTAGTAGCTTTTAAAAAAAAATGTATAGAAATTAAGAGAATCAGATATGCATGCAGAACCTACTGATGTGAGAAAATATTTATATTATTATATGTACATGGCGGGGATACAAACATTCGTTACGTATAAATGTATACGTATATTATGCGCGTTTATTCGTGTGTAATCGCGAAAAAAGGTAACCTATATTTTTCTCCAAGTTCCAATCTATTTCTACACCGAAATTCATCCAGATTGGTTCAGTGGCTCACCCATTAAAGTTTGGGTGGCTTTGGCGCATGGATGGAGACTCTTCTGTGCGCATCGGCCTAAGGATGAACTTGGAAAAATTGTCGAAGTTGTTCAAAAATAAGTGTACCTCAGATAGACTTTGTTGAGAAACAACTTTGAGGACGAGGTGAACGGGAGAATCCAGCTGGGTTAGTCGAGTCTTCTCATCGTCGATCCAGTAGTGCCTAAAGACGAAAGTCTTCAATGAGTGCGTCCTACCCGTAATGACATATGGAGCCTAAACGTGAACACTACCTTGTTCTGTGCTACGATACGTCTGGTCCACAAGTATAAGGTCGCTCAGCATGCTATGGAGAGGACTATGCTCGGCGTTTCTGTAAGGGATCTTATCAGAAACGAGCAGAGAGCGGCAGCGGTCATCGGTATGACACACAGGATTAGCAAGCTGTATTAGCAAGTGGTAGTAGACTGGCCATATTTGCCGTAGAACCGATAACCTTTGGGGTAAACGGGTTCTCGAGTGGAGACCATGTCTCGGCAAACGCAGTGTAGGACGTCCACAGGCCAGGCGGAGTGTTGATTTGCGCAAGACGGCTGGCAGGAGCTGGATGCGAGAAGCCGAGGATCGAACCAAGTGGCGTGGAATTGGAGAGGCCTATGTCCAGCAGTTGACTGCGGTAGGCTGATGATGAATGTATAACATTCATAACAAATAGTCTCGCAATATTCTCGCTTGTATCTATTCGCTTTAAACGTATCGCGTGCGGTATAATAATCTGTTATTTGTTAATAATAGTATACGATTATGAGTGACGACAGTATGGAAGAAAAGACGCGGAAAAAAGTGATTCAATAGTTATTAATAATTGTGAAAGGGAGCTGCAAAATATGTCAAAGTGGGATAGTAATTTGTTAGTGAGTAATCCAAGTTTAAATACTGAGAAAAGGCAAAGAGACAAGAGTGAAGATAGTAGCGAAGAGGGATTTATAACGATTACCAAGAGGAAGTCAAAGAGACTCATAAGAAGTGATTCACTTGATATGCCTGATATAAATTCTACGCGTAGTATTCAAAAAAATGCGGAAACTGAGGGTAGTTTTGAAATAATGTTAACCTCATTAAAAATATTACCAAAACAAATGGCTTTGGCAAAATTATTGTACCGTGAAAAAATTGAAGGTATAACTAATGTTAAATTCAAAAACCCATATAAGGTTTATATTCGTTTAAATACCAAGGAGCAGGCAGAGAGGGTAATTAGTTGTCAGAAGCTTAAAGATTTAGATATTCGAGTGAACTTCGCAGATGATATTCTGGTATCTTATGGCATTGTTAGAGGGGTGGATTTAGAAATGAGTGAAGAAGAAATCCTAGAATCTTTAAGAAGCTCAGCTGAAATATTGTCTATTAAAAGAATGAGAAGAATGAACTTGGAAAGTAAATGGGTAGACAGCGAGACAGTTCGAATATGCTTTAAAAGCGCTGTGATTCCCCCATATATATATGTCTTCGGCTGCAGATTCGGAGTTGAAAAGTATATGTTTTCAGTTATGCAGTGTTCTGCATGTTGGAAATTTGGCCATATAAGGAAATATTGCCCATATAGTAAAATACTCTGCCCTAAATGCGGAAAAGAGCACAGTAATTGTGAAACTCAGACATTTAAATGTCTAAATTGCAAGGGCCCACATATGTCGCTTGACAAGACATGTCCTACTTTCTTGAAAGAGAAGAAAATACGTTTAATCATGTCTGAAGAAAATGTAAACTACAAAAATGCTTTGGATATATTACTAAAAATAAATGGGACATCAAAACATATGAAAATAAAGGAAACATTTAATCTAAATAATAATATAGAGAAGTCATTCCCTCCGCTTAGGCAAAACAGATTTAGTAACTTAGAAAATTCAGTAGAAAATTCACAAGAAGATATGATAGAAGATTTTTGTGAAAGAGAAGAAGACGAAGGGAATATGAGCTTTAGATCGAAATTTACTAATAAAAAGAGTAAGAAAAATCAAAATACAGAACCTTGTTCCATACATATGCGGCTAGAAAGTATGAGTAATGAACCTCTACAAAGATGTGAAACTGGAAATAATGAAGAGAAATTGAAAAAAGGGTTTCAATTAAGATTTATATTTGTTAAAATGAAGGAGATATTTTTTTCACAACATAAATTTGAAGATAAGATTGTATCAATATTTGAGATGGTAGTCCATGAGTTAAAATCATATATTTGTAATTTCTTTAACTGTGAGCAATTACTCAAAAAAATTGTCAACTTATTCGATGGATAGATCATTAAAAGATTTTGTAGTAAATATATTACAATGGAACTCGCAAAGTCTAAAGCCTAAATTAGCTGATTTTGAACTGCTTCTTAATAGGGAAAAAATACACATCGCTGCAATATGTGAGACTTGGCTGGATTCATATAAGGATTATATTAACATTAGTGGATACAATATCTTTAGAAATGATAGGCATGACGCATATGGAGGAGTGGCCATTATAATTCATAAGTCCTTTAATATTCAGGTATGTCCTCTTAACTTAAATAATACTGGAATAGAAGTTATTCAAATTAAATTATTGAACTGTAAAGTTTTAGAGAATATTATTAGTGTTTATTGTCCATCATCAGTAGGTACGGTACCGGGTGATTGGGATAATTTGTTCTCACAAATATCAAGAAAATCTTTGATTCTAGGGGACTTTAACGGACATCATACAAATTGGTCGTATAGGAATGACAACAGGGGCACGCAGTTACTGGATTCATCACTAGATAGTAATTTCATCTCTCTCAATAATGGTGATCCTACCAGAATTAAATTAGTCAATGGAACAATGCAAAAAACCTCACCTGATATTAGCTTTGCATCCTCAGATATAGCGTTAATGACTAAGTGGCAAGTATTAAATGAAAATCTTGGCAGTGACCATCTTTTAATTAAAATATCAATAAATTATCGAGACATGCCGAGTTTCACTAAAAAACGTAATTTTAAACTGGCCAACTGGAAAGCATACAAATTAGATCTCGATACGACGTTTTCAGCTATTGATAGTAATTATTTTCTTACAACAGACACTCAACCTATGTATGATTATTTTGAAACTCAGATTAACTTAGCCGCAGAATGTAATATCCCATTCAAAAAACAATGTACAAACCCTACAAGCAAATTTAGACCTAAAGAATATTGGAATCCATCACTATCTGAAGCAGTAGCTGAACGTAGATTGGCGCTGAGTTCTTTCAGGAAGAACCCTTCACCGGATAACTTAGTAAAGCTTCAGAATAAAGTTGAAAAAGCTCGTTTATTAATCAAACAAGCCAAATCTAGGCAATTTAAATTATTTTGTAGTAATATCGAAAGCACTACTTCTGTCTCAGATATGTGGCAAAAAATGCGATGGAGCAAGGGATATTGTCAACCATCTCGCTCTATTCCGTTTGAGGATAAACAGAAGGAGTTATTACACAACCTTGCGCCAGATTCAGTCAGAAATATATCACCATCTTTTGCATCAAATAACGTAATACTAGAATCGCCTTTTACATTACAAGAGGTTAATAAATGTATTAAAAAAAAAGATACTGCTCCGGGTAGTGATGGGATCACCTATTCAATGATTCATAATCTCCCCCTAGTAGCCAAAAGATATTTACTTGAGCTATATAATGCAATATTTCAATCAGGATGCATACCTAAACAATGGCGAACTATATTAATTGTTCCAATTCCGAAAGCTATAACTAATACCAGCAATGAGGGGAAGCTCCGTCCAATATCACTCTTAACGTGTCTGTGTAAAATTTTCCACAATATGTTGGTAGCTCGACTAGAATGGTTTATTGAAAACAAAATAATCCTATCCCCGAATACATCTGGATTCAGAAAAGCTCACTCCTGTTTGGACTGTGTCACAAGATTTGTTACTTACGTGCAACAAGGCTTCTCAAAGCATGTACCTACAGTCGCGTGTTTTCTCGATATAACAGATGCCTATAATAATATTTTAGTTGACAAGTTGACTAGCACTCTCGATGACTTGCATGTAGGAAAAAGCATATGCAGATATATTTGGTCCTTTTTGAGTGACAGACAGTTAACATTAAAAAATATAAATATAAACCAGAGTGAAATACAAACTCATTATACAAGAAACACACATAAGGGCTTAGCTCAGGGGGATCCTTTGGCTCCCTTATTATTTAATATAGCTACATACAAGGTTTGCCACCAAATTAACGAGGTGCTGTTTACACAATATGCTGATGATTTTGCTATCTTTGTTAGCAATAAAGACATACATGTATGCCAGGCAAAATTACAATCAGCTTTAAATTCAATGGTATCTGGTCTAGACAACATTGGATTAGAAACATCAGCTGTAAAATCTAAAATTTGTATTTTTAGTCGCGGACGCATTAGAAGGCAAATTAATTTGGAAATTGATAACAAACCTTTAATGTCTGTGGAATGCGTTAAATATCTGGGCTTGTGGCTTGACAGATCTCTTTTATGGCAAAAGCATATTAATGAAATATCTCAGAAAACATCAAAATTCTTGAACTTACTTAAGGTTTTGGCGGGCCCTACCTGGGGAATTCATACTAAACATTTACGAACGATTTATATTTCCCTAATACGAAGCAGATTTGATTACGGATGTTTCCTCTATGGTAGTTGTGCTAAGACCCATCTGTATAAAATTGACAAAATACAAAATCAAGCGTTAAGAATCATAGGTGGTTTTATTAAAACCACGCCAGTATATGCTATGGAAAGTGAATTATGCATACAACCGCTTTTCGTGCGGAGAACATTTTTAGCTTATAAATACTATTTGAAAGCAATATCTTGGACTGATAACCCAACTATTGAACTATTGAACGATCTTCACTTAATGTCAGATAGTAGATACTGGCGAACTAAGAAGAAACCCTTACTTCTATTTGCTCATACTGATGTTAAGGATACTGAAATAAGCTCATCCTATCCACTTGAAATGTTTTGTCTCGATACTTGGATATCTTCTATAGATTTAGATAATATTATTAATATAAATTTGAATTGTATTAAAAAATCAAAGCGTGATTACGAATCTAATTCATTAAGATTAGACGTAGTGCAAGAATTGAATGTTATGTACAATGGATGGCTACATTTTTATACAGATGGATCTAAAAGTTCTGATGGTATTGGAGCAGCGTATCACGGTCCAAATGGCTCAGCCATGTACAGAATTTGCTCACCTGTTTCAATTATGACGACGGAATTAGTTGCAATTTCAGAAGCGCTAAATCATATAAATGATTCAAGTGGCCAAAGCTTTGTAATTTTTACAGACAGCAAAAGCGCCTTGCAGCACTTGGCTCGATGCGCCTCTGGCTACAGAGGTGTGTCGATAGCCTATGCTATAATTGAAAAAGTACGTGATATCAGTGCGTCAAAAAATCTGAAATTGCAATGGATACCGTCGCATATTAATATTAAGGGCAACGAGGAGGCGGACCGATTAGCTAAATTAGCGATAAAAGAAGGGGATAATATTAATATTAAACCTCATTACTCCGAGCTGTTACATAAATTCAAAATTAGTTGTTACAATAAATGGAAAGAATATTTTGATGAACAGTCTAAAATAAAAGGAATTTGGTACAAGACTATTCAGTCCGAGCCTCCTCATATACCGTGGTTCGGTAACTTAGAAATAAGTAGATCGTGTGTTACGATAGCTCATAGATTACGTTCTGGCCACATTCCATCAAAACAATTTGAATTTCTAATGCGTAGAGTTAACTCACCAAATTGTGAGATATGTAACATTGTGGACGATGTTCAACATTTGTTGATGGAATGTGTCAAGAACCAATCTAAAAGAAATGTAATAATGAAGCAGTTAAACCTGAATTGTTTGGATGTCGGAATAATCCAAAGTGTATTGGCTATACCGGCATCAAAAAAAGCTATTAAATTGTACAGTCTAGCATATAATATTTAAGTGGATACTTGTTTAAGCTAAGGCCTTATGGGACTGGCATACCCTAATAGGGTAAAAGTCCCTTAAAAAAATAAAGAGGAAAAAAAAAAAAAATTTGTCTCGCAAATCGCAAGGTTCTTCCAAAGAAAGTGAGAAGTGATTTTTACTTAATTTGATAAATAACAACAAGTTCGTATATAGTTATGTAGATATAAACATATGTATAATAGAGTATCAATATAACACATATTGTTACAGATTGCGGTAATAAAAGTTAGTAACAAATTCGACACAGTCGCACGACAAACCGTAGGTATAACGTTTCATCGTATATCTATTGACATATATGTACCTAATAAGAACTTCAATGGCAAAAATAGCATGTTCGTATTTTTGTTGTTTTTGATTACTCTAGTGCACTTTAGATATTGGAATCTTTGATTCTTTATGAATGAGACAATCTCAATTATCAGAGTTACACCATTCGGCGATGTTTTAATTTTTCTATTCAGAAAATTTTAAAGTTCCAAGTTCCGCGTCGTGTGCTTTGGGTCTTTGATATTAGGTTCCTTACTACTTAGTTCTTTTCATTTCTGCATTCTATGCATAAATACATATTTATGTACCGAAAGATGTGTTTTAAAATATGTTTTTAAATACTTTCGACTATAATATATATATTATACTTTTTTATAGCGTCCACTACCAAAACTAAGAAACATAATCGCTTGACGAACAGAATAAAGAGAATCTTATTGTTTTTATTTCACGTATTTTATATAGATACTAGCTGTTGCCCGCGTCTCCGCCGCGTGTATGTCGATTATCGCGGCAAATAGTAGCCTATGTGTTATTCTGATGTATAAGCTATATTATTAAAGTTTCATCCAAATCCTTTCAATAGTGTTTGCGTGAAGAAGTAAGAAACATACACACAAACTTTTGCCTTTAAATATTAGTGTGATTAGTGTGATGTGATGTGATGACTAGCAGTTAGCTTTTGATCGCAACCCAGCTCGTGTAAATGTCGGTTATTGCGGTGTGTTGTGTATGTTGTGATTTGTTGTGATGTGTTGTGATTTGAAAAGGTCGGAGTTTCTAAATACTCACACAATAAGACCTGTATACAAAGTTTCAAGTGCTATTAATTTAAAAAAAAACTCTGATCCCTTTTTTCGACACCTTAAGGGAGAAATTTTGAAACCCTCTCTTAGCGCTCGCCTACACTCCTCAAGGAACATACATGCCAAATTTCAGCTTCCTGCGCCTAATAGTTTCGGCTATGTGTTGTCTGTCAGTCAGTTACTGCAGAGTTTAGTATATTTATGGATTTAAACAATTAAAAATATAAGCATGGTTATATGGCAGGACTAATTTTGTTTTATTTCTTAATGCAATAGCTTTTTGGCGCAATTCGAGGATTTATTTCATACTTCTACGCTAAGTTCAAGGATTCTTGTTTTAAATCCATGTTTTCATAAAGATGTAATATTATTCATGAAAACGTGTAAGGTCCGCATTTTCTGTTTCAAGACTTCACTTAAGGAAGATATAATTATTTCTTTGGCTTGTTCAGTTCGTTGCCAAGACGATAAACCAACAATAAACTACTAAGGCTTCCTACTTTACGAGTTAGGGAAGTTTGGTATCGAATTTGTAACCCGTAAGATTATCGGCAGAAGCAGAAATGTAGACCATTATTTGTTTTATTATTTTTTAGTAAACGGAATAAAAGAAAGCAATACTGAAATGTGTGCTACGTGGACATATAATATAGGATTATGTAGAACTATGATGACTTTTAACAAAACAAGTAAATTTTTGATAAATAAGAAGTAATTGATTACTGTCTGTTTACCTTTCTATAAATATTTCACAATGGTAAAGCTGGGGTATACCGGGTAATTTGGTTTCATGTATTTCAGCTCAGTAGTAGCAGTAAGACTAAGACCAACAAATAGATAAACCCTTAAACATTTATAATATATTTAAATCATGTATAGGTACTAATGATTATGATATATATATTTCACAATGAACGCCATTTAATATCCAACCTTTTTTCGAACCTTATCGCCGTTATTAATTTAAGTATTTTTTATTATTTATTACATTTTTACACATTACAAGTATTAATATTATTATTTTGCGATCTATATTTATTGCTTTGATTCTTTGCCGGATGAACTCGTAAACGATGTTATCCTCTCAAAAACCTTATCCTATGGCGTCGTTTAAAACTTTAAACAAAAGTCAGCCGGTGATAGGTTTTTTTTTTCCTATTTGAATTTTTAATTTGAATTAAGCGCGATAGAAAATATTTTTATTCTGGAATGATGTATCTCGGTTCTCTCACAATCACAATTTATTATTATTTATTTATTATTATTAAAGTATTCCGCAAGCTCCTAGCTTAATTTAATTTTTTTTTTCCTTTACTTTTTATTTTCCTTTATTTAACCTCCGAATTCAGTTCGCCCTCAGGGTCCGGCGATCTGATGCTAGTAGCTATCCTAAAAATATTAAGATAGTAAAGGTTAGGAAGAAGATTTCCTTCTATATTGCGAAACAAATTTAGGTATTTTCTAGAATCGCTAGCACAAAAAGAACTAAGTCCCTAAACCACGCACGCCACTTCATGACATGAGGTTCCGGAGACTGTAGACACATGTTACTATCGAGGTGGTAACCTGCCCAATATTTTCTTGAACAACTTCTGATTCAACTTCTTATTTTAGCTTAGTGTGGGGCTCGTTTTATAAAATGTTCAATAAGTAAAAAGCTATCATTTCCTCAGTAGGCACACTAAGCCTAACTAAGTTAGCAATCTTAATGATACACAGCTGTAGGTTTTCCATAAAATAACTAAATCAGTTCTTCTATCTATGGCAAACCTATAAGTTATTAAGTTGTGAAGGTATTATGTGCTAAACCCTGTTCTTTATTTATCAATGAGCTAGCAAGTCTTAACGTACTGATGGATTACTGTTGTTTAGTTTTCAAGTGATACTGTTGTATATATAATATTTTAGTTTATGAAGAAAATAAACAACCGTTCTTACCAACATCTTGACTTTTCTTAACTTTCGGCGGCAAGTGTTCAAACAGTTGAAATTTTATCACCGGTTACGATGTTTTAAAGACTTTCCGAACAAGGAATACACAGAGCTTCGGTATGAAGTCTCTGGTAATTTTCTTATTGACTTAGTCCACCTGTTAAAAAATGTTACGCAAATGTTTTGACTATTACAATTGCCGTATTTTTATTATTGATAATTCAACGTAAATAATAGCGGGCATAAAATTTTCTAAAGAATAACGAAATAAAAAAATCAAATAAAATTTTCACAAATTTATTCCTCCCAGCGAGTTCCATTTATGAATTTCGTGTTTTTTTATTAGTGGATGGATTAAATCTTAGTTTCTAATTTGTCTACTGCTGGACTAATCGATAATTCTATGTTATCTATTGTAAATAATTATTATTTTTCGGACATCTAACAACACACAACGCCATTTAGTCCCAAGCTAAGCAGAGCTTGTGTTATGGGTACTAGACAACTGATACAAATACATATATACTTTTTTTTGTAAATACATACATATTATACATAGAAAACACCCAAACTCCGAAACAAATATTTGTAGATCATACAAACATTTGGTCCGACCCGGGAATCGAACCCAAGACCTCATGATCAGCAGTCGCACACGCCAATCGCGAGACCAACGAGGCAGATAAAATGTATTTATTGTATTTATTTTATACTAGTTGTTCCCCGCGGCTCCGTCCGCGTTTATATCGGTTAACGCGGCAAATAGTAGCCCATCAAGCCTATGTGTTATTCTGATGTATAAGTTATATTACTGTAAGGTTTCATCCAAATCCGTCAAGTAGTTTTTGCGTGAAAAAGTAACAAATATCCATCCATCCATACTTACAAACTTTGACGTTTATAATATTAAGTATAGATCTATAGTAACACATCTATACGTCTATGAAAATAAATAAAATTGGAGTGTCTGTTTGTAATATTAAAATAACCGCAACTCCAAACCGCAACTCAAAAGAGATTACCCGCAACAAACAGACAGATAGACTGACAGACAGACAGACCGACAGACAGACAAAAATTGTAAAAAATAAATTTTTGGTATATGTACATACATACATACATATGCATTTAGTAAAAATCGGTTATTAGGGTTCCGTTGCCAAATGGCAAAAACTAAACCCTACTACTTACCACTTACCAAGTTTCAACAGTATAGCTCTGATAGTATCGGAAAAAAGTGGCTGTGATATACGAACGGACAGACATGACGAATCCACAAGGGCTCCGTATGTTGCCATTTACGGAAGCCTAATAACCGATTTTTACTAAATGCATATGTATGTATGTATGTACATATACCAAAAATTTATTTTTTACAATTTTTGTCTGTCTGTCGGTCTGTATGTCTGTCAGTCTGCCTGTCTGTTTGTTGCGGGTAATCTCTGGAACGGCTGGACTGATTTTGACGGGATTTTCACTGATAGGTAAGTGATGATATAGGGAGTAACTTAGGCTACTTTTTTAGACTAGCTGCACCCCGCAGCGTTACCCGCGGTACGTCAATAAACGTGGGTAACACCGTGGGACTCAGCTAGTCTAATATATATTTGGGGTGTAAATCATTAATATTGACCGAATTTAAATATCTCCGATCATACTACATAATCTGTACTAATATTATACACGCGAAAGTTTGTAAGTATGGATGGATGGATGTTTGTTACTCTTTCACGCAATAACTACTGAACGGATTTGGATGAAACGTTACAGTAATATAGCTTATACATCAGAATAACACACAGGCTACTATTTGCCGCGATAACCGAGATATACACGGGCGGAGCCGCGGACAACCACTAGTATTACATAAATGTGAATTTAAGGATATATTTCGTATTCTTTTGGATTTAGATTTAATTTCTTTTTGTTCTGTTCCTAAGTGCTTGTTTTCCCGCTGACGTAGATTATAGTCACTATAAATTCCATTATTTATAAATAGTGTACAGATTTTTTTACAGATTATATTATCATATAAAAAGTTACTTTAGCCTACCAAAAATAGATTTATATAGTATTTTAGTGTGTTCCATACTACCGTATTTCAGTTATCAAGCTCAGAGGCCACTTGAATTTAAGAGGTTATTTTCGTCTATAGATACTTACAATGTTTGTATAACTAAGCCCTTAAAATGGTAATAGCTCTAGGTTATTACAGTCAATTATTTGGTAACTTTAAATTGTTTACTTAAAAATAAAATAGCCTATGTTTCTTCTTATAACATCAGCTATATCCTAAGGAAGTCCTGTCAAACTCGGTCCAGCCGTTTCGGAGATAAGCCAAACAAACTGACAGACACAAAATAATTTTTTTGGTAACGTATTTCCATTTGCATTTAGTGAAAAGAGTTAAATTTGAAATTCAACCAGACACTTTCCAAAAAGGCAAAACATCTTTTTTAAGAAGAGGCTAAACTGATAAAAGCCGTTTAAGATTGATGATGATGAAGCAATTTGTAGATATATTTTATTCCATAAGATTTCTTGTCTTTTTTCTAAATAGAATTTGCGTACCTATAGGTAACTACGTTCATGATTACTTTAAATGGCTGAATGATAATGACCAGTATGCTGAACTGGAAATGGACCGGTCAAGGCTCCAGATGAACCGATGGTCGCTGGAGCCGAAATGTGCTAGAGTGGAGACCGCAATTAGGATTTGAAGAAAGTGGCTGGAAGAAAGCGGCAGATGGATGCCGGTACTGCCAAAGATACTTGGGTTTCCTTGAGAGAGATCTTAGTTCAGCAGTTCACGGCAATAGTTTGATTTGTAATTTATAATCATCATCGTTATCAGCCCATTGCAGTCCACTGCTGGACATAGGCCCCTCCCAAAGAACAGCACAGAGCCCGGTCTGTTGCTTTTTGCATCCAGTCGCTTCCAGGCCTCCTATGCAAGTCGTTCCGCCATCTGACCAGAGGGCGTCCCTCTGGTCGCCCTTGGACGTTTGTCAACCGCGGTCTCCACTCCAGAACGCGCTTACTCCAGCGGTTGTAAGTTCTGCGACATAATGTAGGTAGTAGAGCCACGCTGATTTCAGCACGAATGGGCCGGCTCGACCGGGGCGGTACTACCCTCGCACAGAAAATCAACGTAAAATGACAGCGATCGTGCTGTCGTGTTTCGTTGGTGAGTGCGAGACCGGAGGCCCAAATAGTCTAGTCAACAAGTTACATACTTGTTGACTAGACTAAAAGATGCAGCAGCATCACTAGGCCGCCATGGTGTGGGTCGCCATACTTAATTGTCTGCATTCGCAGTGAGTATGGTGACCACCACTCTTGGATTCTGCTTATGCTTTCCATCAGGTAGAGTAGAGTCATTATGGCTGGCCATACAAAAAAAAATGTGACCAGCCCATTGCCACTTCAACCTATTAACTTTCAGAGCTAGACATAGCTCTGAAAGTTTTAGAAATGCGTCGTAGAACAGCGTCGGTCCGCAAATTGCACTGGTCGTCATTTGCTAAGACATTTTATTATATTATTCAATGTATATTGGAAGTACAAGTAAATTGATTCAACGTAATTACATACTTATGCTTAAATGTCGACAAACTACTCTTTTCCTTCTTTATTCCATACCTACTTTCGTTAAAATTTAATGTTACAAGTCAACAACTTGATTCATTACTGTCGTTGCTTTATTGTGCTGACTAATCAATGTTTATAGTTACAATTGGTACCAAACTAATGAAGCGTTAGCCGCAATTGGCTCAAAATAATTGTCTTTTAAATCAATGTAAATGTCTTAATTTGTAAATACTAATGAAAGTAAACAGCTTATTTATGTAACGGTGTGCTAAATACAGCGAAAGCCAACCCAAAACTCAAGTGAATGAAGTAATTGATGTTCAATTTTGGACACAATTGGGTTAAGCTAATTGGATTACAGGAAACCCTTCGTGTTAAACCTAGTATATGGATATTGTATTATGTTTGTCGTCACGATATTTCCAATGTATTATAAACAATTGAAGGTATATTTGTGTGGTGATAGATTAAAAATACGGGTTGTCAATACTTCTTTCATCCTGTAGGTGTCTAAAGGTGCAAACTATGCAGGACTACGAAGAGAAGAAAAACTTTAGCAAACCATTATGCCAATCTGTCTGACCATCGTGGTACAGTAAGCCAGAACCTCCTGTCTAAGGAGAGGCATTTGTCCAGCTGTGGACTACTAAAGGCTGCTGATGTGATGTGATTAAGGAGGTTAATCAATTTCTCTCACTTATTCGTCGTAGCCTACGTGGCACGAGATGGCACTTTTATTTGAAAAGATAAAGTTTTGGATTCAATTGCTAGGATTGTTATTAGATTATAGGCGCTAAAGGACTCGTTCAACATTACGGGTGTCAAAGTTGGAGTTAGTGGGATGTGTGATCTTATGCTTGTAGCATTCCAACAACGGGGTATTATACAAGAGTTGAGTATCATATACGGGATTGTTAGGATAACATTGTACAGGGAGATATTGGTTCGGTTATTCCTAAATTTCATTTGTGTTACAAAATCCTATAGTACTTTCTATACTAGGATTATACTATACATAAACTTAATATTATAATTGCAAAAGTTTATGAGCATTTGTGAACGTTTGTTACACTTTCAGTCAAAAAGTGCTGAACGGATTTAGATGAAATTTTACAGTGGTGTAGCTTATATATCGGAATAATACATATGCTACTATTTACGGCGATAACCGACATATACGCGGAGGGAGCCGCGGGAAAAAGCTAATATATACCTGTACCTATGCGGCTATGCCTTATAACCTAAAAGAGTAAAAAATATATTACATAAACATTGAGTTTCGTCGTTACTTTTGTTATTTATTTTTAGCCAGAAGTCCAGACTCGATCAATACAGATAGCCTGAACATTTGGATAACTTACTCAGATGAAACTGTTCAACCATGTTCGGAGAAAATGAAACTTCTCCATGGTCACCTATCAAAACAACGTGTTATTATATATAGGTCTAAAGTTTGTATTGACTGAGTATTTTGGATTATACCTGAGCCCTTTAGCTTATGAAAGTGTTGCTTTTGATATGAGTGGTATACCTATTATTTTATTTAAAAATAATAATAAAGATTTACATTTGATATCTCGAACTTAAAATTTTGAAAAACTGTTTCAAACAAAGCTCTAACATAGGTCACTACAAATAAAATCACATGGATACATATAAAAGCAATGTTGTAATACGTGGACCGATGCACTACCAGACTTACCCAACAATTAAGTAATGATAGTGAATTCACCCAATTAAGTAATTAATGGAAACCGCGTTATGAGGGCCACCCCCAAAGAATGCCGGAATTTCGATAATTATAATTATGTAACCAGCTGATTAAAAATAATATATAATTTAAAATGTGCTATGCTGTGTAATGTGTAAGTTTGACATAACGTATGACTATTAATTAAATGATATAACAGAAACCTCCCAAATCCTGGTCTTGATCAATGAATAGCTGAATGATATTTAATACTGAATTCGTAAACATTAAAGATAATAAAAATAATCACAAAAAAAGAACCGACTTCA
Organism: Diaphora mendica; assembly: GCA_949125395.1. Taxonomy (NCBI): domain Eukaryota; kingdom Metazoa; phylum Arthropoda; class Insecta; order Lepidoptera; family Erebidae; genus Diaphora; species Diaphora mendica. The sequence goes on from OX421328.1 coordinate 15,514,090, forward strand.
AGAACTGGACCAAATTAATCATCAAAATCGGTTCACCCAGTCCAAAGTTATGAGGTAACAAACATAAAGAAACATTAAAAATACAGTCGAATTGATAACCTCCTCCTTTTTTGAAGTCGGTTAAAAATCAACTTACCACTGAAGAAATATGGCTTGCCAGCATAGTCAGCCTCGTAGTCGCTGCGATTCCCGCGGCGAGCGTTAAGCTCAATAGGCTCACTAAGTGGTAGCTCAGGCGACTTCCACACGCAGATGTAGTACACGGATAGCAGGATCGCAGCCAAAGACACTGACAGCAGGTATGCTAGCACAGTCAGCACCCGTACAACTTTACTAGCCGGCTTCTGATTGTAAATATCAGATGTCTTTTCCCGGATTGTAGCGCCGACTTCCTCCGACGCACTATCCTCTTCCGGGTGACCGCTTTGACCACACACCGACATAATGATACCGCTACATGTTTTAATTCAAAATTTCGTTTAAAAAATAAAATAGATAAGTCTCTGGCACTGGGCACGTGTATCAGCCGCGGTCTGTCGAGTGAGTGCGGCGGACGACCGGACGGACGGCCTCGTATCCCTGAGAGTCCGGCGCGCTCACTCCCGCGTTATTCGCCAACCGTCAAACCGATGAACTATAAGCACAGACGTCACCAAACCTAGTGACCACTAGTCAGTATAATCATATTATACACTTTGGAAAAGATACTCTACATGTGTAATCATGTTTTCCCTTGTGTACAATAATTAACGTGTCGGTGGCACGTCCATTAACTTTTCATATACATATTTAATTGTCCCACATAAAAGAGTATATTTTGTGTATAAGTATATATTGCTACATATTTATGTAATTGAAATCGTTACGATTCATCTTAATTATACTCACTAAAACCTACTGGCAGTAATTGACAAAGGATGACTGCACGTTTGGCCTAGTGGTTTAACGGTCACCACGCAGTTTCGTACTTCGCTAAGTGTCGTGGGTTCAAATCCCACGTAGGACAATACTTTGTGTGATCCACAAATTGTTGTTCCAAGTCTGGGTGTTCTTTGTGTCCGTTTCGTGTATGTTTGTAAAGCCCCCGCGACACAGGATTTATTCCTTGTGCGGGAGTTGGTCTTTTTAAAAAAAAAAAGAAAAAAAAATGTTGTTCAAATCTTTAACGTCATTTCTATTGATATCATTATAGCCAGACTTTAGGCATCATACATCACTATAGGTCTCTAACCATTGTTCCACCTACCTGTAAAGTGTCGGAATTGAGCCGAAACGAGACGATTTTGTCTAGAACCGAATAGTAAAATTGTAATCATACCTAACCTCTTTCAACAGAATCGGCAAATGGGCTCGGGGCTCGGTTTTTCCTAGGTGCTAGGAATAAAGTCCTCGAAATTGCTTTTAACCTGACAGAGCATGACAATGACAGTAGGTACAATGACAATGCATAAAAAAATTAATGTTGTGACTAGTGCATACAACGTTTCTGTGCAATTTTCAACTTTAAGCTGTAAATTTAAAGTTAAAAATAAAACAGAACCGTAGTTTAAAGATTAAAAGCTAAAAATTGGTTACGAAAAACATTTTAATGTGGATGTAACTTTTTGTTACCCAGACAGACCCCCTGAGGTCTTCGTGGTGGAGTTAATGTGTATTCGAAATAGATTTAAAAAACAAATACAAATGATTATCACGAAACGCACGTAATAAAAAAACAGAAGTATGTTAATCCGGTGCATAAGACACCGTAAAAAGAGAAGAAAAAGTATAATGTTTGAATTTTCGTTGTTAAAATAGCATTGTCCTTTTATCCTCCTAGTCAAGTAAAAATTCTTCAAACGTAAACGTTATTAGAAAACTTACAAATGTATGGCACCGACGTCATTGCTAGGTACGCTAAGTCACGGAGTTGAAACAAAATATTAGCCAATAATAAAAGAGAAAGAAGCGTGAGCAATTGTAGAAAGAAAATCGACGCGAAATACTTGTATCTTGGCTAAGTTGGGTGAAAAAAGCCATTTTGGGACTCTTAAGTTATTTTGAATGATGGTAATCACTTACCATGGGGCGACCCGTCTGCTTATTTGCCCCTAAATCATAAAAAAATTAAACAACAGTACTTCTTTTGATTTTTGTAATGTTTCCGCGATAAATCGTTTATGTTAACCTAGAAGATTACGTCTATCCCTCATCTTACATTCGTCAAGATTCAGATTCATTCGTCAGACTGACTCATTTCTACAGAGAGGCCTATGTCCAGCAGGACTATTAAAAATTGTTAATGAGCAGGCATAGTAGACGTCACAATTTATTTAGATAAAAATATGTGGATTTACAACAATAGAGGTAGAGATACCATTACTATAAAAATGAACCATAATTATGCAGATGTATGTTCAGCATGTGTTTCCACTATAATTCAAGAACAACGAGTCATAATACAGACTAGTCTATTTGCAATAATGTAAGCAATGTGCTAATTAATAGAGCAGCAGGCCCGCACTTCATCTATCTTATTTCTTATGTAAAGAGAAAATACAGTTTGTGTATATATTTATGGTAACAATCTGATATACCTACCTAAGTATATGTAGGTGAAGAGATAAGTATTCTTTAGTAACATTTCACACTCATAACGGGGATGTGAAATTCGAAATAGTAGGGAACTAGGGACCTACATAGTTTGACCGTAAAAAAGTTCAGAACGAAAATATCAGCAGAGTAAGAATTGTATGTGGTAGGGTAGATATTTTTATTTTTAGGTATATGGTTTAATTTCTGTAAGAAATTATCCAAATTTCTTTCTCAAGGATTGAAGACTCCAAGACTAGTCTTGGAGTTACACACCACACCACACTACACCACAGTATACGAAAATATGTAAAAAAACTAAGTTATCAATAACTATGTATATTAAACCCATTAATTGGCTAGATGTAAACAATGTAATTTAAATAAAATATGAGACACTAAAGAGATCCAAAATCAGATATATGCTGTTTCATCGTTAGCCTATCACCGTCCAAGGTTAAAGAAAGCCTTCCGCAATGTATCCCGCCAACCCGGTCTTGGCAGTCTGATTCTCTTAACTTGCAAGATAGATCTTGCAAGTTAAGAGAACATTGAATAGTTGAACATTTTGTGATATATCACAGAATTTCGACCATTATGGTGTCAACAAGATGGTTAACAGTTAGAAAATGTTTTAAACTATTTTAAGTTAGGTACCTACCTCAGTTCAGTAAACACGGAACATAGGGATTCCTTTTTTTTTTACATACTAATGATCTAAGATCCGATGTAAGATCGACCTTCACCAATCTGTTATCCGGATGCAAATTATATTTTGTAAGTATAAATAAATTATGTATTGCACGCTTAATAACAAAGATGTAACTCAAAAATTGCGAAAATATAAAGTCAATAAAACGCCTATTCACTTCATAAATACCGCACGCTTAATAACATAAAGATAAAGTAACTCAAAAATCGTAATTTGTGGTAATCGAGGTTTAAAGTCTTACGTCGTAACTGAATGGCTGTAGAAACCTACGTATTCTGCATGATTCATCATCACATTGATGTGTAACATGCAAGACCTAGGGTGCCTACCTTTTTCTGGTCCCTATTACCTGGCAACCGCTTATAACAGGTAACTCGCTGCACCTATCTGACTAGATCTTTATACCCCCCGAAGATTGACTGGTAGATAATGCCTTGGACATTAAGGCCATTGATGTTCTTTAAGAAGTGAATAGGCGTTTTATTTCGCAAGTTTTTAGTTACATCTTTATTTTATTAAGCATGCGTAGCTACTTTCCATTGGCGTTTAGCTATTTTTACGGTCGAACCTCCTCCTTTTTTGAAGTCGGTTAAAAAGACTGAAGTCGTCTTATTGTGTATTGAGTGTAGGCAATAATATTTACATAATATGTATTCATTTGAAGCTTTCATTTACGTCGATGAAACCTGCACACAGTCAAATAGCCTAGCGTTTATTGCAACGTCCGGTTGCAATAAACGCTAGGCTATTTGACTGTGTATCTCAGTTCGAATCATTTATACGATCTAGGTCATATTTTTAAATTTCCTTTTAGATGTCTTGATACAGTGCCAAAATCAATAAATAAGAATATTGTATCTCGAGGATCAGGTGGTCATCATTGGCATCATTCCTAAAATATGACGAATAGAAATACAATTTGTTTAATACTGGGAATGCCGCATGCGCACAGTATTTTTATTCAATATTCATATCATCCTCTGCTAAGTAAGCAGTAAATAAATAAATAACATTTCTAAGGAATGTACTACGTAACTTGTGATACTTTTGTCTATGGCTGTTTTCTTTACTTCTTTTATTTTTTTTTACACTTTTTTTGCCGATTTATGTTTACATAAATACTTTTTTCAATTAGATGTTTTTTTTTTCGTAATCACTTTTTTTTTTAATTATGATAACTATTTTTACTCTCTAGTTCGACGAATTACGAACCATGATTTTTTCTTTTTAAATTATATTTATTAGTTATTTTGGTTTTTTGGTCTACAATAATGATTATTATGAAGTAAGTACAACAAGCAAGTAGGTACAAGTCTTAGCTTAGTATATTGCAAAACAGGCTATCGTGTTCTCAACTTGTTTTTTATGATATAGGCGGGCAAACGAGCAGACGTATCGCCTGATGGTAAGCGATTACCGCCGCCCATGGATACCTGCAATACCAGAGGCGTAACACACACACAAATATATACACGGGCCAGCTGTGTGGTTTCTGAGTGTTCTACTTCTGTCTATTTTGTATTTTATTTTCTTTCTTCTTATTTATATTGATTGTGTTTGGTATTCCGGTGCTCTTCAATAAGTGTGACTTCTTTATGGTAGATAACGTTTATTTATCTTTTACAGTATTTATATGTATATGTAACAAATCTTAATATTAGCAAAATATAGAATTTTTGGCTGCTGAACGTCGCCGTGCGGTAGGTCGTTATTGGAATATATGCAACTGTCAGTTTTAATAGAACACTTGTCCTTCCTCCCGCGCCCTTGACCCCTCTCTCGTCCAGCTAGGTAGTGGTGAGCGTAGACATGTTCCCCCCCTCGAAGACAGTGGGACTTCGAGGATCTTCATCACGCTCATTTGGTAGCGGGCAGAGGTTTGTGATGGCACGACGGATAAGACCCCGGGCTGTGTTGACATCTGCGACGCGTGCAATACCATCGGCGCCAGGATATAATTTATGGATGCGGCCCATGCGCCATTTGAGTGGTGGTATATTCGCCTCCTTGAGGACCACCATATCGCCTTCAGCAAGCTTTCCTTTATTGATGCGCCATTTAGTCCGCTGCTGTAGCTCGTTCAGGTACTCTGTGCGCCATCTCTCCCAGAATTGTTGACGAATCCTTTCGATTTGTTCGTATCTCTTGAGACGACTTGTATTAACTTCAGTAAGTGAAGGAGATGGCAACGAAGTGAGTGGTTTACCTATGAGGAAGTGCCCGGGACACAAAGGATGAAGGTCTGTAGGATCGGCTGATAGGGGGGTTAAAGGTCGAGAATTCAAAATTGATTCCACCTGTGCGAATAAAGACGATAATTCCTTTTAAGCAGCTTTTACGCCTGCTTCACTAAGTCCGTTAAAAATGCGGCGAATAAGCAGGTGAGAACTTAAATTCGATAAATTCACCGGCAGCGTATGACGAAATGGATTCACGGCAAGATTCCAAAAATCTCATGAATTCATTATTTGCGCCCACAAAGTTTCGGCCATTGTCACAGTAAATTACGCTAGGCTTTCCTCTGCGAGAGATAAAACGGTTTAAACACATTATAAATGCCTCCGCACTCAAGTCTGATGCAATTTCCAAATGAAGTGCTTTGGTTGTGAAACAAACAAAGATACATAAATAGCTTTTTATTATCCTGCAACCACGTCCCTTTCGGTCACGAGTTGGGAAAGGACCGGCGAAGTCGACACCGGCAACATCAAACGCGAAGGTAGGATTGACTCGAGCGGAAGGTAAGTTTCCCATAATTGGGGTTACTGTTTTAGCCTTTAAAATCTTACATATTTTACAATGATTTACAGTTGATTTAGCTAGTCTTCTTCCCCCAATAGGCCAGAATAACTGTCTAACGTTAGTCAGTAAGAGCTGAGCACCCCCATGACACATCTTTATATGTTCGTGCTCGAACAATAATTTGGTAAAGTGATTTTTAGAATCTAAAATTATTGGATGTTTCCTACTAAAGATTTCAGATGAATTTTGAATTCGTCCGCCTACTCGGAGAACGCCCTTTTCGTCTACAAATGGTCTGAGCGAGAGTATCCGAGACCTTGAAGGTAAGCATTTTTTATTATTTAATAAATCGAGTTCATGCTCGAAACATTCCTTTTGATGTTGTTTTACTAGATGTTGTAATGAAATTTGCAGTTCATCTGCTGTCAGATGGCCTGTAGTTTTATTGTTTAAGTGTCGCAAATTGTAGGTAAAACGAAATGCATAGGCAAAGCTTCGCAATAAAATCTTAAACTTAGAGAATCTTTCAAAATTTATTAAATTGTCAGAAGTTATTAGTGACGTTGTAGTGTATGTTTTAGGTGTAGTTTTAGTTTTATTTAGTTTAGGTTGAGGATTGTTACCAAGAACAAATCTCGGTATTTGGAAATGAATCAGGCTCTTAAGTCCTGACACAAAAGAGAACCATGATATTGACAAATCTGTGGGAATAGCATCGTCCCAATCTAACTTTGAGAGCCATAAATTTTTAAGTATTATTTTTGGTATAATTGTACACAAACTTAATAGCCCGAGAGGGTCAAATAGTCTAGATGAGTTTGAGAGAATCGACCGTTTGGTCGCTACAGATGAACCTTTAATATCGACAGGAAAGCTAAACGTATCCGTGCGTGGATCCCATTGGAGTCCCAGCGCACTAGATTGAGTACTGAAGTCTAAATCTTTAGGTATTAAAGTACTAGTGCTATCTTTCAGGACGGAACCGACGTTAGAACGGAACTTACGCAATGGCAAGTGCGCTGAATGAAGAATTTCCGTTATTGAACTTATTGTATAACATAGGTCCTCCTTTGAACTACTCCCAGTGATGACGTCATCAATATAAAAGTCATGTTTTATTACGTTCGCAATTATATTATCATTGCACTCGTTAGCGAGTTGAACTAGGCACCGTGTACTTAAGAACGGCGCAGAAGATGTACCGTATGTAATTGTATTTAATTTGTATATTTTAATTGGCTGGTCTGACTGTTCACGCCATAAAATCATCTGGAGATGACGCTGTTCGGGTTTAACTATAATTTGTCGGTACATCTTCTCCACGTCTGCAGTAACTACATATTTGTGTTGTCTAAATCGCAGCAATATGGAGAAGAGGTCGTCCTGGACTATTGGTCCGACATACTGTATATCGTTAAAGGACAATCCCGATGACGTTTTCGACGACGCATCGAAAACAACGCGTAAGCGCGTAGTTTCACTACTGTCTCGTATCACAGCGTGATGAGGCAGGTAGCATCCTCGTTCAGGTTTAGGAATCTCACTCATATGTCCTAGGCTCTCATATTCTTGCATAAATTTTGAATATTCCTCTTTAAAATCCGAGTTTTGTTTCATCTTTTTTTCCATTTGAATAAGTCGCCTTTTAGCTGTATTAAATGGGTCGCCAAGAACATCTGGTGAATCACGCAGAGGGATCTGCACACAAAATCTACCGTCCTCTTCACGCTGTGTAGTTTTATTATAAAGAGTTTCACAATAATCGTCACTATTTGACGTAGGTTTACTGTTAGGGATTTCTTCTAACTCCCAAAATTTAACAAGTTGCTCTTGTATAGCCTTACTAAAGTTGCAATAGACCTTTTTAGGGCGTTTATAATAATTACCCCAATTACGGCCGGCTACGATCCATCCAAGGAGTGTTTCCTGAAGAATGGGTTTATCTCGTCCGAGCTTCACTTGAGAAGAACCCAGAACGTCCCAGAAGACCTCTGCTCCTAGTAGCAGGTCGATGTCCCCTGGGCGAAAGAAGGCCGGATCCGCCAATTGGAGGTTGCTGGGTATACCCAGCTCATTTACACGAATTTCCACTTGAGGAAGAACGTCGGTAATAACTGGTAAGACGTAACATGTGACATTACAGGTGTACGAGCTATAAGTCGACTGTACCTGAATATTGCAGTGTTCGGCAATGCCTACTGTCGCATTTTGAAGACCGGACACGTATTGAGATTCTTTTGTTGTAGCACAAGCTAACTTAGCCCGAGCCGCCTCCGTAATAAATGAATATTGCGAGCCATTATCTAAAAGGGCGCGTAATTTGAATATATTGCCATTGTTTGACACCTCAACCACAGCCGTAGCAAGAAGAGCCAGGTTTGAGGAGCCAGCAGACACTGTAACTATCGGATTTGGGCTGGCAGACGCGTTGTCATTATTAACAGTTGCTTCAATTCTAGTAGGTAAGTTGTTCGTGGATAATTCCACGTTAGTTTGTATATCATGCCGTGATGATGATGATTGTGATTGTCGTGGTTGAGAACCATTGTGCAAGTTATTTGGTTTATGGAGTAAAGTGTTGTGCCTCCTTTTGCATATGCGGCAACCCGCGAGACGGCATTGGTATGATAGATGATCATTACGTAAGCAATTACTACATATTTTCCATTGATAAACCTTTGCATTTCGCTCTTCCACAGACATAGATTTAAATTTATTACAATCATATAACTTATGATCTTGTTTACAGGCTAAACAGCTACTACGGGTAACTGAATCGAGCGGAGAAGAAACAAATGATTTGGACCTATTAAAATTGTTACGATTTTCGACCTTATTTATTTGATTTGAATTGTTTACAGTTTTAGCGGCGTAGACTGTTTCTAATACAGTTGCCCTTTGACGAAGAAAGTTCAAAAAATCGTCTAAAGTGTGGGTCTCTAATTTGCTTCGATGCTCCTCCCAATTTCTCGCGGTTACAGAGTCCAACTTCGATGAGCCTATATAAATAATAAGCGTGTCCCAACTGTCGGTTGGCTCGCCTAAGGACTTTAAAGCACTTACATTTTTGGAAATTGTATCAACCAAGTTGCGCAGGCCCCGGTCGGACTCTCTAGACAGCGCCTCAATCGAAAATAGACACTTAATGTGTTCATTAATTAATAGACGCTTATTATTATACCTATCGCAAAGCAACGACCAAGCAGTTTGATAATTATCTGCCGAAACACTGACCGAATTAATAACTGCTAATGCGGAACCCTCCAAATATGTCTTTAAATAATGAAATTTACTTATGTTATCTAAACTATCATTATTGTGAATGAGAGATAGGTACATATCTCTGAACTGAAGCCATTTACTAGTATCACCACTGTAAGGGGGAATTTTCAGCGGCGGCAGTTTAATGTGATTTTTAATAGATGCGGAACTGCCGCGGCATGAAGATTCGTCTCCTTGTTTTAATTTCCTATCATTATATGCTTCTAAGAAGTCCTGAGCGGTTCCAATCAGCTGGAAGAACTGGTTTTCTGTTTGTTCCCTTTCTTCCATCTGTTTCGATGAATCGGAATCTAATCCTTCAATTTTACTTTGAACTTCATCGAAAGTGTAACTTAACTCTTGAAATTTAGCTAATCTTAAACTTAATTCACTGTTAATTAATTTATTACGCTCAGTTACACTATCGAGACATTTTAACGGGGCTAAAAACCTTTCGAACAATGTTATGCGGCCCCTTATTGTGGCCCTTTGCTTTAAAAGATCTTTTAATTCGGTCATAATGTGGGCGAAAATAACAAAAAACAAATATGAAGTTATAAAATAATTAAATTGAATCCAACCTCGTAACGGTGAGTCGAACAGCTGACCGCTGATAACAATAATGCACAAATACCGGGCGGCCGGGCGCTGCGACACAGTGTCACTCGGCGCGCTTGTTGGAAACCGCGGTGTGCAGTTGTTGGTAGAACCACTTGTTCTCGCCGGCTTATTCACCAATATATTTCCTGAAATAGTCGGCAATTACGTTTAAGTATCTACAGTTACTTCTTTTATTTCAGCGTGTCTACTATTTGTTAAATTCTAATGTAACTAGTAACTTTTAACGACGAAATTGGACACTGTGTAACACTGTGTTGACACACTATTTTAATCTTAATTTTTGAAGATAATTGAACAGTTTTATGATGCAAATACCTATTATTTATTACTTTTAGACTTTAATGAAGTTGTTTTAATGTAAATTTTGCATAAAAATAGAATAATTACCAAGACTTGTTAACAAACTTGTATAGGTCGGTACCTACCGATCGAAATGTCACACCACTGCACTAGAATCATCGCACTTTATTAACATAAGTTGAAAACAATTACTTTTACAAGGATAGGATTAATTGTATTAGGAACGGGCGTACTTCCCTCGGATCCAGTGGTCACTTATTCCGGGATATATTTGCCTTCCTGGTTGCGTCATCCATATCACGTCGGGGTCACCATAATTTGTTTGGTATTCCGGTGCTCTTCAATAAGTGTGACTTCTTTATGGTAGATAACGTTTATTTATCTTTTACAGTATTTATATGTATATGTAACAAATCTTAATATTAGCAAAATATAGAATTTTTGGCTGCTGAACGTCGCCGTGCGGTAGGTCGTTATTGGAATATATGCAACTGTCAGTTTTAATAGAACACTTGTCCTTCCTCCCGCGCCCTTGACCCCTCTCTCGTCCAGCTAGGTAGTGGTGAGCGTAGACAATTGTCTTTTTGTAATTGACATACAATAACCTATCTGGTTTGAGGCGAAGACACTGGTCCCTGAAATACAGTTTACAGGGGCCAGAGAATTCACATTTAATGTATGAATGTAGTTTTGTGTCAATAAATAAATAAATAAATAAATAAATAAAAAACAACTACGCTGCCGGCCTTTGGGGGGTAGGGGGTAGATGGGGTAGATAGGGGTTGGGGTATGGGCCTCCGGTATCCTCACTCACACGGTGAAACACAGCGCAAGCACTATTTCACACCGGTTTTCTGTGGGGCCGTGGTATCACTCCGGTCGAGCCTGCCCATTCATGCCAAAGCGTGGCTCTCCCACGGTAAAAAACTATGGAAACAATCGTTAATCCGATAAGAATAATCGGACAAACTTCATTATTGAATGACAGTACAATTTGTATGTGTTAAGGTATTAAGAATATGGAGTGTCCAAAACCACCTCTTTTCTTCCCATGGGCAAGAGGCGACTAAGGGGCGATACTACGTAGGACAACATCACTGCAAAGGGAAGGAAAAGTTGAAACAAACCTTATACCAACCCGTCTGGCCAACGTGGTACAGCAGTACAAAAACCCCATAACACGAGTAAAGTATGGGAAAATCACATTTAGGACTCCGTTCCGTTTTAAATGAGATTTAGTGGGTAGTTTTACTCTCCCAAATAATAAAAAAAATATTTGGAATTGATTATCATGAATTATCAGGCATAATTAAGTTCAAACGTCCTAAATATTTAAAAAAAACAATATTAACGCATTGAAAAGTTATTTCTTAATATACTTAACTGTGTATATTTAACTAGCTGACGCAGGCAACCTCGTTTGCATCTCCTAACTCTTCTATTGGCTGTAGCGTGATAATTTTCACCCGTTTTTGAAACATTCTTCATTTGTGCACCGCTTCTATTGGTCTTAGCGTGATAATATATAGACTATGGCCTTCGTTGATAAATGGGCTATCTAACACTAAAAGAATTTTCAAATTGGACCCTCAGATCTTGAAACTAAGAGCCTTTTTACTGCTTCAACAAGAACAAGGCGGTGCGTTATCTAACTTTTTTTATATGATCTGAGATCGGACCAGAATTCCTGAGATTAGCGTGTTCAAGCAAACAAACTCTTCAGCTTTAGATATTAATATAGATAAAAGTTAAATAAATTTTTTGACGGAACAGAGATAAATACATCGATAAATATTAAATTGGTTGACCATCGACTTTAATTACCTAGTATTCTGCTTAATCTATCTGCTTATTATAGTAAATTGTCGTTTGCGAGCAAGCAGGAGCACTGGGAGTTCATCCATTAGACATAATTGGATCGCGACCCGATGGTATGTACAGCTATATAATATTGCGTAGTCGCCTACAAAGTACCATGTACGGCAATCAATCATGCTCGTAATCGACGAAGAGCCGTCCTCGAGGGACTTACCATACAGTTTATAATGCAGGTAATTGAGTAGAGTAACATTCTGATCTATGTAATCAATGCTAGGTCTTTACATCTGAACTTGCCAATATAATAGTCATCAACACAGATAAAATAATGTTTTTCATATGAAGTACACGGCATAAGAATCTGAACCATAACAGCTTGGGTTCTTGATTTCGTTCATTTGCTGCTGACGTTAACTAAGTTTGGGTTATGTAAAATATGCAGTGACAACGAATTTAAAAAAAATATGATGTCTAGATGAAATCACGACCAAAGTTTTTGAAATCACGACGGGTTTTAGACCCTAAAAATCATTTCACCAGTACGAAGCAGGGCATAATAATTTGTAAAGTGCAATGACACTCTGACTGCATGAAACAGAGTACCACACCAGCAGTAGTAGCTCGCACAATAGGGTAGTTGACACCTTAGTCAAATCAGTCACTTTTATCATCTGTCAAAACGATAACTTTGTATGAAAAATGTATTAGAAACCAACTTGTGACGTGACTGTTTTAGGCTACTCAATTGAGCATTAAATTTCAATGTTTATTTGAATAAAATTTGTAATAGAAATGAAAAGCCGTAATAATTACATTTTCCGAGATGTTATGTAATATTCGTTTTAATGAAGGAGATATCGGTGTTTATTTACGATACAGTCAACTACCTTATTGTGTGTTACATACACAACCATGCTATTCAAGTCACTTTGATTAATTTTTAATTATTCTGTAAGTTACAAATCGACGCAATGTTATTACAAGAATAGGTAGGTTGTTTTGAAGTCTTTATACTATTGTTTTCATTTATGCCACGAATTTTAAAAATAATTAAGCAATTAAAATTATTACGAGAATCTTCAATTATATTATAGGATTCTAGGAAATATTTTTTCAAATTAAATTGTTTCAAACATTTCAACAGACCTTATATTTCCATTGCCATAAACATTAACAAATATCAATTAACACATATATATTTATTTATATAGTTATTTGATAATAAAATGTATTTTAAACGTAGGAATATTACATTTAATTACAAATGACTTTTGGTCTTTTGCAAAAGTTTTTGTTTAAGTGCTCTTCGTAGAATCTTTCCTGATGGATTCTTTGGTATTTCATCGACAAATATAACACCTCCGTGCAGACGGGAACTTGATGATAACTGAAAAATTAAAGAAATATACTATAGATGTTGTGTGCTGATTAAACAAAATGGGACGTGAACGACGATAGGTTGATTTTAGGATTCCGTACCCAAAGGGTTAAACGGGACCCTATTACTAAGACTTCGTTGTCCGTTTGTCTGTCTGTCTAGTCGTCCGTCTGTCACCAGGCTGTATCTCATGAACCGTTAGACAGTTGAAATTTTCAGAGATGATGTATTTATGTTGTATATCAATATATACTAAAAAACAGAATTAAAAAAAAATAAGGGGGCTTCCATACAACAAACATGATTTTTTTTGCTCGTTTTTGCTCGATATTGATAACAGGTAGACGCTTGAAATGTATAGATTATGGTACGGAACCCTTCCTGCGCGAATCCGACTCGCACTTGGCCGATTTTTTATGTCTCATGTAAAGGTTACTCTACATCTATACAAATATTATAAAGAGGTAAAGTTCCTAACTTTGTTTGTATGGTTGTAGGGGGTAATCTTGGAAAGTACTGATCCGATCCTGAAAATTAGTTCACTATTCAGGAGTGACATAGGCCGTATTTTATTATGATTGAACAAAAAATTTCGCCAAAGAAAAGCGGGCGGTTAACGAACAGCGAAGTGGGCACTGGTCGGCTAGTCTACATCTACACTATTATCTACACTATTATCTACACTATTATCTACACTATTATCTACACTATTATCTACACTATTATCTACACTATTATCTACACTATTATCTACACTATTATCTACACTATTATCTACACTATTATCTACACTATTATCTACGTCTACACTATTATCTACATCTACACTAAAATATTAAGAGGTAAAGTTTGTGCGTTTGTGAGTTTGTGACGTTATAGGGGTAATCTCTGGATCTACTGAACCGATTTTGAAAATTCTTTTACCACTACAAGGCTACGTTATTTGTGAGTGACATAGGTTATAATAACCCGAAAAGTAGAAAGTTTTTTTTGTGGTAGCCGGATTTGCAAAGTAAGTCGGAGAAAAAAATGTTTACCGCCCAACGAAGTGGACACGGGTCAGCTAGTGGGATATAAAAATCAATCTATCTTATCTAGGTTAGCTTAAAGGTAGTAGAGCCACGCTGATTTCAGCCCGACCGGGGCGGTTCTACCCTCGCACAGAAGACCAACCAAAAATGTCAGCAATCGTGCGGTCGCGTTTCGTTGGTGAGTGCGTGCCATGGCACACCATGCAAACAATGCAACAAAACAGCATGGTGACCCACAGGTCACCATGCTGTTTTGTTGCATTGTTTGCATTCGCAAAGAGTATGGTGACCACCACTTGGATTCTGCTTATGCTTTCCATTAGGCTGAGTGGAGTCATTTTGGCATGGCCATAAGAGATCCACGCTTCGGCATGCACGGGCCGGCTGGGCCGGAGTGATACCACGGCCTCACAGAAAACCGGTGTAAAACAGCGCTTGCGCTGTGTTTCACCAAGTGAGTGAGGATACTGGAGGCTCATACCCCACCGCAACCCCCATCCCCCAAAGGCCGACAACGCACTTGTGACGCCTCTGGTGTTATGGGTGCCCATGGGCGGCGGTAATCGCTTACCATCAGACGTCTGCTCGTTTGCCCCATTTTATATTTAAAAAAAAATGGCCCTCATAAAAAAAGTCTTGTTTGTACTAATAATGTTGTCGACCGTATCTGTAGCAACCTTAAAATAGTTAATATAGCTCCTACTACTAATCGTATGAGTATCCGACGAGTGGAATATGTAGTATATGTTTATAAGCTGAAGTCGTAAATAACTCTTGCAAAATCGAAGCAATGTGTAAGGGAACGTTGGCTCAATAGTTAATACTAGTACTTTACATTGAGCTACGTCCACAATATTCGTTTAAAAGGTGGGATGGATACAAACCGTAATCCTTTCAAAATGCAAGGATTTTATCTAAAACAAGCGAACGAGCTTATGTGTAATAAATCTTAATATATATATTTCTTGTGTGCGTGTGTATGTGACTGAACTCCTCCTAAACGACTGGACCAATTATGATGAAATTTTTTGTGTGTGTTCAAGGGGATCTGGGAATGGTTTAGATTCACAAAAACGACTGGACCGATTTTGATGAAATTTTTTGTGTGTGTTCAAGGGGATCTGGGAATGGTTTAGATTCACAAAATCGTAAACGATGTTACGTGGGTCATAAATATGGCGGTACGAAGTTCGCCGGATCAGCTAGTATAACATAAATTTAGAACGAACCAACTGTTATCGGTCGAGTTGCCAATGAATTTATGTTTGAGTACAAATTAATCAAATAACAATCTCTTTTAACGTGACAGAAGTTTGGTTTGGAGATTGATTTAGAGGCTATCAATAGACAGCTGTACAAACCCGTGCATCCGTGAAGTCAAGTAACTCCTTGGCGGTGACGTTAGATCCAGGTTTCTTGACAACGAAGGCAACTGGTAGCTCACCGGTGTCCTCGTCGGGCGCGCCTACCACACCACATTCTGCTACTCCACTGTGCTGTAACACCACGCTTTCGACAGCGGCTGGAGCTACCTGGTGAAATGAAAATAACACAATAAAATAAAACTTCATTCTGCTGAAAATAGTTTTGTTTTATTAATTTAGGTCAAAGTAAAATTACTCATTAGTCAGTAGACTAGATCGTAATAATAAAGTCCTACTGTATTAGCATAGCATTTATAGGAAATAAAATTCTGCTGAGAAATGCATGCAATAAATATTAAAAAAGGGCAACATTATATTCCGTTTATGAGTATTATAGCGAACTCGTAGGTAATAAGAAGAACAACGACGATGAGCAACGATGTAAGTAGTATTTATTATGCAGGAGCTCCGGCTCCTTAATACCCCAATGTTACATGGTAACGTATGGCTAGTTATACCAACTTACAGCTACATTATATATACTAAAATCTATCGGTACAATGCATATAATCACATCTTATTCTCGACGAGATAAAGAATGTCTAAATACTACGTGATCGATAATAATATACTCATATCTGAAATATGCTGGTATAGCTGGTCAGGCTTAGCTATGTATAAATTCTATTAATTTTAACAATGTATAACGTAGGAATAGCTATATAGAAATTATTATATCCAGCTGAGGAAGAAAATAAAAAATAGCTAGAAGTATTTCAAAGAACTTTATACAGAGCCCATTACAATAATCAATTTGAAAAATCGTTGCTAAAACAGGGAAAGTTTATTGCATTTGGGAGACGTCAATAAACTTGCTCTGTGGTCATTTTTAAAGTAAGAGTAGGCTTAGGCTTTATATGATAGTAGGCTAGGTAACAATACCAACCTTTCAAATTACCTATCAGATATGAACTTCGAACATATCGTAAATAAATCACTATAATTTAAATTTAAAGATAACGCTATCAATGAAATGATACGACTAAATGTCAAAAGATAGGGTAAATGAAAACAGTTTGTATCCTTTAGCACGATTAAGACATTATTCGGAACTGGTACAAAGTCCGTTTAAATAAATCTAAACTAATATTATAAATTAGAATGCAATCTCTGTCTGTATGTCACGCTTTCATGGCTAAAACACCGCTTAACCGATTTGGATGAAATTTGATCCTTTCATTTTTAAGGAAGGACATAGGCTACTATTTACCGCGATAATCGATACAAACGCGGGCGGAGCCACGGGCGAAAGTTAGTTGTTTTGTAAATTAACGTTTTATATTTACGATAGTTGTTATGACTTATTGAGATAAAATAGTGTAAACATTTAAGGTCAAGGAAGATTTTACTCTGATGATATGATTTAATCGGTTAACATTTATAAACAATCCACTGACAATACTGAATCTATACCTACTAATATTATAACCGAATTGGTTTGTTTCTTTGAGTCATAAATGTTATTCACCTGCTAAAATAAAAAATGAATTGCTGTTCGTTAGTCCTACTAAAACTCGGGAATGAATACAATTGTCTAATTTTGGTTTTAAAATATATGTGGTAGCCGAGGGAAAGCATAGATTTATATTATACTAGCTGTTGCCCGCGGCTCCGCCCGCGTGTATGTCGGTTATCGCGGCAAACAGTAACCTATGTGTTAATCTGATGTATCTTCTATACTTATAAAATAACATGTCCTGACTGACTGACTGACTGATTCATCATCGCCGAGCGGAAACTATTAAACTTGGGAATACAAAATTTGGTGAGTATGATCGTTTCATTAAGTAGATACCCATTAAGGAAGGAATTTTGGAATTTCTACCCCCAAGGGGGTGAAATAGGGGTTGAAAGTTTGTATGGAAGTCCGTCATTTTTTAAGTTAGAAACATGAAACTTTATTTTTGGGCTACTGATTAAAAATGAGTAAACACGTATTTAAGCGTTTTTTTTTTTTTTTTTTTTAATGTTTGGCCCGCCAAAATGACTCTACTCTGCCTGGTGGAAAGCATAAGCAGAATCCAAGAGTAGTGGTCCAAGAGAGCGTTTCTGATAGATAGAGCGGATATTCAACTCCTTAAGGGTGAAATAGGGGTTGACGTTTTGTATGTAGGTTAGTCTGGAAGTCCGTCATTTTTGAAGTTAAAAACATGAAAGTTTATTTTAGGGCTATTTAAGAAATATGAAACTTTATTTTTGGATTACTTATAAAAATTTGTAGATATGTATTTCAACGTTTCCTAATATTCTACCCCTAAGGGGGTGAAATAGGGGTTGAACTTTGTTTGGAACTTCGTCATTTTTAAATTAGAAACATGAAACTTTTCTTTTGGTTTGGGCTACTGATTAAAAATGAATAGATACGTATTTAGGCCTTTCTCGATATTCTACGCTGAAGAGATGAAATAGGCGTTGACATTTCGTAAGCGGGTTAGTCTAGAAGTCCGTCAGTTTTGAAGTTAGAAACATGAAAATTTATTTTAGGGCTATTGATAAAAAATAGGAGGTACGTATTTAAGCGTTTCCCAATATTCTACCCGTAAGAGGGTGAAATAGGGGTTGAAAGTTTGTATGGAAGTCCCTCTTTTTTAAGTTAGAAACATGAAAAATTATCTTTGGGCTAGTAGTTAAAAACTCGTAGATACTAAGTGTCTCTGGATATTATATCTACCCCTTTTTTTGTGCGGAAATTCCCTCGGATATCACCAACTGGTAGTTATGTCGGACTCGAACCGACTAAAAACCGCACACCGTCTCGGGTTCTAGAAACCAGGGAACCAGAGCGCCCTCAAAAGGAAATCCCATAAATGATATTTCTACCCCTAAGGGGTGAATTAGGTGTTGAAATGTCGTAAGTAGATTAGTTTGGAAGTCAGTCATTTTTAATTTAGTAGCCTGAAACTTTGTCCTTAGGCTTTTAAGTACAAATAAATTAATACCTATATCATCATTTATGGGAATTCTATTTCTAAAGGGATAAAAATAAGGGTCGAACGTTAGTATGAAATCCTTTTTAATGGGCTATTGATTAAAAATAAATAAATAGGTACGTTTAAAAACATGAATAAATTATTCATACATACTTACACAGTTTTAATTAAATATATTGTGAATAATCAACTTCCACGCGAGCAAAGCTGCGGGCAACAGCTAGTAAGCTATATTACTGTAAAGTTTCATCCAATTCCGTCCAGTGCTTTTTGCGTGATGAAGTAACAAACATACACCCTCACAAACATTCGCTTTTATAAATTAGTGTGATGTGATAAAATCGAATACGAAAAACAATGTTAAATTTATCACTACAGTTAAATGAAAAATTAGACATAACGAATGAAGCTTATTTTCAAAGCGTAAATAAAACTAAATAAATTAAGTATCTACAACTAATTCAACGAAAAAAATGGAAGGTATCTACAACTTACTAAAAGAAATTAAAACACCAACAAATAAGGCTAAGTAATTAAATATTTGCAACGAAAAACATCTGCTTACCTATGCCTATACCAATAACCTAACAAAATCCTATAAAAAAGTAAATTATAGGTACCTAGGTACCTATGCTATAACCTTACAAAATTCTAAAAATACCGAGAAAACCAATTAGTATCTACAAAAGACTATTTGATAATTATTTAGGTACAACAAAAATCGCCTGCTTATACCTATGCTATAACCTGACAAAATCCTAAAAAAAAACTTCGTTTTAAAAAAACTGACTTCAAAAACTAAAAAGTATCAGTTAACTTAATTTGCATGTGCTACCTAGGTTTGAAGTCAGTGCCAAGCCAAATGTAATAGTAGGTATCACACTCACTACATTTCGAGACGAACGTCAACGACGTCACCGACGCTTCAGTTGTTTTGTTCTACGCGGAGAGCAGCTATCCCGCTCAAGGTCACGCGCGGCGAGTGCGGTACCTACTATTACATTTTGGCTTGGCACCGACTTCAAACCTATGAATAGGTAGCACATACAAATTAAGTTATTAGGTACTTTTTAGTTTTTTCGGTTCGGTTTTTTTAAACGAAGTTTTTTTTATTTTTCAGTTTTTAGTCTTTCTCAAGTCTCTCGTCATCATTTCACCTAAATAACTTGAAAGAATACGACTAAAGGTAACATACATGATGTATAAAGTCGAAAGGACTTCAGGTATTTTTTTGTAATAAAATCTCAAATGGACTATCTTCTATAGGTTACTATATTTCAAGTGATTTGAGGTAAACTGACTATCTGAGGTTAACTCTGATATCGTTAAGACCCGTTTTATATATTATGAAATTAAATGATGTCTACAGAACATGAAGGCATGCAGACAATTGCTTTAACTGCATTGCTGGCGCTTACATAAATTTGAGGGTTTCCTTCGATTTCCTTAGGATCCCATGATCAGATCCTGATATGGTGGCCATGGGACCACATGGGGAGCATACCCTTTCGAATACAAAAAGAATTTCCAAAATCGGTCCACAAATTGACGTAATAATCAGTGTACATACATAAAAAAAATATACCGATGAAATTGAGAACCTCATCCTTTTGGCAGTCGGTTAAAAAAAATATACCGATGAAATTGAGAACCTCCTCCTTTTGGAAGTCGGTTAAAAATACAGAAGAAATATTATAATACCAAGTAATATTTATAGTAGGTAGAACAAAAATCAAGTAAATAGTTCCAAAAATAACTTTTTATCCGAATTTACATTCAAGAACTACTACTGAGTTTTTTAGTCGATTTGGGTGCGTGTGTCGCGTAGGGAGCCGACCGACCGCGCGGGTACTGCTTTTTAAACAATTTGGACGTGTTTGGTAACCTACGCAGGGCAGTACTATGTATTAGTTATTCTGTGGCCGGGCGCAAGCCACGCGCCCGCGCTGCCTTTCGGGTACCTATCATAAAGATGTTTTGTATCATTTTCTGGTAAATTATGATGAACTATTATGTTATATGTTTACTCCTCTTTCAAGTATTTTAAACTTAAAATAAATATCATAATTATAAATGACCATTTAACGTTTATGGCATTCTAGTTTTTGGTTCAGTATCAATAAGAGCATCCTCCCAAAAAATCTAAATTTCTTTAATGTACAGAATTGATCTTATACACTTTTCTTATGCGTTTAAAAGTAATCATATTACGTACCTATTGTAAAGTTAGTTACTTGATTCCAAAATATGTCGCTGTTTTAAGCACAGTTCGTCAGTGAGCACAGAAACAATTTTCAAGAAAATGTAATTGCTTTAGTATCGATTAGAGAGCCCTCCCAAAAAATCATCTAAATTTCTTTAATGTACAAAACTGAACTGTTACATTTTTATTATACGTTAAAAAGAGTAATCATATTACGTACCTATTGTAAAGTTAGTTACTTGATTCTAAAAGATGTCGCTGTTTTAAGCAAAGAAAATTTTCAAGAAAATTTAAAACAACCCTTTCTATGGAAAGCGAGAACATAAAACAAATACCTACCTATCAAATACTAACTGTATACCACATTAATCACAATGCTTGTGCATAAAACGTTCCCACGATTATTTTGAATATTTAAGTCATGCGGGCACAACTAAACACACAGATTCGACGTCTACAGAGAGATATAGATATTCTTTTTCCTATGGATAGAGAGGTTGCGATAAATCAAATACTTAATGCTACACCGAATTATACGTAATACGTTCTACGATTATTCCACGATATATTAATCAAAGTGTTATTAATTACGCATGGCTGGCAATAGATGGCCCTACATGTTGTTTTACGTAATGATAAATTCTTTATAATTTTTTTTTCCAATAGATAGAGAGATTGTGATAAATTAAATACTTTATGCTACAATCTTCAGAGTCACTCCTTTCTAATAAAAAAAGAATTATTGCGATCGGACTACTCGTTAATGAATTACAATTAATTACACATTTTGACTTTCATCTCCCCTCCCAAGGAAACCGTCCGGAATTTCGGAATAAAAAGTATCCTATGTCCTACCTCGGAGTATGAACTCAAATCATGCCAAGTTTCATTTGAATCCATTCAGTAGTTTCGGCGTGATGCGCGGCCAAGATACAGACAGACAGACAGACAGACAGACAGACAGACAGACAAAAATGAAAAAAAAAATAGTTTTCGTTTCAGTATCGATAACAGAGTGCCCTCCAAAAAAATTTTCAAAATATCTTCAATGTACAGAATTTGACCTGTTACATTTTTATTATAAGTATAGATAGGTACAAACACAAAATTATAGATATATATATTACACCAGCATACAATGCACATAATAAGGCATTGTTGATAAATGTTAAAAAAAAACTTTGAAACGGGTTGTATGATGGTGTCAAAATGTGAACTCATCGGTGGTGCAGAACCTTTTTGGGTTTTTGAAACATCCACATACCTAGCTAACATTTTTGTATATTATAATAGATAAATAGAAAATTAAAGTCATGGATACCATTGTCGCAAAATCTATTATACGCTATCAAGCATAATGTAGTGACTCAGTATCCTTATTTCTATTTATTGTATAAAATTATCATTATTATTTGCAAAAACTTTAATTGTCAAAATTATAACATATATATATCTCGCAGCGCTTATATACCATAACTAGCTGATCCGGCAAACGTTGTTTTGCCATAAAAAAATTGGGGTATAAAAAATAGATGTTGGTCGATTCTCAGACCTACCCTGCACACTAAATTTCATAAAAATCGGTCCAGCCGTTTCAGAGGATGTGTAACTAACATTGTGACACGAGAATTTTATACAACACTAGCTTTTACACGCGGCTCCGCTGACGAAGACTTTTTTATTTAATTTACCCCCTTATAGATGGAATTCCAAAAAATCCTTTCTTAGTGCTCACTTACGTTATATAAAGAACCTATAAGCAAAATTTCAGGATTCTAGTTTCAGCGGTTTGGGCTGTGCGTTGATCTCTGGATATGTCAGTCAGTCAGTCATCTTCCTCTGAGTTCCTCTTTTATTTATATAATATATAGATAATACTGAGTGAACCTACTATCGCTTGTTTTTGAATTGCCGGTTCGGAAATCTATAAGATTACCTAGATATCCTTGATATATTCTGTCATTCTCATATCAATCACTCCTTGTATACGAGTATACTAGTGTAACTTTTGTGTATGTGTAATCTTTTAATAAACTTTCGTTCTGTATCGTATGTACTGTGGGCTATCTTTATTTCTTATTAACCACCTTTACACCTACATTTTCACTAACTACAAGATTATGCTGGTTATTATCAAGACTCGTGTATCGGGGGCAGCTCCACATGGCTTATCATTTACGCATTCCTCAAATACATAATGTCTTAAGGAGATAACACATAACTTTGCTCGTTTCGTGCCAAAAGAATGTGCATGCCAAAGAATGCAAAACTTAGAATTTGCTCGTAAGTTAAAAAAAATATATTTCGTCTCATCTACCATTTTGCTATCGTATCCCCCTGAAGGCCCTTGAAAAAATATTACATGGTAAAAAATACTTTAAAAATATACTGTTTTATTGACCTCCGACACAAAAAGAGGAGTGTTATAAGTTTAAACGCTATGTCTGTCTATGGCATCATAGCACGTAAACGGATGGACCAATTTGGATGCGGTACTTTATTATACATTTTATATAAATTAAGGACTAAAGAAACAGCATGGCTTATTATTAGTATTTTAAGGTCTTCCTTCGTTGTAGAATGTCTACTAAGACGTTGTCGGTATTGACGGCTCGTATTAAAGACTAATTACACCATTCCGCTCACAAAGTTCACTACTATTGAGTATGTTTAAATAATAATTTGAGAATTTTCATTCTAAAAGAACCTCTTCCTGAAAGTAGCTACGTGTATCTAGATCTAGACTTGTATTCCTACTAATATTATTAACGCGAAAGTTTGTAAGTATGGATGGATGGATGTTTGTTTGTTACTCTTTCTTAAAAACTACTGAACGGATTTGGATGAAACTTTACAATAATATTGCTTATACAACAGAATAACACATAGGCTTCTATTTGACGCGATAACCGACACACACGCGGGTGGAGCCGCGAGCAAAAACTAGTAGATTTTAAAAATATAATAAAGTCCTTCAGTACAGCCTTTCACACAAATAACGGATACAGTTTTTTATTGTATCCGCTAAAGGATTCTCTAATCTACTTCGTCATAATAACGAACTAATACGTTTCACTTTAGAATTGATGTAAAGAAACAAGTACAAGCATACATTATTATTATATCACACTATCGAATCTAAATCTAATAAAATCTAACCGTAATTCGTGTTGTTTAGCACCGACTTTAAACCATCAAGTCTTTCAACTTCAACTTTTGATTAATGGCTTTATGGTTAGTGGTAGAGTGTGAGAACAATTTGGGCAATGTCATGTATTGAAAGACAAACTGTCAATGAATTTAATGTATAGCTACGGTAGAGCCGGATAAATTAATTTAGTTTTGGAAAATGATAGTGAAAAATACTAAGTTGTTAACTTTTACAGGCATAAATAAACATGAATAAATTAGCAATAAACATACATATAAAAACATTTAAATGACAATATAAATCACAGATTTGACTATTTAATTTAATAATTCAATTTTGTTTACAATAACACACTTGCCTAGTATATATACAAAAATATCACCACTTTTTAGGGTTAAGCCAAAGGCAAAAAACGGAACCCTTATAGATTCGTCATGTCTGTCTGTCTGTCCGTCCGTATCTCACAGTCACTTTTTTCTGAAACTATAAGAAACTATACTGTTGAAACTTGGTAAGTAGATGTATTTTGGAACCGCATTAAGATTTTCACACAAAAAAAAAACAATAAATTTTGGGGGTCCCCATACTTAGAACTGAAACTCTATTTTTTTTATTATACCCTTACGTGTGGGGGTATCTATGGATAGGTCTTTAAAAATGATATTGAGGTTTTTAAAATTATTTTTTTTCTAAACTGAATAGTTTGCGCGAGACACACTTCCAAAGTGGTAAAATGTCCCCCCCCTGTTACTTCTAAAATAGGAGAATGATAAAACTAAAAAATATATATGATGTACATTATCATGCAAACATCCACCAAAAAACTGGTAACTACTATTACATTTGGCTTGGCGCCGACTTCAAACAGATTTTAGGTACCTAGCATACACAATAATACTACTATTTAAATGAATAAAGAATTAGGTATAGACAAGAAATGGCACATAGCAATTTATGAAGAGCCAGTTTATTTTACGCTTTTTAGTGTTTTTTGGCAGGGAGTTTTCGTCGGATGGTTTTTTGGAAGTCGGTTTGTTTTTTATAAAAAGTTTTTATTGTTCCATTTTTAGTGCAAACAATCATAGGTTATCAGTAAGTTGAACTATTTCATATAATTTCTGCTGATGTGAATAACTTTAGTGGTTTGAACACGTATTAAAACTGAGTATGATCAGTTTCCAAAATTATGCTGAGATGCAAGATTTCTGTTACCGAGAACGTGGTCTACGGGGCAATAGGAATCGTGTCCAAGCTTAAATGTCGTGATGAAATAGAAACAGGCGATTTACTTAAAGCAAAATACACTAAGGGGTTAGTCATCATAGCGCCTGTGACCTCAGCTCACCTAAATAACTTAAAAGTATACGATACGTATGAAATTGAAAGAATTATCCTCAAACTCCTAACCGTTGCGGAGTTGTACCTTCCATCATCAGCTTACCTAAATAACTTGAAAGAATACGACTAAAGGTAACATACATACATATGACATTTAAAGATTTATCCTCCAACTCCTAACCGTTAAGGAGTTTTACCTTTCATCATCAGCTCATCATCATTAAATGATGACTACCAGATGCAAATACCGGCATAGCTTCAGAAAATATACGAAAAACATAGTACGTGCCTGAAAAAAATGAGGGTTACCCTCGATTTCTCTGGGATGCCATCATCAGATCCTAGTTTCCTTATCATGGTACCACCTTCGGGACACCTACTTTCCATTAAAAAAAGAATCATCAAAATCGGTTCATAAACGACGAAGTTATCCCCGAACACACATAAAAAAAATATATATATACGGTCGAATTGAGAAACCTCCTCCTTTTTTTGAAGTCGGTTAAAAATTGGTTTGAATGAGATCTTTTTTTAATACGTCATAAATCGTAAACCACAATTTATCGATCAAAGTTACAACGAACTACATTTATATTATTATGTTACTTGCTGCTAGGGAACCCTTCATGCGCGAGTCCGACTCGCAATTGGCCACTTTTTTGTATTCGTTTGTTATTATTACAGCGTCGTGTACGGTCGCGGTCATAAGACCAGCCACACTTTTACGAAGTTATATAGCATTGTAACTACATAATTGGACTTACTGGTTGTTCTTTAAATGTATATCACATTCACTCTCCCGCCTATACATATTTATTGTGATACAAATCTATTACTTGTACAAGCAGATATACTCTTATTTAGAAAAAAAATCAATTCTTTGTCATGAACAAAAAGGATTTAGACAAAATATGACAATAAATATGGCTATATACGACTTTCTCCGGAATATAATGATAAATGTCGATAAAAAGACTCCCGTATGTGCTGTGTACTGTGATATGACACAGGCATTCGACTACGTTGATCACAATATCGTAAAAAAAAAATTAGAATGTTATGGGGTGAGAGGAAACATCTTAAATCTGCTTGAATCTTACCTATCAAACAGAAAGCAAGTAACGGCAATCTCGAAAATAGATATAAAGAGGAAAGAAGAATTAACGCACTTATCTAGTAAACGCTATGTAACATATGGGGTGCCACAAGGAAGCGTACTGGGCCCTCTACTATTTATTATATATATTAATGACTTACCAAATTTCATTACACACCCTATTACCCTTTTCGCTGATGATAGTACATTGACTATAGCTTGTGAAAATATTGACCCCTATGAAAATGACATAAATAATTGTATATCTTCAATGATCTCATGGTTAATTAACAATAATTTGAAAATCAATTTAAATAAAACTAATATAATGCATTTCAGTCAGCGCATAATCCCCCCATCACCTTTAGATATAAACTACGATAATAATAAAATAGAAGAAGTTAATACGGCAAAGTTTCTGGGTCTTGTGATAGATAAAAAACTTAATTGGAAAGCTCATATAGAATATGTTAGTAATAGAATAAGTAAATCATCATATGCACTGTATAAACTTTCGCCATCAGTTAATACCGATACACTGCTCACGGCATATCATGGCCTGGTTGCGTCTGTTTTAAGGTATGGTGTGATTTTCTGGGGAAATTCAACTAACCAAGACATAGTTTTTAAATTACAAAAACGCTGTATCCGTGCTATGTTTGGACTAACAGTGACGGACAGTTGTAGGCCATACTTCATAAAGCATCAAATTTTGACACTCCCAAGCCTATATATTCTAGAAGTTTGCATGTTCGTGAAAGCAAACCATACACTGTTCCCCCGCCTGGCAGACGTAGTCAAACGTAACAGGCGTGATGACAGTAAGCTCTGTATACAGACCGCTAAAACTGCTCTAATGAGCAATAGTTTATTTGGCATGGCACCTACAATTTTTAATAAAATACCAGCACAGTATAAAGACCTCAAAAAAAACAAATTCAAATATAAGCTTAAGGAAATATTGATGCAGAAAGCCTATTATAGTGTTGGGGAATTTTTGACAGATACTATAAATTAAGCCTTGTGTATGTGTTCAAATTTTGTGACTTTTAATTTACTTTTATTTTTTAATTATTGTTTTTTATTTAATATTTGTCAGTGATGTATTACGACGACATGACATTTTTATTATTATAAAAAAAAATTGTACGCCAGCTATGGCAAAACATGTTTTTAAGTACTGAACTATATTTTATACTATGCCATCTTGTTAACACATGTTTTATGCAAATAAACTTATCTTATCTTATCTTATCTTATCTTGTGATACATTCAATTACTCTTCTTAAATAGAGTACAAAAACCTTTATAGCAACAAATGAAATGTAATAAAATCCCCTTACCTGATGACCCTTATATTTGATCAGTTCTTTGAGCCTATCGACTATGTAGAAAGAACCGTCTTTGTCGTAGTATCCAATATCTCCTGTCTTCATGTAACCTTCTTCATCAAACATGGCGCGCGTGGCGGCTTCGTCACCCGCGTAACCTTTCATTATAATAGGTCCCTTTAGACAGATCTCACCGTTTTCATTCGGACCTAAACGCTTGCGGGTTTCTATGTCTACGACCTGTAATTATTAATTTTTTATTGATATTTGTAACGAAACATGATCTCACTATACTTTTAGCATATTAAAGCAAATAAGTCAATGCCAGGATTTCCAAGTGGTCTTCATGTATGTCATTGAGAGAGCTCTGCTATCTGCACCCCTACTCAGCCCTACTGGCCATCTTGGTATAGAAAGCCAAAACCTCATTTCCAGCTTTTGTCCAACAGTGGACTATTTAAGGCTATTGATTTGAATTTGATGTGATGAAATCACGGCTTACCTTAGCTTTAACGCCAGCCAAAGGATAACCACCACTTCCTGGTTTTCGTTTAACATTGTCTTCCATTTTGTCTGTCGTAGCGACCAGTGAGGTCTCCGTCATACCATATGCTTGGAATATACCAATACAATTTGGCAGGCTGCAATTAAAGTTCTAAACTAATATAGGATTTATAGACTAAAATTTAATCGAAACTAAACTTATTAGTAGCTGCATAACATAATTAAAAAAAAACTTCGTTTAAAAAAATCGACTTCAAAAACTAAAAAGTACCTATAAAATAACTTAATTTGTATGTGCTACCTATTCATAGGTTTGAAGTCGGTGCCAAGCCAAAATGTAATAGTAGGTACCGCAAATTATTTTATACTTTTTAGTTTTTGAAGTCGTTTTTTTTAAACGAAGTTTTTTTTCGCTTTTTAGTCTTTCTCAAGTCTCTCATCATCATTTCATTTAAAATTAAATGATGTCTACAGAATATGAAGGCATGCAGACAATTGCTCTTAACTTCATTGCAGGCGCTCACGTAAATTTGAGGGTTTCTTTCTATTTCCTTGGGATCCCATCATCAGATCCTGATATGGTGGCCATGGGACCACATGGGGAGCATACCCTTTCGAATATAAAAATAATTTTCAAAATCGGTCCACAATTGTCGGAGTAATCGATGTACATACATAAAAAAAAAAAAAAAAAAAGCTATGAAATTGAGAACCTCCTCCTTTTGGAAGTCGGTTAAAAAAATAATATGAAGCAAAACTTAGACCGTATTTGAATATTACTCGTAAATAATGTTAGCGACCTCTTTACTCATTAACCATGACGAATTACTCGATTTTTGTTGTATTAAATACAAAAATAAATAAAGAGGAAAATTAGAGTTTACTAGAAACTAAATTAAACTTTATGGTACGGCAAATCTATAGACGAATAGTTTCTACTATATTTCGTTTATTAAGTGAGATCAGCTGTTGTAGGAAATATGACATGTAACCGTGTCACTATATTTACATATAACTTTTGTGTATACATATTTACCGTTTCATAGCTTGATTGATAGTTTCAGCACTAAGAGGAGCTGCACCACACCATATAACTAAAACGGAGGATAAATCAAACTTCTCCACAATTGGAGCTTTGCCTAGAAAGACGACAATCGGAGGTACTGCAGCTATACTGGTTACCTAAAATAAGAATTAATATTTTTGTAGATAAGGAACCCAGTATAAGTAAATACTACCAAGTCCGTTTCCTCGAATATAAACTTTAATCGTCGTCGTCGTTTTATCGAATTCAACTTGAAAATAGGGTTTCTGAAACTTCTTTGCTACCTACCACTGCCTTTGAGACTTTGGCAATTAAAAATAGGAAACTCGGAACTATGGATAGTTTCAGGAGGATATTAACGTAATTGTAAGAAACTATTTTTTTGTGGATGAATTTGGTTTTTTTTATTGCCAAAATGACTCTGCCCCGCCTGATGGCAGCCCGGGATCATAGTGGGACGGAAACACATGCGCTGGTAGTGAGTTTCAGGTTTTAACAACTCGGCACAGGAAGGAAGAAACGAATCGATGAGTGCGAGTCTACCACTCTGAAGCGGTGACTTCCGAGGCCGGCTCGTGTTGTCCTGTAGAGGAAAGGAGAAGGGGGACCAATTGGAAAAGCTCTTCAGAACACTCCCCATGATAAAGGCGATAGAGGACTGCTATAGAGGCGATATCTCTACGCATCTGCAGAGGCTCAAGGGACTCGGTGGCTTCAAGACTGCCGACAATGCGGATTGCTCGCCGCTGCAACCGGTCGAGAGCGTCAAATAGATACTGCGCGGCTCCATCGCAAAGATGAGAACAGTACTCCACGCACGAGCGAACCTATGTCGTATAAAGAAGAAGATATTTCAGCGGTGGTAGCGAGGGCTGGCAGAAGTTGGACTGCACAGCTTTAGCCTATAGCCAGAACTTTCGGCTACCCGTAGGGTATGCGACGAGTTCTTGGCCAAGCCGCGCAATGCGATGGGCATCCGCTGTGACATACTTTGGTCGATCCACGTCGGCGTGGCCGTGAGTGCGGTTCCGACCAGGAACTGCGCGGTAGGCCGATTGCTTTTGGGCAACAGCGTGGGTGCATTCGCGTTCGAACCAGGGACTAGTCGTTGCGCTGGCGACCTCACTGTAGGGAATATCGTATTCCATTCCGACAGTGATCTCGCCAGCCACGGCGGCCGCACTTTGCGACAGATCTCTATATTTGAAGCGGCGTTGGGCCCTCGGGATGGATGCGAAATAGTCCCGCATTTCATCCCAGTCTGCTGACGAGTAGTGCCATAACCACTTTTTTTGCTGCCACCGGTCGTGGGGGGGGGGGGGACAAGAGGCACCGTGGTAGGCATGTGTGGACACCAGGCAGTGATCGGAGGATCCCAGAGGGGCGAGCATTGATACACTGTACTGCTCTGGGTGACTCGTCAGCAGAAGGTCCAGCAAGGAAGGCGCTTGACTCAGTATGTCTGATATCCTGGTGGGCTGGAGTACCAACTGTGTGAGGTCATGCGTGAGAGCGAATGCGTTTACAGTCCGACATACGTGGTCAGTTCTGGAAGATCCCAATCAGAACGGAATGGTGGGCATTAAAGTCGCCCAGAAACATCAGTTCGGTGGTCGGTAACTGTTCCTGTGCTTTGTCCGCTGCCTGACTGAGATATTCTAAAAGTAGAGTTGTCTCGGGGTCTCCAGAATGGGATCGGTATAGGTACATAGATTCGGCTCATAGAGCCAATATCCACGTGTAGCCAAATAGTGGAGAAGGATGGGTCATCAAGACAGCGTAATCGGAGACTACAAACATCCGCCCTGACGACAAGACGAGGTAGTGAAGTTATGTCGTGTCGGCAGGGCGGCGTATTTGTGTCTCCGTTAGGAAAAGCATGGCCGGCCGAGCCGTCTCAAGACGTGAGAGATGTAGACGGACGGAAGAGGTGGACGGTGGACGGTGTTGAGGTATGCATGGAGTTCGCTGATGTTAGTGAACTTCACCTCAAAAATAAGTAAATAATAATAATAAATATTTCGCACATCTAAAACACAACGCCATCTAGTCCCAAGCTAAGCAGAGCTTGTGTTAAGGGTACTAGACAACTTATATGTCTGATTTAAACACATGTTTCTACATATTTTAGAATGTTAATAATACAAAACTATCTGGACTATCACAAACTAAACATATCTTTATGTAGGCAGTTAAAGTTTTCCAATAAATTTTAAATTTAACTTTGCCAAACAAAATTAAATATATTTGGAAGAAAAAATGTTGTAGTAAGTATGAAAACGTTTTAAACTTTCGCGTTCCATGATATAATAATTATTATTTTTACGGGAATTAACAGGTCATAGGCTGACTCAGTGAGTGAGCCTGTGACCACGGCCAGTGCAACCTGGTCGAAACGTCAGGCAAAACAGAGGTATGTAATACCTTGAAATAAGTGATCGCGTAAATTCCCGTAAAATAATTATTATTATAAGTATGAAAACGTTTAACATTGTGTCGTGGACTCGTGGTGCCATCTAAGTTACACTTTATGGCTAAAATTCCTTACATTTTCACACAACATGATAAACAATGTGATTGTAACATATCAATTAAGGTATATATCATATTTATGTACATGTTGCTATATCTACAGAAAGATGTGTGTCTAACACAGTATCGTATTTGAAAACACAATGTTATCACATAGCTATGCACAATCTGATGGTAAGTGTGCGGCTCTTAAACGGCACATACTGACATATAATGATGATCTATCCACTTTTGAGTAAATTACATTTCTTTTGCTTTTACTTGAAAGTCATACAAGTCAAGTTATTAATCTAGAAAGCGATTAAAAATACCTGCGTGGTTAGGCAGATAGTACATAAGAAAATCCACTTACCTTGTATTCCTGTATGGTGCTTAAATATTTGAGAGGGTTAAATCCAGCCAAATATACTAGTTGTTTTCTTATTAGTACATAGTTTATAGTTGATAGCAAACCAAACGCGTGATACCATGGCACTATAGTTAATAGTGTTTTGTCTTTTGGTCTACTGTCGTGCCTGTAAAATTTTTCGACTTAAGTACATAGATATAAATATGCACATATAAAACAAAGTGTGCGTGTAGAGTACATTAAAAGAAGGTTATCGATACAAACAATTATTTCTTCCAAAGTACCTACTGACCGGAAAAAGATTTAACATTTACAGTTTACGGTGTCCAGCAATATGATTACTGTTTTTGGACATGTACATAAAAAATAAAGCACGATCAAATAAATACACATAAATAAACTCCTTTAGAAATCGTTACAAAAGAGATATATGTACGATACGATCTTTGTATCGTATCAATTGTAATTATGTAATGCTTTGTTAGTATCGACTAATCTGTACCAGTTAGGTACTAAACCTTATACCAGAGACCTAGTTATTGAATTTACTGAAAATCAGTTTCAGTCCATTTAATAAGTAGGTCTCTAGTTACGTCGTGATTTGAAAAACATGTTAAGAATTCATTATTATTATTTAAATCAGAACTTGCAGGAAACTAATGGGCTTAAAAATATTAAGATTGTCTTGATTTTAACATTTAAAGACAAAGTTACGAAGATATAATGAGATAGATATCGATTTTAGATTACCTATTAAAAAAATATTTTTTATAAAATAATTTAGATGAAACAATTATAGTTTTTTTTTTAAAATAAATAAATATTTTGGACATCTAACACACAACGCCATCTAGTCCCAAGCTAAGCAGAGCTTGTGTTATGGGTAGGTACTAGACTACTGATATAAATACATATATACTTTTTTTTGTAAATACATACATATCATAATAATAATAATAATAATAATAATAATAATAAACTTTATTTGATAGACACAGCATACAAACAAAAAAAATTATTCTAAATTTTCCATACATAAAAAAATAAAAACGAACCTTAATTTAAGAGGCTTGCAACAAAAGGGCTAGAACCCAGAGCCATAAAACAAATAAAAAAAAAAAATATCAACGTCAAAGTTAAGTGACGTGGCATTGGTGACGTGTACATGTGTGCACACGTTTTATCTGACATTTGTGGCCATTATAAATGAAATTATATTCTCAAACAATAAATTAAGCCACTTAACATGAATAAATATACAACATCATAATAAGCCTCTAAGACAGAACACTATTAATGGACTATGTTAACGGGGGCTGTACACAGTGTCTAGCAAAATGGTGGACTCTCAGCATTCACTGCGATGGGTGTAAGTAACCCATCCCAGTACTGATTTTCAGTGCCCACCGTAACACTCGATTTGACGCCGATAGCCGCAGCTACCATCTACCGTTATATCTGTCTCCTCTTACTTAAAGAATAATAACAATAAATTGGTAAGTATGTTATCTTTTAATTTCATGTTTTCATCATTTTATTCAAACATTTTATTTAAACAAATACATATTATATCAGGATATGTATAAATCACTTGTAACGCCATATGCAATTCCTTTCAGGGAGAATCAATTAGTGATTAGGAAAGAGAATAAAGAAAATAAAACTAAACTTAGAACAAAATTAGAATTATCAAGTGCCATCACACCAGGACATACCAGGCTGTGAAGACAGTGCTGCATGTGGATACAAAGATAATGCTACCCTACCTGTGATAGCAATGTACTGTCCGTGGATCATAAATATAAGGTTAAGTACCAACGGTCATACCTTGTTGCTTTTGTTGTTCAAGTAGGTAATTTTTTAATTTTAATTTAAAATAATACAATGATTGTAGATCCCTAATTGGTGGTGGTATGCAGTTCCAGCAATGTGTCGCCGCATATTTAAAACTACCACGGAATGCAGCAGTTCTATGTCCTGGTATGCTGAGTGCTCTAGCTGACGGTCTGATGGAATAGGAGAAGTGGTTATACCTCCAGTCTATCCTCTCATGCAAATAGGTAGGATTACCTTTTTTAACTACGCCAAAGAGTAAGCTGGCTAAATGCAGTTTCCTTCTGGCTTCCATCTTTATCATGCCATTGTCATTTATATATGGTGTAACGTGATGACGTCTGGGAATATTAAAACAGTAACGTGCGGAAGCATTTTGGACCCTTTGTATTAAGTTTTTTGTTCTGGCAAGTAGGCAGGGACCATACACCACATCACAGTAATTAAACTTGGATAGTACTAGACTGTCTACTAATTTTTTCCTTAAAGGTGTACTGAGGTAGTCACGGATGTTGTATAAAATTTTAAGTCTATAAAAGCAATTTCTAACAATGTTATTTATATATGCTTCAAATCTCAGCTCAGGATCCATCAGCAGTCCCAGATTATTGGCTTCATTTACTCTTGCAATTGTTTGTCCATTTATCATAATTTTGGGGTCATTCTCCAACACAGACTGGATTTGTCCCTTACTGCCCAATATCATAAATTTGGACTTTATTGGATTTAGAACTAATGAATGTTCAACAGACCATTTAACCACCCTTTCCAAGTCCTCGTTTATCCTGTCCACTGCAGACCTGGTTTCAACTGGCTTAAAAGACAGGAACAGTTGGGTATCATCTGCATACATGTGGTACCCACAATTTGAAAAGCAATCTGTTATGTCTGCTGTGTATAATATGAATAAAAGGGGCCCCAATATGGAGCCTTGTGGGACTCCCCTGGTCACAGCCAGGGGCGGGGAAGACATAACTGATCCATCCTCCTTGTGTATTTCTACCTGTTGTGATCTGTTTGAGAGGTAGCTATGAAACCACTGTATAGAACCAGGGGAAAATCCGTAATATGCCAACTTGGACAGGAGTAGAGACGTATTTATAGCATCAAATGCACGGGAGTAGTCCAGCAGTGCAAGTATTGTTGCCTCGCCACGATCCCTAGCTTCCAGTATGGCACCCACCACATCACACAAGGCCGTTGCAGTTCCACGTCCCTTTCTAAAACCAGACTGTTTCCCCGGAAGGATGCCATTGTCCTCAAGATATCTCATGACTTGTATATGTACCACTCTTTCCAACACCTTTGACAAACAGGGTAGTATGCTGATAGGTCGCAGATCCCTCGTAGTACCCGGAACACTTGTTTTGGGTATAGGGCGGACAACAGAGCTTTTCCACATGCTGGGGAATGTATGAGTGACAATGGAAGTGTTAATAATATCTGTGATAGTGTCTAATGAGTTTGGTAGTGTGAGTGTAATCATGTCTATGTTTAATTTGTCTATACCTATTGCGCTTGTCCTAATATTGTTCAGAATTTTAAGTACAGTACTATGGTCTACTGGTTCCAATTTGAAATTTAAGTTGGGGTTGTGTCTATGAAACTCATAATATGTTAGCCTGGAAATTGTCACCCTACACTCACCCGGCACATTTAGGAAATCCCTGTTAATGCTATCCGGATCATTAAAGTGATCTGGCAAGAATCTCGGTTTATGTGAGGGAAACACTTTGTTTTTTAAATTCTTCCACATAGATCTTGGATTATTAATGTTATTATTAATGTACATTGAAAAGTATACAGATTTCTCATTATATAATGCTATTTTAGCTTGATGTTTAAGATCTAGGTAATATTTCTTTTTTGATGGCATTTTTGTTTGTTGATATGCAGTCCTAGCCCTGTCCCTCAAGTCAAAGATGAATTTAATATTATCCGTGATCCATGGAGTGCACTCGCCTTTGAATAATGTGTGTTTTACAGGAGCATGCTGATCGAACAGATGTACTATATGTTTTGACAAACCTTCCACCATGCCGTCCACCCCATCCTCCAAAGCCAGCGCCTGCCAAGGAATATGCTCCAGATCTGTATTAAAAGGGACTTGCAGGATATTCTTATATGGTCTGTATGTAACCCACCTGGGTTTGACTTTCTCCTTCTTAAACACTGACTCACATGTTACTATGGAGTGTTGACCCAACTCGGGAACATGACTCACCACAACATTTCTCACACCAACATCTGTGCATATGACATCTATTAATGTGCTGCTATTTCCTGTGAAATGTGTTGGAGTGTTAACTATTTGATTCATATTGGTGTAGTGTAAAAAGTGTTGCAGTGTTCCAGTGTTTGTACTGCACCCATCCAGCATATTAACATTAAAATCGCCCAAAAGAATAATGTGATCATAAGGGGCCAGCGCACTAATACTGTCGGTCAGACCATCCAAGAACTTGTCAATGTGTAACCAGGGGGGTCTATAGGCTGTACCTACTAAAAGCTTTTTTCCAGCTATGGTTAATGAAAGCCAGTATTGTTCTACCTCTTTGTGTGCAGGGTGGCTTCTAGTTTGCACTTTAATTCCGTTTTTTATATAGTATCCTACACCCCCACCGCGACCATCCTTGATAGAATTAGGTCTTGGTATGTGCCTCAGTCTATAACCCGGCACAGTTGGTGCTCTCCCCTCCTCGCCTGGCCTCAACCAAGTCTCATTTATGGCCATGATGTCAACTGAGTGTAGACTCATAGCCACCAAAAATTCATCATGCTTACTTCCCAGAGAACCTGCATTAAAAAGACCAAATTTTAGAAACTTGCTACGAGTCATTGTAACATAGAAGTGTTATATTTGCAATATAATAAATATTTAATAAAATTAGGGACTGTTTGTTATTATATCCCTTTATTTGACACATGCAGGTAGTCATCACGTTAACCATAATATCAGTAAAACAAAAACTGGCATCTACTGTAACCTGTTTAACAGGTAATATAATAAATAACATAATTTTTTTTATTATGATCTCTATCACTGGTACAACACTAATGAAAAGCTTATAATTTAGGAAGTTACAGAGTATTGTAACCATTTTATTCAGTGTTCGTCTTTTGAGGTGTACAAAGGCAAAGCATTTTCTTTTATTTACAATGTTATATTCATAATTCTTTCTGTCCATAAATACCTTTATATAAGATTGCAAACAACATCTGTAACTAATTACATGTAAATAAGGCCTCTTAGGAATTTTAATTAAATAAGGTTTGTTAATAGTTGTAAATATTTTCAGGTTATTAATTGTATATAAATATGTGTAAATTTTTGGAATATTTTCAGTTAAGGCATTGATAAATATCAACAATACCAATATAAAGGCAGCCCATCGTAGGAGACACTCACACAGTCTATAGAGAATACACAAATTACTTTCTGCTTCATAAAATAGAGGAAATAATATAGAATTATAAACATACGTCATCAGGCACGTATGTACAGAGACTCTCGAACATGACTGTGCTAATTTATGTTGGTCGTGACTGTGTCCATGCCAAAAATTTGTTCGAGATCAGTATCCGACCGTATTACGTACGTGCGTTTGCCTTCAGCTTCCCTAGTCAGTATTCTACCGCGATTCGTCCACGTGAACCTCCAGCCCAGACCAGCAGCCGCCTGTCGGGCGCGGTAGAACAGATGTTTTTTTGTTCTAGTTAGCCTCTCGTTGAGGTAGAAGCGACGCGCCGGTGCATCGAAGCCGAGGTCAGCCGAAGTGGCCCCGCGCCTCACGCGCGCGCTCCGCAGCAACTCGTCCCGCAGCCCGCGCCGCACCAGCCGCACAACGATGCGGCGGCACCGCACTGAGTCCGCTGACGCGCCCGACTCCCGCGACCGCTCCTCACGGGGACCCACGCGTTCCGCAAATACTATGTCCCGTGCCTCCAGGTCGACCCCTAATTTCCTTGCCACCAGTTCCACAGAGTGAAATACATTCTCGCCAGGACTCTCAGGGAGGTTCGAGATTTCTATGTCAGAGAGCAGCAGTTCCTGCTCTCGTTCACCGAGCTCCGTTTGCAACTGCTTCACCGTGCGTCCCAACTGGTCCACCGCATCTCCGGATGAGGCAGCTTGCTTCCTCTCCAGGTCTTGCAGCCGACTCTCCAGGTGGTCGACCTTCTTTCTGGATGTAGCCATTGCTTGACGCAGGTCACTCATCTCGAGACGAATCTCTCGTAACTCTGTTCTCACATCCTCCCTCATCTCCCTCACCTCCGCTCTCATTAGCTTTAGCTCGCGGACAATGTCAATAGTTTGCTGTTGGTCTTTATCCGCGGAGCCAGTAGCAGACTGGGAAGAGTCATATGAGCTGACGGGGGTACTCTTATTCTCGTCTTCACAAATATGTTGGTCGCGGTCCTTGTCAAGCTTTCCCCTGCAATCCCGGCATTGCCACTCCCTGTTTGCCCTTGTCATGTTAACACACGAAAGGTGATGCTTTTTTGTGCATTTACAACAAACAGCGACACCCTTGGGAGACACGAATTTACCGCAGACCGCACAGTTTGCCATTGCATGAATCTGCCCCTCGATATCTGCTCTGTATTCTTCAGGGGATAGATGAGATGATCGGTTCGTATCTAGATATGTTTTAGATTTAGTCTATTCGACAACAGATGGCGTTGCTGTCAATATATTTTTAATGCTCTGTTTCAGGCTTACTGTAAAGGGTTTTCACTTGGATATTATGTAACACTGTCACTGCAGAGCCAGGCACATATGATTAAGGTTCACACGATAATAAACTCTGTTTAAATCAATTTTGATTTTTTATTTAATATTAAAGGGTAGTTTTTTTTTTCTGATCTAATATGTATTTCTGTTATTAAGTCTGAATATGATTATACAATATTGTACCACTTTAAAACACTGTATAATTGTTAATAGAACACACTAAACTTTGCATACAAATAAATCATGGGAACAAATAGAGTATATTATATTTTAAATGAAATACAAACAGAGCTCACAACCGCTACTACCG
This sequence comes from Diaphora mendica, assembly GCA_949125395.1. NCBI lineage: Eukaryota > Metazoa > Arthropoda > Insecta > Lepidoptera > Erebidae > Diaphora > Diaphora mendica. The sequence continues at coordinate 15,553,305 of OX421328.1, forward strand.
ACGTCTACCGAGTACCTCCTGTTTTCATACACAGAAAACACCCAAACCCCGAAAGAAACTGTGGAGGAACGTGTGTCATGTCCCTCCAACACAAAGGGAGGATCCTCCGACCAGGCGAGGTGATCATGCCTGGCGGGCCAACTGCCCAAATACTGTCAATACTGCCAAAATTTTCAGCGATGTCCTCCCATTTTCCTCCATTTTTACCTGTGCGGAAATCCCCTCGGATTCCATCATGGACTCGAACCATCTAAAAACCGCACACCGTCTCAGGTATTAATAGTCGGAGAACCAATACACCCTATTTACCTGCTGAACTTCAGGATTTTACTGGTCGGATCTATTGTAATAATTCAGTTGCTTTTGATTTTTGGGGCTGAGCCGCTGAGATGTAGATGGGACAGAAGTCTTCCAAAAGGGGTTCTCACTTCTCAATTTTCCGTAAGAAACTGTACCTAATAAAATGTGAAGATATAAAGTATTACTATTATACTAGATACTAACAAAAAACTGGCAGCAGAATAAAGAGCGTTGAGATGTGTAAGCATAACTCCTTTTGGCAAGCCCGTCGTTCCTGAAGAATAGAGTATTAGCACCGTATCTGTCCAACCTTGAACTTCTACGGGTTCGAACTGTTGCGGGTCTGTTTGCACGCCAACCCGCTTGAAGTCAATTACGGTTTGATCTACCAATGGTCCATTGAACTGTATAATTTTTTCAATACTAGGTATCGATTTCATGGCAGCGATATTTTGTTTTAATCCAATTTCAGAAGCAAATATCATCTTCGGTTTTGATATATTTAGTACGTGCGTCATTTCCTCTGAAAGGAAAAAAATAATATTCCTGGATATTAATCGTTCATATTTGGAACAAATTCATTTCATTTAGAAAACAGCTAGAAATGGACATGGATTTTCAAAAGAAATTCTCAGTTGACAGTACCTATTACTCGTATAATTCTTAAATGGAAAGAGTAGATAGTAAAAGTTTGTATTCTAAATTTCACGCTAGTACCTACGTGGCGAAACTGAAAGTTTTGCGTAACGCAGAAATAAAACAATTGTTTTGTATAATAATACATTTTTTGCTTTTCAAAGCAATCTCCGTTATATTTTAAACACTTTTCATTCGTTCAAACAATTACTGAAAACACGAGGACCAATGGTCTGAGGATATGTTTTTATTTACCTACTGGTTGAAAGCAATCACTGCCTCTTCTGACCCCGTAAATGTCAAACCTCTCATTAAATCTTTATTATTTGGGGAAATAAAGAAATCATCATCAACTAATGAGTTTTTATGTTAAAAAAATAACACATTCGAAATTCAAACATTAATGTGCGGCCAGTAACACAAAACTTTCAGTGTAAACCTTGTAATAACTATACTCAATGAAATAACTATGGTAATTAAGTTAGTTAAAATTGAAAACAATCTTCTTTACTTTACCTACTTGTGCGTTATATCATATTTATAACAAAAAAGTGCATGACATAAGGCTGTCTCGGATGTCAGGCAGTACATCATAAATATTCGAGTTTTCCTTAGTAATTTTCTTTCATAATTCAGTGATTTCATGCATGGAAAAACATGAAATTAAGAAAACAGATTAAAATTTGCTCTAACCTTTGGTATAGAGCACATTAAAGGTGGTGACGGTGGCTCCACAGCAAATCACAGCGAGCACAGTTGGAATGTATTCATCTCTATTCTCACTGCACACCCCTATCACGTCGCCTCGCTTCACCCCCATCTTTTGGAGCCCCGTAGCCACATTGACAGTGTCTTGCAATATTTGTTTAGTTGTAATTTTGTGTCCAGTGTCACCATTGATCTGCATAAAGAATTATTGAATAAAATTTAAGCATTACCCTTGGCAAAATAAGTTTACCTATTACCATTAAGTTTATAACTCAATGCCTATTATTACCTACACCACTGTCAGAAATTGGGGATAAAGTTAATGATAATCTGCGTGAAATAAGACACTTTTTAAGATAAGCTCACAGAAACTGTATTTGAACCTACGATCTTACGATCCCACTAACGTAAAGAATGTTCAACGGCCAAGTCACACAACATCAACATAGTATAAAACAAAATCGCTTTTTCTGTCCCTATGTCCCTATATCCTTAGGTGTGCTTAAATGTTTAAAAGTACGCAACGGATTTTGATGCGGTTTTTTTTAATAGATAGAGTAATTCAATAGGAAAGTTTTTATGTATAATAAACTAGCGACCCGCCCCGGCTTCGCACGGGTGGATTTCAGATGCCCCCGCCGTCGACACGATTCGTGCATTTTAAATCTGTAATATCTTCGAATATATTCATATTTAAATTAGATACTGTAAAGGGCCATTTTGATCTATATTAAATGCACAATGTATGTACTTAATTGTATAAGGATTCATTCTGTATTGCTTAAAATCACTTCGTAAATAAGCCATTATTTCTCGTAAAAAGAAAGGAATAAAAAATGGTTGTTGTGGGTTATCCCTAAGAGATGGACATATATAGTATAGTATAGTAATATAGTATGGAAACACTGTTAATTTTCGAGGTTTCTAATGTGATGTAGCAAATAAACACGTTTTTTGCGCTTACATTGCAAACGCTGGTTGTACCCTACGAGATAGATCAAAATAATGTACTACAGTATTGTACACCTTAAAAAGTACTACAAAAAACTCCGCGACTGTATATGTCTATCTCTTAGGGATAACCCTCAACAACCATTATTATTCCTTTTTTTTACGAGAAATAATGGCTTATTTACGAAGTGATTTTAAGCAATACAAAATGAATCCTTATACAATTAAGTAAATGAAATACATTGTGCATTTAATATAGATCAAAATGGCCCTTTACAGTATCTAATTTAAATGAATATATTCGAAGATTTTAAATGCACGAATCGTGTCGTCGGCGGGGGCATATGAAAACCACCCGTGCGAAGCCGGGCGGGTCGCTAGTTAACTATATAATAAAGAAATCGCAGTAAGGAACCTAAGACTTGGCACGATTTTGTCTAGATTTCATTACTTTTTAAAGATAAACAAGCAGCTCCATCGAGGCTTGGCTAGTTTTTTACAGAATGTTTTTTTTTATGTATGGCCGCCAAAATGACTCTACTCTGCCTGATGGAAAGCATAATAAGCAAAATCCAAGAGTGGTGGTCACCATACTCATTGCGAATGCAGACAAAGCAGCATGGCGACCCACACCATTGCGGCCTAGTGATGCTTCTGCATCTTTAACCGACTTCCAAAAAGGAGGAGGTTCTATGTTCCACTGTATGTATTTTTTTTTTTTTTTTTTTATGTATGTTACCTGATTACTCCGTCAGTTGTGGACCGATTTTGAATTTTTTTTTTGTATTCGACAGGGTATGCTTCCGTGGTGGTCCCATTGCCAGCATATCAGGATCTGATGATGGGATCCTAGGGAAATCGAGGGAAACCCTCATATTTTATAGGCACATACTATGTTTTTCGTATATTTTCTGAAGTTACACCGGTATTTGCGTCTGGTAGTCATCATTTTATGATGATGAGCTGATGATGTAAGGTACCACTCCTTAACGGTTAGGAGTTGGAGGATAAATCTTTAAATATCATATGTATATAAGTTACCTTTAGTCGTATTCTTACAAATTATTTAGGTAAGCTGATGATGGAAGGTGGAAGGTACAACTCCTCAACGGTTAGGAGTTGGAGAATAATTCTTTCAATTTCATACGTATCTAAAGACCTTCAGTCGTATACTTTCAAGCTATTTAGGTGAGCTGATGATAGAAGATTAAACTCTTCAACAGTTAGGGATTAGATGATGATTTTAATATTACACGTACCTTAATTTGTATTCTTGATGATGAAATTTGATGTAATAATTCAACTTACTACTTACCTACGATTGTTTGCACAAAAAACTGTAAAATAAAAACTTTTTATAAAAAAAAAAAACCGACTTCCTATACCTAATTCTTTATTCATTTAAATAGTAGTATTATAATGAGTGCTAGGTACCTAAAATCTGTTTTAAGTCGGTGCTAAGCCAAAAAGAATACAAACGAACAATTACAAAAGTCTAAGCGATAGTCACTTGGCACCGACTTCAAACAGATTTAAGGTACCTAGCACCCATTATAATACTACTATTTAAATGAATAAAGAATTAGGTATAGGCAATTTATGAAGCACCAGTTTATTTTACGCTTTTAAGTGTTTTTTGACAGAGAGTTTTCGTTGGATGTTTTTGGAAGTCGGTTTTTTTTTTTTTTTATAAAAAGTTCTTTTTAGTCTAGTCAACAAGTATGGAACTTGTTGACTAGACTAATTGGGCCTCCGGTCTCGCACTCACCAACAAAACACGAGAGCACGAACGCTGTCATTTTACGTTGATTTTCTGTGCGAGGGTAGTAGGTATACCTTGAACCAAACTTTATGATGTTTCTGAAGTTAGCTGCGCAAGCAGGTATGCGCAGGTACAGTTAAGTCGAAAATAGTTAGACGAGTGGATTTAAATAAAATATGAAATTTATTATTGCACGTAGGTACTTATTTTATAGATACAATTTATTTATAAAAATATGAATAGGTACTCTCTGTGTCCCGTTGATGCCTAACACTTTTGTTCCAATAAGTTTGCATCGAAATATACAGTCAACAGTTAAGTCAAAATTGATTAGATGAATATATATACTTAAACACGTACTTATTTGATGGCTACAGTATTCATAAATATGAAAAGGTGCCTACCATACATAACCAACAATAAATAGAAGGTTTATCCTAGTTATATAGTTTCCCTTTATATGGCCATTAAACCCTAACTCTAACTCTGTACCACATTTCAGCTCTCTGAGTTTATGGGAAGTACTAGTTTTATTCTGATGATCATGAGTGAGTGAGTGAGTGTCATAAATGCGTAACTTTGCTTTCGCTTAACTTCGGAACTAAATGACCTACAGACTTGATTTTTTTTATTTTAAGTGTGATTTTATAGCTTACTGGATGACGAAAATTTCTGCTTTCTGGTCTTATCCAGAGGTTCTCAAATAGGGGCCTGAAAATGCGGCGAAATGGTTCCAGTAAAGGATGGTACGGCAGCGTTTGCTTCGCGCTCGACTTGGCGGGGGCACTACTGTGCCCCCCGATTATATAACCATTACATCAATAAATGTGGCTTACTACTACATGGTTTCTCATAATTAAATAAATATGAGAAAAATCTCATATATATAAATACAAAATTGCAAAAAACCGAGTCTGATGCGCGTATTGACGCGTTTGTACGTAATTAACTCGTCTAACTACGAGTAGTGTTTCAACTGTCCTTCATGTTTTTCAATAAATCATTTTGAGCGGTTAAGTTAATTGATGACTTGAAGTCGTGTTAAGTAAAAAATAAAACAGTAATACAAAGTTTTTAAAAATGCCGCCTTTAAACAACCGGTCGCTAATGTCAAGGACGAGAAGGGCAGTAGGTATCATTAAACAAAAAAAGTTATCCGTAGAAATATATTTAACTTATTATCTTACCATGACGACGCGATGATCATTTTGTTGAAGTTTGTCCACAATATATTGAGCGAAAGACAAGTGACCAGGTACAGACAGTGAGGGACCATGTGAAACAACTTTATTTTTAATCATTTTCGTATAACTTAAAATAATAAAGTCACAATTTTAAATATTTTATAAGTCAACACTGACACTGTAAATTATAACTGACAACAACTATGCGCTACGCATTGCTTGGCACTGCAGTGTTCCACTTTATTTACACTTAGGTACTCACTATAAATGATCAGAGTATCAGAGTCTCAGAGATAATAAAATTATAACGGTGTAGTGTTCTCTATTGCACAATATGTTAAACAGATTTTTACATTATTTTATTGTCATTCAAACAGGTTATCGCCCTGCTTACGTAACACTAACTGCGAGGACATTGAATCTGTTTAGTGATCGAGTTTATGTATTTAAAAAATTATGACGAATTGAAACGGCGAATGTGGAATGTTCGTGTTTATAGTTCTTTATTACAGAACATTGGCCTGACAAGAACGCAATTCCCTACATTTTCCTTCCTATTCATTCTGGTAAACAAGTAATAGATACAATTAAAGCCGAATGAAACAGAGTGCGTAAAGGACGGTGAGACGACATAAATAAGGCGGCTAGTGTACGGACCTCATCCATCTCGTCGCTTACTAGCGTGGAGTAGTGTGTATTAATAGTTATTTGTTATACAAGCATGCAAAATTTCTTTTTAACCGCATGCTCAATGCGCACAGCGAGTGATTCATAAATTAGAATCCTGAGAGTTTTTTATTTTTTTTAATGTTATCCCTTGGGATAACGCTGCTTTCCCCCGTCCATAATAACGACAGGCCCTTTTTACTAGTTATATATTTTGCCATTCATTGATGTGTCTCGCACCAAGTGCCTCCCATCCATCTCTTCATCTCTTTGCTTTAATAAAATTTTCTACTTATTGTTTGATTACTATGATGACTATACAGAATGTACACAATGCAACATTGATTTCTAAAATTTTACGATACGACATTAATTTCTTAAGTTCTATTTTTTGTTCATTCGTGGTATTGATTTCCGTTTTCTATCTTTAATACAATAATTGTAATACGAAACAAAGGAATTTTACGTTGCAGACTTTATTTCTAGGTTAGTTAATAGTCATCTAAATTTTTAATTAATAATCAATGTATTATATTAATTTCTTTACTTCTATTTTACTATAGTATAGTGTTGGTTCTGAGTTTATCTTTCTTTTATTATACTATTTATATATATTGTTTTGTCTAAGCTATCTTCTATTTATACTGTTCATACTTTGCTTTCCTTTTATTTATACTTTTTTTTTTTTATCTAATACGTTTTACCTATTGTTATTGTTTAGTGTGTTTATTCTCCAAATGGCTTTTTGATTGTCGTTTCGTTTTCGAATCCTGAGAGTTAGCGAGGGAATCAAAAGAGCACGAGGTGAAAAATCTTTGCACTCGAGTGCAACACGTAACTTTTCATCCCACCTCAGCGAGGAAATGACTAAATGCAAAAAAGATTTTTTTATAGGTAGTAGAGCCACGCTGATTTCAGCATGAATGGGCCGGCTCGACCGGGGCGGTACTACCCTCGCACAGAAAATCAACGTAAAATGACAGCGTTCGTGCTGTCGTGTTTCGTTGGTGAGTGCGAGACCGGAGGCCCAAATAGTCTAGTCGACAAGTTCCACTTGTTGACTAGACTAAAAGATGCAGCAGCATCACTAGGCCGCCATGGTGTGGGTTGCCATACTGCATTGTCTGCATTCGCAGCGAGTATGGTGACCGCCACTCTTGGATTCTGCTTATGCTTTCCATCAGGCAGAGTAGAGTCATTTTGGCGGGCCATACATAAAAAAAAAAAAAAAAAAAAAATAGCGCGGGCAAAGCAAATTAAAAAAAAGTACACCAAGAAGGTTCCGAGTCTGAGTTTTTAACAAATTAAAAAAGGTTGTATGATAAATTCGGCACCATGGAGGTAGAAGTAAATAGGTTTAATTATGTTTTGAATTCACAAACTTATTGCACACGATGTTCTAAATTTAATTTACTTTATCCACTAGCAGATAAAAACGGTTTTTGCCCTCGAATATCGAAGTGCAAAAATACTCTTTCCGAGATGGGGGGATGAAAAACATATTAGCTAACGACATATCGCATCACGCGTGCTGCAATATTACCAATCTTTACAAATTTACAATACTAGTCAATCAGTCTAGACTAGAGTTAGAATAATGTTCTATGAGGCAGTTTGATAGATCCACAATTTTTTTCTCATTAACAAGGGTTGCCAGATTTTTTTTTCGCCTATAAGGGACAACTGCTGAACTGGGCACAAAAATACGGGATTTCAGATTTTTACCCGGGACGAATTAAAAAACAACATTATTTAATAAGACTTATCGTTTTTAGGGTTCCGTACCCAAAAGGTAAAATGGGTCCCTATCACTAAGAGTTCGCTGTCCGTCTGTCACCAGGCTGAATCTCATGAACCGTGATGTTAGACAGATGAAATTTTCACAGATGATGTATTTCTGTTGCAGCTATAACAATAAATACTAAAAAACAGAATAAAAAAAATATTTAAGAGGGCTCCCATACAACAAACGTGATTTTTTGATGTGGCAGGTTTTTTGATATTTTTCCAAGGATCGAGTTGCTTTTAACATATTTTTATTATTTTTCAATTTATTTATTATAATCGATACAACTGTAATCGTAATTAAAAACGATCATCAATTCGCTTTTCATTAAATTAAGGGACATTTATTTAGGCATCCACTTAAGTACCATCAGTAAATAAATTATAGTTTAAATAAAAGTAGAAAAAATAACAAGAAAAGAACCGACTTCAAGAACTGAACCAAACGGGACCACACGGGAAGCACCAGCTTTCAAATAAAAAAGAATCATCAAAATCGGTTCACCTAATCCAAAGTTTGAGTTAACAAACATAAAAAAACACAATCGAATTAATAACTTCCTCCTTTTTTAAAGTCGGTTAAAAACTAAAAAAACACGCTTTAATAGTGCTTTCTGAAAATATTTCAATAATGTCGCCCCACGCTTTTTACATTAAAATTATTTTCTACTTTTTAGTTCGATTGTTATCAAAGCGTGTTTTTTAGTTTCTACTTTTAAGTTTGGTACAGTTTTAGTATATTTACAAAAGCGTGTTTGGTTAGTTTTTTAAAACTATTATTTTTTTTGAAAAAAAAACTGCTTTTTTCGTTTTCTTTTCACATTATTGTATTGTCATCGGCCCTTGACCCCTGTGCAAATTTTCAAATTAATCAGACTAGAAGTAGGTGAAAATGAAGTTAAAAGATTTTGTTACATTTATACATACAAACATACAGGTCAAGCTAATAAAAGCGTGTTAAAAATCCTTTCCACAAAACATTGATTTCGGTATTGCAAAACCCTTCGATAACTTTCGTCGACTTTTCAATTGCACCCATACTTTAGCAATCAGAAGATGTTCCGACAATATTCTGTCTTTTTGTAATTATTTGAAATTCTTCATTTAAACAATCCATATTTCCTTCTTGATCTTCTTCTAACTTAAAAAGTTCCGCATCTTCTTCAAAATTATTGAAAAAATTAGATAGATCAATAAATCTTTCTCACTTAGGTTAGGAAGAAAACTAAAAAAAGATTATATGTTATATTACTTATTATATATGAAACAAAAAGAGACAAATAGTATAGGTCGCGGCAACCGACAAGTCACCAGTGACACTCTGACTCTGACCATAGATCAATTTAACACACTCTGGCCCTGACGAGCGACATAGAGGCAACAAGGTCAAACATAGATCGATCGATTTTAGCGATACGACAAAAATACGGGACCAAGGCAGTCCCGCCGGGACATTTAAAACTATGTCTAAAATACGGGACGTCCCGGGAAATACGGGACGTCTGGCAACGCTTAACATCACATTCTTAATTGGCTCAAAAAAGTATGTCTCTGTAAACACTCTGAAATGTTAATTGCTTGTTTTTAACTGACTGCAAAAAAGGAGGAGGTTCTCAATTCGACTGTATTTTTTTAATGTTTTTACCTAAGAACTTTCGACCTTGAAGTCAGTTTTGTTTTATTAAAATTTAAAAGTTAACGCTTTTTTTTTAATAAAAGAAAATAGTTATTAAATTGCTCCATGTGCAGACGTAGTGTAATAAGATGAAGATAACAGAAAAGGTATAATATATTCTATCAACAAACTTGTAAGAAACATCCTACCTGCATTGATTCAGAGTAGAGCAGGATTCTGATATTCACAAACTAGCTGTGCCCGGTGCCCCTTGGTCGTTGTTGTACTTTAACAACAAGGTAGGTAGGTAACACCGCGGGGCACACCTAGTCTAAAAAAAGTAGTCTAAGTTACTTCTTATCATAAGCTAGGAAGATATTTAGCCAGTGAAAGTCCCATCAAAATCGATCCATACATACCAGAGATTAACCTGAAGAAACAGACAGACAATTTTATAAATTGTTTTTTGATGTAAATAAAAGTAAAAAGCTGTTAATTTGAAATTCCAAATCGATACTTCAATTTTCTTCATTTTATAAATCATGTATAGACATGTATAGATTTCATCACTAACTGATGGACTGGTGTTATTTGTAATTCAATGCTTCTTATTTTACTGTTTCTGTATCTATAACATTAAGAAAATTTCTACTCAAGGGCGTCGCCAGCCCTGGGCCCTGGCCCTGGCTCCTAGGTAGGGGCAAGTTGTCGGAGGAGATCTCTCGCTACCGGCCGTCATCCACTCCATGGCCGGTAGCAGGCGCGGTTCTAGGGGGGGGGAGTCACAGGGGACATGAGCCCCCCTCCCCCCCCCCATCATCGTACATATGTATTTTTTTCCTACTACAACTAGAACCTGATATTTTTCTCTCCTGTTTCCGTAATTGTTCAATCGAGATAAGTAATCAAAGGATACGAATTGTTTAACACCTATAAATTAAAACTGTAATATAATCTGGATAGCAAAACTTTGCCCTCCAAGGCTGTCGTGATTCAGGCCTGCTCTGCCATAAAGACTCAGATGACACTAGGTACTAGTCTGGACCGGAGTTTCTAGGAAGAGTGCTAGACAGACACGCTCTGTACACGGATCCAGGACAGTCCCCCGATCCCTCCCACGCAATTGGACCGGCAATTCTGCTCCGACGAGTGTGAGGTATCGGAGGGAGAGCTGGATCAAGCCGTATGGCGGCTGGCTTCCCGCAACACCGCTCCTGGACCTAATGGTGTTTTCCAGGTCAGGCGCTGGTGATCACTCTGTCGGTGCTGAGAGACAAACTAAGGCAGATTTTTACTGAGTATCTTGGCCTCGGTATCCTCCCCCTTGAAAGAAGCGGGACTGGTGCTCCTCAAAAAGTAAGGAATGGCTGCACTTTCTATCTCTGCGTTACAATCTACCTGAACAAGTCGGGGAAACTCTTTGAAAGAGTTAACTCCGACCGTATCAGCGGGCACCTGTCGCGAGTGGGCCCTGATCTATCGGACTGCCAATTTGGATTCGGAGGGTGGTGTTGACAGTTAGCCTTGATATCGTTAACGCTTTCGGCATCCTTCCCTGGCGCGCGATTAGGGCGGCCCTTGAATATCACGCGTGCCGTCATAGAGACCTATCTGCGCGACAGGGCAGTGAAGTTTGTCGATCGGAACGGAGTGGCCAATCAAAGGGAGCTATGTTGTGGAGTTCCCCAGGGCGGCGACGATTCTGGCGCGATCTCCACCCTTCGACATTCTGACCGACATGGACACAATGGTCTACGACGAAATTCGTTCTGTCGGTCGGAATGGCGAAGAGGCAGCGCCGGATCATGAGCCCGGAATGCTTCCTAAGAACGCACATACGTAAGCCCAACGGGCTTGGCGGGCACGGCTCTACACCCAGGTTTGTGCCAGCCAACGCGCTATCGGAGCCGTTTTGACGAGCTTTAAAGCTTGGATAGAGAGAACTGACTGTGTCACCTACCGATTCAATCACCGGGCACGGTTGCTTCGATATATATCTGAACAGAATCGGACGAGAGGTTACGGCACAGTGCCACCACTGCGGACAGATCGGACGAAATCTGTCACCAGCATTGATCGCGGCAATGCTGGCGAGTAGTTAGGGATGGGAGGCCGAGTGAAGTCTGTGGAGATGTTATGCTCCAGAAGGAGTCAAAAGACCAATTCCGCTTAAAACGGGCGATGAAGGGGGCGCGGTAGAAGCCACTAGCTCCCCAATCGTCGGTTAAGAGTCGTTGTGGCCACATCCAAGGGAAATGTGGTCACTGCAAACGACCCGAGACCGGTGACACCTCGGTGCGGCCAGGGGATATCGTCTTACTGCGTAGAGCTGTAAGAGGCTCAAAAGCCTGCCCTGGGGTGAATTGGTTACCCCGGTATGTACCTTACGCGTGAGGTACGGCAGGGGGTACTCCAGAAGCCGCTAATGCGTTTCTGGAGCTCCTCTTGACTGCCGAGTTAGGCCGCCGCGGGGTTTAGTGGGTAGACTGATTTGTCGGGAGTCCCACACACGCCCTTCGTGTCTCTCCTCCTCCCCCAAGGAGCTAGTCTCCTCTAAGTGGTCATCCAGAGATTGTCCCAGACATCTCAAATATTATCATCCCAATAGATTTACCAATAAAAAAAGATACACATTTGTTTTAATGTGTGCAATAAAATTGTGTATTGTGCAATAAAGTCTAATTTACTCGACTTAAATTGATTATTAGTGACCCCCCCCAAAAATTCCAGGATGAAACCGCGCCTGCACGTTGTCCTACAAATTGCGTAGTAGGTACATACATCCAGCACCTATGCTCAAAAGTTGAGAATACCAATAGAAAAACGATTGTGACAATAATTATTGTCGTACTAGCGATATATACCTGTTTTCGTGTAGGACATTGTTTCATTTGGACAGAGAACACTTTAACCTATTATTTAATATTTTTGTCCTACGGTTAGTAAAAAAAAATATGGTCTTGTGGTATTAACAATTTCTGAGCGTAGCTATCTGTTAGGATGATCTAATTTCGAATATCGATTGATTGATAGCTGGCATTATTTTTCCATGCTCAATATGTTTTTTAAATTCAAATATGCATCAAATCAGATCTCTAGGGGGGGGCAGCTGCCCCTACCTGCCCCCCTTGGCGACGCCCTTGTTTCTACTAGTTATTGCGGCTACGTAATGCAAAGGGCTTTATGAAAAGAATTTTCATGAAAACATAAAAAGACCTTGGAGTATAACATAGATTTTTGTTTTGCAAATAAATTACATAATTTGGTCATGGTGTAATTAGCATTACACCATGACCAAATTATGTAATTTATTTGTAACCAAAGCCTATAACCTTCCTCGATAAATGGGCTATCCAATACTAAAAGAATTTGCGAAATTGGCTCAACTATTCACGCGTGATGTCGGAAGCGGACAAGGGGAAATAGGGGTTCATATATCATATAGGTTAATAAAATTAGTAAGTATCTACTTCAAAAAAAAATCCCCTAACATTATCAAACAACGATGCGTCCTCATTATGACTGAGGCATATTCAAAAACCCTAAAGCCGTCGGCTCTGCGCCTGATCTCTCCCTTGTCATGTCGGATAGCCGCCTCATCGGATTGTGGGAACAGAAAGTGCACCTGTGTTTGCGCATGTACTTGAGCACTATAATATCCTGCGTAGTTGGCTGCTCTTCGTGACGACAGATCACAGTGGCCGAAGTCGGCTAGGAGAACATCATCATTTCCAAAAGGGCAGACAGGATGGCATGCATGGCACACCGATCATTTAGACATTGTTTATATGCTAGCACATAGGTATACAAACACGTCATGTTCTGACCTTTATACACCTACGTAAACGCATTAGCCTTGTCGTCCTTGTCTGATGATCTTTGCTACAACTTGCCAGTGATGACGATGATTTATGTGAGATAAGTATACAAATAATAATTATCTACACTGACGGACTCACATTAACTGCATCAAACTTCAGGATTACTTTGAAATGATTTTTTTAATAAGTATGCAAACTTTTTAGATTAAATTATATAAATATGGAGATACTGGCCCTTAATCTTAAAAAAAATGCAATATTTAAAAATAGAACTGCAGTAAAACAAATGAATATAGCCGGGAAAAGAAAATTTACTCGTAGTTGATACTACGAGTAAAAAAAAAAAAATTTTAATTGATTCTTATTGATTTTTTATTCTTTTGACAATTGAATTATTGTTACCAGCAGAACTGTTGGGTCAGCTTTTTAACTCATCGAGAGTTTCTGAACCATAATAGGGATACTTCGTCCGAACAAGTTGCTCAAATTGTAGCATTGGTGCGGGAGGGCTTGCATCAACGAACGATTGGTAGAAATTTAAATTTAAACCAGTCTACGGTTTCTAGAATATACAGAAGGTTTGTGGAGACAGGTTCTTACAAAAGGAGACGTGGTACAGGCAGAACTCGAGCAACCACCGGTCGTGATGACCGATTTATTGTTACAACTTCCCTGCGAAATCGTTTCCTCACGTCAGTTAACATCAAAACAGAGCTTAAGAAGAGAGAACTATAAGAAGAAGGTTAAAGGAAGCGGATATCACCCCTTTTAGACCAGCAAATGGTCCAAAGTTGTCTGTAGTTCACAGAAAAGCTCGCTTAAGATTTGCGCGTGATCACCTAAATTGGACAGATGAGCAATGGGCCTCCGTATTGTTCACAGACGAGTAGGACATGTTTTTATGGTGCAGATGGTCGCAGAAGAGTCTATCGTCGACGTGGGGAGCGATATGCTCAAAGTTGCATTGAGGAGCGTGTTCCTTTTGGAGGTGGTTCGTGCATGGTCTGGGGTGGCATATCGATGAACGGGCGAACAGAACTTGTGTTCATAGACATGGTCCGTCAAAACCGTAGTAGAGGGGGTTTGACTGCACATCGCTACATACCAGAGAACTTAGAAGATCACGTGGTGCCTTACATGGGATTTATAGGCGAAAATTTTACTTTAATGCAGGTTAATGCCCGGCCGCACGCTGCTGCACAAGTTCGACAATATTGCGAAGAGGTTGGGATACGTACAATGAACTGGCCAGCACGCAGCCCGGATCTTAATGCCATTGAGCATCTTTGGGACAGTTTAAAAAGAGCTGTAAATGCGAGAAATCCTGTGCCTACGACAGTGGCACAACTAAGAACAGCACTTTCAGAAGAATTGGACAAGATGTTTTAATAACCCTAATGAAATCTATGCGGCACCGATAAGAATCCATAATAAGGGCACGTGGAGGCAATACACCTTATTAAAACATAAAAAACCCTTGCATAAAGCTTGTCTATGGTTCAAACCAATTTTTTAATTAAACCAATTTTCTTTAAATTTCTGTTTTTCTTCAAAACAGTTTTAAGGTCCTACTCGTCTGTGAACAATACGGAGGTATTGTTCACAGACGAGTAGGACATGTTTTTATGGTGCAGATGGTCGCAGAAGAGTCTATCGTCGACGTGGGGAGCGATATGCTCAAAGTTGCATTGAGGAGCGTGTTCCTTTTGGAGGTGGTTCGTGCATGGTCTGGGGTGGCATATCGATGAACGGGCGAACAGAACTTGTGTTCATAGACATGGTCCGTCAAAACCGTAGTAGAGGGGGTTTGACTGCACATCGCTACATACCAGAGAACTTAGAAGATCACGTGGTGCCTTACATGGGATTTATAGGCGAAAATTTTACTTTAATGCAGGTTAATGCCCGGCCGCACGCTGCTGCACAAGTTCGACAATATTGCGAAGAGGTTGGGATACGTACAATGAACTGGCCAGCACGCAGCCCGGATCTTAATGCCATTGAGCATCTTTGGGACAGTTTAAAAAGAGCTGTAAATGCGAGAAATCCTGTGCCTACGACAGTGGCACAACTAAGAACAGCACTTTCAGAAGAATTGGACAAGATGTTTTAATAACCCTAATGAAATCTATGCGGAACCGATAAGAATCCATAATAAGGGCACGTGGAGGCAATACACCTTATTAAAACATAAAAAACCCTTGCATAAAGCTTGTCTATGGTTCAAACCAATTTTTTAATTAAACCAATTTTCTTTAAATTTCTGTTTTTCTTCAAAACAGTTTTAAGGTCCTTTCCAGTACACAAACTTAAACTTAAGGACCCTACGCTGTTTTAAAGTTAACGAACCAATCTAGACGTTTGAATTTAAATCTGTGTAGAAAGTTTGCATACTTGGTTGAAATATTTATTTCAAAGTCGTTTTTTACTTTGATGCAGTTTATGAGTCCGTCAGTGTATTTAATTACTAGCTGACCCATGCTACTTCAGCTGCGTCTCTTTTCAATTATGCTCCTATGGATCTAAGCGTGATGTTAACTATCTTAATTTAGGTACGCTAGTACGATTTAAAATCGATTAGATACTCTCCGAGTCCTGTCGGGATCATCGTGAACAGCTACGTGACACTCTTCGATCAATAATGTTCTATTATTGATCGAAGGTGACACGAGAACTATATATTATAGATGATCGTAAGAAGTTTTCAATCAATAGTAACATAACATAATATTAGTATTTACCTTTTACAATAACGCCCCACCGAAAGTATAATATTGAATCAACAGGTTCGATTACAGCACGTGACAGAAAAATGTATTAATTTTTTTGACAATGATCAACAATGGGTAACAATAGTTCCCCGCGTAAAAATAAATATTCTTAGAGCGAAAGTTTTAAAACAAAATACATAGGTAAAGCTGTTATCTTATGGTTTTAATAAATTGCTATAGATACCAATGTAATAATCTAAAACATTTTAATCGGCAGAAACAGATATCTAATCAATACGGCCTATGAACTGGAGTCGTCAAGGTTGTGACTCTTCTTGATAATGTTATGAAGAAAGATCATTATGTTACGTTACGTACGTTTCTTGAGGCACAGAACAATGAACCTTACGTCGATAAACATAATATCTATGCTATGTTTATCTATGCTATGCATAACATAATCTATACTAATATTATAAAGCTGCAGAGTTTGTTTGTTTGTTTGTTTGTTTGAACGCGCTAATCTCAGGATCTACTGGTCCGATTTGAAAAATTCTTTCAGTGTTGGATAGTCCATCTATCGAGGAAGGCTATAGGCTATATTTTATTTTCATAAAAAATAGAGATCCGTAAGATAATTGCTATTTTGTAACCCAAGGTGTGAAATCGAAAACCTATTTTTGCGTGCGCTGCAAAAAGTATTGACAATAGAACAAAATAATGTATTACGGGTTTGTAGGTCCCATTAATATCTACAAAAAAGTCCGCGAGAGCATATATCTAACTATCATGGTTTAGTCACAATAACCGCTTTTGTGTTCCAAAAAATTATTAAATCGTCAGAAGAAAGAAACTACGTTAAATGTGTATCGTAATATTAATCCTTATCTAAATAAAGCATTATGTTATCAAGGGTATTTATGTAGAAGTAAAATACTTTTTGTTTCATCCCATTCGGACATTTCGTTTAGAAGTTATCACGAGTATAAGACGCTAAGAGTTGGTACCTATTATTGAGTTATTTGCCAAAGAGTTTTTATCAACATAATACCTAATATTAGTCTTTATCCAAATAAATGTGTTGTTGATTATGAGTATTAGATCTTAGAAGAGTATAATAAATACATCTATACTAATATATAAAGCTGAAGAGTTTTTGTTTGTTTGAACGCGCTAATCTCAGGAACTACTGGCCCAATTTGAAAAAGTTCTTTCAGTGTTAGATAGCCCGTTTATCGAGGAAGTTTATCGAGTTTATCTATATCATCACGCTATGACCAATAGGAGCGGAGTACCAAAGAAGAATGTTTCAAAAACGGGGGGAAATTATTACGCTACGGGCAATAGGAGACGCAAACGACGTTGCGTGGGTTATCTATACTGATATATAAAGCTGAAGAGTTTTTGTTTGTTTGAACGCGCTAATCTCAGGAACTACTGGTCCAATTTGAAAAAGTTCTTTCAGTGTTAGATAGCCCGTTTATCGAGGAAGTTTATCGAGTTTATCTATATCATCACGCTATGTCAATATGTCAATTTCAAAAACGAGGGAAAATTATCACGCTACGGACAATAGGAGACGCAAACGACGTTGCGTGTATCAGCTAGTCACCAAATAAAATTTAGTTACAGATCTTGTTTTCTTAAATCCACATATGTTAGAACCCATATGTGGTTTGCATTTTAAAGTAAACACAAAGTAACTATACTAGATAATATCTAGATAATATGTAATTAAATGATAACAGCCAGACTGTTATTACATAAGAACTTAAAATATTCAATTATTGCTTCTAATAATTAAAAATATTGCATTATCTAGAAACCTAAGTACTTACTAAATAAATATTAATAGGTGTAATAGGTAGTAGTAAATAGTAAGAAAAAATCTCCTTTCTAAGGAGAGGCAGCGGTCTCCTAAAGGCTGACAATTAGAAGATTCAACAAGGAAGTACATAATTGCGAAAGTATTGTTTCAAACTTACCACAGAAACAATATCTTCGGTTTCACGATTTTCTCTTAATTTGTCTATAACATACTGTCCAAAAGACAAATGGCCAGGCACATGTAGCGCAGGCTCACTTGTAACCACTTTGTTTGAAATCATTCTAATGTCACTTTATGCAAGTTCACAAAAGTTAAAAAATATAACTATTTTTTAATACTTAGTTCTTTCTCCACCTCTGAAGTTTGCGAAAGTGGTAGAAAGACTATGAACATACTTATCAAGTTGACAAATATAAATTAACAATCAAATACACACCTCATTTCGCTGATAAATGGTTTAAGATAACAATCAATTTATTAGCAACTTATATATTCATGAAGAGTTGTGTAGATAAGACATTGAAATAGTTTTATAGAAAAAAAAATAACACATTAGTTATCTACAGCTTCGCCATGGATCCGTGTGGTGGCGGATTAAGAATAATAAGTGTCACCACTCAAAAATGATGAATTCCGTCCTGTAGGCAATACATATACTTTTTTTTGTAAATCATACATATTATGCATAGAAAACACCCAAACTCCGAAACAAATATTTGTAGATCATACAAACATTTGGTCCGACCCGGGAATCGAACCCAAGACCTCATGGTCAGCAGTCGCACAGGTCAACCGCTAGACCAACTAGGTAGTATTAGGATTAATGCTATTGTTTAGTCACAGCGTCGATTGGAATCTGTCAGGTTACGTACGAAAATGAATATTTTTAAGGAAAATGTTCGTGCAATAATTTTCTACAACTTTAGAAGAGGCCTGACACGGCTTCAGTGTTATGAAGAGCTAATATCTGTGTTCAGTGATGAAGCCCCATGTCTGCGGACTGTCGAACGCTGGTATTTAGAATTAAAACGTGGACATACTAGTGTTAGTGACAAATCTCGCGAAGAACGCCCAAAATCCGCCTTCACTGAAGATAACATCATTGCTGTGAGACAACTAATTCTCGAAGATCGTCATGTGACGTATCGAGAGATAGAGGCTCTATTAGGCATCTCAGGGACAACCATTCAGAAGATCTTGCATGAAACGCTTGGTGTGAGAAATCTAGTTTGCCGTTGGATACCGCATCTGCTCTCCGACGATCACAAGGTGGCCCGCGTCAGATGGTGTAAGAAAACTGCAAAGTTTCAACCGAGGAGAGTCAAATCACGTCTACGACATCATCAGTGGTGATGCCAAACAACCATGCCTACGATCCTGATTCCAAACCACAATCTACAATCTGGGTCTTTCAAGACGAGCCAAAGCCGACTAAAGTTATTCGTTCTCGAAGCATTTCAAAGAAGATGGTAGCCACGTTCGTTGGAAAAACCGGCCATGTTGCGACTATTGCACTTGAAGTACGTCGAACGGTTAACGCAGAGTGGCATACCACAGTTTGTTTACCACAAGTCATTGCCGAACTTCGAAAATCTAACTCAAAGCGACGCATCATCCTGCACCACGACAACGCAAGCTCACACAGCGCTCGTCAAACGATTGAGTATTTGAAGCAGGAAAAAGTAGAAATTCTTGACCATCCTCTATACAGTCCTGACCTAAGCCCTAACGATTTCTTAACATTACCTAAAATTAAGAAAAGTCTTCTTGGTCAAAGGTTCCAGTCCGATGAAGAAGCAGTCGACGCTTTCAAGTCAGCCATTATGAACACCCCCACTTTAGAGTGGAAATAAATGTTATAATAACTGGTTTGAGCGAATGGAAAAGTGTATTAAGCTACTTAGAAAAACAATATAAAGTAGCTACTATAAGGTTCTAGTTGTGTTTTTTTCTTCAAACGAAAAAACTTAAAAGGCATGCCTCTTACATTTACCAAAATAACATTTTTAACCGACTTCCAAAAGGAGGAAGTTCTCAATTTCATCGTTATATTTTTTTCGTTTTTTTTTAATGTATTTACTGACTACTCCGTCAATTGTGGACCGATTTTGAATTTTTTTTTGTATTCGAGGGGTATGCTCCCCATGTGGTCCCATTGCTACCATATTAGGATCTGGTGATGGGATCTCAAGGAAATCGAAGGAAACCCTCAAATTTGTTAGGCACGTAGTATGTTTTTCATATATTTTCTAAAGCTATTACAGTATTTACATTTGGTAGTCATCAGTTCATGATGATGAGCTGATGATGGAAGATAAAACTCCTTAACGGTTAGGAGTTGGAAGGTAAATCTTTTAATCTCATGTGTATGTATGTTGCCTTTGGTCGTATTCTTTCAAGTTATTTAGTTGAAATGATGATGAGAGACTTGAGAAAGACTAAAAAGCGAAAAATAAAAAAAAACTTCAATCAAAAAAACTGACTTCAAAAACTAAAAAGTATAAAATAACTTAATAAAGATTTAATTATTATTTGATGTCTTGATGATTATTTGAAGTCGGTGCCAAGCCAAAGTGTAATAGTAGGTACCGAATTACCGCACTCGCCGTGCGTGACCTTGAGCGGGATAACTGCTCTTCGCGTAGAACAAAACAACCGAAGCGACGGTGACATCGTTGACGTTCGTCTCGAAATATAGCGAGTGTGGTACCTACTATTACATTTGGCTTGTCACCGATTTCAAACGTATGAAAAGGTAACCCATACAAATCATAGTGTTTCATCAATATTAAAGGTTTGCATATGAGGTGTATGTAATTAAATCATTATTAAGTTATTTTATACTTTTTAGTAGGTATTTGAAGTCGGTTTTTTAAACGAAGTTTTTTTATAATTTTTGTAGGTCTGTCTGTTTAATCCGGATAATCCCTGGAACGGCTGAACCGATTTTGACGGGACTTTCACTGGCAAATATCTGATGATATAACGAGTAACTTAGGCTACTTTTTTAGACTAGCTTTGCCCGACGGGGTTACCCGGGATTAGTGTTGTACCGCGTATAACGCCACGGAGCTCAGCTAGTTGACACATAAGTATTAGAGAACGTATTTTATTTAAAAAATTAAAAACAATTAACAATTGTATGAGGTAGGGTATTTTAAGTAACTTATTATTTTTATTAGAATCTACTACCTAGTTAGTTTCTTTAATTCATGGATGTCACTATAAATACCAGTACACAATGGCAAAAACGACATTTAAACTATTCGCTATATTGTAAAAGTATAATGCGTACGCTGCTAGAATGTTGTCGTCCATCGCAAGGCGAATATTGGAATGAGGAACAAGTGAACAACGCGATGAACATCGCGAGGAGTGTGTGGCTGTGGCCTGTGATATGGCAATATTTGCAGCAGCGCGAGCAGCAGCGCAAGGAGCAGCGCGAATGGCATAGTGTAGCCGCAGTATTAAAATTATTCTTTCATCAACAACCCATAACGTCCCGGTCCCACTGCTGGTCTCGGGTCTCCTTTCAGGAAAGGGTTAAGGCTAAAATTATTTGGTTAAAATTATTACTTTATTATATTAATAGAAATACCTAAATTTTATTTTTAAATTTAAATTATATATTTCAAATATAGATTCTTACTAATAATCGAGAAATTAAATCGATTTTTAACCGACTTCCAAAAAGGAGGAGGTTCTATGTTCCACTGTGTGTATTTTTTTTTTTTTTTTTTTTTATGTATGTTACCTGATTACTCCGTAAGTTGTGGACCGATTTTGAATTTTTTTTTTGTATTCGACAGGGTATGCTTCCGTGGTGGTCCCATTGCCAGCATATCAGGATCTGATGATGGGATCCCAGGGAAATCGAGGGAAACCCTCATTTTTTATAGGCACATTCTATGTTTTTCGTATATTTTCTGAAGTTACACCGGTATTTGCGTCTGGTAGTCATCATTTTATGATGATGAGCTGATGATGTAAGGTACAACCCCTTAACGGTTAGGAGTTGGAGGATAAATCTTTAAATATCATATGTATATATGTTACCTTTAGTCATATTCTTTCAAATTATTTAGGTAAGCTGATGATGGAAGATGGAAGGTACAACTCCTCAACGGTTAGGAGTTGGAGGATAATTCTTTCAATTTCATACGTATCTAAAGACCTTCAGTCGTATACTTTCAAGCTATTTAGGTGAGCTGATGATAGAAGATTAAACTCTTCAACAGTTAGGGATTAGAGGATGATTTTAATATTACACGTACCTTAATTTGTATTCTTGATTATGAAATTTGATGAAGTAATTCAACTTACTACTTACCTACGATTGTTTGCACTAAATACTGTAAAATAAAAACTTTTTATAAAAAAAAAAACCGACTTCCAAAAACATCCAACGAAAACTCTCTGTCAAAAAACACTTAAAAACGTAAAATAAACTGGTTCTTCATAAATTGCCTATACCTAATTCTTTATTCATTTAAATAGTAGTATTATAATGGGTGCTAGGTACCTAAAATCTGTTTGAAGTCGGTGCTAAGCCAAAAAGAATACAAACGAACAATTACAAAAGTCTAAGCGATAGTCACTTGGCACCGACTTCAAACAGATTTTAGGTACCTAGCACCCATTATAATACTACTATTTAAATGAATAAAGAATTAGGTATAGGCAATTTATGAAGAACCAGTTTATTTTACGCTTTTAAGTGTTTTTTGACAGAGAGTTTTCGTTGGATGTTTTTGGAAGTCGGTTTGTTTTTTTTCAGTGACTAATGAAAGTGTAAATTCAGTGAAACAACACTATGTTTGTCATAATTTGTCATGTTATAGTCTGTGATTATTTTATCGTTTCGTCTTTCGTTAGTCTGTTATCGTCATATTAATTTTAGTTGATAAGCATTGATAAGCATACGCTTGTCTGGTATGATTATGTATTTGTATAAATAGATTAGCCCAGGTACATAGACAAGTACCTACTTAACGTACATATAAATTATAATCGGTAATATAAAATAACCTCTTCGCTTACATTTTTAGTCCTGCAAAATGCCGGTTACAGTGCATAACAATGTGGTGTCAGGGCCTGAGGAACAAGGCATTCCAGCGCATTTATCTTTTGGTCAATTTCTATTTGACCAGCTCAAAAATGGTGGCAATCAAGTAGCTCTTGTAAGTTTAACTTTATAGTATTTTGTCAGCTTAAGTTATGTGTTACTTTTGACTAGAAACATAGGTGTACTGTCTTAATGATAAATCTACTACAATCTATAACATAAATAATTAATGTATGAATAATACACAATTTTTAACTGACTTTCAAAAAGGAGGAGCTTCTATGTTCCACTGTATGTATTTTTATACCTCTCCGGTTTTTAGACATGATAAAATAATTACTTAATATTATTATTTGAAAAGCAGAATAGTAGAGGTGGGGCATTTAATACCAATAAATGTATTCTGGGTTAAGAAGGAAATCTTAAAACAAACACCATACCAACCCGTCTGACCTGCCTGGTATACCAGGACAAAATATCCTATCGAAAAAGAGACATATATCAAGCAGTGGCTGTAATGACTCATTACAAATTTAAACTTACATATTAAATCAATAAAGTCACATTTCCCTAGACCCTAAGAATATAATTATTTAATTATGCTTACTTCAAGTTCAATACATAAAGTAAACTTATATCCTACCAATTAAGTTACTCTTCTATGAATTCTCACCTCCAACAGATACATATCCTCTAAAACACACGCACCTGAACACTCCCACAAACACAAACACATATAGAGACATACACTTTACACTTTTCATTTTCTTCTTCTTATTTTAGATTTATTAAACTTTCTTTTATAATAACTACTAGTTAAGTTGAAATTCCTGTTGGGAATGGCGCCGTAAGCTGAAATACAGGTTTGAGGCTATCTCATGTTCATGTCATGATTTAGGACTGAAACTAGTTTTAAGTTGAACAGATTGTATTTTGTGCAAAAAATATTATTATAATTATTACCAAGAAAAATTGTTTCCGATATTTGAGTTGTAATTTTTATTACTCAATTTATTTCAGGTGAATGCTGAAACAGATGAGTCTGTTACCTACAGACAGATACTCCAAAACAGTGTGAATGTTGCTGTCAGCTTACAAAAGCTAGGCTTGAAGAAAGGTGATCTCGTGGGATTGAGCAGTGAGAATAGGTTTGAGTTTCTAGCAGCTGCTCTTGCCGTCATATATTCTGGTGGTATACTGTCTACGCTCAACATTACATATTCACCTGGTAATTATATTAACTCTTCATAACTACTAAACAGCCTAGAATATAATAGAATTGTTTTGATTGTGTCTTGTCTGAAACAAATGTTTATTGTCATCTATCTATATATATAAACGAGGAAGGTGACTGACTGACATACCCAGAGATCAACGGCCAGCCCAAACCGCTGAAGCTAGAATCCTGAAATTTTGCATGTAGGTTCTTTATATAAAGTAAGTGAGCACTAAGAAAGGAATTTTTGAAATTCCACCCCTAAGGGGGTAAATCAGGGGATGAAAGTCTTTTTTTTTTTTTTTTTTTTTTTTTTTATGTTTAGACCTCCAAAATGACTCTACTCTGCCTGATGGAAAGCATAAGCAGAATCCACGAGTGGTGGCCACCATACTCATTGCGATTTCAACAATGCAGCATGGCGACCCACACTATGGCGGCCTAGTGATGCTTGTGCATCTTTTAGTCTAGTCAACAAGTATGGAACTTGTTGACTAGACTAATTGGGCCTCCGGTCTCGCACTCACCAACGAAACACGACAGCACGAACGCTGTCATTTTACGTTGATTTTCTGTGCGAGGGTAGTACCGCCCCGGTCGAGCCGGCCCGTTCGTGCTGAAATCAGCGTGGCTCTACTACCTTTAGTCTGTCGTGTCTGTCGTAGTCTGCGTGAGAAAAGCTGTGTGTAAAAGCTAGTCTATCTATATATATAAAAGAGGAAGGTGACTGACTGACATACCCAGAGATCAATGCGCAGCCCAAACCCCTGAAGCTAGAATCCTGAAATTTTGCATGAAAGTTCTTTATATAACGTAAGTGAGCACTAAGAAAGGAATTTTTGAAATTTCACCCCTTAAGGCAGTAAATCAGTAAAATCTGCGAGAGCGAAGCCGCGTGTAAAAGCTAGTCTATTATAAACTAGCTGCCTCAATGCCTTTGTTCTCTCAAAAGTTTGTGGTCTGTCACAGTCCAATAGAAAAAATAAATAAATCTTGTTTTTACTATTTCCTTGCAATTTTTTACATTTTTCTCTCCATAAGAGCCTTCCTTGTGTGCTTTAACAAAAATTAACTAAATGTACTAAAATTAAATTTTTATAATATTATTTGTCTTTGGTGAAAATGCAAAAGTAGTATATAAGACCACTCTTGTCTCTTTCTCGCTCCCCCCCTCTCTCTCTCTCTCTCCCCCTCTCCCGCTTTCTCCCCATTTCTCACACCCCCCCTCTCTATCTCTCCCCCTCTCCTTCTCTCTCTTTAAGAGATGTGTTAAACTTGTTATTTTTACCTGACTATGGCAAAGCCAACAGGAAGAGTAATAGTTTTGGTAGTCTGTGTATGTTTCACTACTACAGTGAAACATACACAGACTACCTAAATTACTGAACCGCTTTTAATGTATTAGATGTCAGTAGATTCGTCATAGAGGCCCAGGTGACATAGGCTCTTTAAAATTTTATCAGATGTATTTTTGTAATTTTTTTAACTTTTTTCTATTATTTTTCAGGTGAGATTTCACATATACTAAAAATAACAAAGCCTAAATTCATTTTCACTTCTCCCATTACATCGCAGAATATTCACGACTGTTGCACTGAACTATCTCTGGACTGCAGACTAATTGTGTTCGGTGAATATGATGTAGTGCCCAATTGTATCATGTATGATGATCTCACTAAGAACCAAGTGAATGTGGATGACTTCACTCTGGTTGACGTCAATGGATTAGAAGATACGGTGGCAGTGATGTGCTCTTCAGGGACAACCGGATTACCAAAAGGAGTGATGTTGACTCATGTCAACTTTCTCACTCTATCGGCACACATGAGGTAAAGTTGATAACATATTTTTATTTATTTTTACCCTGGGAGAGCCACGCTTCGGCATGAATATGCTGGCTCGACCGGAGTGATACCACGGCCTCACAGAAAACCGATGTAAAATAGCGCTTGCGCTGTGTTTCACCGAGTGAGTGAGGAAACCGGAGGCCTATACCCCAACCCCTCCCCCATCCCACTTAGGCCGGCAACGCACTTGTGACGCCTCTGATGTTGCGGGTGTCCATGGGCTACGGTAATCGCTTACCATCAGGTGATACGTCTGCTCGTTTGCCCCCTATTCCACAAAATAAAATAAAAAAGATAACTCCCACACTAGGAATAATATTCCTAGGGTGGGAGCTATCTTTTTTTTATGGAAAAGGGGGCAATATATATTACTAGCCGCCCTCGTGTATGTCGGTTATCGCTACAAATAGTAGCCTATGCGTTTTTCTGATGTATAAGCTATATTACTGTAAAGTTTCATCCAATCCGTTCAGTAGTTTTTGCGTGAAAGAGTAACAAACTTAATACTTACAAACTTTCGCGTTTATAATATTAGTAGGATATATCCTTTGTATTCTGCATCCTTACTATGTTTTTTACTTTCGTTTTCGTTATCAGATATATACAATAATCATACTTTTTTAATCTAATCAACCATATAATTAATTAATCCTTTAGAACATATCTATAAGAAGTCTTAATAAATAATTATTGTGTGTATTTCTGTAATGTAATAATTTTCACCATCATCCGAGTCGAAAGACGTCCACTACTGGACATAGGCCTCCCCGAAGGCACACCACAACAATAATTTTATAAACATTCAATATTATTATTTCAGGTATTACTTCAATTATGTACAACAAAAGAAAAATAACGGCATAGTTACTGGATTGTCATTAATACCATGGTTCCATGCATATGGTTTTATCACCACACTCGCTGTGATGGCGATGAATATGAAAATAGTGTTCCTTATACGTTTCGAACATGAACAGTACTTGGAGACCATACAAAAATATAAAGTAAGTATGCTGATTAGTACCTAATTAAAAATAAGTAGTTAAGAAAGTAGGTAAGCATTTGGCATTTTAGACTGAGTACCTGGATGACCGAGCGTCGCTCGGTATTTTTTTTTATAAATGGGTTTTTTGGCAACATTGGGACTATCCAAACGCCATCTTTTTGTTATTTTTCTTCCAATAAAAAAAAAAGTTAAGTGGCGCCCTCTCTTGGTACGCCCTGATACTGTTTATTCTGCACCTTATTCCAGTATGTTTTAATGTAATTCACTCGAGTTGCGATAGATGGCGCTAGATGTACATTGATTTTATATATTTGATTGTTAAAAACACGAATAAAACGACATTTCTTAAAAATGAATCCTAGCTAGATCGATTTATCGCCCCAGAAGCCCCCTGCATATAAAACTTTATGAAAATTGTTGGAGCCGTTTCCGAGATTCAGATTATATATATACAAGAATTGCTCGTTTAAAGGTATTAGATTAGATTTACTGGAGCAAATGTTCTACACCCCTGTCATTACGCATGCATATCATTGATCAACTGAGTGATTAGGCATCAAAGTCAACATACAATTAATTGATTTAATTTTATATAAAATGATGTTAAGCTATAAACCTATTTTTTAAGATATTAAGAACTATAGTCAAGTCAAGTAGTATTTAATTTTTCATTACTCTACATTTAACAAAGAAGACTGCTTATTTATACTCGTTACTAATAGCAATGAGTATTTATTTATTATTTAACTTCACTAGCTAGCAGTCACGCATTTATTGTACTAGATAAAGCTCGAGCCTGCAACCACAACAATGCCTGAAGCATTAGGAATCCATTTTGCTATCGCCGCTAACTTACCAAACACTTAGTCATAGTCATCAAAGTTTCTTTGACATCCTACACATCGACCACATCGTTGAACTTGTGTATTCTAAAAAAATCATAAATACTCACAAATATGCATACATAAGATAGAAATACCAATACAAATATATAGAAATATGCATGCATTCAAAACAGAGGTCATTGTGTCTCAGTGTCAGGGGTCGTACAATTATACGTAAAAATAGTATACGTGAAGCAAAACTTTGTACGCCTTTTTAAGAAATTATCGCAACGAAGGATTTTGAAATTTGGCACAGGTTAAATTTATATGGAGGAGGAGTGCAGAAAGCTAAAAAAATAATTATATGAGTCATGGTCGAGTTTCGGCCACTGGGCGACCACTAGTACACTGCAATTATAATTTTCATATATCAAGAAACATGCACGCGTCATATTTCTATACGCATACTTTATCTTAACTATAAATAACATTTTATTGTAAAAACTTATTATTATTATTTATAATGGCCTTATCTTGCGTTTTCAGATAAACATGACTACAATAGTTCCCCCTCTGGCTGTGTTCCTGGCGAAACATCCTCTTGTCCTCAAATATGACTTATCATCTCTGATGGAGGTCTGGTGCGGAGCTGCACCATTATCCAAAGAAATTCAGACTGCGGTATCTAAAAGGTATTGTTTTAGCAAATGTAGATAAGTATCAAAAATATGAAATTGTGAAGAAGACTAATCAAAGCGAAGGAAAAGATAAGAAAGGATTGGCAATTAGGCATTATTTCCTAGCTTTTTCGCCTTCTTCTAGTTCTAAAGATTACCCGGTGATCAAATTTAAACAGTTTTAAATGTCTTATTTTATTCATCACTGATGTTGCGTATCGTCATCGGTTTAATTTCATATTAATTTAATGTATTATTTTTATATTTTTTAACGGAACAGAGGGGTATACAACCTTTAGTGTGCACCAGTAGCATTATTTTATTGTCTTTCGCCAATAACGAGTACGAATACCCATTATGTTAAGCAAATGTTGTAAGTGCTTCTAAAGAAATAACGCCTGATTAGAACAAAATAGCAACTGCCATATCTCTGGTCGGTAACAGTTATGAGTAGGGACCGGATTATATGTATTTGCATATTTCAGCCATGCTCAGATTTAATAGCATATTTTACTCAAGATCAAGCTATGACGCATAATATGGGTAGGACATTTACAATATTTTTTGAGACATTTTGAGGCTAGTTGACTTTGACAGTGCCGAGTCAATAGCAGTTTTTCAATTAAAGGAAGCATTTTATTCTATATCTATACTCTGTACTAATATATAGAATAGAATAATCTTTTATTTGGCCCAACGCCGAGACATAAAAAACTATTACAAAAATAAAATAAACAAGAAACTTAACACTAGAGATAGAAATGAGAAAGTAACATAAATAAATTATACAGACAAAAAAAAAGTTTTTATACATGTAAAAATTATACTTATTATGTGTCTCGAAGCTGCGGCCAAAAAGGTGTCCAGTTCAGGTAAATGCTGACACAAAGTGCTCAGCCCTGATTTTCAACTGGGACCGGTCGACTTACTTATATGAAGCTGAAGAGTTTGCTTGTTTGAACGCGCTAATCTCAGGAAATACTGGTCCGATTTGAAAAAATATTTTAGTGTTAGATTTATCGAGGAAGGCTATATATCGTCCAATAGGACCAATAGGAGCGGAGCACCAATGAAGAATGTTACAAAAACGGGGAAAAATTATTACGCTACGGGCAATAGTAGACGTAAACGAGATTGCGTGGGTCAACTAGTGGTTTAGAAAAAAACATAGCCGTGATTTGCACTGTGTCTTCCTACATACCTGATAGTATTAAGAAGCTTACGGTTTGGAACTGTCTGAATCTACCCAAACAATTAATAAAATTCGCCAAACGAACTTCACGTTGCCTTGCCAATGGCATTGCTGGATCCCGGGTCCTTTAAG
This sequence comes from Diaphora mendica, assembly GCA_949125395.1. Classification (NCBI taxonomy): domain Eukaryota; kingdom Metazoa; phylum Arthropoda; class Insecta; order Lepidoptera; family Erebidae; genus Diaphora; species Diaphora mendica. The sequence goes on from OX421328.1 coordinate 15,583,231, forward strand.
CGGGGCGTGAAAAAGCATCTCACTAGGCCGCCATAGTGCTGGTCGCCATGCTGCACTGTCCTTGTTCACATTGAGGATGGTGACCACCACTCTTGGATTCTGCTTGTGCTTTCCATCAGGCAGGGCAGAGTCATTTTGGCAGCTAAAATATAAAAAAAAAAAAAAAAAAAAAACTTAAAAGCTTGAAAACATAATAATATTACATATTTGTATGCATACAACAAGTTTTTTTTTATGTTGCACAGCCCTTTGTTCTATAGGTACTTGCCACAACTTTTTAATATTTGTTATCAACATCGCTATGGGAAGCAGAACCTGTATCTTTGTTTTTAGCCGTCGACAACTCTTTGTAAGTGTACATTTGTGCCAGAACAAAAATATTCAAATAAAATACAAAAATATTTACGACTTATTGGCCCGCTAATTTTCAATGATTTGCTAGACTATCGAGAAGTCGCGATAATTTTGCGTCCCGATGTTTTTCTCGGAGACATTGAAGTGAAGAACAGGACAGTCTCGTTAAAAATGTTTTACCGTGGCAGAGCCACGCTCGATAAATGAGTCGGCTCGACCGGATTGATACCACGGCCTCACAGAAAACCGGTGTGAAACAACGCTTGCGCTGTGTTTCACCGAGTGAGTGAGGATACCGGAGGCCCATACCCCAACCCCTCCCCCCAAAGGCCGGCAACGCACTTGTGACGCCTCTGGTGTTGCGGGTGTCCATGGGCGGCGGTAATCGCTTACCAGCAGGCGATACGTTTGCTCCTTTGTCCACTTACCATGGTCACCTTACTTATTATCAGTATCAAATTCAAAATAATTTATTCAATTAAGTGACACTTATGAACGTTAAATTGAAGCTACAGTTAAAAATTATTGTAAGATACATTTATTGAATATCTATTTACAGTTTTGTGTATCCTTTTTTATATCGTTTTAAACTGAGTATAAGCACTAGCTTTTGCCCGCGGCTCCGCCCGCGTGTGTGGCGGTTATCCAGATAAATAGTATCCTATGCCCTTCTTCAAGAATCAAAGTAACTCCATGTCAAAAATTTCAATCGATGCAGCGGGTTAGCCGTGAAAACGTTACAGACGGACAGAGTTATTTTCAAATTTATAATATTAGTATGGAAGCAATATTCCAAAGACACAATATTTATCTCACGTGTTAATGTATTGATAACAATATTATCATGCGATAAAATGATTTTATCATTGACTATATATATAATAGCCTTTGGTTACCTCACTCTATGTATAATATGCGTATAAACTTATCACCTAATTTATATAATGTAAATGAAGCCTATAGATAAAAAATTCATGTTGCTTAATTTGTATTTTGTCGTTATCCGATATAATTAAGAAATTAAACATATACATTGACAGGCAAAGCTTCCTTTCTAAGGAGACCCCCAAGGGCCGGCAACGCACTTGAAACACCCCTGGACCCTCTGGTGTTGCGGGTGTCCATGGGCGGCGGTAATTACCACGGCCGTGGCTTACCATCAGGCGATACGTCTGCTCGTTTGCAGATGCGATTCGATAAAAAAAGATGCCTAAACTATCCTGTAATAGTCCACTGCTGGACAACACTAAACCTCAGTATACTGCTGGACATATGCCATTGATGATTATTGACAGGTATACGGTAGATGAAATGATGGAATAGGGCAAGGGCGTAGCCAGGCTTTACTTTTGATGGGGTTTTCAAGATAATAAAATAACTATGTCCAAAGGGACATAGTTTAAACCCCTACCGAAATATTTCTACACTATTAATATTTTTACATAATAATATTACGGTTGAAGAACCGTAATATTATTATGAAAAAAAAAATGAGAGACCAGGTGTAAAAAATATTAATAGTGTAGAAACATTTCGTTAGGGGTTAAAACAGCAAACCCCACTCCCTTAGCTACGCCCCGGCCTTTAGCGACCTAGCCTAACGACCCTTTAGCGACAATTGGGGAGCTAGCGGCCTCTATCGCGTCCCCTTCGTCGCCTCCTGCGAGCGAGTTCGGCCATTTCTCGGTCCCGCTCTGCGGACTCCTTCTGAAGTAAAACGTCTTCACAGAAAGAGACCGCGGCCTCCCATCCTTCACTACTCGCCAGCATTTCCGCGATCAATGCTGGTGGTGACAGGTTTCGTCTGATTTGTCCGATAGGGCTCGACGCTCGGACGTCCACGCAGGGCAGTCATCCAGCGTGTGCTGCGCGGAGTCTTAGTCGGACCCGCAGTGATGACATTGTGCCGTAGCCTCACGGCCGATTCTGTTCAGATACTCTCCGAAGCAACCGTGCCCGGTGAGTATCTGAGTGAATCGGTAGGTGACACAGTCAGTCAGTCCTCTCTATCCAAGTTTCGAAGCTCGGCAGAACGGCTCCGACACACACACGAACGAACCTGGGTCTTGTAAAGAAGACACGGGTGCTCGGGCGAGAAGAACTGTCTCACTTTGTTTAAAACACCTAGCTTCCGCGAGGCCACTTTGGTGACACTCTCAACGTATTCGCGCGGCTTAAGATCTCGGCAGATATCCATGTCCAAGATATCGAGCTTACCTTGTAATGGCATTTGAGCGTTCTGAAAAGTGGGAAGGGGAAGGAATGGAGACTTTTTGGCAGAGAACGCGCACACCTGTTAATCTTGGCATTGAACTCGACCAGATTCTGACAGAACAGGCCCAGAACATGGTTGAGCTCAGCGATAAGCTTCTGTAGTTTTTCCTCAACGTCTGCTAGCTTGACTGCAAGTTGTCCAAAGTATCGCCCATGGACTGTGCTGTTCTCTGCCTAGCAATTTATTATGCTGCCATGGGCTAACATGTCATTGATATGCAGAAGAAACAGTGTGGGCGACAAGACGGAGCCCTGAGGTACGCCAGCGTTTACCTCTAGAAAATCAGAGGCCGCGCCGTCGCATTGGACCCTAATGCTGTTATGTGTAATCAATGCCAATGATTCTTTCTCGTGGTGGGTAGGAAAAAACAGCAAACATTACAAGCAAACATTTTGTTTAATAAATGTCAGATATGTTTTTATCAGCAAGTAATTTTAGAAACTGGTTACCAAAAGAAAGATTGCTTTGTTTTACATTTCAAAATGTCTAAAACTGATTATAAAATAGAAATGTACATACATAATTATTGAGAAAGACAAACAAAGTAATAAGCCGAATAGTCGGCGCTCTTTGCCGACTAATCGTCGACTACGATACTTGCCGGATAGTCGGCTTTACCGATAAGTCGTCGACTAGTCGGCACATCTCTACCCTATACCTCTGTACAGAAAATCGGTTTTCCATTGGTAATCGAGAGGGCAGTAAAGCAAAGGCGGCAATTTTTATTGCTTACTTAGAATATACGTGAAACGAGCTTCTTCCTATCTAGGTTTCTATCTCTGTACGTAAATTAGGAGTGCATTTGCTTGTTAGATAAAGAGCAGTAAGAACGTACGTAAGAAATTTCTCACCGTACTTTACGTACGTAAATTTCTCGAAACCACCTTTTCTGACTTACTGCCCTCTCGATTACTACGGCAGAAATAAAGAGATACGAATAGGACTAATATGGTCAGAGCAAGTATTTGTAGGTAAAGAAAGACCTAATTTCATAAAAAAAATCAGACAATGAATGTCCTGGCAACTAAACCATTTGCAGTCAAAGAGAATGGTTTAGTACACGGTATTAAAATAGATTTTCCTTTTCAGGACTGGCATAGATTTTATAAAGCAAGGGTATGGCTTAACAGAAGTAACTATGGCCTGTCTGGTAGACTTGACAAGTGGTGACAAAGTAGGTTCTTGTGGGACACCTGCGCCTGGTATGAGAGTGAAGGTAATAATAATTATATTTAATATAAATAATTATATATTATATTAACTGGCTCGTTGGCGCAGTGGTAGCATATGCGACTACTGTGCTGAGATCTCGGGTTCGATTCCCGGGTCGGACTAAATGTTTGTATGATCTGCAAATATTTGTTTCGGAGTTTCATAGTACAAGCTCTGCTTACTTTGAGGCTACATGGCGTTGTGTGTCAGGTGTTAAAAATGTAAAAAAAAAAACTAGGACATAATAAAATACAATACTGTAGTGTAATTATATAATATCGAACTATAGTTTGAGGTTTTACTTGTATTTTGTATAAAAGAGAAGGAAAACTTGAAACAAACCTTATAACAATCCGCCTAAGAGGTAATGGTAACCTATGCCCAACAGTGGACTATTGATGATCATGATAATTAATTATATAAGATACTAGCCGTCCGCCTCGGCTTGGCACGGGTATGTAGTTAAGTACGGTAGGGTAGGGTATAGGAATTTACCAAAAAAAATTGAACACTTTTAGCAGACTTCCCATGCTTAGAACACTCAATCAAGTTTACGTTTGACAGAACAATCAGAATTCATCTGTTTTGGGAGCTATAATGCCGCAACACATAGAAATGATAATAATTGAAAAATATCTACAAAACATAAGCTATTAAACAATGGCAAATCCTGTACCGCTAACAATATGTAATGAATGGTTATGATATTATTTTATACCGTTTATAAAGTGAATCATTCTAATTATTTTCATGTATTTATCACATTTTAAATCAGTAGGTATATTTTAATTTTTGCTATAAAAGCACAATTTACTTTGGAGTCTAAAGCCACACATATATTGAAATACAAGAAGTTTGTCAAATAACAGTAATTAACAGTATACCTACCTTTGTTCTATTCTTGCCGTAAGTTTTTAAATTTTACCTCCATTATAATTATTTATTTAAAGTTGTCTCAATCGCGATTGCCCCAATTTTTCTTCCTCCTAGCCTTTTATTATTCTCAATATTATTTGGGGTCGGCTACTAGTTCAAATGGTTTTATCTCTCAAATATCAGTTTTTCCAAGGAGCGACTGGTGTTGGACCTCCACAACCCTGAGGGCGAACTGAATTTGAAAGTTGAACTAGTTGTCAGTATATTTGAGGACACTGACTTCCCAATAAGATTGCCATAGATGTTCATAACAACACACATATCTTATCAACAACTTAACGTGCGCTCCGAGACACGGGTGTATAACACCGCCTACTTCCATACTCCAGACTGTTTATTAATATTTCATTTCAAAACCCAATAACACTTTGGCCCTGCCCGGGAATCGAACCCAAGACCTCTTGATTTGCGAAATTGACGAAAATAACAAGTAAAATTTTAACAAAAACAAAAAGCGACTTCAAGGTTCCACTCGATTTCTTTTGGATGCCATCATCTGATCTTAGTGTCCCTATCATGGTACCACCGTTGGGATATCTCCTTTCCATTAAAAAAAGAATCATCAAAATCGGTTCATAAATGACGAAGTTATCCGCGAACACACATAAAAAAACATATACGGTCGAATTGAGAACCTCCTCCTTTTTTTGAAGTCGGTTAAAAACAACACCAATCATGTAAGTATAGTTATGAAACGTTTAAAAAACCAATGGACCCCCTCCCCTACATTATCTTATAATTCGGCATATCATAATAATCAATCAAAACATTGAAAAAAAAAACTTTCGAATCGCTGAGAATTATGGGGTCAACATAATCGTTGTGACGTGATCGAACGACCTCGAATTATAATGTTTACTTACAATCTTACTTTGCTCGGAATCATGTAGGTACTTGTAAGAAACAAATCAACTGAAGTGGTATAAAACAATATATTTTTTCAGGTAGTAGATATAGAGAATGGAAAAAAACTAGGTCCAAAGCAGGAAGGTGAATTGTGGATAAAGTCGCCGCTACGTATGAAGGGCTACATGGGTGACCAAGCGTCTAGTGACGCTTTGTTTGATAGCGAAGGGTACGTCAGGACCGGCGACATTGGATACTACGACGAGGAAGGCTATTTCTACATCGTCGATCGACTAAAAGAACTTATAAAGTACAAAGGTTTCCAGGTAAAAAGTGAATGGGTTATTTTCCTTAGTGAACGGATTTCTTACAACAATCACTAGGTATTCAAAACAAATTTTCTCAAGGTGTTTTACTAACTTTTTTTTGCTTGGTGTAATTTAATGTTTGATTGTCTTGTAACCTTGAGAGCAGCTCACGACCTGTTAGTTACCTATATCTGCAATCATTTTTATCATGATAAAAACATGTAATATAAAAGGTATTAATTTCTCACCTGATAAGGTGTTTGAGTGCTTTTATAGAACTGAGATAAATATATTGAGCCTTGTCCATCAAAATAATCGATCAAATATCTAATGCTTTCTTCTGGCATTATGTTGATGTATATGTACATTGTTCAATCGAATAGACTTTGCCCTCTGACAAGTATAACTTTGAGAGCTTTTATTTATAAGCTAGGTGACCCACGCAACCTCGTTTGCGTCTCCTTTTGCCCGTAGCGTGATAATTTTCCCCCGTTTTTGAAACATTCTTCATTGGTGCTCCGCTCCTATTGGTCTTAGCGAGATAATATAATATCCTATAGCCTTTCTCGATAAATTGGCTATCCAACACTGAAAGAATTTTTCAAATCGAATTAGCGGTTCCTGAGATTAGCGCGTTCAAACAAACAAACTCTTCAGCTTTATAATATTAAGTATAGATTGAAGTAAGATCTTCTGAACGATATGGTCAATTTTCTTTCTCTTTAACTATAAAGGTGGCACCGGCGGAGTTAGAAGCGCTATTGTTGCAACACAAAGATGTGGCCGATGCAGGTGTAATTGGACTACCTAATGAAGAAGCAGGAGAACTGCCCATGGCGTTCGTTGTTCCTCAGCCGGGGTCGAAGGTCACGGAGAAAGATCTAGTTGAATTTGTCGCATCAAAGGTAACATCCCCTATACCTACCTACATTTTAATGTTAATTTAGTCAAACATGTTACTTCCTATTCCTCGCCTGTAGAGTTACACATGTTTATTAAATCACAAATTTTAACAAAAAAAAAACGATTTCAAGAACTGGATCAAATTGAAATGAGATCACACGGGAACCATCAGCTTTCAAATAATAAAATAATTATCAAAATCGGTTTACCCAGTCGAAAGTTATGAGGTAACAGTCATAAAAAAGTCAAATTGATAACCTCCTCCTTTTTTTAAGTCGGTTAAAAACAGGAGGTTATCGATTCGACTGTATTTCCTCAAGAATCAAAGTATCTCCATGCCGAATTTTATTGAAATCGGTGCAGCAGTTTGGCCGTGGAAGTCAGACGGACAGTTACTTTCGCATTTATTACTAGGTGACCCGTGCCTACTTTGTTGGGCGGTAAACATTTTTTCCTGCGACTTACTTTGCAAATCTGGTCTACCATGAAAAAGTCTTTTCACTTTTCGGGTTATTATATATCCTATGATATATTATCCACAAATAACGTAGCCTTCTATTGGTAAAAGAATATTCAAAATCGGTTTAGTAGATCCAGAGATTATCCCCTACAACGTCACAAACTCACAAACTTTCCCTCTTTATATAATAAGTAATAGAAGTATGGATAGTATAGCATACTAATGAAACAATAATTGTTGTCAGGTTTCTCCAGCTAAGAGACTGCGTGGCGGTGTCGTGTTTCTCAATGAAATTCCTAAAAACGCTTCTGGTAAAATTTTAAGAAGGGAATTAAGAACAATGTTACAGAAGTATAAAAGCAAACTTTAATCTTAACTTTTAACAGTGACCTCCTAAAATAGCTGACCAAATAATAACAATTTTGTTTTTTTGATTATTGCAATCATTGTTGATTTTTCGTTACAAATATAACAACAAGGGTAAAAAAATAGTTTTATTTATAATTTAGTTGCTTCAACTAAAATATTTAATTATTACTAAGTGTATCTTTAAGCTCTTGTGGTATTTTGTTCAGAGCATAACTGTGTAGTTCATCATTAACAGCTGCCAATACACCAGTCTTATTCGGATGCGTCACTGATGAACCGTATTTATAAAAGTTACCGCAAATGTCAGTTAATTTGCCGCCTGCCGCCGACAGCACCGCTTCTGGTGCACAAGTATCCCATTTCTTGCATCCAGGACTTGCAAATACGTATACAGAGGCTTTACCTTCTAACAGTAGCAGAACCTATAAAGAAGAATTATTTTAATCACTGATTTGGTTCTGTCATACATACATTCTTTTAATTTAACTGATTATAATATTGGACCAATTAGTTTTAGAAAAGTTCATATTTGTTTTGTTAAGTACAGTAAATTTTAAATAAGGGTACTGATGTGCTGTACTAGTAGACCAATCTCCACAGAATAGTAATGTTTTTTTTTAACAAAAACCGACTTCAATGTTCGACTCGATTTCTCTTGGATGCCATCATCAGATCTTAGTGTCCTTATCATCGTACCACCGTTGGGATATCTCCTTTCCATTAAAAAAAAGAATCGTCAAAATCGGTTCATAAACGACGAAGTTATCCGCGAACACAAAAAATATATATATACGGTCGAAACCTCCTTTATTGATGTCGGTTAAAAATAAGTTGAAAATAAAAAGCGTACCTTATAACCTGCACCTCCAACTCTGAGAATTTGTGATGCATTCATAACTTGCAATGCTTTTTCGACAACAGGATTTGAATGGCTTCTAGTAGTGGTAATGACCAAAGAGTCAGGAGGTGGGGTAGGTGTATAACCTCCCACTCCCACTTCTTGTAAGCCCCAAATGGTTCTACCTATTATCTTTTCAGAGCCTACCATAGTTTTATAGTATGGTTGATGAATCACACCAGCCACTGGTTTGTCATTGACTGATATTCCAATCAAAACAGTCACATGTTCAAGGAACCCTACAACAATTTCAGTTGTAAATCACAAAATAAAATCAAAATATATTTGATTCATTCATATTATAGACTTCGTATCACAGTTGTGACTATATGACAAATGTTAGGGCCACAGTACGAAATGTTTACTTTTAGTAGTGCGACAATACGTTAGGTCGCCCAACGTAAATGTGACTTTCTCGACAAAAGATAGGGCCGGGCCACACAACTTTCGCTCAGCAAACACTATTTCTAAATACGAAAATTAGCAAGTTCTGACAAACAGTATTCTTAATTCATTGATATTTTTGGGCTAAATCATGTGCAGTTATATGAAAATAACAGCATTTTTGACTGCTTTCTTTTTCAAAGTAGATAATTACTAATCATGGGTTCCAAGTCAATGTTAATCACACTAATCACATCACACTAATATATAAATGCGAAATTTTGTGTGTATGTTTTTTACTTCTTCACGCAAAAACTACTGAACGGATTTCGATAAAACTTCACAGTAATATAGCTTAAACATCATATAGAATAACACATAGGCTACTATTTGCCGCGATAACCGATATACGCGCGGGCGAAGCCGCGGGCAACAGCTAGTTTATAATAAATGACAGTTGAGTAGTTTAGGATTAATAAATATTTTGGTCATCTAACACACAACGCCATCTAGTCCCAAACTAAGCAGAGCTATTAGGGGTACAGACAAAAAAATGCAGTTCCGGTAGCATCAAAAAGACTAGCCCGCAACCTGATTAGACTAAAAAGGGACGAACTCAGGAAGGTCACAGGAATCCTGAACGGGCATTGTCCCCTAAACAAGCACCTAATCACTATGGGCGCAACAGACAGCCCTCTGTGCAGGGGATGCATGGAGGCAGAAGAAACGCCGCAGCACGTTCTCACAGAATGTAGAAGTGTGGCAGATCAACGGGCGGACATCCTCCAATCAACATCACTCCCAGAAACATGTAGTGACCTGAAAAGGCTGCTGAGCATCTGGGATGATCTAGGATGGTTGGAGTAGGAAGATGACAAACCCACGTACAACCGCCCAATCAAGGGGCTAAGTGCGGAAATAGCCCGGTAAAACAAACAAAATATGGGTACTAGACAACTGATATAAATACATATACTTTTTTTTGTAAATATGTACATACTTATTATACATAGAAATCACCCAAACTCGCTCGCTCATAACGAATATTTGTTGAATGATGATGAACAATTTATACAAACATTTGGTCCGATGACCCGGGCATCGAATCTGAGACCTCAAGAAAAATCCTTTATCGTTGTTGCAACAAAACATAGGAATGTTTGTCTAGCAAAAGTTGTGACATGCTATTGTTCATCTGTATCATTCATTAATCAAAACTAATCAAAAGTTCTGTCAGCCTATCACCATTCTAGAAAACACTATTCTGTACTATCCATACTATTGGCCTGATATTTTTCATGTAGTCGTTTGGAGCAACTGTGATACAGAGTCGAAATTATGAAAGTCCAACACCCCATGCCACATGCAATTGTGAATATTTTATTGTGTGAAAAGTGAAAAGAACATATTATTTTAAAAAAAACAAGTAATCACACACAGGTTATGTACCGTTTATACAACACACACATCCTTAATCATTTTTCCGACTAACTGTACCAACTACAAAGACAATTAAAAAAAGTTAACAGCTGTGCATATCTTATAATTTACCATAATTTGATTGGAGTAAACTTAAATACCACTTCATACTTATAAGTGGATGTGTTAAATACATTTTCCATCGCACCCATGGATCTCTCTTCAACATAAGGGCACCTAAAATTAATTTTGATATGTAGAGGTTTAGAACAAAGTTTTTTAGTGTAGAATCATTTAGTGCATGTTTCTATACGAGGGTGTTGGCTGTCTTGAAGAAACAGATCGTTCAGACGGATAGACATAGTTACCTTGGGTATATTCTGAAGTACCATCCAGTGGGTCAACCCACACAACTATATCCTCTTCTTTAATACTGCGCAGATTAACTGGGCACTCCAGAGACAGCAGTTCCTTGTCAGGCTCAGAAACTAGCCAATCACTAGCTATTTCACCCTGCAGTTGATTTTGAAATAACATGATTATAACACTACACTTTCTTTTTTAAGTTTTGTAAGTAAACCATTACAGCTATTTGAATAAAGAACAAACTATGTTTATGACAACCCAGGCCGTAAGATTATGATTACTCAAGTAATTAGTTTTTTTATATGTAATTAAAAAGTTTAAAAATTGTGAGAACTTACCTCATTCTCAGAAGCATCCTCTTCACCAATAATAGAAAGTTTAGGGTACTGAGCTGACAGTGATGCAATGATACAGCGCTGTGCAGATCTATCAGCTTCTGTTTGGTAGTCATCTTTACCCTAAAATAAGATTTTTTTACTTTACCCACAGAATAATTTACTAAAATACAAGAAAATAAAAATGCCATACAAGAAATTAAAAAGATGTGATAGTATTTTTCTTAATTTTCCGAATTGTTTCAACTGATCGAAAACCAAATAAATATAAATAATACGATGAACTTAACTAAATGAAGATGAGATCAAATAAGCAAAAAAAGTTTTGTAAGAAAAATAATAAATAGAAAAAAAACATAATAAACAACAATTCAAATATGAAAAATTTGTATTTACACGAACATTAAATGAACTTATTTATAAAATATTTCGTTTAATATTAGACAATTAATACTGTGCAACCTTTTCTATTATTCCCAATTCTCCTTTACTCATTACATCTCGCACTATTTTCCCAGCTCTGTGGGCAACTGACACCGACGACGCCAACAACCTAACAATAACAGGGACGCTACTAGACATAATTACTATTAAAGAACACCTCACGTCGCGATTACTTAATAAAGTAATAAAAACTTTCCGACACAGTTTATGCACACATATCTGTCCTACAAGGCTACAAACCTTCGGCCAACTTTCGGCTTTTTTTTTTTTTTTTTTTTTTTTCCTCCCATTTGGCAGGGAACTTGGCTCGCACTTCTGTGCATTTGCCAGCGTCAAGTTTTATTTTTGGCATTTGAACTTTGAATGACACAAAGTAAAGTTAGGGAAACAATTTATCGCGAAAAGGCAATTTCACGGAATTTGGAACAAAGTTAACAGGATCAGGAATGTGTATATATTATAATACTTACATACTTAACATTAAATATTTTGATTAAATAGCAGGCACGTAAATATTAATATTTATATAAATATTTATACAGTTTAAAGGCGAATGTTATTATTATGAATAAAATTCGAAAGAACACTATATATGGAGGGGTTAGAAGAAAAAAGAAGAGACTTTATGGAAGTGGGGAAAGGAACACGGAGTGATATCAAGTCATTATAAAAGGAAGTACGGTCATGAATCGGACAGGAAAGGAATATGTGGTTCAGATCCCCAAAGTCATATCCACATTCACATTGAGGACTATCTATAATATGAAATCGTGCCAGATGTGCTGGACACGTGGTGTGACCTAACCTCATTCTTATTAGAATGGTTGTCGCAATCTTGCCAAGTTTGAGGACAGAGAACCAAGGTTTACGAGGAATTTTCGGTTGTATACTAAAGTAGTATTTCCCTTTTGAACGGACACTTTCTTCCCAAACTCTATCCCAGGAATCCCCAAGATAAAGTCTAGGGAGAGTAGCCAAGTCCTGAGTATAATTTTTAAACGGAACAGTATCACCACACACCACAGCCTCATTGGCAAGTCTGTCAGCTCTTTCATTACCATTTATTCCACAATGGCTCGGAATCCAGATAAAAAGTACAGAAAAGCCCTTCACAACACACTCAAAAAGTTTACTCCTAATATGCGCTATAAGAGGGAATGGTGGTTTAGACTTAAAAGGATATCTCAAGAGCGCCTGAAGGGCACTCATGGAGTCGGTTAAAATTAAACTATTTTTAAGTTTTAAAAGTAAGACATATTCCAGAGCCTTCAGGATGCCAAGACATTCCCCAGTGAAAACTGTTGCTTCAGGTGGACACTTTACTTTCTGAACGATATTATACTGAGCATGATATATTCCTACGCCCACAAAATTATCAGATTCATGCTTGGATGCATCAGTGAAAATACGGTGCCACTCAGGCCAATTTTGTTCAACAATGAAATTAAAATGGGGGTTAGCATTATTTTTATCAATATCTAAAATGTATTTAATAGATGGCTCATGGATTAAGGATTCGAATTTATTATTAAACAAATCAAGTTTTGAAGATCGATGTGTCGGGGCATTAAATGATTTAAATCGAATATAACTTTTAACTAAACAAGGAAGAGATTTGTGATTCCAGTAATTTGACGACTCAATGAGATCAGCAAGTATCTGAAGTTTTTGAATTAAATGGCTATTAGAAAACTGTAAAACACGGAAAAACAATCGATCAGCTAAAAATTGACGTCTCAGTCTAAGAGGAGGTTCACTGCATTCGGTTTGTAATGCATTAATAGGACTAGATTTCATAGCACCTGTGATTATTCTTAAGGACTTTGATTGGATGGAATCCAATCTCCTAAGGGCACTCACGTTACAAGGCTCCAATAAGAAGATTCCATAGTCAAGAACACTTCGAACTAGAGCATTGTAAAGAAGTTTTAAGGAAAACGGATGCGCACCCCACCAAACACCTGATAGGCATCTCATCAAATTGAGAAGTTTTTGACATTTATTTACCACATAATCACAGTGCGGAACACCTGTAAGTTTAGAGTCCAAAATAATACCCAAAAACTTGACTTGTTTTTTAACTGGTATTTCGTTATGATCGAAATCTATAGCTATTGGGATGGGAATACGTTGTCGAGTAAATAAGAGTAATGAACTCTTACTCGCAGATACACTCAGGCCATTTTTGTCCATCCAGATTTTTAAATAATCAAGAGAGTTAGATAGCTGAGAACACAGAGAACTTGCTGAATTTCCAATAGCGTATAAAACTAAGTCATCTGCATATTGTAGGATATTTGATGTATTTTGAAGTGAAGAATCTAAATCAGACGTATACAAATTAAATAATATAGGGCTTAGAACTGAACCCTGCGGGAGACCTTTCCATACTAGTCTACTTTCATCCTGTGTTTGATCTAATTTTATTGTTCTACCTGAAAGGAGGTTAATTGTAAAGCAAACCAAAATTTCAGGGATGCGAAGTATATCTAGTTTTTGTTTAAGGACATTTAGAAGAACATTATCATATGCTGATTCTATATCTAAAAAAACTGCAATTACAGATTCGTTTTGTGAAAATGCAACTCTAATATCTGTTACCAAGGTAGCCACACTATCCAACGTACTCCTGCCTTTCCTAAATCCAAACTGAGATTCTGGTAAAATTCCACGGTGTTCAGCTATCCATTCAAGGCGATTTTTAACTAGGTTTTCAGCTACTTTTGCAATTACGGGTGACAAAGCTATTGGTCGATAAGATGAAGGTTCTGATGGTGTTTTCCCCGGTTTCAGAATGGGAATAACAGTTTGGGACTTCCATGTTGGAGGAATATTACCCGACATCATAATCTTGTTAATTAAGTTCAAATAATATTCAAGTGAGGTTTGATTTAAATTAGCCAGGAATGAATACGGAATGCCGTCATCACCTGGAGCAGAGTCTTTAACCGATGATAATACGCCCTGTAATTCTTGCATTGTAAAGGGAGAATTTAGTAGACTTTGGTTCTGAGAGATAGAAGAAGGAATGTTGTTATAAATAAGGTCATGTTCTGGAACAAATGGTGGAGCTAAACGATTAAGAAAAGAGTTCTTCAGAATAGGGGGAATGCCAGAAATATTAGAATTAGTAACACCATTTCTAAACCTTCTTATGTTTTGCCAGACAATAGAAGGATTTACATTGGGGGTAATGGAAAGGCAAAATTTTTTCCATCCTTCAAATTTCTTTTCTTTGAATAATTTACGAGCTTTCGCTATAGCATCAGTTACAATTTCAAAATTATATACGGACATATTATTTTTATATTTTTTTTCAGCTTCCTTTCTAGCTTTTACCATTCGCGAGCATTCAGTGTCCCACCATGGAGGGGAAGGAACTCTACCATTGGTTGAAGTTTTTACAGGGAAGGTTTCATCTGCAGCTTGTATAAGTACGTTTGTGAAAATATTATTACAATCGATAAGTTCGTGTGATAAATTATTTTGTAAATTAGAAAGTTTAAACTCTACAAGAGTTTTAAACTTATCCCATAACCCATCTTTATTAAGTTTGTACTTCATACGAGGTTGCCTTGAAGGATTAGGAGAACTGCTATGATGAGTGGGCGTTATAAAAATTGGGAAGTGGTCACTTCCATAAGAAGATGGTAAAGTGCACCACGCAAGAGATGAAGCGAAATTAGGGGTACATATGGAAAGGTCTATTGCACTAACATTTTCATTTGGCCCTGTACGACGAGTTGGGGACCCGGAGTTTAACACACAAAGGTTATGTTGGTCAAATATATCTAATAATATGTCACCACTATATGATGAAAGAGTACAACCCCAAGAAATATGGTGAGAGTTGAAATCACCTAAAATTATGAAAGGACGAGGAAGTAGAGAAACGAGATTGTTGAACTGTTGAAGAGTTGAAGAAGAGGGGGAAGGAATGTATATTGAAACAATACAAGTATTATTTATTTGTGCAGCTACTACGGAAAAATTATTAAATGTTGGAAGAGAAAGGGGACAGTAAGAGACAGTGTTTCTAATGAGTAGAGCAGTCCCACCATACCCATCAGACCTGTCATCTCTTAGACAAGAAAAACCACTGATTTTGAAGATGGAACCTGGTTTTAACCAGGTTTCTGAGATTGCAAACAAAGAAGCTTTATATTTATTTATCAAGTAAATAATTTCGTTTTTTTTAGAAACTGCACTTCTACAGTTCCATTGTATTATGTTCTGAGTTTGTAGTAACATTATTAACAGGTTGAGGGTTTTTATACATATCGACTATAAGGGCAACGTTGGTCGGTATTTTTATATTAGATTGAGTTAGTGTTTGGATGAGAATTTGGATTATATCTGATGTTGACATCAATGTAGGATTTGCGGAATTGGTGTTAAAGGCACAGCCATTTTGTGACGTTGGTAACCTGTATTCGTTAACTAATTGTTGATGTTGTTCTCGGTCGTAGCCTTTACCTAATTTGGAGGGTGGGCGACGATTGATATACACTGTTTTTTTATGTGAAGTGTGTGAAGGAGAATTTTGTGTATAAGAAGACTGCGAATTTCGGTAAGCGTAAGTAGTAACCGGAGTACTAGCTACATTGGCATAAGAATTATAAATAGGTGCAATCATTTTAGAAACTTCGCCATATGAAATACATTTTTCTGCCATAACACTCTTAATTTCTTTTTGGCGCAAAAATTCAGGACACAATTTAGAGGTCGCAAAGTGTTTAGCAGAGCAGTAGCAGCAAGATATATTGTCCTCCTCAACATCACAAGTATCACCAGTATGTTCCTGACCACACTTGTAACATTTAGGTTTGGATCGACACTGAATTTTTGTATGTCCAAAGCGACAACAATTATAACATTGGATAGTGGGGTACACATACAGCTCTACAGGTAATGAGTTGTAGCACATGAATATACGTGGAGGAAGAACTTGACCATCCAGCGTAATCACTATACTCTGCGTTGGTTTCCAAACAGGAGACCCTTCTACGATAGTCTTATAGTTTATTCTCCTAACTTTAATAATTTTGCCACAGTTATCGGGTACTGAAGCATTTTCGATGATTTCTTCGGGTGACCATTCCGATGGAACACCACGAACAAGTCCCATTCGTGTTAATTGAAATGTTGGTATGAATGCTTTTAAATTATTTTTTGATAACTCACTATTTAAAACAAATGAATTCGCATCATGAAAATTTGAGAACACTAAAGTAATTCTATTTCTGCCAATTTTCTTAACGGAGCCTTCCACAATGTTGTGAATGGCATTGGTCTTGAGAAACCTGCCAAATGTGACCGGGTGTAACGTGATATTATCATTGGGCGACTTAACTTCTTTTTGGACGTGTATAACAAACGGGCCTATGTCATTGTCCTCATACTTGGTTCTAGCAACTCCAGATACTGAACTTTGGGGGGCCGAACCACTACTCGGTGTGACTTTATCATTAATATGTACAATCGAGCTAACAGTAGGAGTAGAATCACTATTTTCACTATTATCTGCACTAGCACAACAGCAACCCTTGCTTCCATCAACAGCCTGACTGTGCTTCCTTTTCTTTTTATTGCATACTTTGCATAATTTGTGTAGTCTGGTTCTTTTGTGACCACGTTGTGCACTGGGACCATCCGTTTCCATCCCAGATTCATTAGATACAACTGTTACAAAATTAGCAGCCGGGGGTACAAAGACCCCCGGGTCCGCCAAGTCAGGCGGCTCGTTCATAAAATAATATTAAAAAACTTACCGAATCTGGCAAACTATACACTAAAACTTATATATATACACTAAATATGAATATTATTTACAATATAATACAAAACTGATCCGTTATTATAGAAAAATTAAAATTAAAAATTTTATCCAGAAAAAATGCACCGGTACGCTTGAAGTTTCCCGCGCTTTTTCAACTTTCGGCTTTCAATAATGAAATATGAATGAATGAAAGTAGGGAGGGATTAGGGAAACGAAAAAAGTATCGAGACTTTGTGGTATCGAGTACGTTTGTATTCGATTTTTCGCATTCAATTCTTTTACACAATGTGTCGAGAATCAAACCTCGAACCTCGACATCGCGGTGGGCCGGTGCTTCCAACCTAACTTCCAACCGGCTGTACCGCTGTCGAACGGCGCGCGGTGCAGGTGACGGGGACGCAAGGAGAAGCAGGGTGCGGGCAGTGGCTCGCACGACATACAACGTATGAAGAACACTCGCCTCAAGACTTTGTTCAGGATCACTGCTCTGTACTGTGTCATATCCTTGTAGACATTAAAAACTAGCGCAAACTCTACAGTCCTCTTTTAATTGTCTATTACCACCAGGACATCACCTTAACACAATTAGTACTTTTGGACAGGTATCGCACCGATAAGAAATTAAGTTTTAAATGGGTAATCTTTAAAACTTGCGATTTTACGGCAATTCCAATCAATACTTTGAAGTATCGATCGATACTACTCATGAGTACAGTATCGGAACTTTCTATTCGATACTTACTCTATCCCTAGCACGTCCCTAGTGGGGATTAGGGATAGCTAGGGAAGGTCGATTCAATCAAATAATCAGAGTTAGTTTTTTTTTTGATCAATCAATCATTTTTTAAATCGATTGGGAACGAGAAGATTTCCCTAGTGGCCGTTTGCGGAACTAACGTATGACAGATACTTCTACCCAACTTCTACCTGACAGTTTAATATACAGAGCGAGTGCATTGTTTTTAAATTCTTTCTACAATGATTTCATTGATGGACGTCTACGGAGTAGTAAAAAATACTATAAGACCACTTCGTGAGGGTGAACAGTATTTTGAAAGTGGAATGTTAACGTGTATACGTATTTTTATCTGTCATACGTTAGTTCTGCGACTTGCCGCTAGGGAATCTGCTCGTCACCAATAGGGTTGTTTTGTTCGTTAGGATATCTTCCTTGTTTTCCAAACTGAATTTATGTATATTAAATGCAGGCTTGAAAAAACAGAAGTGCTAACTAATACTAATCTAAATTGAACTATTATAATTATAAATATAGCTAGTGGATTGGATTACCAGTTAGATATAGCGAGAGAGGAGGAGCCTGCCTACCGCTGCCGTATGCGTAATAGGAAGGGAAGCCAGACAGACTGACGTAAAAATGGCGGAACGTTCCAAAGGCTAACGTAACGAAGCGGTTTACCCTCGCTTATGAAGTTAATACTTCAAAATGATTTTTGAGCAATCATTCTTTTACAACTCGATTTATTTCAGATTCGATTCTTCAATCTTCTAAATTAAAATTTTTCGGATAGATTCGGCATCCCTAAACAAAAGGAACAAATGTACGGTGTTCCTATAAAAATAATACAAATTGGGCCTTAGATACTATTATATAAAGCTGAAGAGTTTGTTTGTTTGTTTGAACGCGCTAATCTCAGGTACTACTGGTCCGATTTGAAAAAATCTTTCAGTGTTGGATAGTCCATTTATCGAGGAAGGGTATAGGCTATATATCATCACGCTAAGACTAATAGGAGCGGAGCACCAATGAAGAATGTTTCAAAAACGGGGGAAAAGTATCACGCTACGGGCAATAGGAGACGCAAACGACGTTGCGTGGGTCAGCTAGTCTTTAATAAAACTAAAATCCACTATTTTGTTTGTCTATAAAAAATGAATGTTAGTAGTTAGCCTTGATATCGTTAACGCTTTCGGCACCCTTCAATGGGGCGCGTTTAGGGCGGCCCTTGCATATCACGAGGTGCCGACTTACCTGCGTGCCGTCACAGAGGCCTATCAGCGCGACAGGAGAGTGAAGTTTGTCGATCGGAACGGAGTGGAAAATTGAAGGGAGGTGTGTTGGAGGGTTCCCCAGGGCTCTTTATTGGGCCCATTTTTATGGAACCTCACATAAGATGCAGGCCTTCGCACTAGTCTGACTTCGGGCCTCAGTTTTGCATCTATGCAGTCGATATCCTAATACTGGCTGGAGGGTCACGCTTGGGGGAGGTGCTTCTGCTCGCCGAGCAAGGGGTGGCTTGTGTCGTGGATAAGATTCATGAGCCTGGGGCTGAGGGTGGCGCCTCATAAAACTGAGGCGAAATATTTCCATGGCCTACGAAAGCGCCAGGAACCACCCAGCTCATACCTCCGGGTGGAAGACACCGAAGTCCAAGTGTACATGAAGTACCAAGGCCTCATCCTGGACAATCGGTAGAACTTCGAAGAGCATTTCGGGCGACTAGTCCCCAGTACGAGGTGTAGCAGGGGCGCCACATTGTCTGCAGCCCAATCCTAGGGGACCGCGGGAAGAAGTTCGCTGCCTCTATGTGCCTGGGCGTGCGTATGGGTGTCGCGCGATTCATGGTCCTCTATGGGGTACCGGCGGGATCTTCCCGCTGTAATGCTCAACTCGGGAGTCTGCAGTAATTGATGGCCATACGGATCGTACGAGATCACTGTACGATCTCGTACGAGGCAATGACGATCCTGGCACGATCTCTACCCTTCGACATTCTAGCCGACATGAACACAATGGTCTGCGACTAAATTCGATCTGTCGGTCGGAATGACGAAGAGATAGCGCCGTATCATGAGCCCTGAATGCTTCGTCAGAACACACATACGCAAGCCTTACGAGCTTGGCGGGCACGGCTCGACACCCAGGGTTGTGCCAGCCAACGCGCTGTCGGAGCCGTTCTGCCGAGCTTCGAAGCTTGCAGAAGCTTCGAAGCTTCTGGTTGGTTCATATCATGACACCGTTGGTTCTCTGTCCCGTGACTGTGTCACCTACCGATTCACTCAGATGCTCACCGGGCACGGTTGCTTGGGAGACTTCGCCTGGTCGGACAGATCGGACGAAACCTGTCACCACCAGCATTGATCGGGGCAATGCTGGCAAGTAGTGTGAAGACGTTATGCTTCAGAAGGAGTCCGAAGAGCGGGATTGGGAAATGGCCGATCCCGCTCGAAAGAGGCGTCGAAGGGTGACCGATAGAGGCCGCTAGCTCCCCAATCGTCGGTTAAGGGTCGTTGTGGCCACATGCCCCGGGTTTGAATCGGGTTACCCCGGGATGTACCTCAGTGACGAGGTAAGGCAGGGGGGACTCTAGAAGCCGCTGATGCGTTCCTGGAGCTCCTCTTGACTGCCGATGTAGGCCGACGCCGGAGTTTAGTGGTTAGACCGATTTGTCGGGAGTTCCATACACGTCCCTCGCTCCCCTACGGAGCTAGATCCTCTAAATATTCATCCAGGGATAGTCACAGACGTCTCAAATATTATGATCCCAATAGATATACCAATAAAAAGAAAAGATATCCATTTGTTTTTAATGTGTGAAATAAAATTGTGTATTGTGGAATAAATAATATTGGTATCTCTCCCCTACCCCTCCTCCGACCCTTTCTACGCGCTTCAAACGCGTTTCGAACGCGCTTCACCCGCGCATTTGCATCAGTTTTACGCGCGTTTGAATATATAAAAACGCTAAAATCGACATCTACGGCGCAGAAAACGCGCGTTCCTGAAACGCGCGTCATCTGCACGTTTAAAATACGCCGTGTGCTAGGGGCCTTAAGACCCCTACTTCCAAACTCTGGGCTGTTATTAAGCATTTCTTTAATTAGAAAAATTCAACACTCTTTGACCCGACCCGGGTATCGAACCCGAGACCTCGAGACACCGAGAACTTTGCTCTTGGTTGAGATTTAGCTTTTAAATACACTTATTGTCGTTTATTTTAAAGATACAAAATATACACGGTTTAACCATTAATAAGGTCAATATAGAAAAAAGAAAGAAAAAATATTTATAGCAATAACAAAAAAAAAAAACGTATGAAACAAAAAACTATAACGTAGTGCCAAATATAAATAATACATATAGATAGCATAAATGTATAATTTAAACTTCAAAGAAACATATGAAAAGATTTAATAACCATTATTTTACCATAACCCTAAGTACTTACATTTTCCAAGGCACTTAATTGAAAACATTTAAATACTTACACAGTAAGAAACTATTACTAAGTTTAACAGTATACGAAATATGTAGATAAGGTATTGAATGCAATCAACAAAAGGTTGAAATAAAAGCAGTGGTCGCATACACGGTAGGTAGTAGTAGAAGTTATCAGGTAAGTTTGACCTGATTTAGAGGACATATACGTAGCGGTAAATCTGTGACTCTCAGTTGAAAGTATGACCCGGGTAGCAGATCGACGAGGTAGTGCTGATCAATTTATGATTTGTTTTATTAAAAAATACGACGACTGCCACACACGCTCAGTTTTGTCTGATAAGTATACATGCTCAGGTTTAAATGTATGATATTTCAACTGTACAGGCAACCTGTCAGCCGACAGGCACTCCCGTGTATGACAGAGATTTATTTTTTACATTTCCTTTCCATACGTTTATAAATAAGATTTAAGAAATATAGAAAAAGACTAATTTTATAGTGTAACTAAAACGAAAAACTTAGTTCATACATATTTATATAATTAGAAAATAATGATTTCATAGTTTTATTTAAAAATGTAGTTAAAAGTTCGACCATTAGGAAGTCTCCGACGTAACGTTTTACTTAATTAACGTATAACTTAAAATGTGGTTGTATAAGCCCTTCCATATTATGACAGGTCAACATAATTATGAGCTTGGAACTTACTTTTACATGATTTAAAAAGAAAAAACATGTGCGATATAAAAATGATATCACTAAAACTCGTCTTTTGATTCTACACTAAAAAAATACAGTTGAAATACATAAAAAAAAATTTTTAACTGTTTAGTCTTCACATTTTTACATAGATTTTAGATAAGTATAACAATATATCATCTAAAGAGGAACAACATTGATATATGTATATATATACTATTTTCTGTAAATTTCGAAATCAGTCAGTAAATAACACTGAAGATTAAGGCCCCATTACATATCACACTACTTAACTACAAAATAATAAGCGAATGTATTTTACAAAGATTCAACTCGTTAGATATGCCCACTAGTCCTAAAAGCGTGTTTTTTTTTTATATTCTTTAAAATATAAAATAAAATGTATTAGGTACATACTACAACTATACTATATTTGGTATTTAAGATGTTATTAACGAAAAAATTTAGAGATTACTGTTTTGCATAGGTACATAAAATTATAATAATTGGCCGGGCGCATCTAATGATTTTAATCTTTTTTATCCTTTAAGATTATGTTATTATAAGTTAGAACAACAATATGATCATATTCTAAGACTGCCTTACCTTTTGAACTTACATCTATTTCGTTTGTATTGAAGCCTGCGCAAACGAGGGACAGTGGCGGACAAATTGTCCGTGTTATTATCACTACTCTGATTTGGTTCATTTTGTCTGGTAATATTGAAAGGCAACAAGTGAGGTGAGCAGACAAAATGCAACCTTATTGCTGTGCTCTTGTCCGCCATTGTCCGTCGTCTGCGCAGGCACTTACACTTTATTGATTTAATCCAAGACTTTATATTACATGCACAGCCGCATTAATAGTGCATTCCTGTTCCTTATTTGTTCTTGTTTATTCAGTTATGCATTCCATTACATAAAGTTATGTTTATGCCTGACAACTGATTACCTCTACAGACACGAGTGTGATTGCCCCCTTAAAAATTGGGAGGGGTAAAATTATTGTAAATTATGTCAAAGCTTCTCCCATAGATAAATAAAACATAACTTTTTATAGGAACCATAAAAAATGGATATAAAAATCCGAAGAAAACAAAATCTAATGATTTTTTCAAGAACATGATTTAGACGCAGTAAAGTCGATTGCACTTTTTATAATTAATTTGATGTCTATACTTGCTTGTTCCTTTTAACTTAGGCACTAAATAAAGTTGATCACTTATTGTGTAAATATAACTCTATAGAAGGATTTCTACCAAGGCTCGCGTCAAATCGAATCGGATAGGATCTGATGGGATACGAAAGCTTTTAAGCCGATTGCGCGTCGCAGCATACTTGGTAGTTGGCCGAGTCATAGCGGCTTGGTAATATATACCTAAAGACCCTGTGCACAAGGTTTAATATTAAAGATTGATCCATGCCAACCCGATGCGATACGAGCCATTTGGTAAAATCATTCTTTAAATGTCATCATCGAGAAAAAAAAATCTGGTGTTTCTCAGAAACTCACACAACGCTGCTCTGCTATAAGTACATGTAAGTATGTAGGCTTTATTATAAATCCGCAATCACTTATAGAGTAGGTATACTTCTTTCTGAAAGTAACACGTATTTTTTATTTACTGTTAAATTATTTAGAGTTAGTATTGCTCATTACCCTACACATATTTTAAATAACAAAACTTTATCTTAAACCTAAAACAAAAAATATTATACATATGATTTGATTGATATTTTTGTTACTACTGATTAAGCAACACATGATATAATGTATAGATTATTTATTTAGTTTCTATGGAATCATCTTCAGAGACTTGCTTCAGTATGTGCGTGACGATTTGATCGATCGTGTGTGTATCGAGCATCCGCGCGATGTTCTTATCCTCGATGACATACAAAAATAAATGCTTTGTGTTCTCCCGCAGGCGCTGTACTCGGGTCCACTTCTCACGATCCGCTGGACGAGCCCCACATTGCTCTATTACTTTTTCCAATACCTGTTTAAATAACACAAAATTTTAACAAAAAAACCGACTTCAAGAACTGGAACTAATTAAAATGAGACCACACGGGAAGCACCAGCTTTCAAACAAAAAAATAATCATCAATATCGGTTTACCCAGTCGAAAGTTCTGAGGTAACAAACATTAAAAAAACCCTCTTTTTTGAAGTTGGTTGAGAAATAGACAATTTTGATATAATGATTTGTAGTATTGGAAAGTTCTTAGCGATTCTAGTGGGTACATACTTGTCCAGTCACATAAAGAAAAATGAGTGAGAAAGGTCCCAAAAATCAGTTTTTTGCGATAATCTCAGTTGAGAAGTTGCCTCCAATGATATTAGGACCTATTTCTTAGCGTTCCATGGATTCACAGTGCGGGTGCCGGGTCCATCGCGTGATAGATGGGGGCAACACATGCGACTTCGACAGTGCCTGGGAATTGCGACCCAGGTTTAGGTTTAAGGAGCACTCCTTACGACGCGTCAACGCTCACCTCCACTGACCGCCGTGTTACCCCCTCTACCTAACCAAATTTGTAGTGAGCCTAGCAATGCCGCTATGGATATTCGTTCAAGAAAAGAGCTTACTCAAGCTCTTGGCAATCCAAGGTCTTTAAGCAGGTTATAGAGGGATTTAGCTGGTATACCCCTCGCACCCACTTCCACGGCATACAGCGCAACGACATAACCATTTTTAGTTATTTCAAAGTCAAAGTCAAAAGTTTTTTATTCAAATAGGCACATTAAACAGGCACTTATGAATCGTCAATATTTGAAATAGGCTGATTCTAGTCGCCAGATAATATAATTCATAATTTAGAACATAATACAATACAACATATTACAATAATAATCAACAATTCGTACCGGAGTACCAACATATCAAAATCTTAATACATGAAGTATGTCTATGTGTAAATACAACATAGTACCTACCTATATAATATAGTGTAACTATGATTTATTGCTAGAGGGTCGCAGAGTGCAGAAGGGAATCGACTGCCAGACATCGTTATCATCGATGTACTGATTTATCTTATAATAGGCCTTAGATATTAGTATACGCTTAACAATAGTTTTAAACTTAGTATCAGGTAAGTCAGTAATGTTGGACGGAATTTTGTTGTAGAACCGGACACAGTTACCCATAAACGATTTATTGGTTTTGGTGAGTCTAAAACCTGGTACAACTACTTTATTCTTGTGACGTGTATTGATGTTATGTATGTCACATTTTCTTTCAAATTTAGTTATGTTTTTGCGGATATACATAATGTTATCGAAGATATTTTGTGATGGTAAAGTTAATATATCAATTTCTTTAAATCGTTCACGGAGTGAAACCCGAGAGTCAAGACTATATATCGCTCTAACTGCTCTTTTTTGTAAAATAAAGATTGATTCAATATCTGCAGCTGACCCCCACAGTAGAATACCATACGACATAATACTATGGAAGTATGCAAAATAAACTAGTCTAGCAGTTGCCTCATCTGTCACTTGCCTAATCTTCCTAACAGCAAACGCTGCAGAGCTTAATTTACCAGCAAGAGATGCAATATGAGGACCCCATTGCAGTTTATCGTCAATTGTGATACCTAAAAATACAGTTGATGGAATAAGATCTAGGATTTTTCCATCAAATTTTGCGTTAGTGTTTTGTGCAACATTACACGTCGAGAACCTGACACACTTGGTTTTTCCTGCATTTAGTAACAAGTTATTCGCAGAAAACCAGTTAGATAACTTGTTGAGTATACTATTTGGTTCTACAACTACTACTACGACTGCGTACCCACCATGATTTTTTTGTGGAATTGGAGCCGTGACTCTAGCTCTGATGAATTTTTGTCTTTTGGAAGGGATCTAACGATTTCGTCTTGGGATTTTGACAAGACATGCATTTTGGTAACTCTTAGGTGTTTGTAGAGTTCCGAAGGTTTTTTTAATTTCATTCCAAAATTATTCGAGCCCCTGTACAACGTTGACGGGTCTGCAGATGGTGCTAGCCCGAGCCACGACTTCAATGTCTTAGTGACTTTCGCGTCCAGTGTTCTTATGTGGTTCTGGTTTATATCATATACTAGAAACGGCCAGTTGAGACGTGATGTTAAGTAGTTGTCGTAAATCCAAGCTTTTTTTACGTTACTAATTGGCTGTTGGTCTACCTTGTCGATGTCTTTTACGAAGTCATCGACTATTACGTTTATAGATAGAGTCCGACCTTTGTAGTCTATCTTTCTTCCAAGGAATTTAAAGGGCACGGTTTCTGATATTATTGAAACACTTTCCCCACCAATAGTAATCCCGGGGTCTTATGAGGTATACCTGGTGCCTCGCCGGCCCAGACAAAGGCAATAGCATTTGCTAGGTTTTGTCCTCATTCCCTCCGTCCAGGTACAGAAGTCATCTACCTTTCGCAGTAGTTCTTGGCACTGCTTTGGATTACGTGTAATGATCGCAAGGTCGTCTGCGAACGCTAAGATGGATTCCGTATATTTTCCATTGACCATATACTAATATCATAAAGTTGAAGAGTTTGTTTTGTTTGTTTGAACGCGCTAATCTCAGGAACCACTGGTCCGATTTGAAAAATTCTTCCAATGTTGGATAGTACATTTATCGAGGAAGGCTATAGGCTATATATCATCATGCTAAGACCAATAGGAGCGGAGCATCAATGAAGAATGTTACAAAAACGGGGGAAAATTTCACGCTACGAGCAATAGGAGACGCAAACGACGTTGCGTGGGTCAGCTAGTATTTATAAAATTGTGGAGCATAAAATTTGTGACAAGTATTGTCTAAAAATTTTGTCATATGCTCGAGCATTTCTGAGATAGAGGGCGGAGATTCTTAGCCATATTCATTGTAATGTAAGGTCAACTATGAACTCACAGACTGTATAAGCCACCACAGTTAAAATAAGGCCTTACCACATCGACAGTCTCATCGGGCCAGCCAAACAGGCTGAGTGTCTCGTGATCGATGAGTTGCGTAATTAGTTTACTCAAATTATCAGCCAAATCTTCTTCCGACATCAGAGGGTTGTTCGGTTTCTGAAATTATAAATCCATATTAGTCTGGTTTACTCTTAGATTATTCTTAAATAAATGTAATAAACTGCCCCATTGGTGCAATGGTAGCGTAAGCGACTGGTGTGCATGAGGTCTTGGGTTCGATTCCCGGATCGGAACTAATGATCTGCAATTTTTTTTAGTTATGGCCCAACCAAAATGACTCTACTCTGCCTAATGGAAAGCATAAGCAGAATCCAAGAGTGGTGGTCACCATACTCATTGCGAATGCTGACAATGCAGCATGGTGACCCACACTATGGCGGCCTTGTGATGCTTCTGCATCATTGGGCCTCCGGTCTCGCACTCACCAACGAAACACGATAGCACGAACGCTGTCATTTTACGTTGATTTTCTTGTTGTTTCGGAATTTGGGTATTTTCTATGCTATAATTATAATATGTATGTATTTACAATATATATACATATATACAAGCTCTGCTTAGTTTGGGACTAGATTATTATGTGTTAGATGGAAGAAATGTTAAAAAAAAAAGAAATAGCAAGAGATTTACTTTTTCTGTCGTTTGTTCTATGGGGACGATTACATCTTCCTGCATGCCACCATAGAGCACCCCCGATCCGCTGTACCCTTGCAGAATACGATCAGCTTCTGCATCCAATAAATTCAGGATCGATTCTATTTCAGATTTTTTAACTCTTTCTGTTGTGTTTCCGGCACCCTGTAAAATAAAAGAGGTTACTAAAATGAAGGCCAACATGTACATCATATCTTGAATTTTGTATCTCCTGACTGAAAGTGTTCAGATTTGATGATTAAAATCTTCCGAGTCTTTTTTTCACAAACTATATTGGGGTCGGCTCAAGTCTACTAAAATACGGGTGAACTTTTGTTTATAAAGTGCATATACATATTTCAATATGTTCATGACTGCACTATTGGCCTAGTAGTTTAAGCGCACGCCGCTATCTATTGCGTCGGGCGTTATGGGTTCAAACCCACACGGGACAAACTTTTGTGTGTTCACAAATCGTATTTCTGAGTCTAGGTATTTTTGTGCCCTTTTCATGTAAGTTTGTGAAGTCCTACGCGACATAAAATAAATTAATAATGCGGGAGTCTTCTATTAAAAAAAAAAAGCATATAGAGTAGAGTTGTTAGTGGTGGTTTTATTGTGGGTGATATGTGTTGTTTATAAGGACTATGAGGTCTAATCTCATATGTATGCTACCTTTTTAGTTATAGATTTACTTATAAGTCTATGTTTTTGCTGTCTTATAGACAACTTGAGAGAAAATGTTCTATTCTTTTGTTCACCCAATAGGAGTGCACCCCTCAAGTGGAGCTTCCACTGCAAGTATATTTTGCAATGTATTTTATTTCTCAAATTGGATTAACCGGGTTGTTGGTGGTGATGGGGATGTTGGTGGTGGTGGGGATGTTGGTGTTGTTGGTAGTAGTGGTGGTGTTGTTGTTGGTAGTGGTGGTGTTGTGGTTGTTGGTGGTGGAGGTGTCGATGTTGTTGGTGGTGGAGGTGTCGATGTTGTAGGTGGTGGTGTTGTCGTTGTTGGTGGTGGAGGTGTTGTTGCTGTTGTTGGTGGTGGGGGGAGTGTTGTTGTTGGTAGTGGGGCGGTGGGGTACGTACGAGCACGGTGCGCACGTGGAGCAGGTGCACGCGGAAGGCGTCGGGGTGCGCCTTGCGCACGTGGCGGTGGTGGTGGTGTTAGTGGTGTTGTTGTTGGTAGTGGGGCGGTGGGGTACGTACGAGCACGGTGCGCACGTGGAGCAGGTGCGCGCGGAAGGCGTCGGGGTGCGCCTTGCGCACGTGGTGGTGGTGGTGGTGTTAGTGGTGTTGTTGTTGGTAGTGGGGCGGTGGGGTACGTACGAGGACGGTGCGCACGTGGAGCAGGTGCGCGCGGAAGGCGTCGGGGTGCGCCTTGCGCACGTGGCGGTGGTGGTGGTGTTAGTGGTGTTGTTGTTGGTAGTGGGGCGGTGGGGTACGTACGAGCACGGTGCGCACGTGGAGCAGGTGCGCGCGGAAGGCGTCGGGGTGCGCCTTGCGCACGTGGCGGTGGTGTTAGTAGTGTTGTTGTTGGTAGTGGGGCGGTGGGGTACGTACGAGCACGGTGCGCACGTGGAGCAGGTGCGCGCGGAAGGCGTCGGGGTGCGCCTTGCGCACGTGGCGGTGGTGGTGGTGTTAGTGGTGTTGTTGTTGGTAGTGGGGCGGTGGGGTACGTACGAGCACGGTGCGCACGTGGAGCAGGTGCGCGCGGAAGGCGTCGGGGTGCGCCTTGCGCACGTGGCGGTGGTGGTGGTGTTAGTGGTGTTGTTATTGGTAGTGGGGCGGTGGGGTACGTACGAGCACGGTGCGCACGTGGAGCAGGTGCGCGCGGAAGGCGTCGGGGTGCGCCTTGCGCACGTGGCGGTGGTGGTGGTGTTAGTGGTGTTGTTGTTGGTAGTGGGGCGGTGGGGTACGTACGAGCACGGTGCGCACGTGGAGCAGGTGCGCGCGGAAGGCGTCGGGGTGCGCCTTGCGCACGTGGCGGTGGTGGTGGTGTTAGTGGTGTTGTTGTTGGTAGTGGGGCGGTGGTGTACGTACGAGCACGGTGCGCACGTGGAGCAGGTGCGCGCGGAAGGCGTCGGGGTGCGCCTTGCGCAATGGCGGTGGTGCTGGTGTTAGTGGTGTTGTTGTTGGTAGTGGGGCGGTGGTGTACGTACGAGCACGGTGCGCACGTGGAGCAGGTGCGCGCGGAAGGCGTCGGGGTGCGCCTTGCGCACGTGGCGGTGGTGTTAGTAGTGTTGTTGTTGGTAGTGGGGCGGTGGGGTACGTACGAGCACGGTGCGCACGTGGAGCAGGTGCGCGCGGAAGGCGTCGGGGTGCGCCTTGCGCACGTGGCGGTGGTGGTGGTGTTAGTGGTGTTGTTGTTGGTAGTGGGGCGGTGGTGTACGTACGAGCACGGTGCGCACGTGGAGCAGGTGCGCGCGGAAGGCGTCGGGGTGCGCCTTGCGCACGTGGCGGTGGTGTTAGTGGTGTTGTTGTTGGTAGTGGGGCGGTGGGGTACGTACGAGCACGGTGCGCACGTGGAGCAGGTGCGCGCGGAAGGCGTCGGGGTGCGCCTTGCGCACGTGGCGGTGGTGGTGGTGTTAGTGGTGTTGTTGTTGGTAGTGGGGCGGTGGTGTACGTACGAGCACGGTGCGCACGTGGAGCAGGTGCGCGCGGAAGGCGTCGGGGTGCGCCTTGCGCACGTGGCGGTGGTGGTGGTGTTAGTGGTGTTGTTGTTGGTAGTGGGGCGGTGGGGTACGTACGAGCACGGTGCGCACGTGGAGCAGGTGCGCGCGGAAGGCGTCGGGGTGCGCCTTGCGCACGTGGCGGTGGTGGTGGTGTTAGTGGTGTTGTTATTGGTAGTGGGGCGGTGGGGTACGTACGAGCACGGTGCGCACGTGGAGCAGGTGCGCGCGGAAGGCGTCGGGGTGCGCCTTGCGCACGTGGCGGTGGTGGTGGTGTTAGTGGTGTTGTTGTTGGTAGTGGGGCGGTGGGGTACGTACGAGCACGGTGCGCACGTGGAGCAGGTGCGCGCGGAAGGCGTCGGGGTGCGCCTTGCGCACGTGGCGGTGGTGGTGGTGTTAGTGGTGTTGTTGTTGGTAGTGGGGCGGTGGTGTACGTACGAGCACGGTGCGCACGTGGAGCAGGTGCGCGCGGAAGGCGTCGGGGTGCGCCTTGCGCAATGGCGGTGGTGGTGGTGTTAGTGGTGTTGTTGTTGGTAGTGGGGCGGTGGTGTACGTACGAGCACGGTGCGCACGTGGAGCAGGTGCGCGCGGAAGGCGTCGGGGTGCGCCTTACGCACGTGGCGGATGAGCTGCTCGCCGCGCACGTAGGCGCGCGCCGACACGCAGTACATGCAGCGCCGCGGCCGGTCCAGCGTGTGCGTTTCCAGGTGACGCTTCAGGTTTATCTCCGAGTGGAACTTCTTATCGCACACGTCGCAGCCATGGGCTGCGAACACATCACGTTTACATTTATTACCATCTACTAGCACGGAAATCATTTCTCTACTGTAATACACATGTATCACATTTATAAACCTTTCTTAAACCATATTCAGAGTTTATGAATATGGTTATTCGTTAGTCTACAAAAATTTGGGAACGACAACTTTGGTATTAGTGGTAAACATTGATCAGCGTTAAGATGTAAACAAATTACGAGACAAGTTGTACTTACGCTTATTATCTAAATGTACGTTTAGGTGAAAGTTCAAACTTGCTTCATTAATGAAATCTTTCGTGGAATATGGGCATGATTCAAGTGGGCAGCGCAATTTTTCCAATCCCATATGCTCTCTCAAGTGTACCAGCATTCTGAAATAAAAAGATTTGTTGCACATATATTATCAGCAAGATATCAGCAAGAACAGTTCTGAATGATAGGAATGAAAACACGATGGCTGATAAAGCAAATAGGGATTGCAATCCGGCAAACCGGGTCCGGTAATCCGTCGGATTCGGCATAAGTATACGTCTACCGGATCCGGTAAATGTATATTTTAGCAAAATGATCGCACTGTCACAAATGAAAGCACTTTAAGAGTATGCTGTTGACATTGCCTGTTCGTCCCGTGCTCGCAGGTTACAATTGCAGCTCTAATAAAAGTCGATTGGGAGATGACACAAATAACACCATCTGTTTCTAAAGATCGGTGTTCCAAACCAATAGTTAATAAACAATATTTGTTTACAAGCTAAAGAGTTCGAACACAAACATGACAGACATATAACTAGACCTAAATTTTCCATGTTAAAACTTGACTTCAAAAGCAATCAAACGACTGCTTTCTATTTTTCATCATACTATTTGACACTTGAAAAATCTACTTAGATGTCAGATCAGTGAGTTCCAATATTACAATTACGAATTTTTGATCTCAGTTAAGGTTAATAATTACTTTATGTTTAGTTAGTTTAATGATGTTGATTAATAGTATTGATCTCTGATTAATCTGTAAAAAGAAGTCTGTGTCACCAGTTACGTTATGTAGGTAATAAAGCCATTATTATTTTACTTTTATTATATCTTCAAAATCAAGTTGACGCTATTGTCACTATAGAATTGGGGAAGATACTAATACCTGCAACACAGTCTTTACTAGCGCAGGTATAAGGGAATCCCATTATGTATTAAATATATATTTCAATAAATAAATTATTAGTATTTTTGGAAAGTTTAATTGCTTTTAATTTTAGCTTGTGATTTTATTTGTTTTGGGGATGAACGACGATAAGTTATAATAACAAAATCGACTTCGTTTATAGCTATCATTTTTTTTACACATCATTAACGGTTTATGTTGAAACGCACAAGGAAATGAATTTATCTTGGTTAAATCAAATCGAAGAAAAAAATCGTGGCTACGAAATATCCGGGAGTGCACCGGTACCACCTCCGTTGAACGACTGTTTCACATGTTCAACGACAAGCAGGAGTACAGGAAGCTGACGGCCAAACTTCGATGTTGAAGAGGCACTTGAAGAAGGAGAAGAAATCAATCCGACCGGATCCGGTCGTACCCGGCCGGATTTATGATATTCGGTCCGGATCCAGCCGGATTGAAAATGACACTGGATTGCAATCCCTATAAGCAAACCACAAAGGGTGACTGTTTATTTGCTTGCTTGCAGTTGTAGACCTGGTTAAAAGCGGGTTGTTGTGCCGTTTCATTCTTATATTTTCTCTTGAAGATTCACATTTATATACCTAACAATAGGGAATATGCATAAAAAATGTATTTGTCTCGATTATGAAATAAAAAATACATGCATATTCCCTATTATTATTCTAAATACTGTCCATTTGGAAGTGCATATATATAAATATATGATAGAAAGGCATTGTTGTTAAGAAATCGAAAACATATATTTAAATATATTTCGAATAGATTTAGGATTAATCCGAAAATTATTTGCCAAAATAGTTATTTGTTATACAAGAGTGCAAAGTTGCTTTTCAACCGCGTGCTCAATTTTGATGACCGAGCAAGCGAAGGATTCTGAAATTTAATCACGAGCGTAGCGAGTGATTCCAAAATTAGAATCCTGAGCGTCAGCGAGATTTTTCTTTGCACTCGAGTGCAAAGAAAAATCTTTGCACTCGAGTGCAACACCTAACTTTTCATTCCACCTCAGCGAGGAAACAACTAAATGCAAAAAAAGCATTAACAATCACAAGATACTTTTATTTCAGTTTAGGTATTAATATTTACACACATCAAAAGTGTCTAGGGATCAAGCATTTTTATGCGGATTTCTTGAGATTGAGATGTGGCTTTGGCCCTGGCCTGCTCAGTCGCCAGACTTGAACCCGATTGAGCATGCATGGGATATGCTACAGAGAAGAGCTCTGCCGAATATGGAGGGTATCCAGTCGCAAGAAGACCTTTTTTTGTTGTTGCAACGAACATGGGCGGCCATTCCAAAGCGTGATTTGGATTAACTCATTTTGAGTATGCCAAACCGATGTTCTTGTGTTAGTGTTCGCGGTAGAAACACGGATTATTAATTGTTTAAGTTACCTAATAAAATTTTAAAGAAAACTGTTATTTCAGTCTTTTTTTCGAACTTTAATGTTAGTGGTTCAAATGTCAAAAATCCTTTTATTAGGAAAATGGCAAATTTCTTTATTAATGCAAAGGTGACTTGGTTTATCGTTACTGTGACAAACGAAAACACTTGATGAATCCTTAAAGAAAATTTTAATTAATATCAATCAGGAGAAAAGTTATTGCGAAAATATATGTTGATCGCTAGACACATATGTTGATCCCTAGACACTTTTGATGTGTGTATTAGGTACTACATTAGGATAGATAAGTATTACAGATTTATTTTTAAATTATTTTAAAAATACTTAGGTACTCGCTCAACCCCGCGGTGTTACCCGCGGTTTTTGTCGTACCGCGAGTTACACCGCGGGACAAAGCTAGTCTACAAAAAGAAGCCTAAGTTACTCCTTAGATTATCAGCTATCTGCCAGTGAAAGTCCCGTCAAAATCAGTCCAGGTGTACCAGAGATTACCCGGAACAAACAGACAGACCGACTGACAGACAGACAGACAATGTAACAGAAATTGTAAAAATATAATATTTTAGTATATGTACCGTGTATACATACATATGCATTTAGTAAAAAGCGATTATTTTAATATTACAAACAGACATTTCAATTTTATTTATTTGTATGGATGTATAGATAAATTAAGAAAAATTGAAAGTTACGTTGCTATAGTTACTTAAGAAGAAAATGGTGCAGCCAGAGAAAAAAAAAAAAAAAAACTACACCAAGAAGGTTCCGAGTCTGAGTCTTTAACAAATTAAAAAATATTGTATGATTAATTCGGCACCATGGAGGTAGAAGTAAATAGGTTTAATGATGTTTTGAATTCACAAACTTAGTGCACCCGAGCGATGTTCTAAATTCAATTTACTTTATTCTCTAGAGGATAAAAACGGCTTTTACACTCAGATATCGAAGGGCAAAAATACTCTTTACGAGCTGGTGGGATGAAAAAGTTTTTTATACTGAAAAACAAATAGTTTCATTGCATATTTCTAGAATGTATAGAATGTATAGCAACGTACTTAGCTCTGGAGGTGAATGTTTGACCACACTCAGAGCACATGTTGCCCATATGTTTCTCCAGATGTCGCTGCAGTTGAACACGCTGTATATAAGAGCGGTTGCACAAATTACACTTGTGTGGTTTGTCCTCTACGTGCGTGAGAATGTGGCGGCGCATTACTTCCACTGTGTACGTGCAGTATCCACACTGAAAAATAATTTAGTATATAAAATTATCAGTTCTTTATTACTTGGGGACTGGAAGTCAACAGTTGTCTAATAATGTTAGAAGATTTACATCTAATCCAACATACCCTAACCTTGGAAACTTTTTAGAAATTAATAGCAATTACTGCAGAAGATTTTTGTAATTATAAAGGTTTGAGGTTCAAATAGAACGAAAAATATTTCATGACAATACTATATTATTGTTGCAGGTGTCCTTGGGCGGCGGTAATCGCTGACCATCAGGCGATACGGATGCTTGTTTGCACGCCTATTCCATAAAATAAAATAAAAAAACACTGTTTACATACATATGAAATTTACTTTTTGTTCAACAATTTTGTGTATATTTTATTATGGAAATCATTGTTTGAATTATGAATGAATTAAGCAAATCAAATAGTTTACTACGTAGCATTTATTATTCGTTATTTCATTACTACTGCTACTAGCTTAACCGGTGTTTCTTGTTTGGTTGTAAGTATTAATTTTAACTCTAATGACTTACCTCTGAATTCCTCAGTAAGACATGAAGGGAACATAAATTTTCATATCGTTTAGTTTACATAGGTTTACATTTAGTTTAAAAATATATTCTAAACTGTCCCAACCATTTTTGTGTTTTTTTTTTTTTTTTTTTTTTTTTTTTTCGGACATCTAACACACAACGCCATCTAGTCCCAAGCTAAGCAGAGCTTGTGTTATGGGTACTAGACAACTGATACAAATACATATATACTTTTTTTTTTTTTGTAAATACATACATATCATACATAGAAAACACCCAAACTCCAAAACTTTTTAGAAGGTAGTATTAAATTTATAGTTGTTAAAATGATGATGACAAAATCTTACCATGTCACAGGAAAACTTCTTCTCACCATGTATTTCCAAGTGCTTCATCATAGCTGCACGAGAACTGATCCATTTTGAACACTCGGCACATTGATACTGATCAGGTGTTTCTATAAATTAAAAGACTGTGTTATTATTTTATTATATTTTGTTGTAAAATCACTTTATTTCATTTATATTTTTTTGAAGTACATGAATGATACATTCTAGAATTAAACTCACTTGTACTTATTTTACTATTTTAATTTACTTTAATCCTGATCTGTTTCGGCCTAAGGCATTATCAAATGTTACATAGGACCACGGTCACCACGCCGCTTTCTACTTCGCCAAGTGTTGTGGGTTCAGATCCCACATGGGACAACACTGTGTGTTCCAAAAATTGTTGTTCTGAGTCTGGGTGTTCTTTGTGTCCGTTTCATGTATGTTTGTAAAGTCCCCCGTAACACAGGATGTTTATTCCTAATGCGGAAGATGTCTTTAAAAAAAAAACAATGTGCCGTAGCGTGAAACCGGTCAGGATTAAAGTTAATTAAAATAGTGGATTAAGTACAAGTAAGTTTAATTCTAGAATAATTTCAACAAGTTCCATCAAGTGCCAAAAATAGAGAGTATAAATTACCTGAATGATATTTATGCCAATGGTTCACTAGTTTTGAGAAGTTTTTGGTACTGAATTTACAGTACTTACAAACATGATCTTTTCTGAAAATATGTTGTAATCGAATATGTACTGTTAAATTATCTTTTCTTGAAAATTTTGCACCACATACCTGAAAACAAAAGTCAAATATTTTAATAAAAACAAAATTATGCAATGCTTTTGAAATTTAAAATTTTGCAGCCAAGGTCACAATGAGCTCGCGAGGAGAAATTTGAATGCTCACATCATGTGATATTACACCCAATCTACAATTATTTCCCCATCACACTTATTAGTGTTTGTTAAGTTCTCTTTCAACTCCTAAAGGCCGACATACACGTTCTGTCTGGACTTGCGCAAGTATACTTGAACGTGTATGTTAAGGTTTATCTTATAAAAGGGTGGATTATTAAATGTAAAGTATGTATATTGGTATCTGACGTTCCGGTAAAAATGGAACAACATCTTATAACATTTTTTTTTTTTTTTTTATGTATGGCCCGCCATAATGACTCTACTCTGCCTGATGGAAAGCATAAGCAGAATCCAAGAGTGGTGGTCACCATACTCACTGCGAATGCAGACAATGCAGTATGGCGACCCACACCATGGCGGCCTAGTGATGCTGCTGCATCTTTTAGTCTAGTCAACAAGTATGGAACTTGTTGACTAGACTATTTGGGCCTCCGGTCTGGCACTCACCAACGAAACACGACAGCACGATCGCTGTCATTTTACGTAGATTTTCTGTGCGAGGGTAGTACCGCCCCGGTCGAGCCGGCCCATTCGTGCTGAAATCAGCGTGGCTCTACTACCTACCTTTCATCACTTTTTGATGACATGAAGATAGAAATGCAAAAACAAACGAATTTAATTATGCAGAAGATGGAGGAGAAACTGAATCCTCTTGTAAAAGAAATAACAAACTTGAAATCCGAAAAATAAGAACCTACGTGAAGAAATTGACTATTTAGAGCGCGAAAACCGTAAAAATTATAGCCTTTGGAGTTAAAGAGGAAGAGATTTCAAAACGAAATCTGATAGAAATAGTCACTGAAAATATTCAATCAAGAATAAATATAGACATCAGCTACAATGACATCAACGACATATATCACCTAGGAAAAAAGGGTGCAGAAAATGAAAAACCAAGACTAGTTCTCATCTCTCTAACACATGCTTGGAAAAAAGAAGAAATCATAAGAAATAAGAAGAAGCTGTCCAATATCTATCTAGCAGAAGACTATCCAAAAGATGTACTAATGAAGAGGAAGGAACTCTAACAACAGTTGATAGAAGAAAAGCAAAAGGGAAAGTATGCAGTACTAAAATATGACAAACTCATCATTCGTGATCAAATAGAAACAAAAGAAAAACGCAAACGCGAGCGTTCTGTATCAACTTCACCACAACAGTACGCCCAAAAGAGCAATCTGCAACCTGCGAAAACAACAAAAAAAAGCAGGTTAAATGCCTTTGTTTTCTTTGAACCCACACGTATTACAGCCAGTAGTGCCACTTGTATTGATAATATTATTACAAATGTGAAACCAATTAATAGGTGTATCGTAAGTGAACTAGATTCAGATCATTGCGGGCAGTTCGTTACTTTTACTCCAACAAAACCAGAGGTTCAAAGGAAGCGTATTAGTTACGTTCCGATTACGGAGCCGCATGAGCCTGTTCAGGAATAATATGGCGGATAAGTTGTCAAGATTGCCCTGTGATAGTGACCCTAATCAAGCTTTTGCTTTGTTATTTAATATGATTAATTATGAATTTAAATTAACTTTTACCTCAAAAACACTAACGATTAGTGATCGTGTAGTATTCAGTGACTGGGCCACTGTAGGCATCTATAAAAGTCGACAACGGCTATATGAGTTGTATTATGAAAAAACATGTAATCATAACTTAGATTTTATAGAATATGTCAGAAATTATTAAAAGACGTTTAAACGCACCTGTTATGCTGCTAAATCCCTATATCTAAAAAATAAAATCATCTGGCAATAAAATAAAAACCACATGGGAGATTATAAACGCCGAAACCGGAAGGTCCATTGTACGAAATCGTGACTTCCATTTAAAAATTAATAATGTAGATATAAAAGCGGATGTGGAGGTTGCGACTGAGTTTGAACATTTTTTTACCAACAGTCCTATTCGAAAACCCAAAACTCTCTCGTCATCCTCTTCCTCCGCTTGTTTTTTATTAGAAAATAGTGTAAACCGGTGTGATAGGGGTTTTGAATTTTCAGCTGTTAGTATAAAATGATGTTATCAAGGCTTTTAAAATATAAATGTAAAGAAAACAACTGATTTATGGGGACATTCAGTACATACTATATCTGCAATTATTGATACGATATCTCCATATTTAGCAACTGTTTTCAATTCTTGTATCGCATCTGGTGTGTTTCCTGATCTGATGAAACAAAGTAAAGTGATTCCATTGTTAAAATCTGGTAGTAGTTCAGATCCATCTAACTTCCGACCTATCTCAATACTTCCAACATTGAGTAAAATTTTTGAAAAATTGCTTTTAAACCAAATGTTACAACATTTTATTAAGAACAACTTGCTTCATCAAAAACAATTTGGTTTTACTAAAGGTCGTTCAACTACGGACGCGGGCGTGGAATTGCTTAAACACATATATGGCGCCTGGGAGGATTCACAGGATGCGTTTGGTATTTTCTGTGACTTGTCTAAGGCTTTCGATTGTGTCCATCATCCTACATTCATTAGGAAGCTACAGCACTACGGAATAATGAATAATGCTGTAAATATTGTAACGTCGTATTTGAATAAAAGAGTTCAAAAAGTTGATATTAATGGTAAAACATCTTCGGGATCCCCGGTAACAATGGGCATCCCACAGGGTTCCATTCTAGGACCATTTCTGTTTCTCATATATATAAATGATCTAGCTTATTATGTTAGTGACAATCATGAGATTGTATTGTTGGCGGATGACACATCCTTAATTTTTAAAGTTAGGCGCTATCAGAGGATCAGGCAGAGTAGAGACATTTTGGCGAGCCATACAAAAAAAAAAAAAAAATAACCCTCGGAGTAAGAGTCCGACTCGCACTAGGCCAGTTTTTTAATGTGATGTCATCATCAACAGCCTTTAATAGTCCACTGTTGGACTGGACTGGACTACACTAAATTCAAGCCAGACAAACAGGGTTGTTACAGGTTTTTTTAAAAGTTTTGTCTTCTTTTCACAGTGCTGTTATCCTAAGTAATCATCTTCCTGCGTTGGCTCTTACTATACCAATAAGAGTGGTGACACTCCATATGCTTAATGTATCACTACACCAATTTTAAGTATGAAATTTGTATAATTTACTATATTGGTGTATGTATGTACTATCTATATATAAATACAAAAAAACATCCAACGAAAACTCTCTGCCAAAGAACACTTAAAAGCGTAAAATAAACTGGTTCTTCATAAATTGCCTATACCTAATTCTTTATTCATTTAAATAGTAGTATTATAATGTGTGCTAGGTACCTAGAATCTGTTTGAAGTCGGTGCCAAGTGACTATCGCTTAAGACTTTTGTAATTGTTCGTTTGTATTCTTTTTGGCTTATTTTCGTACGTATCTATACTAATATTATAAAGCTGCAGAGTTTGTTTGTTTGTTTGTTTGAACGCGCTAATCTCAGGAACTACTGGTCCGATTTAAAAAAATCTTTCAGTGGTGGATAGTCCATTTATCGAGGAAGGCTATAGGCTATATTTTATTTTCAAAAAAATTAGGGATCCGTAAGAAAATTGCTATTTTGTAACCCAAGGTGTGAAATCGAAAACCTATTTTTGCATGCGCTGCAATAACTATTGACAATAGAACAAAATTATGTATTACGGGTTTGTAGGTATCATTAAGATCTACAAAAAAGTCCGCGAGAGCATATATCTAACTATCATGGTTTAGTTACAATAACCGCTTTTGTGTTCAAAAAAATTATTAAATCGTCTGAAGAAAGAAACTACGTTAAATGTGTATCGTAATATTAATCCTTATCCAAATTAAGCATTATGTTATCAAGGGTATTTATGTAGAAGTAAAATACTTTTTGTTTCATCCCAATCGTTCATTTCGTTTAGAAGTTATCACGAGTATAAGACGCTAAGAGTTGGTACCTAATAATAAGTTATTTGCCGAAGAGTTTTTATCAACATAATACCTAATATTAATCTTTATCCAAATAAATGTGTTGTTGATTATGAGTATTAGATCTTAGAAGAGCATAATAAATACATCTATACTAATATATAAAGCTGAAGAGTTTGTTTGTTTGTTTGAACGCGCTAATCTCAGGAATATCAATACTGGTCCAATTTGAAAAATTCTTACAGTGTTAGATAGCCCATTTATCGGGGAAGGCTATAGGTTATATATCATCACGCTAAGACCAATAGGAGCGGAGCACCAATGAAGAATGTTTCAAAAACGTGGGAAAATTATCACGCTACGGGGAATAGGAGACGCAAATGACGTTGCGTGGGTCAGCTATACTAATATATAAAGCTGAAGAGTTTCTTTGTTTGTTTGAACGCGCTAATCTCAGGAACTACGGATCCAATTTGAAAAATTCTTCCAGTCTTAGATAGCCCATTTATCAAGGAAGGCTATATATCATCACGCTTAGACCATTAGGAGCGGATGATAGAATGGGGGAAAATTATTACGCTACGGGCAATAGAAGACGCAAACGACATTGCGTGGGTCAGCTTATCCATATTTATTACTCTAAAAAAAGTCACTTTTTAAATGAAGAATTAAATATTAAGATATTAAGTATATATTCGTCAATCTGATTTGTATGTTCATTATATTAATAGAAATAAATAAGCCAAATTAATATAATTAATTAACAGCGTTTCTTAACTTCAAAATTCTCTACAGAAGTATCGTCATTATAAGCTAGCTGTTGGTTAGATATGAACAAAAATGTCATTTAAAGTTTGTAAAAATTTTACCATCAAGGGGGTAAAATAGCAACAGGGGATGGCAGTTTGTATAGAAATATGTAAGGTTTGTGAGTTAGTTTGCGACAAGAGACAAAATATGTATTAGAGCTATTCTGATATGACATTTACGGAGCTATCACGGAGAAGATAGTATGCCAACTGATAGTAACGACATGATTACACTGAGACGTGGGTTCTGGTTTAAGATAGCACAGATGATTTAAAAATAATATCGATCCTGATCGGCTGACTAATGAGATAGTTATCAATTAAACGAACGGATCATGTCAGGCGTGGAGG
Source organism: Diaphora mendica (assembly GCA_949125395.1). Classification (NCBI taxonomy): domain Eukaryota; kingdom Metazoa; phylum Arthropoda; class Insecta; order Lepidoptera; family Erebidae; genus Diaphora; species Diaphora mendica. The sequence continues at coordinate 15,625,068 of OX421328.1, forward strand.
GATATGTTGTCGAATATTTAAAGTCTTTGGAAATATCAGGAGTGCCTTCCCATAAGTTGAGGCTGCAAGTTAATGTTCCAGTACTATTAAATGAGGTATCTTGAGCGCCAAAGCAATGTAATAGTACACGGCTAAATATTACAGAACTGGGGTACAAAATTGTAAAAGCTACAATCATGACGCATGGAATAGCAAAAGAAGATAATGTTTTAATTCCCCGTATTCCAATAATTCCAACTTATTTGACATTTTAATTTAAAAGAATGCAGTTTCCGCTGAAAACAGCATTTTCAATAACAATATTATCAAAACCCAAGGACAGATGCTTGAAGATACAGTATTTTTTTTCTCATGGGCAGCATACTCACGTATATCAAATCCGCAAAATCTACATATTTTGGCAAAATATGGCAAAAGAAAAAACTTAGTTATTAAAATTGTACTTTTTTTTATTAGAAGCTGCCAAAGTGACTATGCCAGGTCAGACAGTGACAAAGTGGTATGGAAAACTCAAGCAGAATCCAACAGTGGGGGCAACCATACTCATTGGGAAAGCAGACAATGCAGTATTGCGTCCCACACTATGACAGCTTAGTGAGATGCGTTTTCACGCCCCACTTAAAGGCCCCGGGATCATAGTGGGAGAGAAACACGTGCGCTGGTAGTGAGTTCCAGTTTTAGCTGCTCGGCACAGGAAGGATAAACCAAAACGTTTGGTTCGAGAGTGAACATGTTATTCTGCAGAGGAAGGGAGAAGGGGGACCAGTTGGAAGAGCTCCTCAGAATACTTCCAATGATACAGATGGTAGTGGACTGCTATAGAGGCGATATCTCTACGCAGCTGCAGAGGTTCAAGGAACTCGGTGGCTTCGGGACTGTTGGTAAAGCGGACTGCACGCCACTGCAACCGATCCAAAGCACCAAGCAAATACTGCGCGGATCCATCATAAAGATGAGAACAGTACTCGAGGTCCCGGCAAATATCCATGCCCAGGACACCGAGCTTACCCCGTAGTGGCAGTTGAGTGCTCTGAAAAGTGGGGAGGGAAAGAAATGGAGACTTTTTGGTAGAGAACGTGCACAACTATGTTTTCGTAGCGTTGAACTCGACCAGATTCTTATCACCACATTGTAAAATGCGGTTCAAAACCCGGTCGAGCTCAGCGACAAGCTTCTGTCGATTTTCCTCAACGTCTGCCAGCTTGGCTGAACGGTGTCAAAAATATCGCCCATGAACTGTGCTATCGTCTGCATAGCAATGTATGTTGCCAAGAGCTAACATGTCATTGATATGCAGAAGAAATACTGTGGGCGACAGGACTGAACCCTGAGGTACGCCAGCGTTTACATCCAGAACATCAGAGGCCGTGCCGTCGCAAAGGCCCATAATGCGGCGCTGATGAAGAAAAGCGTCAATCCAGTGACAGAGTCTAGGAGGCAGACCGAATGCCGAGAGCTTGGAGAGAAGCGAGCGGTGCCAGACCTGGTCGAAGGCCTTGGCCATGTCAAATGCCGAAATAAGCTCATATAATGTACATATATAAATACTTAAATAAGTTTTTAATAGTATAACGTGTGTGTCTTATTTGTAAAAAAAATCGGGTGGTGTCGTGGGACATCAGATAGGACAGATAGACATTCCATATCAAAAATACAGATGGCGCTATACTAAATGTTTCGTTCACGAAATAAATAAATCATTACAAATGGCGCTATACTAAATTTTTAGTTTTCACAAAATTGTCTTAACCCCTTTATTTTATTTAAACTGATTTATAAAAATATATAAAAGTTCTATGCGAGGTAAAGAAAATAAAACTATTCAGGTACCGATACATTTTGTATTATGATTTTATATCGATAAAAATCCTACCTATATTAATAACGCGAAAGTTTGTTAGTATGGATGTATAGATGTTTGTTACTCTTTCACGCAAAAACTACTGAACGGATTTGGATAAAACTTTACAGTAATATAGCTTATACATCAGAATAACACATAAGCTACTATTTGCAGCGATAACCGACATACACGCGGGCGGAGCCGCGGGCAACAGCTAGTAAAGATATAACCGTAAACGTATAAACGAATTTCATACGTTTCAAAACGTATGAAATTGAAAGAATTATCCTCCAACTCCTAACCGTTGAGGAGTTGTACCATCCACCTTCCATCATCAGCTTACCTAAATAATTTGAAAGAATACGACTAAAGGTAACATATGTACATATGATATTTAAAGATTTATCCTTCAAATCCTAACCGTTAAGGAGTTGTACCTTACATCATCAGCTCATCATCATAAAATGATGACTACCAGACGTAAATACCGGTGTTACTTCAGAAAATATACGAAAAACATAGTATGTGCCAATAAAAAATTAGGGTTCCCCTCGATTTCCCTGGGATCCCATCATCAGATCCTGATATGCTGGAAATAGGACCACCTCGGAAGCATACCCTTTCGAATACAAAAAAAAATTTCAAAATCGGTCCACAACTGACGGAGTAATCGGTGAACATACATAAAAAAAAAAAAAAAAAAAAATACATACAGTGGAACATAGAACCTCCTCCTTTTGGAAATCGGTTAAAAAGAGGCAGGTGACTGACAAAGAGAGAGATCAATACACAGCCCAAACCGTTGAATCTAGAATCCTAAAATTTTGCATGTAGGTTTTTTATATAACGGAAGTGAGCACTAAGAAAGGAATTTTTATAATTCCACCCCTAAGGGGGTAAATCAGGGGATGAAGGTCTGCGTGAGCGAAGCCGCGTGCAAAACCTAGTGTCCTATACAACTGTGGTTGGGGTTGGTGTTATAAGTTACAACAACAACCTTGGTTAAACAACACCGCAGGGTGCAGCTGGATATACACATAAACCTTCCTCTTCAATCACTCTATCTATTGCTGAACACTTCATTCAAATCAGTTGAGTACATAGTTTAAAACAAGTTTCAAAAGCCGTAGTCACATGTTACGTAGAAATGTACCATAACAAATTAACAACGTGTGACTACGGCTTTTGAAACTTGTTTCATACTTTTTCAGCGTCGTTTGTTGTCATAGTTGGGTTTTAGTTTTAACTTTTTTTTTATTTAAAATGTTTTGGTGCCTCTATAATATTAATTTCTTTGCAAAGTATATTTTAAATAGTTACCACACAAATATCACACTTATCGAATCAATACGAACAAAGTCACGAGCAAATGCTAATAATATATGTATTTTTGAAATGTACAAGTAACGCCCTTTCCAATGATACCAAACACGGCATATTTATCTCAAATTATTTTTTTAATACAGTACTTTATGTCGGCTAGAGGGCGCCACATTAGATTCAGTGACACGTCATATAGCCTATAACCAGCGGACGATCAAGACTTTTCTAACGATACCTCATTTGACAGTTCTAATAAGTAGTTAAGGAGCTAAGAGGGAACAGATGAACATACATACATAGCCTGTCAAAATCATAACCCTCCTTTGGCTTTGCCATAGTCGGGTAAAAAGGTAAAGTAAACAGACAGCAGATGCGACTACATTTTTTACTATGATTATAAATGAAATGAAAGATTATAAATATTCTGTATTTGAATAAAAAATTTTGGCTAAAACAAATTGTTTTATTCTACTAATTTTATAGAGAGGTTTACTTACTTCACAAGAATAATGAGAGGGATTCTGTCCATCACATCCACTTTGCGCCAGGTGTCTTAAAACATGGGAAGACCTTACAAACTCCTTTTCGCAATGTGGACACAAAAAAATCTTCCTTTCGTGAACTTTTTCTACATGCTCCTTTAAACTAGCCGCATCAGGACAGCGTACAGGGCATTTGGCACATGCAACACTGGTCGGTAATTTGGAATGCTCATCTTGTAGATGCTTCTGGTAGCTTTTTGCAAATCTAAATTTCTTGCGACACTCTTGACAACTGAATGGTGACTGAAATGATGAAAACAAACAAACCAACATATTAAGCATGTAACAAATAGGAACTAAGACAACAATAATGATAAAGTATAAATTTTCAGAGCAATGTTGAAAAGAAGCGTATAAGAATATTTGCTGTACGCTGAATACGCGTACGTTAGTGAAATATAGGCGCCATAACTTACCTTTGTATAAATTACTTTAGATACTTCTAAAGCCTTATGTTTCAGCAGTGCTTTTTTGGACGGGAAATATTTGTCACATACTGTACATTGATAATCAGTAGGTGGTTTAATCGAATCCTCAATATTATTCCGTTTTATCTTAGCAAACTTATTTGCCAGGGCTTTTACAGAGGGCTTCTTATTTTTAGACCCTGGCGGCCTTCCTAATCTCTTACGTTTTGGAGGCATATTATTTTATCACTCTATTATCTTCTCTACGAAATTACATTATTTGTTTAGATTGTTTACAACTTATACAAATGCAATGAGTTCACATTTACCAATTTTGATATTCCTTTCGCTCAGGCGCTTAGTAATTTGTAAAAAAACTTTGGCAAAATAATACGCCACGTCTACGCAAGCAACACAATTAGTGTTGTGCACATCGAGATATAATGTATACGTAATATCTCGATGGTTGTGCACAAAACACTAAACTGTGTTGTGACTTTGTGACAGACAGGGAGTTCAATTTTATGTTGTGAAGAAATCAAAAGTCTTTTTCTCGTCGTATCTACTTTGATATGTGGGCCGATACCTTTGCTGTAAATTGGAAGAAAATAGAAAATCTACGTTAAAAAATGACACAAAAATGAATAAATCGTATCTTGACATTCAGTACAAATTTTTTTGCAGCACAGTGATTAGACTGATTAGCGAATGACATCCCTAATCGTTCATTCACTTCGTTCCTCAGATCAATTAAAAAAAGGGAAGATAACTAAGATAACGCACGGCCTTGTTCTTGTTGAAGCTAAAATACTCAGCTACTTGGAACTACGCTACTTTTCATCAGTATCGTAGAAATTGTCGTAACTTGTATGAAATTAACGAAAAGTAGCGTAGTTTCTTAGCATGTGTGTGCGTTAACGCGTATGTTTACTTGAAAGTAGCTGAGTTTTTTTTTACTTCAACAAGAACAAGGCCGTGCGCTATCTACCTGATCGGAACTTCGTTTGCATAACATAAATTACATTGAGTACGAGAATATCTTCCTGCAAACCTAATCTAGCTTATTAAATAGGCAACTTATACTCTTTGTAGGCAACTGCTATAAGTAGGTACTCGTGCTCTCCATTTTTTAAAATAAAAGAAAAATCTATTGAAATCCCTAACTTAGAGCTTGTTGAAATTTGTAATTAAATAGAGATTCGTGGATAAACTCAATCAACCACATTTTGTTTTATTTACGCTGGCAGCACAGTTTTCAGTTTGGCGGGATTTTATTTTAAAATGAATCTAGATACATACATAATTATGTATTGAAACTCTATAGCCGAGGATCGAACTAAGTGCCGTGAATTGTGATAGGCTGATGATGCTGATTGAAATTTTTAATGTTTAATATAAGATTAATGTTTCATATTCATGAACACCCGCAACACCAGAGGCGTATATCATCATTATCATAAGTGCGTTACCGGCCTTTTACAAACAGTACACTCTTTTCTTGAAAGGTTGAAGGTCGTACCGCTCCAGGAATACCGCAGGCAACAGTTCAATCCACAGTTTTGTTGTGCGAGACGAGAGTTTCTTTTTTATAGAGAGGTGCGCTTTTCTATTGGTAACGAGAAGATTTCCCTAGTGGTCGTTTGCGGAACTAACGTATGACAGATACTTCTACCTGACAGTTTATACAGAGCGAGTGCATTGTTATTTTAAATTATTTCTACAATGATTTCATTGATAGACGTCTACGGAGTAGTAAAAAATACTATATTTTAAATTATTTCTACAATGATTTCATTGATAGACGTCTACGGAGTAGTAAAAAAAAAAAACCGACTTCCAAAAACATCCAACGAAAACTCTCTGTCAAAAAACACTAAGCGTAAAATAAACTGGTTCTTCATAAATTGCCTATACCTAATTCTTTATTCATTTAAATAGTAGTATTATAATGGGTGCTAGGTACCTAAAATCTGTTTGAAGTCGGTGCCAAGTGACTATCGCTTAGACTTTTGTAATTGTTCGTTTGTATTCTTTTTGGCTTAGCACCGACTTTAAACAGATTTTAGGTACCTAGCACCCATTATAATACTACTATTTAAATGAATAAAGAATTAGGTATAGGCAATTTATGAAGAACCAGTTTATTTTACGCTTTTAAGTGTTTTTTGACAGAGAGTTTTCGTTGGATGTTTTTGGAAGTCGGTTTTTTTTTTATAAAAAGTTTTTATTTTACAGTTTTTAGTGCAAACAATCGTAGGTAAGTAGTAAGTTGAATTATTTCATCTAATTTCATCATCAAGAATAATACAAATTAAGGTACGTGTAATATTAAAATCATCCTCTAATCCCTAACTGTTGAAGAGTTTAATCTTCTATCATCAGCTCACCTAAATAGCTTGAAAGTATACTACTGAAGGTCTTTAGATACGTATGAAATTGAAAGAATTATTCTCCAACTCCTAACCGTTGAGGAGTTGTACCTTCCACCTTCCATCATCAGCTTACCTAAATAATTTGTAAGAATACGACTAAAGGTAACTTATATACATATGATATTTAAAGATTTATCCTCCAACTCCTAACCGTTAAGGAGTGGTACCTTACATCATCAGCTCATCATCATAAAATGATGACTACCAGACGCAAATACCGGTGTAACTTCAGAAAATATACGAAAAACATAGTATGTGCCTATAAAAATGAGGGTTTCCCTCGATTTCCCTGGGATCCCATCATCAGATCCTGATATGCTGGCAATGGGACCACCACGGAAGCATACCCTCTCGAATACAAAAAAAAATTCAAAATCGGTCCACAACTGACGGAGTAATCAGGTAACATACATAAAAAAAATAATAATAATAATAATACATACAGTGGAACATAGAACCTCCTCCTTTTTGGAAGTCGGTTAAAAAAATACTATAAGACCACTTCGTGAGGGTGAACAGTATTTTAAAAGTAGAATGTTAACGTGTATACGTATTTTTTTCTGTCTTATGTTAGTTCTTCGACTTGCCGCTAGGGAATCTGCTCGTCACCATTTAAATTATTTCTACAATGATTTCATTGATAGACGTCTACGGAGCGAGTAGTAAAAAATATTCTATGATCAGTGTTTCCACTTTAATGATTTCCTTTCCCCACGCCTCAATTGAGATTTCCCCTTCTCAGGACTTTTTTCCCCTCAAAAATTATTCTGCTTTAGTTCTATTTTATGTCACTGCCTTTTTAGGGTTCCGTGCCAAAGGCAAAAAACGGAACCCTTATAGATTCCTCATGTCTATCTGTCTGTCCGTCCGTCTATCTGTCCGTCCGAATGTTACAGCCACTTTTTTCCGAAACTATAAGAACTATAATGTTGAAACTTGAGACTTAAGATTTTTACACAAATCTTAAGTCTCAAGACTTAAGATTTGTGTAAAAATCCCCGAAAAAACAATAAATTTTATTTTGTTTAAACTTAATTTTTTTTTTAAATTAAAAATTTGTTTTAACAATAAATTTTGGGGACAAAAACAATAAAATTACATAGAGAACTGAAACTCAAAAAATTTTTTTTCATCAAACCCATGCGTGTGGGGTATTTATGGATAGGTCTTCAAAAATGATATTGAGGTTTCTAATATAATTTTTTTCTAAACTGAGTAATTTGCGCGAGAGACACTTCCAAAGTGGTAAAATGTCCCCCCCCCCCCCTGTAACTTCTAAAATTTGAGAATGATAAAACTAAAAAAATATATGAAGTACATAACCATGCTTGCTAAACTTCCACCGAAAATTGGTTTGAACGAAATCTAGTAAGTAGTTTTTTTTTAATACGTCATAAATCGTAAACTGCAATATTATATTAAGTTACTTGCTGCTGCGGAGCCCTTCATGGGCGAGTCCGACTCGCACTTGGCCGCTTTTTTAAATGTTGGCGTAGAACGGCTATTAGTGATTAAAAAACTAAAACCCAAGTACGACATAAAACGACGCTAAAAAGTATGAAACAAGTTTCAAAAGCCGTAGTCACACGTTACGTAGAAATATACCTTAACGTCCATAACACATTAACAACGCGTGACTACGGCTTTGTCGTAGTTGGGTTTTAGTTTTAACTTTTTTTATTTAAAATGTTGGTGCCTCTATAATATTAATATCTTTCCAAAGTATATTTCAAATAGGTACCATAGAAATATCACAATATTATCGAATAAATACCTCCGTATCACGAGAAAATGCTAATAATATTTATATTTTTGAAATGTACAAGTAACGCCCTTTCGAATGATACCAAACACGGCATATTTATCTAAAAATTAGTTTTTAATACAGTAGGTACTTTATGTCGGCTAGAGGGCGCCACATTAGTTTCAGTGACACGTCATATAGCGTATAACTAGCGGACGATCAAGACACTTCTAACGATACCTTATTTGTCCAGTTCTAACAAGTAGTTATGGAGCTATGAGGGAACAGATGAACATACATACATACATACAGACATAGCCTGTTAAAATCATAACCCTCCTTGGCTTTACCGTAGTCGTGTAAAACATATTAAAACAGATAAAAGCAATAGGCTTGATAATGAAACAGTTGGATCAAATCGGGCTTGAAAAGAACAGGAACAACCTCTGTTGTACAACTGATGAAACATCAGTTCGAAATACCCCACCTCAAGTTTGTACAGGCCAATGCAGCTGCAAGCGAATCCAAAAAAATAGACTAAGCATGAATAAAGCATAATTTCAACATTCATATTCTTATAGCCTGACCAGAAATAATTATATAAAACCTGCAATGGTGGTGGGCTGCCAATTTCGCTACTGTTTCTTTCGGTAACATTAGTTAGTCCATACCAAAATTAGTTAAGAAATTTTCCGCAATATTTTAGGCTAGGCTTTATCCATGATTTCCCTCGATTTCCCCTTTTCATCTCTTTCCCCTTTTTCTTCCCCTCTGGACCCTAATTTCCCCTCAAAAGGGAAATTTCCCCTCATTGTGGAAACACTGTCTATGACCACTTCGTGAGGGTGAACAGTCTTTTAAAAGTGGAATGTCGTGTATCGTATTTTTATCTGTCATACGTTAGTTCTGCGACTTGCCGCTAGGGAATCTGCTCGTCACCAATACAAAAGCGCACCGTCGTGGACTGCCAACCATCTAAATGATGGGGATAAAATAAAACTGCTATCACGTAGGACGATCGCGGAAAGTGGCGGCAGGGATCAGTTCGAACAATTCCTGGGAGCATACCCCATAATAAAAGCGATGGAAGATTAGAAGATGTATAGCGAGGCCACATCTCTACGCAGCGCCAGAGAGTAGCCGATTTGAAACATCTTGACAGTCGAAGATTCGAGTCGCTCTCCGTCGGATGCGGTCCAGAGCCAGTCCAGAGGGAGGAGCTGCTCCTAGGGTGCCCCTATAATTTCGGATCGGATTTCTTAAGAATGCAACTAAGAACTTTTTATTTTATTTTAACTGTAAATGTAGGTAGAGAAATAACAGCAAACATTATGCCACGATTCTAAATTTGTAAATAGATAGAATACCGTTTTTTTTTTATGGTATAGTTGGCAAACGAGCAGACGTATCACCTGATGGTAAGCGATTACCGCCGCCCATGGACACCCAGCAAAACCAGAGGCGCCACGATCTTTGGGGGATGAGGAAAGGGATGTAGGGAGGGGTTGGGGTATGGACCTCCGGTATCCTCACTCACTCGGTGAAACACAGCGCAAGCGCTATTTCACACCGGTTTTCTGCGAGGCCGTGGTATCGAGCCGGTCCATTCATGCCGAAGCGTGGCTCTCCCACATTGATTTTGAAGAAAATTATTTGAAGAATTATTAGGTTAAATAGGTCACCATTTCGGCGCCTAGTATGTTTCCGTCTGTATCCATGGGTCTTTCTACCGGTTGCTATGGATACGAATATATGTAAACTAAATACCTACAAGAATCATCGTCACCAGTCGTGAGAATTTATTGAACTTGTAAATCAAATAATTATTATTATTCTAGTGCATAATTTAGTGTAGATAGTAGTTAAGCCGTTGTAAAGCATGTACAATGGAAAAGGAAGTAGACCCAGAAGTGATAAAGTCAACTCAAATCGCCCTTGGAAAGTATGTAAAGCGCCCACCACTGAGCGAGAAATTACTGAAAAAGCCCCCTTTTAGGTTTTTACACGATGTAATAACTACTGTGAGTATTTATGGAGATAATTTTCATTCTTTTTAAAATTCTACGTAAAGTTTAGTAATTTTCATTTAAACCCAGTAAATAGTTCTAAATGTCAAATAGATAATCTCAATTTAAATCACTATTAAGTAGTTGAGAAGTGGAACTCAAAGGCCTCAAAGCCCCACGAACCACAAATGAAGGGCTAAATTATCAATAAACTAGTGTTTCCGCCCGCGTAGGTATATGTCGGTTATCGCTGCAAATAGTAGCCTATGTGTTATTCTGATGTATGAGCTATATTACTGTAAAGTTTCATCCAAATCCGTTCAGTAGTTTTTGCGTGAAAGAGTAACAAACATCCAACCATACTTAAAACTTCCGCGTTCATAATATTAGTATAGATAGATATAGATAATGCAACTAATAAAATTGGGAATCACTGTTGGCCAGCACTTGAAACATTACTCAATAAGCTCAAAAGCATGGGGCATTCGGATGACATCCAGGATTTCACAGTGGACAGTGGATTACCTAAATATGTTTTAAAAGAAAAACATAAATATTATTCAGAATAACTTTTCTAAAATAAAACAAATGAAATATGTAATATCTATAAAGGCATAGTTCTACGCATAACTAAAATGCTCAAAGGGCATTGGCAATGTTGTTTCCCGACTACTTAATTTATTACCAATTGTTGAGCATTAGGGAAAAAGCGGGGAGAAATGCCTTAACTATTCGTTTAATACTTAATTTGTAAATTCTTGGTATAGCCTGTTTTACTACTTCTATGTATTTACAGGTCTTGAAAACAACAGGATTTTTTGATAAATTATTTGATGAACAGGAGCTTGTTTCGGATAATGTAAAAGATCGAGACAGTAAAATATCATTTCTTAACAAAGTCATATTTGTTATAAGTAAGTGGATGAACCATTAATTTAATAGGTCTTTCTACATAATACACAATATATAATGCAAAATAATGTCTCCTTTAGTGTTATACCTACTCATAGTAACATAATAACTTTGGGTTAATGTGTAGTAGGTACCGACTTATTTAATACTAGTTGTTGCCCGCGTATATGTCGGTTATCGCGGCAAATAGTAGCCTATGTGTTATTCTGATGTATAAGCTATATCACTGTAAAGTTTCATCCAAATCCGTTAAGTAGTTTTTGCGTGAAAGAGGAACAAACATCCATCCATCCATACTTACAAACTTTCGCGTTTATAATATTAGCATAGATATAGATGTAACAACGTTGGTACCTATATTTTATTCTGTACTGTATATATGACCAATAGACTACATTATTCGCTGGACATATCTGATTTTTGGAGGGATATACTGGTTTATTTTCTTTTGTAATTAGCGCCGATAGACGTCACTGCCCCACCTGATCGAGCCGTGACGACCGCGACCGTCTGATCCCTAGGTTTCCAGAGCCGATGCAAAAAATATTTTTCCAATTTGGTTATAGTTATACATATTAGTTACAGAGTTATGAGGTGACAAACATTTAAAATATCGACCGGATTAAAAAGCTGGACTCGGTCAAAAAATCTAAATAGTTATAAGCGTACAGATATTTGGAGAGAGTACCTACTTAGGAAGTATAAAGTACTTAGTCTGTTTATTTCAAAGAAAATATTTTTTATGGTAGTTAGGTACACACAGACAGTACCTAACTAGGTAACAATGTTTAGGATAGGTATAATGAAATTCGATATAGAGCCGAATAAAAAACAGTTAAGCATAACTGTTCTCTATCGCATCATATCATACTAACTAAAACAACTTATAACAATGAACAAATTGGCATTTCAAGAGCAAACTCTATCAAAATCTTACTTAGTGTCCAAAAAATTATTTACAGGTTCTACTACAGGAAAATCACTATCTGTAAAACCATCAAAAATCGTAGCAGGCCAGGAACCCGAAAAAACAAATGAGCTACTGCAATGCCTAGCACTGGCATTGGATAATAAATTATCTTCAGATAAAGCTGTGAGGCAATACAAAGACAACTTAAAATCGGCTCAAGAACCTGACACAAAAACGAAGGAACCCAATAATTCTATTAAGAAAGTAACTGATTCAAAGAAATCTACATCTAAAATCAATGAAAAGTTGTCTAATCAAAAGAATGATGTGTCACGCACGACAAGCAAGCAAGACAAATTAAACGATGTTAAATCTAAACGGAAAGAAAATGGTTCGGTTAGGGGTGAATCCCAGAGAACACAACACTCAAAAATGGTCAATAAAAAGGACGTAAAGGATAATAAAGAAATACACAAAGAAGAAAACGTATCTCGCACTAAAAGTTACACAAGTAAGGCTATTGAAAAAGAGAAGAGCTCTATCAGTCTTGATAAAGAGAAAGTTCAAAATATTTTAATAAAAAATCAGAGTCATGAATCAGACTCAACTTTTGAAAAAGATGATCCTTTAGGCGAGAAATTAATTGAGAATTATGAGAATTCTTCGGCAAATAAAAAAGAATCAGAATCACAAGATAATCTTAATACGTCCTATACTATAAATGAGAACGATAATTCCACAGGGTCTTCTGATGACTTACTGGAAACAAAAAACAAGACAGCAGCCGAAACTAAATTCTTCGAAAGTCATAATAATACAGAAGATATAGAGCCTAATAATCTTCACCAGAATGAACACAGTGACAACAGACCTACCAAGAGTTTGGAATTGGAATTAAATATTTCTAATAAATCAAAAGAACAACCACTGCAACAAAACATACAAACTGATAGTAAGACGTCAGATCAAGAAAAAGAGGATTCGTCGTCGAGACATGCCATTGAAACACCAGTTTTGGTTGAGAATGATTTCGAATTCCCGCGACCACAGAGCGTAAGACCTTATAGTGTAAGACCTTTATCCTCTAGACCTGGAGCCCCTCGAATGAGAGAGAAGGTTGACAACGTCATTAAAGACACCGATAATTTATTTATTGGAAAAGTGAATATTATAGCAGAGAACACGCACGATGAAGAAGTTAGTTGACTATTTTCTAGATTACTTATTCGCTCTAGTTTATTACATCCAACTAATAAATTTGTGTGACAATGGTTTTTGTTACAGGATGAAGATACAAGCTTAGTAATTATGGAACAGGGTGAAGGTATTACTGCGATAGCACAAGATCAACAAGACTTAAAACTATCTTCGAGTGAACATGGCCATCTAGTTCAACAGATTTTAGATTCACAGAAAGAATTGTCTCAAGTTTCAGGGAAAACTGAAATAGTAAGTGTAGTACCTGTAGTTAAACTTATATATGTTGAAGTATGTCATTGATAAGACTTACCAAAGAAGGAAGAAAGATGGTCTTTATAGACTATTCACAATTTCACACTGATATTATAAATTTGAAAGTAGGTAACTATGTCTGTCTGTTATGCTTTCCCGGCTAAGCCGCTGAACTCATTTGGATGAATATCGGTATACAGATACATTGGACTTTGGAGATGGACATAGGCTAATTCCTTTTGCCGCGATATAATATAATTACTGTATAAATGTATTCAACCTTCTTTCTCCTTCTTCCTAGGATTTATTATTCCCAAGATTATTTGGGGTCGGCTATTCAAACTAATTTAAATGTGTTTTATTTGAGGAATGGCAATTCGGTGCCCAAAGAGCCAGGGAGGCTATGAACCAAGACATAGAACAGCTTAGGTTTAATATACAAGCCCTCTCGCGAGTAGCAAATCCTCTTGGAAAACTTTTAGACCACATTCAAGAAGACGTAGAAGTCATGCGCCAGGAACTACAACAATGGACTAATATTTATGAAGAGGTTAACAAAGAAATGCTCAAAGAAAAAACGTAAGTTTTATCAAACGTTCGGTAAATATAAATAGTAGAGATAATAATTTACTTCGGTCCGGTAATTTTCAAAACCCAGTATAAAATACTTGGTTCTAATAATACTTTTGAGTAAAAATTAACAGAACCTACGCCCTGGCAACGAATATGAAATTTAATACATTATTTTCAGCTTAAACGAAGATTCCTTGATGCCTTTTCACACAAAATTAAAACAACTAGATAGTGACATCCAGGAAAAACATGGTAAAATTAACGACCTTAAGATATTGATATACAAAAATGCAAATCGAATTGAAAAACTACTATCTAGTGGGAATGTGCAATAATAGTTGTAGCTTTGATATTTGCAATAAAGACAATCGTAATTACTATGTTGTGTAAGTTTGCTTAATACCTTTCCTTGTAATGTTTCACCAAATTAAAAAACTATCTAGTTTTGCTCGAAAAAAGGAAGGAAGAGTTTGGTTCGTGACATTGTCATTGTGCAATTGACACGAATCAAACTCTTCCTTGACGGCGAGTGAATTCGAGGGTGCCCTCGAATTCACACATTGATTTTACGAAGTCAAGTTATTGTTATTGATGTTACGAAGAAAGATTATTCATGAACAACGCTCGAGAAAGTTCTCGTTGATCTCCTAAGACACGGAATATTGAACCTTACATGGATATACATAGCGTCGAAAATCGATTGATTGTTGCTTCCAGCGATTTCGCCGGCGCTCGTGTCCTTGGTACGGTGAATGACCCCGTATTTACTAGACGTTTATCGAATGCGCTAGTAATAGTAATAATGAGTACTTATAAATACGAAATCTCGCGGGCCGCAGTTCTGGTCAGTTTGAACTACAGTGCGATACATTTTGGAGTGATTAACCTAGTGACTTCGGCAACCATTAAGGATTGTTATTCAGAGTGACAGGTATTGTGATTTTAAGAGTGTTCTTTTATTAAAGTCTCGTCCTTTACACGTCAGAAGGTTTAAAATTATTTCTCAAATCCATCGAACCCTAACACGCAACATTATTATTCTTATTAGGTTGCACTGTGTGTTGAGTATACCGCTAGGCGACGACGTAAGGTTCCCCGGACAAAATGCAACCTTATAAGTATACTAATAAGTGCACACTGCGGACATTTTGTCCACCATTGTCCGTTGTCACACAGGCTCTAAGTTTCAGTTTCAGTTTAGTTGAAATGCAGGTACACGGTACACCATCGCAGTGATGCAGGAGCAAAGGACATTGTTTCTCCTAAAAACCACCTTACTACCCCAACAGTCGCCCTTGGTCATCTGTGGAGGACCTGAACCGGGTGATTTCTAGGTTGCAGTGCCATTTCGCGCTATTCCGCGAGAAGTTGGAAGCGACAATTGGCCTATGCGCATGCAATAAAACCGTGTTTCTTAATGCCTTTCCTTTCTAATCTGCCACCCGGATATCACCACTAGGGATCGATCCTTTTCTGTATATCTTTTCCACTTCGACTTTATCAGATCATGATCAGAGATTACCATGACATCTAAAGTTTTATGAGTAACTAACGACCCGCCCCGGCTTCGCACGGGTGGATTTCAGATGCCCCCGCCGTCGACACGATTCGTGCATTTTAAATCTGTAATATCTTCGAATATATTCATTTAAATTAGACACTGTAAAGAGCCATTTTGATCTATATTAAATGCACAATGTATTTAATTTACGTAATTGTATAAGGATTCCTTCTGTATTGCTTAAAATCGATTCCTAAATAAGCCATTATTTCTCGTAAAAAGATAGGAATAAAAAATGGTTGTTGTGGGTTATCCCTAAGAGATAGACATATACCGTCGCGGACTTTTTTGTAGTACTTTTTAAGGTGTGCAATACTGTAGTACATTATTTTGATCTATCTCGTAGGGTGCAACCAGCGTTTGCAATGTAAGCGCAAAAAAATGTTTTTATTTGCTACATCACATTAGAAACCTCGAAAATTAACAGTGTTTCCATACTATATTATGCATTTATTATACATAAAAACCTTCCTCTTGAATCACTCTATCTATTAAAGAAACCCGCATCAAAATCCGTTGTGTGGTTTTAAAGATTTAAGCACACAAAGGAACATAGGGACAGAAAAAGCGACTTTGTTTTATACTATGTAGTGAAGAGCACTCACCGCAACGTTCTTGCTTAGAGCACTTCAAACATAAAAAAAAAAGTAAAAACTAAAACCCAACTACGACAAAAAACGACGCTGAAAAAGTATGAAACAAGTTTCAAAAGCCGTAGTCACGCGTTGTTAAAGTGTTAAAGCTGTAGTCCATGTAGTTTAATGTACCATAGTCCATAACACTTTAACATCGCGTGACTACGGCTTTTGAAACTTGTTTCATACTTTTTCAGCGTCGTTTTTTGTCGTAGTTGGGTTTTAGTTTTTACTTTTTTTTATTTAAAATGTTTTGGTGCCTCTATAATATTAATTTCTTTGCAAAATATATTTTAAATAGGTACCATAGAAATATCACAATTATCGAATAAATACGGACAAAGCCACGAGAAAATGCTAATAATATATTTTTGAAATGTACAAGTAAGTGTCCAGTTCTAATAAGTAGTTAAGAAGCTATGAGGGAACAGATGAACATACATACATACATACATACATACATACAAAATCAAAATCTGTCAAAATCATAACCCTCCTTTGGCTTTGCCGTAGTCGGGTAAAAATTCAACGCGATTTGTAGCATTTACATACATAGTAATGCGTAGATATGTATCTAATTGTGCAGATGTTTTAACTTTAGTTCCACTCATTTGACGAAGTAATACTTCCAAGCTGGTAGATATGCGGTGTACCTACACCTATGTATCTTACTTAGGATTACAACTGTCAGATACTTACTTGACTTGAGCCTATTTACTAAGATATCTAACGTAACTTGTATGGTCTACTTAAATTATATTTTACCCACAGGTCAGCATCTTGAACATCAATAATATCAATTCATATATTGTATTCACCGTAAATTCATAGTCACAACATATAGGTACCTACCTACAACTTTTATGAATAACAGTAAATAGAACGGCATTCCAGATTTACCTACTACCACACTCTTCTTTATTTTGTATTAGTTAATATTATAGATTGTTAGTGTCAGTCCTTAAGAACCCAATATTTTTTCACGTTCTCTCATCTTCTTGCAATTCTCAGGAATATATTATTCTGCTCGACAACAACAGCTCATGTCTAGAGTTAGTCTATGGTAGGTAATTTTTCATTCTTCAAAAGTATACATTGGATACCTACCACTGATTAATTTAAATGTACAAGTAAAGCTATAACAATAGCAGGCAAAATACGCGAAGGTTTAAAAACAAAACTACTAAATTAATCAGAAGAAACCTGGAGGAGTTGGAAAGAAATATATAAATTCAGGAACTCACGGAAGCAACTATGCAGGCAGGGTTGGCACTAGCGTCAATCGTAGAGTAGCTGACTCTTCATTCTTCAGCCTAGGACACATACGTGAAAGACCTTTGCTTTGTTAATCTTTAAATGTTGAAAATTAAATATTAATTTTATGATTAAATATTTCATTTTATTACAGTAAATTACATGTATAATTAAATTACATACCAACATACATGCTTTTTTAATTATCTAACCCTCATAAAGTTGGGTTTATAGAAATTATATATTGCAGACACACAATATGCTTACAGAGGTACAAATGTACAATAGAATTTTCTGTATTAACAATGTACTCTGTGAATAGAATAGTTTGTTTGGATGGTTCTACAAATCAGTTTAAGAGTGCAGTAGTTGAGTTACCTATGCTATGGCTATAAACTTATCTTAATTATTACACAGAATATTCTTAAAGTTACTATATCAAGTACTTGTCTATTCTACTATTTACTTTAAAATAAAACTATCTAATGTATGAGAACTTCAGTTTATTGTATATTGCATTATCATCTTACTAACATAATAATCACTAAAGGCAGATTTCATCATTTCAACACTAAAATTAGCAAAAGAACACTACACTATAACATACAGACAAGACTATGAGTAACAAATTATTTAGATAATTAAGTTTATGGCAGTCTGACTGAGAATTGACAGAACTGAGAGATTAGATTGATATTTAATGTTCCCTGAAGGAGGCCTTCGATTAGTAAAATGTAGCGATAGGCTTCTAATGATGATTTAACATTTACTTGGTATTAGAACATATTCAAGGTGCAATAATGTGATTTTAAACTATCTCATACAGAAGATAAGTTCTGGTTTTGCAATAATTATTAGTAATAGAGACTATTTATATATATTTCTTTAATAATAAACAAATACAGGATAGCGTACCGACATTGTCATTTAAATTTTAAATTCAAACAGAAGAAATGTAAGACAACCATTACAATAATTAATCAATGCTAGACTAACTTCTGATATTTATTTACATCTTAAAATTACTTAATTCAAGCAATTATGTTGTGATATTACAAACCCCCTAACATTACAATAATTATCATTGCTGGAAACTAACAGCTGACTTTTATCAACATCTTTTAATAATTTGCAACAACAACTTGATAACATTTTAAGAAATAACTCCTTCTTAGTTTTGTCTGCATGAGAGATGCTGATGTTCAACTGGCAATGCAGCATCATTTAGTGTTTAATAATTATGTTTAGAGATTAACCATTGTGAATAAGGTTATAAACAAATGCCTATTCTCAGTTTGTGTACACTTTCAATGCATAAGTTTTATGAAGTCTACATCACAGGTATATCTAAAATTTAAATTTCCATGTCAATTGGATTTTAGTATTATGATTTAATTCTATGTTTATTACTCATAATTGGCAAGGAGATACTTTGATTTTTGAGGAAAGACACAGGATACTCTGGATAATTCTGATAAGCCTATACTCTTTGCGCTGTAGCTTGCGTGACAGTTTCAGTAACATTTCGTTTCACTCTTGAAAGTTGCCCCGATTTACAAATTATGACTTAGTATTTCAGCTGTACCACATTTGCAATATATTAAATCATTAATGACTGTAGTAAATTAAATTAAACCAACCAGAATGTTCTAGTCTATAAATAAATGCCGCACCATGCTACAGCGCAAAGAGTGTATAGTATCAAACAAATTCAAGAGGTTTGATCATTCTTATGGAACATACAAGAACATATCCTAAACATGTTTATTCTTATACTCATTATGGTAGAAGTACTCTCAGTTTTCTAATACATGTCATGGTTTATTACAGAGATCTTCTTGTGTGTCCATACATGCAGACCACTACAGTTCAGATAAGTGTGTAAGATATGTTATTAGTAATGTACATATGTTAGTAGTAATGTACTAAATAAGTTCAAAACAAATTATAAATATGTTAATGTTCTAACGACTATGACTCAACTTTATTTACAAAGAAACGAAATTTATACAGAAAATAATTTCTTATTGAGTTCTAGGTATTTATTGTTATGGTGTTGGTGATTCAGATGTCTCATCTGCATTATCATTATCAGGGGCATCATTTGTTTGAACTGAAGCTTGTAATGCGCGCTGGCGTTTTAATATATTTGCAGCTTGCTCCATCACCATTACTAACTTATGTTGGCTCTCCAATCTCTCTAAGCAGACTTTACATATCGTTTTTGGCAGTGGATCTGATCGGGAAACCTATAACGTAAAAACAGTATATCTATAACTATATCTAGTAACTTTAGTATATCTTTAATTAAGTAGGTATGTTTAAAAAATATTAAGGAATAATGATGTCGCTATGACAACACGTGAAAAACGTATTTAATCCATCACCAGGTCAAAGCTCACAAGTAAAAAAATAAACGTAACTTATCTAAAAACCTAATTTCTTTTTAATGTAAATAATAAGGTTTTCTTTTTAATTTGAACAGTGGTTAATTTATAAAAGAGTAAATATACACAGAACATACATTTATCGACAGGTATCTGCTAATTTTTTCTGATATACTTAGCCGTATTCCTTCTTCACTGTAAATATGAAGCACGACACGGTGCATTTCTGAACACAATCGACAAATAAAACCAGTTAAAACAGCTCGATCTAAACTTCCCATTGTGTAACCATTAAAAACGTAATATAAAAAAGAACTATGTTATTTAAATGTCTATAACTCTGTTTACAGTATTTAAATCCACAAATGTTTATGTGTACCGGATATCTACACACGATTTATTATTTACAAAATAGTGATTTTCAACAAGCAATCAAGCAACCAAAAACATTTCTGTCAAAAGTGTCAAATTCACAGTCACAGATTAAACTCAAACTCAAAGATTTTGTACTTTCACAGACAATTTAAATTGTTTATGAAGCGAAGTTAATTATATTTTACTCTTTGGATAACTTGGAAACTACGCAGGATAACATCACTGCAAAGAGAAGGAAAACTTGAATCAAACCCTATACCAACCCATCTGGCCAGCGGGGTATAGTAGGCCAAATCCTGTTTTCTAAGAAGAGGCTATGTCCAACTGTGGACTGTTAAAGGCTGTTGTTGATGATGATACCTTGGAAGGCTCCAAATGCGCGTACCCAATGAATAAATTAATACTAACTTACCCAATAGAATTAGGTACTTGCAAGTATCCTGCTAATGCAAGTCATATCATTCTCATAACGTCATAGACGAGGTCGCACGTTGTTAATGCAAGTAGACAAGTTTAAAAACCGAACAGTTACTTTTTCACAGATAAAGAAATTATAGATCATCACTGCTGGATTGTTTAAAGTTTTACTTGTCTTTGATGCAGTGATGATGTCCTGCGCAGTTGGTTCCTTTGGTCCCATCTTACGACACCATGTGGATGTAAACTCAAGTGTGCACCTTGCATATCATGACACGATTGGAGCCATTAGGACAGTTCCGTTTTTTGCCTTTGGCATGGAACCCTAAAAACCGACTTCAAGGTTCGATTCGATTTCTCTTGGATGCCATAATCAGATCTCAGTGTCCTTATCATGGTACCACCGTTGTGATATCTCCTTTCCATTAAAAAAAGAATCAAGAAAATCGGTTCATAAAAGATGTTATCCGCGAACACATATTAAAAAAAAACATATATACGGTCCAGTTGAGAACCTCCTCTTTTTTTGAAGTCGGTTAATAAAAATAGTTGAATAAGTCCATGGCTTCCAAACAGTGCAGGAGTCGTTTTCTAAATTTGTCTAAGGTTTAATTTGTGGGGAATGAAAAAAACAAAAATTATAATTATTTGCTTAAGTATATAATAATAGTATAAAGGTACAGTATGACTACGTAAATTGATTTAGTTCTTCTAAAAATGACTTGCACTTGTCTCTTAGTATTTTAACAGCTTCAACAAATATAACATTTGGTGGCATGGCTCCAACAGATTCCACATTGACTAAAAACAAAAAACATCAAAATTAAAATAACATTTGATTTATTAAAAAAATGGCCGAGTCCGAGTCGGAGCGTCGCGCACAGAGGGTTCCGTACCATTATTTATACATTTTAAGCATCCACCGTTGATGGCGTCATGAAAATCGAGCACAAACTAGCCCCCTTAAATATTTATTTTATTCTGTTTTTTAGTATTTGTTTTTATAGTGGCAACAGAAATACATCATCTCTGAAAATTTCACTGTCTAACATCACAATTCATGAGATACAGCCTTGTGACAGACGGACGGATAGCGAAGTCTTAGTAATAGGGTCCCGTTTTATCCTTTGGGTGAGGAACCCTAAAAACAAAACATTTAGAAAAAAACTGTACATACATATAAAATGATCCCTTATGCGGCTTAATATTACTGCGTCTTTTATTTCGTCGTATTTAAACACATTTCGGCTGCAAGTGTCGTATCTGGCGTCTCGTACATAGGCCCTTCCCTCGGAATCTAAACTAATGACACCGGGCGCGAAGCAACTCTGAAGCAATGAAGCTTCACTGCCGCGGACCTCACGCGTCAATGTTACCTCGGGTAATAGACGATATGAGGCGGTGGCTGTAATATAAGTAATATAAAAAAAAAACACTGTCAATATTTCTTCGACTTCATTAAATAAAATATTTTGCATAGAAATAAAAAATAGCAATCTTTATTTTATTAACCGACTTCAAAAAAGGAGGAGGTTCTCAATTCGACCGTATATATGTATGTTTTTTTTTTTGTGTGTTCACGGATAACATCGTTGTTTATGAACCGATTTTAATGATTCTTTTTTTAATGGAAAGGAGATCTCCCAACGGTGGAACCACGATAAGGACACTAAGATCTTATGATGGCATCCAAGAGAAATCGATTCGAACCTTGAAGTCGGTTTTTATTTTGTCAAAATTGTTTAATTATTAAATTACATTAGCCAATGTATAACAACAAACAATAAGCACATAACTAACAGCAGTTTCGCACTATATCCTATCCGGATGCGTGAAAAGATTATACTTGGTTACGGATTGATAAGACAAACTGATTAACTGAATTTTTATGTCTGTCTTACTCTGATCGTAATCCAAAACATTTAGAGGAATATTATGTAATTTTACATGGTGTGACTCCGTTTAAAATGACATGTTCTAAAAGATCCAGGAAGGCAAAACGTTCACGTCGTTGATCTGATGACTGACACAGAAGTATGTATTTTCGGGTGCAATGGTGCAAATGATAGTATGACTACTTCGGTCCTCAATAATTATCTCTGAAATGGAGATTCGTAGATTGTGGAAGTCTGAAACATCGCGTTGGACCGACTTGGACCTAGTGCGAAACTAAGACGCTTTAGAGACAATTAACACATTTTTGATAACACATTGTTTGGCATGCTAAATAAGCAAATCGTCAATTTTCTTCGTCATCATCATCTTAAAGCCTTCTACACACCATGCCGGCGGGTTTACCCCGGAATGGAATGTATATACATATGCAAAACCATTATATTTCTATCCATATGCATGCCATAAGCATATGTACACATATGACTGCATTAATAGAAAAACTCCATATTCTAATGCAGTTAAGAAGAAAGATTACAATGTTTTTGAATTTGTACTTACCAACTGGTGAAAACTTAGCATGGTCTTTTCCAATGCCTTTGACTGCAACAAGTTGTAGATCAAGTTCATGGCCAGGCCTCATTTTTGAAATAAGAATGTCACCATGGACTGGACCAATATCTGCTTCCTTATGAACAGAGGCTTGATTGCGAATCGGTTCCCATTTTATTTGAGATGAGAAAACTAAAAAAGCAAATATTATGATAAAATAAAAAATTAAAATTGTTTGTGTTTATATTTCAAGTAGGTTAGTTGGTATTTTAATTGAATTAAAATTAAAGTTAATAGTAGAATCAATACACTGGAGAAAAACTACATGTTAGGGTTGTCTAAGTATGTACAAAGTGCATTGGTTTGCAGTTGTAGGTATACAAACTAATCTGACTAGTTTGTATACCTACAAACTGTACATCTACACACACACACACACACAGAGTTTGATTGTACATCTAATATTACTTTAGACATACCTATATGAAACATTTATTCAGTGGTAAGTGATAATATACATTTTTACATTGGTCAGGTCATAGTTTTTTAAACTTGTTATGGTATAAGAAGCAAAGGATTATACGTATTGCCTGTTTGTAAGTAATTTTCACTGCACATAGACTACAAACAGGGGGTTTAGGAATGGGTTAAATCATTCACTTGGCGAAAAGCCTTCATTCTAAGTCCTTTCCATAAGGACTTGTAGCGGCGCGCACTTAAGCTATTGTCAAGGCGTTGTACCGTGCCGTTCATAACAGACAACAGCCGACGGAGGCGCGCGGCGGCGGCATCGCAGCCCCGGACTCCGTCGCCATTATGCCTACCTGTCCGGGATGCGCGAGCGAGATAGCGATGGCACCTCTCACTCGCTCATCGTATGATTCGGACCTACCCGAACTATTTTATTATGTACATTTATGTAAAAAGTATAAATACCAGTTTTTTTTAATAAAGAGACACATACTGCTAAAGCTCTTTCATTTATCGACACCTTAACCTAGCACCTAAAGACTATTAAAAGCTGTTGATATTATGGGTCTACCAAGGTTCAGTATATGTCTAAATATACAATTGTTTACTCTATCACCATCATACACACAGGAATAGTTTTGAGTAATACCAAAATGAGTATACACACATATAAAAATAATATTAAAACTAAAGATTTTTATACATAAATGTGTGAGCATATAGTACCTAGGTCCTAGAAAACTATGCTGTCTGTTAAAAAACTAGTGCAGTGTTTTATAAAGGCATTAAAAGCTTACTACAATTCAAAATAAAATAACCCAAATACTTACTGCTGTGGTTTACATATAAATCTTCAGTTCTGTAGGAGTCTTTCGGTTGAAATTTATTGGTGGTACATTTTACTTTCAGTGAAAATTCTAATGTGTCAAACTCGGTTCCTTCTGTGGAATCTGAAAGGTTTACAAGGTAGTTATTACTTACTAACAACTAATTGTTCATATTCACTTTAAGTATAGTTAACCTACATTATATTCTACCCACTCTAAATAAAATTTTTGATATTTTCACTACTCATGTCTTGAGTCTGAATACACCAGGAGTCTGGCCCAAGCGATAGCATTATTTTCTGCATATAAAATGTGATTAGCACGATCAATAGTTAAGTTATGTAAAGGGCATAACAAAAATTATACACCATGTGGGAAAATGATATACCAGCAGTAAACTGGATAAAAGTAAGAAAATAATCACACTTCACACTAATATATAAAGGCAAAAGTTTGTGTGTATGTTTGTTACTTCTTCACGCAAAAACTACTGAACGGATTTGGATGAAACTTTACAGAAATGTAGCTTATACATCAGAATAACACTACTATTTGCCGCGATAACCGACATACAAGCGGGCGGAGCCGCGGGCAACAGCTAGTGTTACATAATTATTAAACTTCTACAAATGATGACTAAAATATCCTTCATAAGAACATAGACTTATGTTTTATTATTATGTTATATTAACTCACTTACCCTCAGGGCGATATTCAAACAATCTAGGGTCAGCTTTCAATGGAATTAACCCCAATCTGTGCGCTAGAACTTCATCTTGTATTATTGAGGTGTTATTACGGACCATGACTTTTTCAATAGCCATACTCGGTACTTCACTCAACATTAATCTACGAAAAGCATTTGCAAAGGCCGGCTGTATGCCAATTATATCAAACTCCATTTCAAAAGTATCCATTCGCACGATAACAATCCGGCACTTCTTTGTAAATTTTTTAAAACTCCACTTCTCATCGGCCATACCGTAGTCGTTAGGAGCGTTCTAAAAACAATAATTATAAGTTATATTTTATGTAATCTAAGACAGCAATAATATAAATTAAATTCCAGCTTTCTCTGAGACTTCTAGTAGGTTATAAACTTTGCGGTGTTTATCCAGTGATTACATTAATACAACACATGTAACAGAATTTAATTATTAAATTAGCAAAAAGCACACCTTCACACGATATTCTTCTAAAAAAACGCGAGGTTTGTCATCAAACTCAGGCATTTTTAACAATTCGGTTTTGGATAAAAATAATCAATATGAAAACACGTGCGAAACACAGTGAGCTGTGAGAGGAGAGTGACAACAAAAACAAATTAACGTCAAAGTAAGTGTCAAAATTGAAGCAGTGCTGCTACAATCAATATTGAGAAAAACAACATATAGGTACCAGACACCAGCTTGTATGCAGTACGATGATAGAATTGCTCTCGAACAGCTTAGGACCTAAGTACCGGGTTAAGACGGAATCACGTCAGAGCTCCAGGTCAGAGGTCAGAGGTGGAAAAATCATACTTGGTGGTTTAGTACACACACGTATACGCTGCGACAGGTTATACAGAATTATAACCTACCCTACGCTTGGCGTTCATGACTATGAAAAAGCTGTCGATCCATGGGCTGTGCTTCAATTTTTCCAGCGCGCAGCGGTGACAAATTAACTACCGCTACATTGAAATGTTGAGGTGTTTTGCACGAAAACGCTACTGTGTCAGTCCGTCTACAGGATCGACCTCGAAACCTATTAAATTGGAGCAAGGAGTGAGGCAGGAAGACGTAATACTTCCAAAATTATTTACTTACTGATTAGATGGCGTTGTGTGTTAGATGTCCGAAATCGTTATATTAAAATAATCCAGTGACAGTACTTCTTTAATAAACGCGGGAAAAGCATTTTGGCGCCTATTTTTTCCCTGTGTTTTTACAGTTTGACTTACCATCTAGACATATAAATAACTAGCTGACCCACGCAACCTCGTTTGCGTCTCCTATTGCCCGTAGCGTGATAATTTTCCCCCGTTTTTTAAACATTCTTCATTGGTGCTCCGCTCCTATTGGTTTTGGCGTGATGATATATAGCCTACAGCCTTCCTCGATAAATGGGCTATCTAACACTGAAATAATTTTTAAAATTGGACCATTAGCTCCTGAGATTAGCGCGTTCAATCAAACAAACAAACAAACTCTGCAGCAAATATAGATCTATAGGGAACGTGCAGGAACTATAGATGGCAGCACTAAATTGACGAAAGTGACACTATGCGGACAGAAAAGGAACTTATCAGGCCTGTCATCGTGCTTTCAAATCAGTAAACAAAATTTTCTCATTTATTTTAATATCTATACTAATATTATAAAGCTGCAGAGTTTGTTTGTTTGTTTGTTGCTAATCTCAGGAACTACTGGTCCGATTTGAAAAATTCTTTCAGTGTTGGATAGTCCATTTATCGAGGAAGGCTATAGGCTATATTTTATTTTCAAAAAAATTAGGGATCCGTAAGAAAATTGCTATTTCGTAACCCAAGGTGTGAAATCGAAAACCTATTTTTGCGTGCGTTGCAATAACTATTGACAATAGAACAAAATAATGTATTACGGGTTTGTAGGTCTCATTAAGATCTACAAAAAAGTCCGCGAGAGCATATATCTAACTATCATGGTTTAGTTACAATAACCGCTTTTGTGTTCAAAAAAAATATTAAATCGTCTGAAGAAAGAAACTACGTTAAATGTGTATCGTAATATTAATCCTTATCCAAATTAAGCATTATATTATCAAGGGTATTTATGTAGAAGTAAAATACTTTTTGTGTCATCCCAATCGTTCATTTCGTTTAGAAGTTATCACGAGTATAAGACGCTAAGAGTTGGTACCTAATAATGAGTTATTTGCCAAAGAGTTTTTATCAACTTATTACCTAATATTAATCTTTATCCAAATAAATGTGTTGTTGATTATGAGGATTAGATCTTAGAAGAGCATAATAAATACATCTATACTAATATATAAAGCTGAAGAGTTTGTTTGTTTGTTTGAACACGCCAATCTCAGGAAATTGAAATTTTTCAAATTGGACCCGTAGGGTCCAATTTGAAAAATTCTTTCAGTGTTAGATAGCCCATTTATCGAGGAAGCCTATAGGTTATATATCATCACGCTAAGACCAATAGGAGCGGGGCACCAATGAAGAATGTTTCAAAAACGGGCAAAATTATCACGCTACGGGCAATAGGAGACGCAAACGACGTTGCGTGGGTCAGCTATACTAATATTAGGTCTTTACCTATGAAATTGCCGTTCTTCAGTACTGGTCATTTCAAATAAAAAAAAGTTCCTAATGGCTCTGTATTCTTAATTCAAATTAATTTTGTTTTAAAACCATGACATTCTATTTACAAACTCAGTCTTTTGTTTTTTGATTAGCGTTGTATTTTCATTACATTTGAACATTTTTCGTCATATTGGATACTTTAAAAATTCGTGTAATTATGGAATATGAGTTCCGTCGTGGCACCAACGCGACATAAACGGCACGTAACATCAAAAACGGTTACGGAGAGAACTGAACAAACGAACGCACAACCCGTTATTGGTTTTCCCGGTTCCGTTCTGGAAATTTTGACTTGAAAAATGAAGCTCGTGGTCGTCCGGAGACTTTGGTCAACAATAATGAATTAAAGGCGATTGTGGAAGCTGACGAAACTCAATCTACAGCTGAGCTAGCAGCAGCTTTTAATGTAAGCATCAAAACAATATTGATCCATTTGTGACAAATTGGCAAGGTAAAAAAGCTTGACAGATGGGTGCCCCACGACCTTAACGATCGCCAGCGCAACGTACGCGTCGAGACCTGCCTTGCGCTGCTCAACAGGCAAAGAAATGAAGGAATTTTGAAACGAATTATTACGTGCAACGTAAAATGGATTCTGTTCGACAATCGAAAGTGCTCAGCAAGTTGGTTAGACCCTAGTTCAGCACCAAAGCAATGCCCTAAACCAAAAATGACCCCTAAAAAGGTGATGGTCACTGTTTGGTGGTCTAGTGCGGGTGTAATTCACCACAGCTTTTTACAAAACGGCATGAGCATTAATGCAGATGTGTACTGTGAAGAACTGGAGAGAATGATGGAGAAGCTTGCACATCTGCAACCAGCTTTGGTCAATCGGTCGTCCCCACTGCTCCTTCACGACAATGCGCGACCCTTTACTGCGCAACAGACAGTCTCCAAGCTGCAAGAGCTGGGGTTGGAAGCTCTCCCTCATTCGCCATACTCACCAGACCTTGCACCTACCGACTATTACTTTTTCCAAAATTTAGACAACTCTTTAGTGGGTAAAAAATTCAATTCCCGAGAGGCAGTACAAAATGCCTTTGAAGAGTTCGTTGCCTCCCGTCCAGCTGATTTTTACAAGAAGGGCATCAGTAAACTGCCAATGCGTTGGCAAAGATGCGTCGATTGCATGGGTGATTACTTCGAATAACAGAAATAAAAAAGTTTGAAAATATAAGTACTCTCACTTATTGCATACAAAACGGCAATTTCATAGGTACAGACCTATTATATAAAGCTGAAGAGTTTGTTTGTTTGTTTAAACGCGCTAATCTCAGGAACTACTGGTCCAATTTGAAAAATTCTTCCAGTCTTAGATAGCCCATTTATCGAGAAAGGCTATAGGCTATATATCATCACGCTTAGACCAATAGGAGCGGAGCACCAATGAAGAATGGGGGAAAATTATTACGCTACGGGCAATAGAAGACGCAAACGACATTGCGTGGGTCAGCTATCCATACTTATATTATAAATGCGAAAGTAACTCTGTCTGTCTGTCTTGCTTTCACGGCCAAACCGCTGCACCGATTTGAATGAAATTTGGTACACAGATAGTCTAGAGCCTGAAAAAGGACATAGGCTACTTTTTAATGCGAAAAAGGGGTTGTAAGGGGTTTAAAAGGGGGATGAAAGGTTGTTCTGGGAGTTCACTCGCCACACGCCTGCGCGTTACCTACGTCGGGCGTCTTGAAAACGAATAAACAAGGCTGTCACAATCATAAAAAATATTTTACTTTTTCAATGAAGACTTAAATATTAAGATATTAAGTATATATTCGTCAATCTGATTTGTATGTTCATTATGTTAATAGAAATAAATAAGCCAAATTAATATAATTAATTAACAGCGTTTCTTAACTTCAAAATTCTCCACAGAAGTATCGTCATTATAAGCTAGCTGTTGGTTAAATATGAATAAAAATGTAATTTAAAGGGTGTAAAAAAATTACCCTCAATGGGGTAAAATAGCAACAGCGGATGGCAGTTTGTATAGAAATATGTAAGGTTTGTGAGTTAGTTTGCGACAAGAGACAAAATATGTATAAGAGCTATTCTGACATGACATTTACGGAGTTATCACGGAGAAGATAGTATGCCAACTGACAGTAACGACATGATTACACTAAGACGTGGGTTCTGGTTTAAGATAGCACAGATGATTTTAAAATAATATCGATCTTGATCTGCTGACTAATGAGATAGTTATCAATTAAACGAACGGATCATGTCAGGCGTGGAGGGAGATGTTGTCGAATACTTAGTCTTTAGAAATATCAGGAGTGCCTTCCCATAAGTTGAGGCTGCAAGTTAATATTCCAGTACTATTAAATGAGGTATCTTGAGCGCCAAAGCAATGTAATAGTACATGGCTAAATATTACACAACTGGGGTACAACATTGTAAAAGCTACAATCATGACGCATGGAATGGCAAAAGAAGATAATGTTTTAATTCCCCGTAT
Source organism: Diaphora mendica (assembly GCA_949125395.1). NCBI lineage: Eukaryota > Metazoa > Arthropoda > Insecta > Lepidoptera > Erebidae > Diaphora > Diaphora mendica. Next base: position 15,655,388 of record OX421328.1, read on the forward strand.
TCCAATAATTCCAACTTATTTGACATTTTAATTTAAAAGAATGCAGTTTCCGCTGAAAACAGCATTTCAAAATTGGGCAAAAGAAAAAACGTAGTTATTAAAATTGTACTTTTTTTTTATTTGAAGCTGCCAAAGTGACTATGATCAGCCTGATGGAAAACTCAAGCAGAATCCTACAGTGGTTGCCCCCACTGTAGGATTCTGCTTGAGTTTTCGTTAGTTTCATACTCACTGGGAAAGCAGACAATGCAGTATTGCGTCCCACACTATGACGGCTTAGTGAGATGCTTTTCACGCCCCACTTAAAGGCCCCAGAATCATAGTGGGAGAGAAACACGTGCGCTGGTAGTGAGTTCCAGTTTTTAGTTGCTCGGCACAGGAAGGATGAACAAACCGTTTGGTTCGAGAGTGAACATGTTGTTCTGCAGAGGAAGGGAGAAGGGGAACTAGTTGGAAGAGCTCCTCAAAATACTTCCAATGATATAGATGGTAGTAGACTGCTATAGAGGCGATATCTCTACGCAGCTGCAGAGGTTCAAGGAACTCGGTGGCTTCGGGACTGTTGGTAAAGCGGACTGCTCGCCACTGCAACCGATCGAAAGCATCAAGCAAATACGGCGCGGATCCATCACAAAGATGAGAACAGTACTCGAGGTCCCGGCAAATATCCATGCCCAGGACACCGAGCTTACCCCGTAGTGGCAGATGAGTGCTCTGAAAAGTGGGGAGGGAAAGAAATGGAGACTTTTTGGTAGAGAACGCGCACAACTGTGTTTTCGTGGCGTTGAACTCGACCAGATTTTTATCATCCCATTGTAAAATGCGGTTCAAAACCCGGTCGAGCTCAGCGACAAGCTTCTGTCGATTTTCCTCAACGTCTGCCAGCTTGGCTGAACGGTGTCAAAAATATCGCCCATGAACTGTGCTATCGTCTGCATAGCAATGTATGTTGCCAAGAGCTAACATGTCATTATATCAATGACATGTTAGCTCTTGAAGAAAGAGAGTGACAGAGAGAAAGCAGAAGAAATAGTGTGGGCGACAGGACTGAACCCTGAGGTACGCCAACGTTTACATCCAAGAACATCAGAGGCCGTGCCGTCGCAAAGGCCCATAATGCGGCGCTGATGAAGAAAAGCGTCAATCCAGTGACAGAGTCTAGGAGGCAGACCGAATGCCGAGAGCTTGGAGAGAAGCGAGCGGTGCCAGACCCGGTCGAAGGCTCATATAAACACTTTATGTTTTATGTACATATATAAATACTTAAATAAGTTTTTAATAGTAAAACATGTGTCTTATTTGTAAAAAAAATCGGGTGGTGTCGTGGGACATCAGATAGGAATGAGTTCCATATCAAAAATACAGATGGCGCTATACTAAATTTTTCGTTCACGAAATAAATAAATCATTACAGATGGCGCTATACTAAATTTTTAGTTTTCACAAAATTGTCTTAACCCCTTTATTTTATTTAAACTGATTTATAAAAATATATAAAAGTTCTATGCGAGGTAAAGAAAATAAAACTATTCAGGTACCGATACATTTTGTATTGTGATTTTATATCGATAAAAATCCTACCTATACTAATATTACGCGAAAGTTTGTTAGTATGGATGGATGGATGTTTGTTACTTTTTCACGCAAAAACTACTGAACGGATTTGGATAAAACTTTACAGTAATATAGCTTATACATCAGAATAACACATAAGCTACTATTTGCAGCGATAACCGACATACATGCGGGCGGAGCCGCGGGCAACAGCTAGTTTTTTATACGATAAAAGATACAGCATGGGTTCGGTCTATCAATAATGATGGTCAGCGTGGACAAAATATGTCAATTCTTATCAGTATTTATTTCTACAGACTTAATTAGCTCGTTGTATTCAACGTTGGTGCCTTTTAAATCTTTGTAATTTTTTAACCAATTTTTAAGATTTTTTTGTTACCAGTGATAATTGTAGGAACGTATGACGGATGTAAAGGATTTTCTGATTTTTTTGCTGCCAATGAAGTGAGCACTGCATATTACATTATTATTATTTTTTTATTATCCTTCACACATGATAAAACTTAACTTAGGAGATCAGAACTGCACCCATAATTAGTATAACATGTTAGTTATTTTACAATGTAGCATCTATTATACCCATGTACTGCAATACATATTTGTAAACAGGCAATCAAGTTTTTATTATTAATATTATATTATTGTATTTCTATATGGAAGCCAATCATTCGGATGTTTGCTGAAAACAGATTGAAAGATTGACTTTATTAATAACAAAACTTACTAATTTTCACTTCAAATATTATTGACTAGCTGACCCACGCAACGTCGTTTGCGTCTCCTATTGCCCGTAGCGTGATAATTTTCCCCCGTTTTTGAAACATTCTTCATTGGTGCTCCGCTCCTATTGGTCTTAGCGTGATGATATATAGCCTTTAACCTTCTTCGATAAATGGGCTATCTAACACTGAAAGAATTTTTCAAATTGGACTGGTAGTTCCTGAGATTAGTGCGTTCAAACAAACAAACAAACTCTTCAGCTTTATATATTAGTATAGATGTGTATTTATTATACTCTTCTAAGATCTAATACTCATAATCAACAACACATTTATTTGGATAAAGATTAATATTAGATATTATGTTGATAAAAACTCTTTGGCAAATAACTCATTATTAGGTACCAACTCTTAGCGTCTTATACTCGTGATAACTTCTAAACGAAATGTCCGATTGGGATGAATCAAAAAGTATTTTACTTCTACATAAATACCCTTGATAACATAATGCTTAATTTGGATAATCAAATCAAATCAAATCATTTATTTGCTTCGAATGCATGTAGTTACATAAATAAGGAATAATAATTAGGAATTAAGATAATAAATAATTATATATAGATATAAATAATTAGGAAATAAGGATTAATATTACGATACACATTTAACCTAGTTTCATTCTTCAGACGATTTAATATTTTTTTTGAACACAAAAGCTGTTATTGTGACTAAACCATGACAGTTAGATATATGCTTTCGTGGACTTTTTTGTAGATCGTAATGGGACCTACAAACCCGTAATACATTATTTTGTTCTATTGTCAATAGTTTTTGCAGCGCACGCAATAATAGGTTTTCGATTTCACACCTTGGGTTACGAAATAGCAATTTTCTTACGGATCACTAATTTTTTTGAAAATAAAATATAGCCTATAGGGCTTCTCGATAAATGGACTATCCAACACTGAAACAATTTTTTAAATCGGATCAGTAGTTCCTGAGATCAGCGCGTTCAAATAAACAAACAAACTCTGCAGCTTTATAATATTAGTTTAGATTATTTCTAAATGCTCCAAACTCATGCTTACGTACGTATACTTCTTTCTACTTCTTTACGGCGTTTATTAAATCCATTTTTTGTGTTTTTCACATAACCATGGCATGAGAGTATTTACTATTCTTTGAAAAGGAATAAAATTTGATGCTCTTTGATTTATTTTTATTTTTTCTGGATATATTGGTATATCCAAAATGCAAAAATGCATTATGAATAGATAATAATTTTCACTAATAAAATTAATTCTTTTTACTTCATAAAAATGTCTATGTCAAGTATTATTAGAGTACAAGATTCGGATTCGCGACACCAGTTGGCAGCACCTTCGTTGTGCACATTCCGTCTAAGTACTCTTTGCGCTGTAGCATGGTGCGGACGGGTGACAGTTTCAGTAACATTTCGTTTCACTCTTGAAAGTTGCCGCAATTTACAAATTATGACTTAGTATATCAGCTGTACCACATTCGCAATAAATTAAACTGTAGTAAAGTAATTAAAGCAACCAGAATGTTCTAGTCTACAAATAAAATCAAAGCACATCCCGCACCATGTCACAGCGCAAAGAGTATAGGTAAGCTTCTTATCTTACCTTAATACTCCTGACTATTCTGTATGGTGACAAATTAAAGCTTCGTTCAAACCTAAGCGTCAGTGACGCGGGACGCGAAGCGGGAGCGTCTGCAACGCGAAACTTAAGCTTCGGCCAAACCTAAGCGACCAAAGCGACTGCGACGTGGGAGCTGCGGCGGATGCTGCCCATACTTTCTTATAGCGCCGTGCACACCTACGCGACCACAAAGCGGGATTGCAGCGTCCGCAAAGCGGGACGCAGTCGGACGCACGCGTCTAGTGGTCAGACGTGTGTACGTGCAGGAAAGTTACCTTCCTTATTACGAGTATTATTTCGTTTTCGTTCCACGATGACTACAACAGATGATAATATTATAGAGGTGTTCATTGAAAAAGTGAGAGGATATCCCATCAAATATAATTTGAAGAATAAAGATTATAAGAATTTACGCAAAAAAGACAATATATGGTATAATACATTCTAGAATCAAACTCACTTGTACTTATTCCACTATTTTAATTTAATTTACACCTGACCGGTTTCGCCTTATGGCATTCTCAAAGGTTATGGTTGCATAAAATATTTTTTACATCTAAAACCTAACAACTGTGGGTATATAGAAATATCAGTGTGCCAGTTTAAGAAATTCTCCCTGAAAAATAGGGAAATGTAAACTTATAAAATTATATAAAGTAAAGATATGAAATTTCAAAATCTGAAATATTATTTTAATAAGTAAATTCGATAAATCGACAATCTTAAAAAAATAGATGTGAAATGTTAATGTTCTATGTATAATATGTATGTATTTACAAAAAAAAAAAGTATAAATGTATTGATATCAGTTGTCTAGTACCCATAACACAAGCTCTGCTTAGCTTGGGACTAGATGGCGTTGTGTGTTAGATGTCCGAAATATTTATTTATTTATTTTATATATAACTTTAGTGTCCAAATTTGTATTATACTGTATGTCTATTAAACTACATATATGTCTATTAAATTACATGTCAAAAATTAATATAGTCATTAAAACTATACACTACAATCCGTCCAAATTATTCAAACTCACAAATGATGTAGACGACATTACTTGAAATATTTTAACAGTGGTGAATTGTTGATGTCTAATTGCTGATTCAGAACCTTGTCACGATTCCCTATTAACAACCTATTGATTTCCAAAGCCTCCAAAGCGGTTAGTTTTCTGCCCTTGTCACATACGTGTAGTGCCTTAAAGTCTACTTTAGGATCGAACGAATGATTTTCCAATAGCAAATTTTCTGCAAAATTGGACTCTGTCTTTAAACTGGCATACTGATATTTCTATGTACCCACAGTTGTTAGGTTTTAGATGTAAAAAATATTTTATGTAACCATAACCTTTGAGAATGCCATAAGGCGAAACCGGTCAGGTGTAAAGTTAAATTAAAATAGTGGAATAAGTACAAGTGAGTTTGATTCTAATATGTATTGCAACAAGTTCCATCAAGTGCCGACAATCGAGAGTATAAATTATACAATATATGGTATTCGATCGGTCCGGAATTTCAAATGAATGGTAAGTAAATAATACTTATTTAAGTGACTGTTGCACAATGAGAGGCAATTAAAACATGAGTGTGTATATACACGATACATGTTATACCAAAACTAGCTGAGCCCCGCGGTGCTACCCGCGGTTATTGTCGTACCGCGGGGGACGCCGCGGGGCGAAGCTAGTCTAAAAAGTGCCTAAGTTACTCCTTACATCATCAGCTACTTATCAGTGAAAGTCCCGTCAAAATCGGTCTAGCCGTTCCAGAGCTTAGCCGGAACAAACAGACAGTCAAAAATTAAAAAAATACAGGTATATGTACCGTGTATACATACATATGCATTTAGTAAAAAGCGGTTATTTTTATATTACAAACAGACACTCTAATTTTATTTGTTTGTATGGTATATGTACCGTGTATACATACATATGCATTTACTTGTATGGATAATATTTTTTACAATTTTAGTCTGTCTGTCCGTTTGTTCCGGCTGGACCGATTTTAACGGGTCTTTAACTGATAGGTAGCTGATGATATAAGGAGTAACTTAGGCTACTTTTTTAAACTAGCTTTGCCCCGCGGCGCTACCCGCGGTACGACAACAACCGCGGGACCCAACTAGTACCAGATAAAGACGCGCAGCTTTAGTGACAGTTCACTAGCCAAATGAAGTTCGCGGTTCACGTCGCAGTCGCGGATGTGCACGATAAGTTTTGCGTTGCAGACGCTCCCACTTCGTGTCCCGCGTCCCGCGTCACTGACGCTTAGGTTTGAACGAAGCTTTATCGTGCATTCGTGCACACCTGCGCGACTGCGACGTGAACCGCAAACCGCAAATCGGGTCACCAAGTCGAAAGTTATGAGGCAACAAACGTGAAAAAAAAAACAGTCGAATTGATACCCTCCTCCTTTTTTGGAGTCGGTTAAAAATAGATTGTTATTTAGGTCATATTTATTTTACACCAACAATGACGGCACAGTTGGCCTCGTGGTTTAAGTGGACCCCACGGCGCTCTACACTACGCCAAGTGTTGTGGGTTCAAATCAAACATGGGACAACACTTTGTGTGATTCACAAATTGTTGTTCTGAGTCTGGGCGTTCTTCGTGTCTGTTTCATGTATGTTTATAAAGTCCACCGCGATACAAGATCTATATTCCTAATGCAGGAGTTATCTTTTTTTTTTAAATAAAAAACAAATTGCTTAAATATCAAAATAGATTTTTGTCATTCATCTAGTCAGATAAAAACATTTTGTGTTTTTAAACAAAAAATCAGCGCGCTTAAAGTTATAAAAATAAAAGTTAACCATTTCTCAGGACACACCAATTTGCGCAGAAATCTGCCGTGCCCAACCTGGATGTTATAAATTATGAGACCTCTATTTCTCTGAGCTCGTGTTACATAATAACGTGTTTTTTTGCAACCACTCGATTGCAATGTTAACCTTAAGCTTACCGTTAAGCAACAACCCCATTTTAGTTCGTAAAGTCAAACATATGACCGGATGGTGCAGTCAGCCTACACTTACTTATACCCCTTATGGCATCGGGTTACCTTTCTATTGCGTCAAGTGTTATTTACTCAAACCCCATGTATGTTGTGATTTACCGTTCCAAGTATATTGCTACAACTTTTTTGTCAGAAAGTTGCTGCATCTTTTAAGAGATTAGGTAAATTCTTTATCATTTGAGTGCTTTAGTTTTTCGCCTATACGACGAGAGTGTACAATCGAGAGCAAAAACATATTACACAATTCAATTTCGTGCGTAATATTGCTTTTAAGTTAATCAGTCTCAGTCCCCTCGATCTGACAAGGAGACCGGCTCGTTGAAATCATATTTACAACAACAAAATGTAGGTAAGTAGCGAAAGTAGGTACGGGTGTCCCCCAAATGATAATCTGTATCAACTGTGGCCGGTACTTATGCAACATGACGAGTAGCAAGCGCCGTTCGCCAGCATCAGTGGCCACCATACCGCCAACTGCAACGGGCAAGCAACTTACCTCTCGTACTAAGCAGCTGTTCATAGTATCGTGACTGTATTCTATTATTATTCGTGTTCACACGCAGTCATTAAAGTAAATAAATGTGCATGAATGAATAAAAAATGCATTTACAAACAGTTTTACCGTTATTAGTAGTGTTGACAATTGGATATTTAAATACAGGTTTGTAACAATTTTATTTAATTATTTTTTATTAATTAATTGAAGTTTTATTTCCTCATGGTATTGCAATATACGTTCACTTTTATATAAGGTAATCTTAAAAGCATTGCTTATTTCATAAGACTTATTTAAAGACATCTCGTCTGTTGTACGGAAATCGTTATTTAGTTATAGTTACTGTTATTACCATCTACAATGTGCCGTCTATAAATTTCCTTCCATCGTTTATATAAATTTTTCTACATAATTTTCAGTCATCATCGGTTTATAAATGACTAGTTTTTGCTCGCGGCTCCGCCTGCGTGTATGTCGGTTATCGCGGCACATAGTAGCCCTTGTGTTATTCTGATGTATAAGCTATGTAAAGTTTCATCCAAATCCGTTCAGTAGTTTTTTCGTGAAAGAGTAACAAACATCCATCCATCCATACTTACAAACTTTCGCGTTTATAATATTAGATTAGTAGGATGTAATCATTTTATGATTGTGATATCCATTTTTTGTGATCATATTAATTAAATTGACCGTGTGGATTAAGATAAATCAGATCGGACCAACGGATTATGAATACCGAGTGTTAGGTACTACCCCTATTCATCCCATGGCTGTCGTAAGAACCGACTAAGGTAGCAAACTACCCAGGATAACCTCACTACAAAGAGAAGGAAAACTTTAAACAAAAAAAAATACCAATCCGTCAGGCCAGAATGGTGTAGGACAAAACCTCTTTTCTAAGGAGCGGCCTATTTAATAGTCCGACAGTGAAATCTATACATATAATATATATTATAAACGCGAAAGTTTGTAAGTATAGGTGGATAGATGGATGTTTGTTACTCTTTCACGCAAAAACTACTGAACGGTTTAAAATTTTAAATATTTCGGACATCTAACACACAACGCCATCTAGTCCGAAGCTAAGCAGAGCTTGTGTTATGGGTACTAGACAACTGAAACAAATACATAATATTTACTTTTTTTTGTAAATACATACATATTATACATAGAAAACACCCAAACTCCAAAACAAATATCTGTAGATCATACAAACATTTGGTCCGACCCGGGAATCGAACCCGAGACCTCATGATCAGCAGTCGCACACGCCAACCGCGAGACCAACGAGGCAGTTAAGAGCTGTTTGGATGAAACTTTACAGTAATATAACTTATATATCTACATCAGAATAACACATAGGCTACTATTTGCCGCGTTAACCGACATACACGCGGACGGAGCCGCGGGCAACAACTAGTAGGTATTAAATACTACTGGACATAGGCCTTAGTTGATGATGAAAATAAAAAATAGATTAGACACCTAAAAATTCATGTTTTTATAGTAAACTCCTTTCAAGCATGTATCACGATAAGTATTTGGACTGCAGAACCTCTGTCAAAATACAAAGAATATTTAACGAGATCCCAAGGCACTTTAATAAATTACTAACTTACTGAATTGGATTATCCAAAGACAAATCTAATTGTAAGTAGGTTAAAGGTTTACAGATCACTATAACAAGCAACCCCTAGATATATTTTTTATCTTTTAATCTATGAACGACCTTCAATGGATATTATTAGTTATACGAATATTTCTAGAAATTGTCTTTGAGTAGTATTAAAATTAAAACGTAAGAATTCAATTTATTAACCGGCTACATGAGCAACTGTTATTACTACATAGTAATTATAAGTAACTAGCGACCCGCCCCGGCTTCCCACGGGTGGATTTCAGATGCCCCCGCCGACGACACGTTTCGTGCATTTTAAATCTGTAATATCTTCGAATATATTCATTTAAATTATTTACTGTAAAAGGCCATTTTGATCTATATTAAATGCATAATGTATTTAATTTACTTAATTGTATGAAGATTCATTCTGTATTGCTTAAGATCACTTCGTAAATAAGCCATTATTTCTCGTAAAAAGAAAGGAATAAAAAATGGTTGTTGTGGGTTATCCCTAAGAGATTCCGTCGCGGACTTTTTTGTAGTACTTTTTAAGGTGTACAATACTGCAGTACATTATTTTGATCTATCTCGTAGGGTGGAACCAGCGTTTGCAATGTAAGCGCAAAAAATGTGTTTATTTGCTACATCACATTAGAAACCTCGGAAATTAATAGTGTTTCCATACTATATTATGCATTTATTATACATAAAAACCTTCCTCTTGAATCACTCTATCAATTAAAGAAACCCGCATCAAAATCCGTTGCGTAGTTTTAAAGATTTAAGCAAACAAAGGGATATAGGGACATAGGGACAGAGAGAGCGACTTTGTTTTATACTATGTACTAGCGACCCGCCCCGGCTTCGCACGGGTGGATTTCAGATGCCCCCGCCGACGACACGATTCGTGCATTTTAAATCTGTAATATCTTCGAATATATTCATTTAAATTAGATACTGTAAAGGACCATTTTTAACCGACTTCCAAAAAGGAGGAGGTTCTATGTTCCACTGTATGTATTCTTTTTTTTTTTTTTTTTTTTTTTTTTTTATGTATGTTACCTGATTACTCCGTCAGTTGTGGACCGATTTTGAAATTTTTTTTTGTATTCGACAGGGTATGCTTCCGTGGTGGTCCCATTGCCAGCATATCAGGATCTGATGATGGGATCCCAGGGAAATCGAGGGAAACCCTCATTTTTTATGGGCACATACTATGTTTTTCGTATATTTTCTGAAGTTACACCGGTATCTGCGTCTGGTAGTCATCATTTTATGATGATGAGCTGATGATGTAAGGTACCACTCCTTAACGGTTAGGAGTTGGAGGATAAATCTTTAAATATCATATGTATATAAGTTACCTTAAGTCGTATTCTTACAAATTATTTAGGTAAGCTGATGATGGAAGGTGGAAGGTACAACTCCTCAACGGTTAGGAGTTGGAGAATAATTCTTTCAATTTCATACGTATCTAAAGACCTTCAGTCGTATACTTTCAAGCTATTTAGGTGAGCTGATGATAGAAGATTAAACTCTTCAACAGTTAGGGATTAGAGGATGATTTTAATATTACACGTACCTTAATTTGTATTCTTGATGATGAAATTTGATGAAATAATTCAACTTACTACTTACCTACGATTGTTTGCACTAAAAACTGTAAAATAAAAACTTTTTATAAAAAAATAAAACCGACTTCCAAAAACATCCAACGAAAACTCTCTGTCAAAAAACACTTAAAAGCGTAAAATAAACTGGTTCTTCATAAATTGCCTATACCTAATTCTTTATTCATTTAAATAGTAGTATTATAATGGGTGCTAGGTACCTAAAATCTGTTTGAAGTCGGTGCCAAGTGACTATCGCTTAGACTTTTGTAATTTTTCGTTTGTATTATTTTTGGCTTAGCACCGACTTCAAACAGATTTTAGGTACCTAGCACCCATTATAATACTACTATTTAAATGAATAAAGAATTAGGTATAGGCAATTTATGAAGAACCAGTTTATTTTACGCTTTTAAGTGTTTTTTGACAGAGAGTTTTCGTTGGATGTTTTTGGAAGTCGGTTTTTTTTTTTATAATGATCTATATTAAATGCACAATGTATTTAATTTACTTAATTGTATAAGGATTCATTCTGTATTGCTTAAAATCACTTCGTAAATAAGCCATTATTTCTCGTAAAAAGAAAGGAATAAAAAATGGTTGTTGTGGGTTATCCCTAAGAGATAGACATATACCGTCGCGGACTTTTTTGTAGTACTTTTTAAGGTGTACAATACTGTTGTACATTATTTTGATCTATCTCGTAGGGTGCAACCAGCGTTTGCAATGTAAGCGCAAAAAAATGTGTTTATTTGCTACATCACATTAGAAACCTCGAAAATTAACAGTGTTTCCATACTATATTATGCATTTATTATACATAAAAACCTTTCTCTTGAATCACTCTATCTATTAAAGAAACCCGCATCAAAATCCGATGCGTAGTTTAAAAAAATTAAGCAAACAAAGGGATATAGGGACAGAGAAAGCGACTTTGTTTTATACTATGTAGTGATTTAGAATTTTAGACATTCAAGTCGTCATGTAATATGGCCATATACACACATCAAAAGTGTCTAGGGATCAACATATGTGTCTAGGGATCAACATATATTTTTGCAATAACTTTTCTCCTGATTGATATTAATTAAAATTTTCTTTAAGGATTCATCAAATAAAGTGTTTTCGTTTGTCACAGTAACGATAAACCAAGTCACCTTTGCATTAATAAAGAAATTTGCCATTTTCCTAATAAAAGGATTTTTGACATTTGAACCACTAACATTAAAGTTCGAAAAAAAGACTGAAATAACAGTTTTCTTTAAAATTTTATTAGGTAACTTAAACAATTAATAATCCGTGTTTCTACCGCGAACACTAACACAAGAACATCGGTTTGGCATACTCAAAATGAGTTCATCCAAATCACGCTGTGGAATGGCCGCCCATGTTCGTTGCAACAACAAAAAAAGGTCTTCTTGCGACTGGATACCCTCCATATTCGGCAGAGCTCTTCTCTGTAGCATATCCCATGCATGCTCAATCGGGTTCAAGTCTGGCGACTGAGCAGGCCAGGGCCAAAGCCACATCTCAATCTCAAGAAATCCGCATAAAAATGCTTGATCCCTAGACACTTTTGATGTGTGTAGTTGCATACAACTACATCAAACTCACACATTTATTGTCGCTTAGCCTTAATCTGAATTTTTGTATTATTTTTTATAGAACAGTTATGGATGCAAATTATTGACAATACTCACTCTCGTTTTATTCTTCTTCTTCTCGTTTCTAAACATGATCTCGTCACTTAATAATTAAGCTTTTAATGATTAACCATCTAACACTACATGATGTTTTGAAATGTGTATTGCCGAAGGTTCTAAAATATTAGTATCTACCTTTTTTTTGTTGACGGGTTGAAAAATCCCTTCGGGTCTCCAGCTCCTCGGGGACACAGGAGCCAAGTGTATGTGGTGTTTCCATTAAAAAAACTCACGAGGACCGGCCTCTGGCACCCTTCTCTAGGAGGACCCGGACCATGTTCAGGTCCTCCAAGAATCGACACCATGCCTTATCAGGTCCTGTCCCGGGGGAAAATTATTTCCCCCCTCGATCCCAGCGTGGTAGGCTCATTTCATTGATATGTAATCATGCCGCTTTCCCGACCGTAGCAATCAATCTGCCACCAGAGGTCACCCATCCTCCGGCGGCCCGCGGTCCCGTCGACGGTTCTTATCGCCTCCTTCGATAAAATATTAGTACCTACGTTGTAGATTTTAAACCCGGTTTTTATCACGATCTGGGTCGAATACCTAATGATGTTTTTCAACCTAGGTCCATAGCTCTGAAATATTCTAAAATAGTTACTAAGAAAGGAACCCATTTGAACGATCGTTTAATCAGTCTCACATTAACGATTCTAGATGTTAACGATATCTACCTTGCCATATAAAATAATTAATTGGAGTTTCTTGCCGGTTCTTCTCCATAGGAATGACATTTTGGAACCGAGGAACTAAAGTCATTAATGTAACGTTTTGAAAGTGCCTAAATGGACCTACTTGAAACAAAAACAATTTTTTAGCTTCTATAATTTCATCGACAAAAGAAAAGTAAAAAAAATAACCTTCTTGTGAGATGCAAGCTGAATAAATTCCATTAATTTTTTATCAATGTCATATAGTTTCTGTAGGTATAAAGTTGCACAAAGAAGTGATTTCTAATAATAATGCTTGAAACTTCAATTTGTAGTGAGTAATTACGATTTCGATTCGTCATTGATAGCAGTAATTTAGGGCCAGCGTCTTAGACTTAGGCTTTCGAATTACTATGTTCTGAAGAACGAAACAACAAAAAGTACCGTTTTTGCCAATTTAAACTTGGCTAAGAATGCAAAACTTAGAATTTGCTCGTAAGTTAAAAAAATATTTTTCGTCTCATATACCATTTTGCTATCGTATCTGCTGAAGGGCCTTGAAAAAATATTACATGGTAAAAAAATACTTTAGGAATATACTGTTTTATTGACCTCCAACACAAAAAGAGGAGTGTTATAAGTTTAATCGCTATGTCTGTCTATGGCATCATAGCTCTTAAACGGATGGACCAATTTGGATGCGATATTTTATTAAATTAAGGACTAAAAAACAGCATGGCTTATTATTAGTATTATAAGGTCTTCCTTTGCTGCAGGATGTCTACCAAGACGTATCACCTTGTTGGTATTAAAGGCTCGTATTAAAGACTATTACAAAATCCGCTCACAAAGTTCATTCCTATTGTGTTTGTTCAAAAAATTTGAAAATTTTCATTCTAAAAGAACTTCTTCCTGATAGTAGCTACGTGTATCTAGATCTCGATTTGTATATATATATTTTATACAAGGATAATGAAGTCCTTCAGAACAGCCTTTCACACAAATAACGGATACGGTTTTTTTATTGTATCCGCTAAAGGATTCTCTAATCTACTACGTCATAATAACGAACTAATACGTTTCACTTTAGAATTGATGTAACGAAAGAAGTAGAAGCATACATTATTTATAATTATATCACACTATCGAATCTAAATCTAATAAAAACTAATTTAATTCGTGTTGTTTAGCACCGACTTTAAACCATCACCACTTTCAACTTCAACAGGTTAGTGGTAGAGTTTGAGCACAATTTTGCCAATGTCATGTATTGAAAGACAAACTGTCAAAGGAATGGTAGAGACGGAGAAATTAATTTAGTTTTGAAAAATGAGAGTGAAAAATAATAATTCGTTGACTTTTACAGGCATAACTAAACACGAATAAATTAGCTATACACATATATTTAAAAACATATATATGACAATAAAAATCACAGATACTTAAAGTAGATTTTAAGACTATTCAATATCAAAATAATTTAATTTTGTTAACAATAAAACACTTGCCTCGTATATTTACAAAAATATCACCACTTTTTTATCTATGGTATATTTTCAAGATTTGATGATGGATGCTTAAAATAATGTACCTACCTATTAGTCTCTGACCTTTTGGCACTCGTAAATATTAAATATTAACAGTTTTATTAAGTGACTTCTTACTTCTTTCGTGAATATTTTAATTTTGAAGGGCTACTGCACTTTATAATTTATCCAAATCAAATCGAAATATATACCGCTATACATTTGTTAAAAGTTATCCGGAATAGGTATTAAAAATTTGTATGATCTTTAAATATTTATTTGTTTTTTCTATCTGCACTAATAAATAATATTGTAGTATCTGTTTCTAATTTTAAAGTAACTGCTTTTCCCTAAATGCATGCATGCTGTTAATACCTAGGTTGTTGCGAAAATTGATAGCCACAGAATTAATACAATCTCTTCTTTCATGAAACTATTTTGGATTGACGGCTAATTTCAACACAAACCTCCTTTGTCACTGGCCACCTGCGTAGCTTTTTTTAATATGTTTAAAGATTATATATCTGTCACTCTTCTTTTGTTTGCAACAATGGGCGTCTCGCGGGAAGCTTTTCGTACCAATGATATTATTTATAAATGTTTCGTACTATGATTTTCTACGATTATAAACGAGGATTAAACTTCAAGCAATACTTTTACAATTCCAAGAATTCCAAGAATTCCTTTTACAAACTGCTTTTGGGGAGTCTGCTCCTACGTTAGCAACGATTGGGTAGTTGACTGTACCGTAAATAAATACCGATGTCTCCTTCATTAAAACGAATATTACAAAACATCTAGGAAAATATAATTATTACAACTTTTCATTTCTATTTCAAATTTATTTCAAATAAACATTCAAATATATTGCTTAATTGAGTAGTCTAAGGCTGAAATTTATAAAGCGTGCTTAGACTTTGCTCAGACTTTGCTTACGCTATACTTACTTAAGTTCCTGCTCAGTGTAATCTTAGCGTTCGAATTTATAGTCCTTTGGGCTAAGTATTTACTGAGTGTATGCTAAGCAAGAGCTCAGGAAAAAATGTTTAACGTTTCAATTTGCATAGCATATTTATTTAAATTATATAGGTATTACAAACACATATTATTTTTAAAATAGCTGTATTAAACTTAAATATTAGTAATCGTATAATCTTTATCGTATAATTGTATATCAATCAATTTAAACCGTTATTTTTATTGATTTTAAGTGAAAAAGGGCCACAATAACACATGTACAAGTAAAATAGAATGTATCTTTGACTTGTCAGTCAAAAAAAAAACCGGATTGACACCGTGGGAGAGCGACGCTTCGGCATGAATGGGCCGGCTCGACCGGAGTGATACCACGGCCTCACAGAAAACCGGCGTGAAATAGTGCTTGCGCTGTGTTTAACCGAGTGAGTCCGGAGGCCCATCCACCAACCCCCTCCCCTCCCACCCTAAAGGTCGGCAACGCATTGTGACGCCTCTGGTGTTGCAGGTGTCCATGGGCGGCTGTAATCACTTACCATTAGGCGATACGTCTGCTCGTATGCCCGCCTATTCCATAAAAAAAATTGTCAACAATTATTTAGATTGTCTTGACTTCAATTACATATAATTAATTATCAATTTCTAGAAATAACTTTTTACTTTGACCCTGCCATGCCCCTAAGGACTTCTGTTATAAAGTTTTCAAACTAGATTACGGTTTTTTACCTGCTCAATCGAACCATCTTTACGAGCGCGTAAGTATTCGCTAAGTCAAGGATTTCGGTGACTTAGACTATGCTAAGCATTTGCTCAGCTCGAGCTAAGCATAATGACTATAAATTTCAATGCACACTTAACTCGTGAGGTAAGTCTAAGCAAAGACTAAGCACGCTTTATAAATTTCAGCCTAAAACCGTGACGCCACAACGTTGGTTTTCAGTACATTTTTCATACAAAGTTATCGTTTTGACAGATGATAAAAAGTAGCTGATTTGACTAAGGTGGCAACTACACTATTACTTATTAGTTTCGTTAATTTAAACGTGGTCGAGAGAACTTAAACGATGACCCCAGACCCGGCCGACCACCAACTGCAGTAACTCATGAAAACGTCATCAGCGTAGAGTGGCTATTGCGAGAGAATAGACTTATTACTAGTAAGAGAGCTACTGAACCTTTCGACTAACGGTGTGTCTGTAAGGCTAGAAACTCTTGTAGTGATCAGTCATAACGTGCTAAGTACGTAACCATCGCCTGGCAGGCGTCAGCCTTGCACATCATCATCTTTCATGTTTCCGTGGGAGAGCCACGCTTAGGCATGAATGGGCCGGCTCGACCGGAGTGATACCGCGGCCTCATAGGAAACCGGTGTGAAATAGTGCTTGCACTGTGTTTCACCGAGTGAGTGAGGATACCGGAGGCCCATACCCCAATCCCCCTAACCCTACCTCCCCCCCGTCCCCAAAAGGCCGGCAACGCACTTGTGACGCTTCTGGTGTTGCAGGTGTCCATGGGCGGCGGTAATCGCTTACGATCAGGCGATACGTCTGCTCGTTTGCCCGCATATTCCATAAAAAAGAGAAAAAAAATGTTTTTGAAAGTGTAAAAACAATGAGAAAAAATAACTTGTTCCTTTAAGCCTGAAATTTTTATAGGATTTAGTTCATTCATTAAGAAGTTCAAAAACAAAATGACAGGCGATTCCGATGAGCATAAGTACCTGCCAGGCGAACAGAAAGACACACCTTTCTTCAATTACATCATCAATGTAAATACACTTTATTCTGTAAAGTTGTAATCTATATATATAAAAGCGAAATACCACTCACTTATTAATCACAAAATCTCAGAAACTATAACACCTACAAACTTGAAAGGCAGATAGGGTCCTTATAGGGTGTAGACATCCGCTAAGAACGGATTTTACTAAACTCCACCCCTAAAGCGGATAAATCAAGGGATGAAAGTCTGCGTGAGCCAAGCTGCGTGCAAAAGCTAGTTCATATATATGTTTGTCTGAGCGATTTAAAGAAAGTAGGAACAATGACCGGTGGTGCAAGCTAGCATATTTCCTTGACAGGTGAGGTGAAAGTGAGAAAGATAGCACTGGAGTGCAAGTAAAAATGTGTCTGAGCACACTTAGTCGATTCTAACACGACAAACTTCTCATTAAAAGTCATAAATAACATTTCATCGTCGTAAGCATCTAAATCAATGCAATATAACATGTCAACTAATCGATATATATACGATTTTTAATTTAAAAACTTAAAACTTACAGAATAAAATTTATTAACATTGATAATGTAATTGAAGAAAGGTGTGTCTTTCTGTTCGCCTGGCAGGTACTTGTGCTCATCGGAATCGCCTGTCATTTTGTTTTTGAACTTCATAATGAATGAACTAAATCCTATAAAAATTTCAGGCTTACAGGAACAACTTACTTTTCGCATTTTTTTTACACTTTCAAAAACATGAAAGATGATGATGTGCAGGGCTGAGGCCTGCCAGGCGATAGTTACGTACTTAGCACGTTATGACTCATCACTACAAGAGTTTCTAGCCTTACAGACACACCGTTAGTCGAAAGTTCCAGTAGCTCTTGGTCCATACACATCGATAGAGACAGGCTGAACTAGACATTGGATCACAGGCAGTTTCCACCATTCTGCATGAACACCTTAAAGTAAAGAAGCTTGCTTCGCGATGGATACCTCATTCTCTTACGAATGAGCAAAAATGCCGTCGTGTTGAAAGGTGCAAATTTACGTTAGAAAAGTTCGATTCGTGCATTGGGATTGAAGGAGGATATTTTGAAAAGCTGTAAATTTTTTTTTTTTTTTCGAACTATTTTTTATTTTGCTAATTATTTTGGAACAGCCCACGTATAAGGAGTAACTAAGGCTACCTTTTAGGGTTCCGTGACAAAGGCTAAAAACGGAACCCTTATAGATTCGTCATATCTGTCTGTCTGTCTGTCCGTCCGTATGTCACAGTCACTTTTTTCCGAAACTATAAGAACTATACTGTTGAAACTTGGTAAGTAGATGTATTCTGTGAACCGCATTAAGATTTTAACAAAAAAAAAAAAAACTTTTGGGGGTCCCCATACTTAGAACTGAAACTGTTAAACTTTTTTTTCATCAAACCCATTAGTGTGGGGTATCTATGGATAGGTCTTCAAAAATGATATTGAGGTTTCCAATATATTTTTTTTCTAAACTTTTTTGCGCGAGAGACATTTCCAAAGTGGTAAAATGTGCCCCCCCCCCTGTAACTTCTAAAATAAGAGAATGATAAAACTAAAAAAAAAGATGTACCTGCATTACCACGCAAACTTTCACCGAAAATTGGTTTGAACGAGTCTAGTAAGTCGTTTTTTTTCGATCAAAGTTACAACGAACTACAAGAACTTTTATATGATGTTACTTGCTGCTACGGAACCCTTCATGCGCGAGGCGAGTCCGACTTGCACTTGGCCGCTTTTGTTTTAGACTAGCTTGCCCCGAATCTAGTGTATAATATACTAGCTTTTGCCCGCGTCTTCGACCACGTTATGTAAATAGTAACCTCTGTCCTTCCTCAGGAATCAAGTGATCTCCATTGGACAGACCGACCGTGAAAGTGTTACAGTCAGACAGACAGACAGGGTTACTTTCGACTTTATAATGTTGGTATGGATTTACCGGAATATCAAGTATTTGAAATACTACTTATTTCGTAAGGGGATTACCGGCGAACTCCAGGACCAGGGATCTGCTGGGGTAGGTATCCAGGTAGAGTTAAAGATCGTACTCACGTGTGCGACATTTTCACTTTTACTTACCATCCAATATTGCTATGACTGACGTCATCTTGTCGTTATCCTTCATAATCCGCTAAAAGTTGTGTGCTGTCACAATATTGTGCCAAAAATAGTATTAAAAGTTGTAAGAATATAAAGCGACTTGTTACTATCACTTGCCGTTGCACGGTCGTTTCGTTGACTTTCGAATGATTGTTGTTTCAATATTTTTCTTATTATTTTTTGAGACAAAATATTCAATCTTATACTTTAATTTATAAAGCTGATAAGTTTGTTTGCTTGAATGCTCAGGAACTACTAGTCCGACTTGAAAATTTTCAGTGTTAGATAGTCCATTTATCGAGGAAGACTATAGGCTATATATCATCAGGCTAAGACCAATAGGACCTTCGTTCAGCAGAGAACGGCGATAAGTTGATTTTAAAGAAGCTTGAAGAAGAGAAAACCTTCAAATATTGTTTTTATTGATTTTTCACATCAATTATGTTCAGAAGCTTCTCTAACGAGTGAATCGCCCGTGTGCAATCATTAGTCTAACGCCCTTTTTAGGGTACCGTACCATAGGCAACGGAACGGAACCCTTATAGTTTTTTTTTTTATGTTTGTTACCTCATACCTTTCGACTGGGTAAACTGATTTTGATGATTCTTTTCTTATTTGAAAGCTGGTGTTTCCCATATGGTCCCATTTCAATTTGGTCCAATTCTGACATGTCATCCATGAGAAAACCATATAAGTCTTCAATTTGCATTAAGTATGTGCGCGACAAATTGACGAATAATTCAATTTACGCTAACCGATTTCGATGATTCTTTTTTTATTTGAAAGCTGGTGCTTCCCGTGTGGTTCCATTTAAATTTAGTCCAGATTGAAGTCGGTTTTTTTTTTGTTAAAATTTGTGATTATATTATCAAGAAACGACAGCAAAATTTAAACGTGTGTTAAGCTAAGTACTCACATACGGGTTTACTCGATCGAGCTTACATGTCGAGTAAAAACTACGGCATGAACTTTCGTCCACACATTCAGCATTCATCTACCTAGTGAGTGACGCATCTTTTGGCTCGCTCGCGCCGCTCAGTAGGTATTCATCGAACCGTTCGAGCCAAAAGATATCTGTTTAACAAAGGAGACGGTGGCTGCATTTAGCAAGTCTCGTTCGCAATTCTTGATTATAAAAGAATTAAAGAAAACGAAAAGAAGAAACGTAAAAACCGACTTCCAAAAACATCCAAAGAAAACTCTCTGTCAAAAAACACTTGGCACCGACTTCAAACAGATTTTCGGTACCTAGCACCCATTATAATACTACTATTTAAATGAATAAAGAATTAGGTATAGGCAATTTATGAAGAACCAGTTTATTTTACGCTTTTAAGTGTTTTTTGACAGAGAGTTTTCTTTGGATGTTTTTGGAAGTCGTTTTTTTTTTTTATAAAAAGTTTTTATTTTACAGTTTTTAGTGCAAACAATCGTAGGTAAGTAGTAAGTTGAATTATTTCATCAAATTTCATCATCAAGAATACAAATTAAGGTACGTGTAATATTAAAATCATCCTCTAATCCCTAACTGTTGAAGAGTTTAATCTTCTATCATCAGCTCACCTAAATAGCTTGAAAGTATACGACTGAAGGTCTTTAGATACGTATGAAATTGAAAGATTTATCCTCCAACTCCTAACCGTTAAGGAGTGGTACCTTACATCATCAGCTCATCATCATAAAATGATGACTACCAGACGCAAAGACCGGTGTAACTTCAGAAAATATACGAAAAACATAGTATGTGCCTATAAAAAATGAGGGTTTCCCTCGATTTCCCTGGGATCCCATAATCAGATCCTGATATGCTGGCAATGGGACCACCACGGAAGCATACCCTGTCGAATACAAAAAAAAAATCAAAATCGGTCCACAACTGACGGAGTAATCAGGTAACATACATAAAAAAAAAAAAAACAAAATACATACAGTGGAACATAGAACCTCCTCCTTTTTGGAAGTCGGTTAAAAAGGAGGTACTGCGTTAAATATTGGTTAGATTGCCGCTCTGATTACAGCCACGTGAACTTGATTAAAGAGCTATGTCCCGAAGATTCTATCAGTTACACACATCAAAAGTGTCTAGGGATCAAGCATTTTTATGCGGATTTCTTGAGATTGAGATGTGGCTTTGGCCCTGGCCTGCTCAGTCGCCAGACTTGAACCCGATTGAGCATGCATGGGATATGCTACAGAGAAGAGCTCTGCCGAATATGGAGGGTATCCAGTCGCAAGAAGACCTTTTTTTGTTGTTGCAACGAACATGGGCGGCCATTCCACAGCGTGATTTGGATGAACTCATTTTGAGTATGCCAAACCGATGTTCTTGTGTTAGTGTTCGCGGTAGAAACACGGATTATTAATTGTTTAAGTTACCTAATAAAATTTTAAAGAAAACTGTTATTTCAGTCTTTTTTTCGAACTTTAATGTTAGTGGTTCAAATGTCAAAAATCCTTTTATTAGGAAAATGGCAAATTTCTTTATTAATGCAAAGGTGACTTGGTTTATCGTTACTGTGACAAACGAAAACACTTTATTTGATGAATCCTTAAAGAAAATTTTAATTAATATCAATCAGGAGAAAAGTTATTGCAAAAATATATGTTGATCCCTAGACACATATGTTGATCCCTAGACACTTTTGATGTGTGTATTTGAAAATCAATAATAATTTCACATTTCGAATAAACTCCTAAATATTTTTTTTAATAAAACACGTGTTTTAATGACGATCAACAACGGCAGATTGACGTTTGTCTCGCAGCTCGCACCACTCGCGGTCACGTAGACACGCTTAAGTCAAGCTCGATTGCTCGCTTCGAGTAGATGATGAAATACATAGGTACTCTTATTTTAACAAATTTTTTTTTCAATCATAATAAAATATAACCTACTCGTATGTCACTCCTAAATAGTGTCGCTTTCTGTTAGTGAAAGAATTTTCAGGACCGGATCAGTACTTCCGAAGATTACCCCCTATAACCATACAAACAAAGTTAGAAACTTTACATCTTTATAATATCAGTATAGATAGATAGAATGTCAGATTTCATTGCATCGGTATGCATGTATTGCAATTTGCAATGCATCTGCTTTGGTGTTTTTTATTTTTTTTATTTATTTAATAGACAGGCAAACGAGCAGACGTATCGCCTGTAAGCGATTACCGCCGCCACCTGCAACACCAGAGGCGTCACAAGTGCGTTGCCGGCCTATGGGGGAGGGGGGAGATAAGGGGAGGGGTTTGGGTATGGGCCTCTGGTATCCTCACTCACTCAGTGAAACACAGCGCAAGCACTATTTCACACCAGTTTTCTGTGAGGCCGTGGTATCACTCCGGTCGAGCCTGCCCATTCATGCCGAGTACGTAGTAGGAGTACGTCATGTGGCTAGAACTTTATCCTTTTTAGGGTTCCGTGCCAAAAGCAAAAAAGGGTTCCATGCCAAAGGCAAAAAACGGAACCCTTATAGATTCGTCATGTCTGTCTGTCCGTCTGTCTGTCTGTCTGTCTGTCTGTCTGTCCGTCCGTATGTCACAGCCTCTTTTCTCCGGAACTATAAGGACTATAATGTTGAAACTTGGTAAGTAGATGTATTCTGTGACATCTGCTTTCTAACATCATTTTTTTCTAAACTGAATAGTTTGCGCGAGAGACACTTCCAAAGTGGTAAAATGTGTGTCCCCCCCTGTAACTTCTAAAATAAGAGAATGATAAAACTAAAAAAAAATATACGATGTACATTACCTTCCAACCTCCACCGAAAATTGGTTTGAACGAGATCTAGTGAGCAGTTTTTTTTTAATACGTCATAAATCGCAAAAAAATTACACTATTATTAAAATATCGATCAAAGTTACAACGAACTACAAGAACTTTTATAAACTCTTTTGCAAAAAAAACGGGCACTTAAGCAAAGTACTATTTTATAGTTACTATTAGTTTGTTTGACAATTTTAGGTATTGTTATCCTCAGAATTTTATAAATTAATTAGGAAGGAATAGTTTTCATCAGTTTTATCATAACATTTTGATTAAATTATTGAGAAATAATGTTAAAACTCAAAACACTATTATTGTACCTGCTCGCTAAATAAAAATGAAACGCGTTAATTTCTTTGTTTTTCTTGAATATATTAAAAGCAGATGAAAGTTTAGTATTGAGTGCGACCCCCTCTTGCTGAAATCACGGCTTGCATTCGTCTGGGCATGCTAGCGAGTATATATTTTATGGTTTCTTGGGGAATACGTTCCCACTCTGCGGTAATCACATTCTTTAGCTCTCTGATGGTCTGCGGAGCCGGCTGCACTGATCTTACTCGTCGCTTCAGAACGTCCCAGACATGCTCTACGGGATTGAGGTCCGGACTTCCAGCTGGCCAGTCCAAACGACGAATTCCGACTTCTAGCTTAAACGCTTCCACATCGCCAGACCGGTGGGCGCGAGCGTTGTCGTCCATAAAAATTGAGTTTTCGCCAAGAGCGGTTAAAGAGGGTTGTGCATAAGGAATAAGAACTTCCGTTATGTATCGGTGTCCAGTCAGTGTACCGTTTTCGATGAAAACTAACTCCGTACGATCCATAGAATTTATTCCTGCCCAAAACATAACAGGGCTCCCTCCATAAGGTGTGTCTCGGTCTTCACCATGCAGAGATATCCTGGCTTCATCGGAGAACAATACCCTATCCCAGTCGATGTCCACGGAGTAATTTAGGGCCGCGTGCCGGGCGATGACTGTGTATATTAGCAGCGAGAAGCCTGCTCCTGACTGTCCATAGACTAATTTGCACATTTCTTACTTCTTCGAGGCTGTTCTTGAGGTCCACATAAGAAGATTTGTGATTTCTCAACGCTTGACTAACTAGAAAACGATCATCCCGTGGCTTGGTACATGTCTTTCTGCCAGAACCAGGCCTTCTCTTGACGGAACCGGTCTCTTGATAGCGGTGCCAGGTCCTTTGAACTGTCGACCGACACACATTTAGCCTCTGAGCTACGAAGCATTGGCAGCAACCTTCTTCAAGCAGCGCAACAATTTTGATCGCTTTTATCACTTTATCTACCATTTTCGAGATTGCTAAACAGCAATAACAATACTTTTAAATGTCAAGGACATCATATAATTTAATAAAAATTGACAAAAAGTTAATTAGAGTCGATATTAACTATAGGGAATTCGCGCCACAAAATGTAGTTAAAAGTTGTTTTCTTTGAAAACCAGGCTCAGTCAAAAATTTGAATTTGGAATGTACTCTTATAAACATTATGGCACTTTTATAACTGGCCAGTAACATGTTCAAATGATTAAAACCTTTTTGGTATTTTATTTTTTTCAGCCAGGAAGAAATTCGAAACCGTTTTTTTTGCAAATGAGTGTATTATGTTACTTGCTGCTTCGGACTCCGAGTCCGACTCGCACTTGGCCGCTTTTATAGGTAAGTTGAAAAAAAGCGGCCAAGTGCGAGTCGGATTCGCCCATGAAGGGTTCCGCAACAGCAAGTAACATAATATAATTTCTATTTTATTTTTACATTTGTGTTGATTGAATGAAATGTAAATTGCAGTTTACGATTTATTACGCATTAAAAAAAACTACTTACTAGATTTCGTTCAAACCAATTTTCGTCGGAAGTTTGCACGGTAATGTACATCATATATTTTTTTTAGATTCATCATTCTCTTATTTTAGAAGTTAGAGGGGGGGGGGGGGACACATTTTACCACTTTGGAAGTGTCTCTCGCGCAAACTATTCAGTTTAGAAAAAAATGCCTATAGGCCTATAAGATAGGCCTTCAAAAATGATATGGTTTCGGGTTTGATGAAAAAAAAAAAATTTTAGTTTCGGTTCTAAGTATGGGGACCCGCAAAATTTATTGTTATTTTTTTTCTATTTTTGTGTGAAAATCTTAATGCGGTTCACAGAATACAACTACTTACCAAGTTTCAACATTATAGGTCTTATAGTTTCGGAAAAAAGTGGCTGTGACATACGGACGGACAGACAGACGGACAGACAGACAGACATGACGAATCTATAAGGGTTCCGTTTTTTGCCTTTGGTACGGAACCCTAAAAAGTAGAAAGTTCCATCAATTTTTAGATCCGTAGTCAAAAAGACAGAAACGGAAACCTTATAGTATCGTTATGTCTGTCCGTACGTTTGTCTCTCCACATTGTATCTTAATATCTGTGCATACTACAGACGCCGACACGTTTAAACCTCTCTGGTACCTTTGAAGAGGGAATTGTATGTTTTACTAGCTGACCCACGAAACCTCGTTTGCGTCTCCTGTTACCCGTAGCGTGATAACTTTCCCCCGTTTTTTAAACATTCTTCATTGGTGCTCCGCTCCTATTAGTATCTTAGCGTGTAGATATATAGCCAATAGCCTTCCTCGATAAATGGGCTATCTAACACTGAAAGATTTTTTTAAATCGGACCAGCGGTTCCTGAGATTCGCGCGTTCAAACAAACAAACAAACTCTTCAACTTTATAATATTATACTTTGTCCATTTGTTTATTTTCTTTTTGACAGCTCACGCCTGTAAATTACCTTTTTTTTTTCTAAATAATGTAGGTACTACAATAATGTCGTACTTCATTGACGGTACGGTACTTTAGTGAAGTGGCCTGTGCGTAACAAACAAACACAGACTATAAAACAGTACTTGAAATACGATAAATCGATCTCATGATAAAAATAATTTGACTTCATGTAAGTATTTTTTCTGTAAATTTAATAAAAAAGGAAATAAAAATAGTATATATGACTCCAAGATTGATTATTTGCAAGGAATTAAGTCGAAGTCTTGGAATTTAGGATCAAACCAAGAGTAAAGAACAATAACTCTGTTCATTCATCTAATTTACTGATTTATTATTAATATTTTTGTTTATTTCTTACATAATATAAAAACTAATAGGAATAATTAATATTTAAATTAAAAATATTAATTTAAATGGATTGAAAGTTCTTCATAAATAAAATTGCTTATCATTTCTAATCGAATCGGTTATGTGTGAGGGCGTCACTAATTTCGAAATAGGGAATATGCATAAAATTTTTATTTGTCTCAAACAATTTTTTATAGATTCTTTATTGTCTTTACAATATACCTAAATGGTATTTTTTTATTTAGTGATTATTTAAACCCAGAAAATATTAAATAAAAAGTAAAGATTAAGGGAGGGAAATTCAAACCTGCAAAACGCGTCCTATTGGTCGAAACGAAATGTGACGTCGATTGTTACATTATCGAAATTAACGGCGTCGAAATTCCTACTGTGTTAGTAGTGTTTGTGAGAAAAAATGACTTCTTCCATGATTTTTATAGCAATCAAAACTGTAAATAGGTATAAATAACTGAAACACTCAATAGTAAACAAACACGAAATCACAATGACGTCATATGTTATGTCAATAGCGCGCGAAAAATGGCGGCGTTTGAATAGCTCAAATTTTGTCGGGGTTTTAAATTTCACTTTGAAAATTAGTTTGACTATTTTGAAACCTATTTATATTTTTTTCTATGTAATGGAGACTTATATGATCAGATTAGACAGACAGACATAAAAAAAAGACATGCATATTCCCTATTTCTTGAACTGTCAAAAAGAAAATAAACGAATGGACAGAGTATAGTATAGATATTCATCCCCCTGTGATGTGGGATGTAATTGGATAAGTCTTTAAAAAATAAACGTTTGCGATTTTAATATTTTGATTAAGATACCTTATACTTGATTCTTCAAACTCTGATTTTTGGTAGTTGTCGGGTTTTGTTTTTTCTACACGTTCTCCTTGAACTCTACACACTTACCCCAACGGTGCACAACACAATGCAAATGCGAAGATGCTTATCTGCATTCACTAGTTTTTAGTAACGAGTGATGCTATCTTCACCTTGAGGTCAGAAATTTTTCAGACCTAGTAGTTGGTCAGTGTCATTGTCATTAGAATCGGATCGATATGACGGAACTTTTTGAATATTTTATTGTAAATGCCCAAACGTTCTTGCTAAAGAGAGGCCCACGGGGCCCACGTCAAGCAGTGAACTGGAGCCCCCATAGACTACAGACTTTTAATCGAACGATAGTTTAATCGGGCTGTTAATCAGTATGAACATGTATGACAGTCAGTAACAAATAAGCCAAAAGCTAACCCGACCCAACTATCGGCCGACTAAAAAGTTGGTAGTGTGCGGAGGCCGATTGCTGATGATGATTGCAAATAGACATAAAACATAGAAATAAAAAATAAGACATTTAATTTATTGGATAAAAAATTCTGACGAGTTAACGATAGAAATACTTCCCCACCTGATTTTAATCTTAATTATAATAAATACATATAAACATTGTTTATATTATATTAGGACTTAAGAACTACATGTTTAAATAATTGAATAAGTATACATTACAGTACAAGTATATAGTAAGTGTACTTAACGTATTTCAATTTTGCGCGCATTGTTTAGTAACACAAGAATATTACGGCACCTACAAAGTTATAATAACCATATAGGTAGGTAAATTGAGTAATCTGTGGTTACAGAATACAGTTAACGAATAAAATTACTAATTTTTAAGTAACATTCATTTCATAGTGCAAATACACATTAAATCAATTTATTTATTCTTGCATAAAGTTAGCCGTTCTCCGCAGTTTCTCGTGCGTTTATCGTTATTGTCGCTGGTTGACAAAACATGGCATTAGGCCATATGTAATACATATATTACTAAGGGAAAACTATACGGTAATAGTTAATAATATTTGATCATATTTTATCTCTATCAATACCAACTGTTAATTTCATAGGTTTATCCATTCAAACAAGTATTGAAAAACCGAGCAAGTGTGTGTCGAGGCACGCGACCAATGTAGGGTTTCGTAGTAAGGTTTTGTTATTTCATATTATTACGTAATATATTAAATTTTCTAACAGTTTAGGCGGCCTATAACGTCGATCCTTACTTGGTCGACATTTACTTATAATAAACTTAACATTTTTTTATGTATGGTCCTGACAAAATGACTACTCTGCTTGATGGAAAGCATTAAGCAGAATTCAAGAGTGGTGGTCACAATACTCATTGCGAAGGGCTAGTATGCTTCTGCATCATTTGGCCTCCGGTCACGCTCGCACTCACTAACGAAACACGATAGCACACCGCCCTGGTTGAGCCGGCCCGTTCGTGCTGAAATCAGCGTGGCTCTACCTTGAAGAGGGTTCATGCAAAGGTACGGATTTTTATCACTTATTTGATTTGACCCTCTCAAACATTGAGTTACCTATACCTAGATCAATGCTCTCACATACATCTGAAGTTAACACGAAAAAGTTTTAAAAATATACAATCCTACTACGGATACTTACCATATAGAAGTATAGTAAGATACACACATCAAAAGTGTCTAGGGATCAACATATATTTTTGCAATAACTTTTCTCCTGATTGATATTAATTAAAATTTTCTTTAAGGATTCATCAAATAAAGTGTTTTCGTTTGTCACAGTAACGATAAACCAAGTCACCTTTGCATTAATAAAGAAATTTGCCATTTTCCTAATAAAGGGATTTTTGACATTTGAACCACTAACATTAAAGTTCGAAAAAAAGGCTGAAATAACAGTTTTCTTTAAAATTTTATTAGGTAACTTAAACAATTAATAATCCGTGTTTCTACCGCGAACACTAACAACACAAGAACATCGGTTTGGCATACTCAAAATGAGTTCATCCAAATCACGCTGTGGAATGGCCGCCCATGTTCGTTGCAACAACAAAAAAAGGTCTTCTTGCGACTGGATACCCTCCATATTCGGCAGAGCTCTTCTCTGTAGCATATCCCATGCATGCTCAATCGGGTTCAAGTCTTGCGACTGAGCAGGCCAGGGCAGGCGTGCATTATCATGCATTAACTGAAATAAGGGACCGATTTGCACTTGTAGAGGAACGATGACGTCTGATACAATCGTCTCAGCATAAATTTGAGCGTTGAGGTTGCCTCTGATCCA
This sequence comes from Diaphora mendica, assembly GCA_949125395.1. Classification (NCBI taxonomy): domain Eukaryota; kingdom Metazoa; phylum Arthropoda; class Insecta; order Lepidoptera; family Erebidae; genus Diaphora; species Diaphora mendica. Next base: position 15,684,814 of record OX421328.1, read on the forward strand.
AATCAACTCAGTTCTTCCGCCGATCCAAATACCCGCCCATACCATGATGGTTCCACCACTATAAGGATGGACTTCCTGGCAGGATTTTAATCGCTGTTGGCGTCCAGGGGTTCTCCAGTGTCGTATACGTCTTGTATCCGGTCTCATACCAAAACGAGACTCATCAGAAAAGCACACGAAACGCCATTGTTCTTCTGCCCAATTTCTGTGTTCAAGAGCCCATTGATATCGAATCCTACGATTGTGCATTGCTATAGGTGGTACCCGTAGCGGTCTTCGGGAATGAAGGTTCACTTCATGCAAGCGGTTTCTGACTGTTTGGTCGCTAATTAAGTTCCCTGAAGAGTGATGAAGCCTCACGGCTAACATCATGGCGGTTATTGTTGGAGCTCTTCGAGTTAAGATTTGAATGTATCGGTCTTGTCTCCGTGTGGTGCAGCGATACCGTCCTCCATGGCGCTCAGCCACGGTACCAGTGCTTCGGTAACGTGTCCAAAGTCGACTGATAACACTCTGACTTGTATTCAGAGCTAAAGCCACAGGACGTTGCCGGGAACCAGCTTCTATCATTCCCACGGCTCTGAGCATTTCTTCCCTGCTTAAATGACGTCGCCGCTCCATAATAACGTTGGTTTTAATCAGTAGTAGGGAAACAGTAGCACTAATAATGTCTTCAATGCGTTGTATGTTTTTATAGGGAAAATATTGACAGCTGATTTTCATCTTTTATTCGAATTTGATTGACAGTTCCTGATTCAAATTATGAAATGCACCAAAAAGGATCCATATAAATTTATAAAATCATAAATTTATTACAAAGCAACATCTCAATCTCAAGAAATTCGCATAAAAATGCTTGATCCCTAGACACTTTTGATGTGTGTATTTATAGGGCCTATATCACCCAGCCATTATTACGGATCTATTGACACTTCATTCATAAAATTCATAAAATCGGTACAATAGTTTAGGCTTTACCACAGAATAATTAATAGTTGGCTGTACTGTGAAACATACAAATATAGGTTTGCTTTTGCAATCACAGACTTTTGCAAAACGTTAAAGTTATCTATATTTGTTTATTATCCTCCTTCTTATGTATACTCCTTCTTTTATTTATATTCCCTTGTTTTATGATTATAAGTAAAATATATATTATTTTAACTTCGATCCGGTTTGTGCAATGAAATAACGTGTAATAGTTACATAATAATTTAAGAATTACGCTATTGTCGCTCAAGGCTATCGCAACATATATTATAAGACGGGGAAATGTAAATGTAACGGTAGTACTGCTTTTATTTATTTTTTACTCTCAATAACGTTAATTAATGATAGTTACCAAGTTAACTGATACTATATTTTATGCAGCTGTTAGTTTTCATATCGACAACGGTCAGTGTGCATCAATTAATACTACCTGACATTATTTATTACACCTTTCCTCCTTTGTGTGATCCGTAGTTAAGTGATCTGTAGGCGCCAGTGATACAAGTCACTGTGCATGCGCAAGTCATGCAATCAACCGGTATCGATTACATAACCTTCTTATTAAAATATCTTGCAACTTACTGGTTTCAATGGTTTTTTATGGAACAGGATCTAATTATAGCTTTATTTGCTATAGAGACTGTGTCTACAAAAATTGAAATTAACTAGCTTTGATAGAAATAATTTTGAAAAAGTATAATATGAACTTAAAAGCGTCTAAGTTATTATCGTCATCATCATTCTCAACAGCCACACTACTACTTCATAGCTGGACATAGGCCTTGCATTAACAAAGAGGATATGGCACACTAAGACACGCTAATCAGGAATTGGTATACCTAGAGTTTATTTCAAATTTTCCTCCTTTTTGCAATGTTGTTGTTCAACGTAGTTGCCTCCGTGTGGTTGCGTATTACATATACCCCTTTACCTTACGCGAGTTTCATAAGATCCGCTTATAGGAGTTTAAGTTATGATAAAATAAGCTGTATCTATACTTATAATAAAAAACTTTAAAAAAAAAAATGACTTCCAAAAAACATCCAACGAAAACTCCCTGCCAAAAAACACTAAAAAGCGTAAGATAAACTGGCTCTTCATAAATTGCTATGTGACAATTCTCTTCTATACCTACCTAATTCTTTATTCATTTACATTGTAGTATTATAATATGTGCTAGGTACCTACCTAAAATCTGTTTGAAGTCAGTGCCAAGCCAAAAAGAATACGAACGAACAATTACTAAAATCTAAGTGATAGTCGCTATACTATACTACAATGTAAATGAATAAAGAATTAGGTAGGTATATACGAGAATTGGAACAAAGCAATTTATGAAAAGCCAGTTTATTTTACGCTTTTTAGTGTTTTTTGGCAGAGAGTTTTCGTTGGATGTTTTTTGGAAGTCGTTTTTTTTATAAAAAGTTTTTATTTTACAGTTTTAGTGCAAACAATCGTAGATAACTAGTAAGTTGAACTATTTCATAAAATTTCTGTTGATGCAAATAACTTTAGTGGTTTAAATGTCAACCCCTATTTCACCTCTTAGGTATAGAATATCCAGAAACGCTACGCAATACGTTAATTCTCATTTTTATCAGTAGCCCAAAAATAAAGTTTGACTTTTCTAACTTAAAAAATACGAACTTTTATACAATCTTTCAACCCCTATTTCACCCTCTTAGGGGTAGAATATCCAGAAACGCTACGCAATACGTTAATTCTCATTTTTATCAGTAGCCCAAAGATATAATTTCATGTTGCTAATTTAAAAAGTGATGGACTTTCGTACAAACTTTCCACCCCTATTTCACCCCCTTAGGGGTAGAAATTCCAAAATTCCTTCCTTAGTGGGTGTGTACTCAATTAAACGATCCATGTGAATAACTGAAAGAATACAAACTAAGGTCTATACGTACGTGTAATATTAAAATCATCCTCTAATCCCTCACTGTTGAAGAGTTTAACCTTCTATCATTAGCTCACCTAAATAACTTAAAAGTATACGACTAAAGGACTTTACATACGTATGAAATTGAAAGAATTATCCTCCAACTCCTAACCGTTGAGGAGTTGTACCTTCCACCTTCCATCATCAGCTTACCTAAATAATTTGAAAGAATACGACTAAAGGTAATATATATACATATGATATTTAAATATTTATCCTCCAACTCCTAACCGTTAAGGAGTTGTACCTTACATCATCAGCTTATCATCATAAAATGATGATTACCAGACGCAAATACCGGTGTAACTTCAGAAAATATACGAAAAACATAGTATGTGCCCACAAAAAATGAGGGTTTCCTTCGATTTCCCTGGGATCTCATCATCAGATCCAGATATGGTGGCAATGGGACCACCTCGGGAGCATACCCTTTGGAATACAAAAATAATTTTCAAAATCGGTGCACAATTGACGGAGTAATTGGTGAACATCCATAAAAAAATTACATACAGTGGAACGTAGAACCTCCTCCTTTTTGAAAGTCGGTTAAAAATGTAACAGGTCTAATTCTGTACAATAAAGATATTTTGAATTTTTTTGGAGTGCTCTTTATAATCGATACTGAAGCCAAAACTGTACCTATATTTTTTCATTTTTGTCTGTCTGTCCGTCTGTCTGTCTGTCTGTATCTTGGCCGCACATCACGCCGAAACTACTGAATGGATTCAAATGAAACTTGGCATGATTTGAGTTCATACTACGAGGTAGGACATAGGATACTTTTTATCCCGAAATTCAGCACGGTTTCCTGGAGAGAGGAGATGAAAGTCAAAATATGTACTTAGTTGGAATTCAATAACACATCATACTCTGATTTCATTCATTCTTTTTTTGCTGGAAAGAAAAAAATAAAAGATAACGGGAAATCTTTTTCGTCCGCGACTGTACACTGCCTGTGAAAAGCTGAGACAGATATGTAAATATTGCGGTACGAAGTTCGCCGGGTCAGCTAGTTTTTAATAAAAATGGGAATATGGGGCTTTTGATATGAAATGAATAGCTTAACGCCATATCTTTGAATTGTGTTTAATTAGAAGATCGATTAGTTACTAATCTTCCAGACCGTAAATATACATAAGCATAGCATAGCATTAAGTTCTTATCGGTTCGATTCCTGTAAAGCCTGTGCCATATTGTTTTTTTTAATTAAAAAGACACCTACCGCACTAGGAAGAAATCCTGTGACACGGGTATTTAACAAAGATACATGTACACGAACACAATTTAAAGAACACCCAGACTTAGAACAACAATTTGTGGATAACACAAAGTGTTGTCCCATGTAGGATTTGAACCCACAACACTTGGCGGAGTATGAAGCGGCATGGCGACCGCTTAAACCACTCGTAACACTTATAAGTGCAGTCAAACCTGTGATCTGTGCCCTGTCTGTTTCCATAATAATGGACCAGTCAAATATAAATCTTCCCATAAAGGAATGGCAAATAGGTTCTTCTGTAATGCTTTCCGTTTTAAACGTGTTGTTCTGGTCTGGACCGCTATATTATTATTTAAGTGCGTGTAAATCTATCTATATATATAAAAGAGTAAGGTGACTGACTGACTGACATACCCAGAGATCAACGCACAGCCCAAACCGTTTAAGCTAGAATCCTGAAATTTTGCATGTAGGTTCTTTATATAACGTAAGTGAGCACTAAGAAAGGAATTTTTGAAATTCCACCCCTAAGGGGGTGAAATAGGGGTTGAAAGTTTGTATGGAAGTCCGTCATTTTTTAAGTTAGAACCATAAAACTTTTCTTTTTGAGCTACTGATTAAAAATTAGTAAACACGTATTTAAGCGTTTCTAAATATTCTACCCCTGAAGGGTGAAAATAGGGGTTGTGATTTTGTACATAGATTAGTCTGGAAGTCCGACATTTTTCAAGTTAGAAACATGAAACTTTATTTTTGGGCTATTGATAAAAAAAAAGTAGATAAGTATTTAAGCGTTTCTGGATATTTTACCCCTAAGGGGGTGAAATAGGGGTTGAAAGTTTATTTGGAAGTTCGTAATTTTTTAAGTTAGAAACAAAAAGCTTTACTTTTGAGCTACTGATAAAAATTAACTACATATAATCAACTTCTACGCAAGCAAAGCCGCGGGCTACAGCTATACTAATACATAAAGGCGAAAGTTTGTGTGTATGTTTGATACTTCTTCACGCAAAAACTACTGAACGGATTTGGATGAAACTTTACAGTAATATAGCTTATATATCAAAATAACACTACTACGGCTACTATTTGCCGCGATAACCGACATACACGCGGGCGAAGCTGCGGGCAACAGCTAGTACATAAATAATTCTGTTAATTAGTTAGTATAAATGATATTGCTTTCATTAGAATAAAATGGTAATTGAACTCAACGTACTGAGTCAAGGCTACGATTTGTAAACAGAAAAATTGTTCAATTGTTGTAGATGTCTATAAATTGCGAAAGATCTTACCTTACAAAGAAGATATTGCAAATATTTGTAAACGTATGGATTATTTTTATCCGCCGATAGATACTAAAGGCTTTATGAAGAACTAGTGAAAAGCTATTAAAGAACCATGAAACGGAGCTTGAACGTATCATCCATACCTCCATAGGTACCTATATTATAAACTAGCTGACCCGGCGAACTTCGTACCGCCATATTTGCATATCTGTCTCAGCTTCCCACAGGCAGTGTACAGTCGCGGACAAAAAAAAATACTTATCCCGTTATCTTTTTTTTTCTTTCTAGCAAAAAAAAAATGAATCAAATCGGACTATGTGTTATTGAATTACAACTAAGTACATATTTTGACTTTCATCCCCTCTCTCCAGGAAACCGTGCCGAATTTCGGAATAAAAAGTATCCTATGTCCTACCTCGTAGTATGAACTCAAATCATGCCAAGTTTTATTTTAATCCGTTCAGTAGTTTCAGCGTGATGTGCGGCCAAGATACAGACAGACAGACGGACAGACAGGCAGACAGACAAAAATAAAAAAAATTACAGTTTTGTCTTCAGTATCGATAACAGAGTGTCTCGCAAAAAAAAAACAAAATATCTTCAATGTACAGAATTTGACCTGTTACATTCTTATTATAAGTAATAATAGATGCGAAAGTAACTCTGTCTCTCCTGCTTTAACGGCCAAACCTTTGCACCGTAATCAATGAAATTTGAGATTGCATGGAGATACTTTGATTCTTAAGAAAGGACATTGGCTACTCTTTGATGCGATAACCAACAAATACGCGGGCGGAGCCGCGCGCAAAAGCTAGTTAAAATATATTTATCACTAGGTTTTGCCCCTGGGTTCACCGGTCCGCCCTGAAGAAGCAAAGTATTTCTTTTCTCATATATTAAAATGGTTTCAGCGGTTTAGTCGTGAAAGCGCAAAAGTGTCACAGAGAGTAAAGTACTTTCGCTTTAGATATACCTAATATTAGTAAGAATGACAAATCTTTACATGATTTTATTCTTCAACCAACCTAAATACCTTTATCCCCTGTATCATCTCTATTTGAACAAAGCTTTTAATAGCTTTGTTTAAAAATAAAACATATTTAGCCACGATATTTTACAGTTACCCGCGAAAAGTAACCGAATCTTTGTATTATATTTTTTTTCTTGTGAATTTACCAACTTAAATGAAATAACTGGTTCAATATTAGTGTTTACATAATTAAAGTTGCATGCATAAAGTCATATAGTGTGTTACATAAGACATACCAAATAAAAAAAAATACTAGACATTAGAAATTTCAAGCACGAATAGGTAAAGGTCGTTGAAATCAGAGAAGATTAAATTTGCATTTTTATGTTTTTCAGTCTACTAAATATTTATCGAAAACTTGGATACTATGAGTACAGGACCAGTGATAGTAGCGAACCTTGGCGGAGGCCACATATCATATAACTCTGAGGGAGAGGCCTATGTACCTACAGCGGTGGACAAATTTTGACTAAGAAGATGATAACCGAACACTTCGTGGGTAAACTAGTAGTTACTAGGCGAGGTACTAGTTTACTCATATGGTAATACTCACTCGTATTTACCCTTAAAATGTATTAGCTAAAGTACTAAACGAGGTTACGCTTTTAATTAGTGATTTCGTAAACTTTCATTTAGCAGGTCGCTGGACAACCTTGGACGTTTTATTCTTGACCTCTCCTTTCGCAGTGACCGTGCCGAATTGACACCCTAAATGGGATTTAATATAAAATATTAAAACTGTAATAAGAAGATAAATCTTTTCTTAATTATAGCTAGAATTTTCAAAACGATCTTTTAATGTCTGCGTACAGGGTATAACATTATTCTTTAATTTCTTTTAGTAGGTTTTTTTTGCTTTTTTTTATTGCCGTACTAGGAATATATCCTATATCGCGGGGTACTTTTAAAGCATTCAATAGAACACCCAGACCTAGAACAACAATTTTGGATCACATAAAGTATTGTCCCATTGAAGATCAAATCCACAACCACAACACGAGTGTAGTAAGAAGTAGCGATGTCGCCTAGACCGCTACACCATCCGTGCAGAGGTTAAAACAATAGAGGATTAATTACTGCATGCATCTAATCGCCATTGTTAGATAGTTACTTTGGTAAGTATTTAGATAAGACTAGCTAGTCTGAAAAAAGTAACCTAAGTGATTCCTTATATCATCAGTCATCTGCCAGTGAAAGTATCTGGAACAAACAGACAGACAAAAATAGTAAAACATGTTATTTTGGTATATGTACCGTGTATACATACATGTACAAAAAGCGGTTATTTTAATAATATTCAACAGAAGTCAATTTTATTTATTGGTATGGTTAAGAATCTGACAATCATAGCTGACAATGCTGACATACACATAGGCGTGTCTATTGTATCGCCAACTGCAATTAGAAACACCATCATTAGACATTATGATAAAGAGTTCCTGGGTCAGAGAGTAATTGTTCTGTGTCCTAGAATTTAGTTTCATTGTTTATGACTATGAATTTATTTTAGATATCTGTATTAACATGTGAAATTGGTTTATAATGTAACTAGCTGTTGCCCGCGGCTCAGCCCGCGTTTATATCGGTTATCGCGGCAAATAGTAGCCTATGTGTCATTCTCATGTATAAGCTAAATTACTGTAAAGTTTCATCCAAATCCATTCAGTACTTTTTGCGTGTAGAAGTAACAAACATACACACTCACAAACTTCCACCTTTATAATATAGTAGGATAGGAAGCTTTCAGATATACCTCAATGATAGGAAGGATAGGATAGTAGGATGTACTTTTCATAAACTCGAAAACTTCGACTCCGATTAGGTTCGGTTAGTTAGTTAACTTTGAAGCGATATAATAGGTCTTTACCTATGAAATTGCCGTTTTGTATGCAATAAGTGAAAGTACTTAATTTTTCAAACTTTTTTATTTCTGTTATTCGAAGTAATTACCCATGCAATCGACGCATCTTTGCCAACGCATTGGCAGTTTATTGATGCCCTTCTTGTAAAAATAAGCTGGACAGGAGGCAACAAACTCTTCAAAGGCATTTTGTACTGCCTTTTGGGAAATGAAATTTTTACCCACTAAAAAGTTGTCTAAATTTTGGACTGTCTGTTGCGCAGTATGGGGTCGCGCGTTGTCGTGAAGCAGCTGCAAGAGCTGGGGTTGGAAGCTCTCCCTCATCCGCCATACTCACCAGACCTTGCACCTACCGACTATTACTTTTTCCAAAATTTAGACAACTTTCTAGTGGGTAAAAAATTCAATTCCCGAGAGGCAGTGTACAAAATGCCTTTGAAGAGTTTGTTGCCTCCCGTCCAGCTGATTTTTACAAGAAAGGCATCAATAAACTGCCAATGCGTTGGCAAAGATGCGTCGATTGCATGGGTGATTACTTCGAATAACAGAAATAAAAAAGTTTGAAAAAATAAGTACTTTCACTTATTGCATACAAAACGGCAATTTCATAGGTAAAAAAACCGACTTCCAAAAACATCCAACGAAAACTCTCTGTCAAAAAACACTTAAAAGAGTAAAATAAACTGGTTCTTCATAAATTGCCTATACCTAATTCTTTATTCATTTAAATAGTAGTATTATAATGGGTGCTAGGTACCTAAAATCTGTTTGAAGTCGGTGCCAAGTGACTATCGCTTAGACTTTTGTAATTGTTCGTTTGTATTCTTTTTGGCTTAGCACCGACTTCAAACAGATTTTAGGTACCTAGCACCCATTATAATACTACTATTTAAATGAATAAAGAATTAGGTATAGGCAATTTATGAAGAACCAGTTTATTTTACTCTTTTAAGTGTTTTTTGACAGAGAGTTTTCGTTGGATGTTTTTGGAAGTCGGTTTTTTTTTTTATAAAAAGTTTTTATTTTACAGTTTTTAGTGCAAACAATCGTAGGTAAGTAGTAAGTTGAATTATTTCATCAAATTTCATCATCAAGAATACAAATTAAGGTACGTGTAATATTAAAATCATCCTCTAATCCCTAACTGTTGAAGAGATTAATCTTCTATCATCAGCTCACCTAAATAGCTTGAAAGTATACGACTGAAGATCTTTAGATACGTATGAAATTGAAAGAATTATTCTCCAACTCCTAACCGTTGAGGAGTTGTACCTTCCACCTTCCATCATCAGCTTACCTAAATAATTTGTAAGAATACGACTAAAGGTAACTTATATACATATGATATTTAAAGATTTATCCTCCAACTCCTAACCGTTAAGGAGTTGTACCTTACATCATCAGCTCATCATCATAAAATGATGACTAACAGACGCAAATACCGGTGTAACTTCAGAAAATATACGAAAAACATAGTATGTTCCTATAAAAAATGAGGGTTTCCCTCGATTTCCCTGGGATCCCATCATCAGATCCTGATATGCTGGCAATGGGACCACCTGGGAAGCATACCCTGTCGAATACAAAAAAAAAATTCAAAATCGGTCCACAACTGACGGAGTAATCAGGTAACATACATAAAAAAAAAAAAAAAAAAATACATACAGTGGAACATAGAACCTCCTCCTTTTTGGAAGTCGGTTAAAAACCCTATTATAAACGGCTATTAAGATTGCATGCATCCACAATATGCCACAGCCACAGTGAATCATGGCATGTTATGGCTAGTTTGAAATAAATAAATCCTATTGTCTTATATGTTATAGACTGCTTGGTAGGTACAGCTTTTAGCTTAATCTCTGCATATTTTACTAAATAAACAATAAAAAAAAAAAATTAGGACATCCAACACACGATGCCGTCTAGTCCCAAGTTAAGCAGAGCTTGTGTTATGGGTACTAGAACAACTGATATAAATACATACATATTATACAGAGAAAACACCCAAACTCCGAAACAAATATTTGCAGATCATACAAAAATTTGGTCCGACCCGGGAATCAAACCCGAGACCTCAAGCTCAGCAGTCGCATACGCTACCACTGCGCCAATGAGGCAGTCAATGAATTCATCTTTCAGAAGCATTTTTATAGATAACTAGCTGACCCGGCGAACTTCGTACCGCCATATTTACATATCTGTCTCAGCTTCCCACAGGCAGTGTACAGTCGCGGACAAAAAAAAAGACTTTTCCCGTTATCTTTTATTTATTTTCTTTCTAGCAAAAAAAGAATTAATAAAATCGGACTATGTGTTATTGAATTACAACCAAGTACATGTGATGAAGTGATGCGCTGCCAAGATACAGACAGACAGACAAAAATGAAACAAATTACAGTTTTGGCTAGAGTATCGATTATAGAGAGCCCTCCAAAAAAAATTTTCAAAATATCTTTAATGTACAGAATTGGACCTGTTACATTTTTATTATAAGTATAGATAGATATATACTTATGTAGGCTTATTCGCGACATTGATTTCGTGCACTTTCGAATTAATTTTAAAGAATTTCTGCAAACTAGTGCAGCAAATCTGCAAATCTCGTTTTTTAAGTTTTTTTACAAGTTATACCTACAGTATTATCATCTGTGGTATTATCATACTAAATAATAGACCATGAAATCTGAAATTTTATTGTATTATAAAGAACCTACTTAGTAGTAATTCAAGGCTTCTTGAAAATTGATTTCAAATACCTACCTATTTATCGAATTTGTATTAACTACTTAATTTATGTACTCTTTTTATTTTTCAAACTAAATGTGTATATTTTGTGACTTAACCGCAATAAATATCTCGTACATCTATACTATAATTTCTATTTCACTACATATTATTCAACAAACAAAGTCCTCCGCCGCGTCTGTCTGTCTATCTGTTCGCGATAAACTCAATAGCTACTGCACGGATTTTGATGCGGTTTTAACAATAGGTCGAGTAATTCTTGAGGAAGGTTTTCGTATATAATTTGTTTAATTTTTGACTATACCTATTGGCTAAAATATTACGATATTGTTGAAGACGTCGCGTCGGCAACATAGGCTTTATTATATTTTCCGTAAATAGCCCGTGCGAAGCCGGAGCGGGTTGCTAGTTAATTTATAAAGCTGAATAGTTGATTGGTTAAACGCACTAATCTCAGGAAGTGCTGGTCCGATTTGAAAAAAAAAACTGTTAGGAAGCCCAATTATCAAGGAAGGCTAGATCTCACTGCTAAATTTTCCTGATTTTTGAAATCGTTTAGAAATATTCAACAGCTTAAATATGTTTTCTAGATTTGAATTTATGCTTGGAATTAATGAATGACAATTCTTTTTAATATTTTGATCCCTCAAAATGGCCCTTCCGTTAATTCGAGCTCTAGTTAAGTAATGTTTAGAGGAGTAGGTACTTTGAACTTGGCCTAGTAGGACTTGCATTGCATATTATCTTCTATCTACTGCACATTTGCACATGCCCGACATGACATATTATTAAGAATCTATTGATACCTCATTCATTGAAATTGGTTTAGTACCTAGTTTAGGCGATGGAAAATACAAACATACATAGACTGATAAAACTATTACCTTTCTTTTAAAACGCCTTCAAAAAGGAGGTTCTGTGTTCCTCTGTATGTATTTATTTTGGCTTCTTCGTAGTTATCAGTGGTAGTTATGTAAAAAGGCTTGGAGGAAATCGTATTTTGGACATCGAGATATTACGTATTTTGGATGCCTGGCTGTTGTAACTAACTTCCACAGTGGGCGGACACAAAATAGGTTCAAAAGTGATAATGAATAAAAATATTTCCATTATTAATGACTTCTTGTAGGTATTACCACATAGTTTGAAACGGAGGTGTTTAACCCACTTAGCGGTGCATTTTCGTCGACCTTCGACGGTGCAGCAGCTGTGCCGGACCTAAAGCCGTCGAGCTGCGCTCACGCGGCCAACTCTGACACGGTTGCTTACATTCACATTGCAATTATTTTTAAATGGCTGATACAGAAAGGATATTTGCATAAATATAAATTCCAGAAAAAGAGGCAGGAAATAGTGAGATGATTAACATCTTGTAGAAAAAAAAGTGTGCCGTCACGGGACGCCTGGCAAATGTGAAACATCGAAACTGTTTTGTATAAGTTACTTAATTTAAAAAAAATGTGCCGTTATTTTCCCCTTTTTTTTCGTAAAATAAAATGACTGTTTATTATATTAATATTAATTTTTATTAAATTCAACATTTTAGAGATCGTTTTTTGTTTTTTCGGAAGACGGTGCCCATTTCATCTCATCCACATTTTTTATATTTTTTATCATTAATTTCATCACGACGAAGACTTAAAGACTTGAAGACTCATGTTATGAAGACTATAAACACTTGACATTGGCAGAAATAGCTGATCCGAGAGATCCGGCTGGTTGCCATTTCATCAAAAGAAGAAGAAGAGTAAAAACAGGACGCAATTTTAATTGTGTAGTACCTAAGTTGATAATGAATGATTTAAAAAAATATTTCATTATCTATCTAGTTGTCCACGTTGTGATTTTATACGGGAAAAGTTTTTTTTTGTACGCGACTGTACGCTGCCTGTGGGAAGCTGAGACAGATATGTAAATATGGCGGTAAGAAGTTCGCCGGGTCAGCTAGTCCGTAATAAAATCTTCAGAAAATAGTTTTAATCCAAATAAACTCATTATACGTAACAAATATTTTGATTTAAGTGAGGATACTTTATAATTTATCAAAATACATAAATCAAGTTACAAAACAAAGCTAATCTCTCAACTAATAAACAGCATTATTATTGTTTTTATCACCATCATCATTCAGTTATGTGGTAATTTCTACTTCCAAATCGTGGTGGACATCGCGGAGCATCATCCGGCAAAGAGGGTGTCGGATCAGGCACGATAGGTTCGCAGGGGCATGGTTCCTTTGGTGGCTCTGGACGTAACGTTTTGTGCACTCGCCCTCTACAAAAATATCCGTAATCAGGCCTAGCTATTTCCAGCTTATCTTTCATGCAAGTGTCAAATATATTCTGTGTTCTACGGCAGTGCCTGAATGCCATGTTAGTAGAGCTTTTGTCTATGCAGTTAGCGTATTGTTTGAACTCTTCTAAACATTCTTTTTTCATTTTTCTTAAAACGTTCATAGCGCAAGAGGTGACTTGCTTACCTACTGCTACACAGGCTCGAGGATCTTTCAGTTCTTGACGACATAACATAAATTCGTTGTTCACATTTTCACAGAGCTTACCAACGTAGGGGCCTGCAGTAATGAGTGTTGCGTGTGAAAGGTTTATTTCTTCCACAGTAAGATCCGATTCGGATGGGAGAGTTACGTCCTTCGTTAAAACCATAGCAAAAAAAAAACTTATAACACTAAAATTATTTCAGCTGATTGAATATTAATAAAGTCGTCTTTGTTTAAATATTTAATTTAATAGCTTCAATACAATTTATACAGAACGAAATATATTGAGTCAATATCAAATTGACATGAAAATCAAAAACAATATTTGACAGGTTGTCTGTTATGTCAATACAGTTGGCATACGTGCAGTATTTTTTACTATATTTTTTATTGTATTTTTTGGATTTTTTTTTTGTTTTTTTCGGAAGACGGTCCCCATTTCATCTCATCCACATTTTTTATATTTTTTATCATTAATTTCATCTCGACGAAGACTTAAAGACTTATGATATGAAGACTATAAACACTTGACATTGGCAGAAATAGCTGATCCGAGAGATCCGGCTGGTTGCCATTTCATCAAAAGAAGAAGTACCTATTTTTTTAATGTATGAACCCGCCAAATTGACTCTACTCTGCTTGATGGAAATCGAAGAGTGGTGGCCACATTGGCAATGAGTATGATGACCATCACTTTCCGATTGAGATGATCGAAATGAGTCATTGCAGATGCAGAAAATGCAACAATGCAGCATGGTGAATCACTCTGGTTTTCTATGTATGATCTGCTTTTTCAGAAAAATAATCGAATTTTACATATATTTTTTGGCAACTGTAATTTATTTTTACTCTAATCATAAATATATGTACCTACTAACAGGTATAATCTTTATGGACAATAATGGATTGCTTATAAAAACCTCCTTGAATTATATTAAGTATGTAGTTACTTTTGTAAAAGCACCTTGTGTCCTTCTCCAAGGTACTATCTATCTCTATACCGAAATTCATTCAGATCAGTTCAGTGGTTTAGTCTTGAGAGCGTAACAGACAGACTTGCGAACTAATAATTAATATTAGTATTGAAGTTAAACCTGTCATTGTACTCGAGTGTTCTTGAATTAATAAAAATAAAAGCTTTTATTCATATACATTTTATAAACCTAATAAACATTTTCTCATTTATTTACACTTTATGATCCTAATTATCACTTTCTCATAAGAAAGAAAGTAAATGATTTTGCTTTAGTCTATATTGTAATACGTTTACTATCTTATATATAAAATTCTCGTGTCACAATGTTAGTTAACATACTCCTCTGAAACGGCTGGACCGATTTTTATCAAATTTGGTGTGCATATCGGGTAGGTCTGAGAATCGACCAACATCTATTTTTTATACCCCATTTTTTTATGGCAAAACAACGTTTGCCTGGTCAACTAGTACCTAATACTATATATTCCATAGCTTTATCAGGTTCATAGAGGTCAAGTGACCTCAATGAACACATACCAATTATATTAGGTCTTTACCTATGAAATTGCCTTTCTTCAGTATTGGTCATTTCAAATAAAAAAAAGTTTGTAATGGTTCTGTATTCTAAATTCAAATTAATTTTGTTTTAAAACCACGACATTCTATTTACAATCTCAGTCTTTTGTTTTTTGATTAGCGTTGTATTTTCATTACATTTGAACATTTTTCGTCATAATGGATACTTTCAAAATTCGTGTAATTATGGAATATGAGTTCCGTCGTGGCACCAACGCGACAAAAACGGCACGTAACATCAAAAACGTTTACAGAGAGAACTGTACAAACGAACGCACAACCCGTTATTGGGTTTCCCGGTTCCGTTCTGGAAATTTTGATTTGAAAAATGAAGCTCGTGGTCGTCCGGAGACTTTGGTTAACAATAATGAATTAAAGGCGATTGTGGAAGCTGACGAAACTCAATCTACAGCTGAGCTAGCAGCAGCTTTTAATGTAAGCATCAAAACAATATTGATCCATTTGCGACAAATTGGCAAGGTAAAAAAGCTTGATAGATGGGTGCCCCACGACCTTAACGATCGCCAGCGCAACGTACGCGTCGAGACCTGCCTTGCGCTGCTCAACAGGCAAAGAAATGAAGGAATTTTGAAACGAATTGTTACGTGCGACGAAAAATGGATTCTGTTGGACAATCGAAAGCGCTCAACAAGTTGGTTAGACCCTGGTTCAACACCAAAGCAATGCCCTAAACCAAAAATGACCCCTAAAAAGGTGATGACACAAGGTTTGGTGGTCTAGTGCGGGTGTGATTCACCACAGCTTTTTACAAAACGGCATGAGCATTAATGCAGATGTGTACTGTGAAGAACTGGAGAGAATGATGGAGAAGCTTGCACATCTGCAACCAGCTTTGGTCAATCGGTCGTCCCCACTGCTCCTTCACGACAACGCGCGACCCCATACCGCGCAACAGACAGTCTCCAAGCTGCAAGAGCTGGGGTTGAAAGCTCTCCCTCATCCGCCATATTCACCAGACCTTGCACCTACCGACTTTTTCCAAAATTTAGACAACTTTTTATTGGGTAAAAAATTCAATTCCCGAGAGGCAGTACAAAATGCCTTTGAAGAGTTTGTTGCCTCCCGTCCAGCTGATTTTTACAAGAAGGGCATCAATAAACTGCCAATGCGTTGGCAAAGATGCGTCGATTGCATGGGTGATTACTTCGAATAACAGAAATAAAAAAGTTTGAAAAATAAGTATTTTCACTTATTGCATACAAAACGGCAATTTCATAGGTAAAGACCTATTAATAAGTAATTTATTTCAAAAACTGGTAGCAGGGAACATTACAGACAATTATTTAATTTTTTTCTCCTTAAAATACGTCGGTGCTTGGTGATTAATCTTCCCAGAGTAGGGTGGGTGTCTCAGACTGGCTATTCGGGTTATTTTTAATAGAAACATCACATACTTCTGGCTCTGAAAGGCACCAATATTCTACCATCTCTCTCAGATGGTGATGACAGAAAATAATTTTTCACCTCGTCACCAAAAAACAAAAAAATCACCCCATGTTCCATGTTCAAATGTCTTCGAGTTAAATGCGGTTAGACTTCTTTTAGCACTAAATTGGACTAGGGCAGTCAGCAATAGTTATCCAATAAGCATTATGGAATAGTTGTCCAATAAGCTTTAGGTACCTATGTACGCTTCCCGTCTCCGTTGCCTTACCTAAGAGCGAAGATGGTTAAAGTGGCAGTAATGCGATTGGTGGTGTGGTAAAACTGTCACCGATATTGCGGTTCCTTTCCGTTTCGACTTTTTAACAATAAATGATTATTTGTCTACAGTGGCTGGGCAATCGCTTGTCTGTCCAGCAGTCCGCACAAGTAGTGGCTGGCTGGATCTATTTCCCCTGCCATGCAGAAAAAACTCCGAATGTCAGGTCATGGGCAACCAACACCTTTGCTGTAAAGGTTATTGTACAAAGGGTATCCGAGCTGCCGCAGCTCTCCAGCGGTAAGTTTGTTTACTGGAATTTTAGAATTTGAATTGGTTTCTAGGATAGTATTGTACACGTCCATAATGGTTACTAGTCAATCATTGTACTCACATCCGCTTTGTTATTTATGCTTTGCACCACATTAACACCTTTCAGAAATAAGTTGCTAGTTGCACGAATGCCGTACCTAGTGGTTTAAGCGGTTATTTCGCCGCTGCCTACTTTGCTGGTGTTTTTTGGGTTTGATCCTCACATAAGAGATAGCTTTTTGTGTGATCTACCAATTGTTTTGGTACCTACAACAAATGGTGTCTCCTTAACTTTGTATAGATACTGCAGTGTTCAACTTTTCATGCACAACTATCTACCGCTTGGCTGCACATTGTGTGTTTATGCTGCACGAAGGCTAATCTTACCGTAGTTCCCATAGTTCGTTAAGTATCTGGGACATCATTATGTAATTTTAGTAATAGTTGCATATTCACAGGCAAAAAATTATTTTAATGCGAGAAAATTGCCGTTCTTTTATGGTTCTGTCTTTGAGAAGCGTTTTGTCGATACATATATATATACAGTATGTTACATAAGGTACTGAGACTGTTCAGGAATATTATTCATGGACTTAAAAAAAGACACCTCTGTAGTTTGTGTCTCAGAGTGAGTCTTAGGAAATGCCGGCACGCACCTTCTAGTTATAAAGTCAGACTTATAACAATGTCTGTAAAGATTTACAAAAAAAAACAAAATATAGGTGATTAGTAGTTATTAGCAAGTTAAGTAAAAAACCATTAGTGTTACATAACGGATTTTCACTACTAGATGTAGGTAATATTTTCCTGAAATACTTATCTTTCATAGTTTAGGCGTAATCGCACAGCGTCTCGGAAAATTAGAAGAAGTTCATGATTGTTAGCATACCTACCTAGTGTAATAAACGGCGGAACCCTATATTGCGTTTTCTATTAATCACTTTTTGTTAGAAAAAAAAGCTCTATTAAATATAGTAAAAGGCTCTATAAAAGGATTTAGCACACCGGTAGCTATTGCAGATGCTTTTGTCCGATTACCTACCTACCTACATGTAACTTTCTTTGCAATATCTGATCCTCCAAATATTTCGCAGTTGAAAGAATGCAAATGAAATGTGCAATGTGCAGTCTAATAAATTGACAGAGATTATGATGGCTTATTTATTATAATAATGTATATAACGACGAATGAAATTCCGTCCGGTCCGGACGCTCTAAACAAGTACAAATCCGGACGAATGTATGTATTATATTCGATAATGTAAGACAAGGTAACCGGTTTAGTATTGTCGTTCACTTTCGAAGTTTATTAACTCCCCTTAAAACTCATAACTCAAGGATATGTTCATAAAATAGGCATTCTAGGTATTTTATGTGTACAGACACGAAAAGTATATTATAGGTATGAGGTTCCTGCCTCCTGTACCTACAATTTATGCTGTGAAACTACACCAAAAATATTCAAGATTTGCCAGAATCTAACATTGTTTTCCTTGCACTTGACCATAAATACATGTCAATATTATTTTTTCAAAATTGTCATAAACAAACATACTTAGTACAAGCAATATTTCATGGCGAGAAATTCTTTACTGCTAACGCTGTTATCGTAAAGCTAAAGAGCGTAGGCTGTAAATTACGCGTTACCGTGAAAAAAAAAGTGAAAAAACTATAGCAACACCTCGTACTGGACTTGTGACTCATAAGAGTGACGAAAAATTACAATGTAAACATGACTTAACCGACCTGTATTGACCGTTGTGGTGTAGATACAGGAACCTTTACATAGGTGCTAAAGCCTTTCATAAGCACACAGGTTTAGAACGTCATGAACGGAAGATCAATGTTTTTCTGGTATGAGGTAATGTCATCCGCTATAGCTCCGGCAACAGCTAGGTTATTTGCTTACTAAGAACTAAGAACGATCTAGGAAGTTTATGTAATAATCTAGTGGTCATTAGGCATTATGAATTTATAATTACGAAATAGATATTATGTAAAAAGGTTAACATTATCGCTGATATCCTGAACGTTTAAAAAGATCGCTCTTTATATTTTTATGTTCTAATTAATTTACGAGAAAAGCGCGGGAAACATCTTTTTGAGCGGGTGTATTTTTTTGGCTGTTATAAATTTTTAATAATTAGTTTGTATAAAGTATCAGATAAGTTCTTAAATATAGGTACATATTATTGTTTATTTATATATGTTAAAAGTTGTAGTATAGTCTTCATCATCATTTGGTAAGTTTTACATACATATTTTTATTTTCATGAACGGGCCAAATGATCCTGGCGGGACTACAGTCCCCCAGGTGTACAATACTGTAACAATAACCTATGCTGGTTCGGGAATGGATACGGAGGGTTCTGTAATAGAAACAGATGGATCGGAATCTTCGCGAACCATTTCTAAAAGAAAAAGGTCTCTTGCCAGAAAAATTTGTAAACACTGTAATAAAAAGCGTCACATCATAAATCTTCTTTGACAACTCCACTAAACATAATAGACTGTCAGTGTGAAACTTCTGATTCGGATTTTTTAAAAGTTAAGGCTAATATTACGGATTTCCCTTCACCCCTAATGCCTGTGCCTTCCTCTCAGAGTAGTATTACAAACCCTTTAAAAAAACGATAGATATGAATACTGACAATGTACCAGAAAAAAGTCAACGTAACCCAGTAGGACGAGTTTATTATAGCGCTTCAGATGCCTCACCATTTGTAGTCCATGTGCAGAGAGAGCAAGTGTCTCATAATGGCAATACTTCCATTCATCCCATATCATATCATTTGGGTATTTTTTAAAGAACAACAATATCAGCAACATCTTAAATGGAAGTGTTAAACGTATTGGTCGAAATAGAGCCACTCTTGCCTTTAGTAATTTTGAGGCTACTAATGCATTTATTACAAATCCTGCATTGAAAAAAAACAATTACAAAGCTTTTATTCCCTCATTTAACACTACACCCATGGGAGTTATTAGGGGTGTACCAATAAATTGGTCACAAGAAGAACTAAAAGAAAATATTACTGTGCCTATAGGGGCTGGCAATATCTTAAAAGTAAGACGTTTGAAGAGAAAAAGTAATGTCAATACCAATAGTGAATTTGTTCCTATAGAAACTGTGGTTTTAACTTTTGATGGCCAAGTGTTACCGAAAAGATTTTTCTATGTTATAACGCTCTTCCTGTTGACCTTTACATATTCCCTACTATTCAGTGTTATAAGTGTTGCAGATATGGACATATAAAAAGTCAATGCAGGTCAATGCCCAAGTGTTATAAATGTGGTCAAGACCACTTAGGAGAGACTTGTTCTATCAATGACGATTTTGTTACTTGCTGCCTTTGCTCTGAGCAACACTTTGCCACAAGCAGAAAATGCCCTGAATTTTCGAGACAAAAATCCATAAAGGAATCAATGGCAAAAAATTGCATTTCATATTCTGAAGCTGTAAAATTACACAAACCGATAACCAAATCTTATGCAGATGTACTTACATCTATTGCACCTCAGACTTATAATACTACTCTCTCACACACTATGAATTCTCCTTCTAAAAATCAATTCCATAGAACCTCATACAAGAAAACAGTTTCAATTAAGAAAAACTCTCCTCAAATTAATAACACAGGTTATGATCGTGCAGCTCATGAAATATTAATCAAAGATTATAATACTCCATCTCCATCCAATGGATGTGGGTATGGTAATTCTTCTCTTTCAGACATGTCTGTAAGAGAATTAATCACACATCTAATTAATAAATTATCGCAATCCAGTTCTCCTTTACCGGCCAACGTTGCTATTTCTCTATCAGGTAGATTAATCCCAAATAATACCGATAATGGATCAAATCCCATCAGTAATGCAGTGGAATTGCCATAGTATCAACAACCAGTAGCAATAATATCCCTTGTTTCCCTTCGTATCCCTTTTCCTTTCCGACTTCAATTGCCTACATAAACATTGCTGAAATGTTTATGTAGGTAATTGAAGTAAGTTAATTATAAGTTTATATATTATTTAATTTAAGTATTATTTGTTCATGAAAACGCAAGACATTCATGAGTAATCATGACACATGACAGTCATGACACATGAGAAATTCATTAGTCAAATTTTTCATTTCATCTTTCATTACATTCATGAATATCGCTTTTAAAACCTATCTGATACCAATCCTATTTAAATTCCGTTTTCCTAAAATCCACTGTTTTTTATGTTGATAATGATTTCCTAAGCTTTACTTGTTCTTGGCATAAGCACAAACCGTGCATTGCCATTCACATAAAAAAAAAAAAAAAAAAAAATTACGATTGTTCGTTTAACTGACTAGTGTTAATGGGTACCTACTTTTAAGTATGCATTTGTTAAAGTCAATCCAATCGTGAATTGAATGAGGTAGCTGAGATGAAACAGCTCAAACAGCACAATAAGAAAGGCTTATATCTAGTAGCGGACTACGACATTATTATAGTATTGAACCGAATCATCATTTTGTCAGTGTTGACCACAGATTTTATAGCAAACAACTGTTATCTTAATATTTAAGGTCGTCGTTCATCAGATGTCTTCTACTATTTTCGAAGATCACAGCATAAATTAACTCATTAGTAGGCATTTATTTGTATTACTTAATTTTATTTTAGTAGAATTTCCACTTAAATATGTCTACCCATTAAATCACACGCTGCAAAATCATGCTTGATCATTTAGAGTGGTTGAACGTGGTGGTTTTATTGTAGACCGAACCAGAGCACGAGTAGCAGTAGTCCAAGCACCACCACATCCACTTCCACCAGCACCACCACCACCACTACGACTACCACAACAACTACAACAACTCCAAGTACCACCAGCTCGACTACGACGACGACTACGACCACAACGCCTCGGCCTACAACCACGACTGAAGCTCCTCGGCCGTTCCTGCAGTTGCTGCCTATACAGCAACCAACCACGCCAGCCAATGCGCCTGTGAAAACAAGTAAGTATTCTTTTATCTTCTATATATATAAAAGATAAGCTGACTGACTGACTGACTGACATACCCAGAGATCAACGCACAGCCCAAACCGCTGAAGCTAGAATCCTGAAATTTTGCATGTAGGTTCTTTATATAACGTAAGTGAGCACTAAGAAAGGATTTTTTGAAATTCCCCCCCTAAGAGGGTAAATCGGGGGATGAAAGTCTGCGTGAGCGAAGCCGCGTGTAAAAGCTAGTCTTACATAATATTAGAACAGCTACACAAGTTCTTCTATACATACATTGTGTATACTTACTTAACTTAACATTCCCGAGATGAGGCAGATAACGTCCACAGTAATCCTCTAGCGCGTTCGGTCTTGAGATTCACACAAGACCTCTTTGCCCGTCTTGCGTATTTTAGGTGGCCCAGCTAAAGATGTATGATTTAAATCTAATTTTACGATATAATCGTAGTCCTTCCTATTCTAATCTTGAAAACCTACGTGTAATATTTAAGGCATTCTTAAGTTTTACACATACCTCATGCGAGTCTATACAACATTCATCAAATCCTTCACACAAGCTGACACTTAAGGAGTCTAACGAGGCCCTTCAGTATACTCTGCAAATACACGTAATATTGCATGTACGAATCACGGAACGCCAGTATTCTTTAGTAAAAAATTTTTTCAATTAAAATTGACGAAAATGGAATGACAGAGATTTCCACCAAATTCTAATGAAAAATGAAAAAATATCTAAGGTTGTGTTCTTGACAATATAGAACATGGTCTGCCGAAATTATTGCCCAAAGCAGCCTTATACCAATTTACAGTTAAATCCGTGAAATAATTCCTATTTATTTACGTAAGTAAAGATAATATAAAACTCCTAAATCCAAAATTACTTTCGTCTATGTTTACTCACAGTTGTCTAATACAACCGCCGCGGCATCGTGTTATATTCTCCATATAATCTTAGTTTCAGAGCTGTATAAATATCATCATTTTATCTTAATAAATTAGTTTTCTAAAAGAATCTGCATTTTTAAATTTAGTCACTTTTTTAATGAAAACTAAGGTACCTTTCACATAGGTAGGTACTTGGCTATTGCCTTTGTCATACATAAACTGTAGCGAAGTAGATATTCCATAGCATAACAACTACAACAAAATAAAATAGCAACTGCCTCGGTGGCGAAGTGGTTGCGTATGCGACTGCTGTGCTTGAGGTCTCGGGTTCGATTCCCGGGTCGTACCAAATGTTTGTATGATCTGCAAATATTTGTTTCGAAGTTTGGGTGTTTTCTATGTATAATATGTATGTATTTACAAAAAAAAAGTATAAAATATGTATTTATATCAGTTGTCTAGTACCCATAACACAATCTCTGCTTAGCTTGGGACTAGATGGCGTTGTGTGGTAGATGTCCGAAATATTTATCTATTTATTTATTATTGTTTTACTTGACTGCTTTCTATTTAGTATTTTGTTAATAAAATTGACTAACATTTGTCTTAAAACTGAATATTCGCTTACATAGATGCTGGTATAGTAGTAGGGACACCAAACGCACTGTAATATTTATCTACTGTAGATAGGTACTATTTAACTGAAAATACAAACAATAAAATGACATTACATAATTACACCAACAAAAAAGCCGGCTCTACACTCGCGGCGCGAACGGCAGCGAAAGCCCGCGACAACTGCGAATCACGAGTGTAGATGTTGTTCACGCCTTCTCGTTCGCGTTTCGCACCGTTCCCCGATCAGTGTCGGTTTTTTGGCCCGCGACAAAGAGTTTGCGGCGCGCGAACGTGAAGGCATCCACACTCGCAGTTTTCCGCAGTAGCATACAAGACATCGTAGGGAATGGTTGTACGTGCGTTGATGATTAACTTAAATACGAATGCTACATGGAATAATGATCTGGAACTGACCCTCATTGAGTGTTATCAAGCTGAGCCGATACTCTGGCAGTCGACACAAAGACCATAAAAATAAGAATAAGGTTCATGATGCCTGGACACGGATAAGTACCTACTATCTATCTATATATATAAAAGAGTAAGGTGACTGACTGACATACCCAGAGATCAACGCACAGCCCAAACCGCTTAAGCTAGAATCCTGAAATTTTGCATGCAGGTTCCTTAAATAACGTAAGTGAGCACTAAGAAAGGAATTTTTGAAATTCCACCCCTAACGGGGTAAATCAGGGGATGAAAGTCTAGCTAGTCTTAGTAAAAGCTAGTCTTAAATATACCTGTAGCTGAGTTAAAAAAAAAAGGAATCACAATGGCAAGAAGTGACACACCAGCAGCAGAAATCACGTCGTCGTCCATTATAGTCGCGAACATGAGTGTGAAGCTTTGCGAGTGTGGAGGGACACAGTTCACGGCGCGAATCACGGCGTTTATTCACGGCGTGAATTCACGGTGCGACGTCACACGCGAGTGTAGAGCCGGCTTAAGGTTTAAAGCCTTCCCGTCTATTAGAAAACGCAGTTACACATAAATTGATTAAGTACCGGTAATAAATTATTAATTTATTAGTTAATTATTATAACTGTTATTAATTGTGAATAGCAGTTTTGCGTTAATTGCACTGTAAAAAGATACCAGTTGCAATTCAAACTAACTGTGCATTTTTTTATTATACAGAGTGGATATGACAACACAACACGACATTAATTTGAACTAGACCTACCTGCACAGGTTACAATTCCACCTACAAAATTTCCCAAAAAATTGGTTCAGTAATTTAGCCATAGAGTGGCCATAGCCATATTTTTGGTTTTCGATTTTTTTATGATTATTATGGTGACTGTGTAATTTAAAAAAACGTGAATACATAATATTGCTTGTGCTATTTATCTTACGTGTCGATAAAGTAGGTAGGTATCTACTTTATAAATCTTCGTCGCGCGTCGTTCGGTGCTTTAGGTCCTACTTATTTTACGGCCGGGACCGCGCCGAGCCACTAAGGTTAGTGAACCTAAATTACAAATGGTGTCCTTATTGGTTTTAATTTTTAAGATATTTATTTAATTTGAAAATTTTGATTTTTTATATTCGTTTTTGGATAATTTAAACAATCCCAAAGTAAACCAATACATTTAAATAGCCTAGCCCACGGTTTTGTTTAATGTCGCATTGTCATATCCACCCTATATAACACCGTAAATGTGATCAGTTTATGTATCGGTATTATATGTTAGCTTATTTTAGTAGGCTTTCATTAGACATCTGTTAATAATCGACTAGATTCGTATTGTTCGTAGGTAATTCCATTACCGCTGACATAAACTATTCACGAACACGCAACTCTGATACATTTTACGAGTATAACGTGGATTACTCGAGCGCAGGCAAGACGCAGAAGTTCGTGTGTCCGAAGCCTGGTCAAGCCCCGGTGATCCTGTTTCCGATCCTGTGCCAGAAAAATTCTCAATGTCGCGCCACCGGCGGACCAGATCAAGTGTGCTGTGAGGGACGGTGTGTGAAGGGTGTTCCAGCACCTCGGCCCACCTCACCTCCGATACCACATCAACGTACGTAATGTTTAAACCTTTTCTTTATTGCGTAAGCAGCAAACGAGCAGACGGTTACCTGATATAACTAACGCTGCCCGTACACCTGTGAGAAACACAATGATCCAGTAACGTCATTTATCTCCTATCACTTGGTGAAAATAATCTTTATTTTTTATAAAAACAACTCCCCCATTGGGGATATATCCTGTCGCGGGGACTTAAATACATTAAACGGACACAAATACCCAGACATGGAACAAAAATTTGTGGATCGCACAAAATGTTGTCGCAGGTGGGGTTTGAATAGACAACACTCAGCGTAGTAGAAAACGGTGTGGCGACCGCTTAAATCACCACGTCATACTTGCAGTCGCTTTAGTATTTTTCTGTAAAGCCGTGGTGTAATTCCAGTCCAGTATAACTGTCACATTTTTAAATGTCATTAACGCTCTTTATTACCGGCTTTAATGTTTATTAAAGTAAAGTACACTGTTTTGTTTGGGCATAATGCTTCAAATCCAATCCAATATCCCGCATTAATTCTACAGACCTGATAATTTACAGTTGCCCTCTAAATTTACAAAATAATGTGGTATCTAATAAATTGCATTTTAGCGTGGATAAATTTGCGTTCTTTTTTAACCCTTTATTTTGCTGCGTCATTTTATTCTTTGTTGGTAATTGTTCTATGGTACCAACTACCAACTATATTACACATTCAAAACAAGCACGTGTCATAATAATGAATTACGAGGATTTAAATATTTCTAGTTTGTTTAAGCGGATCAGTTGCCAACAATGACGAATAAAAGGTCACAGAAGTTAAATATAATCAAAAATATTATCAATAATTAAGTAACTTTTTCTAGTTATTTTTGGGATCAAAGTGTTCAAGACGATTTTAACGGGAATACTCCCTAGGAATGTTTGGAATCATAATGGAGGAGATAATTAATTAATTAAAAATAATTAGGGTAAAGAATGGCGGCAGTCTCAAATTTGAACGCGTACCTAAGTCCTTACTGAACATACCACTAGGGCAGGGACTTAATTAGGTCTACTTATCTATCTACATTTAATGACAGTTTGAGTTCTTTTAAATCTAGGGTTAATTTTGGAATAATCATGAATTGAAAACATTTTCATGTGCTTGGTTTTATGATATTTTACTTAGGTACTTTCTTTTTTTATAGCTCTATTAGGTGTTATTCCCCGAGAATGCCCGGCAACCCCACTGGGTGAACTACTGTTCGAAGTCCAGACTTGCAAGACTGACGCGGATTGCTGGCCTCGGATATGCTGTCCCGATGGAACTCGCTCGTACTGCCGCACAGCGCATGCAAGACTAGATCTAGTACCAGTTGCAAATAGGATCGAAACGCGTAAGTTTACCTTTTATTGTATGACCTATGTGACCTATTGTGATTAAATCAAGCATCTTTTTAAATTTATTTATTGTATGATTTCAGCGGTGCGGATGTTAGAGCAGTATTTACAGTGCACATCACCTCCTAAAAACGACCTGTTTCCTCAAAAGTGCAGCTCCAGCATCGACTGCTTCCCTAACCTCTGTTGTGCTGAAGGTGGCAAGAAGTACTGTAGGCCCCCACAGCGCAGTCTTCTATCGCTTCTTGCTGGTGTCGGTCAGGTAAATTATTGTTACGAGCTGGGTATTAAATAATTAAAGATAGTCGGTTGATTACCAAAAAAAATAACACACTTTATTTACAACCCTTTTTACAATAATAAATCGCTATGTCACTTGTTAATCGCACTAGAAGATCGCTTCGATGTTAACTCCGCTGTATCGTGAACAATACTGACTCGTACGGGTAACCCAATCTGCTTATATATGGCTTTGAAATCCCTAGAAAGATCTATAATATTCGATAGAACATTCTACACTAAACAGAAATTACCAGAGTGAGTAATCTAACGCCATCTAGCGTCGAATATCAGAGTTACTCCACAGTTGCGCGCTACTTGACACTAGATGGCGCCTTCCTCCATTCTCGCGACTGGTAGAGTGTTCCAGACTATTTTTCTCGAAGGCGCAACACTGCCCCCTCCTAAGAAATGCTCGTCCCGAGCATAATCAGTTCCATAGTATCGCGCCAATCGATCTACGTGAACTATCTTTGGGGCGCCTCTTGGACACTTCTGTATCCGGTAGGTAACATCATTGATTTTTGTCACCACCCGGTATGGCCCTTCCCACTTGGCTTGTAGCTTCGGAGATCTCCCTTTACTGCGAACTGGATTATGGAGCCATACTAGAGAACACTCTTCGAAGCCCTTATTGTTCACTTTCCGGTCATATCGGGTTTTCATCTTCTCAGACATTTGCTGGCCCGATTGTCTGACATGCTCATAAATGTCATTCATCTTGTTCCGCAAGTCATTAGCGTACTCCGTTATACTTCGCGGGGTGTCAGGGGGTATTCCAGTGATCAAGTCTGCAGGCAATCGTAGTTCTCTTCCGAAGTTTGCAAAAGCTGGTGTTACTGAAGTGCTTTCGTGGACTGCACTTCGGTATGACAGAAGAAACGGTTGGATGTGTTTGTCCCAATCTTTTTGCCTACTTTCAACAACTTTTGCGAGATACCTCTCTAGTGTTTGGTTAAATCGTTCCACCATTCCGTCAGATTGTGGGTGATAAGAGGTGGTTCTGGTTTTGTGAGCACCCATTACTCGACACATCTCTTGAAATATTTGAGACTCAAAATTTCTTCCTTGGTCACTGTGAATTTCTAAAGGCACTCCAAAACGACAGAAGACTTCATGCACTAATTTGTCTGCAACTGTTGATGCCTCTTGGTTGGGAATGGCGAAAACTTCTGGCCACTTAGTGAAGTAATCCATTACAACCATGAAATACTTGTTTCCAGTTTCACTTTCAGGAAATGGTCCCGCTACGTCTATTGCAATTCTTTCCCAGGGTGCCCCAACATTGTACAATTTCAATGGACCTCTGCTACGTGTGTGAGGTCCCTTCACGGCCGCACAATTAGTACACTTGCGACACCAGTCCTCAACATCATCACGACAATGAATCCAGTAGAATCTCTCCCTTATCTTTAACAATGTCTTCTTAACTCCCATATGACCTCCTGAACATCCGTTATGGTAGAGCTGCAGAACCACTGGTATCTTAGCTTTAGGGACAATCATTTGCAGATGACAGCTGTCTCCTCGAGCGTTTTCCCATTTACGGCACAAGACTCCATCCTGGATGACTAGGCTATCCCATTGAGCCCAATAACTCTTTGTGGTTGAACTCAGCGATGCAACATCGCTCCAGTGAGGCTTAGGGGTCTCAGCTTTAATCCACTCGAGAATTGGTTTGATATCTGCATCCTCTTGCTGTGCTTGCTGTAGGCTTTCCTTCCATTCTATGCTAAGGTCCGTCTTTATTGTCCTTATAGGAACAGCTTCCTTTACTTCTTGCTTGGCACAGTGTTTGCAGTCTTCAGGGCAAGGTCTTCTTGATAATGCGTCTGCGTTACCGTGTGATTTTCCACTGCGATGTTCAATCATGAAGTCATATTCCTGTAGTAGCTCAATCCATCTCGCGACTTGTCCTTCAGGATTTTTAAATTGTAAGAGCCACTTTAGTGCAGCGTGGTCAGTTCGGATGTGGAATTTACGCCCGAGCAGATATTTGTTAAAATGTTGCAGTGTCTTCACTACTGCCAGTAGCTCCCTTCTTGTGACACAGTAATTTCTTTCCGGTTTTGACAAAGATTTACTGAAATATGCAATAACGACCTCTTGATCACCTTTCCGCTGGGATAACACACCGCCAAGCCCAGTATCACTCGCGTCTGTGTCAACTATGAATTCATTTTCGGTATCTGGATACCCTAAGATAGGTGTGTTGCATAGACGTCTTTTTAGCTCTTGAAATGCAATGTCACAACTTTCATCCCAGCAGAATTGTCTTTTCTCTTCAGTAAGTTTATGAAGGGGTTTGGCAATATCCGCAAAGTTTTTCACGAATCGCCGATAGTAAGAGCACAAGCCCAAAAATGCTCTTACTTGGGTCTTATCTCTTGGAACTGGCCAATCCTTGACAGCAGCGATCTTTTGCGGATCTGTTTGGACACCCTCTTCCGAAACCACATATCCTAAAAAGCTAACCTGCCGTTTGAAAAATGAACACTTCTTAGGACTTAACTTTAGGTTGGCACTTCGGATTTTCGATAATACGCGCTCCAGGTTTCGAATATGTTCTTCAAACGTACGGCCTACAATGACAATGTCATCCAAGTAGACCAGGCAAGCGTCTCCAGTTAATCCGGTCAGTACTGACTCCATCAGTCTTTCAAAAGTTGCTGGCGCGTTACATAATCCAAAGGGCATAACTTTAAACTGCCACAGTCCTCTCCCTGTAGAGAATGCAGTCTTCTCTTTGTCCTTGGGATCAATTTCTACCTGCCAGTATCCACTTTTCAAATCTAAGGTGCTAAACCATTTTACCCCTGTTAGCATGTCCAGTGTGTCATCTATTCTAGGAAGTGGATAGCTGTCCTTCTTCGTAATGTCATTTAAACGGCGGTAGTCAACACAAAAACGCATGCTGCCATCCTTTTTCTTTACAAGCACTACAGGTGAACACCATGGGCTGGATGAAGGCTCTATAACACCGTCCCTGACCATTCCATCAATCATGGTTTGCACTTCCTTTTCTCGTGCTACTGGCAGTCTTCTTGGTCGCTGACGAATAGGCAACTCATTCCCAGTGTTTATTTTGTGTTGAACTAAACCAGTCTTTCCAATATCAGCTTCATTAGTAGAGAAAATTTCAGCGTACTTAACTAACATTCTCTTAGCCTTGCCAATCTCTTCCCTAGACAAAACATCTTGACAGTCTTCCAAAAGTGTTGACACGTTGACTCGTGCATCCTTGCTAACATTTGAAGTAGTCAAGTCTTGGCATCGATGCATCCAATCCAAATCTTCGCAAGTGCCAATCAGTGTGCCCTTATGAATCACATGTTGCTTGTCACTTAGATTTAGCACACGTACTGCAGGGATGTTAGTGGTACTTACTAGAGTCCGTGCGATCTTCCATGGAAGGTCATTATCTATCCTCTCAATAAGTACACACCGTTGCATTCGTCCGGAGTTATAAGGAAGACTAACTGGCATGATTGTTTCTGATCTGGGAGGAAGAACAACTTTATTTAAGCTGTACACTTTTCCTGGTGACGCTCCTTCCATGAACAGTTCTTCTTGACTACATCTCAATACACCTTGATTGATGTCGATCTCACAACAATTGTTCTTCATGAAGTCTAGGCCAAGGATGCAGTCGTCAACTATATCAGCCACGATGACGTTATGCAGGTAAACTTGGTTGCCCAACTTCAACTCCACCTTCTGTTCGCCTCGGACGGGTATGCGCTGACCAGTGGCTGTTACTAGGTTTATTTGCTCACGGTTACAGGTGATGTCCCTCAGAAACCGATTTGCAAGTTGGGAACTGACAACTGTGCGAGAAGCTCCCGTATCAATCGTCAGCTTACATGTTGTTCCGTTGATTTCGCCTCTGATGACCAGGCTGTTCCCATCATGACTTTGCGAGATCGAAATCCTTGGGGCTCTTTGAACACCAGCCAGCACCCGCCCCGCAGTCCTGGCGTTTACTCGTTTCCCTGCTGTTGTTTCGCAGTACTATCAGTCGCCCTAATCTCCTGAGGCCGCTCGTATTCATTTCCTATGCTTCGCTTAGGGCAGCTGGACCGAAAGTGACCTTTTTCACCACAGGCGTAACACCTAGGGCTGTACCCCTTAAACCGGTCCCGCACAGGTGACGCCACAACCTCCCGGACCCGATGAGACCGATGATCTTGTCTCACAGCTTCCACCTCCAAAGCATGGGTGAGAGCATCTTTGAGAGTTTCATGGTGCCCAAGTCGCACAGCGGCTCTAACTTCGAGGTCACGAATGCCATCGATGAAAGCTTGCACCAGATTCCCGTCCACGAGCGCAGGTGCAGACTGGTATGCCTTACGGACCAGTTTCTCAACTTCCAGAGCCCATTGTTGCAAGTTCTCACCGATGCGTTGGGCACGATCCTTCAGCTGTGCACGAAAAACGTGCTCCAGGTGAGCGTCACCATATCTTGCCTCCAATGCTTCCAGCAGTTGCTCATAGGTTACCTTCTTACCGAGGGCTTCGAGGACGGTTAGAGCCTGGTCTCGAAGACCCAAGGTGAGCGCGGTCATAGCCTGTTCCTTAGTCCAGCCGTTCGCCGTCATAACAGCCTCAAACTGGATCTTGTAGGCTGACCACGTAGATGTCCCATCAAACGGCGGTACTTTGAACCCCCGCACCGAAGGAACAGCAGTTACTGAAGTCGCCGCTCCATCTCCAACTTTGAGGTTCCCTAATGCCTTCTTCACGTCTGCAATCTGAGTTTCGGCCTCAGTGATACGGTTCTCGTGTTGAAGAACCTGATCCTTCACTACCTTGAGTTCTTTGCCGAAGGTCTCGTGAATGCCTTTTAACAAGAGCATTTGTTGCTCCTGGCGACGAGCCTGGTCTTCCTTGTCCCGCTGCAGCTGTTCCTCCAAGCGGCGGGCCTGCTCCTCCTGGCGGCGGGCCTGCTCCTCCTGATGGCGGGCCTGCTCATTCTTGTCCCGCTGCAGCTGTTCCTCCAATCGGCGGGCCTGCTCTTCTTGACGGCGGGACTGCTCCTCTTGACGGCGGGCCTGCTCCTGGAGCATCACCATTAGGGCCGTGATATCTGGAGCTGCTGACGATGTGGACGGCGTGGCTTCCATCGCTGGCTGCTGACCTTCCGGTGTGGGCAGTTGTGCACCTCCAAATCGCCTCAGGTCGGCCTCTTGCTGACGCTGACTCCTAGTTCGGATACCTTCCGTGTCTTCCTTTGGTAAAACCGGCATACTTTAATCCCACTTCTGACACCAATTTGTTACGAGCTGGGTATTAAATAATTAAAGATAGTCGGTTGATTACCAAAAAAAAATAACACACTTTATTTACAACCCTTTTTACAATAATAAATCGCTATGTCACTTGTTAATCGCACTAGAAGATCGCTTCGATGTTAACTCCGCTGTATCGTGAACAATACTGACTCGTACGGGTAACCCAATCTGCTTATATATGGCTTTGAAATCCCTAGAAAGATCTATAATATTCGATAGAACATTCTACACTAAACAGAAA
The DNA here is from genome assembly GCA_949125395.1 of Diaphora mendica. Taxonomy (NCBI): domain Eukaryota; kingdom Metazoa; phylum Arthropoda; class Insecta; order Lepidoptera; family Erebidae; genus Diaphora; species Diaphora mendica. Next base: position 15,717,636 of record OX421328.1, read on the forward strand.
TTACCAGAGTGAGTAATCTAGCGCCATCTAGCGTCGAATATCAGAGTTACTCCATAGTTGCGCGCTACTTGACACTAGATGGCGCCTTCCTCCATTCTCGCGACTGGTAGAGTGTTCCAGACTATTTTTCTCGAAGGCGCAACATTATCAAGACTTATAAAATAGAGGCCTGCCATATCTACGGCATTTGAAGTGTTTGTATTATTTGCAAAGAAAATTAGGTTTGCAAGTCCAAAAAGTATGAAGACGAATAAGGGGAACAGACAATTAGTTAAGTTTTTAAAATATTGAGGAGAGAGTAACAAAGATTATTACTATTTATTACTAACTTCAAATTAACACAAGTAAAGTCATTAATTCTCGTATTGCTAATACATAGTAACAGGAGCAGCTTATTGAAACTACACTACATACATAAATTGGAAGCCTAATCAACCAAATGGCATGTATTGTTTATCTGGAATGAATTCGCTAGGGCAAAAGTTTCGTTTCTTCCTCACTTTCCATCAAGTGATTTAAAAGATAAAATAAACGCCTAGGTATTTCATTACTCAATAAAAACTGCAACATCTATTTTTCGAGGTTGCTTTTTTATCCTTTTGTGTATGTACTCAATTTTAAATTATTAAACTGAGAATTTAAATTGATGTTTGATATTATAAGTGCAAAGTTTTTAAGGTTTTTTTTATTTATTACATTTGAGTTAGAGGGAACATTCATTTACTGGGCAACTTTACCTTCATCATGGCTGACAATGTAATTTTTTAACTTTTATAAACCCAGTGCCTTAATTTACCTAACAATAGATTGAGTAAATTACAGCTAATTACCTACCTACCTAGAGCATTTTTCTAGGAATTATTTAGATTACCATCTCTAATTTTGTAAATAAAAATTAATTTAAAGTTTTTGTTGCAGAGAGTAGGATCCACACTGGTGAATTTTCGACAAGCGTAAGCCAATTCATAATTTAAAGGAGTGTTGTAGATATTTAACATTAAATATTTAAACTGAATTTTCCTAGATTTTTATACTTTTGTACAGTTTTGTAAAATAAAGAATTTTGTATTTATATTTACTTGTTTTTTAATACCTACTAACGGTTATATATTTTATTAGTTTTTGCTGACCTGCGCAATTACCTATTAAATACAATTTGCATTCTAATTCTACGTGAATATTAAAGACCTTAGCAGACGCACCAGTCCACAAGTCCACAGAGCATTGCATTGGTAGGTATCACTTGCAAGCTATAAGTAACGCCATCTATATTCGATTTTTTGAGTTAGTTTATACATTACGCACAGGACATATAAGTGGACAATACCTATAAAAAAAATGTTGAGAAATGCAATAGAAGTTCGGCTGCTTGAAGATTTGATATATACGCTGGTGGTGCACTCTAGTTTAAGATAAAAGTACATAAGCACGTTGGGTGTCTAGTAGGTATACAGGGTGGATATGACAACACGACATTAATTTGAGCTAGACCTACCTGCACAGGTTACAATTCCACCTACAAAATTTCCCATAAAATTGGTTCAGTAATTTAGCCATAGGACACTATTTTCTGTTTTTGAATTTTACTACACGATGTTGTTGGGTTAATGACCGATGTTACCTATCGTCGCCGGGTCGCGCCATCGCACGCGCTCCCTTTGAACCAGCCGCCGCCGCCGCGCGCTGCCATCGACGCGAGAGACCTGTGTTTACCTAATAGGTATTTTGTAGTGATTTTACAGTGACGTGACAGGGCAAATTAGTTAAGTTTGTTAGTTGATACGTAACGTTATGTTATTTTGTGTGAATTTAAATGAAACAATGCCTCGAATCTGCTATGCACTTCTACGGATAGTGAATAATTTACTACGGATAAAATATTCATTTACGGATAATATTCGTTTATCCTACTACCTACTAATAGTCGGATTATTGTACAAACTTATCAATACGAGAATAGAGATAATGCTCTTACAGCTGTAACCTCTATAAGATGACCTAATTTAAAACCTGGTGGTTTTTGGTTTTCGATTTTTTTGTGCTTATTATGGTGGCATGTAATTTAAAAAAACGTGAATACATAATATTGCTTGTACTGTTTAGCTAACGTGTCGATAAAGTATAGGTATCTACTTTATAAATCTTCGTCGCGCGTCGTTCGGTGCTTTAGGTACTTATTTTACGGCCGCCCGCCCGCCGGGACCGCGCCGCGCCACTAAGGTTAGTGAACTTAAATTACAAATGGTGTCCTTATTGGTTTTAATTTTTAAGATATTTAGTTTGTTTGAAAATTTTGATTTTTTTATATTCGTTTTCGGATAATTTAAACAATCCCAAAGTAAACCAATACATTTAAATAGCACACGGTTTAGTTTAATGTCGCATTGTCATATCCAACCTGTATACAAACCATCGTAAATTGAACTTGGTCCGAAGCTCATCGTGTTCGGTGTGTATATCGACATAACCAACCACACCACACATATAAAAATAATAACAATTTGCTCCACTTGATCGAATATGGTTCGAAGCGCACGATGACGATGATGATGAAGACATGATCGTTTGTTAAGGTCCTAAAAATTAACATCTCTAGGATTTCAGTAATTTGAATAACAACCTACCATTACTACACACATCAAAAGTGTCTAGGGATCAAGCATTTTTATGCGGATTTCTTGAGATTGAGATGTGGCTTTGTAATAAATTTATGATTTTATAAATTTATATGGATCCTTTTTGGTGCATTTCATAATTTGAATCAGGAACTGTCAATCAAATTCGAGTAAAAGATGAAAATCAGCTGTCAATATTTTCCCTATAAAAACATACAACGCATTGAAGACATTATTAGTGCTACTGTTTCCCTACTACTGATTAAAACCAACGTTATTATGGAGCGGCGACGTCATTTAAGCAGGGAAGAAATGCTCAGAGCCGTGGGAATGATAGAAGCTGGTTCCCGGCAACGTACTGTGGCTTTAGCTCTGAATACAAGTCAGAGTGTTATCAGTCGACTTTGGACACGTTACCGAAGCACTGGTACCGTGGCTGAGCGCCATGGAGGACGGTATCGCTGCACCACACGGAGACAAGACCGATACATTCAAATCTTAACTCGAAGAGCTCCAACAATAACCGCCATGATGTTAGCCGTGAGGCTTCATCACTCTTCAGGGAACTTAATTAGCGACCAAACAGTCAGAAACCGCTTGCATGAAGTGAACCTTCATTCCCGAAGACCGCTACGGGTACCACCTATAGCAATGCACAATCGTAGGATTCGATATCAATGGGCTCTTGAACACAGAAATTGGGCAGAAGAACAATGGCGTTTCGTGTGCTTTTCTGATGAGTCTCGTTTTGGTATGAGACCGGATACAAGACGTATACGACACTGGAGAACCCCTGGACGCCAACAGCGATTAAAATCCTGCCAGGAAGTCCATCCTTATAGTGGTGGAACCATCATGGTATGGGCAGGTATTTGGATCGACGGAAGAACTGAGTTGATTTGGATCAGAGGCAACCTCAACGCTCAAATTTATGCTGAGACGATTGTATCAGACGTCATCGTTCCTCTACAAGTGCAAATCGGTCCCTTATTTCAGTTAATGCATGATAATGCACGACCGCACACCGCAAGAGTTGTAAGACAGACTCTCGCCGCAGCTAACATCAATGTCCTGCCCTGGCCTGCTCAGTCGCCAGACTTGAACCCGATTGAGCATGCATGGGATATGCTACAGAGAAGAGCTCTGCCGAATATGGAGGGTATCCAGTCGCAAGAAGACCTTTTTTTGTTGTTGCAACGAACATGGGCGGCCAATCCACAGCGTGATTTGGATGAACTCATTTTGAGTATGCCAAACCGATGTTCTTGTGTTGTTAGTGTTCGCGGTAGAAACACGGATTATTAATTGTTTAAGTTACCTAATAAAATTTTAAAGAAAACTGTTATTTCAGTCTTTTTTTCGAACTTTAATGTTAGTGATTCAAATGTCAAAAATCCCTTTATTAGGAAAATGGCAAATTTCTTTATTAATGCAAAGGTGACTTGGTTTATCGTTACTGTGACAAACGAAAACACTTTATTTGATGAATCCTTAAAGAAAATTTTAATTAATATCAATCAGGAGAAAAGTTATTGCAAAAATATATGTTGATCCCTAGACACTTTTGATGTGTGTATATTATTCATCCATGTGTTTATGTATTCAGAATACTGAGTGCCGAGTGGCATTACCCCTGTGCATTCCGTGGGTGTTGTAAGCACAGAAGTTCACAGAACACTTTTACTCGTTTGTAAAGGCCGTATGTGTAATGTATCCACCGCAATTGTTGGCAATTTCAGTGTTTACAACTCTTCAGAAAATTGCCAACTTTTGTTTCCATTGTATCTACACCGAGTCGCCAACAATTTGAAAAACATTCGAACTAAGGTAGTGCCGGATTAAGCCAGCGCGGGGCCTGTAGCAAATTCGGCCAACGGGCCCTTGGTTTGCTTTAGGTTCTCAAGTTTATGATATTTCGGACATTTAACATACGATTGCCATCTTTTTTTTATGGAATAGGGGGGGGGGGGGGCAAACGAGCAGACGTATCGCCTGATGGTAAGCGATTACCGCCACCCATGGACACACGCAAAACCAGAGGCGTCACAAGTATGTTGCCGGCCTTTGGGGGATAGGGAGGGGGATGAGGCCATGAGGGGATAAATTTTTCAATCAACAAGCCAACATCACATGTCCACACCAGGTTAACCTGTTGCTTCTCAACTTTCCATCCAGTGGTGCTACTTTCAAGCTTCCTCTAATGTAGTCATTAGATCTTCACCTTATCCATTCTAGTCACACCACAAAGCATCTCAACATTCATTTCAGCTACATGCAGGCGTTTCTCATACGTTTTCCTTATTGGCCAACATTCTGATCCATGCATAACGGCAGGTCTAATTATCGTTTTAGATATACACATCAAAAGTGTCTAGGGATCAAGCATTTTTATGCGGATTTCTTGAGATTGAGATGTGGCTTCGTAATAAATTTATGATTTTATAAATTTATATGGATCCTTTTTGATGCATTTCATAATTTGAATCAGGAACTGTCAATCAAATTCGAGTAAAAGATGAAAATCAGCTGTCAATATTTTCCCTATAAAAACATACAACGCATTGAAGACATTATTAGTGCTACTGTTTCCCTACTACTGATTAAAACCAACGTTATTATGGAGCGGCGACGTCATTTAAGCAGGGAAGAAATGCTCAGAGCCGTGGGAATGATAGAAGCTGGTTCCCGGCAACGTACTGTGGCTTTAGCTCTGAATACAAGTCAGAGTGTTATCAGTCGACTTTGGACACGTTACCGAAGCACTGGTACCGTGGCTGAGCGCCATGGAGGACGGTATCGCTGCACCACACGGAGACAAGACCGATACATTCAAATCTTAACTCGAAGAGCTCCAACAATAACCGCCATGATGTTAGCCGTGAGGCTTCATCACTCTTCAGGGAACTTAATTAGCGACCAAACAGTCAGAAACCGCTTGCATGAAGTGAACCTTCATTCCCGAAGACCGCTACGGGTACCACCTATAGCAATGCACAATCGTAGGATTCGATATCAATGGGCTCTTGAACACAGAAATTGGGCAGAAGAACAATGGCGTTTCGTGTGCTTTTCTGATGAGTCTCGTTTTGGTATGAGACCGGATACAAGACGTATACGACACTGGAGAACCCCTGGACGCCAACAGCGATTAAAATCCTGCCAGGAAGTCCATCCTTATAGTGGTGGAACCATCATGGTATGGGCGGGTATTTGGATCGGCGGAAGAACTGAGTTGATTTGGATCAGAGGCAACCTCAACGCTCAAATTTATGCTGAGACGATTGTATCAGACGTCATCGTTCCTCTACAAGTGCAAATCGGTCCCTTATTTCAGTTAATGCATGATAATGCACGACCGCACACCGCAAGAGTTGTAAGACAGACTCTCGCAGCAGCTAACATCAATGTCCTGCCCTGGCCTGCTCAGTCGCCAGACTTGAACCCGATTGAGCATGCATGGGATATGCTACAGAGAAGAGCTCTGCCGAATATGGAGGGTATCCAGTCGCAAGAAGACCTTTTTTTGTTGTTGCAACGAACATGGGCGGCCATTCCACAGCGTGATTTGGATGAACTCATTTTGAGTATGCCAAACCGATGTTCTTGTGTTGTTAGTGTTCGCGGTAGAAACACGGATTATTAATTGTTTAAGTTACCTAATAAAACTTTAAAGAAAACTGTTATTTCAGTCTTTTTTTCGAACTTTAATGTTAGTGGTTCAAATGTCAAAAATCCCTTTATTAGGAAAATGGCAAATTTCTTTATTAATGCAAAGGTGACTTGGTTTATCGTTACTGTGACAAACGAAAACACTGTATTTGATGAATCCTTAAAGAAAATTTAAATTAATATCAATCAGGAGAAAAGTTATTGCAAAAATATATATTGATCCCTAGACACTTTTGATGTGTGTATTTGTCTCTTTAACGTTAAGACTGTAGTCCTTGAGCGTGGGAATTTGTGATTGAACACCCACATTCATATTTTACATGCACACAAACGCATCGGCCACTGTTGCATACTAACCCTGGCAACTAATAAATTTACTTTCGGTTTTTTCTTCTAGTTACATATTCATTAACTGTTCGCCTTTGAAGAATGTTTAGAATGTCCTACAAAGCACGCAATGTATCTTAGTCATATCGGAAAGCCCGCGGGCTTTAAGTAACTCGTCAACGGCCGAGAATGGGGTTCAAGTGTACCTATTAATTTTTAATTCATTTCATGGACAAATAATATATTTTTACACAGTATAAAATTAAGTCGCTCGCGCTATCTGTCAGCTTAGATCTTTTACAGTAATCAACGGATTTTAATGCTATGTTATGAAATAAAATTTGTATGATGTATGTTATATTAATGGAACATAATGTTTCTTAAAATTATAAATTTTGAACGCTTTTATTGCTCATATTGACTAAATTTTACTACATAAATCTTACTTAAGTACTTTTTTTTTTACAGATTTTACAGATTACAGATATCAGATAATATAAGGTTATATTATATAAGGATAGGGCATCTATTATTTTACAATTCACCAATTGATTAAATTCGAACTTAAGGGATGAATAATAATGGAAATGACGTAAAGTGTAGATGGGACCCTTTTTTACAATTTTTGTCTGTCTGTCTGTTTGTTTGTGCCGGCTAATCTCTGGAACGGCTGGAGCGATTTTGACGGGATTTTTACTGATAGGTAGCTGATGATATAAGGAGTAACTGCGGTTGGTGTAGTATCGCGGGTAAGACCGTGGGGCTCAGCTAGTTTTTTTTTCAAAAAAGACAACTTCCGTATATATCCAATAAATCCTGTGTCGCGGGGGACTTTACAAACATACATGAAACGGACACAATGGACACCCAGACTCAGAACAACAATTCGTGGATCACACAGTGTTGTCCCATGTGGGATTTGAACCCACAACACCTGATACAGTAGGAAGCGGCGAGGCAACCGCTTAAACCACTAGACCAACCATGCAGTCAAAAATAAAACTGTAATTTTAAGGTCTTTCATTATTTCAGTAGTAGTTATTAAATTCTAACAGAAATCATTAAAAAAAAAATTTTTTTTACATTTTTAAAAACAATTTCTCAAAGTGTCTCGGTCTGTCAAAGTGCAATCAAAGTACTCGTCAAGACAAATCAAACGACTCCAAACTCGATAGGTTCCGTCGTTACCAAGTTCCTATGACCACCTTCCAGCTTCAACATCAGATCAGCTCCATGTCATCATATTAAAGCATTGTCACGCTATATACGTATGCCTACAAAAATTCAACACAATCGGTTGAAGATATCTGCAAAATTGAGTTGCAAGATTCCGTCTTAACAAATATAGTTAGATATATACATACATAGCAAGTTAAAAAAAACATAAAAATAAGTTCTGTGTTAATAAAAAATACTAATATTTTTCTTTGAAATTATTCTTTAAAAAAATTAAATTAAATTCAAGAATACAAATTAACAGTTACAATTCGACACTCACTGGCAACCCACCCTAAAACTTGTCATTTACGTATTATGGAGCTCAGTGCGAACTACAAACGGACGTGGTGTCACCTTGAATATTCGGCGGGCACTGAATTTTGTGAGCGCGATAAAACTTATTTATTGCAATTTACGGGAGACTATATCTACGTACTAAAATGTATGGAACTTTTGTCGCTAAAAATGAATGATGTTTAGCCTTAGATTATGGCTTTTTGGTGAGAATTAATAAAAAACTAAACCGGTAAATCTTTTCTCCATAGTTTTTTCTCGTGAAATAACAAAAAAAACATTTAAAATAGAGCACGAAATAGGGCAGAGTGTGCTAATTAAAAAGGTCGATTTCGATGATTTTGATCTTTGTTAAGGCTTTTTTTCACAAAAATAAAGAATTATTTCATAAATGTCACTCGGTAGATTGGTAGACTGATTTATTAAACTACTGAGATATTTTTTTTAGTGTCAAATATGAATTGAGTTGTTTGTGTTTTGCAAAACTGCAAGTGCCTTTTCGCGCGTTTTTAGGGACGCGCCCCTTAAAGGGAACTTAGGATCGCAAATAGTTCCTGTTATGCTTAATCCACACGCTCGGCAAAGAATGGCGAACAGCAAATAACAAAGAGCAAACACGGACATGTGGATGGGTGTTTGTACGTGTTTGCCTGTTCTTATTTGTATTGGCTACTGTTCGGAGTCGGTGTCTATTTTTCTTCACAGATCAAAGGGTGTTTGGCAAACAGTTTGCGATGCATCCACACGCTTGGTATACATTGGTATTGCGCCCGCGCTTACTGGTGGTGGACGCGTCGAATTGTCGATTCATCGTTCGACTGCCTTTGTGATGCAGTGGTAGCGTATGCGACTGCTGTGGTGTCGGGTTCGATTCCCGGGTCGGACCAAATGTTTGTATGACCTACAAGAATTTGTTGTGATGTTTGGATATTTTCTATGTATAATATGTATGTAATTACAAAAATAAAATATAATATGTATTTATGGTCATTGTCTAGTACCCTTATGGGTACATATTATACCTATTTTATTTTTTATTACAAGCTCTGATTAGTTTGGGACTAGATGGCGTAATGTGTTAGATGTCTGAAATACACACATCAAAAGTGTCTAGGGATCAACATATATTTTTGCAATAACTTTTCTCCTGATTGATATTAATTAAAATTTTCTTTAAGGATTCATCAAATAAAGTGTTTTCGTTTGTCACAGTAACGATAAACCAAGTCACCTTTGCATTAATAAAGAAATTTGCCATTTTCCTAATAAAGGGATTTTTGACATTTGAATCACTAAAATTAAAGTTCGGAAAAAAGACTGAAATAACAGTTTTATTTAAAATTTTATTAGGTAACTTAAACAATTAATAATCCGTGTTTCTACCCCGAACACTAACAACACAAGAACATCGGTTTGGCATACTCAAAATGAGTTCATCCAAATCACGCTGTGGAATGGCCGCCCATGTTCGTTGCAACAACAAAAAAAGGTCTTCTTGCGACTGAATACCCTCCATATTCGGCAGAGCTCTTCTCTGTAGCATATCCCATGCATGCTCAATCGGGTTCAAGTCTGGCGACTGAGCAGGCCAGGGCAGGACATTGATGTTAGCTGCGGCGAGAGTCTGTCTTACAACTCTTGCGGTGTGCGGTCGTGCATTATCATGCATTAACTGAAATAAGGGACCGATTTGCACTTGTAGAGGAACGATGACGTCTGATACAATCGTCTCAGCATAAATTTGAGCGTTGAGGTTGCCTCTGATCCAAATCAACTCAGTTCTTCCGTCGATCCAAATACCCGCCCATACCATGATGGTTCCACCACTATAAGGATGGACTTCCTGGCAGGATTTTAATCGCTGTTGGCGTCCAGGGGTTCTCCAGTGTCGTATACGTCTTGTATCCGGTCTCATACCAAAACGAGACTCATCAGAAAAGCACACGAAACGCCATTGTTCTTCTGCCCAATTTCTGTGTTCAAGAGCCCATTGATATCGAATCCTACGATTGTGCATTGCTATAGGTGGTACCCGTAGCGGTCTTCGGGAATGAAGGTTCACTTCATGCAAGCGGTTTCTGACTGTTTGGTCGCTAATTAAGTTCCCTGAAGAGTGATGAAGCCTCACGGCTAACATCATGGCGGTTATTGTTGGAGCTCTTCGAGTTAAGATTTGAATGTATCGGTCTTGTCTCCGTGTGGTGCAGCGATACCGTCCTCCATGGCGCTCAGCCACGGTACCAGTGCTTCGGTAACGTGTCCAAAGTCGACTGATAACACTCTGACTTGTATTCAGAGCTAAAGCCACAGTACGTTGCCGGGAACCAGCTTCTATCATTCCCACGGCTCTGAGCATTTCTTCCCTGCTTAAATGACGTCGCCGCTCCATAATAACGTTGGTTTTAATCAGTAGTAGGGAAACAGTAGCACTAATAATGTCTTCAATGCGTTGTATGTTTTTATAGGGAAAATATTGACAGCTGATTTTCATCTTTTACTCGAATTTGATTGACAGTTCTTGATTCAAATTATGAAATGCACCAAAAAGGATCCATATAAATTTATAAAATCATAAATTTATTACAAAGCCACATCTCAATCTCAAGAAATCCGCATAAAAATGCTTGATCCCTAGACACTTTTGATGTGTGTATTTATGTCCGAAATATTGTTTACCAAATATTAAAATTCTGGAAAATTCATACGGCAGAAGTTGTGAAACCTGTCCTAATGGTTCAAAAAGAAGTCCAATAAATTTTTCTTCTAAAAATTTTCTAAAACAAAAAATATCATGAATTACAATACACTATAAATACCCTATTTGCATTGCTACCATACCAACTTTGTACGATTTTTGTGAATTTTTATCATTCACTATCGCCTACGTATTCTTATTTAGAGTCAACTTCAAAAACGTCAACTAAAAATAGGTCGGCGTCCGTCATAATTTGCCGATTCAGAAAGTACTGGCACGTTCGCCAAGCGTGAGGACGACTGTTTGTGTTTGGTGATTGTGGTCGACGTTTGGGACTTTGTTCGTCGTGTTTGGTATTTGTGTCAACCACGCATGTGTATGGGGCTTCGATACGATGTTGCACAGACCTGTTTCGCCATTATTTTGTAAGAGCGCACCGAGGTACCTACTTAAAGTCGGTGCAGACCGAAATCGCTGTTCCATTCAGTGACACGGCAGAAAGACCGCCGAAATTTCAAAATATGTGTTCGGTTTTAGTTCTGCAGATTTTTAAGGTGACATTCTCTAGTTTTTGCTGCCATGTCTCTAGTCTGCGCTGGATCTCGGACGCGTCATCACCGACCAACACCAATGTAGTCTGCAAATAGCATGCACCATGATGCCTCTTCCTGTATGTCCGATATCAGAGCACCCATTATCGGTAGGAAGAGGTATGGACTAAGAGCCGATCCCTGGTGCAAACCAACAGAGACACTGAATTGGTCGGTGTTTCCCGCAGCCGATCTTCCATAGGTGCTAGATCCTTTGTACATCGAACGAATCAATGCCACATAATTAGCAGGCGTTCTTTCTTCTTTCAAAGCCCACTACAAAACCTCTCGGGCTACCTTAACATACGCTTTTTCTAGATCAACAAATACCATAAGCAAGTTTTTGTGCGACTGTCTGTATTTCTCACACAATTATCGAATTGCGAATATAGCATTTGTTGGCCCGGCAAAAAACCCAAACTGGTTTTGACTTATTGCACTTCCCTCTCTCACTCTTCTCTCAATAACTTTCTCCCAAACTTTCATACTATGTGGAATGAGCTTTATTCCTCTACTAGCTGTTGCCCACGGCTCCGCCCGCGTGTATATCGGTTTACGCGGCAAATTTTAGCCTATGTGTTATATAAAGCAGCCTATGTGTTATATACAGCAGCCTGTGTTATATAAAGCAGCCTATGTGTTATATAAAGCAGCCTATGTGTTATATAAAGCAGCCTATGTGTTATATAAAGCAGCCTATGTGTTAAATAAAGCAGCCTGTGTTATATAAAGCAGCCTGTGTTATATAAAGCAGCCTATGTGTTATATAAAGCAGCCTATGTGTTATATAAAGCAGCCTATGTGTTAATCCAGGGTGTCAGCTACCTGCATACGAAATTTTATCAAAATTGGTCCAGTCGTTTACGCGTGAAGAAGTACCGAACATACACACTCAAAAACTTTCACCTTTATAATATTAAGTGAGATAGTGTGATGATAACTGCCACATTCCATCATCTATTGTTTTTAAAGATGGATACAAGCTTACTTAAACACCGTTAATACGGGATTACTTAATGGCATGCAAGATATTTAACGCGCTTATCTAAACTTATATTTTTTACAGTCAGACTGGCGTTGTATCGCGGGCACCGCAAATCGCGGGGCCCGTAGCAGTGATGTTGTCCTGCTTAGTTTGCTCCCTTAGGCCGAGTCTCCACCCAACAAAAGTTGTCAACTTTTGTGTTGTCAATACGTGTTGGTGACAAAAGTTTCTATAATTCCTTGTGTTGGCAACACTAATAGTCAACAAAAAATTTGAGAACAGTGTTTCCGTTTTTGGCGGTAAACGTCAAAAGAATACGCTTGTTGCAAATATTTTATTGGCTCTATGGTGACGTTAGTTCGAATGTTTTCCAAATTGTTGCCGACTCGCTGTAGAGGAGGACACATCGAGGATGGGGAAGGAAAAAAGAACAATACCTGGTAGAAGTTTATTCAATAAAACCACATTTTAACTTAAATTAAGTTTATTGACAAAACATTTTAGTCCAGCTGAAACAAAAGAAAAAATATATTAGTATTTGAACACCATATTTCAAACAAGTTTGCAAGTGCAGATAGAATAAAATATAAAACATGGCCATCAGTCTATATTCTAAACTAAAATCTTTAGTTAACGCTCATGGCTTAGTAGTAACCATGTAAATTAACACACTGCAAAGTTAAACAAACCTAGCCAGTGCAGTCTACGGAAGGATAATATTTTTTAACACAAGAGTCTTTGGTGTCTCAGAGAGCAGGTAAAGCCATAGATCCCGGTTGCCATATGAGCCATATAAAAGTCTGAAATCTCTGAATAGCTAACTTTCATATCACCTATCAGTGCTAGGTCCATACTCGTGGAACATAGGCTTCGACGATTTCGTCGAACCGTCCGGATGTACCCTTAACGCGTACGCGGACGACGGTTTGTTATTGATAGAATCAGCACTGACGAGGATATCAACTGCGACATGGGGTCTGTCATTCAATACACTAAAGGTCATTTAGGGAGCTACTTATTTGGGTTCTATTTGCTATGGTGCTCCTGTATATGCCGATAGGGCGACTGTAGGTGATATCCGTCGCAAACTGTTACAAGGCCAACGACTTGCATTGATTTTCTTGTGCAAGGCATATAGGACGGTTAGCACTGAGGCTTTACCGGTGTTAGCGGGTGTTCTTCCGGTCGATCTCGAGGTGCAAAGACGTGCAGCCATGTACTATTCTACACTACAAAATATGGAATGCGATTTTTTGGGCGTACGCGACCGCGATAAAATCATAAGATTGTTACAACAGCAATCCAATGTTTATAACGACCTCATGGATGAATGGCAGCAAGGATGGGACGAATCATCTAAAGGGCGTCACCTCTACCAGTTCTTTCCATCTGTTCGCGAACGGTTGTCGAAGACATGGCTCGAGGTAGATCACTGTGTCGCTCAATTTCTTACAGGCCACGGTAACTTTAAGAGCAAACTACACTCATTTAAATTAGTCGATTCACCATTGTGTCAATGCTCAACACCTGATTATAGCTATGAACAGTCGACTCATCATATCCTCTGGGAATGTAGTCTTTGGTGCAATGAACGTAACATGATGCTAAATAGCTTACAAATGACATCTGGGGCGGTATACTATGGGGATCTTGTGTCAACTGCGGTGAATTTCCGTGCGTTTAGGCGATTCTGCCATACATACTATAGTAATCAAATATAGCTCACTTAGGACCCATAATATTTAATCCGTGGTGCTTCCCGTTTAGAAAAAGGTGTATGCCTATTTTGACTTCATTTTGTCTCCAGCTTTGCTAAGGAGGGAAGTGGACTTATAATATTTCCATCTCCTCCAGTTTTTCTTCTGATTAATTTCGTTGCGGGTTTCAAGACAGTTTAATTTTTTTCCTGGGACTTGAGTGTCATAACTCGGTGTGATCGTTTGTCACCGCTGTTGATCCTGGTGTACAGGAGTTGCAGTGGTGGGCGTGTGGGGGGGATTAGTCCCAGTTTCATATCACCTAGTAATTGTGTTAATTGTAAGACTCACTCCACATACAAAATTGAATCTTATTTTAATAGATTTGAAATCAACCTAATTTTTGAAAAAGACTCAGACGATGTATTTTTAACCGACTTCAAAAAAAGAGGAGGTTCTGAATTCGACCGTTTTTTTTTTTTATGTGTGTTCGCGGATAACTTCATCGTTTATGAACCGATTTTGATGATTATTTTTTTAATGGAAATAAGATATCCCAATGATGGTACCATGATACGGTACAGTCAATTATCTCTTGTTTTCTATTGGCCTGCGGCGGCATTTTATAAATTTTTCTGGAGTGATATGTAACATTGTCCATAACAATTATCGACGGTTCTTCCAGAAATTGCACCATTTCTTAGATTGCATCATTTCTTTAAACCATCCTTAGTAAATCTCTGTGTTCATTTGTTCGTGGTAGTCCACTGTTTTCTTGGATTTAAAGGCCAGTAAAGCATCTGACACAAATCCTTTCGTAGACCCTGCATGGCATAGGATAAGGCGTTCACCTTTTCCCATTGACACTGAACTAGTGGAAGCGGCGGTGTCATCAGTCCAGTTCTTAGATACTGTGTGGTTTGCATTTAACCAAGTCTAGTCAGTGAAAATAACATCTGACCAATCTGATATCTTTAAGTTTGTTCGATTTTTTATAAGAAAATCCAATTTCTTTCAAAACCAAGCTAAATGACGATTCTTGGAACAAACCACATTCACGTAAAGAAACAACAAGGTTTTTAAGTGTTGGAATTTCTTTGCGCAAGTAATTGTAGGCCGGCGAATAGCGTCAGCGTCGAAGTTGTCAACCGATGTCACACGACGTGGTTGGCGTTTCTTTTTCGGCGAACAAAGCTTGTTTTCCTGTATGCCGCTTGTACCGGTAGTAATTTTTGAAATTGTAGGTCCACTAATTCCTAATGCGGCATACACGCTCTTGCATTTGCGACAGTGGTAAGAGCGGGCCACCATTTTGATACTCTGCTTCAAAGTAATTACAAACCTTGATCACCAGTTCTCTCGCCTGCCTTTTCAGAACAGATCCTTTAGGCATTTTGACATTTGACAGCTGGGCAGCAATCAACACGGAGGAACACAAAATACATAACGTAACGTATGTATGGATAATGTGAAAAAACTCAGCGAACAGAAATGTAGTGACTTTAAAGCATGACCATCTTGTTGCGAGTGACAGATTAAAACAAACACAAAATGGTGGTGGGTCATTGAGTGTTTCCAGCTTGCGAAAATATATTTCAATGATTTTGTTGTATTTGTCTTTGTTCAAAACATAATAAATATATGCGATCTATATCATTACTTATTTGGTTACAACAATACAATTATCAAATTAGAACTGTCATCGAGAAAATAAAGAAATGGAAATAGTATAGTTATTAACAGTAAGTAATTATGTCAATCATTAGCATTTCTATATATTTTTTAAATAGCAGTTACATGAAGAAAATCATTTAAACTGTAAGTGCTTGAAGTATATTTTTATCACACTAAGATCAAGACCTTAGATCCCTCAAGCTTAGTATGTAATATTATCTGCATTGCTTTATAAAATATCAGCTGATCCCCTAAAGGAATAAATGCCCCTTGTTTTGCAACATGAGCCGGGCATCATAGCCTGATGTTGTTTACATAACCTAAAAGCTATCCTTGATAAATGGGGTATCAATACCAAAAGAACTTGTCAATTTGAACAGGTAGTTCCCGAGACTAACGCATGCACGATATTTAACAATTTTTGTTGTGCTATAGAAATTAATAACAACACATTACACACAATAAGTTGACCGTGAAAGATTCAACATCACATTGTTTGTGAAATTGTATATGTATGTCACAATCAAGTTTTAGAAATGCACAATAGCCCCTGGCAGTTTAATTAAATTATACCCTATGTGTATTTACCAGTTGATCTAAACTTTCGGTACGATCTTATGACATGTCGTATGTGTGTAGTGTACACTTGTTTACACTTTAATGTGTTTGCAGAATTTAGGTTACTAAGCATTTTTTAATACTTCGCATAGACCAATGGTTTTCAAATCAATAGCAAAATTCGAAATCGGTATAATGCAGTCTAATATGAAACACAAACATACCTTTTTGAATCCAATGTCATGGGCATATTCCCTGAAGCATTGTCTGCAAATGTTTAGTCCATATTTGCGGATAAGACCATGTCTGTTAGAGCAGGCGCGGCTGAAAAATGCAAACGACCATATTAGCACGTGTTCTAACCAAATGCCGTGTAATTTAATGCAGGTGATTAAGAGCTTGCAATTAAGTCTTACCATGAGCGGGAGCCCTGGCCGTATCTACGAGGGTGAGAATACCAAATATTAGCGTGACCCATGGTGCAAATAATTTATTAGCGCTGCACAGCAGTAAGGAGCACGTCCGACACGGCGACAACACAGATAAAAGAAGGAAGAAAAATCGGACTGACGTCACTGAGACACTGACGGCTTGAGTCGTCTATGGTTATATCAGTGCTACCAACTCTCGGAATGCTTAGAGCCTTAGAGCATTTATGTCTGAAGTGGTATCTGAACGGGCGGAAAGTGTGATCGGAGTAGAGTTCGATCGGGAGGGACTTGGTCATGAAAATCTGTCACTGGCTCCTGGTCCATCTTTTTGAATCTAAAGACATCACTGACTGTTATTTAAAAAAAATAGAGCAACCCGTTAAAACCATATTATTAAAATACCTAAAACTAAGCCAGAGCAATGAGCAATTAGTATTTTTCACAATCAATTTATACGTTGGTTTTTTCAATGATTAATTTCATTTGATATTTATGACTTAATTTCATTTGACTTTAGAAGGCAAAGCAACAACCTAGATATCATTTAGTAACTTGATCGATACTTGACTGATGTTTGACTAGTGAGAAAAGAAGAATTTTACCTCTGCAGCAAATGATCTATGAACTCTATTTCTGAGGTCATCATCACAGGTGTTTGATATAATAGGTACAGTACAGGTATTTTTATTAGTATTACTAGATTACGACTTTTGTTTATTTTTGTTTGGAGTAAGAAACTTATTTTATGTAAATGTAGTGAGTTTGTGATCGTAGAATGTAGCTTAGTTACTCTATGTTTCTTTAGTGTAGCGTTTAAATAAAGACACAGGTCACTTACTCAAATTCATTTAGCTCGTGTGCCGCCTCAGTGAAAGTGTTTTTAAAATTTTTGTCTTTAGTCATCAGCCACGTTCACGTACTCGTTGGCGGCTTTTTTTTTAATCGTAAGCGGTAAAGATGCAATCTTTTTTTATCTTAATGTACAATTGATTATTTAAAAATCATGTAATAAGATTAAACTTAAATGATAAGTTTTATACATTCTTATCAATACTATTTGATTTATTACAATAAATTCAATTATTTGCTTTTTCCAGGCTCCAGATAAACTTTACAAGATGGGGTTCTTTTTTAATTTTATAAAGAGAATAGTAAAGTTAACTATAAAGTTATCTTTGTATTTAGCTATATTTGCTACCTTAATTGTTTTTATACCTAATTTACCCCCATACACCAAATTCACCAGCATTGAGTAAGTTCCACTTTATTTATTAGTTATGATTCCATGTAATACAGTTTGCTTTTAATAGATAATAATAATAATTTTAATCATTACATCTAAGTTCATTTTAATTTTAGACTGTCGCCAACACAGCCAAGAGTTGGACCATTAGCACCGAACAATGCTCTGAACAATGTTGAACAAAAATACAAGGGTAAGCTGGTTGGACCTGAAGCATTCCAAGTGTACAACGGTGAGCTGTACACCAGTTTATCAACAGGAGAAATTATCAAGATTTCACCAGGCGGTCATATCACTTTTGTCACTAAAGTGGGACTACCTTGCAGTAAGTCTTATTTAAATATGTAATTGTCTTAGGGATAACATTCACAAGGCCATAATTGTGAAGATAGGACAAATATATAAAAATAATGTTACACATCTCATACATATCTGTCTGATTCTACAGTAGGCAGAGCCTGTGCTATGGTGACTGAAATATTTCTAAAATAATATTTTAAAAGACGATATATTAATAAAATATCTATCTATATGTATAAAGGAGTAAAGTGACTGACTAACTGACATACCCAGAGATCAACGCACAGCCCAAACCGCTGAAGCTAGAATCCTGAAATTTTGCATGTAGGTTCTTTAAATAACGTAAGTGAGCACTAAGAAAGGAATTTTCGAAATTCCACCCCTAAGGGGGTAAATCAGGGGATGAAAGTCTGCGTGAGCGAAGCTGCGTGTAAAAGCTAGTATCTAATAAAACTGCACAGTTGTCCTAGTGGTTTAAGATCGTCACGCCGTTATCTACTGCACTGAGTGTTGTGGGTTCAAACCCCAAATGGGAAAACACTTTTTGTAATCGACCAATTGTTGTTCTGAGCCTGGGTGTTGTTTGTGTCTGTTTCGTGCATGTTTGTAATGTAATGAGGGAGTTGGCAAATTATATTCAGATTTGATAGATTTATATGGTTTGATGAATCTCATTTAATCTTTACTGCAAAGTTATATAACCATATTTTCCAAGAGAGCAGTTATAGGTGAGTGCAATGATAGGAGTTACTTAACTATAAATAAAATAATATTCTTTGACCCTGATAAGATAATGTAGTTATATTTGAGTAAACCAATTAATAAATAAACACAACAGAATGTACTTACAATATAATCTCTACTAGTAAAGAGGTAAAGTTTGTGAGATTGTAGGGTGTAATGTCCAAACCCATTTGAAAATTCTTTCACCAATAAAAAATTACATTTATGTGTGAGTGTCATAGGCTATAACCTGAAAAATGCTTTCCGCGGTATCCTACATACACGCGGTCGGTGCCGCGGTCAAATACTAGTCATTTGAAAATAATAAATATTTCGGTCATCTAGCACACAACAAAATCTAGTTTCAAATTAATGTACTATGAAAGCTAAATTAAATGAAATAATACCTTTGTATAATATGTATTTTTTGTAAACATGTGTATTATACTCGTACATGGAAAACACTGAGATCTCACTCTAGAATGAGACAGGTGCAAAATGCCTTCCGTTTCAATTTAAAACACATACTCTTTGGCTATGGAGAGCTCTCTAACAACATGAATGGATGAGTATACAGACATAGATTCGTCCTCAACCATTACAAGATCATTGCGAGACTCTGAGGAATTATGTTTAATGATGATATTTCAAACCGAAAATGTAACGCAACATATACTGCTGCTCGAAAAAAAAAGCATAGGCCTACGAGAGTTGACGTTAAAAACTTGACGAAATGACAGCCAAAATAAAAACCCGGGAAATCGCTGGTCATAAATTATAAACACCACGACAACTACCCAGCCAAAAACCGGAGTAGCGTGACATAATGCGTTGCGTTAGATGCCAAACTCAAATAAATTGCACAAGGCCCCGGGCAGTTGCCGCCTCAGAAGGCACGTTGAGACTTTGGTCCCGGTTTCTCAACGAACGAACTTCTTTGGCAATCGTAATGGGTAGTTGGAGCCTTAAAAATTCCGACAAGTCTTTCTATACTTCTGACATGGCCTAGTACTACGCAGCCGAGTTAAGTTTGTACCTCGCTGGAATGCGACGCCACGCCCACTTCCCCGCTCACCTTCCCGTGATCGCCCTGTCGCATCAGGTAATATAGAAAATTGATTTAGTCCACATTTTGTAAAAAACATTCGTTTAATGTTCTAAAGTCGAATTTAATAGTGAATTCCTTTTTTGCATACCGTACCTAAGCGTAAGTGTGACGTAATCGACGCGAGGTGCAAACTTAGCTTGACTGCGTTCTACTTGGATTTTGGAGGTCTGATAACTGATGGCAGAAGCTCCAAGTTCTGCCTTATTGTACTCGTAGTATACTTAAACTGACCGATTTAGTGTGGGAAAAAGGTTCGAAGATTTATTTTTTTAGATATTGTATTTATTGCTTCTTATATTACTCAATAATATGATATACCTATATATAACAAGTGTCAATATAACTTAGTGGTGTAATGTTTTTACAGCTGGATTAGTACAGGAGGATATTTGTGGAAGGCCTCTAGGTTTCGAAATAGATGATAAAGGCAAAACCCTCTATGTGGCAGATGCCTACCATGGCATTTGGAAGGTAGACCTGAAGACTGACAAAAAGCAATTATTAGTTTCACCTCGGGTTGAAATTGAAAAGCGTTCGCCGAAACTGTTTAATTCAGTAGCGTTGGCCAAAAATGGAGATATTTACTGGACAGACTCTACCAGTGAATTTGGCTTAAAAGATTTAGCAATCAGCATGACCTTGGATCCTTCAGGAAGGTATGTAATTACATATTCCATCAATAATATATGTATTTCAATATTGGTAATTTAGGTATATTTAACTTTAACTCATCTATTTAGGTTACTCTATGAGTTGTACAAATAACTATGAGTCATGCAAATAATTGTCTTGTATGCTGATAAAACTTGAAATATTAAATGTAGTTTGCCTGTTTGTATATCGGACATTGAACACTGATTTATCAATAGACAAATAATTTAAGTTTTACGATAAAGATTTGTCTACGACTACACCAGCGGCCCGGCAAAAGTGATATGGTTTTGGAGGAACGTATGTGATGTCCCTCCAACACAAAGGGAGGATCCTCCGACCAGGCGAGGTGATCATGCCTGGCGGGCCACGGCCCTACTGTTGATTTTAGGATTTTGTAAATATGATAATCGGCACGAGAACTTCTATTGCGCTATTCAGGATTGGTAGTTACTCCGTGTTGTGCGTCACTTCGTAGTTCAGTGTATCTTTGGTAGATGGCGCTGTAGTATGTTATATTGTTATTGCGTTGTATGTGTAAGTCGCCACATGGTGGTTGTTTCATCCACAAATAACTAGTTACCTTACTGTAAAATAAGGAACAAAGTAGGACAATGAATAAAATTAAATGCAGATTCGTATCAAGTTTGTGAAGTGCTTGTGTGCAATCATTACTCTAGCGCCCTTTAGTGATCGCGCAGATTCATTAAAAGTGCTGTGGCCGGCACCCCTAACACAGCACACCTTATACCTCTATAGGTAAAGACGCCTCTGATTAAACGGATTCTAAAAACCAAAATGCATTTAAATAAAGTATTCTACAATTCTTTCTAGAAAGATGCTCTAAACTGTCTTTGTTTTTGATAAAAAAAAAACTTGTTATCCAAAAACTTCTGCAAGCTTAAAAAAATTGCTTCAGTTATGTATGCTATATTTACTATATTTCGTTTTAAAAAGATACTCATCTAACGACACAACACGAAATATGGAGTAATTCGTTCTGCTAACTATATCGTAAACAGGTCAGGACCGGATCAGGTCACAGTATCCAAATTGCACACAGGCAACAACAAAAGTAGTATTGTAAGTAGTAACAAAAAAATAAATATTTTAAAGGGGTTTAAAATATACATATACATATTCAAAACTACTTTTGTTGTTAATTTCATAATTAACTAATATTTGCAAAAGTGCTTAGTAACAACTCAAGACTTTTTTTATTTCTATTATTGTCAAAGTCTGTCTACATAGGTTATTTTAATGATTAAAGTATTATTTTGCGCTTTTTAGAGTCTTCCACTACAATGCTGCTAAAAACGAAAGTAAAGTACTTGTTGATGGTTTGTGGTTCCCTAATGGACTGGTTTTATCGCCCAACCACGACTTCTTGGTGATTTCGGAGACCTGTCGGTTTAAACTATTGAAACACTACGTTTCAGGGCCAAAAAAGGGACAAACAGAAACATTTGTTGATGGATTGCCAGGTAAATATGACCTTCTTTAAACAACCACAAAGACTTGCCAAAATATATTCTCCAATTGAATTGAATTAAAATATACACATTTGTTTCATTTATTTAGCTACATTTATTGGGAAGAAAATACTACCTCTTTATTTTTATTATTCACAATTTATGTGACCGGTTGATTTACAGTTATAATTTTATTACATGTATAAATTACTATTTACTACTATGAAAAATAATTTAATATACAGATTTGTAGCCTTTACACTTAAATAAATTCTTAATTACAAAAACTTGTATTATACCGACGACAAACATTAAGGTTATTTGGAGCCCCGACCACAAATCTACGATAAAAGTGTCCTCAAACGCCATGTAGCTGTCCCGCGATTTAGTAGCACCATAAATGTCTAATAGACGACGTGCTTTAATTACTTGCTTCAGTGTTCGTGACAGTGAATCTGCAATGGATGCCACTTCCAAGTAATACGTTTCACCATTTTCGTCAGTTCCCGCCCACTCAAGGATTTCTTTTTCGGGTTTCTCCTCTCCGTCGGCTTCCACAATGGCCACTTCAGCTTCTTTTTTATCCTCTATAAGAATGTACACTAACACGAGCTTAGAATTCATTACACTGTATGTATTGTCCAGACAAAACGCATAATCTCCTCCTATTTCCAAGTCCATTATGATAGAGTTTTCAGATTTTTTATAATCCGATACAATTTTTTTAGCATTCGGATCGATTATATCGAATGAAATATCCAATTCTCCATGTTGGCCATCCAGAACTTGGTAGAATACTTCCATCGTTTGTCCGACTTTTCCATTTTGAAATATACACGTCTTTGAGCCAGGATGGACTCTAAAGTTCAAGTCACTCTCGTATATTGTTTGTGTAGAACATCTTACTGCTATTATCGCTAGTAAAATAAATATTGTGCAATACATTACTGCAGCAACAATGTCGTATGTCAGTGCTGAACTCC
This sequence comes from Diaphora mendica, assembly GCA_949125395.1. Taxonomy (NCBI): domain Eukaryota; kingdom Metazoa; phylum Arthropoda; class Insecta; order Lepidoptera; family Erebidae; genus Diaphora; species Diaphora mendica. The sequence goes on from OX421328.1 coordinate 15,740,869, forward strand.
AAGTGGCATATCATTTCTATAGAATGCTATAAAGTTATACCTACTATTTACACAGCTGTGCCTAAGTACTTTTTCGACGTGTGTAATTTTCATAATAGAGGTATAAATGACACGTAATACTCATTTCGTTCTTTATTTTTTTACACAGGTGTTCCCGACAATGTGCGCGTGTTACCGGACGGGTCTGGTGTCCTTGTTGGTTTGTTCTCAGTGTTCGATGACGAACATCCTATGCTTCAGCGTTCGCTGTCAACCACACCACTTGCAAGGAAGTTCTTAGCGCGCCTACAGCGACTCATTGAAATTCCTTTCGAATATCTCAACAGCATATACCCACACATAATCTTCCAGGAAATCGTATACTTTGTTAGTATAACTTGAATTAATTAACCTAAATTTTATTTATTTGCTAATACTAGAAATATCTAATCATGTTCAATAAAATCAGCAAGCAAAGCAAGTACAGGATTAAATATTTACATTCTTATGTTTTCTTTTTGTTACAGATTGGTCACTGCAAAAGTGTATTACCAATGTTGCCACCCTTAACTGGATTGTTACAAATTGATTGGAATGGAAATATAGTTGCAGCTTATTTCAACAACGATGAGTCTATTGGACATATCAGTGACGGCATTGTATACAATGATAAGTTGTACTTGGGCAGCCCCCACATTCAAGACTTTATTGGATCAGTCCCTGCACCACCATTGTTAAAAAAAGCGTTTGAATCTGCAAAGAAAAGTGAATCACCCAAAGTAGAAACAAAACCTCAACAGCCTAAACCAAAGGTAGAAGAAAAACCGAAACCCAAAACAGAAGAAGTAAAGTCAAAGGAGAATTCAAAACCAAAAGTGGAACAAAAACCCAAAGTTGTCCAAGAAGCCAAGGTAGAAGAAAAACCCAAAGTTGTCAAAGAAGCCAAGGTAGAAGAGAAGCCAAAGGTTGCAGAAAAACCTAAAGTTGAGCAGAAACCCAATATTGAGGCTAAGCCTAAAATTGAAACAAAACCTAATGTGGAAGAGAAAAAAAAATCTCCTAAAGACGCAAATAAACCAACTCAGACCGTAAAGGAACCACAACAACCACCGAAGAAAACCACACCGTCGCCTAAAACAACTGTGCCGCCAGTAAAACCTGAAGTGCCAAAAACTACCGCTCAGCCACAAGCTACTACTACTCCAAAACCGGCAGTTAAAACAACCCCACCACCAGCAAAACCTACAGAAAAATCAACGCCTCCACCACCAAAACCTACAGAAAAATCAACACCACCACAAAAAACAACTTCTAAAACGCCCGAAGAACCTAAAGCACCAACTCGAAATCCTGCCCAGGATAAAGTTAAGGACCAAATTCCCATCGAAGAGGACATTCCCTCAGACACAGCTAAACCAACTAGAGACACTTTAAAAGTAATAAAGAAAGGTGGAGTGAAAGCAGAGATCCCTGTACATAACAGTCTTTAAGTGAAACAGGTGTGGGGTACTTTAATTGAGCTATTGGGTGGTAATGGAATCGAGATCTCTTAAAAATGGACAAAATTTACTTTGCAAAGGAGAGTAAAATTGGTTGTGGTATTTTATTTTTAACGACTTTTGAGGTCCGCTAGGTGGATTTATAATATTTGTGAAGGATATTCTGTTTAAGTCACATCTTTATCGTAGATGTTCGACTAGTTTCGAAAAGGGTAAAGCGAGCTGCCGCGTCGGTGGATTTATCATGCGTATGTGATTCTGATGAATAGGTTCACTAAAATAATTTAAGCCTCGTCAATCATTCCGTTGTTACTTGTGTATGTGTATTCTTTTTTTTTTTCTTATCTTTGTATATAAAAATTAATTGCTGTCCGTTTGTCTCGCTAAAACTCGAGAAGGGCTGGGCCGATTTAGCTGATTTTGGTTTTGAAATGTTTGTCGTACGTAGTCCAGGGAAGGTTTAAACGGTGAAAAATAAAAATAACTTGAAAATCCAAATCACAATCGTCACGTGTACGAAGTAGCGGGCACAGCTAGTATTTAATAATTTATAAATCATGGTTAAACAACGCAAAACTCATTAATTCGTTAGCACAATTAATTTATTTCCTAATTTGTAGCGCTTAATATTAGGCATCCACATTCCCATTGAAACATTCATTTTTAGTTTTGTTTTAGTTCCATTAAGCTCTTATATTGAAGGACCAATTTATATGTATGTTGTCAAGTTTTACACCAATATGTATGACTGAAATAATTATTCTTACGTTTTAAAGGAGTTACAAAGTTTTTTGGAGATGATTATGTTCCAGTGTAAAAATGTACCTCTCTTCTTTGTGACATATTGTTGTAACGTTAATCGTTATTCAAGTTACCAATCATTTAGTGCAATAATATAATAACAATATATGTTCATCCATTTAATTATTTTGTTGTAAAAAAAATAAAAAATATGTCCATCTTTCATATACAAACATGTAAAATGAGTGGAATAATCGCAATTTGTTTAGTCAGCAACTTAAATAGTGGAATTTTATTATTAAATATAAGAATTTGAATGCACCAATTCGTGTTAAAATGTCCTACATAAAGTACACAATCGTTGTTTCACGTCATTTTACAAATTATAACTGAGCAATATTTGACTATAAGTATTTGATTATAGTAAGCAATAGAGTATATTTTAATACAAATGTACATTTATATATTAAAATATTTTAAAAATATATCTTTTTCATTTATTGTAATGGTAGCCTATAAAAAAGAAACACCTATTCATTAACCGACTTCAAAAAAGGAGGACGTTCTCAATTCGACCGTTTTTTTTTTAATGTGTGTTCGCGGATAACTTCGTCGTTTATGAACCCATTTTAATGATTATTTATTTAATGGAAAGGAGATATCCCAACGGTGGTACCATGATAAGGACGCTTAAATCTGATGGTGGCATCCAAGAGAAATCGAGTCGAATCTCAAAGTCGGTTTTTGTTAAAATTTTACTTGTTTACTCTGTAAACTGATACTATTATGAAAAAGTAATGCACGATGGTGGATTCCTTAGGGTTTGTTACTTGACTATTTTTATGAGTCACTACTAAAGTGTGTACAGAGTTTACAAAATCTTATTTTTTATTGAATATGTGCGCGCGGTGTGACCAAAACTACACAAATCGACCAAGTGATATTTTTCCGAACACAATTGTGCGGTTGTGCCCATATCTATACTATGTCACAGGAAATACGGATCCAATAAAAAATATCCTTTAATGATAGATATACTAGACCATAGGCTATAATTATATCATCACTCTACTACCCAGAGAAGCGGAGTATCCACGAAAACTTGCAAAACCGGGGAAAAATGATTTATTTTGAGAGCCTCCGAGAGAGAGAGATTGACTTTATTGTGTAAACGGGCAAACGGCTAAAGTTGCACAGTCTATAGTGTAAGTGTATACTGTGTATATACTAAATATCATCACGCTTAGACCAATAGCGTGGGAGAGCCACGCTTCAGCATGAATGGGCCGGCTCGACCGTAGTGATACCACGGCCTCACAGAAAACCGGTGTGAAATAGTGCTTGCACTGTGTTTCACCGAGTGAGTGAGGAAACCGGAGGCCCATACCTGCCCCCCCCCCCATCCCAAAAGGCCGGCAACGCACTTGTGACGCTTCTGGTGTTGCAGGTGTCCATGGGCGGCGGTAATCGCTTACCATCAGGCGATACGTCTGCTCGTTTGCCCGCCTATTCCATAAAAAAAAAATAGGAGCGGAGCACCAATGAAGAATGTTTCAAAAACGGGGGAAAATTATCACGCTACAGGCAATAGGAGACGCAAACGAGGTTGCGTGGGTCACCTAGTATAAATATAATATTGTGTAGGAGAAACACACAGGATATGTTGTTATGGAGAGCCTTGGGGAGGTCTATGTCGAGCAGTGGACCTCTTTCGACCGAGATGATAATTGTTTATTGTGCACATTTTCGATATGAATAGCTTAGCCGTAAACCTTATTTAGATTTCTGTGGGTAGGACGTAATTCAGATCAACATAGTTTTTAAAACCAATCATCTAAGAGTGATATGGTAGGCTTTGGAGGAGTCGAGTTGCGGATGTATATTGAATTATGAATAATTCACCGACTGTATCTGCAAATGTGCACTGAAGTGAGTTTTTTTAGAAGGTAACTAGCAAACCCGGCGAACTCCGTTTCGCCACCAGATGGCTTCGTTTTATGTAACACTTTCCCGCTTTTCTGTTGAAAATTTTCCTGAATTTTCTTTGCTATAAACCTCACGGAGCCCGAGACCTTTCCAACGAATGCAAAACCGTGGAAATCGGTTCGTGCGTTCTGGACTTATAGCGTCAGGAAGGAAAACCCGACTTATTTTTATATAGTAGATGACTCCGAGTCAATTAAATATCCTGACTCACATACATAACTGCATTACTAACATAATTCTGTCCATTTGTGTTATGAAAAATTTGTTTTGGTGCGTACGTCCCTTATATTCTTGTTTATTTTACAGTGATTGACCGATAAATCCATCGCAGTGCACACTCGACCAAGCAGTTAGACAAGGCAAAATATTATACAAAGACTACCCTAGCAGAGGGAATATTGTTAATAATACAAATGAAAATGTTTATCCTTTTTAATTTCTGTCAAAGAAAATATAAATTAATGTGATTACAATACAAATCGTTGAACAAAAGTCACACATAAAAGGTGTTATACAAACGGATGCAAGAGAGCACAATACTGTATGAGTTCAAGATGCTTAGCACGTAACTTAAATGGAATGTTATAATTTGTTAGCCACAGCCTCGGATCAAATAAAAAAAGTAGATAATGCACCATCTTGTTCTTGTTGAAGCAGAAAAAAGGCTCGTAGTTCCAAGTAAACACACGCGATACGCACTAACTATGCTATAAACTACGCTATTTTTCGTCACTATCGTACAAGTATCGACAACTTATACGATACTGACGAAAAGTACCCCAGTTTATAGCATAGTTAGTGCGTATCGCGTGTGTTTACTTGGAACTACGAGCCTTTTTTCTGCTTCAACAAGAACAAGGCGGTGCGTTATCTACCTTTTTTTATTTGATCTGAGGCCACAGCTAACCTGTTAGCAATTAAATATCTAGTTAAATATCAATAAATTAAAAAATGTTTTGCTAGTCTTGAAATCTTTCTAAAAAGTTTAGGTGATTTTAGAGTAATGTCAAATAGATAAAGAATTCACGTAGAAGAGATATAACGACGTATACCCTATTTGTAACCTTTAATTTTCAGTAAATATTACACTATGTACATTGAAAGTATAACTATTGGTGTCTAATTCACCTAGTATCTATATTACTTATATGTTCGCCGGAATTACCGGATCTATTTACAGGCACACCAAACAAACACGACTGTAGACAAACTTTTATATACCCTTCGGACCTTGAAGGCTCAAAAGATTCAAATTGGCAACTGAGCCCTACTGCAACTTCGTACAAATATTTAATTTTTGAGGTTAATCGTAACAGATTTAGATTTACTATACATCTGTTTGGGGACATATTCGTAGATGTAGCTGATAACACGCGCCAAGGCAAAAATTACACAAGACTTGGTTTTCCAAACTAGATACAATTAGTCTTAGAAATTCGGTCAATACCAAGCTTTGGAGGTATGTAATATCATTATATTATTTCTATCTTCTCAATTTTATTATTTTTATTATCTCTTTATGAACTTGTTTTGTGCACGAAAATGACATTTCGTGATTCTCGAGTCTCTTACTGAGTCCAAGTAATTAAATATTTTATTAGAAATACATTAAAATAAATTAGAACTTATTTATTATTTAAATTCATCAACAACATCTGCGTATACGCCTTTATTTGTCAGATATTTACACCCATTCACAAACGTTACTTTTTCGAATGACGCCTTGGGAAACGACTGACGAAGCCGTCAGTCGCTTGCGGCAAGCGATTTTGGAATGACTTAAATCATAAACATACAAAATGGATAATAGCATGATATAAAAATCGCTATCGCTGGTTCAGTGTTACCAGTAGTGTCAAATAATAACTCCCCAACCACCATTATTCCCTTTGTGAATTCGATAGAACAATAAAGTTTTACGTTATCATATATTTAAATTCAAATATTTTGTTTGATCATATACACAAAACAACAATTTAAATGCATTTTACATTTTTTTAAATAGAATGGTGACTGAAAATGTTTCCATAATTTCATGTTATGTTGCTATAAAGTGGTAAGTGGATAGTGACGTCATCCTGGGTAGCTTTCGGAATGTCATACCTGTATTGTTATACCATGGATAATAGTAACATCTGTGAATGCGAGCGATAACGTTTTTATCTAGCTAAGTATGTGAGCAAGGCGAGGGCGGTAGCTAAATAAACACTTGTTCGGCGGCCAGAGCGTCCGCGAACGGTTTCACAGCCCACCGCGTGGCGAAGTAGAATATCAAACCGAACGTTATGGAGATCGGTAGCGCTGGCAACGCTTTCTTCAGGATCGCCAGCAACAGCAGCGTCAGGCACAGACCCTGTAACATAGCGTGTATAACTAATATTAGGACATACAACAACTGATACTGCCTAATTAAATAATAATAATAAATATTTTTGACTCTAAGACAACGCCATCTAGTTTTAAACTAAGTAGAGCTTGTACTATGAAAGCTAGATTGACTGATATGTTTCTCTACTTTTGTCTTCAACCCACCACAGTCTTCCCATGTCCACGAACGGTATAACGCGTTCGAAATTGACGTCGGCAAAAATAGAAGGTATCTTTTATACTTTTTAAAACCTTTTAAAAAAGTCCCACTATACAATAAAAAAATCTATAGCAGGTTTTAAATTTTACATTTTGATTACATAGTTAGCGGTCTTAGCACGATTGATAATAAAAATCTTAATTTTGTGTGTTCCGTACAGTGGACTGCGATATGATGATGATACTGTAGGTACTGTAAATAATACTTACAATTAAAATAGCTACAAAACATGCCAGTGTCGTGTTCCAGTCTCCATACGAGCTGGCTTTGCCGACCAGCACGCTATAAAATATGAAGTCACCTAAACCGAGTTTTACACCCTCTGTAAAACAAACAAAGCCTTATATTAGACAAAAAACTAACCAAAAATAATTTCATGTTTAAACTTCTATTTACATACATACATCTTAAAAACCTAGAAGTAAGAGATAGGATTTGTAGATTAATATAAAGAAATATTTCGGACTCTAACACACAACGCCATCTAGTCCCAAGCTAAGCAGAGCTTGTGTTATGGGTACTAGACAACTGATACAAATACATATACAGGGTTACAGGGTAAGTCGACCTATTCCCGTTAAGGGCGTGTAGTTGACATCGTTTCTGACTGATTTCACGAAAAATACCCTATCCTAAATCTAAACGTTTTTGAGATATTTGAATTTAATTGTTTTTACAAAAAATGCCCGATTTTCGACTGTCAGCTTAGATATTTTGAAATGTGTAGGTGTTATTATAATTATTATTTGATTTTTACATATAAGATGCTTTATGACCTTAATAACCAATATTATACGTATTGTTAACACATAAGTTGTTGCAGACGATTTAATCTAAAATTTGAAAGTTTATTTTTCTTCAATTGATATCTAAAAAAAATATTATGGCGCCTGTTCTGCAGATGTGCTTAAAAATATCTATGTTTCATCAGCTATCCAAGGAGGTATAACAATCTAGGGTTTTATAAAAAAAAACAAAAAAAAAACTTAGTTGCGAACCGCCAGGTCGCAATTCTAAAAGTCCCAGCCAATTGTTCTTTAAGGTTAATGCGGAGCCAGCGATCGAGACACCTTACGATTTATGCAGGTGTGAGTGAGAAAAATAATGTGCAAATGTGTTTTGTGTACGTTTTGTATTAACTTGTTATTGTTAGTCTGCTTATGTGATTCGTCCGTGGTAGATGTGATATTATTTTATCTGTTTCCTGCGTGTTCGACGGAATTTATCGAAGACTTCGCAAAACTGGCTCCGTTTCAAAACAAACGACATACAGACTTGGGAAGACCTTTTTAACAGTTCCGTATCACAAGCACAAATCAGACTCCAGTCAAGTACAGCAATCTTATATCAGAAGAAACAGACCAAAAACACAGACGAGTCAAGTAGGAAACAGATAACAAAATAATATCACATGTACCACCACGGACGAATCACATAAGCAGACTAACAATAACAAGTTAATACAAAATGTACGCAAAACATACTTGCACATTATTTTTCTCACTCACACCTGCACAAATCGTAGGGTGTCTCGCTCGCACGCACCGCACTATCCTTAAAGAACAATTGGCTGGGACTTTTGGAATTGCGACCTGGCGGTTCGCAACTAAGTTTTTTTTATAAAACCCTAGATTGTTATACTTCGCTGGATAGCTGATGAAACATAGATACTTTTAAGCACATCTGCAGAACAGACGCCATAATATATTTTTTTTATATCAATTGAAGAAAAATAAACTTTCTATATTTTTATATGTGAGATTAAATCGTCTACAACAACTTATTTGTTAACATTACGTATAATATTGGTTATTAAGGTCATAAGGCATCTTATTTTACATGTAAAAATCAAATAATAGTTATAATAACATCTACACAAAATATCTAAGCTAACAGTTGAAAATCGGGCATTTTTTGTAAAAAAAAATTAAATTCAAATATCTCAAAAACGTTTAGATTTAGGATAGGGTGTTTTTAGTGAAATCAGTCAGAAACGATGTCAACTACACGCCCTTAACGGGAATAAGTCGACTTACCCTGTAACCCTGTATATACTTTTTTTTGTAAATACATACATATTATACATAGCAAACACCCAAACTCCGAAACAAATATTTGTAGATCATACAAACCATTTGGTCCGACCCAGGAATCGAACCGGAGACTACATGATCAGCAGTCGCACAAACCAACCGCGAGACCAACGAGGCAATATGCCTTTGCGGAAGGTGCAATGATTTTTAATTTTAATTAGTAATGTCATTAAATTTCATGATATGCATGGAATGCCTTGGAAACAGTTCTCTCACAGCTCACATTTCAAACGAGGAATATATTTAAAGCGATCTGATTCCGCGCTCGATTAAGCAGATAGCTAGCAGGATATCATTAACAGTATATCAGAAAAATATTTTAATACCATTTACACTTATGTTCGATCATCAGTATTCATGAGACCTTACCAAAATTAGAACGTTTGGAACAAAGAGACACTTTGGATGATGATAAATAAAAAAAATAGTATTCTCGGTCACTATAGGGGAGTTCAGAAACCCGTTCCCCGGCTATAAGTACTGTAAGTCTGATCGAGTCCGACATACCCACTCCACAGAGGATGGTATCAAAGAGGGAGGTCCGATACCAGGCCTTCGACGGAAATAAAGATATTCTGGTAAAAAGTGGTTGAACTAGTAGTCCTAGTAGCCGACCCCAAATAATCTTGGAATTAATAAACGCTAGGAAGAAGAGAATGGTGGAAAAAACCTGTGCGTCTCGGGACGTCCGACAGAAGTGATAAATTAAACTAATCTAAGTAAACTATTTTACGGTTAACATAAGAGAGGAGGAGACTGCCTACCGCTGCCGTATGCGTGAGAGAAAGGGAAGCCAGAAAGACTGTCGCCGTAACGCGTTACGTAACGAAGCGGTGTACGCTCCTATAAGAAGTTATCAGTTCATTAAATAGTAGAAAGGCGTGATGACTCACTCTCCTCGTCGTCGAGGCCGGGTGGTTGCGCGGGGGGGTGTGGCGCGGGTGGGTGCGGGGGCGGGCGCTCGACGCGCGTGGTGTAGTGCGGAGGCTGCGTGCTGTCCACGCGCAGGCTGCGCTGCTCGCTGGCGCGCGCCTGCCAGGCCGCGTCGAAGCCCGCCGCCGAGCCGCCCGCACTCGCCCTGTCGCCCGTGTCACCCGTGTCACCCGTGTCGCCTCCTTGCCCACCTGACACAAAACTATCGTATTAATACCACTCCACTATTACCCGACTACGGTCTCAGCTCGGCAGTCGCATAATAACGATGCAAAAGTTTATTTTTGGAACGAAGTTCCTTATCGCGCGTTGCGGAAGGGGGCTAGACGGAACAAATTAAGACCAAGAGTTGTAACGACACTTTTGACATTGAGTTGACGTCATAGTGCTGGATACTCAACGTTAAATATGACAAACTGATTGTCAACGTCCATACCATGTTGAATGCACCGGTTCTCATCCAATCACCGAAGTTAAGCAACATCGGGCGTGGTTTAGTACTTGGATGGGTGACCGCCTGGGAATATTTCGTGATGTTGGCTTTTTGCATTTATTTACAGAAAATATATTGTTTTATAGTATATTTTGTACAGTCTGATTATTTCTAAAATAATTTGAGTATTTTATGAGCATTATACATATATAAACTTCGTTCCATCCGGGTGTCCCTTGACACCCCTCAAGTTTTTTGTTACAGAAGTGTACATTTCATAGACATCTAAATGATTTTTTTGTGCAATTTGACTTCTAAATGGTTGAATAGGTTCTGTTTTTTTTTATTCTAACTCTATCAAGCATCTTTATTAAGCGTTCAAGAACATTATCGTATTGATACCACTCCACTTTTACCTGACTACGGTCTCAGCACGGCAGTCGCATAATAAAGATGCAAAAGTTTTTTTTGGTTACAGAAGTGTACATTTCTTAGACATCTGAATGTTTTTTTTTTGTGCAATTTGACTTGTATATGGTTGAATAGGTTCTGTTTTTGACGTGACAACCTCTAATAAATTGATGAACGCCGGCTGCATGCACGAAAAAGGATGACTTTTGTTTTGTTATGAAATTGTCACGTTAAACTATCGTCCGTAAACTGACTTTACAGACAACTAATTTTTTTTAAATTATCACTCCATCGAGCATCTTTAATAATATAATAAATTAATAATATATCGCTTTATTGTACACTAGATAATGCTATGCTATGCTTTATTAAGCGTTCAAGTTATAATTAAACTAGCTGACCCACGCAACGTCGTTTGCGTCTCCTATTGCCTGTAGCGTGATAATTTTCCCCCGTTTTTGAAACATTATTTATTGTGCTCCGCTCCTATTGGTCTAAGCGTGATGATATATAGCCTATAGCCTTCCTCGATAAACGGGCTATCTAACACTAAAAGAATTTCAAATTGGACCTGTAGTTCCTGAGATTAGTGCGTTCAAACAAACAAACAAAAAAACTCTTTATATATTAGGTCTTTACCTATGAAATTGCCTTTCTTCAGTACTGGTCATTTCAAATTAAAAAAGTTTGTAATGGCTCTGTATTCTAAGTTCAAATTAATTTTGTTTTAAAACCATGACATTCTATTTACAAACTCAGTCTTTTGTTTTTGATTAGCGTTGTATTTTCATTACATTTGAACATTTTTCGTCATAACGGATACTTTAAAAATTCGTGTAATTATGGAATATGAGTTCCGTCGTGGCACCAACGCGACACAAACGGCACGTAACATCAAAAACGTTTACGGAGAGAACTGTACAAACGAACGCACAACCCGTTATTGGTTTTCCCGGTTCCGTTCTGGAAATTTTGACTTGAAAAATGAAGCTCGTGGTCGTCCGGAGACTTTGGTTAACAATAATGAATTAAAGGCGATTGTGAAAGCTGACGAAACTCAATCTACAGCTGAGCTAGCAGCAGCTTTTAATGTAAGCATCAAAACAATATTGATCCATTTGCGACAAATTGGCAAGGTAAAAAAGGTTAGATGGGTGCCCAACGACCTTAACGGTCGCCAGCGCAACGTACGCGTCGAGACCTGCCTTGCGCTGCGCAACAGGCAAAGAAATGAAGGAATTTTGAAACGAATTGTTACGTGCGACGAAAAATGGATTCTGTTCGACAATCGAAAGCGCTCAGCAAGATGGTTAGACCCTGGTTCAGCATCAAAGCAATGCCCTAAACCAAAAATGACCCCTAAAAAGGTGATGGTCACTGTTTGGTGGTCTAGTGCGGGTGTGATTCACCACAGCTTTTTACAAAAGGGCATGAGCATTAATGCAGATGTGTACTGTGAAGAACTGGACAGAACGATGGAGAAGCTTGCACATCTGCAACCAGCTTTGGTCAATCGGTCGTCCACACTGCTCCTTCACGACAACGCGCGACCCCATACTGCGCAACAGACAGTCTCCAAGCTGCAAGAGCTGGGGTTGGAAGCTCTCCCTCATCCGCCATACTCACCAGACCTTGCACCTACCGACTATTACTTTTTCCGAAATTTAAACAACTTTTTAGTGGGTAAAAAATTCAATTCCCGAGAGGCAGTAAAAAATGCCTTTGAAGAGTTTGTTGCCTCCCGTCCAGCTGATTTTTACAAGAAGGGCATCAATAAACTGCCAATGTGTTGGCAAAGATGCGTCGATTGCATGGGTGATTACTTCGAATAACAGAAATTAAAAAGTTTGAAAAAATAAGTACTTTCACTTATTGCATGCAAAACGGCAATTTCATAGGTAAAGACCTATTATTTATTGCCAAAAAGAAATAGGTGAGACATAATATTAAAATAACACACTTAGCATGGCAAAAGGGATGAATTCAGCACATGTTGAGAGTTCATCTAATACTCATAATCAACAACACATTTATTTGGATAAAGATTAATATTAGGTACTAGCGGCCGCCTGCGACTTCGTACGTGTGGAGCTAGTTATTTGCAAATAATTTTTAATTATATTCGGAAAAGCTAGATACATTATTAGTACACCTCCACACCATCTATAGAGCATACATTTTAAATTTCAAGTCTCTTACTTTAAAAACATAGGACTTTCATACAAACTTCCAACCCCCGTTTTGCCCCCTTGGAGTTGGAGTTTCGTAAATTCCGTTCTTAGCGGATGTCTACACCCTATAAGGAACCTACCTGCCAAATTTCAAGTCTGTAGGTATTATAGTTTCTGAGATTTCGTGATTAATAAGTGAGTGGTATTTCGCTTTTATATATATAGATTGTGTTGATAAAACACTTTGGCAAATAACTCATTATCAGGTACCAACTCTTAGCGTCTTATACTCGTGATAACTTCTAAACGAAATGTCCGAATGGGATGAAACAAAAAGTATTTTACTTCTACATAAATACCCTTGATAACATAATGCTTTATTTGGATAAGGATTAATATTACGATACACATTTAACGTAGTTTCTATCTTCAGATGATTTAAATTTTTTTTTGAACACAAAGCGGTTATTGTCACTAAACCATGATAGTTAGATATATGCTCTCGCGGACTTTTTTGTAGATCTTAATGGGACCTACAAACCCGTAATACATTATTTTGTTCTATTGTCAATACTTTTTGCAGCGCACACAAAAATAGGTTTTCGATTTCACACCTTGGGTTACGCAATAGCAATTTTCTTACGGATCTCTATTTTTTTTAAAAACAAAATATAGCCTATAGCCTTCCTCGATAAATGGACTATCCAACACTAAAAGAATTTTTCAAATCGGACCAGTAGTTCCTGAGATTAGCGCGTTCAAACAAACAAACAAACTCTGCAGCTTTATAATATTAGTATAGATGAGTTAAAGTAGTTTCAATTGCTTGCTAGTATATATAATAATATAAATGATGACAGACATAGCAAGAGTTCAAAGTAATACAATGTAAGAGATATCGAACCGTGTGGGTTGAGAGGGCGTAGCTCCCGGGGCCGTTGCTCGCCTTGCCCGCCACTCCCTGGTACCGTCGTCGCCGCTAGGCAGTACATCACAGTCGCTGAAATAGCATTCTTCGGTGACAACCATCTTTACAGGGTTTTAATCAGGTACTACTTGATTAAAACTCTTAAAATACATAATCATTAGTATTCTTCATTTTACTAAAAACTAATAAACATTGGACACGACTTACATGAATATATTAGTGCAGGAAATATTGGTTCATTACGTTCTTGTGCCGTTTCTACCAATATTCGTAGTGGACCCTTAGGTGTTAATACCGCTACCAAGTCTGAAAAAACAAGTTCGTGAATTCTCATAAAACTGTAACAGACTCTAAACCACCACCTAAAACTCACTACCAACACGTGTTTCACTCCTACAATGATCCTGGGTCTTTTAAGTGGGGTGTGAATAAGTATCTAGCAAATCATTATCAAAGCAAACTAGGCCACCATAGTGTGGGTCACCCATAGTGTGGGTGGGAGTAAAATCATTTTGGCACCTAATACTAAAAAAAATGGCTAAATATAAAATGTCAGGAATTATAATTACCCCATATTGATATAACAGCAAGAACAACCCAGGTGGTCCATTCAGGAAGGTACTTAATGAATACGAGCGCCATCAATGCTGCTATAAAAATCAGGTACGCTTGTTGCAGTCGTAATGGGCCTTTCCAATGAATCACAATCATGCCCACCACACCAAAGTTCCACATAACAAACATTAACGTTATGTAATCCATAGGTATATTATAAGCTCGTAAGGCTTCCCTGCAATATCAAATAAATTTTTATTATACATTATATCATATCTTAGAGTTCTGTAGTTCTAACAGGATAAAAACTGAATCCAAATCGGTCTGTCCATTTAGGAGCTATGATGACATAGCAGTCAAACTTATAACATCCCTCTTTTGGCGTCAGAGTTTAAAATAGAGTTTATCTAGCATTGAGCAAGGAAAAAAACAACTGCAAGATGCAACTAGTATCTTAATAAAAATAAAATGTATACTTACTCTACATACAAATACGAGAACAAAAACAGCAGCATTAGTGAAGAGAGTATTAACCATCCATGTATGATCTTGTAACATCTCTTCTTGTAGAGTACTATCAATAACACTGTCATTAGAGCTATCACACTGAGGAGAATCAATGAATTCGCAATCGCATTCCACACTTTAGTTACAGCATATGGACTCTCTTCGTGAAAAGGTGTGTAGGCTCTGAAAGAAAGTTTTAATTAACAATCTAGCAGGTATCTATCATAATTTTGAATTATAGGTTTACAATTATTGCATCTAAACATTAAAACTAACTTTTTTTTCAAAATACACATATCCCACATGAGAAATATGTTATAGCTTGTGTCACAAGGGACTTTCAAGCACATTTGAAATGAACACAAAAAACACCCATCTTAACCAATTTAAATGAATGAGGTGTCAATAGATTTTTAACCGACTTCCAAAAAGGAGGAGGTTCTATGTTCCACTGTATGTATTTTTTTTTTTTTTTTTTTTTATGTATGTTCACCGCTTACTCCGTCAGTTGTGGACCGATTTTGAATTTTTTTTTTGTATTCGAAAGGGTATGCTTCCGAGGTGGTCCCATTGCCAGCATATCAGGATCTGATGATGGGATCCCAGGTAAATCGAGGGAAACCCTCATTTTCTATAGGCACATACTATGTTTTTCGTATATTTTTTGAAGGTACACCGGTATTTACGTCTGGTAGTCATCATTTTATGATGATGAGCTGATGATGTAAGGTACAACTCCTTAACGGTTAGGAGTTGGAGGATAAATCTTTAAATATCATATGTATATATGTTACCTTTAGTCATATTCTTTCAAATTATTTAGGTAAGCTGATGATGGAAGATGGAAGGTACAACTCCTCAACGGTTAGGAGTTGGAGGATAATTCTTTCAATTTCATACGTATCTAAAGACCTTCAGTCGTATACTTTCAAGTTATTTAGGTGAGCTGATGATAGAAGGTTAAACTCTTCAACAGTTAGGGATTAGAGGATGATTTTAATATTACACGTACGTATAGACCTTAATTTGTATTCTTGATGATGAAATTTCATGAAATAGTTCAACTTACTACTGACCTACGATTGATTGCACTAAAAACTGAAAAATAAAAACTTTTTATATAAAAAAAACCGACTTCCAAAAAAACATCCAACGAAAACTCTCTGCCAAAAAAACACTTAAAAGCGTAAAATAAACTGGTTCTTCATAAATTGCGTATACCTAATTCTTTATTCATTTAAATAGTAGTATTATAATGTGTGCTAGGTACCTAAAATCTGTTTGAAGTCGGTGCTAAGCCAAAAAGAATACAAACGAACAATTATAAAAGTCTAAGCGATAGTCACTTGGCACCGACTTCAAACAGATTCTAGGTACCTAGCACACATTAAAATACTACTATTTAAATGAATAAAGAATTAGGTATACGCAATTTATGAAGAACCAGTTTATTTTACGCTTTTAAGTGTTTTTTTGGCAGAGAGTTTTCGTTGGATGTTTTTTTGGAAGTCGGTTTTTTTTATTTATTTATAATCTATACAAAGTAAGTTTGTAAGTATGGATGGATGGATGGATGGATGTTTGTTACTCTTTCACACAAAAACTACTGAACGGATTTGGATGAAACTTTACAGTTATATAGCTTATACATCAAAATAACACATAGGCTACTATTTACCGCGATAACCGACATATACGCGGGCGGAGCCGCGGGCAACCACTAGTAGGCTATATAAATAATACCAAAAGTTAAGTTATAGCTTTAAAAATTAACAATTTTATTACTTTACAGACATATGTACATATATATGTATGTTTCTAATGCGGGAGTAGTCTATATTAAAAAAATACAAAAAAAACTTTGTACGTTAATCAAGCTGGGTACTTTTTAATTTAAGAATGGATAAATGTTATCCTTGAATTTAATAGTAGTAGTTTAGATAAAGGCCCGTTATTACTTTGATTAGTGCGAGTGCAGGTGTGAAGTGAGGTGATCAATGATTGGTAGAAAATACGCGTGGATGGCGAATTCGCGGTCCACACGTACTTTCCACCAATCACCGATCACCCGCACTATGCACCTGCACTCGCATTATACAAAGTGAAAACGGGCCTTAATGACTGTATTAACACAGACAGATAAAAGAAATACTCACAAATAAACACCTTTGGTTGAATAGAATGTTATTGATGACATTGTAGCAACAACCACTATCATACATAAGGTGACAGGCACAAACAGCTTAATAACATGACGGGCTCCATATTTCAACTCCAGCTCTTCAATTTGAGGCTCTGACGGAGGTGCTGGTGGTGGCACGGGAGGTGTTGACCTGGGGACGACCCCAGATCCACTACCTTCCGACTGCTCAACACTCTGAAAATAAATAAGCCCTTCATCATTATAAAAATCTCAGCTTTATAATAATTTGACTGCCTCGTTGGTCTAGTGGTTGGCGTGTGCGACTGCTGATCATGAGGTCTCGGGTTCGATTCCCGGGTCGGACCAAATGTTTGTATGATCTACAAATATTTGTTTCGGAGTTTGGGTGTTTTCTATCTATACTTATAATAAAAATGTAACAGGTCCAATTCTGTACATTAAAGATATTTTGAATTTTTTTTATGGAGGGCTCTCTATAATCGATACTGAAGCCAAAACTGTAATTTTTTTCATTTTTGTCTGTCTGTCTGTCTGTCTGTCTGTCTGTCTGTCTGTCCGTCTGTCTGTCTGTCTGTATCTTGGCCGCGCATCACGTCGAAACTACTGAACGGATTGAAATGAAACTTGGCATGATTTGAGTTCATACTACGAGGTAGGACATAGGATACTTTTTATCCCGAAATTCAGCACGGTATCCTGGAGAGAGGGGATGAAAGTCAAAATATGTACTTGGTTGTAATTCAATAACACATAGTCCGATTTCATTCATTCTTTTTTTGCTAGAAAGAAAAAAAATAAAAGATAACGGGAACCGCGTTTTTTTTTTGTCCGCGACTGTACACTGCCTGTGGGAAGCTGAGACAGATATGTAAATATGGCGGTACGAAGTTCGCCGGGTCAGCTAGTGTATAATATGTACGTATTTACAAAAAAAAAAAGTATATAATATGTATTTATATCAGTTGTCTAGTACCCATAACACAAGCTCTGCTTAGCTTGGGACTAGATGGCGTTGTGTGTAAGATGTCCGAAATATTTATTTATTTAATTGTGGGATATGAAAATAACTGTCAAGTCCGGTTAGAAGCACTGCAGTCTTTAATATTTATTTAAATACAACATTTATAAGATGATTAATACAAATTGAGTTTAGTTTAGCAAGAAGGATGATTTCAATTGAGGTAGTGTTGAGCTTAAATTAAAAAAAAAGAACTCAAATCTATGTCGACACAGACTTAACATTGGGGGTATTATTTACATGCATATAACCTAAATAAATAGTGCTCTTTTGATTCTAATTGCTTTTGAAACAATATTGTTTATCAGAGTTGAAGTTGAAAAACTTAAAATAGCTTATTTAAATATTTTTCACATACATTTTATATATCACTTTCATAACAGATCTTGGTTCTATTTTCCACTGCAAAATGGCCTAATTTTTGACTAAGAGTAAGATAAATCAATCTTACTAATTAAACTCAACTTTGATAGCCTTTTCCAGGCATTGTTGATCAATTAGTAAGTCAAGGTAAGTCATTTTATATGTATTGGATGCCTGCCTAGTGGTAGTGTCTGAAAATCCTGCTCTGAAAAACTATTTTATTTACATGTACAGATTAGAAATATTATAAAGTCAAGATTTTAACAAAAACATCAGACTGTAGTTAAGTAGGTACTTAGTATATTAATCAAAAGTCATAATAAAAATAACTTAGGTTTAAAATTAAATTTCTTATAGTGACACTATAGGCCTCTCCCTGTCTTATTAAAGGCTGTTGATGAATAACACCAGCATTTTAATCAGGGAAGCTAATAATCAGCATAATTAAGTAATACACAAACATTTTATTTAAAAACTTGAGTACCTATAGTGTAAGTTAATGTCAAAATTGGAAAGGGTCCCATAAAAACTACCTAGTCTTATTTCATTTGTGTTACAGCATTTATGTCTTGTAGCATCAATTAATACATCCCACATCAATTGGTGCATTGAAATGGATCAAAAAGTAAACAGTAATAAATGTTATTCTTATTAAAGGGTATTGAATAACTATTAAAACTAAAGAACTAGATACTTCAATAAACTGAACTTTAAAACTAGTAACTGCACAGTGTGGAAAAGGTATAATTATTTCCAAAACAGTTTAGACAGTAGGCGTGAGAATGAGGTTTAGTCATAGCTTATGTACCTACTACCTACAGACCGAGTATCGATAACAATATTAGACAGACGCACGGGTGTATGTACGTATTAACTTAATTATTCTACTTACGCCATATGTGCGTTGAGTTTCGGTTTTACTCTTGCGTTTCCTCGCTATCGCTGCCTTCCTATCAGGATGGGCTTCTGCTATGTGGCCGTCCATGAGTGCTGTGTGCTCTGTCACCTCCTCTGAATAACTACCGGTATTACTCATTCATAATCTGTTCTGATCACAGGCATTTTGTTTATCACTTTTATTATTAGTATGTCGTAGGTGGCCTACATATAAATAAAACGAAAAACAAAAGTTTAGCTTATCCGTTGTATGCGTCGTATACTTTTTTCGTATGTTATTCCGGCCACAGATTACTATACATTGTACCACAGATTATGCCAATAGGGCTGCCAGGCCTGCCAGTCGCATCGGCCAGCGCTTATTTTATTTCCACGTTTAAAAACAATTTAGTACAAAACATTATATTTAAATAAAAATCGTGAACTAATGCGCTGTTATTAAATTATTTAACAAAATTAGCAAAAAAATAAAAACTGAGAAGCTCTTTGACTGATAATGCGGCAGCGTTGGTTTATCGATGTAAACAATGAGTCAACGATCAACGCCAACGCCTACAGACCAGAAGTAGTAAGGCTGTTATTTCAATGCTTTTCTTAGATGGTTTCAAATACACTAGACTAAAGAGCCCACTAATCATTTTAATAATAAAAAGCGTGTGGTGTCGTGGGACACCAGATAGTAACGAAGTTCCTTAATGTAAAAGTATTTTTTTTATTTACGAAATAATTTAAATTACATTAATAAGGGTAAAGAAAAAAATCATTAATAATATGTCTTTTTGTAAATACATAATATATCTATTTATAATAGGTATATTTTCTATGTATAATAGGTATTATACATAGAAAACATCCAAACTCCGAAAAAACAAATATTTGCAGATCATACAAACATTTGGTCCAACCCGGGAATCGAACTCGAGACCCCAAGCACAGCAGTCGCATACGCTACCGCTGCGCCACCGAGGCAGTCAATCTTACTCAAACTCAAACTCAAAAATATTTTATTCATATAGGCACTTATGAATAGTCAATATTTAATATTAAAAAATCGAGTGATTCTAGTCGCCAGTTCCAAGTGCAGCCTACTGCAGTTTGATTAGTGCGAGTGCAGGTGTGAAGTGAGGTGATCAATGATTGGTAGAAAATACGCGTGGATGGCGAATTCGCGGTCCACACGTACTTTCCACCAATCACCGATCACCCGCACTATGCACCTGCACTCGCATTATACAAAGTGAAAACGGGCCTTAATGACTGTATTAACACAGACAGATAAAAGAAATACTCACAAATAAACACCTTTGGTTGAATAGAGCTGAGAGAACTGAGAAGCTCTTTGACTGATAATGCGGCAGCGTTGGTTTATCGATGTAAACAATGAGTCAACGATCAACGCCAACGCCTACAGACCAGAAGTAGTAAGGCTGTTATTTCAATGCTTTTCTTAGATGGTTTCAAATACACTAGACTAAAGAGCCCACTAATCATTTTAATAATAAAAAGCGGTGTGCGTGTGAACTGAGGGACCATAGTGATATTTTTGTTTGAAATTTTTATAATATTTAGTAGTAGGCTCAAAACAATTGTAGAACAAATATGAGAATTTGTAAAAAGATATGTTAAAAACTACAGCCCTTTAAGTGTGGTCCCTCAATCCTCACATACCATCAGCCAGATCTCGGCAAGTATGTAAAAAAATAAGGTATTGTGACTGCAGACATTTAGAAGAGAATTTGTAAAGATATATACTAAATAACTGAGCACAAATCATCAACGATTAAAAAAATACAACGACTACACTGTGGTCCCTCAGTCCACACACGAAAGATTTTGTTATACTGAATATTATCACATCAACGGAATAAAATCTTTATTTTCTTACATAATGTTTTAGAACAAGTCTTATAGCAATTTGTAAAAAATAAATTTTAAAAAAATACCGACGCACTTTGAAGATATTTATAATTAAAGCTGGTCCCTCAATCCTCACGTTCTCAAACATACTTGCATGTCTAGCTGCTAGACGACTAAAGTATCACAAAGTGTAGTGTATTAAACTTTTTGTAAAAAGTTTCTACAAAATAATAGGTATGTTTAATTGTGTGTATCTTACCTCTAAAATGAGATTATAGCATTTCAGTGATCTTATGAACAGATATACGAGTAGTGTGACCACACAATGAAAAAAAATGTAGACTACCAATATAATTTTTTTGTAATAGTTGAAACCTAAGGTTGTACGGTAGATTTAGTGTTATGTTACATTACGTATCTTTACAAAGCATGAAATAAAGTAGCTTTTAGACGCTTATCACCATTTAGGCTATATTTAAAGGAAGCTTTATGTACTAATTATATCCCAGTATTTTACAAACCATTATGGTAATGTAGTGGTATTATTTATACAGCTCAGTTTTATACGTTTTATTAACACATAAAATTGAACATTTAAAAACACAGGATTTTGTAAAATATTTACAAAAAGTCCGCGATAGCACCTATCGCGATCTATATTAATATTATATACCGACGCACTTTGAAGATATTTATAATTAAAGCTGGTCCCTCAATCCTCACGTTCTCAAACATACTTGCATGTCTAGCTGCTAGACGACTAAAGTATCACAAAGTGTAGTGTATTAAACTTTTTGTAAAAAGTTTCTACAAAATAATAGGTATGTTTAATTGTGTGTATCTTACCTCTAAAATGAGATTATAGCATTTCAGTGATCTTATGAACAGATATACGAGTAGTGTGACCACACAATGAAAAAAAATGTAGACTACCAATATAATTTTTTTGTAATAGTTGAAACCTAAGGTTGTACGGTAGATTTAGTGTTATGTTACATTACGTATCTTTACAAAGCATGAAATAAAGTAGCTTTTAGACGCTTATCACCATTTAGGCTATATTTAAAGGAAGCTTTATGTACTAATTATATCCCAGTATTTTACAAACCATTATGGTAATGTAGTGGTATTATTTATACAGCTCAGTTTTATACGTTCTATTAACACATAAAATTGAACATTTAAAAACACAGGATTTTGTAAAATATTTACAAAAAGTCCGCGATAGCACCTATCGCGATCTATATTAATATTATAAATTTGAAAGTGGCTTAGTCTGTTTCTCTATTACGCTTTCACGGCTAAACCAATAACAGTGCCTGCACTTGGTAAGGCATATAACTTATTGTAATACTTTTGTTTAAGTCAAAGACAAAAAGCCCGCGATAAGTACTATCGCGGGCTTTTTGTAAATATTTTACAAATCCTGTGTTTTTAAATGTTCAATTTTATGTGTTAATAGAACGTATAAAACTGAGCTGTATAAATAATACCACTATGTTACCATAATGGTTTGTAAAATACTGGGGTATTATAAGTACATTAAGCTTCCTTAAAACAGCCTAAATGGTGATAAGCGACTAAAAGCTACTTTATTTCATGGTTTGTAAAGAAACGTAATGTAACATAACACTAAATCAACCGTACAACCTTGGGTTTCGACTATTACAATAAAAATTATATTGGTAGTCTACATTTTTTTTCATTGTGTGGTCACACTACTCGTATATCTGTTCATGGGATCACTGAAATGCTATAATCTCATTTTACAGTCAAGATGCACACAATTAAAGATACCTATTATTTTGTAGAAACTTTTTACAAAAAGTTTAATACTCTACACTTTGTGATACTTTAGTCGTCTAGCAGCTAGACATGCAAGTATGTTTGAGAACGTGAGGATTGAGGGACCAGCTTTAATTATAAATATCTTCAAAGTGCGTCGATATTTTTTTTTAATTTATTTTTTACAAATTGCTATATGACTTGTTCTAAATCATTATGTAAGGAAATAAAGATTTTATTCCGTTGATGTGATAATATTCAGTATAACAAAATCTTTCGTGTGTGGATTGAGGGACCACAGTATAGTCGTTGTATTTTTTTAATCGTTGATGATTTGTGCTCAGTTATTTAGTATATATCTTTACAAATTCTCTACTAAATGTCTGCAGTCACAATACCTTATTTTTTTATATACTTGCCGAGATACGGCTGATGGTATGTGAGGATTGAGGGACCACACTTAAAGGGCTGTAGTTTTTAATATATCTTTTTACAAATTCTCATATTTGTTCTACAATTGTTTTGAGCCTACTACTAAATCTTATAAAAAATTCAAACAAAAATATCACTATGGTCCCTCAGTTCACACGCACACTAAAAAGCGTGTGGTGTCGTGGGACACCAGATAGTAACGAAGTTCCTTAATGTAAAAGTATTTTTTTTATTTACGAAATAATTTAAATTACATTAATAAGGGTAAAGAAAAAAATCATTAATAATATGTCTTTTTGTAAATACATAATATATCTATTTATAATAGGTATATTTTCTATGTATAATAGGTATTATACATAGAAAACATCCAAACTCCGAAAAAACAAATATTTGCAGATCATACAAACATTTGGTCCAACCCGGGAATCGAACTCGAGACCCCAAGCACAGCAGTCGCATACGCTACCGCTGCGCCACCGAGGCAGTCAATCTTACTCAAACTCAAACTCAAAAATATTTTATTCATATAGGCACTTATGAATAGTCAATATTTAATATTAAAAAATCGAGTGATTCTAGTCGCCAGTTCCAAGTGCAGCCTACCCTTCATGGAGAAGAATCTGGCAAGAAACTCCATTGTTGCTCCTTTTAAAAAATAATAATACTTTACTAATAGGCGGTCCACACTACAACGATATATCGTAGCGATTTAACTGTGCAGTTCGTTTGTGCAGTTTTCTATCTAACACACAACGCCATCTAGTCTCAAACTAAGCAGCGCTTGTATTATGGGTACTAGACAACTGATACAAATACATGTATACTATTTTCTGTAAATAGATACATATTACACATAGAAAACACCCGAACTCCGAAACAAATATTTGCAGAACATACAAACATTTGGTCCGACCCGGGAATCGAACCCGAGACCTTAAGCACAGCAGTCGCATAAGCTACCACTGCGCCACCGAGGCAGTCACATTAAGCCATGTTATCGCAAGCGCGTCATCGCCTTCCATCGCGGACGACATGCTTATAGTCTGAGCAGAGGCGGATTGAGTATCAAGAGCGCCCTAGGCAAATATCCCATCGCCCCCCCCCCCCCCCTCCATGTTTCTAGCATACATAATTTAATTTAACTATCTTGGTCGTTGACATATCTTTACGATAATTTTATTTGACCCTCAGAATTGTGGATAACGACACGAGGAGGAATACCTAATAAGACCGCCGTCATAACATTTTTCGGTCAGTGGCTACTTTGCACGGCAAACAGTTCAATTAGATGCCAGTTTTGCCGCCGAGCTGTTGACGTTTGACGACATACCCGACGGACGGTCAGGCAAACGGCATAGTGTGTAGGAGTCCTAACACGCATGCATGCAAGCATGGGCACGACCCATGGTGAAAATTTCGTATTGAGGTGACGTCCGGCACACGAACGTCATTTTCTTGCGGTAGACATTTGTGGCGAGTGGACAGTGAAACCCGTCCTGTAACCACGCTCAGGGTGGCATAAAACGATGGAAAGCACACAAATCGCGCAGGCGTGTGCCTGTGTGTTTGTGTGCTTTCCATAGAGGTGCCATAGTTTCCAGTGTGCTTCCATACAGGCGCAATTCCTCCTATTCTGTCGCGCCGCTCGGTCCACACCTTATTGTTTGCCGTCGGCGTCGCCGCCCCTCAGAGCCCCTTAAGCAATGGACACATCTGGTCTTCCTAAAACTTATAGAATAATCTCAACTACAGCTGCAATTGTATCTACTACATTTTTGTATGGAAACAGCACTAGTCGAACTAGAAGTACTTAATTTTTCTATAATACACACATCAAAAGTGTCTAGGGATCAAGCATTTTTATGCGGATTTCTTGAGATTGAGATGTGGCTTTGGCCCTGGCCTGCTCAGTCGCCACACTTGAACCCGATTGAGCATGCATGGGATATGCTACAGAGAAGAGCTCTGCCGAATATGGAGGGTATCCAGTCGCAAGAAGACCTTTTTTTGTTGTTGCAACGAACATGGGCGGCCATTCCACAGCGTGATTTGAATGAACTCATTTTGAGTATGCCAAACCGATTCTTGTGTTATTAGTGTTCGCGGTAGAAACACGGATTATTAATTGTTTAAGTTACCTAATAAAATTTTAAAGGAAACTGTTATTTCAGTCTTTTTTCGAACTTTAATGTTAGTGGTTCAAATGTCAAAAATCCCTTTATTAGGAAAATGGCAAATTTCTTTATTAATGCAAAGGTGACTTGGTTTATCGTTACTGTGACAAACGAAAACACTTTATTTGATGAATCCTTAAAGAAAATTTTAATTAATATCAATCAGGAGAAAAGTTATTGCAAAAATATATGTTGATCCCTAGACACATATGTTGATCCCTAGACACTTTTGATGTGTGTATGTGAGGCATATATTTTTGCTATGTTAAAAAATTTGGCGCACGCGCCCCTTAGCAACCTGGCCCCCCTAGGCACGTGCCTACTTTGCCTTAGGGTTAATCCGCCTCTGAGTCTGAGCTTCTGCAGAGAACTGCCGATCGATGCAGATATCGTTGACGTGTGGACGCTCTATGGACGTACGATAACTGTGCAGTCACATCGCAACGATAAATCGTAGTAGTGTATACCGACCATAACGAAGTTTTGCCGGCTGGGGTACCCCTCCACAACGCCCCATAAGGAATTTTGTTCCAAAAGAAACTATGTTTTTTTAATTTTTGAAATGTGTCATCGTCACTTTCTTCAAATCATGATCCGGAGAGTACCTCTCGGTAAAAAGTATGTGCTGCTAAATTAAATCTATGTAAACCGACAATTTCCATCCCGATACCGTGACCGGACCCGTTTACTCGGTGCGTTGATCTCGTAATGGTTAACAGCATGTTTAAACAAATATTACCACAACCAAATAGTCGGGCAGAAAGGATTGAGTTAACTTGCTCAGTTCTAGAGGGCGTAGGAGAGTAAGGGAGATAGGATGGTGACGTCACTTACCAACTGACACAGTTAATTACCGGGCATGGATGCTTTTGCTTCCTGAAGTACCTGAATCGGATCGATTACATTAATTTCAAAAGAAACAAACAACACTCTTGATCTATTTCCCTATTATCATGATTCGCTGGAGCCTAATTTTAGGTATATTACTTGATGGGCACGCCGTTATTGTGGCGGTAAGACCTGTGGAGGGACGGGTGTGATATCCCTCCAACACAAAGGGAGGATCCTCCGACCAGGCGAGGTGATCATGCCTGGCGGGCCAACTGCCCTACGGTCGATGTTGGGATGTTGTATATATGTTAACTGTCGCGAGAACTTTCACTGCGCGATTCAGGATTGGTAATTGGTAGTTTCTTAGTTTCCTTCGTTACTCCGTAGTTCGATGTATCTTTGGTAGATGGCGCTGTAGTATGTTATGTTGTTGTTGCGCTGTATGTGGAGGTCGCCACATCACTCCCCTCCAAGACCGGAGGTCGATACGTTGTTGAGTCAGCTGTCTGTGCTCTGTTGTGGAGCTTGCCAGTGCCAGGAGTGAGCAGTTCCAGTGAGTCGGAACTGAGTGCCGCAGGTTCCAGTGAGTCGGAACTGAATGCCGCTAGTCCCAGTGAGTCGGGGCTGAAGTCTGCTGATCCCAGTGAGTCGGGATGATGGCAGGCGGTGCGCGGTGCTGCGGTGAGGTCCCCAGTGAGTCGGGGCGGTTGCTGCGTAGTGGCTGGCTGCTGCATAGACGGGAGAGATATGCTCTGCTTACATGGACCGTAGCTGCAGTGTGCTGTGCCTAGACGCTGATGAGGCCGTAGGGGTAACCAGGCTGGAGCGGTCGCTTCGTGCGTGTGGTGTATCCCTGTTGAGGCCGAGGTTGCTGGCTGGCTGTGAGACTTGCTGTGGGAGTGAACATGATGGTGGCGTGCTGATGCTGCATCGAAGGCTGCTTTCAATCACGTCGGGGTCACCACTGTGGAGGGACGGGTGTGATATCCCTCCAACACAAAGGGAGGATCCTCCGACCAGGCGAGGTGATCATGCCTGGCGGGCCAACTGCCCTACGGTCGATGTTGGGATGTTGTATATATGTTAACTGTCGCGAGAACTTTCACTGCGCGATTCAGGATTGGTAATTGGTAGTTTCTTAGTTTCCTTCGTTACTCCGTAGTTCGATGTATCTTCGGTAGATGGCGCTGTAGTATGTTATGTTGTTGTTGCGCTGTATGTGGAGGTCGCCACAAGACCCGTTATGAAGGATTGGCTCGAGAGGCATCACGGGATCCTCTCATACCGGCTGACACAGATCACTGGAAAAGGATGCTTCAGAGCTAAGGAACCAATGCCTGAGTACCTACCACTATTGTGGTGGTCAGGACTGCGGACACGGCGCTTCACACGCTGGCATAATATCCAGCATTGTTAGAGCAGAGGCGTGACTTCGTGGTGGCCATCGGTGTAGAGATTCTCCCGATCGGTAACATGATTGCGGCCATGATACGGAGCGAGGGCTCGCTTGTTATGCTTACGAAAAAGATGGACCGGTGAGATTTAAAACTCTCCCAGTCTGCGACGCGAATCAGACACCGGAAATCGCAAAACGATCTCCGTCCTCCATAAGCGCAATCCTGAGAGTGACAGGTGAGGCCATCTCCGTAGCAGAAGCAGGCCGGGGTTGCGGCTATAAAGCGCGAGCGCCTTTTTCTGGACAGGAAAGGAACATAGGGATTCCAACACAGGATTGGGCCATCGACAATTCGTAGGTAGCCCCAGTTATAGGTGCACCTGGTCCCCGGCTTCTAGTAGTCGCAACGGCGTGCGGTTTTTGGTCGGTTCGAGTACGACATAACCACCAGCCGGTGGCAACCGTGAGGATAAAAAAAAAGGGGATGCTACTTAATGTTAGGCGCATTCAACTTTGATTCCAAAAGGAACTTCCGATTGATTTTACACCTCCGATACACTTTTCATTAAAACATTTCTTTTAGGTTTAATTAAGAGCATTGTTTCATTTAAATTCGAAAATTTTATTTTATGATTGCACTCTTAACACTTTATAAATTAACAACTTTTAAATAGGTTTAAGTTAAATTCGAATTCTGATATGCTTATCAAATTTTCAAACTTAACATCATTAAACTGAATGCAAGCAAAATTATCTTTTGATTCAAGCTCAGTCCTAATAAGACAATATCGAGGAAAACAAATAACCAAATTCATTACTCAACATTTATTAATGGAGAAAAATTATGGAGATATTATGTAAATAAACAACAATGGAAAACTGTTTATAAATATAGACCCTCTGGAGTGCCTTCTTTCTTACGATATAAAACACTCTCTTTGGACTTCTTAAAATCCTCATTAGTGACTTTCATTCGGCGTTCTCTTAAAGCCATCAACCCTGCTTCAGTACAAATAGCCTGCAGAAAAAAATATGATTGTGTAAATTAATTACCGTCGCTTTCTGAATTTACCTTTTTAAAGAAATACCACAAGACTTTTCTAAATCATTTTTGTACCTTTATATCAGCACCAGATAGATCATCCTTTGACATAATAAGTTCTGACAAGTTGACATCATCTGCAAGCGTCATTCTTGATGTATGAATGGTAAAAATTCTCCTCTTTGTCTTCTCATCAGGTAAAGGAAACTCGATCTTCCTATCTATACGTCCTGGACGAATGAGGGCTGGATCTAAGGTTTCTATACGATTTGTTGCCATGATAACCTGTATTTGAGAATTGAATTAATTTGATATGGTTTATGGATTATTCCATAAACCATATATTAATTTGTATGAGATAGAACCAACTTCTGATGATTCCATCTCATGCAAATTACTATATTTATCACTGTTTCAATATATCTTTAACTGACCTTTACATCTCCTCGTGAATCAAAACCATCTAGTTGATTAAGTAACTCCAACATAGTTCTCTGAATTTCTCTTTCACCTCCAGAGTTTGAATCATATCTGTAAAGTTAAATTAATTGCCTTTGTAAGCTTATTTGTTAGGCATATTCTACAAAAGATGAAGTCTAGACATTTACCGTTTAGTGCCCACAGCATCAATCTCATCAATGAATACTATAGAAGGTGCATGCTCCTCAGCAACTCTGAACAGTTCACGTACGAGTTTCGGACCGTCACCCTAAGGACCAAAGTACAGGTTCAAAATAGTGTATATCGATTTATCTGCATCTTAAACCACAAAAGCTTGCCCAGTTGAGCATTCATGCTATTATATTCTTCATTATTATAGTTTAAGATGCTGCTAAAGAAATTATTTATATGAAAACTTACCAAATATTTTTGAATTAGCTCAGATCCAACAACTCTCAAAAAGGTTGCAGAGGTCTGATTAGCCACAGCCTTGGCTAATAGAGTCTTGCCTGTACCTGGTGGGCCATATAAGATCACACCTTTAGGAGGTTTGATACCCATCTCTTCATAATACTCTGGATGAGTTAGAGGAAGTTCGACAGATTCCTGTAGAAAAGATACAAAGTATTAAAAAAAAATCCCCTGTGGTGAAAAAGATTGAGAAGAAGAAGGAAAATTTTAAACAAACCCTATACTAATCCGTCTGGCCAGTGTGGTATAGTAGGACAAAGACGGTTGATGTGTGTGATGTTTTATTTTTTTTGTATTTAGACAAACTAAGGCTGGTTTTAGAGTCACGCTGACCGTCGGCGCCAACGGGTCACGCGTAGCCCGTCAGCGCTGAGAGTGAGCGCGAATCGTTTAAGTATCATGCAGTAAAATTTGAAAATGGTTCAAGAATTTTATACGACATAAATAAGTCTGTCACGAATATGTATCTATAATGTAACATGTGGTATAACTGAGTAGTTATAGTTTTTAATATGTACATGATAACATGTATACTTGTATGTATATTATAATATTATATGTATGCTCCCCTGATGATATGTATTAGTATGTATTTATTTATTTAATGTATATATTTGTGTAAATATGCATGTACGGAGATATATATGTATTTCTAGTTATATTCATTAGAAAATTATAATTTTTCAAAACTCATTACACCGTCAACTGCTACTATTTCTCCAATACATCTTGATCCATCCTAAGGTTGCCTGGAAGAGATTGCTTTCGGCAATAAGGCCGCCCTTTGTACATATATTTGTCATTTTCTGTACTTTCTTGTAAAACTGTAATACGGTGTACAAATAAAGAGTTTTCTATCTATCTATCTATCTAAAATTTGGAGAGTCATCATTACTGCTTTGAACTACTTATCGAAATGAAAGAAAAAACACAGATGAAGACTTCCGTCTTCCTTTAATTGAGAAGAGAGCCGTTACGGGAGAATTTGTTACGTTATAATGAAACATAGTCGGATAATGTGATGAAATTATCCTCCCAGGATTTATTTCTTGCGTCATTATTTCTATAGAGCATCGGATGTATCCCACAAATGCTTTCTCAGGCGTACTTTATCGATCACATGACTAGTGTTCACATCGCGATTCGACATGTCTGTACACGCTGACGGCTTACGCTGAGCTCGACACTAAAACCAGCCTACTACTCAACTACACTACTAAAGATATTAATCGTAATATATTGTGAGGACTGTTTGTCCATTTTCACCTAGTCTATTCAGTTATTTAATTTGTCAAATCTCTAAATGGTTAACATTAAACACAAACAGTTAGTATTTAGACATCTCCTCGACCATATAATCTTTCTACTTACTCTACTTTTTCCATTAGCATTTTTGGCAGATAATGGTAAAAATTAAGTAATGAGTTGCTGCTAACCTTAATCTCTTGAATCTGAGTGTCAAGACCTCCTATGTCAGCGTAAGTCTCCTGTGGAGCTTTTTCTAGCTTCATAACAGATACCATAGGGTCTGTATCATCTCCTAGAACACCTACTACAGCATGGACCTAGTGAAAATATATTTGAAAAAAATAGAGATTAAAATTCATTCATACACAGAAATTTGGATGCTTTAAATTAATGAACAAAACTTTAAAGATGAAGCATCAGTAAATAAAGCTGCCTAATATTTTCCTAAGTTATAAACTTTGGACATTATAGTAAGAAGATGCAAATAGAAGTTGTTTTATTTAATTACCAAAAATGTGTATAATAATATTCTTCAGAAAGCTCAGGTCAGCTCAATCAGCTTTCCTTCATCTAAATATAATTCCTGTATTATGCTTTCTACACACCATGTTGCTGGAGAATGCAGAGGAATATTTCAGTTTGGCCGCCATGCTTGCAACTTAATACTGGCATGGTGTGTAGGAAGCCTTAAGAGACTCCACTCTTCCATAGCATGGTGAGTGTATAAATTCATACACAAGTGTTTTTAATTCTTCCAGTACAAATTACAGATCATTTTTTTTTTATGTATAAAATAAATACTAGTGAAAAGGAAAATACCTTGTGATTCAGCAACACAGAGCAACCTGGCTCAAGCTGGTCTTTGTCCACAAATGACAGAATGCTAACATAGTGCTCACTGCCCACAGATGTGGACACTATAGCATGGTTGTCATCAATGATCTCTTCTAGATTACCCACTGACATTGGGGTGCCTCGCAGGTCATCAACCTAAAATTAACATATTATATTACATAGATACATATTACATAGAACTCCTCTCTTTAGAAAGAAGGTTCTAATTAGGTACCTAATGGGCAACAAAAGAAAAAGTTATACATAATTATGTAAATGTAACAATGGCAGTCTTATTGCTCATGGAGTATGGACCAATTGCTACAGACAACTTTAAGAAAGACTTGAAGTTTTAAAACAATGAAATACAAAAAAAATTGATGGAAGGACTTTCATAACAATTTTCTTTTTATTGTTAATTTTACCTTACAGTTATGTGCTATTAAATGATGCTAGTGTTTGCAGACAGTGGATTGTATAAAATTATGATTTATCATTGTTCCTTTAGGTACTTTCAGAGAACTAATTACTACTTTTCATGTATTCGATAACTTACCTTCGATCTCTCCTCTTCAATTTTCTCTTCCTGCGGCTTTAGTCTTTCTTGATTACGAATGAATTCTTCTTCCATAAGTAGATAATCCTTGATTCTTTCAAGTTTTAGTAGTTTGAGCCTACATCTTGTGTGTGGTGTCACTTGAGGTAACTTTAGAGCAGCATCCGGACCCTTCGCCTTACGCTTCTTCTTACCCACTCTAGTTGGAATTGGTGGTTCATACTTCTTCTTTTTATCCTTGTCATCTTTTTTGTCACCACCGCTTCCACCTCCAGATTGGTTTTGACCCTTCACAAGAAATATTTTTTACTCAAGAATTGTAAAAGAAAATACTGTAGAAACTATTATATATTTTCATAAACATTAAAGGCCACTTACCATTCTATATTTGTTTTCAAATTCGAAAACAAAACTTGTCTAAATCAATTTCAGTGCTCGCTATAATTGATGAAGATGGGTGATTATTACAAAGCGGATTTTCAGCCACAGAATTAATAAATAAATATTATTTTATGCACAGACTAACTATGTATCTTATGTGTAGCCTTAGAGCATATATATCTGAAGAAACAGCTGAACGGGCGAAAAGCGTGATCGGAGTAGAGAAAGAGAGACCTGAGTTTGGGTAGTGTCTATCTCTCTCAGGCAAGTTTCTGATTGGTGGACGCACATACCAATTTGACTGATTTGATTTTGCATGACTGATTTGGCGGGAAATACACCAACCAATCAGATGCTTGCGTGAGAGAGACAGACACTACCCAAACTCAGTCTCTCTCTCTCTCTCTACTCCAATCACGCTTTCCGCCCGTTCGGCTGCCTCTTGATATATACTCTAAGGTTCTACTTTACTCTCATCCCACATGTTAAAACGGACCCTCAACGTCCAGGTCGATCACTCCCCATAATTGTAACTTGTAAATTTTGTGTGAAACATAATTTCTATATTTTAAATCATAAAAATTTAAAGTATGTAATCTTATAAGAAAATATATTTTAAGCTTCCTTCAATTTCAAAATATTTTATGGTAACTAAACGTAGAACTAGATAAAAAAAATAATTTGACGTGTCTGTTCGTCGTGTACGCCTGATGTCAATTCATGAATTCAACACACATTTGTCGAAATAATAAAATATATACTTCAGTGTTGTGATTTTTTAATTTCTCATTGGTTTTATATATTCAATTACTGTATTATAAAATAGTGAATAAAATGTCCCAAAAGTGTGCAACTATCAGTACCCATTTTCGAAAATAACATAATCTTATACTCAACAGCTGATGCCAAATTAATAATTTAACTTAAAAATATTCAACATTATTCAAGATGGTTTTAGCAGATTTAGGTCGTAAAATCACCACTGCCCTGCAATCTTTAAGCAGGGCAACCATCATCAATGAAGAAGTAAGACACAATAAAATATTAGTGCATTGCATGTGGTATGTTTATTTTCAGAGCTTGGTTATTACGAAATACTTTCTTTTACAGGTACTCAATTCTATGTTAAAACAAATATGTGCTGCTCTATTAGAAGCTGATGTTAACATTCGTTTAGTTAAGAATTTGCGAGAGAATGTCAGGGCAGTTATTGATTTTGATGAAATGGCTGGTGGGCTTAACAAGCGGCGAATGATACAGTCAGCTGTGTTCAAGGAACTCGTAAAGGTAAATTATAAATGTCTATTTTATGTGCTTCTATTGAAGTTTTTATCTTTAGGCTCATTAAAAGCAGCTTAGAAAACATTTTACTGTGGAAATACAGATACAAAACCACTCACACCGTCTTAACACACACATCTTAATATCAATCAAACTCTCAAATACTTAATATACCAATGATTTTTCAGCTTGTTGATCCTGCTGTGAAACCATACCAGCCTATAAAGGGCAAGCCGAATGTGATCATGTTTGTAGGTCTCCAGGGTTCAGGTAAAACCACAACATGTACAAAACTCGCATACCATTACCTGAGGAAGAACTGGAAATCCTCTTTAGTGTGTGCTGACACATTCCGTGCTGGTGCCTATGATCAGGTGAAACAGAATTGTACAAAAGCCAGAATACCATTTTATGGAAGGTTTGGATGTTTTTATACTTTTCCACAAGACCTTCAGATATATTTGTTCTTATAACTCAATAAGTTATGTTCAATCATATTTCCCTATCACTAGCTTGAATTTTAAAAATTGTAATTAAAAATCTAAAAAGCCTTTTTTTCTAAGTAGTGGAAATAAAAAGTAAAATATATTTTTCTGTAAGAAAAAAAATTTTTTTTTGGTAAACTGACTAAAAGTGTGGGTTGCAGGGTTTATTAACAGATAATGGTAAATTTATTCAAAATTTCTTAAAACATACCTACCCATTGATAAATGTGAAGTTATTAAAAAAAAATTTTTGAATAACACAAGAGCACAAGTAACATAAATTAAATGTCATTTTATTAAAGAAATAAATATTATCTTATAGTTACACAGAAGTAGACCCAGTAGTGATAGCAACAACAGGAGTGGAAATGTTCAAAAAGGAAGGCTTTGAAATGATTATAGTAGATACAAGTGGTCGTCATAAACAAGAAGAATCACTGTTTGAAGAGATGTTGGCTGTTGCTAATGCTATTGTGAGTATACTTATTTTAATGTGCCAATATTATGAATCTGGCATTACAAAAGCTACAATTTAGGTCTGGCTTTAGACACTTGTACTGTGCCTATATCTTTGCCTTATGCCATTACTGTAAAAATAAGCCTAGCATAATCGCAGCTAGTGCTGCTTATAAATGCAGTGGAGCTAGTTCGAGCAAGACTTCCAGGGCCACAGTAAGTGTGGTCTTCTTGAAGTCCATAAGCACCAGACTCTGAAACTTATGCAATTCACCAAATACATGTCATGTCAAAAGGCTAACCTTTAAAACTAGGATTTTGATTATCTAATACCTTTAAACGAGCAATTCGTGTATATCTTTATATATATAATTCTTCTGTGAGTGTGTATGTCACTGAACTTCTCTCAAACGACTGGACCGATTTTGATGAAATTTTTTGTGTGTGTTCAAGGGGATCTGGGAATGGTTTAGATTCACAATTTTGTCCACTGGACAATGTTTTTTTAATTAATTTTTGAAATTTTCAAATTAAAGACGTGTAGACAGGACAACGTCTGTCAGGTCCGCTAGTATATATTTATAATCTGAATCTCAGAAACAATTCCAACGATTTTCATGAAATTTTGTATGCAGGGGTTTTCGGGGGCGATCAATCGATCTAGCTAGGATTCATTTTTAGAAAATGTCGTTTTATTCGTGTTTTTAACAATCAAATATATAAAATGAATGTACATCTAGCGCCATCTATCGCAACTCGAGCGAACTACATTAAACTATACTGGAATAAGGTGCAGAATAAACAGTATCAGGGCGTACCAAGAGAGGGCGCCACTAAACTATTGGAAGAAAAATGAAAAAAGGTGTCGTTTGGATAGTCCCAATGTTGTCAAAAACCCATTTAAAAAAAAAAAACCTAACGACGCTCGGTCATCCAGGTACTATTATTTTATATTATATTATGAATGGTTTGATTTTCAGAAACCTGACAACATTATTTTCGTCATGGATGCAACAATTGGTCAAGCTTGTGAAGCCCAAGCTAGAGCTTTCAAAGAGAAGGTGGACATTGGTTCTGTCATTATAACAAAATTAGATGGTCACGCCAAGGGTGGTGGTGCACTATCAGCGTAAGTACTATGTCTGATCTTGGATCGTTTAGATTTACTCTGTTTATTGTGTAACAAACAAAATTTTAAAGGTAAATTACTGCTTTCAGTGTTGCTGCCACACAAAGTCCTATTATCTTCATAGGTACAGGAGAACACATCGATGACTTGGAACCATTTAAAACCAAACCATTTATTAATAAACTTCTGGGAATGGGAGATATTGAAGGTCTGTTAGATAAAGTTAATGAGCTCAAACTAGATGATAATGATGAACTTTTGGAAAAACTCAAGCATGGACAATTTACACTTAGGGCTATGTATGAACAATTTCAAAATATCATGAAAATGGGCCCCTTTTCACAAATTATGGTAAGTACTCGCAGTAAAAAAAAATATATATAGACATTGTGTATTTAAATCATTTTGATTACTAGCCTTACAGTGTCTCTCATACATACATCTCTCTACATATGTCTCTCTATTTTTGTTTAAATGATCCTTTTAAGGTGTGTCGAAATTGTCATTTTGATCATTGTCATGAATTTTTTTTAAATATATTTTAAGTATGTATTTGAGACCCACATAAAAAAACAAATCATTGGAATTGATTTAAAAGTTCATCCTTCTTTAGAAAATTAAATGTACATCCTCCTACATTTACTAAAAAATATCCTTTCTAAATATATTATACATAGATCCTAAAATTTGATTACACTTTTCAGTAGCCTATTTCAGTCTCACTATATTATTAAAAATGTTTTAAACTATTAACAGGGAATGATACCAGGTTTCTCTCAAGATCTTATGTCGAAAGGAGGTGAACAAGAATCAATGGCAAAACTGAAACGGCTTATGACAATAATGGACTCCATGAATGAAGGTGAGCTGGACCATCGTGACGGCGCTAAACTATTTTCGAAACAACCTACCAGAATCACTCGAGTAGCACAGGGTGCGGGCGTCACAGAGCGAGATGTAAAGGATTTGATTGCTCAGTACACCAAGTTTGCGGCAGTTGTGAAAAAGATGGGAGGAATCAAGGGACTGTTCAAAGGAGGTGATATGGCAAAGAATGTCAATCAAACTCAAATGGTCAAGCTCAACCAACAGATGGCTAAGATGATGGATCCCCGTATTCTGCAACAAATGGGTGGCATGACTGGACTACATAACATGATGAGGCAACTGCAGCAAGGTTCTAGTGGGATGAATAGTTTAATGGGTGGCAAATGACACTAGATTTAGATTTGCCATAAGTCAACTTTAATATTGCGATTATCGAACTGTAATTCAACAAATAAATAATGACACAAACTTAAGTCTATTATTTACAAGTTTTTAGTGAAACTTTGTTAAACTGGTCTGAGTTGTAACCCTGAAGAAAACAGATTGAACATGACATAATATATGTATTTATACATATCTAAATAAAGTAGTTTTTTTTAGCATCTTGATCTACTATTACAGGATTAACTAATAAAGGAACTATTACGATTTGTAAATACACACAGACCTAAATATTTATTTATTTATACAAACTTCCTGCAAACTTATTGCACAAGGCTGACT
Organism: Diaphora mendica; assembly: GCA_949125395.1. NCBI lineage: Eukaryota > Metazoa > Arthropoda > Insecta > Lepidoptera > Erebidae > Diaphora > Diaphora mendica. The sequence goes on from OX421328.1 coordinate 15,778,487, forward strand.
TAATGCCAAATATTATACATAGAAAAGATCCAAAGTCCGAAACAAATTTTTGAATAAAATATTGATCCGGGAATCGAACCCGATACCTCTGCGCGATCGAGGCAATATACTAATACTAGTCAATATACTAATACGTGAAGCAAAGACTTTGCACCCCTTTTTACGGAATTTATGCGAACGGAGGGGTATGAAAATTGGCACAGTTAAATTTTATATGGAGGAGGAATGTAGAAAGCTAAAAAAATGAATTAAAAAAATAAATGACTTAGGTCGAATTTCAACTACTAGTTAAAACTAATGCATTTTTAAATCGCGGGTCGGGCCAAAAGTGTTATTGGATCTTTTTTACAAGAAATTCTTAATAGCAGCCAGGTGAGGTACTATTAACTCTAAGAGTGAGTATGGCAGTGTTTCACGCCAGTGCTTCGGAGAGCACGTTAAGCTGTCAGTCCCGGATGTCATGAACACATAAAGACAATCGCTAACGGGCAGGCAGTGCCCCTAAATATACTGACAAGTAGTTCAACCTTCGAATTCAGTTCGCCTTTAGGGTTACGGAGGTCCGACGCCAGTCGCTCCGTGGTAAAACTAATATTCAGATAAACCAGTTGAACTAGTAGCCAACCCTAAATAATATTGTGAATAGTAAAGACTAGGAACATGAAACTTTCTGCCTAGCACAACCTCTAATGCCCCATCCAGAATCTCGCGAGGCACCTCGGCTCGAGTCTCAGCGAGTGGAGAGGGCCACAACCACACTCGCGGAAGTGTGTTTGTGACACACGTCGCCCCTCGCGTCCTTTGACTCGCGCCCAAAAAGCGACACGAACGGAGCGACAGCGAGACGAGGCAAGGCAAGACGAGGAGGCACGAGCGCACCGTCCTCACTCTCGCACTCACGTTGCCTCGCGTAACCTCGTCGAGAGGGTGGATGGGACATAAAAAGGGATATAAATGAAAAATCTAAAAAATAATTATTATTTGTTTATTTGACCAATATAAATGTTATAGTGACTAGTTGACTGCCTCGTTGGTCTCGCGGTTGGCGTGTGTGACTGCTGATCATGAGGTCTCGGGTTCGATTCCCGGGTCGGACCAAATGTTTGTGTGATCTACAAATATTTGTTACGGAGTTTGGGTGTTTTCTATGTATAATATGTATGTATTTACAAAAAAAAAAGTATATATGTATTTGTATCAGTTGTCTAGTACCCATAACACAAGCTCTGCTTAGCTTGGGACTAGATGGCGTTGTGTGTTAGATGTCCGAAATATATATATATAGTGTAGGTTCCTACCTTAGAGCATATATATCTAGAGAGGCATCCGAACGGGCGGAAAGCATGATGGGAGTAGATAGAGAGAGACTGAGTTTGGGTAGCGTCTGTCTCTCTCACGCAAGCTTCTGATTGGTTGGTGTATTTCCCACCAAATCAGTCATGCAATCATTGCATTGGTATGTGCATCCACCAATCAGAAGCTTGCGTGAGAGAGACAGGCACTACCCAAACTCAGTCTCTCTCTCTCTACTCCGGTCACGCTTTCCGCCCGTTCGGATGTACATCCAGATATATATGCTATAAGGTTCCTACTCAATTGGTTTTGGTTTACCTTAAAGGGCACAGGTGCATGTCAAATTGAAAAATGTCAAATGTCAAATCTGAAAGCTTTGTGACACGGACACGGTACATTGAGTTCGGTGTTCTGTGCACGGTACAATTTCATCGATGAAAAAAAATTATGTTTACTTCATCTTTAAAAATATTAAAGTGCTTTTATTTCTTTCCAAATAGGGTAATTTGACAAATTTATTCATTGTATTTATGTGAGTTAGATTATCAAATACCTTCATTGAAGAAACTGATTTTTTTGGTTAGCAGCTTGATTATTAAACTTCCAATTTTAAGTATTATTTTGTAGTTACTTGTAGGAATAATAATTTATTGTTTTGATAATTTCCAGGTTTATAGTAAAAGTGCCAAGATTGTGCGAAAGAGAACACGATCGTCAATCGACATGAGTTTAAAAAGTAGAGAGAACCCAGTTGTTTTGAAGCTAGAATCGGAAGAATTTAAAAACATATTTACTCCGGAAGTATTACAGTTGAAGGCATTGTTTGATAAATATCAATATGAAATAAGAATCGCTGGTGGGGCAGTCAGGTAGCTAAAGTGACTTTAGTTTCTTAAAATCGCCACTAAATTAGTTGGGTAATAAATAATGATTGCCTGTAAGAGATTGCCTTTGAGCAATAAGGCAGCCACTTTTACCCACTAGCTTTAAGTTACCGTTGTAATTAATCTGGTGTTCAATAGAGCAATATGTTATTATAATAAAGAAGTCTTTTGCTACAGGGATCTGTTAATGGGTCAAAATCCAAAAGATCTCGACTTTGCATCAACAGCGACTCCTCCACAAATGAAAGAAATGTTTACAGCTGAGAATATCAGAATGATTAATGCTAATGGGGAGAGACATGGTACTATTACTGCTAGGATCAATGATAAAGAAAACTTTGAGGTGACTACACTGAGAATAGATATAGTAACAGATGGACGCCATGCAGAAGTAGAATTTACCACTGACTGGAAATTAGATGCTAATAGAAGGGACCTTACTATTAATTCAATGTTTTTAGGTGAGTAGGATAGTAGCTATATTCTTTTTTTTAGCCATTTCTGTTACAAAATTATAAATAAAGGTATCTTATCATGTTTATTCCGCATAATAGAAGTCAATTCTTGTAACATGGGTCAAAATTTAGTTGCAATCTACATGTGTCATTAAGAGTATTTTCTCAGTACATAAACTAGTAAAGTATTACTAGGGCTTGAAGATTACCGATTCTACTTTAAGTCACAATATGATAAAATCACATTACAGTCAATATTCAGTGTTTAAAATAAGGTAAGGTATTTGAGATAATCTTACTTATATATAAAACTAGCTTTTACACGCGGCTTCGCTCACGCAGACTTTCATCCCCTGATTTACCCCCTTAGGGGTGGAATTTCAAAAATTCCTTTCTTAGTGCTCACTTACATTATATAAAGAACCTACATGCAAAATTTCAGGATTCTAGCTCCAGCGGTTTAGGCTATGCTTTGATTTCTGGGTTTGTCAGTCAATAAGTCACCTTACTCTTTTATATATAGGACTAATCCCGCCCACACGCCCACCACTGTAACTCCTGTTATATATATAGGTTCTCGTGTCACAGTGTTAGTTACCTCCTCTGAAACGGCTGGACCGATTTTTATGAAATTTGGTGTGCATATCAGGTAGGCCTGAGAATTGCCCAACATCTATTTTTATACGCCAATTTTTTTTATGGCAAAACAAAGTTTGCCAGATCAGCTAGTATATATATTAATATAATATATATTTAAATTAAAACCTAGATAAATAGACAATTAAATTATTAAAAATTTTTCAGGTTTTGATGGGTCTGTATATGATTACTTTTTTGGTTATGAAGATTTACAAAAACGGAGAATAGCCTTTGTTGGAGATCCAAATGTCAGAATTAAGGAGGACTATCTGAGAATTATGAGATACTTTCGATTTTATGGAAAAATAGCAGAAGAGCCTGATAAACATGAAGAGGAAACTCTTAAAGTTTTGAGTGAGAATGTTGAGGGTCTACAAAATATATCGGGGGAAAGAATTTGGATTGAGCTTCAGAAGATGCTTCCAGCAAAGTTTGGAGGCAGTTTGTTGAAGACCATGTTAAAGGTTGGAGTAGGAAAATATATAGGTAAATCTGACTGTTGATAAGCTATCTTTCAGTCCATTAGAGTTTATTAGACAACTTTAATTTGTTAAATTTTCAAATTCTTTATATTTACTTTTCTTTTTTATAATGCGGGAATTTTACCTGACTGCGAAAGAAGGAGGATTAAGTTTTTCGAGTGTATGTATGTAAGTATGTATGGCACGCCCTAGAGCTTACCGTATTTGTATGTGAGTGGTGTCAATAGATTCGTTTCAGTCGTGAGAGTGACACTAGGTACATCAAAATGAAAAAAAGCACAATAAAAAAAAACTGCATTTAAATAAAAAACAGGTGTTGACGCAGTCGGGTTTAATTTCTTTTAAATAATTTTACTTGTTTATTTTAAAGTGATCATTTGTCACACACTAACACATAAGTATTTTATACCCACTTCTATGCATCAAAAACTTCTCACATTAATTCACAAGAATTATGTTATTGATGTTTTAACTTGATGCTAGATTCTAACTTATTGTCTTGCAAAGAACTTGTCCTTGTTATGTGTTATCTATATACTTATAATAAAATAATTCTGTACATTAAAGATATTTAGAAATTTTTTTTGGAGGGCTCTCTATGATCGATACTGAAGCCAAAACTGTATTTTTTTTCATTTTTGTCTGTCTGTCTGTATCTACGCCGCTCATCACGCCGAAACTACTGAACGGATTCAAATGAAACTTGGCATGATTTGAGTTTATGATACGAGGTAGGACATAGGATACTTTTTATCCCGAAGTTCAGCATGGTTTCCTGGAGAGAGGGGATGAAAGTCAAAATATGTACTTAGTTGTAATTCAATAACACATAGTCCGATTTCATTCATTAATTTTTTGCTAGAAAGTAAAAAATAAAAGATAACGGCAAAAGTCTTTTTTTTTGTCCACGACTGTACACTTCCTGTGGGACGCTGAGACATATGTAAATATGGCGGTACGAAGTTCGCCGGGTCAGCTAGTCACAAATAAAAAAAGATTTGGTTTATACTAATATTCTTAAATTTCTCTTCGTTTATAAAATAGGCTTGCCATCATCTCCAAATATTGATGAGTTGGATAGGGTACTGCAAAGAGCTGAACATCTAAACCTGCATCCAATAAGTTATATGGCAGCGTTGCTAGTAGATGCGGATGATGTCACTGCATTATTTAACAGACTCAAGTTCTCAGGCTATGAAAGGGACATGGCTTACTATCTGGTAGAACATAGAGGAGATAAGGTTGCTTCAAGACCATTGCTGTAAGTAAACTAAATCATACTACTAATATTAAAAATGCGAAAGTTTGTGAGGATGTATGGATGTTTGTTACTCTTTCATGCGACTTAACTTTAAGCTGGGTCTCCACCGAACAAAAGTTGGCAACTTTTGTGTTGTCTACATGTGTTGGTTAAATTTAGCATAGAGAAGCTTTGATTCTTGAAGAAGGACATATGCTACTCTTTTGCACGATAATCGACATAGTGGTTTAACAATGAAAAAAAGCCTGTTGTTGCATTGAACTATATAATATGCTTTAAGAGTACCTAATGTATAGTCTCGGTGCTTCATAGAGTAAGTAAAGTGGGTCCTGAGCCTGATCTCTCCCTGGTCGTATAACCGTCCCATCGGATTATGAGAGTGAGGGAACCGAGAGTGCACCTTTTTACGCACACACTTGTGCACTATACTATCTCCTGCATGGTTGGCAGGTCCCCGTTGAGACTATCTGCCGTGGCCGAAATCGGCTAGGAGAACATCATCATCGTAGTCTCTTGATACGTACGACATAATTTTCAATTCCTATAAACTTTCTTAATCTTTTTAAGTATAATATTCCTTTTCAGACCCTATGAAAAATTAGTCCTCAGTGCTAAGTTCAAACAGAAAGATGTGATTGCATATGTTAAAGAAGTCTTGAAGTATAGAGGTGATGAAAAACTACTTGAGGACTTTAATAAGTGGCCAGTGCCCCAATTTCCAGTTTCTGGCAAACTACTGAAGACTGCTGGTGTACCACCAGGTAAATTGTTTGGACCTATAATTGGTCGCCTCAAAGAAATGTGGATGGAAAATGAGTACAAGCAAACGGCAAATGATCTTCTTCAGCATGTTCCTGATATCCTACAAGAGTTTGGGCGCAATAAATTAAAACGTACGAAGTAAACAATATAGTTATTTTATTATCAATTAATTCAATTATATACATCAATGCAATAAATAAATTAAGCATGATCTGCAGTGTAATTCAAATCATTTCAATTACCTCTTAGGCAGCAAGGCATAATATACATTTAAAATTAATAGATAAAATAGTGATATCTCTCTTAAGCTCACCCCTATCTTTATACAATGCTATATTCCGGTCCCAAAACTTGCAGATGGGCTTTACAGTCTACTAGTAGATTTACTACTGTTATATGAAGTCTCCATAGATAGGTATTGAGATAATGAATGATACATTATATATATCTAAATAATAAATTAAAGCACTGTGTTACCCTTAAAACACATGCACAACAGGGTGTGCTGTTGCGTGATGAATTCTTGATTTTAAATACAAATATTACATCACTCTTACATTTATAATGACCCAACACACTATGTAATGCAACAAAATACAGCTGATTTTATAATTTCTTTGGAGCTTCATAAGGTTCATACCTATTACAACCATCATCATCGTCTCTATGCTCTGCAAAGCATCTTTGACAGAATAAATATTTGCAGCCAAGACACCTCATTCTAGCATCTTCATTGCATATCTCACAAAACGGTAGTTCATCATTTGTGGACTGAGGAATATTGTCATCATCTAGTGAAGCTTCTGCTTTTATCTGTAAAAATTAAATAATTATTAGCTGGGTCCATACCAGACTATCCACATTGGATCGGCGATCCGCGATCCAAGATCGTGATGTGTGGATCGTACTAGGCTGATCCAGTTTGTCGAAACTGCGATCCTGAACTACGCTCCAAGCGATCCATAGGCGATTCGAGACTCGGCTTTAAGGCCTGTATTCACTTTGTATAGTGCAAGTGCAGGTTGTGAAGTAGAACACGTGTGGCTGGGACTGCGAAGTGCAAGTAGTGTCCAATTCAATTTAATGCGTGCGAGTGCAGGTGTAAAGTGAATGATTTGACTGCACGATTGGCCTAGTGGTTTAAGCGGTCGCCACGCCGGCGCCGCTTCCTACTGCGCCAAGTGTTGTGGGTTCAAATCCCACATGGAACAGCACTTTATGTGATCCACAAATTGTTGTTCTGAGTCTGGGTGATCTTTGCGTCCGTTTCATGTATATTTGTAAAAGTCCCCCGTGACAAAGGATGTATATTCCAAATGCGGGAGTTGTCCTTTTAAAAAAAAAAGAGTTTAACTTTCTTAACTTCTTGCGCATAATGTCATCTTCAAGCTTCTTATTTTTGTGTAAACTTCTAAACTTCCAAACCCCGGTATGTTCATAGCGTCACATATTCGTAAAAAAGTCGCATCTCGGGATCTCTTAATTTTGTAGCTAGGGGCTTTATAGTATAAATGCATTGAGATATACCTATATAGGCGCAAACTTCAGTACCACACGTCGCAAAAAATGTAACAGCTTTGAACGTGGACGATGTAGCTTTGAAACCATTAGACATTTGAAAGTAAAACATACGCATGTCTCACTTACACGCGTTACAAGTACAACGTCGTCGTTAAAAAAAAATTAAAAAGATTTTTTTAAGTTGTGTACTTATAATGAAACGAATATTATTATTGCAAACAAGTATTAAAACACAATGTTCATTGATTTGATAGTAATGTTTATATGTGCTAACTAAGATCTATAGTGATAAGTTGATAACAATGCTATCAAACTCGGTTAATATGTCTGAAGAAATGAAATCGCTTTCGCTGTCTGTTCGCTTAGATCTTTTAAACTACTCAACGGATGAGATGACATAATCAAAGCATGACTAATAATTATGAAACAGCTAAACAATTTTTGTTAAAAAGTTTATAAAAAAACAAACACCGCTGTGAAACATCAGCTTCGTAAACAATAAAATAATAATAATAAATATTTCGGACATTTCACACACAACGCCATCTAACTTCAAACTAAGCAGAGCTTGTATTATGATAGCTAGATTGACTGATAGAATACTTATATATTTTTTTAAATACATACTTATTATACACAGAAAACGCCCAAACTCCGAAACAAACATTTGGTCCGACCCGGGAATCGAACCCGAGACTTGAGAAAGACTAAAAAGCGAAATAAAAACCTTCGTTTAAAAAAACCGACCTCAAAAACTAATAAAAACTTTTTATAAAAAAAAAAAAACCGACTTCCAAAAACATCCAACGAAAACTCTCTGTCAAAAAACACTTAAAAGCGTAAAATAAACTGGTTCTTCATAAATTGCCTATACCTAATTCTTTATTCATTTAAATAGTAGTATTATAATGGGTGCTAGGTACCTAAAATCTGTTTGAAGTCGGTGCCAAGTGACTATCGCTTAGACTTTTGTAATTGTTCGTTTGTATTCTTTTTGGCTTAGCACCGACTTCAAACAGATTTTAGGTACCTAGCACCCATTATAATACTACTATTTAAATGAATAAAGAATTAGGTATAGGCAATTTATGAAGAACCAGTTTATTTTACGCTTTTAAGTGTTTTTTGACAGAGAGTTTTCGTTGGATGTTTTTGGAAGTCGGTTTTTTTTTTTTATAAAAAGTTTTTATTTTACAGTTTTTAGTGCAAACAATCGTAGGTAAGTAGTAAGTTGAATTATTTCATCAAATTTCATCATCAAGAATACAAATTAAGGTACGTGTAATATTGAAATCATCCTCTAATCCCTATCTGTTGAAGAGTTTAATCTTCTATCATCAGCTCACCTAAATAGCTTGAAAGTATACGACTGAAGGTCTTTAGATACGTATGAAATTGAAAGAATTTTTCTCCCAACTCCTAACCGTTGAGGAGTTGTACCTTCCACATTCCATCATCAGCTTACCTAAATAATTTGTAAGAATACAACTAAAGGTAACTTATATACATATGATATTTAAAGATTTATCCTCCAACTCCTAACCGTTAAGGAGTGGTACCTTACATCATCAGCTCATCATCATAAAATGATGACTACCAGACGCAAATACCGGTGTAACTTCAGAAAATATACGAAAAACATAGTATGTGCCTATAAAAAATGAGGGTTTCCCTCGATTTCCCTGGGATCCCATCATCAGATCCTGATAAGCTGGCAATGGGACCACCACGGAAGCATACCCTGTCGAACACAAAAAAAAAATCAAAATCGGTCCACAACTGACGGAGTAATCAGGTAACATACATAAAAAAAAAAAAAAATACATACAGTGGAACATAGAACCTCCTCCTTTTTGGAAGTCGGTTAAAAAGTATAAAATAACTTAATTTGTATGTGCTACCTATTCATAGGTTTGAAGTCGGTGCCAAGCCAAAATGTAATAATAGGTACCGCACTCACCGCTCCTGACCTTGAGCGGGATAGCTGCTCTTCGCGTAGAACAAAACAACCGAAGCGTCGGTGACGTCGTTGACGTTCGTCTCGAAATATAGCGTGTGTGGTACCTACTAACATTTAGTTTGGCACCGATTTCATACCTATGAATAGGTATAAAATAACTTAATTATAAGTTATTTTATACTTTTTAGTTTTTGAAGTGGGTTTTTTAAACGAAGTTTTTTATTTATTTTCATTATAGCGTTATTTGCCTTAATTTCAATACATAAAGATTACTTATACAAGTGAAAAGTATTTCTGATCGATTTGTTATAGTTTTTTGACCTTGCATCGCATTCTTTCACTACGTATTTGCCCATTTTATGTCACGTGTCACTACGTCAACTTCGGTTGGCGCGACATTGTACACTAAACTGAAGTTTGGCTTGATTATGAATAAGTTCTTAATTTCGGCCTGTGCGTTTTTGGTTTGTTATTGCTAATCTAGTGCTCAGATCAAATAAAAAAAAAGTAAAAAAAAAACGATGAAATTGAGAACCTCCTCCTTTGGAAGTCGATTAAAAAAAAGTAGATAACGCACCGCCTTGTTCTTGTTGAAGCAGAAAAAAAGCTCGTAGTTCCAAGTAAACACACGCGATACGCACTAACTATGCTATAACTATAAACTACGCTACTTTTCGTCAGTATCGTACAAGTATCAACTACGAGCCTTTTTTCTGCTTCAACAAGAACAAGGCGGTGCCTTATCTACCTTTTTTATTTTATCTGAGATCTAGTGTGTAATATATCAATGTGTGAAGGCATTGACTGCCTCGTTAGGCTCGCGGTTGGCGTGTGCGACTGCTGATCATGAGGTCTCGGGTTCGATTCCCGGGTCGGACCAAATGTTTGTATGATCTACATATATTTGTTTCCGAGTTTGGGTGTTTTCTATGTATAAAATATTGTAGGCATTTACAAAAAAAACTATAAGTATATGTATTTATATCAGTTCTCTAGTACCCATAATACAAGCTCTGCTTAGTTTGGGACTAGATGGCGTTGTGTGTTAGATGTCCGCAATATTTATTATTTATTTATTGATGTTTGACATACTCCTGCAAAAATTTATAAGTTACTAGCTGAGCCCCGCGGTGTTACCCGCGGTAAAACAAAAACCGCGGGGCAAAGCTAGTCTAAAAAATTGACTAAGTTACTCCATATATCATTAGTTATCTACCAGTGAAAGTCCCGTCAAAATCGGTCCAGCCGTTCCAGAGATAGCCGGAACAAACAGACAGACAGACGAACAGACAGACAAAAATTGATAAAAATGTTATTTTGGTTTACGTACCTATGCATATACATACATATGCATTTAGTAAAAAGCGGTCATTTTAACATTACAAACAGACACTCCAATTTTGTTAATGTGATGTATTCGATCCACTTTGCCATTTTTTGTAGGTACAACTACACGACCGCCCGGTCCGACGCAAATTCAAAAATGCAAGTGACGGGAGAAGGGCGCGCGGGACGTGGCTACTCGCAGTTCATCCGCAAAAAATAGAAAACGTTCTAATCACATTACCACGCAGCCTACTTCGCACCTGCACTTCGTAGTCGCTGTCAACTCGTATTTCACTTCACAACCTGCACTCGCACTATACAAAGTGAATACAGGACTAATCAGATTACTATGCAGCCTACTTCGCACCTGCACTTCGAAGTCGCTATCCACATGTGTTCCACTTCACAACCTGCACTTGCACTATACAAAGTGAATACAGAATACAGGCCTTTACGCAGAGTTAGTATCGCATTTCGCAAGAAATCTGACGACAAGCATCGTTTTTTACACCTTTATTGGTATAATTAACATCTTTTGGTACCATAAACATTTAAATTCCTTATAAAGTGATATCAGACGGCGACTATGCGAGTAGCTCATGGTGTGGTGGATCGCGCAAACCACACACAATCGAGGCATCTTTGGGGCTGGAAAAAAAAACCGACAAAGTACGGATCGGGCGCACCAGGGCGTTAACACTGCGTGCACATTTGGATCACCCTGCTACCGCGCGCAATCAGAGCGCGGTGAATCGTCCGGTGTGGACCCAGCTATTTAAGAAATGATTACTTGCACATTCGACGGAATGTGAAATTGGTCAAATTTATTCCCAATAATACCTAAGAAAGTTAAGTCTTACAAATAAGTAATATTCAGTCAAGTTTTTGTTTGTTTTTAAGAAAGACAACTTCCGCATTAGGAATATACATATATAATGTGTCGCGGGAGACTTTACAAACATACATGAAACGGACACAAAGAACAACCAGACTCAGAACAACAATTTGTGGATCACACTAAGTGTTGTCCCATGTGGTATTTGAACACACAACACTTGCCGCAGTAGAAAGCGGCGTGGCGACCACTTAAACCACTAGACCAACCATGCAGTCAAGTTATAGCCAAAGAACCCAGCCCCAGTATTTCTTTATAACAGGCAAAAAAAGTTATAATTATTAACTTGTTTCAACTACAGCCAAAATTCGAGAGTTGATATCTGTCTGCATTATCAATATTTTTTCAGCCAAAAGAGGTCCACTGCTGAGTATCTGTCCAAGTGAAAGAAATTTTAAAATGTGAGTACCTTTTCCACTATTTTTCTAACTGATTCCTCTTCATTCTCTGATTCTGCATCCTCTGTAGACTTTACCAAATCATGTTCTTTAGAACTTGATGAATTAATTCCCTTAAGTTTATTCATTCTTGATTCCATGTCTTTGATCATGTCATCAAATTCGTTTTTGTATTTAGACTCAATGTTTGTCTGTTCCATATATTGTTTTAATAAATCATTTGCTTGTTCTTGTTCTGTCCGTGTATCTGGAGGGAGTAATACCGGCTGAAATATAGTGCTGAGGTTAGTTTTAGAAAACATTCTTTGAATTAGGATGTAATAGGTATTGAATCATAGATACTGACAAACAATAAAAAATTGGAAGGGAACCCATTTGGATATTGTGTCAAAATTAGAGATCAATCAGTACAGAACTTTTTGCAGTTAGAGTGTACAGAAACATAATTAACATTTTTATGTTAAAACAATATATAGATGTGCTCCAAAATATCAGAACAAGAATAAAATTGGTACTTTTACAAAAACAAACTATTATTCTTACTTTACTAGATAAAGTTTCAATAGGTACACCTCTTAGCTTCGCTAAACGTGCTTGTATTTCTACATCCGATGTTGATGGCATTTCACCTTTAATATTCTGAAGTCTATTTTTAATTTGTTCATCGGTTGTAGTAACACTGGTGTTCGTTCTGGATTCTTTTAGTTTTTGTAGTCTCGCTGCGATCAATTGGTCTGTGGTGTCCATATCAGGGTTATCAGTTTTGTGACCTTTTTGTTCATCATTCACTGTACCAATTCTCCTACAATAACAACATCACATAAGCCGAGCAACTTAGATAAAACTAAAACATGGGCTAGAAATTCCTAACAATAACATTGAAATGTTTACTGTCCCAATACTATAGTATCTAAGTGATGTTGCGGATCTACCTGTAGTATGCATCTGGTGGTTGCACGGCAGTAGCAAGTTTATCAGGTTTTTCAGCTAATCTTTTACACTTACTACAAACCTGTAAAATATAAATTTAGCTTCTATGTATACAGATAAAACTTTTGATAGTGCTTGGAATATTATCAATAGTCAGTTTTTATATTACCTTTGCTGTATCATTAATTTTAGGTAGAAATATCTTGTTATCTAAACATTTGGAACAGAAACTGAAACCACAACCTGGACAGCCTTTCTGAAAATAAAAATGTAAACACAGTGCTTTGAAGTCAATGACAATTTTTGAAAACTGTTTGAACTTGAATCCTTTCTCTATACCTCTTTACGGAGCAAAGAAAAGCCTTTCGCACACGAATTACAAGCCATTACACCTGTTTCTCAAGTCAAATCAGATAAAATGAATATGAACCAACGCATTGGTTTGGTTCTGACTTCTGTCAGTTCACTCAGTTGACAGTTCTGTCTGAAAACTAGAGTTGCTTAGGGATAGTTGACGTAAAAATAGTATCGAATGTATTAGCCACGAAAGTATTGAAAATATCGATAGTATCGATACTATTGAAGATCAGCTTATGTTTAGATTGGTTGGAACTAATATTATCGATAGATCACGATATCGATAGTTTAATAAACTGCGATAGTATTGCCTTCCAATAATAATTTACATAGCTAGTAAATATCTCAAAAAAATATTATAGTATCGATACTATTGGTACCAATCAATTGTATTAGTCAATTTGTGGTAGCGAAAATATTGATGAAATCAATTGTATCGCTACTATCGATAGCACTATCGGTATTGTAACTAGTTTTCGAGGTTAAATCAGTCATCATCACATCACCCAATCAGTTTGCATGACTGATTTGCTGTGAAATACACCAACCAATTAGAAGCTTGCATGAGAGAGACAGACTAACTAAAATCAGTCTCTCTCTCTCTACTCCGTTCACGCTTTCCACTCATTCAGCACTCCCTCCATGTATACAATATGCTCTAAGTCATCTACCGATAGCGAAACTATCGATAGTTGGGCAACTCTACTGAAAACCCAAACTAGAGGTGAGTAAAAAGGCATTTTCTTAGCGCATATATACCTGGAGGGGAAGCCGAATGGGCGGAAAGCGTGATCGGAGTAGAGAGAGAGAGACTGAGTTTGGGTAGTGTCGGTCTCTCTCACGCAAGCTTCTGATTATCTGCCTATTTTCTGTCTACGATAGCAACAGCACAGCCAACCAACAGCAACAGCAACCCACACCTTCAATAAAATATTTGATCGATCATCGAAAACCCACAGTGATCAGTGACCGTAATGTCAGATCAGATGTCAGTTTTGTCTTTACTTTGTGTCATTTTGTTTTGAAGCAAAAACAACTACACTACTGGGGGATTCATTTTTTGTTTTTTCGGAAGACGGTCCCCATTTCATCTCATCCATATTTTTTTATATTTTTATCATTAATTTCATCACGACGAAGACTTACAGACTTATGAAGACTATAAACACTTGACATTGGCAGAAATAGCTGATCCGAGAGATCCGGCTGGTTGCCATTTCATCAAAGGAAGAAGAAGAACTACACTACTGAAAACTGCATGGAATTTGTTAGTTTTACTATGTCTTTCTTATTCCGTTAAAATCTAAGATATTTACTGTTCCCTTTTTAGACGTCTGCTATGGCTTTGAAAGAAGTCTTACCTCACAATATTTTCGAAATGTTAGACAGAGGGGGAATATCTACGACAAAACAAATCGTTACACTCTCTGTTTGGGATATAAAAAAGTATACAAACTTAAGTATTAATGATATTTTGTTTGCTAAAAATATTGTTTCTGATTCTGAATGCCCCAGTTTCGTTACTGGAAGTATTTTAAAAAGTGAAAATAGTTGTGGGCATACCCATGTTAGCACAGGATGTAATGTTATAGACGATGTATTAAAAGGTGGTTTCCGGAGAGGTACGATAACAGAAATTTATGGTGAAAGTGGATGTGGCAAGACACAAATGTCCTTACAAGTAGCTCTTAACAATTGGAGGGATGGCTGCCTATACATTTGTACAGAAGATTTATTCCCAGTTAAAAGGTTTGAAGAACTAAAGAGAGCTCTACCTACATTTGTTAGTAGCATAGATTATGGAACAAATGTGTTTGTAGAACATTTAACTGAAGCAAGTGAATTGTTACCTTGTATTAGTGTTCGCTTACCAAAACTTTTAGGTAAACATAAATTGTCAATTGTAATTATAGATTCTATAGCTGCACCATTCCGTTGCGAGTCAACTAACTACATAAAAAGAGCAGAAGACTTGAGGGAAATAGCTATAATATTAACACACATTGCTCAAAAACATAATTTGGCTATTCTCTGCATAAACCAAGTTACGGCATCTTTTGATGAATCTAATACTCTGTTACCATCCTTAGGATTAGCATGGTCAAATATGATTTCTACAAGGTTAATGATAAAAAAAACTATGAGGGTATTTGATGAAAAAAATCATCACAATTGTCATGTCAGAGAATTATTAGTAATTTTTGCTCCTGATTTATCTAATATGGTGACTGAGTTTGTTATAACAAGTAGTGGGATCAAACCCATTAACATTTCAAAATAAATGACTTGTATTGTAGATACTATATTGTTTTTTTATTCATTCTTATTATTCTTAGTTCTGTATTAATACAAGGATATAATAATGCGCCTATATCAACAATTCCAAATATCCTATATCAAATTTTTATTTGAAAAAAATGTTTTTTTGAGGCATTGTCGAATTTTCAATTTTTAAATCTTGTAAGTTATATAAGGAATCCAAAAATAAAAAGGTAGATCATAGTCATTCATAACTACACACATCAAAAGTGTCTAGGGATCAACCATTTTTATGCGGATTTCTTGAGATTGAGATGTGGCTTTGGCCCTGGCCTGCTCAGTCGCCAGACTTGAACCCGATTGAGCGTGCATGGGATATGCTACAGAGAAGAGCTCTGCCGAATATGGAGGGTATCCAGTCGCAAGAAGACCTTTTTTTGTTGTTGCAACGAACATGGGCGGCCATTCCACAGCGTGATTTGGATGAACTCATTTTGAGTATGCCAAACCGATGTTCTTGTGTTGTTAGTGTTCGCGGTAGAAACACGGATTATTAATTGTTTAAGTTACCTAATAAAATTTAAAAGAAAACTGTTATTTCAGTCTTTTTTTCGAACTTTAATGTTAGTGGTTCAAATGTCAAAAATCCCTTTATTAGGAAAATGGCAAATTTCTTTATTAATGCAAAGGTGACTTGGTTTATCGTTACTGTGACAAACGAAAACACTTTATTTGATGAATCCTTAAAGAAAATTTTAATTAATATCAATCAGGAGAAAAGTTATTGCAAAAATATATGTTGATCCCTAGACACATATGTTGATCCCTAGACACTTTTGATGTGTGTATTAAGACTTGCAAATTGATTTTTTACTCAAATGAGAAAAAAATATTTTGAGGAAATCCAAGATTTTGGAAGAGAAAAATAGTTCCATAAAGACAACTAATATCAAAAAACCAAATCAATCTGATAGAATTCTCTCCTCCCAGAATATCTTGAATCTCGACTGTGACACGATGAACCAAAGATTTGAGCAGTGGGTGACAGTGGAGTGGATCGATATGGATTGCTCAAAACTGGGATAGTTGGCGCTCCTAGAGGGAGACCTTTGATCAGCAGAGAATGGTGATAGGAGGTTGATGATCTCGAAAGCTACATTTAAGTGCAGGTCACAATTTTTTTGTCACCAAGCCAGAAAACAAATTAAATTACCAGTTTACAGATTTTGTGATTTAATAAATTTGCAAGGTTTTTTATTAATGTAAAATTAACGAGATAATAGATATGTAAATTTTATTTTGTAGCACACAAACTATAAATATTATAAACTTTCTTTTTGTTTCTTAAACTAGTCTAAGTGAATTGATATTCTAAAACACTTTAAAATATGGACTTTAGTCTTTAGAATTCTTGGTACTTAATTTCAATTATCTCATCATAACTGGTTCTGGTGATCTTGTCACACCTGATCAGGTGATCTTGACAAATAAGATATGCTGCTTACAGATTATACTAACCCACATTTGGTTTCTTCAGTCTACTGGTAATAATTTTCCTCTTATTGACTAACTTTCTACCGCCTGTCATGGCCTTTGTGTATGGGATTTTTTCTCTCTTTATAAAGATCAGGGTGCCTTCACTAGTATGAGGTGTACTGTCCCAGGTCTATTGTTTATAATAGAGCACCGATTTATGTATTGATAAATCAATCTTAAGTATCCCGAAAGTCCTTTTGATATTTTAGTAATTCAGAGTCAGTAAGTTTCCGTTTTGTTTCTTCTTTTACAAATTTCTTAAATACATCACTATTTGTTGGTAAGTTAGGTTTACCATTAGATAACTGTTTGGCAGTTATGTATCTTAGACTACCCCCAACTCCAGATAATTTAGGCTTCCTCCAGTAGCACTGAAATGGCTTAGGTGTAGGCTCCTCAATCCTGCAATGGACCCACAGGAGGAATGCTACACCATGAATGCAGCCTCTCTGTAAATAATTACAGTCATGGCATTGCACAGATTTGATTGTGAAATCGTCTTCGTCGACGATTAATGTTACCCTATACAATTTTGGGGTGACTTTCTGTTCTAGTTCTGGGCAAATTTTAGCTTTTAATGTGCACAGATTAGCTTCACGTTTAAGCTGTACATAGTTCACAGCGTCGTCACCATAGGATGGCCTGCAAGATCTATAGCAAAGTAAATAATGGTAGTACAGTTAACTTGATCGAAACAAATATACAACATAAAAAATCAAAACAATATATTTTTTACTTGAAAAAAGAAGTTATCAATGATTAAGTTATAGAATAATTTTTTCAGACTAATTTACTCACATAGAAGTTTTAAAGTCTTCTGAAGAGAAGTTTTTGTTTGAAGCAATTGAAGCTAAAATCTCTCCCATCATAAGCGAATCAACATTAGGCAAATTCGTGGTGTTAGCCTTAGTAAATCTTAGTTCCATGGCTACTGTGTGAACTATGGATACCGTGTTGAGAATTACCAGAAACTAGAAAAGTGTGAAAGGGAATATCTGAATATCTGCAACGTAAATGAACGTTACCAAGCAAACACTATTATCAATGCACTCTGTGGCAATTAATTTCAAAGTGACACTACTTCTGACATGTGCACAGTGTTAGCAACTTGAAGCGAGCTGAATTATCGTTTAAGGACCGAAATTGGCTGAAATTATCGTACTATCGTTGTCTACGCAATTTCTACGGTAGTTCTAGTAGGGTCCTATTACTTAGGTAAATGTAAATAAAATAGAGTGAACTGTATAAATAAGACTTGTATTTAGGATAACTAAATACATATGTAAGGCAAGCGTCGCTGTCTAATGCGTTGCGCGGAGTGACGTAGAACCGAAGGCTCCCTCCTCGCGCCGTTGTCCTCCTGTCCCCCGCCGCTGCTCGGTGCCCGTGCGCCGACATACTGCCCGGGTTGAAGTACCTCATACTTCAATAAAAAAAGGTAAGGGGCAGATGGAGTTGAACCCTCGTGTGATGCTGCCCGTCTTCGTTCGGATCTCGGCCACCCTTGTGATTCGGTCGCTGCCAGGAAATACCTTAGTGACTCGGCCAAGTGACCACAATAGAGGTGGCTGCGTCCTGTCTCTGAACAGCACCGTCATGTCCGGCTTCAAAGTTCCCGTAGAAGCGCTCCATTTTGACCTTTGCTGCAGTGTAGAAACATATTCATTAGCAAAACGTTGCCAAAAGTGAAGTTTAATGTTTTCCACTCGCTGGAAGCGCTCTAGATGCGTGATGGTCTCGTTCGATGTGACCTGTGGGTGCGGAACAGACGTTAGTGGTCGTCCAATCAGAAAATGGGCAGGTGTTAATGCGGAAAAATCTAAAGGATCAGAGGAAGCAACGGTGAGAGGACGAGAATTAAGAATGGCCTCAATTTGGACCAAACATGTCGCCATTTCCTCATACGTGAGGTGAGTAGAGCCTAAGACTCTTTTGAGGTGGCTTTTGGCGGACTTGACGGCTGCTTCGGCGATGCCATTAAAGTGAGGAGAATATGGAGAAGCAAAATGAAATTCTATACCCTCTTGGGCTATGTCCGAAGCAACGTCCGGACCTGAAAGGAGGCTACACAACTCGTTACAAACTCCAACGAAGTTTGTCCCATTGTCGGACCAGATGCTGCGGGGTTTGCCTCGACGTGACATGAACCGTCTAAGAGCAGCCATGTATGCTTCTTTTGTCAATGCTGTGACAAGCTCGAGGTGAACAGCCTTTACTGCAAGGCACACAAAAATGCATAAATACGACTTAATCAGTCTACACCCTCGGCCCTTCCGATCAGCGATCAAAATTGGCCCTGCATAGTCCACACTACAATTAAGAAAGGGATATTGAAGGTCAGTGCGAGACGGAGGTAATTGACCCATAATAGGTTGTACATTTTGTGCCCTATATCTAAAACATTTAATGCAATTTCTAACAATGGCTTTAGATAAGTTTCTACCCCCTAGAGGCCAGTATTGCTGACGTACCTTTGTCAATAAAAGTTGTGGTCCAGCATGAAAAAGCTTTAAGTGTTCGCATTGGAATATTAACTTTGTTATAGGATGCTTACAACAAATTAAAATTGGATGCTTTACATTAAAATCGTAGGGAGAATTGTCAAGCCTACCGCCAACACGTAGAATGCTATTAGAGTCTATAAAAGGAGATAAAGACATGAGACGATTGTTACGCGGTAAGGACTTCCCTGAGTGCAAAATGGTATACTCTTCGGGAAACATTTGAAGTTGAGCATTGGTGTGCGTGTGAACTGAGGGACCATAGTGATATTTTTGTTTGAAATTTTTATAAGATTTAGTAGTAGGCTCAAAACAATTGTAGAACAAATATGAGAATTTGTAAAAAGATATATTAAAAACTACAGCCCTTTAAGTGTGGTCCCTCAATCCTCACATACCATCAGCCGGATCTCGGCAAGTATGTAAAAAAATAAGGTATTGTGACTGCAGACATTTAGTAGAGAATTTGTAAAGATATACTAAATAACTGAGCACAAATCATCAACGATTAAAAAAATACAACGACTATACTGTGGTCCCTCAGTCCACACACGAAAGATTTTGTTATACTGAATATTATCACATCAACGGAATAAAATCTTTATTTTCTTACATAATGTTTTAGAACAAGTCTTATAGCAATTTGTAAAAAATAAATTTAAAAAAAATATCGACGCACTTTGAAGATATTTATAATTAAAGCTGGTCCCTCAATCCTCACGTTCTCAAACATACTTGCATGTCTAGCTGCTAGACGACTAAAGTATCACAAAGTGTAGAGTATTAAACTTTTTGTAAAAAGTTTCTACAAAATAATAGGTATCTTTAATTGTGTGTATCTTACCTCTAAAATGAGATTATAGCATTTCAGTGACCTTATGAACAGATATACGAGTAGTGTGACCACACAATGAAAAAAAATGTAGACTACCAATATAATTTTTATTGTAATAGTCGAAACCCAAGGTTGTACGGTTAATTTAGTGTTATGTTACATTACGTATCTTTACAAAGCATGAAATAAAGTAGCTTTTAGTCGCTTATAACCATTTAGGCTATGTTTCAAGGAAGCTTTATGTACTTATAATACCCCAGTATTTATCTTTACCTACGTCATCTTTATCAGCTGCAGTTACATCAGGCTTACATATTTTCCCTTCTAAAATTTCTTCAGCACCGGGAATAGCCCTGCATACAGTCGAAATCCTGTACTTCCAATGCTTGTAGTTTTTTCCATCTAGGTGCATTATTTTTACCTTCGAAGCTTAGAGTATCTAAAGGTACGTACGTATAGGTATATGTAAGCTTAGAGTACCTACAGGAAATACCTTATCCATGGTGACGTTAAGACTGGATACAATTTTTGATAGATTATTTTTTATTAAATTATTTCCCAGATTAAAAAAAAACTTTATAACATCCTCTTCTTAGCTTTATTACTCTGCTACCATATTAAAGATAAAAAGTAGGCATGGAATAGCAGGACTGTGAGTTATAAAATAAAATAGCTTTGATATACACACATCAAAAGTGTCAAGGGATCAAGCATTTTTATGCGGATTTCTTGAGATTGAGATGTGGCTTTGGCCCTGGCCTGCTCAGTCGCCAGACTTGAACCCGATTGAGCATGCATGGGATATGCTACAGAGAAGAGCTCTGCCGAATATGGAGGGTATCCAGTCGCAAGAAGACCTTTTTTTGTTGTTGCAACGAACATGGGCGGCCATTCCACAGCGTGATTTGGATGAACTCATTTTGAGTATGCCAAACCGATGTTCTTGTGTTAGTGTTCGCGGTAGAAACAGGGATTATTAATTGTTTAAGTTACCTAATAAAATTTTAAAGAAAACTGTTATTTCAGTCTTTTTTTCGAACTTTAATGTTAGTGGTGCAAATGTCAAAAATCCTTTTATTAGGAAAATGGCAAATTTCTTTATTAATGCAAAGGTGACTTGGTTTATCGTTACTGTGACAAACGAAAACACTTTATTTGATGAATCCTTAAAGAAAATTTTAATTAATATCAATCAGGAGAAAAGTTATTGCAAAAATATATGTTGATCCCTAGACACATATGTTGATCCCTAGACACTTTTGATGTGTGTATTATATATTTGTTAAGTTCTCCACTGCCTAACTGGGAGAGAAAAAAAAAAGAATTCTAAAAAAGAGAACTGTCAACATTGCACCACCTGTTGAAATGTCAAAACGTGACAATTATGATGACAGAAAACAATAAAACTGAAGTTGAATCAATGTTTACTTTTTCTTACGGATCTTGAGAAAACTTTCAGTTAATTAAAGAAAATATTTAAATATAAGTTACCAAGAATATTAAGTTATTTACGTACTAGTAATTACATAACTGTCCTTACTTGTACCAATGGTATTAAAGCGAATTTCCAAAGGAATTTATGCGGTGGCGAATGTATCGATACACTTTCACCCCGCAGGGTCAGCTGGCCGAGCGAAGCCTGCGCTCAGTGCGTTCAATGCCAGTCGTACCGCCGTTCGATACACAAGTGTACTATCAACCTCGCCCAAAACAAGGAAAATGGTTTGTTTTGTGTTAACATAAGCTAGTATTAGTTTCCTTAACACTGTAATTGTAAGTGCTTATTTTATAGGCAGACAAATTAAATAAAGAAGAGCGCGATACCCTTCTTCAGCCACTGCTGCAGGCTGGGTGGAAAATACAAGACAACCGGGATGCTATTGAGAAAGAGTTCAAATTCAAGGACTTTAACCAAGCTTTTGGATTTATGACTAGAGTAGCTCTACTTGCTGAGAAAATGGACCATCATCCAGAATGGTTCAATGTTTATAATAAATTACAGGTATGTACTTAGGCCAGAATTCTCACAAAATTATAATAAAAATATATTTAGTACTATTTATAGTACAAGGTTTAATATAAAACTTAAATTACATTTTATAGTAATAATATTAATACAGAACACTTAAAATAACATCCATTTGCTTAATCTTAAACAGCTATAAACATGCCTAACAACTTGTGTAATCATTAAAATTTGCTTAAGTAACTTTATTGCACAACATATCAATATGTTCCTTAACCAGTTAATGTTACGTCTTGCATAAATCCTTCTTTTTATTTAGACACTCAAAATCCTTTTTTCACCCATTACAGACAAGTACCAGGTAGCTTATGAGACATTTATATGGAACATGCATAAAAATTATCTGTTTGATAAGCTATCCGAAATTTATCTGTAACCGCCAACCCGTGAAACAAGGCCTAGAAGTTTATTTTTAATTGTTTTTTTTCAGGTCACATTGTCGTCACATGATTGCAACGGATTGAGTAAAAGGGATATAAAAATGGCAACCTTTATGGATAAGAATTTTGCAAGCTAAAGCCAAGAATCAAGAATTTATTATATTGTTATTAATATTACAGGCAATCATTGCATGTAATAAAAAAAAATTGTTGTTACTTTAATTTGTTTAAAATTAAATTAGGAAATGTTGTGAATAAAGATCTTAAGAACTCAGCACATTGCATATTTTAGTTTGTGTTCAAAGAGTTTTATTAAAGTTTAATATAGTTAATTTATTTCGTTTGACTTGAAGACTGAAAATTGCATTGTTTATTACCTAAAACTTCGTTACAAAATTCAGAAAAATAATGCTGAAGAGAATAACAATACTTGTCAATAGCATGCATTTTATTAAATGGAATATAATATTGTGTTTTAAACTTAAATTGCATTGCATAAATCATTATTTAAATTTTATTGATATTTATTTTCTTATTTATAATATTTTCCAAAAATTAAGAACTAGTTGTTTGATTATCATGACGTAGGTACAAATACATATAATGCATGTTTGAATTAAACAAAACAAAAATATTAACAATATGCGATTTCCACCGTATTTTAGGTATTAAATGGAAATTAAAAGAAGTCGGTTAAATAGTTTTGATTCATTTCAAAGCGAGTTCAAATGCTCGGATATCATCAACAGTATTTTTTGTTTACCCTCCAGGAATGACAAGGAGTTAATGACGTCACCGATATAAGTATGACGTCTCGGACATAATTATGACGTCAACGATAGTAATTATGACGTCACCGACATAATTATGACGTCAACGACAATAATTATGACGTCACCGGCATTATTATGATTGAGAATTCTTGACTAGCAGCGGACTGTTAGAGGCTGTAGAAGCAAACACACTATAAATAGACTAAATTAATGCAACTAAAATCGTCTACGTTGCTAAACAATCTGTTTATACTAAACAGACTGTTTAGTATAATTAACGTTTAAAAATCACTGGTTTTCATTAGTGAATTATCAATGCAATCCAACCAAAACCAGTGATAGTCCAATCAAAATTTGTCTACCCGTTTCGGAGATTAGTTAACCTCCTCCTTTTTTGAAGTCGGTTAAAAATAGATTTTTTGATGTAAGTTTCGTAATAATACTTCCATGTGCATTTAGTGGAAATAACTGGTTTCCTTCCTAACGTTTAAATCTTTCGCCTTTTAAGGGTTCCGTACCTTAAATGGATAAAAGGAACCCATAAAGGATCACTTTGTTGTCCGTTTGTCTGTCAAGACCCTTTTTGTTAGGAACGCGTGGAGGTCATCATCATCATCATCAGCCTATCGCAGTCCACTGCTGGACATAGGCCTCTCCAATTTGAACTTAGGATCGAACCAAGTGGCGTGAAATTGGAGAGGCGTACGCGTGGAGGTATTAAGCTAAAATTCATATCAAATACTCAGGTCTACTGTCCCTTGGAGCTGTGACAAAATCAAACTTCTAATCTAAACCAACGCAGTCAAAAGATGTGCTGCAAATTATCGACATTTGCAAGAGAATCAAAACCTACAGGGTACTTCCCGTGAACTCAGAATCTTGAAATTTGGTACGAAGCAACGTCTTATAGCACAGATAAAGAAAAAATTGCAAAAAGCATAACTTTTTAGTTACCTACATCATATAATATACCTACCTAATAATATACAGGTTTGTACGGAACCCTCGGTGCGCGAGTCCGACTCGCACTTTGCCGGTTTTTTTTACTTAATTTTGCTGATAAATAGATAAGCTGACGTTATATGATGTAACTATGGCTACTTTATATTGGAAAAAATAGGGTTTTATTTTAGAAAACCAACGCAATAGTGGAATATCCGATTAAAAATCAACAAAAGCTACGGGTAACATCGCGGGGCGCAGCTAATAGTAAGTAGATGTACCTCTACCCATGGGCGTAGCCAGCCATGGGCTCAGGGTGGGGCAGCAGTCTATTTTTTTGTGGTATAATGGCAAGCGATTACCGCCGCCCATAGACACCCTCATTTGGGGGTTGGGGTATGGGACTCCGGTATCCTCACTCACTCGGTGAAATACAACGCAGGCGCTGTTTCACACCGGTTGTCTGTGAGGCCGTGGTATCACTCCGTTCGAGCCGGCCCATGCATGCCGAAGCGTGGCTAGCAACTAGCAAAATACTTAATCTTGCCATAAATATTGTTACAAATAAAAACATAATTTTTTATTACTATTACAGTGTGTTAGTTTAATACATAAATATAAAACCATTAAAATATACTCGTATAAAGCTTATTAGATGTGGTCTCCATTGGCTGCAATACAGTCCTTTAAACGTTGAGGTCAGTTATCAATGTAGTGTTGCACGCACTCTTTCTATGGGAAAATTCTTCACTGTCAATCGTAGGGATTGTTTTAGGGACACCAAATTATCATGGCGTTTAGAGCAAGCCTTACTGTCTAAAATGAGCATAAATCATAATCCAGTGGATTAAGATCAGGACTAGATGACGGCCAGTCTTCAGCTCTGATGAAGTCTGGAACGTTCGTTTCTAACCAAGATTGGGTGTCAAATTTTGCGGAAAGGACCATTCTTGGTTATTGAACATGATGTTGTTAAGGAGCTTAACTACCGTCTCAATAATGGTATCTTGATACACTTGTGAGAATATATTGGCGCGAAAATAAGAAAACACAATGAACAATCGTATAAAAAAAAAACCAAATTCAAAAGTAAAATTTTGTTTATTTTTAATTGTAACAGTATTTATGGCCAGACTAAGTTTACCTGCAGTCTTACCCGTGTTGCTGGACGAGGCGGGCAAATTGTTTGAGAGAAGACTCTGCCCCATCTTCCGACACCTCTGCGAGGTGGGCCTCGATCTGTCGGACGCTCAATTCGGATTACGAGAGGGGCATCCGGCGTTCGATGCCGTGTTGCGCCCGAGGGCCGAGGTGAAGAGGCAGTGGGCTGTGGCGTCGTGCTGTTGACGGTATTGTTGGAAATCGCCAAGGCATTCTATAGTCTGCCATTTAGCTGCATCAGGGAAGCACTCTACTACCACGGCGTGCCAGAGTAAATGAGGCAGCTAGTGGCAGTATGAGGACCGAGATGGCGTCTTGAGATGGTGATCCATGTCGGGCAACAACGCGGAAAAAGGCTTTGTCCTTGGACCACTCCTGTGGAACGTGGGATACGACTGGGTCCTTCGAAGTTGTCTCTCCCTCGGCTAGGCGGTAATTTGTTACGCCGATGTCACTTTGGTACGGCCCGGGGGGCAAACTTCCAAGAGGCGGCGCGCCTGGCTACCAGAACTGTTTCTATGGTGGTTAAGCGCATTGAGGCCCTGGGCTTATGGGTGGCCCTGGATAAGGCAGAGGCCCTATTGTTCCATGGTCTGCCTCCATCATGGACAACACGGTCCACGTACTGGTTCGGGCCTAGCTGAGGCCTGATCCTCGACGGTATGTGGCTCTTTGACGAGCCTTTTAGACAGTCTGCTCCGAAGCTGGTTGACGCTGCCTTTGCCCTTGGGTGACTGTTGTCCAATTTTGGTGAAGCCAGCGTCGCGACACGACGGTTCTACACGGGGGTTTTCTGGTTGATGGCGCTGTATGGTGAACCGCTGATCTCCCTGAAAAGGGTGTGCCTCTTGCGTCCCCAGAGGATATCGACCGAGGCTGTGCGCGCCTTTGCCCGAAACTTTCCCGTGGGATTTGGAG
Organism: Diaphora mendica; assembly: GCA_949125395.1. Taxonomy (NCBI): domain Eukaryota; kingdom Metazoa; phylum Arthropoda; class Insecta; order Lepidoptera; family Erebidae; genus Diaphora; species Diaphora mendica. The sequence continues at coordinate 15,804,981 of OX421328.1, forward strand.
GCGGAAGTGCTTGCTGAAGTTTATTGGCGGACGACTGACTTACGGGCGGAGAACATGTGGCGTGAAGCCGCTCGTCGAGCCACCATGGCTTGTCCTTGGCAGGTCGTCCCAGCTGGAGACTCCACGCGCTGACTTTGCCGCCTTGGAGGCTCTCCAGTCATCCTTGAGTAGGCAGAGCGGCAGCACGGGACACTTTCTTTCCGACTGACGCAGGTCTTTTCCGGGCACGGTTGCTGCACTCGGTCACTAGGAGGGAACTAAGCCTCATTGCAGACATCGAAGGAGATCTCTCGCTACCGGCCGTTATACACTCCATAGCCGGTGGCGACAGCTGTTTTACCGCGGTGGACACCTTCTGCGAAGACGTAATCTCGCAGAAGGAGGCGGCGGAGGAGGCCCGAGAGGACGACCCCCACTTGGACCATATTAGATGGTCCGATTCCGACGTAAAAAAAGGTACCTTACAGGTCAGAGCCAGGGTGGGGCAAGTGCCCCACCGTAGCTACGCCCATGCCTCTACCACTTCTACCAGTCTGGATACCAGAGTCGAGTCTCACACTTGATTCAATTTATTGAAGTAGTAACACTTAGCTTAAGATCAAATATTATAAAAAACTACTTTCAGTTGTAAACGAACACGGACGAAGTGGGTCTTCATAATTCTTTTTAGATAAATAGGTCATACAAACTACTAGCTGAGACCGCGGCGTTACCCGCGTTTACAACAACAAACGCGGGTAACACCGTGGGGCTCAGCTTGTCTAAAAAAATGGCTTAAGTTACTCCTTATATCATCAGCTATCTGTCCGTGAAAGTCCCGTCGAACTCGGTCCAGTCGTTCCACAGATTAGCCGAAACAAACGGACAGACAGACAAAAATAAAAAATGTATATTATTTTGATACATATGTATATGTACCTACCGTGTTTATACACATGCATTTAGTAAAAAATGGATTATTTAATATTACAAACAGATACCCTAATTTTATTTACACACATCAAAAGTGTCTAGGGATCAAGCATTTTTATGCGGATTTCTTGAGATTGAGATGTGGCTTTGGCCCTGGCCTGCTCAGTCGCCAGACTTGAACCCGATTGAGCATGCATGGGATATGCTACAGAGAAGAGCTCTGCCGAATATAGAGGGTATCCAGTCGCAAGAAGACCTTTTTTTGTTGTTGCAACGAACATGGGCGGCCATTCCACAGCGTGATTTGGATGAACTCATTTTGAGTATGCCAAACCGATTCTTGTGTTGTTAGTGTTCGCGGTAGAAACACGGATTATTAATTGTTTAAGTTACCTAATAAAATGTTAAAGAAAACTGTTATTTCAGTCTTTTTTTCGAACTTTAATGTTAGTGGTTCAAATGTCAAAAATCCCTTTATTAGGAAAATGGCAAATTTCTTTATTAATGCAAAGGTGACTTGGTTTATCGTTACTGTGACAAACGAAAACACTTTATTTGATGAATCCTTAAAGAAAATATTAATTAATATCAATCAGGAGAAAAGTTATTGCAAAAATATATGTTGATCCCTAGACACATATGTTGATCCCTAGACACTTTTGATGTGTGTATTTGTAGATAAGTAAAGATTCTCAAATCTATTTTTTCGTAAACTGACATGAATCTTTTTTTGTCCTAAACACCTTAAAAAGTTTCATACGTAGGTATGGTATTATTAGGCCAAGAGATCAACATCTACTTCAGAAATAATTACTTATACTCTTTGCGCTGTAGCATGGTGCGTGTTGGTTTAATTTAATTTTCTTTAATTTACTACAGTTATTAATGATTTAATATATTGAGAATCTGGTACAGCACAGCTGAAATACTAAGTCATAGTTTGTAAATCGCGGCATCTTTCAAGAGTGAAACGAAATGTTACTGAACCATGCCACGCACATCCATGATTACACTTAGGGAATAGGGGACGTAGGGATTAGGAAAAAAAAACTAGAACAATCAACTGTTGTTAGGTTTTTTATTTTATTAATTGGCGTCTAGAAGTTAGCGTTATATGTCATGTATTGTTTTGTAACATATATGTACATAAAAAAATTAGTTTAAAGTTTTTTCTTAGTTCTTTGTAGGTAGACCTGTACCGATTACCTACATAGCATCTTATTTAAACTTTAAAGTAGGGAAGTACCTGATCAAGCAGTTTATTTTGACGTCTAATGACTATTTCTGCTCTCTATTATTATATTCAATCAATAAAATGTCTTTGAAATTACGCGTTGATTTTTAATTTGTTTAAATTAATTTGAAAAAAAATTAATTTCATCGATTATTCTTGCCATGAATTGTGGATATTCTTCGCAATTTTACTTATATTAATCAGATTATACCTAGCTACACTATTTAGCTTTTGCATTCATACCAGTTAGCTACATTGATATCTACCAGACTAGTAGATTCCTTTAAATATTCGATTTGTAAAAATTATGTTGTACAATACAAAAAATTATACAAAAGATATCGGATTTAAAATCAAATACCATTAAAATCAACTTTTCTCACTTCTGTTGATTCAATAATTTGGATTTTTTTCTAATTTTTCTTCATTCATTTTTCAGTTTCAGTGTTCAGTATTTATGGTGGTTCAGTGGCATTTACAAAAATGTAAACCTAAGAATATTATTATTTTACAGCTTATTTTTTTCTCATAAAATCCAGATAACTAAATAGTTAGTCAAGAAAAGTAGATAATTTGTAAATACAAATTATCTACTTTTCTTGACGTAACATGGACACGTTCGCTTATCATTGAATGGTTCACTTTCGAAGATCGCCGATTGAGGGTACGCCCTTTCAATTATTCTTTTTAACTCCAATGAATGTTGCAAATTTTTTGATTCTACTACGATTTTCATCTGAAAGAAAAATTATCCAAACATAAGTCGCTTAAACCTAAGGGCTTGGAACGTGCTTTCTACCCGTAGTGACGTATAGACTAGAGACTTGGACACACATACACGTTTGAATATTACCTGGTCCAACAGTTTCAAAGACGCTCAGCGTGCTATGGAGTGTGCGATGTTGGGGTTTTTTTTATCGAATAGGGGGCAAACGAGCAGACGTATCACCTGATGGTAAGCGATGACCGCCGCCCATTAACACCAGAGGCGTCACAAGTCCGTTGCCGGTCTTTAGGGGATGGGGATGGAAGGGAGATTGGGAGGAGGACTGGGGGAGGGCTTGGGGTATGGGCCTCCGGTATCCTCACTCACTTGGTGAAACACAGCGCAAGCCCTATTTCGCACCGGTTTTCTGTGGGATCACTCCGGTCGAGCCGGCCCATTCATGCCGAAGCGTGACTCTCCCACTCCATGTTTCTCTGGTAGACTATATTGAAAACGAAGTAATTCGACAGAGGTCTTAAGTCTTATGTAAACGATATCGCATCGCTCTGAAGCAAGAGAGAGAGCCGGTCATGTAGGTCAATTAATGGATAAATGTACGAGGAATGGCCATAGGGCACTTCAGCAACAGTGATATCAAGATGTGTTTTTTGCTGTCATAGGTTAAAGCCTCAGTGACCATTAATGAAATGTGATTCAAGCAGACGTTTGTAATATTAGGTATTGCTATGTTCCTTGACCTCACTACCCAGTTAAATTAACAATTAGTTGATAAGATTATTTACTGTTTTCAATTGAGCGACAGATTATTATACCTCAGCACGATAGGTGTCGCCTTCTGTCCAATAGTTGTCTATAAAGTGAGTAATAACATTGAAGCCTCCACTAGCTATTAACTTCATTAATGCTGCTTTTGCTCCTTGCTGATTATAGATGCCAACCTATTGATAAACAATACAAAAAGCTGATTATTTCATTCCTAGAAATACTTATCAGTTTGCCTGGATAAATAGTTATTAGTTCTTTAAACGTGGTAAGATGTTGGTTCACTCGGTAGGTACATTAAGTACCTACTCTCTCTGTCTTGAAAGGTCTCATTCTTCGAAGCTTCTAAGACGAGAAAAATATTCCTTTAAGGCTAAATCCATGAATTATGCAATCCTAATATGAGAGTCCGTAATTACTCTTCAGGTGTTACTTGCAAATCTACTATCTTTACTCAGATGATATGAAAATAGTTAAGAGATCATTCTTTTCATCAGCTTTAAAGCTGAAATACTTAGTATCTACATAGTACTTTTTTGTGTAAATACTGTGATTTTTTTTTATTACTTATTGTCGTCTCAACTCATAATAGAAAAATAATATCTTGTAAGCATTATCAAGATCAAATAAAGCCAAGGCTAACATCGACAGACAAAATAACCATTCTAATGATTGAATGTCGCGAACGTAGTCTTTGATTCTATAGCTGCGGCCCCCGGTGTTACCCGCGGATAGTGTTTGTAAAGTTACAAGAGCCGCGGGGCGCAGCTAGTTATATATTTAACCTTCCTCTTGAATCACTCTATCCATTGCTGAAAACTGCATTAAATTACATTAAGTAGTTTAAAACATCTAAGCGAACAGAGAGCGAAAGCGCCTTCATTTTATACCATGTACCTAAAGATTCCTATTTGGAGTACAAATGTTGGTTTATCACTTTTACTTGGCTATGTAATAAGTAATTGTAAAATAAATACGTTTCGTCTACCTACTTTGATGCAATTAGGTTACGCAATGTCAATGGTGAAGGTTAACCACTTAAATTGCGATGCACACAGTAGGTATGGCGATAAAGAATGAGTTGGTCAATTAAAAATGCATTGTTTATTCATTACCCTATCATGCTTGGCTGTCTGTGGTATTTTGCGGTTACTTTGATGAGAAATAAAGAATTAAACTGACGCAAGAAAATAGAAACACAAAAATAGAACATTCAAAAGTGTGATGACTCGCGAAACTAAGAATGTAAATCTAAAAATTTTTACTCTGAATTTCACCAGGCGCCCTTCTGCAGCCAAACCTCTCTGCAAGCTGCGATTTAACATCAAACTGTCAATATTGCCTCCCGTGAGAATACATATGACACTGAAATAACAAGAAAAAGTTTATAAAACTAAAATCGTAAAAAAGTTGATAAAATTTAAATATTTAGTCTATGTCACCGGGGCCATTATTACGAATATATTGACACCTCATGCATTAAACTCGGTTCAGTATTTAAGGCGCTACGAAGGAACATACAAACATATAAAGACTGCCAAAACTATTTCCTTTCCCTTTAGCTTCACCGTAGTCGGATAAAAACAGCAAAAAATATTGTGGTTAGCATCGAGATATTACGTAGGTACTACGTACATTATAATCTGTTTTTTTTTTTTTTTTTTTTTTTATGTTTGGCCTGCCAAAATGACTCTACTCTGCTTGATGGAAAGCATAAGCAGAATCCAAGAGTGGTGGCCACCATACTCATTGCGAATAAACAATGCAGTATGGCGACCCACACTATGGCGGCCTAGTGATGCTTGTGCATCCTTTAGTCTAGTCAACAAGTATGGAACTTGTTGACTAGACTAATTGGGCCTCCGGTCTCGCACTCACCAACGAAACGGTGGTCAGTTAAATTAATAGGTTGATACCTACATAGATTAAGAATGAGTATTACCATGTTACTTCTACTACAGTTATATTGAGTAAAACTAAAGAGTGTAACTGCCTTGTTGGTCCAGCGGTTAACGTATGCGACTGTCGAACAAGAGGTCTCGGGTTTGAATCCCGGGTTTGGCCAAAAGTGTTATTGAGTTTTTCTGGTTATAGAAATACTTAATAACAGCTAGGAGTTTGGAAGTTGGGGTCTAAACCCTCGTGCTTCGGAGAGCACGTAAAGCTGTCGGTCCTGCGCCTGATCTCTCACCGATCGTGTCGGTTAACCGTCCCATCGGATTATGAGAGTGAGGGAACAGAGAGTGCACCTGTGTTTGCGCACACATTTGTGCACTATAATATCTCCTGCGGTGTTGGCTGGTCTCCGTCGAGACTGGCCGCCGCCCGTGGCCGTAATCGGCTAAGAGAACATCATCATAGAGTAAAATTTGTATTTTAAGTTTCGTATATACATAAAGATAATATAAACACACATTGTAGGTATACACAATGCCCGTAAGATCTACCCTATATATATTATCAAAGTAAATTAATTTCGGTGCTAAAGGCGAATTAACAGCCATTGAAGGTTTCGGAGTTCGTCGATTTGAAGTTTAGGTACGAGTACGATACATTCTTTGAGCCACATTTAAAACAGGTCTCACCATCGACTGGATTTCTCATAGTCTCAAGAATAAACCGCAAGAGAATTAGGGAAACAAAAGTCAAAGAGGAATTGACTAATACTTACTTCTTTTGTTTGAATTCAGGCACAAGACCTCCTAAAACGGCGGCCAATGTGCATGCTGCCGTGCCTTCCACAATAAATTTCTCTCTTTCAGATAAATGTAACATTGCACGAGCTATCCAGTCCTCTTTTACCAGTAACTATAACAATAACGGTTCATCAAAGGCAACACAATATTAATCATGTACCCGTATGATCTGTTTATCCTATCTGTTTATATTATAAAAAAAAAAAAACCGATGAAATTGAGAAAAAAAAAATCCTCCTTTTGGAAGTCGGTTAAAAACTAGCTTTTGCCCAGGACTCCGTCCGCGTATATATCGGTTATCGTGACAAAAATCCTCTGCCTCTGTCCTTCTCCAAGGTACAGTCTATTTTTATACCGAAATTCATTAAAGTTGGTTCAGTGGTTTAGCCGTGCCAGACAGGCAGAAAGATAGACATACAGAGTTACTTAGTTATTATTTTTAATATTAGTATGAATTCAGACGTCAAGGTACATGTCGTTATTTATTTCAGCCACAATCGATAACGCCTTACTCTCGTGTATTATTGGTCAATATTTTGTTTTGATCACGTGACTTGGCCTCGAGAAACGTACATAATTCCCATACACTTGCTGGTTTTCTATTAGGTTAACGTTTGTAGAATGAAACTTGGCTAGGGGTGCCGGTATGCATAGAAATCAGTACCATTTTGCTTAATAAAAATTGCAAGTTGCATTATTTCCATTACCTTGACCTTGTCTGATACGTGTGTATGCATTTCATGATGTTGGGGAAAGTTAAGCTAGATGTAAATGAGTTATAAAGAAACTGAAATTCTCAATAGGTACAAGTAGAACGCAAGTAATGAATAGTAAGCTGTTTAAAAATCATAAAGTACCTACCACTTTGTCTAATAATGGCCTCACACTAGCAAACGCGTTGACACCGATTACATTGACACTCAGGGCGTTACCAGCGAGGCTGCCTACCGCTGTTTGTGGAGTACACACTGGCTCTCCGTTATCCAATGACTTGGTCAGTAAACCAATGTTTTCAGACTCGACACCCTGTAATTGATTAATTTATCAGACTTACTAGCTTTGCAAGCGGGTCTGCCTGTGTGTATGTCGGTTTTCGCGACAAAACGTATGTGCTATGTCCTTCTCCAAGGTCCTATCTATTGTTATACATATATAAATTTATTGAAATTTGTTAAGCGGTTAAGCTGTGACAGCATAACAGACAGAGAGATAGAGTAACTTTGGAATTAATATGTTATATTAGTGTGGATAGCATGGATTACATTAGGCACACCAGCCACTGACGATCAGAAGCAAATACGAGTCACTACATTTATTACCATTTCCTTACCTTCTTATCTATATATTATTTTTTTCATTAGATTACGACCATTCTAAACGTTAGATATAAAATTGTATTTTTCGAAACAAAGATTCGATCCTAACTGATAAAACTTACGTAGACGAGGCACGACGGTTTTTTATGTTTGATGACGGTGGCCACCGCTGCAGCCAGAGCACCTGTGCCTATGGGCACGAGAATGGCATCCGCAAACGGTGCTTGTTCTAAGATCTCCAAACCTACAGTTCCGAAACCCGCAAGGGCATTCGGATGATCACGTCTGCAATAAAATATTGTCTAATTAATAAAGGATCTAAAACTGTCAAGTTTAATGTCTTAATTCTAACACAAAATAAAAACTTACACATTAATATAAGTCAGACCTCTTTCTCTCGCCAAGACACGGGCTTGTTTCAGAGCTTCCGCAAAAGTAGTACCGTGTAAGACAGTTTTCCCACCCAAAGTATTAATCCTATGTATTTTCGAAAGTGGCAGTGTGACTGGAACTACGACAGCCGTAGGAATATTCATCTTCTTCGTGTGGTAGCATAAACCAACTGCTTCGTTACCCGTTGCCGCTATAACCACTCCAATTTTCTTTTTGTCAGCTGGTAGTTTTTGAAGAACATATAGGGCCCCTCTTTCTTTAAAGCTTAAAGATAAATGCAAAATGAAACGTAAACGTAAATATGTTAATAGAATAATTCTGTCACATTGATAATAAGTAAATCTGAAAATCTGACTTTGAAAAAGAGTAGCCATGAGTTTCTTTGCCAGTATTGTTCTCATAAGGCTCTACGCATTTTGGAAACTGGAAGTTATGGATCGGCACAGGCAGGCAGTAGATTTTGGTGTTTTCGCCTAATTTACCCAAATTTACCTCGACAATACAGCACATGCTGTGGCGTCTGTTTGTGTCGATCTATGATTTTTAACTATAGCTTTAATTTGACGTTCATAAATGTCACTTAGTGTCTTGAATAAATGATTTTGAATTTGAATTTGACAGTATTTATTGGTTCATCTTTAATCCAGAATCTTAACGAAATTTCTACATGCAGCTGTGAAAATCTGACCTATTGGGGATGGTTTAACGTTTTAATGGAATATTTAAATCTCAATGTAATTTATAACAGTTATGTATTGCATACTTTGCACTCATGAAAAATTGTAATTTAGAATGACGGAGAATCGTCAGAAGAGACAAATTAGGGTTCCTTTTCACAGGATGCTTAGATAAAGACTCACCAGCCGCTGTGTTGTAAGAAGTCCAACTTATAATGGATGTAAATTCCAAGTTCTCGTTGAGTGTGTGCTGCCTGAAATATAAATTGTTAAAAAGTCGGTCTTACAACTATTTGTTTAGTTACAACAAATATTTTTTAACAAAATTTATCTTTGATCATGTTGCTTACCATGCATGGTGTTTGTATTATATAAGGCTTTATTGAATTTGCGGCTTGTACCACATCATCGTAATTAAGTATTCTGGGATTGTCGGGATCCGAAAATTCATCAAAATCTTCCTAAAAAGTGAACAAAACTAAATATGAAAATATACTCATTACCTATATTTTCCACAAGGTATGCTGACTTTTGAAAAGATTCAGTTATTTTAAGTGAATGTTATAGTTACGTAAGTAAAATTAGTGTACTTATTTACAAGTTAAACTTCTCTTACTATTTACGGTCCATAAATTCAATATGATGGCAAATAATTAGGACCTATTATATTCCACGGAGTGTCACTACCCATATTCATCCCCAGGGTATCGTAAGAAGCGACTAGAGAAACAAACTACTGTAAGGTTTTTCAAAATAACATCGATTATAATCGGATAGCTAGTAGGTTTTCAACTAGTAACACAGGCGGTAGAGGGCAACACCAAGAAGAGCGATACTTTTGGCGGGAGGTTTTTTTTCCGGCGGCTGGGCGAAGGTGAATTTGGTGGATGAAAATAAAAGGAAGCACGACTGTTGTAAACGGTTGATTGGCGCAATTAAATGTAATTGTGGATAGTTAAAGCGGTGTTTTATTGGGAAGTTACTGGAGTTTACACTACATAGGGCACCTTACCTACGTAGTGCACCTGCAAAGAGAAGGAAACTTGAAACAAAATGGTTTTCAAAAACCTATTTTCAAAGGCGAGGCCTATGTCCAGCAGCGGACTGTTAAAGACTGTTGATGATGTCACGATACCAATTATGGTTTCTAAGAATTTAATATTCATCAAAGTCAGAGTCTCTCCTCTCTGTAGGTACTTTGATCTGCAAGGTCTTCGAGATGCAGTAGAGTCAGGTATCACAAGCAGTTAGAAAAGCTATCTACACATGTTTAGCTTTTAGGTGTGTTTATTTGCATGAATATAAAAAAATGAAGAACCACTTACGTTTCGTCGGGTCATTTTGTAAGTGATATAGTTATTTGGATATTATGTATTTATGAATTAGATTTAGGTACTATTGTAAGTGATGATGTAGATATTATGTAGATCAATAAAATGTCAGATTTATAGAAGTTTTTATCTTTTCTCCATTATAAGTAAATACTACTTCTATGGAGGTTGTACGTTATAAAACATTCAACATAATTATTATTAGTAAAACCAATAACAAATTTTATTTAATCCCGGAGCCCGTGAGTAAAGTTTTAAGTTTAACATATCCCTATTACCTTATTACATGCAATATATAATGCTATACACTATTCCAAGGAAAATTCAATTCTCTTTCTACATCACTCACTAATAACCCGTTTTTTCACACCTATTATTTTGTTTTTTCCATGTGATTTAACCGAGTTAACCGTTGAAATTATGTCATTCCCACATTTACTATAAATATTTTTGACTCGTTGAGCTTTACAGTCGTCGATAAGATGTCGTCATTTTCAAACCTAATTTGGGAAGAAATGCCGAAACAAACCACACATGTCTTATTATTTTAAGTCCATGAACAATTAAAGCTATGCAAGTACAGTATTAGATCGGAGTTATCCTTTTGAAGAAAGGACAGTTTTGAATCGGCTTGTCAATAGAAACGGCATACCAGTCCCCAGCCATAGTGATGAATGATTTAACAGCGTTTTAATTATAATTATGGAGTCTGTTATTTATCAGTCAGTATGGTTAAACGAGCACACTTACGACTCCAACCACTCAGAATCACAAACGCTTGAAATGACTGGACTAGCTGACCCACGCCACCCCGTCTGCATCAACTATTCCTATAATGCAGTGTACAGAATGATATATCGCAAAAGGAAAAATTGTCCTCCGTTTTTGCAACATTTTCATTGAAAAATTCGCTCCTTTGGGATTGGTGTTGGATTGGGTTGTGGCGTAATGATATATATTAAATAGAGTTTCTCATTATCTGATTTATCTAACACTGAACACACCACACCAGTAGTTCATGAGATTAGCACGTTCAACCAAACGAAATCATCAGCTTTGCAATATTAGTGAGCATAGATAGATATTGGGCACGCCGTTATTGCGGCGGTAAGACCCGTTATGGAGGATTGGCTCGAGAGGCGTCATGGGACCCCCTCATACCGGCTGACACAGGTGATCACTGGAAAAGGATGCTTCGGAGATCACCTGTGTCTGATCCGCAAGGAGCCAACGCCTGAGTGCCATCACTGCGACGGCCAGACCGATGGCGCTCCACACGCTGGCATAATGTCCGGCGTGGGAGGAGCCGAGGCGCGACCTCGTGGCGGTCATCGGGGTGAGGGTTCTCTCGCTCAGTAACATGATTGTGGCCATGTTACGGAGCGAGAGCGCTTTCTGCGAGCAAGTTATGCTTGCGAAGGAGACGGCGGAGCGGAACCGGGAGAGGTTTAGGACTCTCCCTGTCCGCCAGGCCCGGGAACGGGCTCGGTACCGCAGACGACTCTGGTGCCGGAGGTCGCAGAATGACCTCCGTCCTCCATAAGCGCAAGCCTGGGGGTGACAAGTGAGGCCACCAGTCACCCTAGCAGAAGCAGGCCGGGGTGGAGGTGCAAGCGCTGTTTTAGGAAGGGAAGATCGGAGTTCCTGCTCAGGAGGGGGCCTTCTACGAACGGTAGGTGGCCCGTGGTACGTCGGGGTTCCAGGGATTTCCTTTCGAGGGTGCACCTGGTTTCCCGGCACCTGGTACAGAAAGTGGCGACAGACAGTGGCAAAAAGGTGTAGATAGATAAGTAAGAGATACTAATTTGAAATAAGCTCGTGTTGACAGTAATGTTATTTATAATAATGCTTAGTTCTGGAAGGACTTGCACAAGTAAATAAAACAATGATCAATTGTTACTTCTTTATTCTTTCACTGCATTGAGTCTTTTATGATAATACATAGTCGAAAACAAACGAGTTATAAAATACGTGACAATTTATAATTTAATAGTGGAAAAGGATTAAAACGGTAAAATTTAAAAAGACGTAAATAGATATTATAATAATGATGTTTAATATGTTTACAGTTTATTTAAGAAGCTAATTGACTTAATGACTAATAGATTTAATCCGAACTCATCTGCTCAAAAAAAAAGTTTTACTTGCAAAAGTGTTCATGTAACCTAATTGCAGAATAAATGATTTCATTTCATTTCATTTCATTTCATTTCATTTAATCAAAACAAGTTAAAATAAAGACAACAAAAACCCTGTTAAAAATCAATCAATTTCTAATGCCAAATTGATTTGAATACAAACTAACCCAATAATTAATTTTAAAACGGGAGGAACTTAACTAACCAATAGGTTAGTTAAGTTAAATTGTATAGTAAATTTATGTACAAGCAATAGCTTGTACATAAATTTACTATACAATTTATGATATGTAACCAGATAAGGCTGCCTACATCAGCGTTTGTCTACCAGACGCAGCACTGACGCGGCTACAATGTGACGTATGCGTCGCATTTTCTTTGCGGTAGCTTGCTCCCTGCTTGTCCTTTAGTTGTTTCCATATGATTAACAAAATAAGTAGATTCCGACAAGAAATTTCTATCATCGAGATTGTTTCTAAAAAAAATGTTGTGAACATCAAAAAATAAAGCTGGTCGAATGTTCCAATAAATTGTTCTATATACAAAATAAGATCAGTAGTAACCATAAAGTAAAAAGCTGATGGTTAGGAATTTAGAATAGACGTTTGAGGCATTTTGAGGGCATTTACACTCGACGTGACGTTATAACTACACGATGTGCCACGTTGTGTAAGGATCTGAGAAACTCATGCGCACGACCTAGAAAGCCCAGACTGGACAAGCAGTGGCGTAAAGGACTACATAATCCTATTGTGTATGTAGTTGGAGATTGTGTTTCTTTCACAAACTATCCATTAGGAAAACAAACAGACATTACTTTACATATAATTTACTTTTCTTGCTTTGAGGGTCTTTACATATGCTGCCGTAACATCTTTTATTGCTCAACATGTCATTTTCGAATACTGCAGTGTCAGGATATTCTCTTTCAATAATTCGTTTTAAGTCAAACGAATGCTCCAAATTTCTAGATTCAACTACAACATTAATCTGCAAAATGAAATAAATAAAATAAACTATATATCCCAGCTAAAATTAAATTACTTTTGTGCTAAATAATTTTTTTTCAGCTAACATTAAATCTTCGATGTTCCAATTTGAATGGACCTCAAACCCTAATGTGGCTCACGGGGACTGCCGCGGTAAAGCTATTGCATATCATTTTTTATCAACTTATGCAATTATAATTCTTTATTTATTTTTTATTTATGCAGTATGTATAACATTGTGAATGAAAAATACTAAACATCCTCCATCGCGTTCGAAGTACACCGCCATCTATATAATTGGTGCCATACTGACAACAAACAAATGTATCTTTGGAATTACCGGACCGTTAGAATTTATTAAGTAGTATAAGAACAGCAATTTTAAAATATAGTAGTAACTAGTTATTGGCTGGAAGGTGTAGGTGAATGATTTATGACGAAGGTGCCTCGAGTTCAAATCTCACCTAGGCGTCGTTGTATTTTTGTGAATGTTACCTGGATATTTTGGTAAATAGGTATTTTTTATATATTTCAGACACATTTGGTCCTACTCATGTGATAGAGACTATTGCTATTAAAAAGTTTCTTTGATAGTTAAAGATCAAATTGTAGAGCTTGTGGAGGTCTGATTCGGTCTTGCTCGGTGTAAAAATCGAGGATTCAAAGTCGACCTTCCTAATTCTATGGACGTAAAAATCTTAGTATATGTAAAATTCTAAAAAAAGTAGGTACCTCAGCTCGACAAGTGTCGCCCTCTGTCCAATAGTTGTCTATAAAGTGGGTGATAACATTGAAGCCTCTAGTCGCCAATAGCTTCATTAAATCTGAGGCAGCCTTTGGTTTATTATACACACCGACCTTTTGATAAATATGATAAAAACAACAACAATAATTTTTTTATCCTTCTATAGGTACTGCAATAAAATGATTCTTTTCAATATTAGGGTAGGACTTGCTAAGTCAACCTAAATAATCATCATCAACATAGACTTCTCCTTAAAAATAATGTTTTGGCTTAGTTTAATCACACTGTCGAAAATTAGTTTAGAAATTGTTTCAACTTGTCCCTCTCTGTGTAGTGCGGTTGTCATGCTTATGTAGCTCCCTTACTCAGCTCTCACACTCCGTATTCTTTCCAAGTCTAAACAAGTTACCTTAAACTTTACCAGACGTCCTTCAGCGGTTAGACCTCTCTGTAAGGTGCGATTAAGCATTAAACTGTCAATATTACCTCCTGTGAGGAGACAGATAACACTGAAATGTAAAAAGAAATACTATAAAATACCTTGTTGTAAATGTTTGAGATTACAAGGTCTTTTAGGTTTAGTTTTTATTTACTATTTTATGATTTGTAGAGTGCCTGAGGCCAGTCATTGCAGTGCAGAGGTTTTTAGTGGAAACACCACATATTTCTGGCAGCTGCGTGTATTAGGAACTGGAGGTTCAACGGGACTTCCCACTCCGTTATCATGGAATATCTTTTGGTTCCTTCGGTGTTTCCGTTTTCGTGTGTGTAGTGTATGTGGGTCCGTGAGTAATGGCCTAATACATACATGAAGGTTCCATACCTGTATCGGACACATATGACGCGCAGAGACTATCGAGTAGTCTATAGCTTCTCGGTGAAAAGGCGGGAAACGCATATTAAGAAAAAAAGCGCGGGAAACTTCAAGCGTACCGGTGCATTTTTTCTGGAGAAAATTTTTAATTTTAATTTTTCTATAATAACGGATCAGTTTTGTATTATATTGTAAATAATTTTCATATTTAGTGTATATATATAAGTTTTAGTGTATAGTTTGCCAGATTCGGTAAGTTTTTTAATATTATTTTATAACCGAGCCGCCTGACTTGGCGGACCCGGGGGTCTTTGTACCCCCGGCTACGCATTTTGTAACTGTTGTTTCCAATGAGTCTGGAATGGAAACGGATGGTCCCAGTGCACAACGTGGACATAAAAGAACCAGGCTACATAAAATTTGCAAAATATGCAATAAAAAAAAGAGGAAGCACAGTCAGGCTATTGATGGGAGCAAGGGTTGTTGTTGTGCAAGTGCAGAGAGTGAAAATAGTGACTCTAATCCTACTGTTAGCCCGGTTGAATTAATTAATAATAAAGTCACACCAAGTAGTGGTTCAGGCCCCCAGGGTTCAGTATCTGGAGTTGCTAGGACCAAGTATGAGGTCAATGACATCAGCCCGTTTGTTGTACACGTCCAGAAAGAGGTTAAGTCGCCTGATGATAGTACCACCTTGCACCCGGTCACATTTGGTAGGTTTCTCAAGACTAATGCCATTCACAACATTGTGGATGGATCTGTTAAGAAAATTGGCAGAAATAGAATAAGTTTAGTGTTCTCAAATTTTCACGATGCTAATTCATTTATTTCAAATAGTGAGTTCACAAAAACTAATTTAAAAGCATTTATACCAACTTATCAAATAACACGAATGGGACTTGTTCGTGGTGTTCCATCGGAATGGTCGCCCGAAGAAATAATCGAAAATGCGTCAGTACCTGATAACTGTGGTAAAATCCTTAAAGTTAGGAGAATAAACTATAAGACTATCGTAGAAGGGTCCCCTGTTTGGAAACCAACGCAGAGTATAGTGATTACATTGGATGGTCAAATTCTTCCTCCACGTATATTCATGTGCTACAATTCACTACCTGTAGAGCTGTATGTATATCCCACTATACAATGCTACAATTGTTGTCGCTTTGGACACACAAAAATACAGTGCAGGTCCAAACCTAAATGTTATAAGTGTGGTCAGGAACATACTGGTGATGCTTGTGATGTTGAGGAAGACAATATATCTTGTTGCCACTGCTCTGGTAAACATTTTGCGACATCTAAATTGTGTCCTGAATTTGTGCGTCAAAAGGAAATTAAGACAATTATGGCAGATGATTACACCTATTTCTAATTCATATGCCAATGTAGCTAGTACTCCGGTTACTACTACCGCTTTCCGAAACTCACAATCTTCTTATACACAACATTATCCTTCACACATTTCACATAAAAAAACAGTGTATATCAATCGTCGCCCTCCCCCCAAACTAGGTAAAGGTTTTGATCGAGAAAAACATCAACAGTTAGTTAACGAATACAGGTTACCGACGTCACAAAATGGCTCTGCCTTTAACACCAATTCCGCAAATCCTACAATGATGTCAACATCAGATATAATCCAAATTCTCATCCAAACACTAACTCAATCTAATATAAAAATACCGTCCAACGTTGCCCTTATAGTCGATATGTATAAAAACCCTCAACCTGTTAATAATGTTACTACAAACTCAGAACATAATACAATGGAACTGTAGAAGTGCAGTTTCTAAAAAAAACGAAATTATTTACTTGATAAATAAATATAAAGCTTCTTTGTTTGCAATTTCAGAAACCTGGTTAAAACCAGGCTCTATCTTCAAAATCAGTGGTTTTTCTTGTCTAAGAGATGATAGGTCTGATGGGTATGGCGGGACTGCTCTACTCATTAGAAACACTGTCTTCTTCTGTCCCGTATCTCTTCCGACATTTAATAATTTTTCCGTAGTAGCTGCACAAATAAATAATACTTGTATTGTTTCAATATACATTCCTTCTCCCTCTTCTTCAACTCTTCAACAGTTCAACAATCTCGTTTCTCTTCTTCCTCGTCCTTTTATAATTTTAGGTGATTTTAACTCTCACCATATTTCTTGGGGTTGTACTCTTTCATCATATAGTGGTGACATATTATTAGATATATTTGACCAACATAACCTTTGTGTGTTAAACTCCGGGTCGCCAACTCGACGTACAGGGCCAAATGAAAATATTAGTGCAATAGACCTTTCCATTTGTACCCCTAATTTTGCTTCATCTCTTGCGTGGTGCACTTTGCCATCTTCTTATGGAAGTGACCACTTCCCAATTTTTATAACGCCCACTCATCCTAGCAGTTCTCCTAATCCTTCAAGGCAACCTCGTGTGAAGTTCAAACTTAATAAAGATGGGTTATGGGATAAGTTTAAAACTCTTGTAGAGTTTAAACTTTCTAATTTACAAAATAATTTATCACACGATCTTATCGATTGTAATAATATTTTCACAAACGTACTTGTACAAGCTGCAGATGAAACCTTCCCTGTAAAAACGTCAACCAATGGTAGAGTTCCTTCCCCTCCATGGTGGGACAGTGAATGCTCGCGAATGGTAAAAGCTAGAAAGGAAGCTGAAAAAAAATACAAAAATAATATGTCCGTAGATAATTTTGAAATTGTAACGGATGCTATAGCGAAAGCTCGTAAATTATTCAAAGAAAAGAAATTTGAAGGATGGAAAAATTTTTGCCTTTCCATCACCCCCAATGTAAATCCTTCTATTGTCTGGCAAAATATAAGAAGGTTTAGAAATGGTGTTACTAATTCCAATATTTCTGGCATTCCCCCAAATCTGAAGAACTCTTTTCTTAATCGTTTAGCTCCACCATTTGTCCCAGAACATGACCTTATTTATAACAACATTCCTTCTTCTATCTCTCAGAACCAAAGTCTACTAAATTCTCCCTTTACAATGCAAGAATTACAGGGCGTTTTATCATCGGTTAAAGACTCTGCTCCAGGTGATGACGGCATTCCGTATTCATTCCTGGCTAATTTAAATCAAACCTCACTTCAATACTATTTGAACTTAATTAACAAAATTATGATGTCGGGTAATATTCCTCCACCATGGAAGTCTCAAACTGTTATTCCCATTCTGAAACCGGGGAAAACACCATCAGAACCTTCATCTTATCGACCAATAGCTTTGTCACCCGTAATTGCAAAAGTAGCTGAAAACCTAGTTAAAAATCGCCTTGAATGGATAGCTGAACACCGTGGAATTTTACCAGAATCTCAGTTTGGATTTAGGAAAGGCAGGAGTACGTTGGATAGTGTGGCTACCTTGGTAACAGATATCAGAGTTGCATTTTCACAAAACGAATCTGTAATTGCAGTTTTTTTAGATATAGAATCAGCATATGATAATGTTCTTCTAAATGTCCTTAAACAAAAACTAGATATGCTTCGCATCCCTGAAATTTTGGTTTGCTTTATAATTAACCTCCTTTCAGGTAGAACAATAAAATTAGATCAAACACAGGATGAAAGTAGACTAGTATGGAAAGGTCTCCCGCAGGGTTCAGTTCTAAGCCCTTTATTATTTAATTTGTATACGTCTGATTTAGATTCTTCACTTCAAAATACATCAAATATCCTACAATATGCAGATGACTTAGTTTTATACGCTAGTGGAAATTCAGCAAGTTCTCTGTGTTCTCAGCTATCTAACTCTCTTGATTATTTAAAAATCTGGATGGAAAAAAATGGCCTGAGTGTATCTGCGAGTAAGAGTTCATTAGTCTTATTTACTCGACAGCGTATTCCCATCCCAATAGCTATAGATTTCGATCATAACGAAATACCAGTTAAAAAACAGGTCAAGTTTTTGGGTATTGTTTTGGACTCTAAACTTACAGGTGTTCCGCACTGTGATTATGTGATAAATAAATGTCAAAAACTTCTCAATTTGATGAGGTGCCTATCAGGTGTTTGGTGGGGTGCGCATCCATTTTCCTTGAAACTTCTTTACAATGCTCTAGTTCGAAGTGTACTTGACTATGGAATCTTCCTATTGGAGCCTTGTAACGTGAGTGCCCTTAGGAGATTGGATTCCATCCAATCAAGGTCCTTGAGAATAATCACAGGTGCTATGAAATCTAGTCCCATTAATGCATTACAAACCGAATGCAATGAACCTCCTCTTAAACTAAGACGTCAATTTTTAGCTGATCGGTTGTTTTTCCGTGTTTTACAGTTTTCTAATAGCCATTTAATTCAAAAACTTCAGATACTTGCTGATCTCATTGAGTCATCAAATTACTGGAATAACAAACCTCTTCCTTGTTTAGTTAAAAGTTATATTCGATTTAAATCATTTAATGCCCCGACACATCGATCTTCAAAACTTGATTTGTTTATTAATAAATTTGAATCCTTGATCCATGAGCCATCTGTTAAATACATTTTAGATATTGATAAAAATAATGCTAACCCCCATTTTAATTTCATTGTTGAACAAAACTGGCCTGAGTGGCACCGTATTTTCACTGATGCATCCAAGCATGAACCTGATAATTTTGTGGGCGTAGGAATATATCATGCACAGTATAATATCGTTCAAAAAGTAAAGTGTCCACCTGAAGCAACAGTTTTTACTGGGGAATGTCTTGGCATCCTGAAGGCTCTGGAATACGTCTTACTTTTAAAACTTAGAAATAGTTTAATTTTAACTGACTCCATGAGTGCCCTTCAGGCGCTCTTGAGATATCCTTTTAAGTCTAAACCACCATTTCCTCTAATAGCGCATATTAGGACTAAACTTTTTGAATGTGTTGAGAAGGGCTTTTCTGTAGTTTTTATCTGGATTCCGAGTCATTGTGGAATAAGTGGCAATGAAAGAGCTGATAGACTTGCCAATGAGGCTGTGGTGTGTGGTGATACTGTACCGTTTAAAAATTATACTCAGGACTTGGCTACTCTTCCTAGACGTTATCTTGGAGATTCCTGGGATAGAGTTTGGGAAGAAAGTGCCCGTTCAAAAGGGAAATACTACTTTAGTATTCAATCGAAAATTCCTCGTAAGCCTTGGTTCTCTGTCCTCAAACTTGGCAAGATTGCGACAACCATTCTAATAAGAATGAGGTTGGGTCACACCACTTGTCCAGCACATCTGGCACGATTTCACATCATAGATAGTCCTCAGTGTGAATGTGGATATGACTTTGCAGACCTGAACCATATATTCCTTTCCTGTCCGATTCATGACCGTACTTCCTTTTATAAGGGCTTGATGTCACTCCGCGTTCCTTTCCCCACTTCTATAAAGACTCTTCTTTCTTCTTCTAGCCTCTCCATAAATAGTGTTCTTTCGAATTTTATTTATAATAATAACATTCGCCTTTAAATTGTATAAATATTTATAAACATTAATATTTACAACAGACTGTGGCTGCTATTTATTCAAAATATTTAATTTTAATTATGTAAGTATTTAAAATATATACACATTACTGATCCTGTTACCTTTCTTCCAAATTCCGTTATATTGTCTTTTCGCGTTATAATGTTTCCTTAACTTTACTTTGTGTCATTCAATGTTCAAATACCAACTAAATAAAACTTGACGCTGGCAAATGCACAGAAGTGCGAGCCAAGTTCTCCTGCCAAATGGGGAGAAAAAAAAAAAAAAAAAAAAAACGCATATTAAGACGCGTGCTTGTGTGTGTGGGCGAGCCAGGGTGAAGGTATTAAATAAATACATCACAACGAGTACATTACAGTGTGTCATACGTAAAATGTGTTTGGAACACAACATTTAAGACTTAGTACATCATGTCATCAGTTCTAAACTTCTTTTAATTGGAAGGAGTTTAAAATAGTTTCATACTTACTTTTTTTGTTTGAGTTCAGGTACAAGAAAACCTAAGATTGCGGCCAATGTGCAAGCTGCAGTGCCTTCTACTATGAATTTCTCTATTTCTGCTAGATGTAACATAGCACGAGCTATCCAGTCCTCTTTTACAAGTAGCTATAAACATAATAAATTTAAGAAATTTGTTCATTTCATTATTTAGAATTATGAAATTTAACTAAATTATGAACCAAGTGGCGCGTAATTGGAGAGGCCTATGTCCAGCTGTGGACTGCGATAGGCTGATGATGATGATGAAATTTAACTTTGTTACTAACACAATGAGTTTTATTACTCGAATAAATGAAATTATTATTATTATAATTCAAAATAAGTAGCCAAAACTAGTAGCCAACCCCAATTAATTTTGGGAATAATAAAGGTTAGGTAGATGATGATGATAAAATTGAAGTTTTTTGACGAATACTATTTTTATTTAGACTGCAAATACAACAAATAACAAAGGGTTGTACATTCCATATAATATATTGTGTTTAACATTAAGAAGTTCTAGGTTCCAGACCCAAGATCAGCAGTCGCATACGTCAACCGTTAACCAACGAGGCAGTTGTCAAATAATATTTATAAGTAACTACTTAGATAAGAAAAAAATAATTATAAAAAGAGTACTACAGTACCACTCTATCCAGTAGAGAGTTTGCAGTTGCAAAAGCGTTGACACCGATGACATTGACACTTAATGCATTGCCGGCGAGGCTACCAGTCGCCGTTGAAAGATTAGACACTGGCTCACCCTTCTCCATTGATTTAGTCATTAAACCCAGGTTCTCAGATTCAACACCCTGCGCGTTTAAAGACGAAGATATAATGGATACGCAGTTCAAACACTTATTCTGAGCATACCAATTTATTATTGACTAGCTGTTCCCTACGATACAAGAAACGCGGGTAACACCACAGGACGCTAGTCTAAAACAAATGTAGCCTTAGTTACTCCTTATATTATCAGCGTACCGTCAAAATCGGCCCCGCCGTTTCAGAGATTTGCCAGAATACAAGTTGGGGATCACAAAGATTGTAAATTAACTCATGGTGAATCAATGCTTACTTACATAAACAAGGCAAGACGACTTTTTTTGTTTGACAACAGTTGCAATAGCAGCAACCAGGGCACCTGTGCCTATTGGCACTAGAATGGCATCAGCAAAAGGTGCTTGATCCATGATTTCCAAACCAAGGGTGCCAAAACCAGCGAGGACGTGCGGGTGATCACGTCTATAGTAACCAACGAACGACATAACATTTTTAAATCAGAATTCGAAGATCGATCTCACCCATGACAAATAATTGTAATAGACACAATTTGTTTTGTCTGAATGTATTTTTTCTGTAAACCTTATGCACCAAGTTTGTACATCGTACCAACTTAGTGCATTAGCATAAATGCATTAGTCCAAGGCATTTTCTTCCTTCGGGTGGTATAGAAATCTTATAAGGTGGGTGCACAGAGGTTACATACCTATTGTGTAGTTAGTTAAATTTATCTTTAACATTATGTGTTCAGGAATATATAAACATGTTTATCATTAGTCTGGTTATATCAGTCCAGGCTCTGCCTTGTTTGCGATCGAGAAATGTCATGTTATTATTATTCATTTTCACTTACTGTTCATTTTTAATGAATGTCATGTCTTATTGGAAAAACTTACATGTTGATATAAATTATTCCTTTCTGTTTAGCCAAGGCACGAGCATATTTTATAGCTTCTGCGAAGGTATTTCCATGAAGAATTAAATTACCACCCAAATGATTAATTTTGTGTATTTTGGAAAGTGGAAGGGTGACCGGCGCAACTACAGTGGCAGAAATATTCAATTTCTTTGCATGGTAGCATAAACCGATTGCTTCGTTACCCGTTGCTGCTATTATTACTCCATATTTCCTCTTATTTACTGGTATTTTTAGAAGAGCATATAGAGCTCCCCTTTCTTTAAAACTGAAAATAAAAAAGGACATTTAATTTGTTTTATTGAACAACTATGCATCAACTTCAGGTCTTCATGAACCGATGCCTTCGCCATATACTCGGTATATTCTGGCCCGAGAGAATATCCAACGTTCGATTGATCAACAAATCAAACGACGCAAATGGAGCTAGATAGGCCACACCCTTCGAAGAGATTCCAACCACATCCCGAGGCAAGACCCTAGACTGGAATCCCCAAGGAAAATGCAAGCGATGCCGTCCAAAACAAACCTGGCGGCGGACTATCATCGATGAAGCGATTGCCATTGGCAAGACCTGGAGTGAAATCAAGCAAGACGCTCAAGACAGAATGGGATGGCGATGCTCTTTGGACGACCCCATCTAGGTCACATAGGACCTTAAGTCGAATAAGTCATTGAATTACTGCTCGAAGTTGGTTTATAGCAATTACTTACTTGTAGTTAATTTTATTAGTTTGTTTTTTTATTCTAGACTTATCAAGAACCACGAAGCAAATACACACTAATGGCGCGAAATCTAACTAAGTTACTAGCTTTAATTATGGTGCATTACGCTTCAGGCTCTAAAGGTCTTTTGGTATCTCCCGTCAATGATTCAAGTATGTGAAGATGATGTACTCCTAGCCGATTTCGGTCAAGGCAGTCTCTCAACGAAGACCAGTCAACTACGTAGGAGATATTATGTTACACAAGTGTCTACGCAAACACAGGTGCACTCTCATAATACGATGAGATGTTTATCCGACACGACCGGGAGAAATCAGTCACAGGATCAGGTTCAGAATCAACGGCTTTACGTACTATCCGCGGAACGTGTGTTATTTTAAATGTAATGCACACATATACGGTAATCTATTGGGAGTAAAGTCTTGCAAGTCAAATATTTATTCTGTAACTGACGAACAATTTTGAAAGTCTAAACTAAGTACTGGGTCAAAGTGGATTTCTTTAAACGAGATTTACTATGATGTCGTGTATCGTATGCTGACACGACACATGGAAAAGTATCGCGTCGCGTCTTATGTTTGTGTAGAAGCTTTTAATACCATATTGACTATATGTTTACTGTTTTCTTGTAAAAGAGGAAACACTAAGACTTACCATCCGCTGCTTTGCAAGAATTCTAGTTTATAAAAGATGTTTATTCCGAATTCTTCTTGTGTACGTGCTGGCTGCAATCATTTTTGCAATATAAGCAATACATTTGTAGCATTATTTTTATTGTTTTGGATTACAGATATGGCCATTCTCGTATATCCTAACCCTAGCCAATGTGAATATTACCTTGTTTATTTCGCTTTTGCGCCTAAACCACTAATGATTTGAAAATTGCTTTTCGTCGAGTCGCATAAGCTTTTTACTGAGATAACCGTGATCCACTCGGACATAGCCATGGGCAAAAGCTAGTATATATCATAAGTATATTGTCTAGACTTAGATTAGACTACGCAAGTCTTTCTTCTGTTTATGTAACGTAAATGGATATTATATGAACCTACTGGAAAAAGGATTTACAAAGTTACTTATACAAGATGGTATTGTAGATTTATGCCCTAAAAACAGGACTGATAGCAGTATCTTTTAGTTTTTCTGCCTTTTAGTCACAGATATTTCACTATTGTTATTTTGGTTGTTTTGTATTATATTGTTGTTGTTTAGTCTTAGTGTCTTAGTTAAATATCTTTTTATTTATTTTCTATTTTATGTCTATTTCGTGGAGTGTGACTAATAAATGTATTTCTTTCTTTCTTTCTAAATACTACCATACTCGTGTTAAAAATTTAAAGTGTGATTAGAATTTTGATGTTGTTTTGCCCCTGTAAATATTATTCTGCAGGTGTTCTGATTTTGACCCCAGATTCTTTAAACGGTGAATGTATCCGCTAAGAAACGATTACCCAGGTAGATAGTCGGAGGTAACAATAACTATATTATAAGCTTACCATACAAGGCGTTTCTTTAATTTGTGGTTTTAATAATTTTGCAGCTTGAACTACATCTGCGTAATTTAGGATCCTGGGATTGCTAGGATTACAATATTCATCAATATCTTCCTAAAACAAAAGAATGTAATGAAATGTAAAACTTTTGTGTTAATTTTTTTTTTCTATCGATTGGTTCGCTGCTTGTTGCCAAGAACGGCATGAAGCTAATATCTAAGTTTGTGAGTGGGTGGGCCACTAGGATAATTAAGAGCCAAACGATATATCTGTACATTGGAACATTACATTGTATGAACAACCCACTACAAAGATTGTTTTAATAATGTTTCACTGATGTGTTGTTCCGCAATTTTCATCACTATCCAAAGTGTAGCAAGGGAGGGGAGGGAAGTCAAGGAGTGATACCACAGTTGAAGGAATTCTTTCATTACATTTGCATTTGCAAGCGGGTAAGGTTATATATTAGGCCTAAACACCGTTTGGGAGGGGTCTGGATGGCGTAACAACAGCAGTTCCCGGACTCCTCCCTCCTCAGGCGCAGAGTGGCACACCGTGTGGTTTTAGTCGGTTCGAGTCCGACACACCGCCCCGCCGCAAGCCCCGGCGCGGGTGACGGTCCGAGGGGATTTCCACACGTTAAAAAAAAAAAAAAAAGGCCTAAACACCGTTGATACTTTCTTTGTAGCTGGTTGAATCACTACTTACATTGGTTTGTAACATATTGAGAGAAATGGAGTGATTTATAAATTAAAGTTTTAATTTTTTTATGAATTTATGAATTTATGTTATACCATGATAATAATAGTATGAATGTCAACTTTATTGACGGCTTTTTCTAGAATTACTTTCTAACTGCTGTCAACATGGAGGCTGTATCGAGCTCATCGTGAGGTTTTATGTCGTCAAATAGTAAACTAATTTTTCCTCGCGAAGTATATAGTAGGTACCTACAACATCTTTAAGGTAAACAGAAGACGTTTCTACTCTAGTTAAGAATGAGAGAATGGATGATTGGCTAAATTGATCTGATTCAATGAAATATGTTGGTATTCAGTGCGCGATATTTTTTAAATATTAATCTCTCTTGAACAGTGCGGCAAAATATATTAGACTACTTTCCTAAGTTTCAATTTTCTTTATTCGCATAACAACAAAATCTTTTAAAGGTCAACTTCTAAAGATAATAACACGATACAACTTACACATGGTTGCCTGATCTTAAACTAGGCAGGGACTGCGCTCGTGCGGCGTTCCGCAGGGGTCTGTCCTTGGACCACTCCTGTGGAACGTGGGGTACGACTGGGTCCTTCGAAGTCGTCTGCCTCCCGGGCTGGGCGTAATTTGTTACGCCGATGACACTCTTGTCACAGCCCGGGGGGCGAACTTCCAAGAGGCGGCGCGCCTGGCCACCTGGGGTGTTTCTCTGGTGGTCGGGCGCATCGAGGCGCTGGGCTTACGGGTGGCCCTGGATAAGACGGAGGCCCTATTGTTCCATGGGCCCCGTCGTGGTCCACCCGCTGGCGCCTCCATAGAGGTCAACTCGGTCCTCGTACCGGTTCGGGCCCAGATGAGGTATCTGGGCCTAATCTTCGACGCGCACTTCCGACAGCTTGGTCCGAAGCTGGTCGACGCTGCCTCCGTCGACTGCCGACTTTTGCCCAATTTGGGTGGAGCCAGCGTCGCAACGCGACTCCTGTACATGGGGGTTGTCCGGTCGATGGCGCTGTATGGTGCACCGGTGTGGGTGGCGGCTCCGACTGCCCTAAATAAGGCCCGCCTCTGGCGGGCTCAGAGGGTATTGGCAGTCAGAGCCATACGCGGATACCGCACGGTGTCGACCGAGGCGGCGTGCGCCTTGGCCGGAACACCCCCGTGGGATTTGGAGGCGGAAGTGCTCGCCGAAGTTTATCGACGGGTGACTGAATATCGGGCGGAGTATGGCTATCGCCCTCCGCCCGAAGAGGTACGCGACTGGCGTGAAGCCGCCCGTCGAGCCACGATGGCTAGATGGTCGTTACGGCTGGAGCCTCCACGCGCTGGCTTTGCCGCCGTGGAGGCTCTCCAGCCGGTCATCCTCGAGTGGGCAGGGCGGCAGCACGGGACCCTTTCCTTCTGACTGACGCAGGTCCTTTCCGGGCATGGTTGCTTCGGGAAGTACCTGCACTCGGTCGCTAGGAGGGAATTGAGTCCCGCCTGCCACCACTGCGACTGCAGTGAGGACTCGGCCCAGCATACGCTGGCGATTTGCCCCGCTTGGGCGTCGCAGTGCCGGGCCCTCACTGCAGTCATCGGAGGGGATCTCTCGCTACCGGCCGTCATACGCTCCATGGCCGGTAGCGACAGCAGTTTTACCGCGGTCGCAACCTTCTGCGAAGACGTAATCTCGCAGAAGGAGGTGGCGGAGAAGGCCCGGGAGGATGATATCCACTCGGACCCGATCCGCCGCCGGCGAACCGGGCGGCGGAGGCGCGCCTATCAGCGCCTCATGCCGCCCTGAGTGTTGCCGCGGATGGTCGGGACGGGCTTTCCCTTCCATCCGCTCTAGTGGCCGCCCGCGAGGAGGCGACGTTACGCGTGTGCCGTACGTCGCCTAAATTGAGATTTTAACAGCTGACGGTGCCCGCTTCTGTGCGGGCAAGCGCTGGGAGGGGTCCGGACGTGTTAATAACTGCAGTTCCCGGATTCCTCCCTTCACAGGCGCAGAGTGGCACACCGTGTGGTTTTAGTCGGTTCGAGTCCGACACACCGCCCCGCCGCAAGCCACGGTGGGGTGACGGTCCGAGGGGATTTCCACACGTTAAAAAAAAAAAAAAAAAAGGCAGGGACTGTGCTATGATAACGGGGCTTCTGTTCAATGTACATAAATTCGTAATGGGATAGGTATTACAGATAAAATACATAAAGGCAAACAACGGCCACTAACTCTCACATCACATCAACAACCATTATTAGGCCTCTCCTTAGTAACCACTAATTTACCAGATCAATAAATGCATGGCTAGTCATCTGCGTCTAGAGTCAGGCCCAGTCTTCGGCAAAACAGATATGGTTCCATTGATACCACGGAGTCATTACCACGGAGTCATTATCGTATATTCTACTGTCACAGAGAACCCTTGTTCAGAATTTCTTTCTATACTATTCACCAAATCAGTGAATTTATTGGAGCCCATTGGCTCAAAAGCCCACATCCATTAACACAATAGTTGGCAACACTATTGTGTCTCTTGTGGCCATATAAGGTAGTTTATTATCATCAGTGACATGCCTGCTCTTTTGCTTTGTTTACCACATACATAAACTACCATTTGTCAATTTTTAAACCCTGGACAGTGCACATCTTGTAAGATCTTCTAAAGTGCCTACCACACGCGCCAGTATCACCACAGTTATAACTGCACTGGTTAAACTGTCGTGATACAGTTGTTTGGCGCGTGATACAGTTTTACCAACCACACGCACGGTGTTCCGTGTACAAGCCGGCCTGCGGAGGCAAAACTGTGGTGATACTTGCGCGTGTGGTAGGCCCATAAAATAAAAAACCGAATTACTTTTCAGTTTTTTTATAATATTTTGATATCAGAGTTTTACAGTGTTATAATGGCCACAGCTTGGGAAAACATGGACACTTGGAGGTGCCACAGAACGGTACATCGGCAAATTGACACCTGTTCGGAAATAACTTCTCCATGACACGCTTTAGCGTACATGAGTGTTGCCAACCACGAGTTGAACACATGACAGTCATCTGGATAAACAGAAAAAACTAAATATTAATTTTTGATATCTTAAAGATGGAGCGTGGGCAGCCAACTACAAGGTGGTCCGACGACCTCTTCAAAGGCTCTGGAAACCATTGGATGCGAGCAGCACATGACCAGTTGTTGTGGAGAGCCCTGGGGCAGGCCTGTAACCGGGAATGGACATCTTTCGGCTTAGATGATCCTGAGTGATATTTAAGTAATAATATGTTTTTTTAGTGGCCACGCCATATCCTACAATTTTATTTTATTTAAAATAAGAGCAAACTGATAGATTGCCATTCCATTTCCAAGAACATGTCCTTGACCACTCATATAAGTGATAAAATTCAGTAATAGAAGTAGTAAACAGTAAAAGCATTTGATTTGGCCGTATGTATTCCCCGAATGCGAGCAGAATAGATCAAACCGGTTCCATCTCCCTATATTAACTACTTCCAAGATTCCCCGAATCGGACAAGAAGCGAATTCAAATTCCCGTTTGTTCCCGATATCATGTTCAAAAAAAAACTTTAAGCATGTATTTAATTCTGTAGTTGCAAATAAAAATATATCCGAAGTTTAATAGGATGCTCTGCTAATTAAACAGTTGTATTGAGTATCAGACTTCGTAGAATCTGTACTTTATACAAACCAAACTTACTCTTCTGAAAAAAAAAATCAATTTAATTTAAATCTAAGGAATTTTATAATTTATGTTTCGGCCTTATATATCTTACGTAGGATTTAAATAAATCGTCTTCTGTGCTCCATACATTATTTGAGTCATAATGAATAATATTACATCCAATGTTAGCGATAATTTTCAAAATCTTAAAACATTCCTTTGTATTGCCACTCGGAAGCGATACCTAAAACAGTAATTAAATTTTATACTGATTGGTGGAGATGCTTAGTTACGCTTTATGCAATTACAAGTATAAGTACTATAGAATATATACATAAAATACATATACTATAGGGAGAACATTTTTTTTATATTCTAAATCGTCACCCCATTACTGAGGATTATGACTCTTTATTTTTTTTTTTTTTTTTTTTATGTATGGCCTGCCATAATGACTCTACTCTGCCTGATGGAAAGCATAAGCAGAATCCAAGAGTGGTGGTCACCATACTCACTGCGAATGCAGACAATGCAGTATGGCGACCCACACCATGGCGGCCTAGTGATGCTGCTGCATCTTTTAGTCTAGTCAACAAGTATGGAACTTGTTGACTAGACTATTTGGGCCTCCGGTCTCGCACTCACCAACGAAACACGACAGCACGATCGCTGTCATTTTACGTTGATTTTCTGTGCGAGGGTAGTACCGCCCCATTCGAGCCGGCCCATTCGTGCTGAAATCAGCGTGGCTCTACTACCTACCAAATGGTTATAAAATGGATTGCCTTTTCTCCAACTGATACGGTCAGTCACTTGATAGACAACAGCGTTGACAGGTATCTGATGTTGGGCAACTGAATGACTGAGGTTACCGGTGCCTAAACGCCTCATCTTGATGATTGTGAAAGGATGGGGGACTAAAGGCATACCAACGTACTCTGTGACTGTTGAGTCGCAGGAGTGAAGGAACGGGTGTCATGTCCCTCTAACACAAAATGAGGATCACACGACCAGGCGAGGTGATCACGCCTGAAGGGCCACGGCAAAACGATTGATGTTGGGATGTTGCATGTAGACGGCAGAGAATTTCTGTATCGCGATACAGGATTAGTAAATTAGTCGCAGATGATTAGTAAATTAGTATGTTACTCTGTAGTTTGGTGTGTAGCATGGCGCTGTAGCATGTGGAAGTCGCCACTTAGGTGACCCTCGGCTCGTTTGCTTCCCTGTACCAATTAAAAAACTATACGAAAGATGTTCATTGGTAGAATTATACTTTTAAAGATACAGATCGTCCTTCCACAGCTAGTCCATGTTCTAGAGCCCGAGACAAGGGGATGCAGGCAATATTAGCACCGGTAACGATGCAAACCACTCTGAAATGAATTACAATCACACAATTATCAAAAATTTAAAAGTTTTTAATGTTGTTTAGTACCTCTATAGAAAAAAAAGTATTTATAAAATTTTCAGAGATATATATAACAATTCAGATGATTCCTCATATTCTATTACGTTTTCTGAGAAGTTGGTTCAAATATTTTAGGTTTAGTCTAAAACATGTATCTATGTATTATATCTTTGAGTATTGGGTGTATTCCCGCTTGGGTTGCCAACTTAAAATTAAAGTATCTGATGCTTTTTATGTCATAAGCACCAACTAAGACCATCTGCGAGATACAGAGCTTTCGTGGCTTATAAGAAGATCTTTAACTTTGTCGGGACCTGTTCTGTTCTGGACTCCATGCAGTGGCGGCGGCGCCAAGTTGATTAACGATACATCGACGTACTGACAAGGCTGTATGAAACCGCAATTATGTCCTTTCAAGTACAGATAGTCAAACAAGACTGATTCGACTGCATCTTTCGATTGTCACGCTTCGAAAAGGAAGCCGTAAAGAGGATTAAGTTGGGACTGACAGGGTTCAGGAAGTTGAAACACATATTTTCGTTGGGTATACCGTAGAGTTTAAAGACGAAAGTCTATAAAGTCTAAAGTGCTATGAAAAGAGTTGTATCGGGACTGAATGCCGCTGATCCCAGTGAGTCGGGATCGAGTGCGGTGCGCGGTGCTGTGGTGAGGTACAGTGAGTCGGGACGGTTGCTGCGTAGTGGCCGGCTGCTGCATAGACGGGAGAGATATGCTCTGCTTACATGAACCGTAGCTGCAGTGTGCTGTGCCTAGACGCTGATGAGGCCGTAGGGGTAAACTAGGCTGGAGCGGTCGCTTCCTGTGTGTGATGGTGATGATGAAGCTACATATATTGTTTGTGGTAAGTGTGGCCTATACTGGCATTTTATCTGTACCACTTTGCGTGCTAGTCCACGTGACCGCACCAACTGGAAATGCGATCTTTGTAAAGTTAGCACGAACAAAAATAAGCCTAAGAAGCCATAATCTTCAACCAGCCCTCTCAATGTCGTGGACACGAATCAAATAATCTGTTGAGGCCGAGGTTGCTGGCTGGCTGAGACTTGCTGTGGGAGTGAATATGATGCTGGCGCGCTGATGCTGTCCTGTTGATCTGCTCCTTCGAAGGCTGCTTTTAATCACGTCGCGTCGGAGTCACCACTGTACGTCACTGTCACAAGGAACGGGGTGTCATGTTCCTCCAACACAAAGAGAGTATCCTCCGGCCAGGCGAGTTTATCATGCCTGGTGGGCCTACTGCCCAACGGTTGATGTTGGGATGTTGTATATACACACATCAAAAGTGTCTAGGGATCAAGCATTTTTATGCGGATTTCTTGAGATTGAGATGTGGCTTTGGCCCTGGCCTGCTCAGTCGCCAGACTTGAACCCGATTGAGCATGCATGGGATATACTACAGAGAAGAGCTCTGCCGAATATGGAGGGTATCCAGTCGCAAGAAGACCTTTTTTTGTTGTTGCAACGAACATGGGCGGCCATTCCACAGCGTGTTTGGATGAACTCATTTTGAGTATGCCAAACCGATGTTCTTGTGTTGTTAGTGTTCGCGGTAGAAACACGGATTATTAATTGTTTAAGTTACCTAATAAAATTTTAAAGAAAACTATTATTTCAGTCTTTTTTTCGAACTTTAATGTTAGTGGTTCAAATGTCAAAAATCCTTTTATTAGGAAAATGGCAAATTTCTTTATTAATGCAAAGGTGACTTGGTTTATCGTTACTGTGACAAACGAAAACACTTTATTTGATGAATCCTTAAAGAAAATTTTAATTAATATCAATCAGGAGAAAAGTTATTGCAAAAATATATGTTGATCCCTAGACACATATGTTGATCCCTAGACACTTTTGATGTGTGTATGTTAATTGGCGCGAGAACTTCTCTTGCACGATTCAGGATTGGTAGTTTCTTGGTTTTGTACGTTACTCCGTAGTTCAGTGTAACTTCGGTAGATGGCGCTGTAGTATATTTCTGTTGCGCTGTATGTGGAAGTCGCCACAGAGCTATCCCAAGTAGTTATTTGTACATAGTTTAATTTTGATGTTTTATTAAACAAATGAAATGTGATCTCTCATTTTTGGTGAAGGGACACACAAAATTCTAATATACCTTTTATCCCTAAGTTCAGGAACTATGTATGGCTTAGCAAATAGGGCTGCTAAGGCAACAACACCTGAAGCTTCTACGATATGTCGTTCTTCTTCAGCCATTTGTAAAATCACCTGGTTTATCCAATTAGAATCGACTAACACCTGTATACATTACGAACATATTTTTAAATGATATAAACGAGTAATATATAAGGTAATGTTAGTTTTTTAATATAATCTTTTTTGAGAATGTGCAACACAGTGTGATACAAAATTGAAATAATAATGTAAAAATAAATTAGTGATGCTCTGATTATCTGTATTAAATTAATTATACATACACATTATACCTACTATGGGTTGAGTTTGGAAGAAAAGTAATATATTTACTTTTGCATATTTGCTGTAACACTCGTCACAGAAATGCAGTTTTAAGCAACTCTTTCGTTGCATTTCAATGAATGAGTTTTTTTTTTTTTATGAAATAGACCGGCAAACGAGCAGACGTTTCGCCTGATGGTAAGCGATTACCGCCGCCCATGGACACCCGCAACACCAGAGGTGTCACAAGTGCGTTACCGGCCTTTGGGGGATGGGGGGGGGAGATAGGGGGAGGGGTTGGGGTATGGGCCTCCGGTATCCTCACTCACTCGGTGAAACACAGCGCAAGCACTATTTCACACCGGTTTTCTGTGAGGCCGGCCCGTGCTATCACTCCGGTCGAGCCGGCCCATTCATGCCGAAGCGTGGCTCTCCCACGACGTTACTATGCCCAATTCTTAACATTTCACACATATCACATCAATTTTTTTCTTTATTTTTTACGCGGAGAATGCTTTTCGCACCATACCCTCCGTGGGGCGATAAAGGGCGTGTGTGGGACTCCCCGAAGACCGGTCCACATACTAAACCCCGCGGCGGCCTACCTCGGCAGTCGGGAGGAGAACTGTACCTCACGAGTGAGGTTTGCAGCGGTCACATTACCCCAATACGTGACCGCAGCGACTCTTATTAATAATGAAAATTATTTAGGTATTATTGTTTCGACAACATACCATTTTGTCAATGAGAGACCGTGCTGTATGAAACGCATTGTATCCAGCAGTTGGAACAGCAAGTGGTGCAGTAATACTACATTCTGTTGCATACGGATTTTCATTATCCATTGCTTTAAAAAAACAACAGCTTTCGTATGACTCCACGCCCTGATAACAGAATACCTATATATTTTTAACATGTCGGAAATATTTACTGTAAACAATGTTATGATAAAGTAAAAAAGGAGCTTGTATCTAAAAGGGCAATAGTTTATCAAATCTCAAGTTTTGTTTGGGTAATTGATAAAATACTTGTATATTATCAATCAAGCAGTCTTCTTCACATTCTAAGCATTTGTGTTTTAACCGACTTCAAAAAAGGAGGAGGTTCTCAATTCGACTGTTTTTTTAAATGTTTGTAACCTCAGAACTTTCGACTGGGTGAACCGATTTTGATGATTCTTTTTTTATTTGAAAGCTGGTGTTTACCGTGTAGTCTCATTTTAATTTGGTCGTTTTTGAAGTTGTTTTTTTTTTAATTTTACTTGTAATTATCATAAATGGTTTTAGAAATGAATCTTCGTTTATATAAAAAAAAATCAGTTAAATAGCATTATTTTGTTTATCATATTTCATTTATTATATTATTTTTTTCGCCTATTCATTTGTTAGCCGTTTCTAAAGTCATTAAAAGTTATGCCATCATTCGTTGCACATTGTTTTGGATATAATTTGATTAAAATAATTATGCACTAAATTGCTCTTCGTAAATGATTTTTGCTAATTTTATTGTATACAATCTGGGAAATTTACATAGATCAGTGTGTCGGGCTTGAGAGTTTTGACTACTGTAGCTATGCCGGCCAGTAACCCACCGCCACCAACGGGGATGAGAATCGCATCTATGTTAGGCAATTGTTCCATCAATTCAATACCGATGGAGCCCGCGCCAGCAATTACGTGCGGATGGTCATATCTAAAACATTGTACATAGATATCATTAAGCAATTCGTAATATTTATATTTGCACTTCATTCTTTGAAAGGAAAAAAAAAGTTTTACAAAAAATATAAATTTTATGATAACATTTCTTTTTGTACCCATAGTACAAGCTCTGCTTAGTTTGGTACTAGGTGACCTTGTGTGTTATATGTCCGAAATAATAATTTATTTTATTTATTAGGGTTCCGTGCCAAAGGCAAAAAACGGAACCCTTATAGATTTGACATGTCTGTCTGTCTGTCTGTCCGTCTGTCTGTCCGTCCGTATGTCACAGCCACTTTTTTCCGAAACTATTAGACCTATAATGTTGAAACTTGGTAAGTAGATGTATTCTGTGAACCGCTTTGAGATTTTTACACAAAAATAAAAAAAATACAATAAATTTTGGGGGTTTTTTTGAGTTTCAGTTCTAAGTATGGGGATACTTAGAACTGAAACTCAAAAAAAAATTTTTCATCAAACCCACACATATCTATGGATAGGTCTTCGAAAATGATATTGAGGTTTCATCATGATATCATTTTTTTCTAAACTGTATAGCTTGCGCGAGAGACACTTCCAAAGTGGTAAAATGAGTGTCCCCCCCCCCCTTTAACTTCTAAAATAAGAGAATGATAAATATAAAAAAAATATATATGATGTACATTACCATGTAAACTTCCAACGAAAATTGGTTTGAACGAAATCTAGTAAGTAGTTTTTTTTTAATACGTCATAAATCGTAAACTGCAATTTACCTTTCATTCAATCAACACAAATATAAAAATAAAACAAAAATTATACTATGTTACTTGCTGCTGCGGAACCCTTCAAGGGCGAATCCGTCTCGCACTTGGCCACTTTTTTTATTATTCTATACAAAAGAAGTGCACATGCAACAATAAACTTTACTACAATTACTCAAACCTCTGTTGCCAATGTGATAAAAATCTGCCCTATTATTTACGATTACCCATTTATGTAAGTGCCAGCGCCATGTTGCTTAATTAAATTGAATGCTTCTAGCCTGGCTTCTTCCAGATTTTTCCCAGAAATTACTACTTTTGCACCATATCCTTGTGATCTTCTTACCGTGTCAACACTTGTTTTGATGGGTAAAACAACAGTTACTTTAATACCCTTTTTCTTGCCAACATGCGCTAAAGCCTGCAATGTTAAAATCACTTTCAAGTTACGTTATGAAATGAAATCAATAAATAAAGGTATAAAAATCTACACAGAATTTGGGGTTTAACATGACTGCAGTATTCAGCTACCATTTACATAATCCTGACAAGGCATGTCCTTTTTGTTTTGTACGACATTTTGCGTTTATTATTTAGATCATTGTGATTTTCTACTTTAGTTTACCAAAAGTAAAGTATTTTATGTTGTTCCTTTTGGTTCTTGGTCCCAGATACGTGTGGTAAATAAAGAAAACAATACAGTTTGGTTTGTACGGTCAGTCAGTGCATCGACTGCCTGACCGCACCCCCCCACTACCACTCGCCCACCAGTAGGCCTGTCTGTATTTATCTATACACTACATATAAAATTGAATTTAATTACCATTCCCCAATTTCCAATAGACGCAGTATAGACACCACTGGTACGTTCTTCATCAGATAACATGTATAAAGCGTAAATAGCGCTTCGTTCGTGAAAACTGTAAAATTAAATATGCATGTAAGTAGACCAAGTCAATTAATGTGAAAATAAAACTCGCAGTTGGGCTTTGAATAAGTTTATCTTAGCTGCCGCTCTTTAATTAAAGCTCCTATATACATTTATGAATCTAATACTATAAAAAAAAAAAAAAAACCGACTTCCAAAAAACATCCAACAAAAACTCTCTGCCAAAAAAACACTTAAAAGCGTAAAATAAACTGGTTCTGCATAAATTGCCTATACCTAATTCTTTATTCATTTCAATCACACACATTATAATACTACTATTGAAATGAATAAACAATTAGGTATAGGCAATTTATGCAGAACCAGTTTTTTTGGCAGAGAGTTTTTGTTGGATGTTTTTTGGAAGTCGGTTTTTTTTTTATAAAAAAGTTTTTTATTTTTCAGTTTTTAGTGCAAACAATCGTAGGTAAGTAGTAAGTTGAACTATTTCATCAAATTTCATCATCAAGAATACAAATTAAGGTCTATACGTACGTGTAATATTAAAATCATCCTCTAATTCCTAACTATTGAAGAGTTTAACCTTCTATCATCAGCTCACCTAAATAACTAGAAAGTATACGACTGAAGGTCTTGAGATACGTATGAAACTGAAAGAATTATCCTCCAACTCCTAACCGTTGAGGAGTTGTACCTTCCACCTTCCATCATCAGCTTACCTAAATAATTTGAAAGAATACGACTAAAAGTAACATATATACATATGATATTTAAAGATTTATCCTCCAACTCCTAACCGTTAAGGAGTTGTACCTTTAATCATCAGCTCATCATCATAAAATGATGACTGCCACACGCAAATACCGGTGTAACTTCAGAAAATATACGAAAAACATAGTATGTGCCTATAAAAAATGAGGGTTTCCCTCGATTTCCCTAGGATCCCATCATCAGATCCTGATATGCTGGCAATGGGACCACCTCGGAAGCATACCCTTTCGAATACAAAAAAAAATTCAAAATCGGTCCACAACTGACGGAGTAATCGGTGAACATACATAAAAAAAAAAAAATACATACAGTGGAACATAGAACCTCCTCCTTTTTGGAAGTCGGTTAATTAAATAACAGTCATTATACTATATTTTTTTAAATATACCGAAAACACCCCTACCTTCCACTTTCGTGTAAAGTTTCTAATTTTAAATACAAGTCCATATCAAAAAGATATTTACTTTTTGGCATCTGAAAGTAAAATACTATTATAATACTAGATAATGTTCATATCATCATTA
Source organism: Diaphora mendica (assembly GCA_949125395.1). NCBI lineage: Eukaryota > Metazoa > Arthropoda > Insecta > Lepidoptera > Erebidae > Diaphora > Diaphora mendica. The sequence goes on from OX421328.1 coordinate 15,842,418, forward strand.
TCTCATCCTATAGACGTCCACTGTTGTACATAGGCCTCCCTAAAGAGGCATTTGAAAGAAGATATATGTCCGTCAAATGCTCAAGTGGCTTCCAATTCGCTCTCGCCGGAATACTCATATCCTTATTTTTCTCTACAATATTTTGTTCAATCCCAGAGCCCCCTTATACCTCAAAGAACGATTCACGTTCCTAAATGACACACATGAAAAATGTCTAAGGTCATCCGAAAATTTGAGACTGGAGATGCCTCTGCATTCCACAAAAAAATACGACCAGACTTTCACTGTTGAAGCTGTACGCTTGTGGAATGCACTGCCGATAAACATCAGGCAAGCGCAAACAATAAATGCATTCAAGAAAATGGTTAACGAACATTATGCATCTTAATTAAGAGCGCGGCGACCGACGCTTGCAACTGCAAGTTGAAAGTTCGGAATATTGCTGTATCATCACTATCACTACATAGTATAAAACAAAGTCGCTTTCTCTGTCCCTATGTCCCTTTGTTTGCTTAAATCTTTAAAACTACGCAACGGATTTCGATGCGGGTTTCTTTAATATATAGAGTGATTCAAGGGGAAGGTTTTTATGTATAATAAATGCATAATATAGTATGGAAACACTGTTAATTTTCGAGGTTTCTAATGTGATGTAGCAAATAAACACATTTTTTTGCGCTTACATTGCAAGCGCTGGTTGCACCCTACGAGATAGATCAAAATAATGTACTACAGTATTGTACACCTTAAAAAGTACTACAAAAAAGTCCGCGACGGTATATGTCTATCTCTTAGGGATAACCCACAACAACCATTTTTTATTCCTTTCTTTTTACGAGAAATAATGGCTTATTTACGAAGTGATTTTAAGGAATACAGAATGAATCCTTATACAATTGAGTAAATTAAATGCATTGTGCATTTAATATAGATCAAAATGGCCCTTTACAGTATCTAATTTAAATGAATATATTCGAAGATATTACAGGTTTAAAATGCACGAATCGTGTTGTCGGCGGGGGCATCTGAAATCCACCCGTGCGAAGCCGGGGCGGGTAACTAGTCTAATATATAATAAAATAAAATATATATCTAATATCTCGTCACTGTATCTCGGTAAGCCATACCTGGCGTAGTATATTGACATCTGTTTACTGCGATAGCTCTACTAACTATTTGGTTTTTATAATAAATATGGATGTGTTGTAGACTACCAAAAATCGTCAATGAAAACTCTTCTTCTTTTTTTTTCTCTGTGGCAACCCCAAGCTGTCAACAGCTTTAGAATTCGGTCCAATATTTTTTATTTAAAAAACATATTTATTTGCTTAAATATATCATCGAATAACCAATTTCACACTAAACAATCTAGTAATTATAGGAATAATTGTAAATTTCATAGTTATTAAGAGTATAATACCTAAGTGTAATTATAAGTTTACGGGTAGGTACTACTAAAGTGTGTGTTTATAGTGATCACTGTGAATTTATTGTCACCACTTTCAAGGTATTTATTATCTTTTCTTTCTTAAAAACATAGGTACTTTATTCAGTTACAGTTCAAGTATAGTTTTGCAGAAATATCAATAGTCATAAAACCTTTATACTGTATAAACTACCTCCCATTAAGTAGTTGATGACAGCTCTTCTAGTTTTAAACTAATAAATTATTATTAAATTCATATAAAACAATACAAAATGATTCAAACTCGCAAAGCATTGGCACGTCAGGAGGAGGCTAAACTCCAAATGACGTTAAAAGAATTAAAAGTTACTAAGGAGAGGTGTGATCAGCTGATGAAAGAAAGAAACGACAGTGAACAAACACTCTTAGATACTTTGCATGAAAACGATAATCTTAGACTTCAGCTGTCTTCATTGCATTTACAAAATGTTGAGATTACCAATGCTCGGGATAGACTACAGCTCCTCGTTGACTCATTCGACACATGCAGGGATGAGTACGAGCAAGCTCTGAAACGCATCAGGGTTTTAGAACGACAACTCCATGAAGCACACAGCACGATAACATCATTTGAAGACTTCAAGGACAGGATAGTAGCTGCATCAAATCAGAGTCTGTACGAGGAGCTGGTCGCTCCCAATTCACCATTGGTGGTTGAGAACCATAATTCAGCTCTCATTATAGATCTTACAAATGACAACGACTCCTTCAGAGTTAATCGTACTCAAAAAGTTATCAAATGTAGCAAAAATAAATTGAAAAAGTACCTTCGTGTTAAGAAATTTATTACAAAAACAAAAAAGCTTATTCATAAACATAAGTTCTTCATAGATAGTGTAGCATTAAATAAGCAGAGGCTGCAATTAATTGATCAGGTTAATATGTACTCCATAGAGATAGATAACATGTCTTCACAATATTTTGATGACACACGGGCTCTTCAAACAGAAATAGACAAACTTGAAGAGCAACTGAGAACTATCAGTAGTAAATATGAGATTTCTCAAAAACAAAGTAGGGAACAAGTTATGGCAATAGGTAAATTAGTTAATTCATGCAATTGTAGGAATGATTCATTGTTTTCTGATAACCACAATGAAACTACTAGTTCTTTGGAAAGTTTGCCTGTAACATGTGATCCCAGTATACTGACAACAAATAACAATAATGTAATTAGTATACAGAATAGCAATAAAAATATTCAACATCAATACTGTAGCAATAGTAATATAGTCATGTTTAGCGATGAAATTGGTAAAAACATGGGCCATGTTTTGTGTGAAACTTTGGGGCCACCAGTGACAAACTACTGTAGTCCTAATGCGAACTACTCTCAAATATTATCTAAAGTAATAGAAAAACAAAATTGTTATAATACAAATACTACATTAATTATTGTTATTGGGAGAAGGGGAAATGCAAACATAAACAAACTTAAATTTTTCTTTGAAAAACTTTCTTATTTAAATGTAAAAAAAATAATTTTGTTTGCCTTTCCTTACTGTAAGGGCTTGCCACAGACGGAAAATAATATTAGATTTAAATACAATATTAAATTACAAACAATGACATATTATAATGATAAATTTGAATTTATTGACACAAATGCTGTAATTAATAGTAATTATTTTATGACAAAAGATAATTATTATCTTTCTGGATATTTTAGACGACAGATAGCTTCTTCGCTATCATATTTTATTTTTAAATTAGCCAATACGTTGGCTGTGACTTCTGCTTCTATTGAGCAGAACAATACTAGTTATAGTAGTATATTTTTGCCTTTGACATCTGCTCCTATTGAGCAGAATAATACTAGTTGTAGTAGTAATATAGTCTTGACTTCGACATCTGCTTCTATTGATCAGAGAGATAGTAGTTATAGTGTACATAACCCTCAATCTATTTCTAGTCATTTAAACCAAAGATTACGACAATAGAGTGTACCTCTAGCAACACTGTATCCTCAGAAACTTTTCATAAAAACTGTATGAACAGTACCAAAAATTGTTTGAACCTGGTACATCAGAACATTCAAGGATTGATGAGTAAAGAATTAGAATTAGAGCTATATCTTAACTGTAATAATATTGATATTTTATGTTTAACAGAACATTGGCTTAGTAGTCATCAATTCTTGTTTAATTTCAGTAATCACCAGGTTACTAGCTCGTACAACAGAACCAACATTATACGTGGTGGCTCATTAATAATCACAAAAAAGAGTATTAAAGTAAAGGAACGATCAGATATTGTCAGTCTGTCTGTTGAGCGAACCATAGAAATAGCTTGTGTAGAATTTGAGCGGTTCATTGTAATGAGTGTGTACAGGCCCCCATGTAGTTTGTATGATATATTTGATAAAATCCTTGAAGATGCATTATTTAGGGCTACACAATGTAATAAGACGGTTGTTGTCTGTGGTGACTTTAATATAAATATTCTCGAAAAGTCAAATATAACTGTAAAGTTTTTAACCTTATTGAAGTCATATAATCTATATAACGTTTTCTTTGAACCCACACGTATTACAGCCAGTAGTGCCACTTGTATTGATAATATTTTTACAAATGTGAAACCAATTAATAGGTGTATTGTAAGTGAGCTAGATTCAGATCATTGCGGGCAGTTCGTTACTTTTACTCGAACAAAACAAGAGGTTCAAAGGAAGCGTATTAGTTACGTTCCGATTACGGAGAGCCGCATGAGCCTGTTCAGGAATAATATGGCGGATAAGTTGTTAAGATTGGCCTATGATAGTGACCCTAATCAAGCTTTCGCTTTACTATTTAATATGATTAATAATGAATTTAAATTAACTTTTACATCAAAAACACTAACGATTAGTGATCGTGTAGTATTCAGTGACTGGGCCACTGTAGGTATCTATAAAAGTCGACAACGGCTATATGAGTTGTATTATGAAAAAACATATAATCATAACTTAGATTTTGTAGAATATGTAAAAAATTATTCAAAGACGTTTAAACGCACCTGTTATGCTGCTAAATCCCTATATTTAAAAAATAAAATAAAATCATCTGGCAATAAAATAAAAACCACATGGGAGATTATAAACGCCGAAACCGGAAGGTCCACTGTACGAAATCGTGACTTCCATTTAAAAATTAAAAATGTAGATATAAAAGCGGATGTGGAGGTTGCGACTGAGTTTGAACATTTTTTTACCAACATTCCTATTCGAACAACCAAAACTCTTTCGTCATCCTCTTCCTCTGCTTGTTTTTTATTAGAAAATAGTGTAAACCGGTGTGATACGGGTTTTGAATTTTCAGCCGTTAGTATAAATGATGTTATCAAGGCTTTTAAAAGTATAAATGTAAAGAAAACAACTGATTTATGGGGACATTCAGTACATACTATATCTGCAATAATTGATATGATAGCTCCATATTTAGCAACTGTTTTCAATTCTTGTATCGCATCTGGTGTGTTTCCTGATCTAATGAAACAAAGTAAAGTGATTCCATTGTTCAAATCTGGTAGTAGTTCAGATCCATCTAACTTCCGACCTATCTCAATACTTCCAACATTAAGTAAAATTTTTGAAAAATTAATTTTAAACCAAATGTTACAACATTTTATTAAGCACAACTTGCTTCATCAAAAGCAATTTGGTTTTACTAAAGGTCGTTCAACTACGGACGCGGGCGTGGAATTGCTTAAACACATATATGGCGCCTGGGAGGATTCACAGGATGCGTTTGGTATTTTCTGTGACTTGTCTAAGGCTTTCGATTGTGTCCATCATCCCACACTCATCAGGAAGCTACAGCACTACGGAATAATGAATAATGCTCTAAATATTCTAACGTCGTATTTGACTAAGCGAGTTCAAAAAGTTGATATTAATGGTAAAACATCTTCGGGATCCCCGGTAACAATGGGCGTCCCACAGGGTTCTATTCTAGGGCCATTTCTGTTTCTCATATATATAAATGATTTAGCTTATTATGTAAGTGACAATCATGAGATTGTATTGTTCGCGGATGACACATCGTTAATTTTTAAAGTTAGGCGCCAACTTGACAGTTTTACTGAAGTCAACAGTGCACTCTTGAAAGTGGTACATTGGTTTAATACAAATAACCTTCTCCTTAATGAGAAGAAAACTAAATTCATTAAATTCTCTACACCAAACGTTAGGCATGTTACAACCAATGTTCGATTGAATGGACTAGAGTTAGATCCTGTAGAATCAACTGTATTTTTAGGTATTATTATTGACGCTAAGTTACAATGGGGTCCCCAAATAGAAAAACTATCCGGTAGGCTAAGCTCAGCGGCTTTTGCTGTAAAAAAGATTCGACATTTAACTGATGTTGATACAGCTAGAATAGTTTACTTCAGTTACTTTCATAGCATAATGAGTTACGGTATCTTACTCTGGGGTAACTGTGCAGATATTAATGCCATATTTGTTTTACAAAAACGCGCCGTACGAGCCATTTATAAATTAGGCCCTCGAGTTTCTCTTCGTTCCAAATTTAAAGAGATAAATATTCTGACTGTATCTTCACAATATATATACGAAAATTTAGTTTATGTTCAAAAAAATATATCAAAGTTTACTAAAATCAGTGATGTTCATTCGGTAAATACCAGAAACAAACATAATCTTAGTGTTCACGTCACTCGTCTCCACAGAGTAGGCAACTCGTTCATGGGTCAATGTATACGCTTTTACAATAAACTCCCTATTGATATTAGGAATTTGCCATTAAAGAAATTTAAGAATACCATAAAATCTAAGTTATCCGCAAAGGGGTATTACACCATAGCAGAATATCTTGATGATAAAACCGCCTGGGATTGAGCTGCCCATTCTGCACATGCTGTTTATTTTTAATGTTTAAATTTATTTTGATGTGACGATAATTTATAGTTTGAAACAAATTCATTTTAAATTATTGCTATTGTTGTCATTTTTTTTAAAATTATTATCTTTACTGATTATTGTAATTGTGACTCAAATTGTAATTATCGCATTTATTTTATTGAAATAATGTCTTTTGCATATTGTCTGGACTTTAAAAGAGACGGTGATCCCTGAGTTTGTTTCGTCCTTTCTTCTCAGGGCTAGTCCAGTTAGGAAAGGCCGAACTCATCTGCTCAAAAAAAGTTTAACTTGCAAAAGTGTTCATGTAACCTAATTGCAGAATAAATGATTTCATTTCATTTCATTTCATTTCATTTCATTTCATTTCATTTCATTTCATTTCAATGTTTCTTCATTTTCTTTTCGATAATTAGTAATTTGCTAAAACAAGCTATGGTTTTTTACAATAAATATTATACGTATTGCTGTTAATAATATAGAAAAAACAAACTTAAAACATGCCATTTACGCTGTAAAAATGTGCAAAATTAAATTCAACTTTTTCGTTACTTTACGTAAGTTTTTTTAATTAAAAAGGGAAAAGGAGCCTGGATACATACTGTTTAAATCTGGATATCAACATAATATGGTGGAAATATGTTCAAACTACAAATTATTTTGGTATTCAATTTGTATGGAGAACTCAGTGACGCCGGCCCCTTAAGACAGTCACGAATTAGGGTTTGCCAGAATTATTATTTTTTATTTTGTATACATTATCTAGTTAGGTATATGTATGTGTATATATAAATATTTATATATATGTGTGTGTGATATGTGTGTGAATATATTTATATATGTATGTTGTTCATCACATTAATTAGCAAATAATATAATTAATTCAAATCTCATGACACCGACAACTACCACTGTCTCTCCTATACATTTTGATCCATCCTAAGGTTGCCTGGAAGAGATTGCTTTAGGCAATAAGGCCGCCCTTTGTACACTCCGTCTCACATTTTATGTACTCTCTTCTAACTCTGTAATATTATGGTGTGCAAATAAAGAGTTTTCTATCTATCTATCTATGCAGTACATACATCAGAAAATCAATTTCAAAAAAATTTGCCTGTCTGTCCGTCCGTCAGTATGTCTGTTAGTTCAGGATTATTCTGGAACAGTTGAGCCGATTTTGACGGCACGTTTACTGACAGATTACTGATGATATAAGAAGGAGTAACTTAGTCTACTATTTTTAGACTAGTTATTGTATTCTAAATATAAAATAGCTCGGCGAGTTGTATAATAATGTAGTAGTTACCAAAAGTGGAGTATTTTGTATTGTTTCTTTTATAATACTATGAGCCGTCACAACATCTTTGTAAATTACTGATTTAGGTAGGTTCCGATCACACCAGTGGTCATAGTCTACTCTAGCGGTGTACGGAACTAAGGGCTGAAAGAAAAAACCGGTAAAATTAGTGTCCGACTGAAACTGGTTTTTCAGCCGAAACCGAACCTTCAACCTCGTTCCCAGTTTCGGCTAAAACCGAAACTCGCTTTACCTTGAAACAAACGCGAAATATCTTTTTGATCTTGCATTTTAGCTAATTAGGGTTACTAATTTTGTTATTTTTATTAATAAAATACAGCAAAAAATGTCTCGTATCATCGTTAGGTCGGAAACTTTGACTGACTAAAACTTCAACATCTATATAGATCCTAATCATTACTTTACAACATTACGATATTCTCTAGTTTACTGACCAATAGGTACTCGTAATAAAGGATTGCCATTCTTTTGGCTTCATGGGACCTCACATTTACACTAAACTTAAGAATACGCTCAATATAATTAAATTAAGACGAAGTAATTGCAGGGAAATAATAACAAAATGGCTATAAACTCTAGACTACAATCAAACAACATTTTATAAAGATAGCGGAATAACACTCAAACATATTTATGAAAAATAAAATAAAGATAGAAAGTATACACTTAACCAATAATAAACACATATACGCTGAGGACTTCATACTACATTACGCCACACACATTATAACACACCGCATCACATCATACCACATCACACCACACCACACCACATTATAACACACCACATCACATCATACCACATTACATCACACCTCACCATTTCATCACATCAAAACACACCCACATCCCACAACACAGGGAATCCTAGTATGGGGTCTAGGGCCTCAATTTATGTATATTTTCTTTTTATGAGACAATAAAAGGTTATTATTATTAGTAATAGTCCCTCTTACTATTGTTCACATTTAAAGGGTCACACATAAGATTACCATAGCTAAACGTGAAAAGACTTACTGGACATCCCGTGTAGTCTTTGTAACTGGTCTCACGTTTTGCGAGTACTGATGGTGCTAAACCAAGAGATGGTTTCCCACATTCTGGTTGTACCGGTGGACCGAAGGGTTTTCTTGGCATGTTGACAATAAGGCTATATTAAATGTTCATGATCAGAAGTAGTCTCATTTATTATCTTATTTTATTTGTTTAAGCCATGAATTTATAATTCAGTTTGTACATTGCATTTTATTTATAGACAATATGATATTTTGAATGTCTATTCCGTGACTTTCTGTCAATAAGTGTCTTCTTCTTCTTTTGATAAAATGGCAACCAGCCGGATCTCTCGGATCAGCTATTTCTGCCAATGTCAAGTGTTAATAATCTTTATATCATAAGTCTTCAAGTCTTTAGTCTTCGTCGTGATGAAATTAATGATAAAAAAAAAATGTGGATGAGATGAAATGGGGACCGTCTTCAATAAGACTTTTTTATACTTATTGCACTTATTGACCGTCGTCAATAAATATCATATAATTATTTAGAAGATAATGTTATTTATCTGTAACACGCGAATGAAAAGTTTATATTTTAAACCGTCGCTCGTATTTTAATAGGTAATACAATAAATAAATCTTTCGGACATCTAACACAAACGCCATCTAGTCCCAAGCTAAGCAGAGCTTGTATTATTGGTACTAGACAACTGATATAATTACATATAAACTTTTTTTTGTTAATACACACATACTATATGTTCACAGAAGACATTCAAACTCCGAAACATATAATTTCAGATCATACAAACTTTGGGCGACCCGAGAATCCAATCCGAGACCGCAGGCACAGCAGTCACATACGGTACCACTACGCCAAAGAGGTAGCTTAACGCACAATAACGCCTACATGATCTATGTATTAAGTTTTTCATGTCATATAAAATGTAATTTATTAGTAATTTGCTTTTTGTTTTTGTAAAAGAAGTAAGTCTAGTAATAATAATTTACCTGTTTATCTAGTATTGTTTCATTTATAAACTGAAGTGATACATGATGAAGTGAAGGAGAGTGTATGTGTGTGTGTGTGAGAGAGAGAGAGAGAGCGAGAGTAGAGTTTAGGATCTGATTTATGCAATGAGGCTTTGGAATATTGGATTTAAAATAATTAATTATAATTTACTCTTATTAAACATTAAATCTTTAATATAGAGTAAAAATCTAACGAACTACTTTCTTTTAAATGCACAACAATGAAATAAACTTTTCCTTGCAAACTTTTAATATCAACTTCAATGTCATTACATCCTACTAATATCGCACTAATATTATAAAGGCGAAAGTTTGTTACTTCTTCACGCAAAAACTACTGGACGGATTTGGATGAAACTTTACAGTAAGATAGCTTATACATCAGAATAACACATAGGCTACTATTTGCCGCGTAATACAATAAAACAACTAGTAATTTATATAATACAAAAGCTTGTCGCGAGATTGAAGTGCTCGTATTTACTTAGTTTGTAAATATCTTTTTGATCTTAGATTCTTAGATCTTAATAATTTACCTGTTTATCTAGTATTGTTTTTCATATTTTCCCCTTTTTAACCGAGTTTCAAAAGGAGGAGGTTCTCAATTTATTTGTTTTTTTTTATGTATGTGTATGATGATGATTTTATATGTTTTTTTTTTTTTATGTACACTGATAACTCCGACAATTGTGAACCGATTTTAAAAATAATTTTTGTATTCGAAAGGGTATTCTCCCCATGTGGTCCTATTGCCACTATATCAGGATCTAGTGATGGGATCCCAAGGAAATCGAAGGAAACCATCAAATTTGTTAGGCAGGTACTATGTTTTTAAGTTTCAATTGGCTTATAAAATTATCTTCATCAATTTGGCTGACCCTCTTTTTTGGATATTCATTTTATTTTCATTGAATAAAACTATTAATACAAAATTGAGAACCTCCTCCTTTTGGAAGTCGGTTAAAAACTATAACTACTATTCAAAAATACAAAAATGGGTCCTCAATTCAGATGCACATAAACTATTAAGGGTGCACCAACTGTACGTTATCAAATTGTGGTACCTTCAAACCTTTTTATTTTTTAAAGGTCGTATAATATATGTTGACCTGTTTTTTTGTGCTCGAAACTGTTTTAACAACATTTTCACACTCATTCACCCAATTACACAGTAATTATGTTTTTAGACGGAAAACAATGCAAGTCAAGAGAATAAAAGAAAAAAATGTAGGAACTTCGGTTAATCGGCCAATAGTTTGATCGGGTTAGCTTTTGTCTTATTAGTCGGCCGATTCCGATCTGCTACATAATCATACTATTTAAGAAACCAACCAAACTATCAGCCGATTAAAAAGTTTGTAGTCTGCAGGGGCTCTGAGCGTTTGAAGCATTCTTATTAAATGAATCCCAGAGGCGGATTAAGTATCAAAAGCGCTCTAGTAGGCAACCATCCCATCGGCGCCCCCTCACCCCCCCCCCCCCCATGTTTCTAGCATCCATATAATTTAAGTATCTTGGCAGTTGACATATCTTTACTATAATTTTATTTTACATGTGAAACCCTCTTGAGCTGTTATTATAGTAGGTATGTCGATGAACACCTGCGTCAGCCGGTATGAGAGAGTTCTGTGTTTCCTCCCGATGTACACTTCCATAACAGATTTTACCGCCGTCTGCTTGGCGCTTGGTTGCCTAAATATGTCCTTTTTCTCCTCAACCAGGACCCAGTGAAGTTGAAATTTCAGGTCCTTGATTTCTTGAGTCGCAGGATTCCGAGCCAATACTAGCTTCAGGTGGCTCCCTTCGAGGTCCATGTTAGAACAAGGTCACAGATTTCTGCAAAGCTACCCCACGACCTTGACTCTGGATCGGACCTACAACATTTGCAATCATGGCCGTGGCTCTCAGAGTTGTCTCACAGTGCACCTTTCCCCACTACGTCATGAGCATGCCTTCCGCATAGCTCGAGACGGCGACACCATCCAAGAAGGGAATATAAGAGATATACTCAAGTCATAGCCGATATTCCAAAGGAACGGCCCTGAAGGCCTATAACGGATCATATAAACGGATTACTATAAACATTTTTTACTGAATAAGACCGCCGTCATAACATTTTTCCGTCGGTGGCTACTTTGCACGGCAATACTATTATAATACTAGATAATGTTCATATCATCATTATCTCATCCTATAGACGTCCACTGTTGTACATAGGCCTCCCTAAAGAGGCATTTGAAAGAAGATATATGTCCGTCAAATGCTCAAGTGGCTTCCAATTCGCTCTCGCCGGAATACTCATATCCTTATTTTTCTCTACAATATTTTGTTCAATCCCAGAGCCCCCTTATACCTCAAAGAACGATTCACGTTCCTAAATGACACACATGAAAAATGTCTAAGGTCATCCGAAAATTTGAGACTGGAGATGCCTCTGCATTCCACAAAAAAATACGACCAGACTTTCACTGTTGAAGCTGTACGCTTGTGGAATGCACTGCCGATAAACATCAGGCAAGCGCAAACAATAAATGCATTCAAGAAAATGGTTAACGAACATTATGCATCTTAATTAAGAGCGCGGCGACCGACGCTTGCAACTGCAAGTTGAAAGTTCGGAATATTGCTGTATCATCACTATCACTACATAGTATAAAACAAAGTCGCTTTCTCTGTCCCTATGTCCCTTTGTTTGCTTAAATCTTTAAAACTACGCAACGGATTTCGATGCGGGTTTCTTTAATATATAGAGTGATTCAAGGGGAAGGTTTTTATGTATAATAAATGCATAATATAGTATGGAAACACTGTTAATTTTCGAGGTTTCTAATGTGATGTAGCAAATAAACACATTTTTTTGCGCTTACATTGCAAGCGCTGGTTGCACCCTACGAGATAGATCAAAATAATGTACTACAGTATTGTACACCTTAAAAAGTACTACAAAAAAGTCCGCGACGGTATATGTCTATCTCTTAGGGATAACCCACAACAACCATTTTTTATTCCTTTCTTTTTACGAGAAATAATGGCTTATTTACGAAGTGATTTTAAGGAATACAGAATGAATCCTTATACAATTGAGTAAATTAAATGCATTGTGCATTTAATATAGATCAAAATGGCCCTTTACAGTATCTAATTTAAATGAATATATTCGAAGATATTACAGGTTTAAAATGCACGAATCGTGTTGTCGGCGGGGGCATCTGAAATCCACCCGTGCGAAGCCGGGGCGGGTAACTAGTCTAATATATAATAAAATAAAATATATATCTAATATCTCGTCACTGTATCTCGGTAAGCCATACCTGGCGTAGTATATTGACATCTGTTTACTGCGATAGCTCTACTAACTATTTGGTTTTTATAATAAATATGGATGTGTTGTAGACTACCAAAAATCGTCAATGAAAACTCAATGTTTCTTCATTTTCTTTTCGATAATTAGTAATTTGCTAAAACAAGCTATGGTTTTTTACAATAAATATTATACGTATTGCTGTTAATAATATAGAAAAAACAAACTTAAAACATGCCATTTACGCTGTAAAAATGTGCAAAATTAAATTCAACTTTTTCGTTACTTTACGTAAGTTTTTTTAATTAAAAAGGGAAAAGGAGCCTGGATACATACTGTTTAAATCTGGATATCAACATAATATGGTGGAAATATGTTCAAACTACAAATTATTTTGGTATTCAATTTGTATGGAGAACTCAGTGACGCCGGCCCCTTAAGACAGTCACGAATTAGGGTTTGCCAGAATTATTATTTTTTATTTTGTATACATTATCTAGTTAGGTATATGTATGTGTATATATAAATATTTATATATATGTGTGTGTGATATGTGTGTGAATATATTTATATATGTATGTTGTTCATCACATTAATTAGCAAATAATATAATTAATTCAAATCTCATGACACCGACAACTACCACTGTCTCTCCTATACATTTTGATCCATCCTAAGGTTGCCTGGAAGAGATTGCTTTAGGCAATAAGGCCGCCCTTTGTACACTCCGTCTCACATTTTATGTACTCTCTTCTAACTCTGTAATATTATGGTGTGCAAATAAAGAGTTTTCTATCTATCTATCTATGCAGTACATACATCAGAAAATCAATTTCAAAAAAATTTGCCTGTCTGTCCGTCCGTCAGTATGTCTGTTAGTTCAGGATTATTCTGGAACAGTTGAGCCGATTTTGACGGCACGTTTACTGACAGATTACTGATGATATAAGAAGGAGTAACTTAGTCTACTATTTTTAGACTAGTTATTGTATTCTAAATATAAAATAGCTCGGCGAGTTGTATAATAATGTAGTAGTTACCAAAAGTGGAGTATTTTGTATTGTTTCTTTTATAATACTATGAGCCGTCACAACATCTTTGTAAATTACTGATTTAGGTAGGTTCCGATCACACCAGTGGTCATAGTCTACTCTAGCGGTGTACGGAACTAAGGGCTGAAAGAAAAAACCGGTAAAATTAGTGTCCGACTGAAACTGGTTTTTCAGCCGAAACCGAACCTTCAACCTCGTTCCCAGTTTCGGCTAAAACCGAAACTCGCTTTACCTTGAAACAAACGCGAAATATCTTTTTGATCTTGCATTTTAGCTAATTAGGGTTACTAATTTTGTTATTTTTATTAATAAAATACAGCAAAAAATGTCTCGTATCATCGTTAGGTCGGAAACTTTGACTGACTAAAACTTCAACATCTATATAGATCCTAATCATTACTTTACAACATTACGATATTCTCTAGTTTACTGACCAATAGGTACTCGTAATAAAGGATTGCCATTCTTTTGGCTTCATGGGACCTCACATTTACACTAAACTTAAGAATACGCTCAATATAATTAAATTAAGACGAAGTAATTGCAGGGAAATAATAACAAAATGGCTATAAACTCTAGACTACAATCAAACAACATTTTATAAAGATAGCGGAATAACACTCAAACATATTTATGAAAAATAAAATAAAGATAGAAAGTATACACTTAACCAATAATAAACACATATACGCTGAGGACTTCATACTACATTACGCCACACACATTATAACACACCGCATCACATCATACCACATCACACCACACCACACCACATTATAACACACCACATCACATCATACCACATTACATCACACCTCACCATTTCATCACATCAAAACACACCCACATCCCACAACACAGGGAATCCTAGTATGGGGTCTAGGGCCTCAATTTATGTATATTTTCTTTTTATGAGACAATAAAAGGTTATTATTATTAGTAATAGTCCCTCTTACTATTGTTCACATTTAAAGGGTCACACATAAGATTACCATAGCTAAACGTGAAAAGACTTACTGGACATCCCGTGTAGTCTTTGTAACTGGTCTCACGTTTTGCGAGTACTGATGGTGCTAAACCAAGAGATGGTTTCCCACATTCTGGTTGTACCGGTGGACCGAAGGGTTTTCTTGGCATGTTGACAATAAGGCTATATTAAATGTTCATGATCAGAAGTAGTCTCATTTATTATCTTATTTTATTTGTTTAAGCCATGAATTTATAATTCAGTTTGTACATTGCATTTTATTTATAGACAATATGATATTTTGAATGTCTATTCCGTGACTTTCTGTCAATAAGTGTCTTCTTCTTCTTTTGATAAAATGGCAACCAGCCGGATCTCTCGGATCAGCTATTTCTGCCAATGTCAAGTGTTAATAATCTTTATATCATAAGTCTTCAAGTCTTTAGTCTTCGTCGTGATGAAATTAATGATAAAAAAAAAATGTGGATGAGATGAAATGGGGACCGTCTTCAATAAGACTTTTTTATACTTATTGCACTTATTGACCGTCGTCAATAAATATCATATAATTATTTAGAAGATAATGTTATTTATCTGTAACACGCGAATGAAAAGTTTATATTTTAAACCGTCGCTCGTATTTTAATAGGTAATACAATAAATAAATCTTTCGGACATCTAACACAAACGCCATCTAGTCCCAAGCTAAGCAGAGCTTGTATTATTGGTACTAGACAACTGATATAATTACATATAAACTTTTTTTTGTTAATACACACATACTATATGTTCACAGAAGACATTCAAACTCCGAAACATATAATTTCAGATCATACAAACTTTGGGCGACCCGAGAATCCAATCCGAGACCGCAGGCACAGCAGTCACATACGGTACCACTACGCCAAAGAGGTAGCTTAACGCACAATAACGCCTACATGATCTATGTATTAAGTTTTTCATGTCATATAAAATGTAATTTATTAGTAATTTGCTTTTTGTTTTTGTAAAAGAAGTAAGTCTAGTAATAATAATTTACCTGTTTATCTAGTATTGTTTCATTTATAAACTGAAGTGATACATGATGAAGTGAAGGAGAGTGTATGTGTGTGTGTGTGAGAGAGAGAGAGAGAGCGAGAGTAGAGTTTAGGATCTGATTTATGCAATGAGGCTTTGGAATATTGGATTTAAAATAATTAATTATAATTTACTCTTATTAAACATTAAATCTTTAATATAGAGTAAAAATCTAACGAACTACTTTCTTTTAAATGCACAACAATGAAATAAACTTTTCCTTGCAAACTTTTAATATCAACTTCAATGTCATTACATCCTACTAATATCGCACTAATATTATAAAGGCGAAAGTTTGTTACTTCTTCACGCAAAAACTACTGGACGGATTTGGATGAAACTTTACAGTAAGATAGCTTATACATCAGAATAACACATAGGCTACTATTTGCCGCGTAATACAATAAAACAACTAGTAATTTATATAATACAAAAGCTTGTCGCGAGATTGAAGTGCTCGTATTTACTTAGTTTGTAAATATCTTTTTGATCTTAGATTCTTAGATCTTAATAATTTACCTGTTTATCTAGTATTGTTTTTCATATTTTCCCCTTTTTAACCGAGTTTCAAAAGGAGGAGGTTCTCAATTTATTTGTTTTTTTTTATGTATGTGTATGATGATGATTTTATATGTTTTTTTTTTTTTATGTACACTGATAACTCCGACAATTGTGAACCGATTTTAAAAATAATTTTTGTATTCGAAAGGGTATTCTCCCCATGTGGTCCTATTGCCACTATATCAGGATCTAGTGATGGGATCCCAAGGAAATCGAAGGAAACCATCAAATTTGTTAGGCAGGTACTATGTTTTTAAGTTTCAATTGGCTTATAAAATTATCTTCATCAATTTGGCTGACCCTCTTTTTTGGATATTCATTTTATTTTCATTGAATAAAACTATTAATACAAAATTGAGAACCTCCTCCTTTTGGAAGTCGGTTAAAAACTATAACTACTATTCAAAAATACAAAAATGGGTCCTCAATTCAGATGCACATAAACTATTAAGGGTGCACCAACTGTACGTTATCAAATTGTGGTACCTTCAAACCTTTTTATTTTTTAAAGGTCGTATAATATATGTTGACCTGTTTTTTTGTGCTCGAAACTGTTTTAACAACATTTTCACACTCATTCACCCAATTACACAGTAATTATGTTTTTAGACGGAAAACAATGCAAGTCAAGAGAATAAAAGAAAAAAATGTAGGAACTTCGGTTAATCGGCCAATAGTTTGATCGGGTTAGCTTTTGTCTTATTAGTCGGCCGATTCCGATCTGCTACATAATCATACTATTTAAGAAACCAACCAAACTATCAGCCGATTAAAAAGTTTGTAGTCTGCAGGGGCTCTGAGCGTTTGAAGCATTCTTATTAAATGAATCCCAGAGGCGGATTAAGTATCAAAAGCGCTCTAGTAGGCAACCATCCCATCGGCGCCCCCTCACCCCCCCCCCCCCCCATGTTTCTAGCATCCATATAATTTAAGTATCTTGGCAGTTGACATATCTTTACTATAATTTTATTTTACATGTGAAACCCTCTTGAGCTGTTATTATAGTAGGTATGTCGATGAACACCTGCGTCAGCCGGTATGAGAGAGTTCTGTGTTTCCTCCCGATGTACACTTCCATAACAGATTTTACCGCCGTCTGCTTGGCGCTTGGTTGCCTAAATATGTCCTTTTTCTCCTCAACCAGGACCCAGTGAAGTTGAAATTTCAGGTCCTTGATTTCTTGAGTCGCAGGATTCCGAGCCAATACTAGCTTCAGGTGGCTCCCTTCGAGGTCCATGTTAGAACAAGGTCACAGATTTCTGCAAAGCTACCCCACGACCTTGACTCTGGATCGGACCTACAACATTTGCAATCATGGCCGTGGCTCTCAGAGTTGTCTCACAGTGCACCTTTCCCCACTACGTCATGAGCATGCCTTCCGCATAGCTCGAGACGGCGACACCATCCAAGAAGGGAATATAAGAGATATACTCAAGTCATAGCCGATATTCCAAAGGAACGGCCCTGAAGGCCTATAACGGATCATATAAACGGATTACTATAAACATTTTTTACTGAATAAGACCGCCGTCATAACATTTTTCCGTCGGTGGCTACTTTGCACGGCAAACCAGTTTTGCCGCCGAGCTTGTTGACGTTTGACGACATACCCGACGCACGGTCAGGCAACCGGCATAGTGTGTAGAAGTCCTAACAATGACCCTTGCGGAACTACTAGTATAGATGACAGCTCCAGCTGGACTTCTATCGCCTTCTTTTTAAAAGCACGGGCACGACCCGTGGGTAAAAATTCGTATTGAGGTGACGTCCGGCACACGAACGAACGTCACTTTCTTGCGGTAGACATTTGTGACGAGTGGACAGTGAAACGCGTCCTGTAACCACGCTCAGGGTGGCATGAAACGATGGAAAGCACACAAATCGTTACAGGCGCATTTCCTCCTGCAATTTTTCCTATACTCGGCAGTATAGGAAAAATTGTTCTTATTGTATTCTTACCTGTATTGGGAGCATGCGCTGACAAACTTCCAGCTTTTATAAAATAACGAAGGTCTGGGGTTCACGGGCTCTTAGACCATATTGATACTTCTGAATAAATTAAGCCGCATATGTCAGAGTAGCATAGCGTTATTAATAGCATTATACTTTCCGTAACGAACTCGTGCGAAGATGGGACAGGTTGCTAGTACTTTTATAAAGAAACGACTTCTGTAGATACCGCATTAGCTGTTATGGTACACATTTCTTTTATGGTGTAAAATTATCATTAGTATGACAAACAAAACAAAAAATCTTGTTTCTAATACTGGTGTGACTACGAGTCGGTAAGGGAATATTTTACAAACAAATTAAAGCTATGGGTCTGAATACTTTATTATTAAACGCTTGCTTACACTCTATTAAGTTACGTGGCATGAGTTACATCTTGTGCACAATATGTACATATATGTATATTTATCACAGATTTACAGAAAAGGGTCCTCTATCGTGTTTTATTATTTAATGTTAAATGCTTTTATTCCCATGGCTTCACCCGAATAGTTTCGGTCGTGGTAAGATTTAACCGATTCACGATTCAAACACACACGGGAACCCATTTCTACATTTTGCAAGACGATTTTTGTTTGTTATTGATAGAGGAAACAGTTTAATGTTCAATTTTTTGCATGCACAGAGGATTAGGTGCGAGGCAAGGACCGCGTCGGGAAGCAGGTGGATTTAGCAGTTGATCATACATCGGCGGGAAGTAGCATTCCTTGAAGTGTTTCTTGACTGCTTGTATCATTTCTCTTGCGTGATCCCATCCTTTAGTTTCAACAATCGTTTTCAACTGTAAATAAAAAAAGTGTTATGTGTAGTTAGTATAATATGTAGTTCTCCTATGGAGGCTCTGTACATTGGTCAATCGGAGTCAATTTGGGGTGTATTTTTGTAACGAGAATTGATTATGATTATCTGTCTACGGATATTGTTGTGATAACAAAGGAACTTAAGGAACCTAACATTTTTAAACGATACATACCATAAACTGGCCAAAATTAAAGTATTGATATGCTACCAAAACAACTTAAAAAAAAATTCTACTTTATAATCTTTCTAGAAAAAATGGATTGCGTTCCCTCTAACAAGGAACCTTTATGATTTTACAGTGTCCGTTTGTTTGTCCATCCGTAGGTTATAAATAAGTCACGGACTATTAATACCAAAAAGCTATAAATAAAATCTTGAAAATATGTAGTTTTACTTACTTCACAGCTAAACACATCTCCTTTAATCCAAGCTCTCTCAGGTATACAATCGCGCACTGTCACACCGATATTAGCGAGCAACGTGCACAAGTCAGCCATACCGCCGGGCCGGTCGACCACGATCACCTTGAATTTGATGAGCCGGCCCTCTGCAGCCATTCCTCGTTCTAATGCACGAGCCAGAGTCGTGCTATCGATATTGCCTCCGGTACATACACATACAACTCTGCAACAAAAAAATCAGTTTAATCGATAAAGATAGGATATGAAAAGTAGGTAGGGTAAACAAACAGTAATAATGTTGGCACCCCATAAGAATTGGCTCTGCTATTTTATTATGAGTACTAACAATGTTTTCTATTACAGCACAATTATTAGTCAAATATACTAATATCATAACGGCTAGACCTGATTTTAGGTAAGTGGCTACTCTGCTTGATGGAAAGCGTGAGTAGAATCCAAGAGTGGTGGTCACCATGCTCATTGCGAATGCAGGCAATAATGCAGCATGGTGCCCAACACTATGGCGGCCTATTGAGACGCTTCAGCATCATTGGGCCTCCGGTCGGCCGATTTTTGTTTTAGTTATTCCAATTTAATCTAGAATCAAGTAAAACCAATAAAAGTATTATGAATTTTGTTTATTTACGAGTATTGACAAATTTACTAGTAGAACTCAGCTTAATAGTGCCAGTCAATATACCGTTTATCATTAGATATTTTGAATAATGTGACAATTAAGACTGTAGTCCTTGAGCGTGGGAATTTGTGATTGAACACCCACATTCATATTTTACATGCACACAAACGCATCGGCCACTGTTGCATACTAACTCTGGCAACTAATAAATTTACTTTCGGTTTTTCCTTCTAGTTACATATTCATTAACTGTTCGCCTTTGAAGAATGTTTAGAATGTCCTACAAAGCACGCAATGTTTCTTAGTCATATCGGAAAGCCCGCGGGCTTTAAGTAACTCGTCAACGGCCGAGAATGGGGTTCAAGTGTACCTATTCATTTTTAATTCATTTCATGGACAAATAATATATTTTTACACAGTATAAAATTAAGTCGCTCGCGCTATCTGTCAGCTTAGATCTTTTACAGTAATCAACGGATTTTAATTGTTATGAAATAAAATTTGTATGATATATGTTATATTAATGGAATATAATGTTTCTTAAAATTATAAATTTTGAACGCTTTTATTGCTCATATTGACTAAATTTTACTACATAAATCTTACTTACGTACTTTTTTTTTTACAGATTTTACAGATTACAGATATCAGATAATATAAGGGATAGGGCATCTATTATTTTACAATTCACCAATTGATTAAATTCGAACTTAAGGGATGAATAATAATGGAAATGACGTAAAGTGTAGATGGGACCCTTTTTTACAATTTTTGTCTGTCTGTCTGTTTGTTTGTGCCGGCTAATCTCTGGAACGGCTGGAGCGATTTTGACGGGATTTTTACTGATAGGTAGCTGATGATATAAGGAGTAACCGCGGTTGGTGTAGTATCGCGGGTAAGACCGTGGGGCTCAGCTAGTTTTTTTTTCAAAAAAGACAACTTCCGTATATATCCAATAAATCCTGTGTCGCGGGGGAATTTACAAACATACATGAAACGGACACAATGGACACCCAGACTCAGAACAACAATTCGTGGATCACACAGTGTTGTCCCATGTGGGATTTGAACCCACAACACCTGATACAGTAGGAAGCGGCGAGGCAACCGCTTAAACCACTAGACCAACCATGCAGTCAAAAATAAAACTGTAATTTTAAGGTCTTTCATTATTTCAGTAGTAGTTATTCAATTCTAACAGAAATCATTAAAAAAAATTTTTTTTTACTTTTTTAAAAACAATTTCTCAAAGTGTCTCGGTCTGTCAAAGTGCATTCAAAGTACTCGTCAAGACAAATCAAACGACTCCGAACTCGATAGGTTCCGTCGTTACAAAGTTCCTATGACCACATTCCAGCTTCAACATCAGATCAGCTCCATGTCATCATATTAAAGCATTGTCACGCTATATACATACGCCTACAAAAATTCAACACAATCGGTTGAAGATATCTGCAAAATTGAGTTGCAAGATTCCGTCTTAACAAATATAGTTAGATATATACATACATAGCAAGTTAAAAAAAACATAAAAATAAGTTCTGTGTTAATAAAAAATACTAATATTTTTCTTTGAAATTATTCTTTAAAAAAATTAAATTAAATTCAAGAATACAAATTAACAATTACAATTCGACACTCACTGGCAACCCACCCTAAAACTTGTCATTTACGTATTATGGAGCTCAGTGCGAACTACAAACGGACGTGGTGTCACCTTGAATATTCGGCGGGCACTGAATTTTTTGAGCGCGATAAAACTTATTTATTGCAATTTACGGGAGACGATATCTACGTACTAAAATGTATAGAACTTTTGTCGCTAAAAATGAATGATGTTTAGCCTTAGATTATGGCTTTTTGGTGAGAATTAATAAAAAACTAAACCGGTAAATCTTTTCTCCATAGTTTTTTCTCGCGAAATAACAAAAAAAACATTTAAAATAGAGCACGAAATAGGGCAGAGTGTGCTAATTAAAAAGGTCGATTTCGATGATTTTGATCTTTGTTAAAGCTTTTTTTCACAAAAATAAAGAATTATTTTATAAATGTCACTCGGTAGATAGGTAGACTGATTTATTAAACTACTGAGATATATTTTTTTGGTGTCAAATATGAATTGAGTTGTTTGTGTTTTGCAAAACTGCAAGTGCCTTGTCGCGCGTTTTTAGGGACGCGCCCCTTAAGAAGAGATAACAGAAAAAAAACTTCGTTTAAAAAAACGGACTTCAAAAATTCAAAAGTATAAAATAACTTAATTTGTATGTGCTGCCTATTCATAGGTTTGAAGTCGGTGCCAAGCCAAATATAATAGTAGGTACCACACTCGCTATATTTCGAGACGAACGTCAACGACGTCACCGACGGCGACGCTTCGGTTGTTTTGTCCTACGCGAAGAGCAGCTATCCCGTTCAAGGTCACGCTCGGCGAGTGCAACACAACAATTTTGATAAGCATGACTTATGAAATGATACTGTTTAGTTGCCACAAATGTGTTGCTGCTTATTAGATTAAGAATGACAAGCAGCAAGTGCATTTAAAAGTCGAAACAAACCCTACACCAATCAGTGCCAAGTGTGACATAACAGGCCAAAGCTTCCATCCTAAGAAGAGGCCATGTTCAGCTGCGAACTATTGTTGTCTGTTGATGACAATCATGATTAACTCACTTTTTTCCTTTCAGATTGGGAAGAAGTCCTCCCAAGAGGCTAGCGAGGGCGGTAGCTCCTGCTCCTTCCACGACATATTTTTCTTTTTCTACAATATGCATGATGGCACGTGCGACCCAATCTTCGTTCACGACCACCTGAGTAAAAGGCACTTTTGTTCATAAACGCGTAATCCATCTAGGTATAAGATTATGATATCACTAAAGTTACATTATATAGTTAAAGCTATGAAAGATTAGTTCCAAAATGTGAATGCACTCGTTAGAATTCATATTTCTTACAAAATCAGCTTTCCTGATAATATTGATTCACCACTTGCTTTATTCTTGCGGTATACAATAAGTGATTACTACACAACAAGACCGTATCCCAGGTCGAAATAAATATTGCCCATAACAAATTTCGTAGAATTTGAAATGAAGATATAAAAACCTCTGTTGTGCCACAAAGTTTTGATGATGATGTTAAAAAAAAATTATAACACATTTTTAAATAAATATTCATTATGCAGTAACGAACTAAGAAGAATAAAAATATTTCATACCATTTTATCCACCTTTCCCCCCGCATTGAGAGTATGAAAGGTGTTTACTCCAACTTTGTTTACACCTAATCCATCTGCAATACTCGAATCAATGGTTAAAAAAATCCTTTCGTTTTTCTTCAAAGATTCCGTCATACTGCATGTTTTATCTGTTTCGATTCCCTGGAAAAAACTAGTTACTATATATATTTGTTCCACGGTAATTTTTTGACTATCTACAAGAAATACATCCTCTACCGGAAACGTTTATATAACAGCAAAAACCATCACAGGAAAGGCTTAGAAACTTTTTGTTGATTTTGACGGTCCTGCCCACATAACAGAGTTGTCTTTCTACAAACGTTATTAGAAATCAAATGAATGGGAATTTAAAAATAGGAAATACATTAAGCATTATAAACATTCTAGTTTTAAAGTTGAAGACACTATATCTTATATATAAAATTCTCGTGTCACAATGTTAGTTACCATACTCCTCCGAAACGGCTGGACCAATTTTTATGAAATTTCATATGCATATTCAGTAGATCTGAGAATCGACCAACATCTATTTTTAATACCCCTAAGTGATAAGGGTTGTCCACCCCAAATTTTTTTTTTTGGCAATTTTTTTTTCTTTTTTTTTTACAATGTGGCATTATAAAATACATGTAGCCCTAAATTTTCACCTTTCTATCACCAACCCCTATTTTTTAATAGTCATTTTAGTAATTTAATCATTTTTCATCGCGCTCGATAACTGATCAGTTATCACTTGGTAAGTTATTCCCGCCAGTTGAGCCTGCGGAATTTAGATATAATTAAGAAAAACAAAATTGTTGGCTTTCGCAAAACAATGCCAACAAAACGGAAAGGAGCTGATTTGAGCCATAATACAAGTAGATCTAGAAGCATGCGAAATAGAAGAGCCCAAAGACCCGAATAACAAATCCAGCAACAAAATACTGATGCGCGTGTGAGCATGGCGCAATTGCGTCAAGAACAATCAGAAGATACACGAGCTGAATGCAATGAAGTAATAAGATTAGAACAACTCATCGAGCATTTAAATCTGATTCATTCCTGCGTCTGGCATTACAGTATGAGCCCGATATTGAATATTATGCTCATTCAAAAGTGGCTCAAAATGGGCTCATTGCTGCCAATGCCAAATTAACCATATATATTTTTACAGATCACCTTTATGGGCGGCAAGGATTCCGGAAGCGCACTTGCCAATCGCGTGAATGCACGTTGTGACTACAGTAACCTTGATTCATTTTTTGCCAGAGGTATCGTCGGCGAGCTAGACGCTCTATTGAATGAGCACAATGATTTGTTGAAAATATTCAAATCACACATGCACAAATTACAAAGCGATAATTACGCTATTGTCATTAATCCTGATAAAAAACCGGCTGGAGAGCACATTCGTAGATTCAACGCACATGTTGTTGACGACGTTGCTGGAATCACGGTTGGCGATCGTACAGGTGCACGAGAAATTGTGATTCGTAGAAGAAATAATAATCTTCAGTTCATTGCTGATACACACCGTTCATATGACGCTCTCCAATATCCGCTAATGTTCTGGAAAGGACAAGACGGATGGATATTGCATAAATATAAAAACAACTAGATCCCGTATCAGTTACTTCATTCATTATGAACTTGATCATTACTCATTTAACGAAACAATTAAATTATAAAATGTAATTAATTTAAATTAATATTTATGAATATATTATACAGGAGCCGAAACAAGCAAGAACGTGACTTCGAAGGAATATTATGCGTATCGATTGATGATTAGGCGCGGCCTGGACAACGTCATTCTGCTATGTCGTGAGCTTTGTCAACAATTCATGGTCGACTTGTACGCGAAGATAGAGGGCGAACGACTACGATACTTACGATGAAATCAACTCAAGCTGCGCGCGGAAGAGTACATTCACTTGCGAGACGCTATTGTCAAATTTTTCAACAACGCCGACGCCGCCGAAATTGGTAACTCTGTTATTCTACCATCATCGTACGTAGGCTGTCCACGTCATATGCAAGAATATAATATATACAGGATGCTCTGACTTTCGTGCGCGAATATGGACGACCACACGGTCGTCCATATTCGCGCACGTGATAAATAAACACTTATTTATCACGTTCACATGTAATCCAAAATGGCCAGAGATTACATCTTTGCTCTTGCCTGGCCAAAATGCAATACATCGTCATGACATTACAGCACGTGTGATCAGACAAAAGTTGAAGTCTTTAATGAGTTTTATTACTAAGTTACATGTATTCGGTCACACACGTTGCGGGCTGTATTCGGTTGAGTGGAAAAAGCAAGGATTACCTCATGCACACATTTTAGTTTGGTTAATCGACAAAATCCGTCCTGAAGAAATCGATAATATAATTTCTGCGGAAATTCCAGATCCGTCTTCTGATCAATTGCTGTTTGATATTGTTACAGCAAACATGATTCATGGCCCATGCGGTACTCTTAATCGTTCATCGCCTTGCATGGCAGATGGAAAATGTACCAAAAATTTCCCTAAAGATTCCACTAACGATACGATCACAAATGTCGACGGATATCCAATATATCGTCGAAGAAATCCCGATAATGGTTGACGATCATTTATTAAAAACATCAGCAATACAGACATTGACATTGACAATCATTGGGTGGTGCCATATTCGCCTCTGCTGGGCGAGACATACAATGCTCATATTAATGTTGAGTTCTACAGTTCTGTGAAGAGCATGAAATACATTTGCAAGTATGTCCATAAAGGCGGCACAGCTGTGCAACAGTACGCGATTAGTCATTCAAGAAATGGTTGTCTGTAAAGTCTGTTTACGGACGATAGCTTAACGTGACAACGTCATAAACTCATAACGAAACATGGATGAAATGATGAGAGATAGATGCGGCGCAAGCGCAAGCGGTTGAAGATATCTGATTCAAAATTGAGTTGCAAGATTCCACCCGAACAAACTACATAAATACTAGCTGAGTCCCGCGGTGCTACCCGCAGTTATTGTTGTTCATTTACAAACGCGTGTAATACACCGCCGAATTGTAAATTTTAGAAATCCTCCCTTTTTTAACCCCCGACCAAAAAGAGGGGTGTTATAAGTTTCAGATGTGTGTCTGTCTGTCACACCGTAGCTCCCGAACGGATGAAGCGATTTCAATTTAGTTTTTTTTGTATGTAAGGTGAGTTACGTGCGAGTGTTCTTAGACATGTTTCACGAAAATCGGTTGAGCCGTTTAAAAGTTATGGGGGTGAAAGTGGGGAAGAGTAACCGAATGTCTGCAAAAATATCATCGAGTGGGGTCTCAAATGAAATATCGTGTTTTTTACTTTTTAAAGGGAACTCAGGTTATTATATCGGGGGTTTTTTTTTAATTTTCAGAATTTATAGTTATTTCCAAAATTATTATCATCTTTGCTGTGATGTATGAAGTATGTGAGTAAAGAAACGCCAATTCAATTTAAACGTATTCAGTTTCCGATTAGATTGGCATTTGCAATGACTATCAATAAGTCCCAAGGCCAAACGATGTCTGTTTGTGGCTTAGATTTGAGCACACCATGTTTTTCACACGGACAATTGTACGTGACAAGCTCTCGAGTTGGTAAACCATCCAGTTTGTTTGTGTTAGCTAAAGATGGGCTAACAAAAAATATTGTTCATGCTATAGCCTTAAGAGATTGATATTGTTTGTTAGTGTTACTGTCGTAATTAATTAATGATATATATACATAATTTTAAGGAATAAATTACTTATAATAAATAAATAAAAAATGTTTGGTGTTTAGTATTTTTCTATTCCCTCATCGTTCACAGCGGTCCATGCCTCTTTTACTCATTTACCACATCCTTACACACTTACAATAAGTTAGTTTCTTTTTTATACACTAGAAATTCCCTAGAAATAATTTATATGGCAACACAACGTTTGCCGGGTCAGCTAGTAAATGTATAATATTGTAACTGTTCACACATTTGAATAAACAGCAAGTTAATGACTTCGTCTTTGTGTGATATACAAATTTAATTAAAAAGCTTTTTAAAAACAAGCTTTTACTGGAATGCCTCGAGACGAATTAAACAAGTCCAAACTCGATGATGATGCGACGTTTCTTTACAGAGTTCCTATGCCCACCTTCCAGCTCCAGCATCAGATCAGCTCCATGTCATTATAATATTGTATTGTCACGCTGTATACGTATGCTTGCAAAATTTCAGCAAAATTGGTTGAAGATATTTACTTCAATATTGAGTTGCAAGATTCCACCCGAACGTACAAGCATACATACATTGCAAGTTAATAAAAAGCTTGTAAAAATAGGAGTTACTTCTGAAACTTACATATATTTCAGTGTCAGGTTTGAGATGTTTAATAGCTACAGCAACACCAGTCAAAAGGCTGCCACCCCCGCAAGGAATCAACACTGCTTGTACGTCAGGCACTTGTTCTATTATTTCAATGCCTACTGTACCTTGACCTTCAATGACATGTGGGTGATCGAAACTGCAAATGTCAAAGCGAATTTGTAAAGGCATAATAGCATGATACTTCAGAACCTTTACTTGGAAAGGCGTACGCGGGTTAGACAAGGACGTACAGTACCTAAGTACTTATGGTCTAACAGTTAGGCCATAAGTACTTAGGACCTAAGTATTTTATTACCCTAGTAATTTTAGAAAGTTAGACTCTAACTTTCTAAAATTTTAACAAAAAAAATCGGCTTCAAGAACTGGATCAAATTAAAATTGGGACCACATGGGAAGCGCCAGCTTTCAAATAAGAAAATAATAATCAAAATCGGTTCACCCAGTCGAAAGTTCTGAGGCAACAAACATAAAAAATACAATCAAATTGAGAAACTCCTCCTTTTTTGAAGTCAGTGGAAAAAGTTTTTCCGTTTCGTTTGTCGTCATTATTTTTAATGTTAAACTAACCACTTATTTAACATACAACTTGTTAACTAATAATAAGCAAATGAACTAACCCGTTGATATATTGCATATTTTTCTCCTTCGCTAGGGCCATAGCGTGATGCTTAGCGTCCGCCATATTTTTACCATGCATCACTAATTTAGCACCCAATTTTTCGCACCTATTCACTTTAGTTACTGGTGCGAATACGGGCATGACGACAATGCTGGGTATACCCATCTGCGTCGCGTGAAAACTGACGGCACAACCATGGTTACCTGTGCTGGCAGCTACTACCCCATTTTTCTTTTTGGACTCATCGAGCTGCAAAAGGGTGTTACGCAGTCCACGCTCCTTGAAACTAATCATACACGGAATCGTGAGATCATGTTATTATACACCTTCAGGATATATTCCTAATGCGGGAGTTTTCTTTAAAACAAAAGTTGCAGATATTATAACGATTGCTCTGACGAAAAGCTATCAACTTTGTGTTTACGGCTTGCACTTTGTTTACTACCAACCTAATAACACAAAAAAAATCTCATAAAAATATTAAGCGAAACGAATTCTTAGTTAAATTAGCAATGTGTTGTTTATTACTACGAATACAGCAGTATAATAATAAGTCAGTACACTTCGGTGTAAAAGGATACAAATTGTAACTTTTTTTAAATTAAATTGTACCTACATAAGATAATATTGCCTTCAAGTGTCAAATTGAACAAATTCATTCGACCTGATTATGTTAGAGCAAATTTCCAAATTAGCAAAAATCCAAAATTCAAAGTTAATAAATACTTAGCTAAGGCAGAAAGATATAACTAGCAAGCAAAATAACATCCGCATTTGTAATGCCATTTATCGCTTTAGCTGACTTGAGACGCATAACGTAAAAAGTACTAACCTGCCTGTGTATTGGAGAAATTCCTGTTTTAAATATATCTCCATTCCAAGATCTTCTGACATCAACGCTCTCTACAGAAAGATTGGACAGATTTACTTACATTTAATTTTATATGTATCTATTTTAACATTATTGTAGTCGATAAATGCTAAATTTGTTACGTGATGTAATATAGGTACCCATTTTAACTGTTACTGTCTTGAAGGCAATCGAAAAAGGAAACGCTCTAATCTTTTGATCACCTCTAAATAATACTCTCGAAAAAAATATTTTGGGAAAAAATCATGTATCAATATACTCCTAACCCTTTTTTTGGACGGAACTCCCCTAATACCACCCTTCGAACAGCTCGTTGGGTATTTATGTTGGACTCGAACCGACTAAAAACCTTATGCCGTACACTAGAAAGGAAATCTTTGGTACTCCGACAGGCCTTGCCCCCTTGGTGTATAGGAACCACGAAGTTCCCACTTTATTCCCTAAAGGGTGAGCGCTTTGCACCGTGGTTCTAAGTGCTAACGGAAATACTGAATTATTTCTCACCTTGCATGGCGTTAGAACGATTTGTCCCATTATACGTTGATGGGCTGCTGATATTCCATCAAATTCTATCATGCGTGGATTGTCTGGATCACAAAATTCATCAAAGTCTGCTTCCTAAAACATTTTAATAAAATTTATTTTCTAATTTCACACTATCAAACAAAGTTCTGTCGTCAATATCTTGGAGGGTATCGATTAAGCTGATGAACGATAAGGTTTTACCTCAATTAAAATACTAATTCATATTGCAAGGGAAAAAAAATAAGAGCTCTAATGCCGAATAGTAGTTAAGATAGTAGAGCCACGCTAATTTCAGAGCGAACGGGCCGGCTCGACCAGGGAGGTACTAAGTACGCTCTCACTGAAGACTAGCCTATAATGACAGCATTCGTACTGTTGTTTCGTTGGTGAGTGCAATACTGGAAGCCAAATGATGCAAAAGCACCTCAATAGGCCGCTATAGCGTGCACACATTCTTGCATTGTCTGCATTTGCAATGAGTATGATGGCCTCTACTCTTGGCTTCTGCTCATGCTTTTCATCAAGCAAAGTGACTTTGACAGGCTCATATATAAAAAAACAGACTCACAAATACACACGTTACGCATAATATATAACACTACTAATGCTTGTATAAAACTATTGATAAACAGCATATAGAGTTTCGATTGTCTTATCATCAGTCATCAGTCGCCAGGTTTATGTTCCCATTTTTGAAGAAACTGACAAACTTTCTAGACACCATCAATATTGTGTAGTAAAATATATGTTGTTTGTACAATTTACTATCACTAGAACCAAGAATAAAACTCGAAACTACTTTTTTCAGAGAAAACATCACAATAAAAGGTCATTTTTATAGTGATATTTTTAAGTTTTCATAATTGTGTTCCTGCTTTTTAGGTTAAAACACACTAAGAACCAATGTTAAATAAACTATATCTACTATATAAAAATAAGTCGGGTTTTCCTTCCTGACGCTATAACTCCAGAACGCACGAACCGATTTCCACGGTTTTGCATTCGTTGGAAAGGTCTCGGGCTCCGTGAGGTTTATAGCAAAGAAAATTCAGGAAAATTTTCAACAGAAAAGCGGGAAAGTGTTACATAAAACAAAGCCATCTGGTGGCGAAACGGAGTTCGCCGGGTTTGCTAGTATGATATATAATACGTCATTGCTAAGAACAAGTGCTGCAAGTAATGGTAATATGGTCATCAGCCCTATTCATCTCCTAGGTGTCGCGAGCCGTGTGTCAAGAGCCGACCGGAGCGAACTACGCAGGACAACTCAGCACTGTACAGTGAAGGAATTCATGAAATAAACCATATACCAACTGGTCTGGTGTAGTATAGTAGGCCTAAACGTTCTATTTAAGTAGAGTCCTATGTCCAGCAGTGGACTATTAAAGGCTGTTCGTGTTATTAGCTGTTGTGATCTGACATGAATGAGTAAATTGAATCTGAATCTCTGCTTTTATGCATTTCCTTAGGCACATTGGGTAACTTACGGTACTGGCCATTGTGAACAAAATAAACTGTTTTCTCTGTTATCTAGCGATGGTTAGATATTTGGTTGTGGAAAATTTATCACGGAAAACTTCACATATTGATATTTTGAGTGTTTACAAAAAATAAAGATGATTCAAGTTACATAACGGACATTACGCTTATGATTTTTTTAATCCTGTTTACATTTTATTTTTAATTTGACTTTTGTTTTTGAAATCCAGAACAAACTTAGATAGCATATTTGTCTATAGCCAATTTTACAAGGAGTTCTCTCCGATAATATCGGCTACACTCAAGCGAACCCGGCGCGGCGGCGGACCGGAGGGGAATGGTCACAGCGTTTTCCCTGGTACAAAATAAATCCGAAAATCTTCTCTCATACACATTTTAGACTCACATAAAAAACAATCGCCTGTCCCTACGAACTCACACATAACAATTAAAGCAAAACATTAAGATGGCTTAATGTTTTGCTTGGGGTGCTAATGGGGTAATAATAGCCATACGGATGGCCGTATGGCTACTATTACCCCAGGTAGTAATCATGGGGGTAAAAAAAAAAATTTTTTTTTACCCCCATGATTTTTACACTCTACTGTTCCTCTGTCGCCAGCTGAAATTATTTGTTCGCAAAGTCTGGTGCGACCTATACACCATATTTCGAAAGTAAACAAATATAAATTCGCGTCAATTTCCGCACAAAGATTGCCGGAAAGAGATCGCCGCCCGTGAGTGATAAGACCGCCTATTTTAATATTACCAATGACAAATGTAGATCCGTAGATCTCCATCCTCCATTTATACCTGTGCAAAATTTATACCATTGTATAAGCAATGAAATGTATAAGCAATTTCTCGGCGTGGCGATCAATCCATAGAGCGCCTTGTCGTTCAAGGAAGAGTGGAAGGCACTAGACCCCGCGGAAGGTCACCTACGCGTTGGACTGACCAGATCAAGTCTGCCGTGGGAAGTTCGGTGAACCAGTGTAGCAGGATGACCTCGAACAGGCAGCAGTGGCGAGGTGTCGTGAAACGCATCACATCTCCTAAAACTACTACTGAATAACGATCACGACCGCTCTGTCAAGAGCGTACCGGATGAGAAGATAAGCAATGAAGTTGTATAAAGAAATGTGTATTTGTTTTTTTTGTATTTTGTAATGACTAGCTACTAACGAAGAAGAAGTTAATAAAAGTATCATAACGATTGAGAAGTAATTCTCTGGTTATAAAAGAAAGATAATTAAAGAGTAGCTGACCCGGCGAACTTCGTACCGCCATATTTACATATGTGTCTCAGCTTCCCACAGGCAGTGTACAGTCGTGGACAAAAAAAAGACTTTTCCCGTTATCTTTTATTTTTTTTCTTTCTAGCAAAAAAAGAATGAATGAAATCGGACTATGTGTTATTGAATTACAACTAAGAATATATTTTGACTTTCATCCCCTCTCTCCAGGAAACCTTGCTGAATTTCGGGATAAAAAGTATCCCCTACCTCGTAGTATGAACTCAAATCATGCCAAGTTTCATTTGAATATATTCAGTAGTTTCGGCATGATGCGCGGCCAAGATACAGACAGACAGACAGACAAATTGGCTTCAGTATCATTATAATCATCTATTATAATTAAAATCAGCCCTCGAAAAAAAAATTTCAAAACTTCTTTAATTTACAGAATTGAACCTGTTACATTTTTATTATAAGTATAGATACAGCAGGAGTTTTATCAGAATGTCCTTTTGAAATTTCTTTTTTTATTTGTTCATTTCAGAGTTTACATTATTATTATTTTTGGTAAATTAAATATCATAGTCGGTATAGTGTCTAGCAGATTATAAGTAAGGAAAGTATTAGAGTTTATTTTAGGAACAAAATTTTACGTTTTTCTTCGTTTAATTGTTTCGGTAAAAATTCTACTGCTGCTACTGCTGGTCTAAGTTGTTTTAATGCTATCTGAGGCAAACGAGCAGAATTTAAACTGTCTACCGCCGTCCTGTAGGTAGACACCTGCCTCTCAAGAGTATTAAGCCTGTTGCCAGGATTTGAGGTTTGTGCACTAATATTTGTCCTGGTTGAGAATCTAACCCACGACCTCTGACTTAGCTGTTAGAGTCACTAACCACTAAACCTCCTTTCTAAGGAGAAACCTATGTTCACCAGTGGACTGATAAAGTCTGTAAGGCTACGTCCGCACAGGCAGGAGGCTTGATTAGCGCCTAGAGCCTTGCGGGTCGCCTAGCAAGCAACTTAGTAAAACGAACGTTCTAAAAAGTTCGCGACCGGCCGCACTACGCGCTTGGCGCCTAGCTAGTCGCTTAGCGTATATCCAAGTAAACAAACGTGTTGGTTTTTTGTCACTAGGCGCGAGGCATTTTAAGATAAAAATGGATGAAATATTAATTTACTCGACTTTATTTCTAATTTATTTGACTCGGCTTTGATTACTTACATAACCAATTACATATAATTAAATAAAGAATTATTAATTAAATGAAATAATATATCTTTAGTCGACTGTATTTTCCTGATAAGGCCGTGAAATTGTATATTTTAAAGTTGAATTTTCAGTAAGTAGCAGTTTTAGAGCTATTTTTGAAAGTGACATCTCGTCGCCGTGCCGACAAGCAAATGACCGAGGCACCTAGGCACCTAGCGACCCACCACGCGAACTACCTCTCAGTGCGGCCATCATGTATCCTAGCAAGTAGCCAGGATGTTAGCCACTAAGCGCAAGCTGCCTGCCTGTGCGGACATAGCCTCAATGATGATGATACTGAAATTTTAGGGGACGAATCGGTCTTGGGCTCGCTGTTATGGAGCTGTGGTGGTAAGGAACGGTGGTAAGACCCGTTATGGAGCATTTGCTCGAGAGGCATCACGGACCCTCTCATACCGACTGATGCAGGTGTTCACTAGAAAACGATGCTTAGGCGATCACCTGTGTCTGATCCACAAGGAGCCAACGCCTGAGTGCCACCAATGCGTTGGCCGGACCGTGGTCTCGGCGCTCCTCAGTACTCCTCACGCTAGCAGAATGTCCGCCTGGTAGCCAAGGCGTGATCTCCCGGTCGGTAACAAGATTGCGGCCATCTTACGGAGCGAAAGCGCGTAGGACTCTACCGTCACAAGTGCGAGCAACAATAAGCCCGGGAATGGGCCCGGTA
Organism: Diaphora mendica; assembly: GCA_949125395.1. Lineage (NCBI taxonomy): Eukaryota > Metazoa > Arthropoda > Insecta > Lepidoptera > Erebidae > Diaphora > Diaphora mendica. Next base: position 15,877,171 of record OX421328.1, read on the forward strand.
CCGCAAATGATTTCGACCACGCAAAACGATTTCCGTCCTCCATAAGCGCAAGCCTGTGACGCGGAGCGCGTCCCTTTTGGGGACAGCAACGGGAACCCGATGTTCCCAATGGGCAACGGGAACATTGGGGTTCCCACACAGGAGAGGGCCATCTATAAACCGTAGGTGACCCGAGGTACGTCGGGGTTCCAGGATTTTCCTTTCTAGGGTGCACCTGGTTCCCCGGCTTCTAGTACCCGAGACGGCGTGCGGTTTTTAGTCGGTTCGAGTCCGACCAGCAGGTTGTATGCTATGGTGGCTAAAAAAAAGGGGGTCGAATCGGTCTGGAAGTTAGGTGATAATTCCATAGATAGATTGTGCGAGACACGAAGTTTGTTAAAAGCGCACAGTTCTAATAATATTGTCATAATATAATCAATTTTGTCGCTATCGCCGTGTTCGCCGTTCTATATCTTCATTACCTACATAACCTAGCCTTTAAAGAAAAGACTAGAGTACGGCTGCACAGTTTAATGTTTAATTTAAAATAATAAATTCTCTTTGCACCGACAGTGTGGACTTAACATTGATACTTAATATACTAGTAAAATTAACAAGTTTTGTTTGAAACATTTCCATTTTTATAATGAATTTAGCTTTCAATGTTTATTTGCAAAATTAGGTAACTTTTTGCATGCACACGGGATTAGCAGCGAGGCAAGGTCCTCGTCGCAGTGCTGCCAAATTGTTCGTTTTTTCTTTGAGTTCTGGGAAGAAGCAAATTTTAAAATGTTTCTTGACGGTTTCTTCTATTTCCTCTGCATGTGGCCAGCCTTTGGTTTCTACAGTCATTTTAAACTAAAATCAAAATTTAATAAAACAATTAAAGGCATGTTATGATATTAAAGATCTACTAGATTTCCGTAGGTAAGTTCTGGTGAACCAAGGAGTAGAGATCATTTTTAACCCCCGACCAAAAAGAGGGGTGTTATAAGTTTCACGTGTCTGTCTGTGGCACCGTAGCTCCCGAACGGATGAAGCGATTTCAATTTAGTTTTTTTTTGTATGAAAGGTGAGTTACGTGCGAGTGTTCTTAGACATGTTTCATGAAAATCGGTTGAGCCGTTTAAAAGTTATGGGGGTTCACCCCCAGTAAGTGGGGAAGAGTAACCGAATGTCTGTAAAAATATCATCGAGTGGGGTCTCAAATGAAAGCGCATAACGTGTTTTTACTTTTTAAAGGGAACTCAGGTTATTATATTGGGGTTTTTTTTTAATTTTGAGAATTTATAGTTATTTCCAGTTCTATTATATGATGGAATAGTTTGGGAAATTATGTCCACCGCCTCAGAACATATTTAATCTTTTTGTATGTGGGGACAAACGACTAGACAGGTCATCGAGACAAACGAGTAGATAAGTTACTATTATCGGTCACAAAGTCTCAAGTGCGTTGGCGCCCGTAAGTGCTCCCACTCACCAAGATTAGGCTAAATCGGAAAAAGCCTATCTCGAATTTCATCACTTAGTCGGTTAACATTGATTTTCTCTGAGGACTGGTATCACTCCAATTGAGCTGGCCTAAATATGGCTGAAGTTCTTGTGAGAGATACCTAAAGTTGTCCCGTGACATATGATTAAAAGAGTCCAATCAGAAGGAAACCCGTAACCGTGCATCTTTAGAAACAAGCTCGTTTCCAGAGATTGAAGGTTACGGGTTTAAGTAGGTTACTTTTCTTTGGTTTCACTTACTTCACAACTATACACATCCCCCTTAATCCAAGCCCGTTCAGGTAAGCAATCACGCACTGTAACACCCATGCTAGAGAGTAAGCCACACAAATCAGCCAGTCCTGCCGGTCGTTCGCGCACTGTCACCTTGAATTTAACCAACCGCCCCTCCGATGCCATGCCTCGCTCTAATGCGCGCCCCATTGTGGTAGTGTCAATATTACCACCAGTGCACACGCACACAACTCTGGAAAAAAAGCATCAATATAGTTTAAAAAGAAACCATCCGGGTGGTGACGTATTCATCCAGTGGGTGTCGCAAATGTCGACTAATGGAGCAGACTACACAAGATAACAAGCAATGTAAAGAGAAGGTAAAACTTTAATCAAACCCGATCAACCCCTTTGGCCGGAAGAGGATACTTTTTATCGGGATAATAAAAAAATAAATAAACTGCAACTCACTTCTTGCCTTTCAAATTAGGGAGAAGGCCAGCCATGAGTGCTGCGACGCCGGTAGCTCCGGATCCTTCGACAACAAACTTTTCATCTTCAACTAGGTGCATGAGTGCGCGTGCCACCCAATCTTCATTGACTACCACCTTTTTGAATAGAATGGAATATTTTATATGACTTTATGGAATAAAATTTATGACCACCTTCAATTTGCTCGTTTTAGATTAGATAGATAGATAAATAAGTTCACAATTCATACATTTCACACACGGTAGTCTGGATCCCAAACTAATCAGATCCTTATGGAATAAAATTTATGACCACCTTCAATTTGCTCGTTTTAGATTAGATAGATAGATAAATAAGTTCACAATTCATACATTTCACACACGGTAGTCTGGATCCCAAACTAATCAGATCCTGTATTAAGGTAACCAAACAGCTGACAAAATATTTGCATGTCTAAATACATGAATAATTTGGTAGGTATGTTACATGCAAATAGAGGGCAAATGTGATCTTGCTTGTCACATAATTATTTGTTTTGGGAACCGTCTATCAAACCCACGTCCTTCAGGTTAACTGGTTAGTGAAAGTGCAAGTATTTTGTCAGCTGTTTGGTTACCTTAATACAGGAGCCGATTAGTTTGGGATCCAGACGGTCGTGTGTAAAATGTATGAAGTGTGAACTTATTATATTATTATTATTACTACTTATTACTTATTTATCTATCTATCTAATCTAAAACGAGCAATTATTCTATAACCTGAATTTCGGAACCGGCTCCAACGGTTTTTATGAAATTTAGTATGCATTGTGTTTCGGGGACGATAAATCAATGTAGCTAGGATTCATTCCTAAAAAAATTACCAAAAAAACCCATGGTAGTAATAACTCGGTCATCCAGGTACTTATTATAATGCGAATACATCCCGATGAAAATTGTGATAAACTGTTCTGCTCATTTCTTGATTTCTTTTCTCAGGGATAGTATTATTTTGTCTAATATTTACTTGGTATGAATGAATAAAAGAGCTTCATTGTAACTAGTGTAGTCTGTTCTGAATTTTTTTGGGTTTACCATTTTATCCACTAATGGAGGTGGTCCCTTAATAGTATAAAAGGTATTCACTCCAACTTTATTTACAGCTAATCCATCCGCAATACTGGACTCTATTGGCATAAATATTCTTTCATTTTTCTTTAAAGATTCTGTCATACTACAAGTTTTATCTGTTTCAATTCCCTGAAAAACATGTTATAATAAAAATCATTTTATCGTGGCATAAACCAGGACAGGTTGACAAAATGACAATAATAAATAATATTAATCTTTAGTCTCAGACACATAAAGGACGAGTTTATTTTACTGTTTCTTTAGGTTACTGCAATCCTTCTCCACATAAACTTCAAATGTGCCGAATTTCACACTCCTCCGTTTGCATAATTTTCGTGAAAAGGAGTACAAAGTTTAAAAAAAAAATTACAAAATTAAAAAACTACTAACGTTGTTATTATCAAATCGACTTTCCACGCGAAGATTTGTCGGTGTCCTTTGTGTTTTTAAAAGGCAAGTTCCATAGTTCCATTTAATGTGACTTTAAGTGAAACTGCCATGCCATTATATAGGTACGTATATCAATATACATAGATTTTCAGCATAAAAGAACTCCTTATCCATGAGATATGACGAGGAAGAAATTAATTAAATGTACTAAACTCTAGACTTACATATACTTCAGTGTCAGGTTTGAGATGTTTAATAGCTACGGCAACACCGGTTAAAAGACTGCCACCCCCACAAGGTACCAGAACTGCATCTACCTCAGGCAGTTGTTCAAATATTTCGATACCAACTGTACCTTGGCCTTCTACAACGTGCGGGTGATCAAAACTGTGATTGAAAAGAGTAGATATAAATACTGTTACGTGTTAGGTTTCGACGATCTTATGTATATTGCCGTAAGGTTCATTGTTCTGTGCTTCAAGAAATCAACCAGAACTTTCACGGCTAAATCCATTGACGAGTCATTTTCTGGAATGTTTTTTCTTCGTATCAATACTACGAGTATACACGGCAGATTTACTTAATGCGTATACAGTGTAATTATAAAATATAATCTATTAATGTTCCTAGAGCACCATTTTCTTTCCTGTTTAGGTATTTAGTGATAACTTTTGCGTGTTTCCATCACTAGCCTAGTGATGTCTTAATTTTCCATCACTAGCCTAGTGATGTCTTAATTTTCCATCACTAGCCTAGTGATGTCAACTTTGTGTTTGGGTAACTGCTTATCAGTTGCCTAAACATAAAGTCGACATTGCAAATGTCCAAGCGTGATAAATAAGTCTACATTATTCACGCTCGTCTTATTGTGTACTTCCTTACATTGAAATTGTACAAAGTCTTGCTAATTTGATAGGGATATTTTGCTATTATCAATTCATCCAGTACAAAAAAGTTGGCTCGTGGTAAAACGAAGGAAAAAGTTTGTCCAAAGTTCGCTACTAATGTTTATAGCAGAGTCAATATTAAAACTTAGTGTAGATTTGTGCGTTCCTAATTTTAATTTCAGCTATGTCACGTCTATTGATATTGTCAAAACTTTTAAAAGTTTAGCTTTGAAAAGCTCTGAAGATTTGTGGGGGTTATCCACTAAAGCTATTGCGGCGGATATAGAGAGTATTGCCCCGCTTTTGGTAATTATCTTTAATGTTTGTATTTCTGATGGTATATTTCCTGACTTGATGAAGTACAGCAAAATAGTGCCCATTTTTAAATCAGGCTGTCGTAGTAACGCATCAAATTATAGGCCAATATCGGTGCTACCTGTCCTCAGTAAAATATTTGAGAAACTCATACTAAACCAAATGCTATTTCATTTTAATAAAAATGGTATCTTACACGATAAACAATTTGGTTTCACAAGGGGTCGATCAACTATTGATGCTGGTACCTCGCTCATACAAACTATACTGGAGGCTTGGGAAGGTTCACAGGATGCAATAGGAGTGTTCTGTGACCTTTCCAAGGCATTTGACTGCGTAGATCATGGCACACTTATCTTGAAGCTTAGGTACTACGGAATTCGAGGAAGGTCTATTGACCTACTAACATCATATTTATCAAGTCGGGAACATAGAGTGGCTATTGACAATGTCACTTCTCCTGGGTCAATAATTAAAATGGGTGTACCCCAAGGCTCGATCTTAGGTCCTTTTATGTTTTTAGTATATACCATGTGTCCCAAAATTCAACGATAAGCGGGCGCCAAAAGGTAGACCTGCTCATGAGTACATAAGGAAAAATAATAAAAAAAATATACCTAGTTTTTCTTTTAGTTACAAGAAAAATTTAGAATTTCTTTGAAAATTTACACTCTTCATTTTTTTTTATTTATTTATTAGGTAGTGGTGTCCATACTTTTTTTTTACAAGACCATGAGTCAAAGTACACTAACAGTAAAAATATTTACAAATTGTGGGAAAAAATTATTTTGAACGTTTTTTGTGTAAAAACTGCGGACAATTTGGTGTTTTTAAGAGTTGTGGTGAATAGTAGCAATATCATGAAAGGTATAATTTTTCAAAGAAATTCTAAATTTTTCTTGTAACTAAAAAAAACTAGGTATATATTTTTTATTTTTTTTCCTTATGTACTCATTAGCAGGTCTACCTTTAGGCGCCCGCTTATCTTTGAATTTTGGGACACCCTGTATAAATGACCTGCCACATGCGATTAGAGATACCATGTCTAACATAGTCTTATTTGCTGACGATACGTCTCTAATATTTAAGGTCGACAGAAAGGAAAGGGATGTTGTAGAACCAAATAGTACACTCAACAAGTTATCTAACTGGTTTTCTGCGAATAACTTGTTACTAAATGCAGGGAAAACCAAGTGTGTCAGGTTCTCGACGTGTAATGTTGCACAAAACACTAACGCAAAATTTGATGGAAAACTCCTAGATCTTATTCCATCAACTGTATTTTTAGGTATCACAATTGACGATAAACTGCAATGGGGTCCTCATATTGCATCTCTTGCTGGTAAATTAAGCTCTGCAGCGTTTGCTGTTAGGAAGATTAGGCAAGTGACAGATGAGGCAACTGCTAGACTAGTTTATTTTGCATACTTCCATAGTATTATGTCGTATGGTATTCTACTGTGGGGGTCAGCTGCAGATATTGAATCAATCTTTATTTTACAAAAAAGAGCAGTTAGAGCGATATATATAGCCTTGACTCTCGGGTTTCACTCCGTGAACGATTTAAAGAAATTGATATATTAACTTTACCATCACAATATATCTTCGATAACATTATGTATATCCGCAAAAACATAACTAAATTTGAAAGAAAATGTGACATACATAACATCAATACACGTCACAAGAATAAAATAGTTGTACCAGGTTTTAGACTCACCAAAACCAATAAATCGTTTATGGGTAACTGTGTCCGGTTCTACAACAAAATTCCGTTTAACATTACTGACTTACCTGATACCAAGTTTAAAACTATTGTTAAGCGTATACTAATATCTAAGGCCTATTATAAGATAAATCAGTACATCGATGATAACGATGTCTGGCAGACGATTCCCTTCTGTACTCTGCGACCCTCTAGCAATAAATCATAGTTATACTATATTATATAGGTAGGTACCATAGTACCTAACATATTCTATTTACACATAGACATACTTTCATGTATTAAGATTATTGACATGTTGGTACTCCGGTACGAATTGTTGATTATTATTATGTAATATGTTGTATTGTATTATGTTATATATTATGAATTATATTATCTGGCGACTAGAATCAGCCTATTTCAAATATTGACTATTCATAAGTGCCTGTTTAATGTGCCTATTTGAATAAAAAACTTTTGACTTTGACTTATGTAATATCATAAAGTAACAAGGTACACACTCTCTACACAGAAGGGATCGCCTGCGTATGCGTATATACGTAGGCCTACCTGTAGAGGTAGGCCTACGTATTAGGGCTCCCACACATAACTGCGATGCTATACGATGAGGCGTGAAGTTCTTGCGGTGCATTCGTGCGAGCTCGCAGATATTTGCGATGGGTTGCGAATTTGCAGATAACTGGGAATTCGCAACGCATAAGTGTTACGATACATTAATTTGAATTAGTAAATTGAAGGAATTCGCAACATCAGTGTGGGAGCCCTTATAATTTTATGACACAGAATGAGTTTACGTGTGTGTAAAATTGAGAATGTTTTGTTTTAATTGCTATGTGTGAGTTCGTAGTGACAGGCGATTGTTTTTGTATGCGAGTCTAAAATGTGTGTATGTATCAAGGAAGTTGAACTAAAGCATGGAAGTAGCGATAAAATAAAAAGACACAATCAAATAGCGGTACTCCATCAACTTATTACGATTTCAACGCGCGATAAAGAGATAGTTATATCCACTCAATATGCACTAAAATAATAGATTGTACACTGTTGCATATAGATACTTTGTTATGCATTTAGAGATGTTGTGTGTAGAAAACTATGAATATTTATGGAATACTTTGCTACGAAGATATTTAAACACAAATTCACTTCACATTATGATATTCTACATTTACGATACTTTTATAATGTAATTTTAAGACAACAGTTGGAAAAAATCGAAATGTCTTCTTACTTGTGGAAGCTTATTAACTCCGTTTCATTTTCCTTGCGTGACGAATGCGATCTGCATTCCCACACTACACACGCCATATTTTAAGATGTCGGAAATATCATTTAGATACCGTTAAGCCTTGAAATTTGCTGTCCAATGTAAGAAAACACAGTACGAACTCGAGACTACCACTTGGCTACTTCAAGACAATACACTCGACTAATAAAAAAACAACGTTCGTTCTATACTATAGATTACTTTCTTGAACGCATTTTAATTTGGTTGGGTAAAGATGACCAAAGGTGACCAAGTGACAGCGGTAATGTGTACAGCAGCTCATAGTACGAAAACGAAACTATTTTCTTTCCTATTCTAACTTATTGAATATTCGTTCTCGTTTACGGAGACAAATATAGGTTTATTATTATCGTTTTTTAGGCTACTTCCATGCTTTAGTTCAACTTCCTTGGTATGTATAGAGATTTCCTCACGCAAAAAATGACTGACTGTTTTGTATCGGAAAAAGACGCTAGGGCTACTCCCCTGCGGTGTGTTAGTGTGTGTGTGTTAAGTTGAATAGTTTAATATTCAAAATATCTAACCCATTAAGGTACATCATTTTCTTTTCTTTTGCAATCGCCATAGCATGATGTTTAGCTTCAGCAATGTTGTCACCGAACAAAATCAATTTAGCGCCCAACTTCTCACAGTTGTTGACTTTAGTTACTGCAGCTAATAGAGGCATCACGACAATACTAGGTATACCCATCTGCGTCGCGTGGTAGCTGACGGCACAACCATGGTTACCCCAGCTGGCGGCAACAACGCCATACTTCCTTTGTTCGTCATTTAGCAGCAAAAGAGTATTTCGCACTCCACGCTCCTTGAAACTGATCATGCAATTAATGATTTAGCAATGATTTGATAGGTTATAGATGAGTTTAAATAATTTGACTATAACCTGGATTTCACCAGATTAATTACAACGGTAATATAAAACTAGGAGGTACAAGTGGCAGCCGTATCGCTCGAAGGCAATCTTACAGGCAACCATGGGATGTAAAATGTAGGATAGTACCTGGTGTATTAGAAGGTGAATAGTAAGGGTGAAACCAAACGAGCGTAATATTGTGAGTCGTGAGTCGCAGAATTTCGGTAGCATAAATTCTGCTGCATTCGGTTTCATACAAAAATACAGTTGGTGCCACACGACAACGCAAAATGAGTTGTCTCCGACTCAATGCGCGTAAACTTGACCGAATTTCGGTCGTAGTGAGGGAAGTAAAAATAAAGTATGGAACTGTCCACATATCAGCCTCTGACTATTGAGTTTGGTTTACCCAGCTTATTTTTCTGGCCTATCGCTGATATCACTTCGATGTTTATCTCACTATAGCTCAAACTGTACTGACTACCTGCGGCCCGCGAGACGCTCTATTTATACTCATATAATTATTATTCCTACATTTCTAGAACCTACGATAAAACACGAGAGTCGTCTCGTGAAGACGCTAATAAAAATAATCGAAGTTAATAATAATTAGGCAACAACCAATCGATATCCGACACTATGCATATAGAGATAAGGTCCATTATTCCTTACCTCAGGAGATCGATAAGAAGTGTATGTGTATTTGTGTGCGCAGATAAGGCTTGAAGATTATTATTCGTAACACTACCCCCTTCTTAGAGATGTTCGTCCCGAATATCGCTATTGCTGCCACGATATTTTGCCAGGCGGTCGATATGCACTACTTTGGACGCTCCTCTTGAATGCCGCTGAATCCTGTAGGTGACGTCGTTCATCAGTGTAATCACCTTGTACGGCCCCTCCCATTTGGCTTGTAATTTCGGGGACCTTCCTTTCCTTTGGGTTAGGTTATGTAACCATACCAATGCACCTTCTTCGAAACCGTTTAAATTTGAACGCCAATCGTATCTGGTCTTCATGTTCTTACCTGCTACGTCAACTTCAATTCGTTCCCATGGTGTGCCGACGTTGGACTGTTTCTGTCTACCTTTTACAGCAGTACAAGTAGTACATTTACGGCTCCAGTCCTGTTCATCTTGCCGACAATGGAGCCAGTAGACGCAGTAGTCTCTCGCGCACCTTTAACAGTGTCCACTTGACTCCAAGATGGCCTCCTGAAGCTCCCTTGTGAACTTTACGTAGAACGTCCGGCACTTTAGCTCTTGGCACAACTATCTGCAGGTGGAACTCTCTGCCGTTGGTTTTCTCCCATTTTCGGTACAGTACCCCGTTCTGCAGAACTAAACTATCCCATTGCGCCCAGTAAGCTTTAGTGATAGCGCGCGCAGATGATATACTACTCCAATCAGGTCTAGCATTACCCTGTCCTTTCCATGTGATGAGTTGCTTTAGGTCATCGTCATCCCGCTGTGCTATCTTCATTGATTCATCTTCACAGGGTCCCAAAGGAGTAACTTTGATGCGCTTCACCGTCAAGTCTGTGGATTTTGAGTTTGGTATCGGAGTACACTTTCTCCACGAGACATATTCTTTGCATTGTCTGATGACATCACCTTTTGTCTTGCTGTCATGTTTTTCCAAAAACTTCTTTTCACAACGTTTCCTCATTAGCTCCTCCAGACGGTCCTCTATATTTTGTAACCTGGACATCTGCGTACTCTTTAGCGGGAAACTTAGCTGCAGATGACCTCTCTCACCACATCTGAAGCACATGATCCCAGATCCCTTCTTCAAAGAAGACTTGACTTCTTTTATTTCTTCTGGGACTTCCCGTAACTTGTGGATCCGTGGGACATCCTGTCGAACCGCTTCGACCTCCAAGGCGTGTGCCAGTGCTTCCCTTAGTGAGGTGTGGTGACCAAGCCTCACTTCAGCTCTAACCTCCAAATCCTTGATGCCGTCCACGAATGCCTGCACGGTATTTACCCTTAACATGTCCGGGTCGGCCGACAGGTACGCTTTTCGTACGAGTTTTTCTATTTCCAACGCCCACTGCTGTAATCCCTCTCCCGGAATTTGGATTCTGTCGCGTAGCTGGGCGCGGAAAACGTGCTCCAGATGGCGTTCCCCATATCTCGATTCGAGCGCTTCCAACAATTCCTTGTATCCACTGCCCAGACTTGGCAGTGCCTCTAGGACTGTTAGTGCTTGCCCCCTAAGTGCGACAGTAAGAGCAGTCAGGCACTGTTCATCTGTCCACCTATTAGCAGCTGCGACGGTCTGGATCTGCTGACGGTACACGGTCCACGAAGTGCTGCCGTCGTACGAGGGGACCTTTATACTGGGTGCATGTACTACACCAGAACCAGCTACTGTTACACCTGACATTTCCAGGCGCACTACCCTCTTCTGCAACTCCATCAGTGCAGTCTTCATGCTGTCCATATCAGAACTTAGGCAGGTGACCCGTTCCTCAACCACGTCGACGTCCTTCCGTAGTTTATCTACGGCACCACTTACTTCCCTGACAGCGAATAAAAGTAGATGTTGGTCATCCTTAATTTGTTTTTGTAGGGCTTCTTGCCCGTTTTGTAGGGCCGCAAACTTGCTGTCTTGCCCATTTTGTAGGGCCGCAAACTTGCTGTCTTGCTCCGTAAACTTGTTGTCAAGCTGCTCTTTCATGACAACCATCATCTTTAACAAATCCGCTAAGTCAGGCGTGGGCATGGCCGTGGGGGTGTGGACAACCGAGACTTGTTCCGAAGGGAGCGTGGTCTGGTGGGCGGAACCAGAAGGCGAGGCGCTTTCCTCCATGCCCGTTGCTCCTGCAGCACGTTGAGCCCTGGTCTTCACTCCTTCGATGGTACCGTCGTCTCTCGGAGTCAATGGCATTTCTCAAATTTCACTACTGACACCAGTTGTTACGTGTTAAGGTTCGATTTATTTGAGAAAGAAGCCTTTTGACGTGTTAAAGAGACTTTATTAAAACCACTATTAAAATAACAATACTACTCTGAATTACAATCCTTAAAAGTCGCCGAGGTCGCTAGGTTGATCGCTGATATCACTTCGATGTTTATCTCACTATAGCTCAAACTGTACTGAACTGCCTGCGGCCCGCGAGACGCTCTATTTATAGTCATATAATTATTATTCCTACATTCCTACCTTAGAACCTACGATAAAACACGAGAGTCGTCTCGTAAAGACGCTAATAAAAATAATCGAAGTTAATAATAATTAGGCAACAACCAATCGATATCCGACACTATGCATATAGAGATAAGGTCCATTATTCCTTACCTCAGGAGATCGATAAGAAGTGTATGTGTATTTGTGTGCGCAGATAAGGCTTGAAGATTATTATTCGTAACAATATGTAAAGCATGGAAAAATCTTTATTCTGTGTTGTGTATACTTTATTTGACTAGTGATTGTAATAAAATAAAAAAACGAACCCTCCAGTAAATTGAAGGAATTCTTGTTTTAAATAAAGGTCCATTCCAAGGCTCTCTGACATTTGAGCTTGCTGAAAAAAGCAGTTTCACATTAAAATATAAAACAGGAAACGTAAATTTCAAACAAGAAATTAACAAATAGTAAACTACTGCTATTACCAAGAGGGGCGATCGTACGATTTGTCCCACAATCCGGCGACTTGCAGCCAATATATTTTCATATTCACATTTGCGAGGGTTGTATGGATCGCAATTTTCATCGAAGTCTATATCCTATAAATAATATGAATATATGTATATTATAACTTTTTAGAAGTAAGATGAATTCTGTAAGGATTCAAAACTATTAACCTTATCATCGTAATTGGTTTAAAAATATTTTTACTACATACTGTACTTTTTATATACATTTTTGGAAATATAATTTCAAACTATGTCTCTTTTATTGATATGAAGAGTACGTTAATAAAACGGAGGACCTAATAAAGGAAAGCTTTTCTTTCGTTCGTATGGAGATAACCACGATTTATTCAAATCACCACAACCAAAACATAGGACTGGAATACTTGGTGTTCTGTCATAACTTCATAAGTGGGTCTATTGCATCGAATATCACCGAATGGCCCTGCAGACTAAGGCCGCCTGAAAATCGTGTGACCACACATTTAAAGTCACGAGAAACAAAGTATGGGGAACCTATCCCATAGGCTTCAGTCCTGCAGCAAGAATACCTAACAGACAGAACCACCTATTAGATAATATATCCAGATTCGACGAGAGCACAATGTGACCTTCATGGGGGTCACTTTGTGCTCTCGTTTAATAGTAGAATAAATGTATGAAACGTACAGGATAAAACAATGCTTAACTAATACATTACAATATCAATGTTCATATAGTGATAAACATTAGACTGACATTTCGATATAAGCTGATAACCTAATAAAATATAGAAACACATATTATAAATAGATATATCGATAGAAAACTCTTTATTTATATATGCACTACAGAGTTTCAAGAGAGTACATAAGATTTCGGATGTATACTAAAGGTTATAAGATCATAGAATAATTCCTAAAAAAAGACAACTCCCGCACTAGGAATAAATCCTGTGTCGCGGGGGACTTTAAAAACATACATGAAACGGATACAAAGAACACCCAGACTCAGTACAACAATTTGGGGATCACACAAAATGTTGTCCTATGTGGGATTTGAACCCACGACACTTGGCGAAGTAGGAAACGGCGTGGTGAGCGTTAAACCACTAGGCCAAACGTGCAGTCAAACTTTGTAACTCATCACCATTTACCTCAACTTTCATCATTTTCGTGGAATTTTACTGCTTCCTTCAGTACCTAATACTACCGAGCCTGCTATTAGTACAGAGGAATATCACGAAAAATTTTACATTTTGATTTTTTGATTTTGACAAAATTTAAAAGAAAATTGTGTTCAAGTGTCGACAGCTCGACTTCAAAGACTGTCAATTACACGCTTTGAATCGTAGACAGAGAATAGAGGTATAGACAAGTCATTAACGTATACAGTGTGAAATAGCGATAGTTCAACTTATCTAGATCTATAGTTTCGAAATTGCCACACTTTAAATTTTACCCCGTTTTTGGGGTAAACTCTGCAGTTTACCTTGCGCTATTATCTGAGTTCTCGTTTCGACATAATCGGGAGGTAAGTTATCTAAGTTTGACATATTGTTACAGATATAATAGGAGAAATAATAAAAGACAATGTAAGATTGTATAATAGTTATAATAAAATAAAAAAGTCGTGTGGTGTCGTGGGACACCAGATAGGAACGAAGTTCCATATCATAAAAAAAAATTATTGGAAGTTCTATTCAAGGTATAAAGAAAATAATTATTCTGGTATACATTTTTTATCATGATTTTTTTATCGATAAAATTAAAAAAGGAGGCGATTACCATTGCAGAGAATTGAAGTGAAAGATAGATAGAATATAATTTTATATTTATATAGGTCCTATATTTTTTCTGAAGAAAACAATTGGTTACAAAATGTATTGAACAAATACTGGAGTGGCAACTTGGATGCCAGTCTATGCGGCCCGTACATTTAGTCCATTTATTTCTTAAATATGGTTCATTTGGAAAACTAAAAAAAAAACAGGGTGTTAAAAACAGTGATTCTGGTATCCCCAATGGCGTATAATCCGACTATTCAGTGATGACACGATGTTATTATATTGATTAGCTCACGTATCACACACTCACTTTGGTCGGTTAATACCGAAAAGGACTGGATTTTTATAATTTAATTTTAACTGTCCTATGCATAAAAATAACATGAAATATACCTTAGCATAGTACTTAATCGTTTCATTTAATTACTGTTTAATAGATATAAAAAAAAACTAAATTCTACTTACCGATGAAAGGTTACCTATGTTTGGTTCATTTCGTTTACTACGGCTTTTACAGCAATTCACCATCACTGCACACTAAATACTACTTTTTAAAACACCTTTTAGGTTACAAGTGACACGGATTAAGCATTATTCAGTTTGATTAACAATTTTTCCTTGACACCATACGCTTGTTTGCCATCAACGACAATGGTGGCAAACAACAAAAAACCCTATACTATACGCAAGCCGAGACAAAAAATTCATACTCCGTCTTGCTTCCTCTTACACATTTGTCGTTCAATCCTACTCACTCTAGTAAATATTATTAATTTAGTATCTAGTCTATACCTTTATTCTCTGTCTACGCTTTGAATCAAGGGCATAGAGGGCAAAATTAGATTTGTCTAAAAAAAGTTAAAGGAGTGCATACTAGGAATTGAGCATAGCAATAAATTATGTGTCACGGGGATTTACAAATATACAGTAAACGGAAACAAAGAACAACCAGACTCCGAACAATAATTTAAGAATCACACTAAGTGTTGTCCCGTGTGAGGTTTTCGATCGCGTCTGGCACGCCGCGGCCGGCCTGCAGTACAAGCCGTCCACGTCTACTACTACTCGTCGAGTAGTGAAGATTGTGGTCACCTTTTTGCAAGACAGACGCTTTCAAGTGGTACTTGAAAGCGCCCAGTCCCCTGAGCGACCGATCTCTGCCGGAGTGACACAAGGAAGTTGCTTGTCCTCAGTGTGCTACTCTTGGTACACAGACGACATCCCCGTCACCGACGGCGTGCAACTTGCGCAGTATGTCGACGACGCGGCCTACATCACGACATCAAAAGATGGTGCCAACGCTGTTACCAAGTTGCAGTGCACCCTAGACGCACTTCCCAGCTGGCTGAAGGACTGGAGACGATCAACGGTCAACGTGGCGAAGACTCAGGTGAAATCACTACGCAATTAATGCAGTGTTCTATTGATAGAGCAAAGAGATCCAAACTGATCACTTCCTGCCAAATTCCAACTAATTATGTTTTTTTGCTAAAAATTCTATTTCTAACTGTGCCTGCGACTTTGTCCGCGTGGAATAGTGACTTTTCGTCCCCCAATTTCAAGCCGTTACAACCCTTTTTTGCATTTAAAAGTTTAAAAGTCTGTTCAGTAGATATGGCGTGAAAGTGTGACAAAGAGACAGAATTACTTTGGAATTTATAATATTAATTAGTAAGGAAGTAAGGATTATCAGAACAGCTGTAAGGGCTTTTTAACATTGTGCTGCTATTAGTAAGTTGTTAGTACTCGTAAGAGTGTTTGTTCATAAATTTATTCGCTGTATCCGACACCGCGAATTATTAGGTTTGTTTATGAACATACTATTGTTGGGGATTAATTAAAAGTATTATTTTATTTATTTATTCATACAACTTCATTACACACCATTATAGTAAAAAATGTACAGAGATAACATTGTGCAGCTAATAGTAAGTTGTTAGTACTCGTAAGAGTGTTTGTTCATAAATGTATTCGCTGTATCCGACACCGCGAATTATTAGGTTTGTTTATGAACATACTATTGCTGGGGATTAATTAAAAGTATTATTTTATTTATTTATTCATACAACTTCATTACACACCATTATAGTAAAAAATTTACAGATATACATATACAGATATCAACATTAGGTATTACAATAGGTGGTCTTATCGCTCACGGCGATCTTTTCCAGACAACCTTTAAGCCAGATATGTATATTATACTGAGATGCCCAGAGATGCCCCTTTTAGTATTATTCTATCACTTGAGGCAGCTATTACATAAAAAAATAACAAAATATATTTTCCCATTTTTTATTCATTTACAAAAACTTGTAAAAAAGATATATTTTCGAGTCAAGAACTGTTTTGGTTTACAAGGACTCAGTTTTCCACAATAGGAGAGCTCAGGCATCAATTTCTGTATCAATACACGCTGACAGCGCTTCAAAGCACCATGTCTTCCAATCTGATGAAGAAACACAACATGAATTGTAGGGTTGTTTGATTGTAGCGAATTTCATCTAAAAAGATATGATTTCGGTTCCTTAGCCCGGATAGGCAAGCACAAGTCAAGCCAAATGCCATATGGACCAAGAGCTACTGAACCTTTCGACCAACGGTGTGTCTGTAAGTGTGCTAGAAACTCTTGTAGTGATGAGTCATAACGTGCTAAGTACGTAACCATCGCCTGGCAGGCCTCAGCTCTGCACATCATCATCTTTCATGGTTTTGAAAGTGTAAAAAAAATGACACAAAAAAACTTGTTCCTGTAAGGCTGACATTTTTATAGGATTTAGATCATTCATTAACAAGTTGAAAAACAAAATGACAGGCGATTCCGATGAGCACTAGTACCTGCCAGGCGAACAGAAAGACACACATTTCTTCAATTACATCATCAATGTAAATAAATTTTATTCTGTAAAGTTGTAATTCATATATATATGTTTGTCTGAGCGATTTAAAGAAAGTGGGAACAATGACCGGTGGTGCTGGCTAGCATATTTCCTTGACAGGTGAGGAGAAAGATAGCACTGGAGTGCAAGTAAAAATGTGTCTGAGAACACTTGGTCGGTCCTAACACGACAAACTTCTCATTATTAGTCATAAATAACATTAAATCGTCGGAAGCATCTAAATCAATGCAATATACATTTCAACTAATCGATTTAAATGATTTTTATGAACAAAAATAAAGCATTGCCCACACTATTGTGCGTATGACACATATAAATACAAATGTAACGCCCAACGTTTGAAATTCTAACTTAAGGGCCTACCTCCCTTCAGATGCGTAAAAAAGGTTATATTCTAAAGACTACTCTTCCTTAACGGCTGCATCAAAAGATTCGAAAAAAATATATGTTTACTGTAGATTCATCTGCAAGAATACGAAGATTTAAATTTTTGCATACGACAAATAGTATTGCCATAAAAAAATATTAACCAACACTCTATTTTGTTCGCTTTTTTGCCTAAAGCTTTTAAACGGCTTTGATATTAAAAAATATTTTTACATAGAAAAATTGGTGGTTGAATTTGCTATAAACTAGGCATACTCATATTTAAATCAATCAATATTTTGTAAAGAAAATGATCAATATTGCGATTCCCAAAATTAAAAGTACAGCGGGTCTCTGTGCGGGCGCAGGCGGCAGTCGTGCGTTGGCATTCAGACGGGAAGGCTGTGTCGCTCGCTGCTCTGCTCACGCTTACGACTAACTATGCTTAGACGTTTGTGTTTGTGTAAGTATTTAGGTACTTTCTGAGTTAGTGTGCATTAGAGACTAACTCGCTGCAAAGGACTCAAAGTGATCGTGCGCTTGGATGATTTTTGGTGTTTTGACTGCCTCGATGGCGCAGTGGTAGCGTATGCGACTGCAGGCTATGCTTGAGGTCTCGGGTTCGATTCCCGGGTCGGATTAAATATTTGTATGATTTGAAAATATTTATTTCGGTATTTGACTGTTTTCTATGCATAATATGTATCTACTTACATATTTACAAAAAAGTAATATATTAGTAGAGAATACGATTAGGAACGCCCTTCACCCATCTGTTTATTAGATGAAAAGTATTTTAATATATCATATTTAATATTATATCGCGGGTGGGTTGGCTAAAAATCCCTGTCTGAACTATTATAATATGTTTATATATCTAATATTAATATAATTATCATTTATTTATTATCATATTTAAATATTAATACGTGTATCCGTGTATGCATTTTACATAGCATTAATATTATTATTGTTACTTATAAACCGATAAATTAAAGTTTTTCTTCCCTTATCTCTTTTTCTTATTACAATTGTATGATAGGATAGGCACCTTTTTTTTTTTTTTTTTTTTTTTTTTTTTACGTGTGGAAATCCCCTCGGACCGTCACCCCACCGCGGCGGGGCGGTGTGTCGGACTCGAACCGACTAAAACCACACGGTGTGCCACTCTGCGCCTGTGAAGGGAGGAGTCCGGGAACTGCAGTTATTAACACATCCGGACCCCACCCAGCGCCTGCCCGCACAGAAGCGGGCACCGTCTGCTGGTATCCTCTCAATTAGGCGACGTACGGCACACGCGTACGTCGCCCCCTCGCGGGAGGCCACTAGAGCGGATGGAGGGGAAAGCCCGTCCCGACCATCCGCGGCCACACTCAGGGCGGCATGAGGCGCTGATAGGCGCGCCTCCGCCGCCCGGTTCGCCGGCGGCGGATTGGGTCCGAGTGGACATCGTCCTCCCGGGCCTTCTCCGCCACCTCCTTCTGCGAGATTACATCTTCGCAGAAGGTTGCGACCGCGGTAAAACTGCTATCGCTACCGGCCATGGAGCGTATGACGGCCGGTAGCGAGAGATCTCCTCCGATGACTGCAGTGAGGGCCCGGCGCTGCGACGCCCATGCAGGGCAGATCGCCAGCGTATGCTGGGCCGAGTCCTCACTGCAGTCGCAGTGGTGGCAGGCGGGACTCAATTCCCTCCTAGCGACCGAGTGCAGGTACTTCCCGAAGCAACCATGCCCGGAAAGGACCTGCGTCAGTCGGAAGGAAAGGGTCCCGTGCTGCCGCCCTGCCCACTCGAGGATGACCGGCTGGAGAGCCTCCACGGCGGCAAAGCCAGCGCGTGGAGTCTCCAGCCGGAACGACCAGCGAGCCATCGTGGCTCGACGGGCGGCTTCACGCCACTCGCGTACCTCTTCGGGCGGAGGGCGATAGCCATACTCCGCCCGATATTCAGCCACCCGTCGATAAACTTCGGCGAGCACTTCCGCCTCCAAATCCCACGGGGGTGTTCCGGCCAGGGCGCACGCCGCCTCGGTCGACACCGTGCGGTATCCGCGTATGGCTCTGACTGCCAATACCCTCTGAGGCCGCCAGAGGCGGGCCTTATTTAGGGCAGTCAGAGCCGCCACCCACACCGGTGCACCATACAGCGCCATCGACCGGACAACCCCCGTGTATAGGAGTCGCGTTGCGACGCTGGCTCCACCCAAATTGGGCAAAAGTCGCCCAAGGGCGGAGGCAGCGTCGACCAGCTTCGGACCAAGCTGTCGGAAGTGCTCGTCGAAGAGCCACCTACCGTCGAGTATCAGGCCCAGATACCTCATCTGGGCCCGAACCGGTACGAGGACCGAGTTGACCTCTATGGAGGCGCCGGCGGGTGGACCACGACGGGGCCCATGGAACAATAGGGCCTCCGTCTTGTCCAGGGCCACCCGTAAGCCCAGCGCCTCGATGCGCCCGACCACCAGAGAAACTCCCCTGGTGGATAGGATAGGCACCTGCCTTGTCCCTTACTGAACCAACTCAAGGTTGACTGAGAGATAATACCATGTGGCATAAAGTCTATAAGTCTTATAAAGGCGGACTTATCGGTTTATAAGTAACAATAATAATATTAATCACTACATAGTATAAAACAGAGTCGCTTTCTCTGTCCCTATAGGTTTCTAATGTGATGTAGCAAATAAACACATTTTTTTGCGCTTACATTGCAAACGCTGGTTGCACCCTACGAGATAGATCAAAATAATGTACTACAGTATTATACACCTTAAAAAGATCTACAAAAAAGTCCGCGACGGTATATGTCTATCTCTTAGGGATAATCCACAACAACCATTTTTTATTCCTCTCTTTTTACGAGAAATAATGGCTTATTTACGAAGCGATTTTAAGCAATACAGAATGAATCCTTATACAATTAAGTAAATTAAATACATTGTGCATTTAATATAGATCAAAATAGCCCTTTACAGTATCTAATTTAAATGAATATATTCGAAGATATTACAGATTTAAAATGCACGAATCGTGTCGTCGGCGGGGGCATCTGAAATCCACCCGAGCGAAGCCGGGGCGGGTCGCTAGTGCTATATAAAATGCATACACGGATATACATATTAATATTTAAACATGATAGTTATATAAATATTTGATATATAAACATATTATAATAGTTCAGACAGGGATTTTTAGCCAACCCACCCGCGATATAATATTAAAGATGGTACAAGAGTATAGAGGTCTAACTTGTAAAATACACACACTCACATTCAAAGCTTTGAAAATAATAATCAATATATATTTCGGACATCTGACACACAACGTCTATTAGTTTCAAACTAAGTGGAGCTTGTACTATGAAAGCTAGATTGACTGATAGAACAATTATATGCTTTTATTTGTAAATACAAATATATCATACATAGAGAACACCCAAACGAACCTGAGACCTCATGGACAATAGTCGCGTAAGCTATCACTGCACCAACGTACATGTAAAATCTCTACAAATAAAAAAAATGGAGTGTCTGTTTGTAATATTAAAAAAACCGCTTTTAATAAAAGCATATGTATGTATACACGATACATGTACCATTTTTTTTTTTTACAATTTTTGTCTGACTGTTTGTTACGGGTAATCTCTGCAACGGCTGGACCGATTTTGACGGGACTTTCAGTGATAGGTCGTTACCCGCGGCAAGACGATAGCCGCGGGTAACACCGCGGGGTTCAGCTAGTTAAAAATAAATTCATGATAATTATCTGTTCGACACGATTTTATTTCAATTTGTAGACATTGCAGGTGACTTCGGAACCTTATTCTATGGGTGACCTGACACGTAACGCATTTACCTGTTTTTAACCGACTTAAAAAAAGGAGGTTTCTCAATTCGACCGTATATATATATTTTTTTATGTGTGTTCGGGGATAACTACGATTTTGATGATTCCTTTTTTAATGGAAAGGAGATATCCCAACGGTGGTACCATGATAAGGACACTAAGATCTGATTATGGCATCCAAGATAAATCGAGTTGAACCTTGAAGTCGGTTTTATTTTGTTAAAATTTTACTTGTTAATTTATTTAAACATGCTAGAAGTTTTCAGAAATATGATAATTTTTACTTTTTTCTACAAAGGGTAAAATGAATTAATTTATTTTATCAGATTTCTTACCTAATTTAACATACTTTTTCGTATTTAGTACCTACCTATGATAAAATGTGTTAATTTTAAATCTTACTAAACTTTTAGAAATACCCCTTTCTTAAGTTAACATTTTAACCATTTATAATTATGTTTTGAAGTTAAGGCAAAAACGTCAGACAAGCGCGCATGTCTGTCTCGCTCCCTAGTCTTTGATCATCGTTTTGAAGTAACGCGTAAGGTACGGAGATATGAATGTGTGCGGTGCAGATATGATACTATGCGTTTAGCTCCGCCCAGACGCTCAAGGTCATTGAGGCTACTATACGCCTTAAATCTTTTGGATTTTTTTCGTTTCAATTTTATTAGGTTTCTTTTGTCAAGGCTTATACCTCTAGACCCAGGATTTCATCATGGCCTCTTTTGACATTCAGTAGACAAATATTAATCATCTTTTCAATTTGGCTTTGATATACATACATTTATATATATGTACATTTGTATATATATATATGTGTCATACGCACAATAGTGTGGGCAATGCTTTATTTTTGTTCATAAAAAATCGTATATATCGATTAGTTGAAATGTATATTGCATTGATTTAAATGCTTCCGACGATTTAATGTTATTTATGACTAATAATGAAAAGTTTGTCGAGTTAGGACCGACGAAGTGTTCTCAGACACATTTTTACTTGCACTCAAGTGCTATCTTTCTCCTCACCTGTCTAGGAAATATGCTAGCTTGCACTGCCGGTCATTGTTCCTACTTTCTTTAAGTCGCTCAGACAAACATATATATGAATTACAAATTTACAGAATAAAATTTATTTACATTGATGATGTAATTGAAGAAATGTGTGTCTTTCTGTTCGCCTGGCAGGTACTAGTGCTCATCGGCATCGCCTGTCATTTTGTTTTTGAACTTCTTAATGAATGATCAAAATCCTATAAAATTTTCAGCCTTACAGGAACAAGTTTTTTTGTTTCATTTTTTTTACACTTTCAAAATCATGAAAGATGATGATGTGCAGAGCTGAGGCCTGCCAGGCGATGGTTACGTATTTAGCACGTTATGACTCATCACTACAAGAGTTTCTAGCCTTACAGAGACACCGTTGGTCGAAAGGTTCAGTAGCTCTCTTACTAATAGCTAAGTGGATAAGGTGTTTAAGTTCTGTAATAAATTTAATTCATAAGATACAATAATGCTACTTTCTACCATTTATATTGATATCTGTTTGAGTATTGATATCTGTTTGATTAGTAAGGTTAAAAAATATTTATTTATTTAAACTTGTTGCACTTATTGTACAAAGGCGGACTTAGGTGATGTAGAAATAAGATGCGGTAGGTGCAAATGCAAAGATAAAATTTTTCATGGTAAATATTTTTTAAATAATATAGGTATATCCTACATCAAATAGAGCCAATAAAATAAATTTTGTATTACATTTAAATACTTACATGATCGGACAACAGTTATTCATTTCTGCATACAAATAGGGTTAGGTGCAAGACAAGGTCCACGTCGAGTGCCTGGAGAAGTTTCAGATTTTTCACTCATTTCTGGGAAGTAGCACTCTTTGAAATGTTTTTTCACCGCTTCTACCATTTCTTTTGCGTGTGGCCATCCTTTAGTTTCAACAATCACTTTCAACTGCAACCGAATGTAACATTTTATTTCAGTTATCACGAAAACTCAAAATGGCACGAATGGCATGCCAATCATTGTTTTTATCATTGACCTACAGTACATGGACTACGCATACCTACAAAATTATCGTGCCTACCTACACAAGAAGTTGGCGCATAAAATGGCTGCCTTTAGGGTTGTACCTATGTAGAGTGACTCGAAATGTCGATATAGATATTTAACTGAAATATTTAATAAATTGCAAAAATAACGATAACATTAAATAATTATAGTTAATTCCGATTGTTTTTTATTATTTATAATGGATATAATGGATGGATAAAATGTTGAATGATGGACTTAAGACTAAAATCCAAAAATGAAAGCTGGCCATCACGGGACACCCGGCTAGATATATGATATGAGCGAAATATTCCTTAAACGATTCTTGGGCTTCTACCCAAGAAACCGTAGGCCATTAGGAGTGCGGCAGCATTTGGTGAGTCCATTGTGGGATAGGAGAGTGCTAGTTCTCTCCCTTTTCCCACCTTTTAGGCGTACATCACCTCCTCCCAAAATGAGGCCGTGGATTCCTCTTGGAATCTCTAAAATCCTGGTCTTTTTGTAGTCTGGGAATAGATGATCGTAGGTGAGGTTTCTCAAATTATTATTTTAAAACAATTTGTTATCGGCTATGAAAACAGCCCTATCCGTTCTATCAGCAACAAGACTAAAGAAAGAACAGAATACCTCCGCATTCAAACCAACGAGAATGTATATCGTTGTTTACCTATTTTTGACATTGAGCGAAATAACAAATTTAGTAAATAAAACACGTTTTAAATAGTTGTAATATTTATTCATTTATTCACACATTCAGGTTAGGGCACTGCGCAGTCACGTAATCGCGTCACGTCGAGAGTTCTGTTGTAGGATGTTTCATGGAAGTGCATCGAGCAGACATACCACATTTTATGTTGAGGGTTTATATTTTCCAAACCAATGATTTCGATCCATTTCTTTCTTAAAATTTAATTTACAGGAAATCTGATGAAGAAAATACCATGTTAACATATTTTTTTATATAATAATATAAGTATCGACACTTTAACTCTATCATCACTATCCTTAATCGTATGTAAACAAATCAAAGTGAAACAAAGCAAATAATACCATTGAGAATCTCAAAAAACTAACAAACGTCTTCGGAAATTATAAAAAGAATATGTTTAATACAATACAATAAACAAAATCGTAAAATATTGAACAATTTCAATGCATTTTTGTACTAACCTGTAGAGTCAATGTACAATGATTCTTGATTTTTCTTGCACCAGATTGTTTAATGGAGCACGAAGGCATGATTTTCATGTCATAAAAACCAATTTAAAGCCGTAATTGGCACGAAAACAAAAACAAAATTTCCAACAACAACCGCTTGACAACAGATCTACCTCAGAACTTGGTGCATAAAATGGCGTCGCCGGTCACGAATTGACAAGTGCATGACGTCACTCAAAAGTGTTGCCAATATTAGTGCTCACTAAACTATGTTTATCTCTCTTTTCACACCAAGGTAAACATAAGTTAAAAAGAGACAAAATGCTTTTTTGTATATATG
The DNA here is from genome assembly GCA_949125395.1 of Diaphora mendica. Lineage (NCBI taxonomy): Eukaryota > Metazoa > Arthropoda > Insecta > Lepidoptera > Erebidae > Diaphora > Diaphora mendica. The sequence continues at coordinate 15,901,993 of OX421328.1, forward strand.
TGTCGATCTTATATATATTTGTATAATGAATTGTTCGTATAGTAGAATAGGGCATCTCCTTATATTTTCTTTACTCATTGGTTTTTATGTATGATTCGACATTTTGTGTCATTTAACTACTGCTACTACTGTACTTAATTGTCAGTAAAGTAATTAGTATATATATTATATAGTTCCCTTTACTATTTTAGTGTAATTATCACCTTACTGATACTTACATCACAACTAAACACGTCTCCCTTGACCCAAGCTCTCTCAGGCACACAATCACGCATAGTTACACCTAAGTTAGCGAGCAGACCGCACAAGTCTGCCATGCCCCCGGGCCGGTCTACCACTGTCACCTTAAACTTTATGAGGCGCCCCTCAGCAGCCATGCCTCGCTCTAGCGAACGCGTTAGGGTAGTGGTGTCGATATTGCCTCCGGTACACACTATTACAACTCTGAAATACAGCAATGAGTCTTGTAACAAACTACCTCTCGAAAATTTTACTTAGTAAGTAGGTAAGTCATGTAAAAACACAAACTCTGCCCACTGATGTAACTATATACCAGGACCAACAGTAGTGATATATAACCACCTAGTTGTGACACTCAGGACGACTCAAGAAAAATTAAAGTATCTTGAAACCAATCAGAAGATAATTCGAGAAGTTGCAAAATAATGTTGACTGCACGTTTGGCGTTTGTTAGTGGTTTAACGGTCACCACGCCGTTTCCTACTTCGCCAAGTGTCGTGGGTTCAAATCCCACGTAGGACAACACTTTGTATGAGCCACAAATTGTTGTTCTGAGTCTGGGTGTTCTTTGTGTCCGTTTCATGTATGTTTGTAAAGTCCCCCGCGACACAGGATTTATTCCTAGTGCGAGAGTTGTCTTTCTATAAATATATATAATGTATCATTCATTATATTGTACTGAAGTTGCTCTGAATCAGCCTTATAGCTGTTATACCCAATACTATCAATCAAGCTGCTACACGGTATGTATAAATAAAGCGTAAAACCTAATTCTTATATAACGAAAATAGATGATACATTATCGGGGCAATTTGATAAAAATATGGAAACAAATCATAAATATGTAAACACTCACTTCTTCCCTTTCAGATTAGGGAAGAGTCCGGCCATGATACCTGCCAGGGCGGTACAGCCAGCTCCTTCGCAAACAAACCTTTCTTGTTCTGCCATTTGCGTGATGGCACGAGCTACCCAATCTTCTTTTACAACCACCTGGTCATTAAATTACTAATAATGAATCTGGAACTGACTATCACAATCAAAATTAGAATTGAACAAAAAATACAAAAGGCATTATAAATCTAGAATTAAACAGCCGTCCCTCATCGTACTACCATGTTACATGTTCTATAACCTTCCTCGCTAAATCATCATCATCAACAGCCTATAACAGTCCGTTACTGGAGATAACCCTCTCCATGGTGTAACCATATACTTCGCCAGGCAAGCATTCCGAGACACAGTGATCACGTGGGTGACACGACCCTTACGTCACGAACTGCTATCGCTGGTTCTCAAACTCCCCAACCACCATTATTACCTTTGTGAAATCGATAAAACAATAAAGTTTTACGTCATCACATCACATATTTAAATTCATATATTTTGTTTGATTATATACACAAAACAACAATTTAAATTCATTTTACATTTTTTTAATAGAATGGTGACTGAAAATGTTTCCATCATTTGGTGTTATGTTGCTATAAAGTGGATAGTGACGTCACCACGAGTCACTCTCGGAATGCGAGACCTTGTATTCTTAGACCATGACCCTCTCCTTAGAAAGGAGGTTTAAATTAATACTCTATTCAATACTAAAATATGTAGGTACTTTTAAATTTTATTGAAGAAAATATAATGTATGTAAAAATTAGCGCGTCTAAAAACACTGTTAAATAAAAAAAAACTCTTCAGCTTTATTATATTATTATAACGCTCAATAGTTTATTAAAATTATAAATATTAATACCATTTTATCAACCAGTCCTCCCCTGGTAATAGTATAAAACGTGTTTACTCCAACTTTAGGTACACATAATCCATCTGAAATACTAGAATCTATTGGCAAAAATATTCTTTCATTTTTTCTTAGTGATTCTGACATACTGCAAGTTTTGTCTGTTTCAATTCCCTGAAAAATTAGTTTTATTATACTTCCTTTTTATGAATCTGGATATGGATGGACTGACATGACAAAACCCCATCTACAGCTGCAACTCAAAGAGTCGCAAGTGTGTTGGCTAAGTAAGCATCAGGCGGGTTTGGGCTTCGGTAACCTTGAGGTGATAAGCAAACAAAACAATTCCTGCCAACGGTTTTCTGCGAAACCGTGGTATTCTCCTAGTCAAGCAAGCCCTTTTGTGCCGTTACATGGCTCTTCCAGATCAGCTTTTGACTGTCAATGTCCAAAGCCTGGTCCAGACGAGTGAAACGTTTAATGTAATCTATCGTGTAATGAAATACGAATCCTAAATGTAGACGGTGCTATTAGCCTTAAATGTAACATTTCCATGGATGCCGTCCGCGCCGCCGTGGTCGCTCATCGGGATATAGGCTGTGTGTCGGCGGTTATTTTTAGCATGCACGGCATGCTCGTTAGGACGGTGTTTGAGACGGTCGTGTAGTGTGCTCGTTCGTTATGTGTGCAGACAAACAGTCGTTTGAACTTATCAGTTTGTAAGAACAAAAAATTGTTTTCAAAAAACGTACGTATGTATTGACGAATCAAATACATAAGTATAAAAACGGCACCAGCGATCACGATCTATCCATTCAGTATGTCCGTAGAAACTGATTGAAACAGCTCTGCACAATATTCGGGTTAATACCGTGTACCGTGTGATGCTACTTTACACGTAATCCTACATTAAACTTTACTCCCATATGGACCCGGCTTAATCTACAAACAGTATATTAGGTACACTACAGTGGGATATGAGAACAGAATTTTAATAAACTGTTTTTAGAATTAGGGTATCCGAGTAATAAAAGATTTACCCCTACTTTACCGATAAATTATGCAGAGCCAACCTATAAAAACGGTACTTGGCTATGCTCGGACACTTGTCGTTTGGGCAGCGCGGCGGTCGGTGAGGACGTGTTTCACCGACGTGTTTATCAGAGTAAGAGCTGAGGTTCGGCTACCTCCAATCTGACACTTTTATTTAATTCTCTCTTCTAGTTTATAAGATCAGAAGTGCGATAGTCTCACTTCCAATATTTAATTTTTGGTTGAAATCGATTGGCATTTTAATTACGTGTTGTTGTTGCTCCTTTATTTTTATAATGGATGAAATGGATCAAGAGGGTAGATCACGAATTGGTAAACACGGGCGTGTTTTGTGATCACGTAGTCGTAATTCTCATGGACATAATTCACACCCGTGCGTTGCGAAGATTGGTAGATTCAAGGCGCAGGCATAGTGAATGAAGTCGCTCGCGGCAATACTAGTTCGATAAATCACATGTCGCTGAGCCGTCCGAGCACTCCACGGGTCGGGTCACGGAGCAGATCGTAGAGGCCATACATTCGTTAAGGTCAGTCAGTGCTCATAATTGTTATCTCCAGTTTTGATCCCAATTTCCACGATGTGGAAGCATGATTTAATAATGCCAAAGTGTGGCTTACCGAGTGGGTCTCAAATGACCGCTCATGGACTAATTTTTGAGTGACTTTAGGTCTTTATGTGCTTAGACAGTTGATAAAGCAAACAGTCTATATGAAGTTGTCTACCGACTCTGACAGTTTCCGTACCTACGCTGAATATGCGCGTAGATCATTACTGCTTTTACAAATTGTAAGGGGCCTCAGCGACTAGCTCATATTTCAGGTTATCCCAATAAACCGAAATCTATCGATACATTCGTTAAACAACATATAAAAATTATTTAAATCAGAACATATCAAACCGCATATCTTTGGTATCGAGTAACAATTAGAGTTAGTAAACGATTTTAAAACATTTTACTGCTCTAGAAGATATTTAATTGTGGTACTTTAGTTAAACAAAATAACGCGGGTACTTGAATGTTTTGGTGCATTCGTATGACGATCACTAGCTAGAAAATTTCACGCCAGCTCTTACGGGCACAATGCAGTGCACCAGTGCCGACACGTTAATAAATGTGAGTACAGAAAAGTTTGTGAGTGTAATTGTAATGTGTAATGTATACAGGAAAGGTCAAAACACATTTTCATATCGAGTTTTAATGTGTTTACATGATTTTGATGTGTGGTGTATGAAAGTGAATGATGTGTGCAATTTAAAGCGATGCGACGCGACGCGACGATCGCGAGTGTTTGGCGCATCTATGCAATTGTTTGCAATTTAAGTGACACTCAAATGTTAAATTTAAAATCAAACTGAGATCGATATTGCAAATATTTTGTTTGATGTGATGAAAAATCATTACTTATTTACCCCATCTATGCAAAATAAGTTGAGCATTTCTTACTGTTCGTTCGTGTGTCGTTATTTGCGAAATGAGAAGACATTATGAAAGGTTCTAGATACCTTGACTAGTGCTAATAGAGAAAATAAGAAGAGTTTCTCATCATAAAATACCTAGGCAGAACTATTAGTAATGGTCAGGTTAGACCGAGCCCAAGTAAAGTTCAAGCAGTTAGTGCTTGTATGCAAGTTCAAGGAGTGAATTATTGCAGTCTGGGTGGTAAGCAAACTTTGTTTTGTTTCTCTGTATAATTTCATCAGTACTTTTGTTTAATGTACTCGTTGATAATTGAATTTATTTATTGCCGTTTAGCTTTGTTTGCTTTTTGGACTATATCAAACAATTACTGGCTGTTTTTGTTGTATCGTTGGAATAGACCCATGTAAAGCCTGATAGTCTTGGGTTGACCTTGATACTCAGTGACCATGAGCTGACCATTGAGGGATCCGCTCATGGTACTTATGGTGGCCATTGAGGCCTGTATGTGGTTGTTAGTGAGCAGTCGTGTTTGTTTATTGTGTAGTGGTTAATCGATGCATAGACTGTGGAAATCTTTGGCTATAAGCAAACTTTATGCCTAGACATGCAGTGACTATTGTTGTCAAATATCAAGTAATATTTCCAACATTGTATAATGCCTAGTTTGTTTAATTCTTAAGTGTGGTGGTGTAGCAAACTTTTGAGGGGTTTCAATTGTTCTGTTGGAGTTCTTAAAATATAACGAGTGGTTAAGATAATTCGCTTTTCGGGTGGTATAAACCTCGTGGTCCTCCATGGGCTATTGTTTTTAGAACACAATAATACTTATAACTGACGACACGAGTCTGTTCCGCGTCTTTTGGTGGGTCATGGGAGCGCCACTTAAGCTGTCAGTGTCCTTGTAAGAAATGTTTTAGATAGGGTCTTCGCCGCCTGACCGATGGGTGCGGCGGGAACTGATCCGACGGAGGCCAGCCCAACGGCTGTCCCAGAGCCAAGCCCGGCGGGATGCTGCAGTGGGCAAAGGCGGGCAACCTCCTCGGGTCTTCCAGGAGAGTGACATGGTGCTCTGGCGCGGCGAGCGGATACCTGACACCAGCTCCGCTTTCTTCGAGGCTGGTGAGCGATCAAGATACTTCGGTTAGGCCTGAGCCTTTGGCTTGTGGCTTCTGTTTGGCCTGAACCCCTGGTTCAAGGCTTCTGTTTGGCCTGAACCCCTGGTTCATGGCTTCTGTTTGGCTCAGACCAAACAGAAGTCATGAGCCAGAGGCTCAGACCAAACAGAAGTCATGAGCCAGAGGCTCAGACCAAACAGAAGTCATGAGCCAGAGGCTCAGACCAAACAGAAGTCATGACTTCTGTTTGGTCTGAGCCTCCGGCTTATGGCTTCCGTTTAGTTTGGCACATTATTTTTGTATTCTGTTTAATTTCATCAGTACTTTTTGCTTAGCGAACTTGAATGGACGCCGGATGCGTGTGTGGCTGTATTTGAGAGTGAGTCCCATGATTCGCTAGATGACCAGGATCCAGAAGGATATGTCACCAGGGGTCCTCTACAGCAAGCTGCGCTGGGCGCTGTGAGCACGCGTGGTACAGACACGCCTCCACAGACCACAGAGGCACTGCGCACGCGTTACTCCGCGGACTATCTTCATTTTGCAAATTACTATACTTTTTAATGCTTAATCGCTTATGAAAACGTTCTATATAACTAGTAACTATAACTATAAGATAACTACAATGGGTAGCTTAAGACTAGGGTACATTTTCATAAGTTTTCTTCCAGGTGTCGATCCAATCGATGAGGACCAGTGACTTGGTGATCCTCCTGTAGATGACCAACCAGGCGAACATAGGACAGATAACTTGGCAAGGCAGTCAAGCTGGCGAGGACGTCCAGCTGTCAGGAGAGGCCGTTTTAGAATGAGGGTATCCGAGTAATAAAAGATTTACCCCTACTTTACCGATAAATTATGCAGAGCCAACCTATAAAAACGGTACTTGGCTATGCTCGGACACTTGTCGTTTGAGCTGCGCGGCGGTCGGTGAGGACGTGTTTCTGTACCCATTTCTTGTCGTTTAATTTTATATCGTTGTGAACGGTTTACTATTTTAATTATGAGAGTAAGAGCTGAGGTTGGGCTACCTCCAATCTGACACTTTTATTTAATTCTCTCTTCTAGTTTATAAGACTGTTTTTATATTTTCCTATAATTGACGATTGGTTTTAACATCCCAACTTACGTATATTTCAGTATCAGGTTTAAGATGTTTAACAGCTACAGCAATTCCAGTCAAAAGGCTGCCACCACCGCAAGGTACTATCACCGCATCCACATCGGGAACTTGTTCTACTATTTCAATACCTACTGTCCCTTGGCCCTCTATTATGTTTGGGTGATCGAAACTGCAATTTCAAGATATTAAGTATAAAATAAGACGAGTAAAAACACCGATTACACTAAATTCCATTGCTTTTATAAAGTAAAAACTATCAGAAATAGCCGTTTTGCTAGATTATTCCGAAGGAAGGGGGTCTGTTCAAAATAAATGAATTACCAAGCTCAAATAAGACAATATAAAGCACACTGACCCATTAACGTACAGCATTTTCGTTTCCTTAGCCAAGGTTAAAGCGTGGTGTTTGGCTTCATAAATGCTTGAACCGAACATCAGTATCTTAGCTCCGTACTTCTCACACCTTTTCACTTTCGTTACTGGTGCACAGAAAGGTATGACGACTATACTGGGTATACCCATTTGTGTCGCATGGTAGCTAACAGCAATGCCGTGATTACCCGTGGTAGCGGCGATCACACCCAACTTTTTTTGTTCGTCACTAAGCAGCAAAAGAGTGTTCCGTAGTCCACGCTCCTTAAAGCTGATGATTAAATAACGGGTGGTTATGTAAGATTATACTTAGGTACGGGTGTGAAGCTAAACTCCTCTTAACAGAAAGAAAGGTTTTACGAAATATCTTGCCCTGTACAAAGACCTGATGGAAAATGGAGAACAAGGGAAGTACGCGGTAATGAATACAAAGGTATTGTGACTGAGCCCAACACCATTGCAATTGGACAAATAAAAGCACATCATTCCGGTGGCTTGGGAGTAGATCGAGGGGTAACCAACTAGGTGACGGCGAAGTCCAGATGGTTGCTGCAGAGAGATATAGATCGATAGATAGATAGTAAGTGATAAATACAGTGGAAGCGGAATTAAGTAGATTCAATCTGACTATTGGCGACAGGTAAACAAAGATCAAACAAATAGAGTGGCGTTCTCTTGTGTCGAAGGCCAAGATACACTTTAGGGTCCTTGAGCCAACGAACTAAGTATGTGAGAAGATGATGCATAATAATGTCTATGGTTAGAAAAATGTTAATGTATGGACAAATTTTAAACATAATATGATTTGTTTATAAGGCTAACAGTGAAATAAAAATAAAAAAACCTTCCAGTAAATTGTAGAAACTCCTGTTTTAAATACAGCTCCATTTCCAGCATTGAAGATGACTGAGCTTTCTAGAGAACAAATAATTCTATTGTAAATCCAGACTGATTGAAATTTACCTTACATCTGATATATAAACATGTAGTAAATACCGTGCATCCTGTTCGAACAACTTGTCCCACTATCCGCTTACTTGCAGCTAATATTCCTTCAAATTCAATTCTGCGTGGATTATCCGGGTCAGAAAATGGATCAAAATATGGGTCCTAAAAACACGGTTACGTTTTATACAACACAAGAGAAAATAATGGTACGATTAGGTAGGTATATATTTTTATAGGATCCTATAGTTGCTTTTCACCCAGAAAAGATTCTGAGGGGTAGTGACGTATTTATGTTTTGGGTGTCTTCTATGTAGTAGGTATAATATGTATATATTTTTATAATATGAATGTATTTTGTTTTGTATGTATGTAATGTATATAAGTATTCTGTCAGTCAATCTAGCTTTCATCTAGATTGACTGAGAGAATACTATTTATTATTATTTACGAAAACTACATTCAACGCAAGTGTAGCAGCATAAGGTAAGAAGAGGGACAAGATCCTAGTCAATCGTGAGCACCTTTACTTGTTTTTACTTACGTCAGACTTAGCCATTTCGACTGGATTTTACTGTTTCCTATAATAAATAATTAAGTTTTACATATTTTACCATTTTATTTTATTCTGGGTACGACCTAAAAATAAAATTAGTTAAACATTCACACTTGACAATTTTATTTGACTTTATTTTCTTTTTTTGTAAATAACTAGACAAGTCGAATTACTTTCGGAGGATAAAAAAGGTTAAAATAAAAAAGCCCTGTTTCACGCTCCTTTGGTTGAAAAAAAAAACAGACCTGATAAAAAAAAATCTTGCCCTGACAAGTACCCAATGAACTTATTTAATCTTACTAGCAAGAGTAACTTAAAAACTTCATTGTCGTGATTGTTTATCATTAATAATGGGGATGCTCTTATCCACACAAATACTCTAGACTAGTTGACCCGGCGAACTTCGAGCCGCCATATTTACATATCTGTCTCAGCTTCCCACAGGCAGTGTACAGTCGCGGACATAAAAAAGACTTTTCCTGTTATCTTTTATATTTTCTTGTACCTTGTCCTAACAATAACGAACACATAAAAAAAAGAATTATTTAATTTGGTGCAGCCGATCGAAAGTTATGCGCGTACATACATTTCGGCGATTCATTTTTATATATATACTAGTTGTTGCCCGCGGCTCCGCCCGCGTGTATGTCAGTTATTTCTACAAATAGTAGCCAATGTGTTATTCTGATGTATAAGCTATGTTACTGTAAAGTTTCATCCAAATCCGTTCAGTAGTTTTTGCGTGAAAGAGTAACAAACATCCATCCATACTTACAAACTTACGCGTTTATAATATTAGTAGGATTAATCTGATCATAGGGTTCTGGGATCACCTCATAAGTTGCACGTTGCACCTCATAAGACGGAAGCTCTGTGGTTCCACAGGAAACGCGGAGGTGCCGCTCCCACCCGCTCACATATTAGTGGGAGGAACGGGAACGAGGTCTGTCGACATATGAAATACCTCGGCCTCACCCCAAACAGTCGCTGGAACTTCGAGGGCAGGGGTTTGGGGGGGAGGGCCTACATAGGCTATCGCCTAATCTAAGGGGCCTGCAGATGAAAAAAAAGGGTTCGGGGATCTAGGGCCCTATGGAAATAAGTTGCTTTACTAAAAGTATGTAGTTTATTAATAAAAACAAAATAACAAATAACTCGTTTTGAAACTTATCACAGAGTGCACTTCATATATTTTAAATACATTGCATTTGAATTATTTAGTTTTTTTTTCTTTAAAATACTTATGTAAAAATGAAAGAATCACTCAATAATGTATTATAATATTTTATCAAGGAATTCTGCAGTGGGTACTGCAAATTAATTTTGCACAAAAAATCTGTGCAAAAATTTGAATAGACAGAGGAATTGTGTGAAATGACAGCAGATTGCATACGCATTTAAATAAATACAAAGGGAAATTTTAGTAAAATAATTGTTGCTCGTATAGCAACAATTATTTTACTAAATAATTATATTATATCAAAGTAGCTGACCTGGCGAACTTCGTACCGCCATTTTTTATTTGTTTTTTTTTTTGTTTTTAAACTTTTTTTAATATTCATGCCCGCCTCAACTTTTCATGGGTAAGTGTACAGTCGCGAACGGGGAAAGTACAACACTTCGGATTTTCTTATTATTTTCTTCTGTACAAACAAATCTTGTCCTGACAAAAATAATTACATAAAAAAATTACTCAATTTGGCTCAGTTGATCGGAAGCTATGCGCGTACATACATTTCAATAATTCATATATAGATTATTTAAATTTCTTTAAATAAAAATATCACTTAGGGTGTACAGTTACGCGGCAGTTAATGTGAAACTTCGTCTACAGACTCTGTGCTATTCCTCCGGGTGAAGGCATCGTATTCACCAGCAAAATCCCACTCGCGGTAAGCGCTGGCAATCAAAGTACGGAGTGATTCCAAATGTTCAGGGCCACGAGTTTCGCATACTACCTTTACCTAAAGCACAAAACACACAGACATTATAAGTTATTTATTTAAAAGAACTAAATAATAGCAAAAAATAATAGTCAGAGAAACGAACAGTCGTCCGTCTGTGAGACTATTATTATTATAATACTAACTGAACCCCGCGGTATTACCCGCGGTTTTTGTCGTACCGTGGGTAACGCCGCGAGAAAACGCTAGTCTAAAAAAAGCTTAGATCATCAGCTATCTGCCAGTGAAAGTCCCGTCAAATCGGACCAGCCGTTCCAGAGATTACCCGGAACAAACGGACAGACAGACAGACAAAAAATTAAAAAAATGCAAGTTTTTACAATTGTTAGCTGCAACGAACCTTTTCATCCCAAATTGCAAAGTCATCGAACCCAAATTCCATACTACAATCAATTATGTTAAAACTCCCTTTCTACACAGAGACTGCCCTCGTTACTTTATATTTGCTTATTTAATACTTACTCGAACACTGAAGATATCCCCGTGTACCCAGGCACGCTCTTGAATGATATCCTTGATTGACACTCCGGCGGAGGAGATGAGCTTACACAACTCGGCGATCCCTCCAGGCCGGTCACTGACGGTGACCTTGAACTTCACGAGACGCTGCTCTGCAGCGAGACCTCGTTCTAGACACCGTCCCAGTATTGTAGTATCGATGTTACCACCGGACAGGATACATACCACCCTAAAGGACACAGAATGCTTAAGGAACTGTTGATTCATTGTGGTTCTTATTCAAGATTCCCTTATTCCTTTGGTATAAACGGGATCCCACCCCCCTACTTATATCATTCAACTATATGTGCTACGAAGCAGTCTCTTTGAATTCATGTAAAGTCCAAATATCGAATATATAACAGTATATAATAGGATCTAAATTAAAAATGAAGGTGGTAATTTAACAAAAAGGTTTTTTTAAAGATCCTAATAATGTCATGTTTTCTTTTGAAAAACTTAACTGACCTACGTCACAATGAACTTTTTATTTATTAATTTTTTACACTTATATTTTTACTTCAAATCCGACAAAACGGAAAGTAGACCCTCGCCCTCGTAAATAAAAAATAAATCCTAATGAGTTCATAAACGTCGGAGTTCCAAAGAAACACATAAATAATGCAGAGTTAAGACATTCATTAGATCCCGTAGCATATTGAGATACTCAAAGTCAAATTTAAAACAAACTTGCCTGACTTGTCGAAAACTCAGTGGGATCATGAGTGTGACCACTTACTCAAGAAAACAAAATTAGTAAGAACTAACTTCTTGCCCTCGAGTTCTGGGACCAGGCCGGCCATGATGGCTGCAACACCCACTGCACCACCGCCTTCCACAACATACTTCTCCTGCTCAATCAAACGCAGGATTGCGCGAGCGATCCAGTCCTCGTTCACAGTTATCTGTAAAAGAAATATTTAAATTTATAAACATAAAATTACGGAGAAACGGCTATCTATCATACTTCCAGAATTCTCGTTACACTTTGTTGCTTACGATGAACTCGGAAACTATCTAAACGATTTTCACGTTTTTTAAAAAAATGTGTTTTGCTGGAGTGCCTAAGATAGGATAGTTAACATCACACTTAGATCAATAGAAGTCGAACATGATTGAAAGACATTTAGACAAATTTAGACATAGTTGCGTAGGTCGGCTAGTAAAACTATAAGTAAATACATTTTAACCTGTCGTGATCACATTCCAAACGGTCGTTTAACCGTTGGTGATTTCTAGTTTCTCTCACTACTTATTAATTTACATTTTAAAACAGCTAAAGCTTTCGCAGCTAATACTTATTTAAATTATCAGTTTTTGACCGCTGCTTCGCCTGCGTTGCTATCGGTTACCTATCCCGATAAACAGTGGCCTATTTCCCTCCTTAAGGGCCTACCTCCCTTCAGATGCGTAAAAATGGTTGCATTCTAAAGACTACTCCTCCTTGACAGCTGCATCAAAAGATTCGAAAAAAATATATGTTTACTGCAGATTCATGTGCAAGAATATATAGGTTTAATTTTTTACATACGATAAATAGTATTGCCATAAAAAAATATTTAACAACACTATTTTGTTCGCTGTTTTGCCTAAAGCTTTTAAACGGCTTTGAAGCAAAAATATATTTTTACACAGAAATATTGGTGGTTGAATTAGCTATAAACTAGGCATTACTCATATTTAAATCAATCAATATTTTGTAAAGAAAATGATCAATATTGCGATTCCCAAAATTAAAAGTACAGCGGGTCTCTGTGGGGGCGCAGGCGGCAGTCGTGCCTGGTGGTTTATCTTGTATGGAATTACATTTTTTTATGAATAACGCACTCTATCCACTAGTCCCCGTACTATTTTAGTATTAAAATGCGTTCACGTAACAATAAAGAAATATAAAAATAGTTAAATTTGAAGATATAAACAACATAAAATAAAATATTATTTAATAAATGATATTAATGTAAAAAATATAACTCTAAATAATGAAAATTATTATAACACTTGAAATAATTTTAAACGAACGCACTCAGTGTAAAAGTCTTTCAGTGTTGCATAATGCTTAAAAAGTTTCGTGTTTCGTGCAAAATTGCACAAAATTACGAAACGCATAACTCACCTAAACTTGGTGATAAATAATATAGAAAATATATTTTTTATATTATCTATTTATTATACATAATATTCATTTCATATTTTTGGGAAACAAAGTTCGACATCATATACTGATAAGTTATGTTGTTAAGAACAATGGCGAAATCCCAAAAAAACAAAATTTTGTTGAAGTATTTTTTTAGCGTCTAGCAATGAAAAAAATACAGAAATATGCAGATGAAATCCCTGAACAATTTCGTCTTACACAGTATTAGTCTTAGAAGTCTCTAATTAAAGATATTTCAATTTAAAGTAAGGTTAAACCTTAGAGCATACAATATATGGAGGGGGCATTGAGAGTCTATCTGTCATCTGATTGGTTGGTGTGATTTGGTGGGAAATACACCAACCAATCAGATGCTTGCGTGAGAGAGATAGACTCTACCTAAACTCAGTCTCTCTCTTCTCCGATCACGCTTTTCGCTTGTTCAGAGCTCCCTGTATTTATTATATGCTCTAAGGTGTAAACGCATTCTCGTAGTAAAATAAAGTGAAAGTTAAGTAGCTGCACCCAGATTATAAGAAGCAGATTGGTAATTTATTCCACAAACTTCTGTTAATAGTTGCACGGTATATTTATGTAGTGCGCTGATCCTATTGTAGGCATTAAAGCTGCTGATTTCAGTATGAATAGCCCAGTTCGACCGGGGAAGTAAAATATTAATTTATTTATTAACAAAAAGTATACTAAGATACGCTACTAATACTAATTAATTTATTATATATAGTACTACTCTCCTACACCATAGTAAAGTAAAAGGATTACTGTGCAGTATGGCAACATCACGAAATAGTGACCGTCTGTTCGTCTAAAAGAGCTAGAACCCAGAGCCGTAAAACCTAGTAGAAAAAAATGACAATGTCATGTCGTCAGCATGTCAGTCAACAACAACTGTTTTTCGATGTTCGAATGTTACTTTGTGCACGATCATTTAATTTGCATTTTTGCTTTTTATCCACCTTCTTATATGTGCATTTATTTTCGTGGGATTTTCCGCTAAGTATGTAGAGTTGAGTGTATCTACTTCTCCGGCTTCACGACGCAATGTTCACGAAATACTGCCTGACTGTGATAAAAAGTGTTGAGATAGGACTTCCTGTGATCTAGTTTTAGTGGATTTATAATAATACCTATGAGTATATAGACTCTTTATCATGCCTCAAAAAATCTGTTGTATTGTGCAACGTTAATTTTGTTGTGTGGCAAAAGTAGTTATTATCGACAACAGTGATTGTATATAGAAATTAGCCAGTGAATATAATTTCAAAAATAAAAAGAATAAGTAAATTTATTTGTTTAATTTTTCTTCTCACATAGTGATTATTAGCATTTTATTTTTGTTTTTGATCTTAAAAACAAAAATGACAAGTAAAGTTAACACAATAAATCCGTTAAGTTGCAGGAACGTATTTTAAAGTAATTAAGTCAATGTTTTTTATGGTTTCACTATTTTTTATCAATAGTGAAAACATTAGACATCTTTACTTTAAAATGCGTTTCTGCACCTTAGCGGGTTTTCAAAGTATATAGGGCGTATATATATATACGTACCTAGGTATACGTATACAAATGTATATGTACCTAGGTATAGATATGTATATGTACCCAGGTATACATATATACATGTACCTACGTATATATACCAGTGACACTACGTTTTAGTTCGGGTTCTGGAAACTAGATGACGTATTGATGCAAAACGAAGAGTTGGCTATCTATACGTAAGTACATATTCTTATCTATGAGTCGTGCGTTGGCATTCAGACGGGAAGGCTGTGTCGCTCGCTGCTCTGCTCACGCTATCGACTAACTATGCTTAGACGTTTGTTTTTGTGTAAGTATTTAGGTACTTTCTGGGTTAGTGTGCATTAGAGACTAACTCGCTGCAAAGGACTCAAAGTGATCGTGCGCTTGGATGCTTTTTGATGTTTTGACTGCCTCGATGGCGCAGTGGTAGCGTATGCGACTGCAGGCTATGCTTGAGGTCTCGGGTTCGATTCCCGGGTCGGATTAAATATTTGTATGATTTGAAAATATTTATTTCGGTGTTTGACTGTTTTCTATGCATAATATGTATCTACTTATATATTTACAAAAAAGAAATATATTAGTAGAGAATACGATTAGGAACGCCCTTCACCCATCTGTTTATTAGATGAAAAGTATTTTAATATATCATATTTAATATTATATCGCGGGTGGGTTGGCTAAAAATCCCTGTCTGAACTATTATAATATATTTATATATCAAATATTTTTATAATTATCATTTATTTATTATCATATTTAAATATTAATATGTGTATCCGTGTATGCATTTTATATAGCATTAATATTATTATTGTTACTTATAAACCGATAAATTAAAGTTTTTCTTCCCTTATCTCTTTTTCTTATTACAATTGTATGATAGGATAGGCACCTGCCTTGTCCCTTACTGAACCAACTCAAGGTTGACTGAGAGATAATACCATGTGGCATAAAGTCCGCCTCGCGCAATTGTAATGCACTATTACCTAAAAACAGACGGACCACATTAACTATAATGGCTTAGATAACTAACTTTGTTAGTTCAAGAGTATAGAGGTCTAACTTGTAAAATACACACACTCACATACAAAGCTTTGAAAATAATAATCAATATATATTTCGGACATCTGACACACAACGTCTATTAGTTTCAAACTAAGTGGAGCTTGTACTATGAAAGTTAGAACACCCAAACGAACCTGAGACCTCATGGACAATAGTCGCGTAAGCTATCACTGCACCAACGTACATGTAAAATCTCTACAAATAAAAAAAAATGGAGTGTCTGTTTGTAATATTAAATAAACCGCTTTTAATAAATGCATATGTATGTATACACGATACATGTACCAAAATATTTTTTTTTACAATTTTTGTCTGTCTGTCTGTCTGTCTGTTTGTTCTCTAATCTGCATGGTAATCTCTGCAACGGCTGGACCGATTTTAACGGGACTTTCAGTGATAGGTCGTTACCCGCGGCAAGACGATAGCCGCGGGTAACACCGCGGGGTTCAGCTAGTTAAAAATAAATTCATGATAATTATCTGTTCGACACGATTTAATTTCAATTTGTAGACATTGCAGGTGACTTCGGAACCTTATTCTATGGGTGACCTGACACGTAACGCATTTACCTGTTTTTAATCGACTTAAAAAAAAGGAGGAGCTTTTTAAACGACTTCAAAAAAAAAAGGAGGAGGTTTCTCAATTCGACCGTATATATATTTTTTTTTTATGTGTGTTCGGGGATAACTTCGTCGTTTATGAACCGATTTTGATGATTCTTTTTTTAATGGAAAGGAGATATCCCAACGGTGGTACCATGATAAGGACACTAAGATCTGATTATGGCATCCAAGAGAAATCGAGTTGAACCTTGAAGTCGGTTTTATTTTGTTAAAATTTTACTTGTTAATTTATTTAAACATGCTTGAAGTTTTCAGAAATATGATAATTTTTACTTTTTTCTACAAAAGGTAAAATGAATTAATTTATTTTACCAGATTTCTTACCTCTCTTATCAAATATGTATAGTTGGATCGGTATTTCGAATTCTATATGGTTTTTAGTCTAATTTAACACCGGGGGCCCAATTAGTCTAGTCAACAAGTTCCATACTTGTTGACTAGACTAAAAGATGCACAAGCATCACTAGGCCGCCATAGTGTGGGTCACCATGCTGCATTGTTGCATTCGCAATGAGTATGGTGGCCACCACTCGTGGATTCTGCTTATGCTTTCCATCAGGCAGAGTAGAGTCATTTTGGCGGGCCAAACATAAAAAAAAAAAAAAAAAAAAAAACCTATGATAAAATGTGTTAATTTTAAATCTTACTAAACTTTTAGAAATACCCTTTTTTTATGTCAACATTATAACCATTTATAATTATGTTTTGAAGTTAAGGCAAAAACGTCAGACAAGCGCGCATGTCTGTCTCGCTCCCTAGTCTTTGATCATCGTTTTGAAGTAGCGCGTGCGATACGGAGGTATGAATGTGTGCGGTGCAGATATAATACTATGCGTTTAGCTCTGCCCAGACGCTCAAGGTTATTGAGGCTACTATACGCCTTAAGAACTATTTAGAAATATTTAAGACAAAAATCCCACCGTATTTTACTGTCATGTAACTCCAACGGTTTATTAGGCAGCGCTCATCAAGATAGTTCTTAGACGACAAAGGAATTGTTTAGGTTTGTTACGAGTACATCACTAGTTTAAAAAAAAATAGACTTATAGACGATGGTCAATATTTCGTCTCTCGCGCACTTGTTTTGAACTAAAAAAATTAAAAACCAGTTTCACTTGTGTAATGAATGTGTTGTGTAGTTTGCACTCTCTGACCATACTGCACAGTTGCTGAAAACCCCCATAGTTAAAAATTGTATTCTTCATTATTGGCATTCTCTTCAAAGGGATTATTCAAATGAAAATATAAAAAAATTTAGAAACTGCCTTAGTAACTTAAGTTTCTCTGATGTCTATGTGTGCCAAATGAAGCATATAATTATTTTATTGAAATTTTTAGGTTATTTTATGACTTATGTTTTCCTATAAAACTCTGCACTACTAAAGTCAGTAAAAAATATAAATGGATATCACGTGGGATTAAAAGGTGTAGTTTAAAAAAAAAGGGAACTACTTTGGAAAGTTAGACTTAAGCCTACAATCCATACTTATATTATAAATGCGAAAGTAACTCTGTCTGTCTGTCTGTCTTGCTTTCACGGCCAAACCGCTGCACCGATTACAATGAAAATTGGTACACATATAGTTTAGAGCCTGAGAACGGACATAGGCTACTTTTTAATGCAAAAAATACTTATATTATAAATGCGAAAGTAACTCTGTCTGTCTGTCTTGCTTTCACGGCCAAACCGCTGCACCGATTACAATGAAAATTGGTACACATATAGTTTAGAGCCTGAGAACGGACATAGGCTACTTTTTAATGCAAAAAAAGGGTAATGGGGTTGAAAGGGGGGATAAAAGATTGTATAGAAGAGTGGCGGTTTACACGCCTGCGCATTACCTACGCTGGGCGTCTTGGCAACGACCAAACAAGGCTGTCACATTCATTAAAAATATTTCGCTTTTTCAACGAAGACTTAAATTAATACATACATTCTTTGATTATTAATATGTCTAGATAGAGCATCGCGATACAAAAGAACAAAATTAAATGACACAACTTTTCGATATTTGTGTGCGTGACAGCTACGTCTTACACTCGCCTCATGTCATTCTAAATTTCCTAGTGTGAGTGCGTAAATGATACCAGTTGTTGAGTTTTTTTTGTGAAAATGGGGAAACAATTTTAATAGTGTTGAATAACTTTTCTATCTAGAAAACTATGCTAGGAAAACAAAATGTGATACAACCTAATAATATGTCTCGTGTTTTTTTATTATTTATTATTATTAGCAGTGGACTGTTAAAGGCTGTTGGTGATGATTAAAAATATGTCGTACTAGATATTAATTTAAGTCTGGTATTGTAAAAGCAGTACTTAACGATTTTTTAACCTTTTAAAATATGTAAGATATATAATTAGCCCTTCTAATTGTCTTTTTGACCAACATTAAAAAGAAGAAAGGTAAGAAAAAAAATGTTTCCATTACTTTTCTAATGGACCGGTTTAATTATTTTTTTTGTGTTAGATTTAGGATATCTTCAAGATAGCTCAGTATTAATATCATGGGGATTAGACCTTGGGCTTTCAATTTGTTTTATTAGATTTACAATCTATTTTTTTTTATCTGAATGAGGTCTGACGAGTAGTTTTTAAGTTAAATTTTCTCAATTCTTATCTGTTGATAAGAACATTCGAAGATATACTTGTTTTGAAATCATAAAAACTGGACTTGAAAAATGTATGACTGCACGGTTGGTCTAGTGGTTTAAGTTGTCGCCACGCCGCTTTCTATTAAGCCAGGTGTTGTAGTTCTGAGTCTGGGTGTTTTTTGTGATGTATATTCGTAATGCGGGAGTTATTTTTTAAAACAGAGAGGAGTTCATATCTAGTAAGTATACCTAAAAACCCTTAAACGATGCCCATAGTGACATTTTACAAAAACGGTGCGGCGGCCATATTTGATTCAAATAATGACAAGAAATTAATACTCAGTATACCTAAAAATCCCTTACACGATACCCATACCCGTAGTGACATTTTACAAAAATGGTGCTGCGGCCATATTGAATTACAAAAATGATTTGAAATTCTTAGCGTATCTATTATCTACCATGAAGTATTTTATACAACACAACTCCGGCTACCACATTTTATGAGGGAGTTTTGACTTCATAAACTAGCAACACCCAAAATGGCGACTACAATAATTATTTATTTTAGAAATTATTTAATGGCTTTGTTTGCTGTAATAGATACATATCAATGGTACTTAACGATAATAGGTAACTTTCTTTGTTAATTTAGATCGTACTCTGTAATTTCTACACACTTATATCGCACAATTCGGCATTTTTATCAACACAAAAATGACAGCAACATGTGTGTATCCACTGACAGTGCATTTGGTACTAAACGCGGAAAAACATTTAGGCGTCAACAGTTAGAGCCTATTTTTTCGTGTGTTTTTACCACAGAACAAAAAATATAGGTAGAAATGTTATGTAGGCGGGGCAGGCGCGCCGCGAAATAAGTCCAAATACCTCTATTTTGTCTGCTGGCATTAACTGAACGGTCGCATTCGCATTTTACTTTCAACGGGAAAAAACAATAAAACAATCATACATTGCGTATTAAATTCGATTACTAACTACATTGTTTCCACAAGAGTACGCAATGAACTGCATTTCCTGCGTGAATATTTCGATTTATTTCACCCGAACAGATTTAATGTAAGGCATAGGGGTGTGCCCAAATATTTATAATGCAATCGATACCGCAAAATTGTGGATGTCGATGATATTAGTTTGTGTTTTTCTTAAGTAGAAAGAGTTGATTTGTTTTTAACCGACTTCCAAAAGGAGGAGGTTCTCAATTTCATCGGTATTTTTTTTTTTTTGATGTATGTACATTGATTACTCCGTCAATTGTGGACCGATTTTGAAAATTATTTTTGTATTCGAAAGGGTATGCTCCCCATGTGGTCCCATAGCCACCATATCAGGATCTGATGATGGGATCCCAAGGAAATTGAAGGAAACCCTCAAATTTACGTGAGCGCCTGCAATAAAGTTAAGGCAATTGTCTGCATGCTTTCATATTCTGTAAACATCATGTCCGAAATATTTATTTATTATTTTATACAGTATGTTGTATGTTACCTTTAGTCGTATTCTTTCAAGTTATTTAGGTGAAATGATGATGAGAGACTTGAGAGAGACTAAAAAGCGAAAAATAAAAAAAAAAGTTCGTTTAAAAAACCGACTTCAAAAACTGAAAAGTATAAAATAACTTAATTTGTATGTGCTACCTATTCATAGGTTTGAAGTCGGTGCCGAGCCAAAATGTAATAGTAGGACTCGCCGCGCGTGACCTTGAGCGGGATAGCTGCTCTTAGCGTAGGACAAAACAACCGAAGCGTCGGTGACGTCGTTGACGTTCGTCTCGGAATTTTTTTTGGAAAGCTTTTTGATGAAATGGAATAGGAATAATAGAAATATTTCTTTTAAAACTTAAAACATATTTTGAAGATTAACATTTTCAGGCCGTCCGACGTCTATACATTGTTTTTTGTATTTAAATTTTGATATAAAAAATGTACATCTTGTGAGGATATAAAAATAACCTCATAATTACTGTTGATTACAGGGTTCTACAGAAAATTTTTTAAGATTATGTGTGTTACGTCTATAGAAAGTTGTGTCGTGTTGATAAGTAGGAAAAGTCAAACTCCAAAATTAGATGTACAATATGTACTTATGTTTTGACAAAACAAATGTCTTATTTTGATATTAACACAAGAAACTAGTACAATTTCACTCAATCAATTTCTAAGACAGTGAATTTCATATAAAAAATAGGATAGCGATATTTAAAAGTAAGAACTATTTCATATAGAAATTAAGCAAATTTAATTATTACAATCGACAGGACCACATCTCTACGGTGGGTGGGTCATAAAGACGAAGATCCACCTCTAAACACAAAATTGCACGTAAAACTCTACTTAATGCCAAGAGCATAAGGTTGTAGTTTAATATTATATTCATTAAATCCCTTGGACGAATTAGAATAGACTTAGTTATGTGTGTATAATATTATTAATCGTTTATGTGTGCGTCCCGGCGACAAAAGATTACTTACGAAATTACGTCAAAGGCTTTTCTAGTAGTTCTGTGGTTTTTACAGCTTTGACAGTCCATCTAGACATATTAATAATCTAAGCATACATTGATGAATCTGATTTGTATGTTCATTAAATTAGTAGAAATAAATAAGACATATTTCTAAATAGTCTTTCTAAACTTAAAAACTCTCCACAGAAGTATAGTCATTTTCACAGAACAAAAAATATAGGTAGAAATGTTATGTAGGCGGGGCAGGCGCGCCGCGAAATAAGTCCAAATACCTCTATTTTGTCTGCTGGCATTAACTGAACGGTCGCATTCGCATTTTACTTTCAACGGGAAAAAACAATAAAACAATCATACATTGCGTATTAAATTCGATTATTAACTACATTGTTTCCATAAGAGTACGCAATGAACTGCATTTCCTGCGTGAATATTTCGATTTATTTCACCCGAACAGATTTGGTATAAGGCATAGGGGTGTGCCCAAATATTTATAATGCAATCGATACCCCAAATTGTGGATGTCGATGATTTGGTTTGTGTTTTTCTTAAGTAGAAAGAGTTGATTTGTTTTATATTATGATTTTTAACCGACTGCAAAATAATTTTTAATATGAATTTTTTTTGGAAAGCTTTTTAATGAAATGGAATAGGAATAATAGGAATATTTCTTTTAAAACTTAAAACATATTTTGAATATTAACATTTTCGGGCCGTCTGACGTCTATACATTGTTTTTTGCATTGAAATTTAGATATGAAATATAAAAAATGTACATCTTGTGAGGATATAAAAATAACCTCATAATTACTGTTGATTACAGGGTTCTACAGAAAAAATATTAAGATTATGTGTGTTAGGTCTATAGAAAGTTGTGTCGTGTTGATAAGTATGAAACGTCAAACTCCAAAATTAGATATACAATATGTACTTATGTTTTGACAAAACAAATGTCTTATTTTTATATTAACACAAGAAACTAGTACAATTTCACTCAATCCATTTCTAAGACAGTGACTTTCATATAAAAAATAGGATAGCGATATTTAAAAAGAACTATTTCTTATAGAAATTAAGCAAATTTAATTATTATAATCGACAGGACTACATCTCTACGGTGGGTGGGTCTTATAGACGAAGATCCACCTCTAAACACAAAATTGCACGTAAAACTCTACTTAATGCCAAGAGCATAATAATAATAATAATAATAATTAATCTTTATTGTTATAGACAGTTTTGAAATACATTGGAACCCTGCTTCCTGTGGTAGGTTACAACCTGTGTTACAGGAGACAGTGTCCTCACCCATTATGTTACATCAACTATACAATAAAAAAATACAGCAAAGAGTGTGTGTGTGGAAGTATGTAATGTGTGTGTGTATGTATGCGTATGTGATCGTGTTTGAGTGTGTAGGTAAATGTGTGTGTGTATATATGTGTATGCGATTGTGTGTGAGTGTGTAGGGAAATGTGTATGTGTGTTCATTGTAATAAGGTTTCAGTTTGTGTGTAGTCAAGTGTACAAGGGTATAAGGTTGTAGTTTAATATTATATTCATTAAATCCCTTGGACGAATTAGAATAGACTTAGTTATGTGTGTATAATATTATTAATCGTTTATGTGTGCGTCCCGGCGACAAAAGATTACTTACGAAATTACGTCAAAGGCTTTTCTAGTAGTTCTGTGGTCATTTTGAGCTAGATAGTTAAAATTTATTTTTAGGCGGTTAATTAGATATAAAAAAAAATTTACCCTCAAGGGGGAAAATAGCAATAGGGGATGAAAGTTTGTATGGAAATATGTGAAGTTTGTGAAAATGCATCATAAGTTTGCGACAGGAGACAAAATATTAGAGCTATTCTGATGTAACATTTACTGAGTTATCACAATGTGCCTAAGTGTGCTTATACGAACGGGCAGACACGTGAGGGCAGACGTCTGTGCCGCATGCGGATATTGAATTTTGCCACTACAAATTCATTATTATTCACCACGATTCGATTTCTTTACATAATTTTTTGTTTATTCAATTAATGTTCTTCGTGAAAAAGTATCCGGGGGGATTTATGCACAAAAAAAGCAAAAGTGGTACGCCGTCAGATGATAAGCCTGTATGAAACATCTGTATTATAGGTACATTTTAAAAAGTTTTGTCTTACTACAATTATGCGAGTACAACTTTACAATGATTTATGAGCAGTGTAAATATGAAAATACTATTATAAAAATCGGAGAAGATTGTATGCCAATTGACAGTAACGACATGATTACGCTGAGACGTGAATTCTGGTGTATGATAGTACAGATGATTTAAAATTAATCTATAAAAAGTCTATCATATAATATAATAATGTATATGATCCGCCGACTAATGATTACCAAAGGTAATCAATAAAAGGTTATCAAATACACGAACGGATCATGTCAGACGTGAAGGAAGATGTTGTCGAATACCTCTCAGGAAAGAAAGCTAGAGACGCTGAACAAGTCATATTATAGCTTATGCATAGAGTTTCTCAACTCTTTAGAATTATCAGGAGTGCCTTTCCATAAGTTGAAGCTGAAAGATAATGTTCAGTCCTATGTATGAGAAATCCAAAGCTATGTAATGGTACACGGCTAAAATTATACATCTGGGGTACAACATTGTAAAAGCTACAATCATGACGCATGGAATGGCAAAAGGAGTAAATCTTTTAATTTCCCGTATTCTAATAATTCCAACTTATTTGCCATTTCAATTTAAAAGAATGCAGTTTCCGCTGAAAACATCATTTGCAATAAAAAATATCAAAGCCCAAAGACAGACGCTTAAAGTTGAAGTCAATTTAGAAAAAAACATGTTTTTCCCCATAATCACGTGTATAAAAAATCTTTATATTTTGGCAAAAGATGGGAAAACAAAAAACGTAGTTTATAAAATTTAACTTTATTTTTTATTCGAGGCTGCCAAAGTGACTCTGTTCAGCCTGATGGAAAACTCAAGTAGAATCCAACAGTGTAGGCAACCATACTCACTGCAAAAAGCAGACAATGCACTATGGCGTCCCACACAATGAGGGCTTAGTACCATGCTTTTTCACGCCCCGCTTAAAGTACTCGGGATCATAGAGGGAGGTAAACACGTGCGCTGGTCGTGAGTTCCAGTTTTTAACTTCTCGGCACAGGAAGGAAGAACCAAACCGTTTGGTTCGAGAGCGTATTCCTAAGACTGAGGCGGTGACTTCCAAGGCCAGCACATGTTGCTCTGTAGAGGAAGGGAGAAGGTGGGGTCAGTTGGAAGAGTTCGTCAGAACACTCTCCATGGTTACAGGCGGTAGAGGACTGCCTTTGAGGAGATATCTCTCCGCAACTGCAGAGGCTCAAGGGACTCGGTGGTATCGGGACTGTTGATAATGCGGACTGCTGCAAACGATCGAGAGCATCAAGCAAATACTGCGTGGATTCATTACAAAGATGATGACAGTACGCACGAGCTAACCTTGGTCTTAAAAAGTAACAAAAATGCTCGGGCGCGAAGAACCGTCTCACCCTGTTCAGGCCGCCTTAGTGATGCCCTCGACGTACCCCTGTGGGTTGAGGTCTCGGCAAATGTCCATGACCAGGACACCGAGCTTATCCCGTAGTGGAAGTTGAGTGCTTTTAAAAGTTGGGAGGGGAAGAGACCGAGACTTTTTGGCAGAGTACGCGCACACCTGTGTTTTATTTGCGTTGAACTCGATCAGATTCTCATCACCCCATTGTGAAACGCAGTTCAAAACCCGGTCGAGCTCAGCGACAAGCTCCTGTCGATTTTCCTAAACTTCTGCCAGCTTGGCTGCAGGGTGTCCATAATTTCGCAAATGCAATGTGTTATCGTCTGCACAGCAATGTATGTTGCCAAGAGCTAACATGTCATTGACATGCAGAAGAAACAGCGTGGGCGACAGGACTGAATACTGAGGTAACCGTTTACCCCCAGAAAATCAGAGGCCGCGCCGTCGCCGCGTCACAAAGAACACTAATGCGGTGCTGATGAAGAAAAGCGTCAATCAAGTGACAGAGTCTAGGAGGTAGACTGAATGCCGAGAGCTTGGAGAGAAGCGAACGGTGCCAGACCCGGTCGAAGGCCTTGGCTATGTCGAATGTCAAAATAAGCTAATATAAATAATTTATATTTTATGTACTTATATAAATACTAAAATAAGTTTTTAATAGTGAAACGTGTGTGCCTTATTTTTAAAATAATATTAGCCTCAATTATTAAAACTGCTACCCAAAGCCACTGTTCTACGCGGATGAAGTCGCGGGCACAGCTAGTAAGTAATAAACTAAAGTACAAAGAATATACAAAACGATTTAAAAAAATTATAAATTTAACAAAACGGTCGCAAAATGAATATTACATTAAAAATTCTTCCAATAAAAATAAAGCAATATGGCAAATAATAAATAAATCTAAATTAAATATCCCTAATGATAATATAAATAAAATTGTAATAAATGGTAAAATATTTACTGATCCTAGCATCATAGCAAATAAATTTAATGATTATTTTATAGATAAAATTATACCAGTACCAGAATCTGACAAAAATCCAACTAAATTAATACCAAGTAACCCACATTCAATGTATTTGATCCCAAGCATACCAAATGACATAGTCAACATTATTAACAATCTAAAAAACAAAAATAGTGTAGGCTATGACGAAATATCTACAAAAATTATAAAGTCTGTGAGTGACATAATAAGTGAACCCTCAAGTTTTATTTTAAATCTGTGTATTAGTCATGGTGTCTTTCCTGAAAAGCTCAAGGTATCTATAGTCAAGCCTTTATTCAAGAAAGACAATAAGGATTTCATGCACAATTATAGACCTATTTCACTTTTGCCAATTTTTTCTAAAATTTTTGAGAAATATATATATGATAAAATATACTCATTTCTTGAAAAAAATATTATTCTGTGTAATGAACAAAAAGGGTTCCGCAAAAATAAATCCATAAACATGGCTATATATGATTTTCTGAATGTAGTTATATCACATATTGACAAAAGGACTCAGACTTGTGCAGTGTTATGTGACATGACTCAAGCATTTGATCGTGTAGATCATGATATCTTGTTGGCAAAACTTTACACTTATGGCATAAGAGGTAACGTGTATAATTTAATAAAAACCTATCTAATAAATAGAAAGCAGTTTACAACAATTAAAAAAATTAATCTAAATATAAAACGGGAGAATACTTATTTATCCAAAGAGCGTAACATATCATTCGGAGTACCGCAGGGTAGTGTATTGGGCCCTTTGCTATTTATTGTGTATATAAACGACTTACCTAAAGCTATAGAACACCCATTGACATTGTTTGCGGATGATAGTACGGTAACCATAGCGTGCGATACTCAAGAATCTTATGAATCCGAAATAAATAACACTCTAACCTCTATGATACGTTGGCTAGACAATAACAATTTAAAGATCAATTTAGCCAAAACACAAGTAATTAATATTATATATCAGGACACTAAAATCAGTGATACTAATAAAGCGAAATTTCTTGGCTTAGTGGTTGATAATCAACTAAATTGGAAGGCTCACGTAGAAGCTTTATGCAAAAGAGTGAGTAGTTCCTCCTATGCTCTTTATAAGCTGGCTCATATAGTTAACACCGAAGCACTAATTACTGCTTATCATGGCACTGTCGCATCCATGCTAAGATATGGTCTTATTTTTTGGGGTAACTCCACGCTTAAAGAAATCGCCTTCAAATGTCAAAAGAGATGTATCAGGGCTATGTTTGGGCTTCAGACAACCGATAGCTGTAGACCCTATTTTATAAAACATCAAATTCTAACACTTCCATCTCTATATATATTTGAGGTCGCATCATTTGTAAAGAGGTATCCTCATTTATTTCCTACCTTATCGAACACCGTTGTACGCAATAGGCGAAAAGATACCATAAGTATACGCAGAGCTAACACATCTCTCATGCAGAAGAGTGTTTTTTGTTTAGCCCCAAAAATATTTAATAAACTTCCTGAAGGATTTAAACAGTTGAATATAATTAGTTTTAAGAAGAACCTAAAGAAACTACTCTCTGAGAAATGTTATTATGATATTAATGACTTTTTAGATGATAGCCTCTAAGTTTAGACAATAAGATTTTTATTTTTTGTTTTAAAATTTGTACGCCACATGTAGCCGAATATGCTGTGATCCATAATGTATATTTTAAAAACTTGTACCTACCATATTCATGCAAATAAATGTATTGTATTGTAATGAATATATTTAATAAACCAGTTAAAGAACAAAAGCTGTTTCTTTCCACGTTCATTACCTACAACCGGAAGAAGATAGACTTTATACCTATCGTTCGATTATGGCCAAATTACTCACATTCTATATTACTTTAAAAGTGTTAGTTTTGCGTGAAAAAGTAACAAATATCCATACATTCATCCTCACAAACTATTGCTTTTATAATATTCATTTCAATTTTTTAAATCTGAAATTCTTACCAGTTTATCAACAAAATTTTTGACGGTGACGAACGCGTTGTAGCCAACAGTTGGTACAGCTAAACCGTCGGCTAGTGTTGATCTGATCTGCACACACACAGGTTCCTTGCTGTTCATCGCCTGCTTCATACTTGGACACTTTTCGGTCTCAACACCCTGCAAAAATAAAACAATCGTATTTAAAACATATGACATCTTTTAAGTTAATGTTGCTTTTCGAAGTCACTTATACAAGCTTACTCTGTCAGACTTGAGCTTAGAGTTATACGAGTTAGTTAGTTATTATTATGAAAACAAGAAAATATCACCTCTAGAAAGAGTTCGGAAAACCTGTGGCTGAATGCTATGTCATCTAAATTTTCTTGTAAACTGTACATCATAATTATCTATATTGATGAGAAGATGCCTGTCGTAGGCCAAAAGTTTAAAATGCATTGCAAATTATTTAAAAGCTACAGTGACACTGTGATCACTGATCAGTCACTATCTATATATACAAAAATAAATTGCCGAAATGTATGTACGCGCATAACTTACGATCGGCTGCACCAAATTAAAAAAAATTTTTTTATGTATTCCGTATAGATAGGACAAGGTATACAAGAAAACTTTGAACCTCACGGGAAAAGTTTTTTTTTGTCCGCGACTGTACACTGCCTGTGGGAAGCTGAGACAGATAAGTAAATATGGCGGTACGAAGTTCGCCGGGTCAGCTAGTTTATTTATAGGTATTATTGTATTGTATTAGGCATCATTTAAGGACATTTAGAGGAGAACCTTGCTTGGGGGAGGTTTATATTCATCAGTGGACGTCTTTCAGCTGAGATGATGATTCACTTGATGAAGGTGGACGAGAGTGGTAAGAAAAAGAGGGCCCCGAGCTATTCCCGAGGCGTGTGTGGACTCCGCATACGATAATATTTTGTTTTGACCATTCAGGTGGTCAAAAAATAATAACAAATTTTAACAAAAAAAACCGACTTCAATCTTCGGGAAGCACCAGCTTTCAAATAAAAAAAGAATCATCAAAATCGGTTCACCCAGTCGAAAATTATGAGGTAACAAACATAAAAAAAAATACAGTCGAATTGAGAACCTCCTCCTTTTTTGAAGTCGGTTAAAAAGTCAGCTTAGCATTGAAAGACGTCATTCTTTTTCTCATGTATTTCTTAATTTTTTAAAGTTTACGTTCATAGAATGCAACTTGGCTTGGGGGCAGGTTTGCGTACAGCGCTACAACACCAGTGAATCAGTATCAGGATACAGCCAAGCTATGCTCGAAGATTTGTCGCTGTGACAGCGCTGTACGCAAGGCTGTTAGAGAATAGCACTGTTGACCATATATTCAAATGTGACCTGCATTTGGTTACAGAACATTAATAATGTAATCTGACGAACTATGAGTAATTCAACGACCTATTCGTTTCAACCTTGATCTGTAAAAAAGTGACCGGATGATGAAATACTTCAAACCACCATGACCACGATAAAAAGCTTCTTGTGATAACACTTTGTATGTGTATTACACAGATTACCTACACTGTTTGTGTGTACATACACAACAAGATCATTATCGTGGCCGTCTGTGTGTGTTCAAGCTTAATTAGTGTTGGTCTACCCTTTAGCCTCGTTAAATTTATGTGAAATAAGAGTTAAAAGTTTGTGCTGATTAGAAGTCATTAACCTTTGATTACGAATCACGATTGACATATACACAATCGATAAAATATTTGTAGTACTTGGCAGTAGGAACAATATCTTATTAATCGAGATGAAGCGAGAGAGAGAGTTGTAAGTCCCCTTTCACAATAAATAACATTTTTATGATTGTAAACATGGGCTCGTGTTGTATTTTTCATTTTACTTTGCATTCTATCCAAATTAAAATTACAACAAAGCTAATTAGCTGGTTGTCAACAATAACGACAAAATATAATTTTAGACCAGAACTGGATCATACCTAGTTCTAATCAGGAAAGCGAAAAATTGTGGCAAACTTCTTGCTTACACACACACGCAATCTTGTGCTATCATGCTTAGAACAGCCCCCTAGTCAAATTGATATTCTAAAAACATTAACGTTAATAGAAAATTAATGGCATGGGCATGGGCGTAGCCACGGTGGGGCAGGGTGGGGCACTTGCCCCACCCTGGCTCTGACCAATAAAGTAACTAACCAAACCTAAAAAAATAAATTATCTAGGTACTAACTACAATACTTAATATCCGATCCGAATAATTTTTGTGTCAAGTGTGAACTTTCTAAAGTTCACACTCGACACAAAAAAATGCGATCAAAATAAAAAGCGGTCGGTTATGCGTTGCACAAACTCAATCCTTTTGTTTTTCGTTTGTGTTTGTGAGTGGTTGAGTTGAGCGGGAAAGCGACCCGCAAACGCAACTGCAAACTTTTTCCATTGTACAGCAACAGAACTACGCCGAAAATGACGTCTGACATTTCTTAGGTCGCTCATTTTCTGTTCACCACAAAAACTTGAAATTTTAAAGAACTTTTGGGTGCCTCCTCTAAGTTACGACTTCGGCAAGGATGCTGTGCTTCGAAAAAGCAAATTTAAGCATACCTGGCTCGCGGAGTAAGCTCCTTGGCTGGCATATTCTGCCAAACTGAAAGGCGCTCGTTTATTGTGTTTCATTCACCCTGCGGCCATTCGGTAGATACAAAGATATATCTGCCATTAAGAGGCAAGGCCCTTCATGAAAGCCTGTTTGAAGAACTAATCATTTTTTTTTTTTTTAAGACTACTCCCGCACTCGGAATAAATCCTGTGTCGCGGGGGACTTTACAAACATACATGAAACGGACACAAAGAACATCCAGACTCAGAACAACAATATGTGGATCACACAAAGTGTTGTCCTACGTGGGATTTGAACCCACGACACTTGGCGAAGTAGGAAATTGAGTCTGGTCATAAAACATTAAAGGAGCACTCAGAATCATGTGAAAAGAATGCAACATATATGTCGCCTCAGATTCAAAATGAAATAATAAATATTTCTAGAGATGTTATCAGAAATGATATCATAGACGGTGTGAAAAAAGCACAGGCATTTTGGCACAGGCAAGGAGCAACTGTCCATCGGCGTCAGATTTTTTGACGAAGAAAGAAGGTTAATTCTCAAAGAATTTCTGGGCTTCGTCGAACTAATTGCTGGACGCCAAATCTATTGCCTCTGCCATAGATAACTTCATAACGACCGTGGGCCTAGATCCAGAGAAGTGTGTGGGGCAAGGCTATAATGGATGCTCCACATTGTCGGAGAAAGATGGTGGCGTTCAAAAGATGCTACTACTGCGCCAGCCACAAATTAAATTTAATCGTTCATGATTTAAATCAAATCCCCGCAATTCGTGATAACACTCGGTACAATAAAGGAAATCATAATATTCTTTCGAGAATAAGCTCAACGTCGTAAGCACGTGCCTAAGATACCGATGCTATGCGAAAGGCGCTGGTCGCAAAAATATAAGTGCCTTGCTATTTTCAAAGAAAATTACATCCAAATGGACACGGCCCTTTTGATATTTTCAGATGAAAGCCACAATGCTATAAGAAAAGCGACTTTTAAGCTATACTGCGCTGCTATAAATTCAGAATGTATTGTCTCTGTTTGCCTTATTGCAAAATAGTCGCTTCAACCGATCGTAAATATGTTACAGTCAAAAAGCATTGATTTGCTCCAGTGTACGAGTCACATTAAAAGAATCATCGACACATAAAAAAACATCGTGAAAATGTGAACGATCACAGCGGCAATTTCATACCTGCAGCTCAAGTGATCGCTGACGCTCTAGTAGTTGATTTTACAATCCATGCATCGCGAAAAGACAGACGCAACGTGCGAGTGCAAATCCTCAGGTAGAGTCCTACTCAGTTTTGGAAACGATCGTTGATTATTCTCTACCTAGACTCGCTAATTATGTCATTGGAAGAGCGTTTATCTTTGATATTCTTTGATCTCATTGTACCCATACAACATGTTGCAAATGACATAATTTGATGATTTTTTGAAGAAAAAAAACAGGCCTTCAGCGAGTTTTATAACTTAAGTAGCAGTTTCCACAGCGAGGCTGAACTGTGGTACCACTTGTGGAAAGAAAAAATATGGCATTGAATGTTCTGAAAGACATGGAAGTGGCAGAACTGATAAAGGATTCAGAAACCGTGTACGACCTATACTATAGAGAGGTCTTTCAGTACGTTACGGCGTGTTAAGACGTGGCTTCGCTCCACCATGAGTGAAAATCGTCTGAGCGGTCTGTCTATGCTGAGTGTTCACGGGATGGGGATCGCCGAAGCGAAAATTAAATTGGAAGCCGAAGTGCTAAGGAAGTTCTGCCAGAACCCACGCCAGCTTCTCTTACAAGTAATATTATTAAGTAGTTAATACCTAAATAAATAAACAACCTATAATACCTATATGTAATTGTTTACTTACTGTACCTGAAAGTACTATCTATAGATAGATATAAACTTCTAAATTGACGGATTAACAAATTGGCAAACGCCCATCCAAACGGCTGAAGTTAGAGACACATTTTTGGTTGGAAGATTTCGTGGTGTAGGTAGGTGAGCAATAAGAAAGTGTTTTGGATAATTCGAATTATATATACAGATACTTGGTGCTACTGGGTGTAACCTTTTTGTATGAAAAAAATAACCAAGGTAAGACTGCGGGTATAGTTTGCTAGTTACATATTATTTTAGACTGCTGCCCCACCCTGAGCCCCTGGCTGGCTACGCCCATGGGCATGGGCATGTTATCTCTCAACGATAAGTCACGTGGTCAATGCAAAATATTAGCCAATATATAGAGGATAGAGGCTTTAGCGATTGTAGAAAGAAAATCGATTGCATCTTAGCTCCCTTAGTCAAGTTCCAATCTAGTTTGATGTGAAACATCTATAGGCGAGGGGTAAACCTGATTTTTGGCGTGGTGAGAATTGCTGTGGCGAGATATGCCGTGGCGAGATTTGCCGTGGCGGGCGTCGTTACGGCAATTCTAGGCGAGAGGTAAACTTGATTTTTGGCGTGGCGAGAATTGCCGAATTGCCGCGAAGAGCGAGCGTCGCCACGGCAATTCAATTCTCAATTCAATATTTTTGCACAACTGCAATTGTTTCACATCAGCCAGGCGTCCCGTGACGGCTCACATTTTTCTTTTTACAATCGCAGGCAGGACTTAAAAATGGTTTCCACCAGATGGCGTAATGGTTTAAGCGGTTACCCTGCCGCGTCCCATTACGCTGTGCTCTTTGTGTCCGGTTCATGTATGTTTATTTATTTCCAGTTCAAAAGAAGATACGGTTACTTCATTACCCTGTTTCATGACTTTTTTATGATGTAGGCCATACGAACAGATGAGGCACTTGATTGAAAACGGTTAAGGGCCCCTTTAAACTCAGGAAGTCACGCTACCGGCCTTTCAGTTGAGAGTACACTTTTATATCGAGAAATTGGA
Organism: Diaphora mendica; assembly: GCA_949125395.1. NCBI lineage: Eukaryota > Metazoa > Arthropoda > Insecta > Lepidoptera > Erebidae > Diaphora > Diaphora mendica. Next base: position 15,935,467 of record OX421328.1, read on the forward strand.
GGTAATATTGGTCCGACAATATAGCAATATTAATCCAAATGATTTCTCACATCAACAAGTCATAGTAAGTCAAGGGCAATAAGTAATAACTTTTTCATGTCGTCCCACTTTTGCTCAATATTTTGCGCACACGTCTTTATAATACATACATCTATTTCTATCTCATCAGGTGCTCATCAGTCAAGATAAAACTTAACCTTGATAACCTACGTTCAGCGGTGCGTATAACCATGTTTATTTTATTTTTTCATAATGTTTTGAAGAAAGTAGCAATGAACCACGGTGGATGCTGGCGATATAAACGTTTAAAATTAGTGATATAGACAAACGATTATTGACATTAAATAGCAAACGTTAACATTTACAATATACATTGTTTTAGTTGAGTATATCATGGAAAGTGTCTGTATATCGGAGATTACGAGGAGCAATCTACGCAAAATGAAGCATTGCTAAGAGAAGAAAAAATTTAAGCAAACCCTTTATGGCCATACCAAACCGTGTGGCCAGCCCACATCGTGGTATAGTAGACTCATCTTTCTGAGGAGCGGTCTTTATCCAGCGGTGGACTATTTAAGCCTGTTGATGATGATATCATGGAATAATCAGGTTAAACAGTGAATAATGAGACGTGATCACTATAATATTTATTAGTAGCAACCGGCCCCGACTTCGCACGGGCTCCTTACGGCAAATATAATATAGCCTATGTTACCCCGAGAAGATGTACGGCTTAATTTTTTCCGACGTCTTCAACAATATCGTCATATTTTAGCCAATATACTAAAAAAATAACAAATTATATACCAAAACCTTCCTCAAGAATCACTCTATCTATTGGTACCAACCGCATCAAAATACGTACAGTAGCTTTTGAGTTTATCGCGAATAGACAGACGCGGCGGAGGATTTTGTTTTATAATGTGTTAGTGATGTGATGTAGTGGTCACGTCTCACTATTCGCTCTTTCCCTTGATTATTCCGTGAATTCCGTTATAAATTTACAATGAACCATTCTTATGAGTGCAAGGTTTTAGTCTTTCGGTGTTAAAAATGTAAGACTTTCTAACATGGACTAGCACCAACATCTAGGCCTACTAACACTAATATACTAGGGTGGCCACGCTGGACTAGCATACTATTATGAACATAAAAATAACATCTATATATATATATTTATACTTATAGTAAAAATGTAACAGGTCCAATTCTGTACATTAAATATATTTAAAAATTTTTTTGGAGTGCGATCTATAATCGATACTGAAGCCAAAACTGTAATTTTTTTCATTTTTGTCTGTCTGTCTGTCCGTCTGTCTGTCTGTCTGTATCTTAGCCGCGCAACACGACGAAACTACTGAACGGATTCAAATGAAACTTGGCATGATTTGAGTTCATACTACGAGGTAGGATACTTTTTATCCCGAAATTCAGCACGGTATCCTGGAGAGACGGGATGAAAGTCAAAATATGTACTTAGTTGTAATTCACTAACAAATAGTCCGATTTCATTCATTCTTTTTTTGCTAGAAAGAAAAAAATAAAAGATAACGGAAAAAGTATTTTTTTTGTCCGCGACTGTAGGTACACTGCCTGTGGGAAGCTGAGACAGATATGTAAATATGGCGGTACGAAGTTCGCCGGGTCAGCTAGTTATCTAAAAAAATACTCAAATCCAACTAACAAAAACACACGAATCGAAATATAAATGATTTTTTTGGAATTAAACGTCGAAAAAGATGAAATCACGGCAATCGAAACTAATTGCACTTGATTTTACTAAGACATAGAGCGACACAGTACGGAGTAGCCATAAGGAGGCGTTCGCCTCTGTCAAGGCATATGCCCAAATGGGCCTACACGTTGCACTATTATGGTACAGAATGTATTTATACTATGCGTGAAAATCTGAATGTTTTGTTTTAATTGTTATGTGTGAGTTCGTAGTGACACGCGATTGTTTTTAGTTTGAGTGTAAAATGTGTATGTATGTGTGAATATTTCCCCCGCAAAAATGACAGACTGTTTTGTACTGGAAAAGCAACACGGGCCCGGGGCCAACATAACCGTGTTGCTATAAGTACTAAGAGGATACGAAGCTAACGTGTAAATATGTACTTTTTATTCAACATTTTGACGTGACCACGTCTAATAAATTGATGAACGCTGGCTGCATGCCTGAATAAGGATGACTCGTTGTCCTGTTACGCTCATTGTCCCGTTACGCTAATTGTACATCGTTGTATCATTTCATCTATGTCTCATTATTACATCAATGTTTTGTTATGACGTTGTCACGTTAAACTGTCGTCAGTAAACCGACTTTACAGACAACCAATTTTTTTTCTTTAACATTAGTCAGACGCAGTAGGTATTCTTTGATTTATATCAACTTACGTAAATAAGCACATGAGGCTTGAGATGTTTAATGGCAGTTGCAACTCCAGCGAGTAGTCCACCACCCCCAACTGGTACTAGGACTGCATCTACATCAGGGACCTGTTCTATAATCTCCAATCCCACTGTACCCTGACCTGCCATTATATGTGGATGGTCGTACCTGTGGGAACGAACGAAGGGCGAAATCACTACATTGAATGTTGTATTATTTACTTATTAGGTACATATTTCTTTTTTTTTTCTTGTTACTGTTCGTTTGGGAACAAAATAAAAACGTAGAATATTTATCACTCTTAATCACTCCGTGGGTATCGTAACTAATCGTAGGAGCCGACTATTTAGGGCAACAACACTGCAAAGAGGAGGAAAACTTGACACAAATCCAATCCCAAACCGGCATAGTAAGTCAAAAGCTCCTCTAAGGAAAAGTCAACATCCAGGAGTGGACTATTAAAGGCTTTTAATGTATGATGACATTTCTTTCAATATCATCATACATCAACAGCCTTATCGTTATACAAGCTTAAATTTGTCTAGGCACAGTGTATGTCTTGCGTGGTTCAGTTAAATTGCCAGCTTAAATTGTGTAAGCTTTATATAACATACAGAAGATATAGATTACATTTCATCAATTTTAAAAGGTTCAAAGTAGCTAACTGATTTTACAAGGTAATTTATATACCTTAATAAAAAGCAATAGGTACTATGGTACTTAATTACCGTATTATACCATGTTATAAATTATTTAAGCGTCGAATATCGGATATTTCATGTAACTTGGATGAGTTCGGGGATTAAATCGCTTCAATGGGTAAGTAAATAAAATTAAGTACCCTAGCACATAAACGAAGAGACTACATTTACGTACATGCTGCTTTTAAATCTAGATACGTGAAAAATCACCCGGTTACGACAAGTGCCCTTACCCATTAATATAAGTAAGGCCCCGTTCCTTTCCAAGGGACATTGCGTGATGTTTTGCCTCCTTCATGTCATGGCCAAACACTATAACGTTGGCGCCGTAGGAGCGACACTTTTCAATCTTCATGATGGGTGCGACGTTGGGCATCACAACGGTTGTAGGTATCTTCAAGAGTTGCGCGTGGTAACTGAGAGCTTGGGAATGATTACCGAGAGATGCTGAGATCACACCTTTCGCTTTGTTCTCTTTTGAAAGCAACAGCAACGCATTTCGTGCACCACGTTCTTTAAAACTGAAGAAATGGTAATTGTTATTATAACATGCAACGGTGACAAATGATTGTTGTTGTTTTTTTATTATTCGAAGAATATTGTTAATGACTTCGGATGTATGTAGTATGTGTATATGAGCCATATTTGAAAGTCAAAATGAGCATTGTTAAACAATAATTATATAGTTGTATATCTCTGTTTATTGTTACTTTTACGTATCATACAAGTCTATTGTTTTAAAGGCTTTCAGCTATAGTATTACTATAAATTCTCAAAATTAAAAAAAAACCCTCGACATAATATAAACCTGAGTTCCCTTTAAAAAGTAAAAAACACGTTATGCGCTTTCATTTGAGACCCCACTCGATGATATTTTTGCAGACATTCGGTTTCTCTTCCCCACTTTCACCCCCATAACTTTTAAACAGCTCAACCGATTTTCAAGAAACATGTCTAAGAACACTCGCACGTAACTCACCTTTCATACAAAAATAACTAAATTGAAATCCGTTCGGGAGCTACAGTGCCACAGACAGACAGACAGACACGTGAAACTTATAACACCCCTCTTTTTGGTCGGGGGTTAAAAATATTCAATAACTGAGTAATAATGTCAAGTTGTGTTTATAAACCATATACATAATGTTTTCATGTTTGTACTTTTTAACCGACTTCAAAAAAAGCAGGAGGTTCTCAATTCAACTGTTTTTTTATGTTTGTTACCTCCTAACTTTCGACTGGGTGAACCGATTTTCTTGACTTTTTTTTATTTCGAAGCTGATGCTTCCCCTGTGATCCCATTTTAATTTGATCCAATTCTGACAATGACATCCATGAGAAAACCATACAAGTCTTCAATTTGCATCAAGTATGTGTGCGAAAAATTGACGAATAACTCAATATCCCGCCAGCCGATTACAATGATTCTTTTTTTATTTGAAAACTGGTGCTTCTCGCGTGGTCCCATTTAAATTTGGTCCAGTTCTTGAAATCGGTTTTTTTTGTTAAAATTTTGTATTATTTTTTCAAAAAGACGACTCCAGCATTAGATCAATCAATCCTGTGTCTTTACAAACATACACGAAACGGACACAAAGAACACCCAGACTCAGAACAACAATTTGTGGATCACACAAAGTGTCGTCCCATGTGGGGTTTGAACCCACAACACTCAAGGCAGCAGAAAACTGTGCGCGGCGACCGCTTAAGGGCGCCCACACATAACTGCGATGCGGCGTGAAGTAGGTACTTGCGGTGCATTCGTGCGAGCTCGCAGATATTTGCGATGCGATGCGACTTCGCAGTTATGTGTGGGAACTCTAAGGCGCTACGCTATCCGTAAAGTATTTCTCAGATAATAATTTATTTTTCATTAAACATTGATAATATTACAGGGATAATTAGTAATGATAATTACAATTTTGTTTACCTTCCTGTATGTTGTAGGAAATCATTTTTGAGGTAAATCTTCATTCCGAATGTAGCTGACATATGAGATTTCTAAAAATGAAAAATATTGTTAAGAAAACACTTGATAATGCATATTATCGTAGGTAATTTTTTTTGAAAATCGTTTGTCTCTTTCTATTAAAAACATACATACATACAATTTTTTTTTAAGTTAAAAAACATTTGTGAATAGTTTTTTTTTGTTTCAGATAATGTAGGTAGTGGCATGAGTATGTTTGTAATATAAATAAATAAATAATAATAGATATTTCGGACATCTAACACACAACGCCATCTAGTTCCAAACTAAGCAGAGCTTGTATTATGGGTACTAGAAAACTGATATGAATACATATATATATATACTTTTTTTTGTAAATACATACATATTATACACAGAAAACACCTAAACTCCGCAACAAATATTTGCAGATCATACAAACATTTGGTGCGACCCAGGAATCGAACCCAAGACCTCAAGCCTACAAGTCGCATACTCTACCACTGGGTAGTCAATAATATAATGTCAATGTAACTGATAGCCGTATTTATTGTTTACTGTTTATTATGTTATTTTTGTATTATTCATCCTTCACTACATTTCTTCTTACCCGACTACGCTGAAGCCAAGGGAAGGGTAATCGTTTTGGCAGTCTATCTATTTTTGTATGTTCCACCGTAGCGCCCAAACTACTGAACCGATTCTAATGAACGAGGTGTTAATAGATACGTAATAAAGTCCCCTATGACAGGTTATATAAATTTTATTAAAAGTTTTTACGTAGGCGGTTTTTAGTTTTAAATTTTTTTCTTGTTAATATGAATTTAAAAAAAAGTAAAGTAATTTACATTAGTAAAAAAAATAAACTTACCACGCATGGCGTTTTTACAATCTCACTCTGAATTCGGTAAGCAGCTGCAGACACATCTTCAAATGATATTTTTTGTGGGTTCTCCTTATCACACATAGGGTCGTACTCAACCGTCTGTAAAACCATGTTTATTGATAACCCAAAATAATACTACAACATAATTAACCTGGATCTCTGCGCACCGCAATCGTCCCCGACAACCGTCTGCGTACTGACTGCTTCGGAACAATCGAAATATTATCTCTTATTAATTAGAATAGGAGTAAAGGTTAAAGGTGAATGTAGGTGATGGATAATATCATACCCTGTCTATAAGTCTGTTACCTTTTAGATAGTAATGACATAAGCCAAGACTATAATGTACTCACTGTGGGCTCAAGCTTATAACACTCCATATTATCTGCGCACGTCTATTTGGATCTAAAATCAAAATCAAGTGACTGCGTCGGAGTTAAACCAAGGAATGATAAATTGATGAGTTATGTAAATAATTAAGTTATTGATAACATTACAACGTAATTTTTCATACAAAAGTGTGTCCAAGGCTGTTTAATCATAATGTTAATAATTGCAGTCTAAATGTATGAATAAAAAAAACAAGTATTACGTATGTTTACGGTATCTGAATATTATCATTAGTTAATGATGCATATTACATTTAAGATATTTTTAAAATAATCCTATTATTCATGTTTGAGGAGTGTCGTTCTTTACGACACGGACACAACAAAGATAATTGTTGTAAACCGTAATTATTACCGTGCGTGCCGCAAGACCGTGAGAGATAAACTACCTTCTTGTAAGCGTTATTTCCCTAAACTTAATAAACTTTGTGACTATAGGTACACCAAACACAAATTAAAATAATACAAAATTTCCAAAAAAAACGACTTCAAGAACTTGACCTAATTGAAATGGGTTCATGATGGGAAGCTCCAGCATTTAAATTTAAAAAAAGTGAGCCGTCACGGGACGCCTGGCAGATGTGAAACATCGAAATTGTTATGTATAAAATAAAATGACTGTTTATTACATTAATATTCATTTTTATTAAATACAAAATTCAAATACAAATAAAAATACAATTAACAAAACAAATAAAATAAAAATTTGAAATCGCAGCAAGGCGTCGCCACTCGCCACGCCAAATATTAGGGGCTGCAGTCTCGACATAGATAGCGATCGTTAGAGATGCGAATTCGGTAGCTAATTCATATCGATAATTTTTCTCTCTCTTTGTTTGCAATTCAAATGTCAGTTGCTCCAAAATAACGCCGTACTGTTTACAATTTATAAGTTAGTAGGGGTACCTCTACTCTCCATAGTTTATGTACCGAGTATGCGTACTTTCTTACATTCAGGGTCCCATCAGCCATGAATGCAATGTACCGAACATTATTACACGGGCGGATACTTACCTCGGATCTCTCTGTCACTCATTTCCACACGCGTTGAAAATTTTAATCTTTAAAATTAGCAAACCTCTGCAAATTTGGTCTGCAAAAAATTTGGTCCTAATAGAGATTAGGACCAAATTTTTTGCAGACAACCCTCTTACAACGTGTTCACAATAAAACAGCGCATAAGGTATGATATAATTTTTTTTCTATTATCACACAAGTGAAAGTAACTGATTTCGACATACCTGTTTATACCTGGCAACCCAGTAGTTCGTCCAGGTAAATAATAGACAACCCTGTGTCGACACATTCTACATGTTTCGTACTTTAAGTCTAGTATAAAATTTTCTTATTATCTTGATATTGCAAAATTTAGAAAAAAACATTTTTAAAAAAATAATTAAATATATTCTGTCCAGGATTTTTTTAGACAACCCAGTTTTAAAATATAGTATAATAAACGAAATTAATTATAAAATAAGTTTTATTTTATTATCAGCTCGGTGCAGTTCGATCTAGGATCGGATCTTAGACCAGTAGAAGAAATTAAGCAATCATGGCAATCATCTAAATTGACAGTTGATAATACTATAAAAAAAAAGTTTTGGTATCATGAGTTTCTTGTTTAAGGTGGTAGAGCCCTGGGAGATTCACACTGATTCTTTATAGGTAGTGTGGGTTACCATGCTGTATTGTTGCATTGTCAGCATTCATTCACGAGTATGGTGACCACTACTCTCGAATTCTACTCATGCTTTCCATCAGGCAGAGTAAAGTAATTTGACTAGATAGTAGTTATATTATTTATAAGTTACATTGGCAGGCTCAAATATAAAAGAAACAATCTGAAGTATTTAAGGCTCGAAGAAACCTTTTATATTTTTATTGACGATACAAAGATTTTCCACGCGCCTCTAGCGGCGAAATTTTGTCTATTAAAGGTTATTAAAAGTTGAGGATAAAGTTTAGACAAATCATACCAGATGGATCACGATTACATACAGAAACCTGTTGCTAATAAAATCAGAAATACGAAATATTGTTGCCTTCCAATTCAGAAATAAGTTTTCATTTGTTTCCAAAAGACAAAATTATATTATATAATAAGAAAAAAATAGAAAGTGATTTATGAATGGGAAAGCCGATTTCACCAGCAATGAGAGTTAGTTCTCTCATTTTCTAGCTTATAATTATTTTCCAAAAAGTAAGATTTTTTAAAACATCTCCCGCGTTTGGGAATACATTATTAATATTTATTTTATTATTTACAAAGATACGTGAAACGGACACAAAGAACACCCAGGCTAAGAACAACAATTTGTCGATCACACAAAGTGTTATCCTACGTGGGATTTGAACCCATAACACTTAGCGGAGTAGAAAGCGACGTGGCGACCGTTTATACCAGTAGGCTAACCATGCAGTCTGTATTATTTTATTTCAATAAATTATATTTACATGTATTTTATAAGTTATTTATTTAGTAGTTGCTACATTGCGTTTCGATAATTTATTTATTTCAAAAAGACCTTTTAAAAAAAAAGTCTCCTCACTACACGCCAAATATAAAAAATGAGATTCATTTAATTGAACTTGTGTTATTAAAAAAGTAAAGGATAAGTAAATTTAATACAAACTGACAAAACTATAGGGCGACGAAAGATCGTTTTTTGTATTTTCGAAAGACGGTCCCCATTTCATCTCATTAATTTTAATCTAATCACGATGAACAATTGAAGACTCGAATATCAACGACTGGCTTTAAAGGGCTAGAACCCAGAGCCGTAAAACCTAGTGAAATTATTTGTGACAGTAACATTGACAGTGACAACTGGATAGTCAAGCAATAGATTGTTGATTCTGTGGAATGTTCAAAATTGTTAGGAAAAATAAGTGATAGCTTAGTATTGTGAAAATAATACTGCCATCATGCCATATGCAAATCAACCCTCCGTACACATAACGGAACTAACAGATGACAACGTAAAATTCGTTGTCGAAGATACCGAACTTAGCGTCGCTAACAGCATGAGACGCGTCTTCATAGCAGAAACACCGACAATGGCTATTGACTGGGTACAACTTGAAGCAAATTCAACTGTAATTAGTGACGAATTCTTAGCCCACCGCATCGGTCTCATTCCACTTATATCTGATGATGTTGTTGACAAGATCCGTTATTCCCGCGATTGCATGTGCGCCGACTTCTGTTCTGAGTGCAGTGTAGAGTTCACACTTGACGTAAAGTGCACTGGAGATCAGACACGACACGTTACAACTGCTGATTTGAAGTCAAGCGACCCTAGAGTGGTCCCTGTCACGTCGCGTCATAGAGATGAAGATCAAGCAGATTACGGTGAAACTGACGAAATTTTAATAATTAAGCTTAGAAAAGGACAGGAGCTGAAGCTAAGAGCTTATGCAAAAAAAGGTTTTGGCAAAGAACACGCCAAATGGAATCCCACTGCGGGTGTTTCATTTGAATATGATCCAGATAATATAATGAGGCACACATTGTTCCCCAAACCTGATGAATGGCCTAAGAGTGAACATACTGAGCTAGACGAGGACCAATATGAAGCTGAATTTAATTGGGAAGCAAAACCCAACAAATTCTTCTACAATGTTGAGTCTTCTGGGGCTCTCAAACCAGAAAACATAGTACTAATGGGTATTGTAGTATTGAAAAATAAATTGTTAAATTTACAAGTGCAGTTAGCTCAAGAAGCTCAAAATGATGCATTAGCAATTAATTAATATGTACTTTGTGGTTTCTCTACATGATACTAGCAAGATGGCAATACAATGTTTTTTGAACTAGTTGCTGGCGACATTCAGTTGTGATTTAGATGTTGTAAAAAATGGATATAAAAACTTAGCTGCTGCAGCAATAATTCCATACAGCATGTACTATTATTAATGTGCTCAAGAATAAAGTTATTAATAAGAAATTATATATAACAAGATTATCTTATTATCTCAATAGTACTCTAACCACATTGTCTGGATGACCTGAAATTAGAAAGATGACAAACTATCACACAAATTAAAAGAGACATCCATAAATATCTTTGAGCAAACTGCTCTAACTATTCATTTGGTAACTGACCTGCTGTATCTTTACCACTGCGTGCAGAAGAATAAAGTTACCTTAAATAAATTATTTAGAATAAAATGGTAGATATCATCTATCCATCTTAATAGTAGTAAGTACTTAAGTCAATTGAAATTTCTTAAATATTTATTAATGCTTTGATTTTATTTTACTGATAAATATGTTTCAAACTCAAAGCCACATTCTAACATAGACTGTGGAATGCATCAGTATAGATGCTATCATTGCTGGCCCACCATTTGAAATGTGCGGCTGGAAAACTTAAACGGTATCCAATACCACTATGCACTAAATATGCTGACCCATCATGTTGAGGACCCATTAGGATTTTGTAATTAAATAATTATGATATAATTTACTCGTTGTGTTTTATTAAGTACTAGGTGAGCCCCGCGGTGTTACCCACGGTTATTATTGTACCATTCAAACATGTGATTTTTTTATGTACATACCATGGTGTAGCTAGGGTTTGGGTTTGGGGTCAAACTTTAGTCATCAATTTCATCAAAGTCAGTGACAAAAAGTAGCGACCTAGTTATAATTTATTGTTAAGCTCCATAAATAAAAAGATTCGTTTTTAGTTTATGGGTTTAAGTTTTACTTAATTATCTTTTAAAAAAATGCAAATCCGAGTTACAAATGACGCTCTGCCCGGACGTCGTCTAAACTAGGACAAATCCGGGGAAACCCAGATTGATGGCAGCCTTACATAATATGTCCCACGTAAAACATAAGAAGTTCTTAAATAGCTTCAACCTAATTCAAAAAATAAATTATAACGACTTAAAGCATCACTTATACTTATATGCCGATAGAAGTCAAAATTTATAACTTATATAGAATGTTATTTGTATAATCAGAAATTTCTTTCTTTAAATTAAATCATCATGTTGGTGACGCGAACTTAACGCTCAACGCGGCTAAATAGTTTTCACACACAACGCCCTCTAGTCCCAAACTAAGCAGAGCCAAGGGCGTCGCCAAGGGGGGGCAGGTAGGGGCAGCTGCCCCCCCCTAGAGCTGTGATTTGATGCATATTTGAATTTAAAGAAACATATTGAGCATGGAAAAAATAATGCCAGCTACTCTTATCAATCAATCGATATTCGAAATCAGATCATCCTAACAGATCTACGCTCAGAAATGGTTAATACCACAAGACCATATTTATTATTACTAACCGTAGGACAAAAATATTAAATAATAGGTTAAAGTGTTCTCTGTCCAAATGAAACAATGTCCTACACGAAAACAGGTAAGTATATATCGCGAGTTCGACAAGAATTATTGTCACAATCGTTTTTCTATTGGTATTCTCAACTTTTGAGCATAGGACCTGGCAAATGTACTACGCAATTTGTAGGGCAACGTGCAGGCGCGGTTTCATCCTAAAATTTTGGGGGGGGTTACTAATAATAAATTTAAGTCAAGTAAATTAGACTTTATTGCACAATACACAATTTTATTGCACACATTAAAGACAAATGGACATTTTTTTTTATTGATAAATCTATTGGAATGTTAGAGGAGGAGGAGAGACACGAAGGGCGTGTGTGGGAATCCCGACAAATTAGTCTACCCACTAAACCCCGCGGCGGCCTAACTCGGCAATCAAGAGGAGCTCCAGAAACGCACCAGCGGCTTCTGGAGTACCCCCTGCTGTACCTCACGCGTGAGGTACATCCCGAGGTAACCAGATTTATCCCCGGGGCAGGTCGCTGTGGAGCCTGTCACAGCTCTACGCAGTTAGACGACATCCCCCGGCCGCACCGAAGTGTCACCGCCCACCGGTCTCGAGTCGTTTGCAGTGACCACATCTCCTCTGGATTTGGCCACAACGACTCTTAACCGATGATTGGGGAGTTTGCGGCCTCTACCGGGGGGCGCCCCCTTCGTCGCTTCTTTCGAGCGGGATTGGTCCTTTCCCGATCCCGCTCTGCGGACTTCTTCTAGAGCATAACCCAACAAATTCTCCACAGTCTCCACAGACTCCACTCCGCCTCCCATCCATCACTACTGACGCATTGCCGCGATCAATGCTGGTGACAGGTTTCGTCCGATCTGTCCACAGTGGTGGCTATGTGCCGTAACCTCACGTCCGATTCTGTTCAGATATTCACCGAAGCAACCGTGCCCGGTAATTTAATCGTTAGGTGACACAGTCAGTTCTCTCTATCCAAACTTCGAAGTTCGTCAAAACGGCTCCGACAGCGCGTTGGCTGGCACAAATCTGGGTGTCGAGCCGTGCCCGCCAAGCCCGTTGGGCTTACGTATGTGCGTTCTGAGGAAGCATTCCGGGCTCATGATCCGGCACTGTCTTCGGCATTCCGACCGACAGAACGAATTTCGTCGTAGACCATTGTGACCATGTCGGTCAGAATGTCGAAGGGTGGAGATCGCGCCAGGATCGTCGCCGCCTCTTACGAGATCGTACGGTAGCCCCATCAACCGCTGCAGACTCGCGAGTACATCGGGCGGAACTCGACGGTGCCCCATAGACAACCATGGATCGCACGACGCCCATATAGAGGCAGCGAACTTCTTCCCGCGGCCCCCGAGATGCTACTCGGGGGACTAGTCGCCCGAAATGCTCTTCGAAGCACTACCGATTGTCCAGGATGAGGCCTAGGTACTTCATGTACTGGCTCACCTGGACTTCATTGTTATTCACCCGGAGGCATGAGCTGGGTGGTTCCTGGCGATTACGTAAGCCATGGAGGCGCCACCCTCAGGCCCAGCTCACGAGTCTTATCCACGACACTTATCCTTGCTTGGCGAGCAGAAGCACCTCCCCGAAGCGTGACCCTCTAGCCAGTATTGCGGTAAACGTCTACATAGCAGGCGACACTGACGCCAGAGGGCAGACTAGTGCGAAGGCCCGCATCGTATGCGAGGTTCCATAACAATGGGCCCAATACAGAGCCCTGGGGAACCCCACAACACACCTCCCTTCGATTTGCCACTCCGTTCCCACCGACAAACTTCACTGCCCTGGCGCGCAGATAGGCCTCTATGACGGCACGCGTGATATCCAAGGGCCGCCCTAATCGCGCGCCAGGGAAGGATGCCGAAAGCGTTAATGATATCAAGGCTAACTGTCAACACCATCCCCCCCTATACGAATCCAAATTGGCAGTCCGATAGATCAGGGCCCACTCGCCACAGGTGCCCGCTGATACGGTCAGAGATAACTAGAGTTCAAAGAGTTTCCCCGACTCGTTCATGCAGGTTGTGACGCAGACATAGAATCTGCAGCCTTTCCTTTGAGGAGCACTAGTCTCGCTTCTTTCTAGCCAAGGGGGAAGATGCCGAGACCGAAATTCTTACTACCCCCCTTCCCCTCTAGAACCGCGCCTGGATGAAGGCCGGTAGCAAGAGATCTCCTCCGATGACTGTAGTGAGGCCCGACAACTTTCCCCTACCTAGGCCAAGGGCTGGTGACGCCCTTGAGCAGAGCTTGTATTATTGGTACAACAACAACTAGACAACTGATATGAATACAACAATACTTTTTTTTGTAAATACATACATAGAATACACCCAAACTCCGAAAAAAATATTTGCAGATCATACAAACATTTGGTCCGACCCAGGAATCCAAACTGAGACCTTATATATACACAGCAGTCGCGTACGCTGCCACTGCGCCACCGAGGCAGCCATCAAATCAATTCTCAAATCTGATAAGAAACCAAAGAATTACAAATAAGTAACTGAAGTTTAATGAGATTAACTCATTTCAAATGTCATAAAGTACCTACCACATTTGCTAATTAAAATTTTATTAACAACCGGAGGGCCGGCGGCGAACCCTGAATTGTCCATACAAATTTAGTACCAAAATCATTTACAGTTTGAACATATTTCCAGCGTAAATAGTAGGTATGTTGATTTTCGGATTTAAACAGTAATTATTCAGGTTCCCATCGCCTTTTTGTTTAAAAAAATTAACCTAAAACAAGTCCAAATAATTAAAAATCAAAAACCCGACTGCGTCAATATTTAATAATAAAAACATATAAGTTTTATTATATACATTCGTAATCACCGTAAAAAAATCTTTATTTTGATACCACACTCGATGTATTTTGACAACATAATTTTTTTTACATTACTTTTTGGCGCCAAAAATCTTTATTTTATTAATTTTGATGTACCCAGTGTCACTCTCACGACTAAGACGAATCTATTGACACCACTCGCATAAAAATACGACAAGCCGTTTAGGCTCTAGGGCGTGCCAAAGAAATATACATACCATACATACATACATACACTCGAAAAACATAACCCTCCTTTCGCAGTCGGGTAATAAGTTAAAATCGAATTACATGTTTTCAATATATTGCCGGGAATAAATACCGCGTGTCGTGCGGTGTTCCGCAGGGGTCTGTCCTTGGACCACTCCTGTGGAACGTAGGCTACGACTAAGTTCTTCGAAGTTTCCCTCCCCCCTGGCCGGGTCTAATTTGTTACGCAGATGACACTTTGGTCACGGCCCGGGCGGCAAATTATGGGTGGCCCTGAATAAGACGGAGGCCCTATTGTTCCATGGTCCGCCCCCCGGCGCCTCCATCGTGGATAGCTCGGTCCTTGTACCGCTTCGCGCCCAGACGAACTCTATCGACCGAGGCAGTGTGCGTCTTTGCCCGGATCTTCCCCGTGGGATTTGGAGGCGGAAGTGATTGCCGAATCTTATCGCCGGACGACTGACTTCCGGGGGAGAACGGCTTTCGCCCTCCACCCGAAGAAATACGCGAGTGGCGTGAAGCCGCTCGTCGAGCCACCAGGCTCGCTGGTCGTCCCAGCTGGAGACTTCACGCGCTGACTTTGCCGCCGTGGGAGTAGAGGGCAGAGCGGCAGCACGGGACCTTTCTTTCCGACTGACGCAAGTCCTTTCTGGGCACCGTTCCTTCGGGAAGTACCTGCATTCGGTCTTTAGGAGGGAACTGACATCCGCCTGTCACCATTGCGATTGCAGTGAGGACTCGGCACAGCACACATTGGCAGTTTGCCCCGCCTGGGCCTCACCTCAGTCATCGGAGATCTCTCGTTACTGGCCGTCATACGCTCCATGGCCGGTGGCGACAGCTGTTTCTCTCTGTTCTCGCAGATGGAGGAGGCCCGGGAGGACGACCTCTACTCGGACCTAATTTGCCGCCGCCGGCGAACCGGGCGGTAAAAGCGCGCTACCCAGCGCCTCATGCCGCCCTGAGTTTAGCCGCGAATGGACGGGACAGGTTTTCCCCTCCATCCGCTTAAGTGGCCAGCCGCGAAGGGGCGACGCATACGTGTGCCGTACGGCGCTGGGAGGGGTTCGGATTTCGGATGTGTTAATAATAGCAGTTTCCGGATCCCTCCCTTCTCAGGCGCAGAGTGGCACATCGTGTGGTTTTAGAATCCGACACACCATCCCGCCGCAAACCCCGGTGGGGTGAAAGCCCATGGGAGTTTCCACACGTAAGAAAAAGGTACCTTACAGGTCAGAGATATTGTACCGAAATATTTTATTATTATTATTAACTTTCTTTTTTGTGTAAGTAATTTTGAAATCTCATAAAATAGTTATTTTGCTATATCGTCATATTTATTACTTAGACCTTCTTAATAAAAAAAGTTAATAGACTTTTATTTCGTTGACTAGTTTGCTATTATACTTTTAATCAGTATACTAAAATTACATAAAATTTATTTAACCTTCTTTACTGCGTAACGACAAGCCCCAATGTAATTTTATTGTGACGTAACAAAAAATATTTACTATTGTTGATTTTTTCTTTTCACTAGGTTTTAAGGCTCTGGTTTACTACTGTTGATGTATTCAAAGATTACTATATATTTTTTTAATTAATGTATGTCAATTTTTGTAATTTACAAACCATTCTAATCAGCCAATCACTAGCTAATCATCAGCCTACCGTAGTCCATATCGTCCATGTGTAAGCAACGGAGATAGGCATCTCCGTTGCTTACACATGGAGGGTTTTGCCCATAATTACCAGGCTGGTTGGTGATCGCAGGGCGTAGCTTGTTGCACCGGTGACGCTGCTGCCCGTCTCCGGCCTATTGTATTTAGTTACGCCTGTTGGGATGGATATACCGCCATCGGTCGATCTCCAGAGCCTCGTTCGTCGTACTATTGTATAATTATGTGAAAAGAATAAAGTTATCTGATACCTCAGTCCTCTTCAAATATTTCCGCATTTTCTTGTCTAGTATTTGCTGTAGGCACAGTTGAATGTTTATAGCTTCACTTTATCAACTAAACTGACTTGCATCATGAAGAGTGCAGTTGTTTTATGATTGATTGTGAAAGCGAATCCTTCAAAAGTAGGTAAGTGGAATAGAAATTATACAAAGAGTAGGTATATGCAATTGAAATACGTTTTTATCCGAACTTATAACAACGTTTTGCATATTATCTCGTCTTGTAATTGATAATTTTAAAAACTATAAAATCATTTATAAAGCTAGAGACTAACGCATCGTTAATTAGTTTTGTATCGTAGTCGTAGGTGACACTAAACGTAAAAAATCGACCAATAAGAGCATATCGCTTGTGCCCGTGTGCGCACGTTTGTGCATCTGGCGCGTTGGGAAAAGTAGTTTCATAGAAATACCCGTCAGGTGTGTGCGGAAATCGCTAAACTAAAATTAAATTAACGTAAATTATAGCTAGGTAAGCGCGATTTCCATCGAGTTACAACAATATTCCTGTTATTTCTAACTTAGATCATGTAGGGATAGAATTGGATCATGTATGATTATTGTTTGAATAAACTTTATTCAAACAATAATCATACATGATCCAATTTATTTTTACACTTAGGTATATATTTTTTATGGTTTTAAACGTTTGTAATATCTAATTCACGAGTCTACCGAATAGTGAAACAAACACCGCATCGCTCAGACATAATGAAGTGGATTTTTAGAATATTTAATATATATTGTATGTAGTCTGTATGGATGGCGCAGATAGATAATACGTTGAGTGCTGTGTGTTCGTACCCCACATGGGACAACACTTTGTGTGATCCTCAAATTGTTGTTCTGACTGTGGGTGTTCTTTGTGTCTGTTTCCTTTATGTTTGTAAAGTCCCTCGATATATTTCCTAAAGGTACCTCCACAAGAATATATTCCTAATTTTTTTCTTTTTCTTTTAAATTAAAAAATGTATAAAATATACCTACATCTGCATAGTATACCAATTGTAAGATATTAATGCTCAATAACCGGTCATAGTAATGAGCGTGTAGGTACCCAGACTGAAGCAGATTTTCTCTAAGACAAACTAGGTTAGTGCATATGGGCACGACACGAGCCCTAATTGGATGCGTGTTTTTTTACAGCAAATAACAAACGAACGTGTTTGTCAATCACACATCAACAGATTATAACCATAGAGTATCTTGATTATAACAGTCCACTGCTGGATATAATATAGGCCTCTCTTTAAAAAGAAGGTTTAAGCCGACTGTCCCACGCTGCCCAGACTGGTTGTTATACAATTTGTTTCATATTTTTCATTCTATTTTTAATATGCCTTTATTAAGAGTATCGTATTGTTGTCAATTGGTGAAAAAAATGTGTGTATTTATTTATTATATTCATTACTAGCTGAACCGGCGAACTTCGTACCGCCATATTTATTTATTTATTTATCTTTATTGCATACATATAAAAACATAAAAAGAGTTACAATAAAAATATAAATGTAACAATCGGCGGTCTTATCGCTCACGGCGATTTCTTCCAGACAACCTTAACACGGATATTAGGTATTTGAAATTTAACGGTAGTTTAATAAATTAGTATTTGAAATATATTTCAAAATAATGATAAATAAATCATTCATACAGAAACACATACTTATACTTTACACATGTACACATACACCTAATTACATACACTTATATAATATATACATATATGAAAACATAAATACACAAAAAAAATACGACTAAAATATGTTTATAATGACAAATAATAGTCTTTCACTAGTTTTTTAAAAATAGGCAAGGTTTTCGCTTGTCGGATTGTCACAGGCAAGTTGTTCCATAGTCTTGCAGCTTGCACGGTAAAAGACTTGTCTGCAAACTGAGTAGAATGTTTTGGCATTGCTAATATTAAATTCTCCGACGATCTCAGGTCTCTGCAATGTGTGTTGTTTAAAAACTGAAAACGTTCTTTGAGATATGGCGGTGTGTGTGGAAAAAACAGAATACTGTATAAAAGAGTAAGAATATGGAGATTCCGGCGAAGGCGTATTGGAAGCCACTTGAGTTTAGCACGACTTGGAGTCGCTCAAGTTTATTCAGTTGGTCTTCGGTGAGATCCAGCTAGCTGACATCGCCATAGTCAAGGATGGGAAGCAAAAGTGATTGTGCGAGCGTAATTTTAGTACTAGTGGGAAGAAAATTCCGTAGCCTTCGCAGAGATCCTGCAGCTGCAAATAGTTTGCGGCTGACTTCCTCAATTTGAGGGCCCCAGGATAGGTATCTATCCATACAGATCCCCAAGTTTTTCACTTTTTCACTATACGGAACAACGGAACCGTTGCAACAAATAACTGGAATCTGTTGAGAGTTTATTTTACAGATAAGCCTGGAGCTGCCCATTATAATGACTTGTGTCTTGTTCGGGTTCACACTAAGTCCATACTCCCCACTCCAGTGGCAAATTTGTGTCAGGTCTCTATTGATAACATCCACTGCTTGCGTTAAATTATCCGGAGTGGCATATGAGTAAATTTGGAGATCATCTGCATAAATATGGTAGGAAGAAAGTACACACATCAAAAGTGTCTAGGGATCAAGCATTTTTATGCGGATTTCTTGAGATTGAGATGTGGCTTTGGCCCTGGCCTGCTCAGTCGCCAGACTTGAACCCGATTGAGCATGCATGGGATATGCTACAGAGAAGAGCGAATATGGAGGGTATCCAGTCGCAAGAAGACCTTTTTTTGATGTTGCAACGAACATGGGCGGCCATTCCACAGCGTGATTTGGATGAACTCATTTTGTGTATGCCAAACCGATGTTCTTGTGTTAGTGTTCGCGGTAGAAACACGGATTATTAATTGTTTAAGTTACCTAATAAAATTTTAAAGAAAACTGTTATTTCAGTCTTTTTTTCGAACTTTAATGTTAGTGGTTCAAATGTCAAAAATCCTTTTATTAGGAAAATGGCAAATTTCTTTATTAATGCAAAGGTGACTTGGTTTATCGTTACTGTGACAAACGAAAACACTTTATGTGATGAATCCTTAAAGAAAATTTTAATTAATATCAATCAGGAGAAAAGTTATTGCAAAAATATATGTTGATCCCTAGACACATATGTTGATCCCTAGACACATATGTTGATCCCTAGACACTTTTGATGTGTGTAATTGTTTTGTGATTGAGTTAATAAAAACTGCAAAAAGCAACGGAGATAGCACGCCGCCCTGAGGTACGCCAGCAGATGTAGTACGCCATTAGGAGTAAACATTTTCAATAAAAGCACGCTGCTGAGGACCATACAGGTAACTACGAAACCAGTCAATTGCCGATGGAGATATGTTAAGAGAGCACAGTATACCCAACAATACGTCGAAATCAACATTATTGAAAGCGTTACTGAAATCTAGCAAAGCTAGAACCGTAGCTTTCCCTCGTCCATGCTCAACCTTACATCATCCGTGATATGGACTAGAGGTGTGGTGGTGCTCTGACCTGGGCGGAAACCTGATTAGAAAGGATTAAGGAAACAATTTCTTGAAAGGAATGAGCTTAACTGTGCGTAAATCAGACGCTCGAGGACTTTGGAGAAAAAAGGAAGGATAGATATGGGACGGTAATCGGAGAAGGATGTTGGATTACGTTTCTTGGGTAGGGGAATAATTTGAGCCATTTTCCATGCAGATGGAAAAGTGTTAATGGATATGGAATAATTGAGAATATGGCATATTATAGATAGGATTTCATTTAGGATTGGAAGAACCATATTACGGCTGATGCCGTCGCTTTCTACGGCATTTGAGGTTATAGACATAATGCTCTTCCTCACATCACATACAGCAAGTTGACTAAAAAGAAATGGGGAACAGTTGGGGTTCGGCAGAGAAGAAAGATAACTTAGCGTCGCAGTCTTGGTAGTTCCTCCGTAATTGGAGGAAGCAGAAAAATATGAATTCAGGGAATCGATGTCAACATCTTTTGAAACACCATTAGGACGTGACTTGCCGATCCCCAATGACTTAAGAAATTTCCAGACCCTAACCGGGTTACCATCTTCAATAGATTTGTGGATATGTCGGCGTTGAGCATTCCTACACATCTTATTGCAGTGATTTCTAATGGAAACAAATTTTTCCCAGTTTGTTGCTGTCAGGTGTTTTTTATATTTCGATTGTGCCTTTGCTTTCTTCCTCTGTACCTCCTTTATTTCCTCGGTAAGCCAGGGTGCAGGCAGATGTTTTACCCTGATTGTCGCATCGGCGCATGCTTGTCATATAAGCGTATCAGATTTTCTGTGAAGAAGTCAAGTTTTTCGTCGACACTTTGTGAATTCAAAAGTGGACTCCAGTCGATGTTTCCGGCATCTCTGCGAAGATTATCTAAATTCATATTCCGAAAATTACGGTGTATAATTGTTTTAGATGTAGGCTTAGGACTACGAGTGTGGTAGGAAAGAAAGAGGAGATCGTGATAGGAAAAGGCATCTGCAGAGCACTGGCCATGTTTGGCAACGTGCTCCACAGAGGATACGAGAATAAGGTCTAGGAGAGACGAGTTGCAGTTTGGTAAATTGTGTGTAGGATTTAGTTGAAGAATGGAAAGATTGCTAGATGCAATAACAGATCGAAGTTTGGTAGAGCGATAATCGTTTTTCAGTAGACAAGTGTTAAATTCACCCATGACTATAGTATGACTGTACGAAGGGGATAGGTTTTCTAAAAGTAATTCAAGGGAAGAAAAGTAGTCTACTCGTAAGGAGGGACTGTAAAATACACCGAGAAGTAGTTTTGTATTGTGAAGACATATTTCAATGAATAAATGCTCGCCAGCATTTGTGGGTGGGGGCTGAGATGACATATTTACTATGGAGAAAGGAATGTGGGATCGAATATACATGGCAACTCCACCGCCACGTCCACAGTCACGATCATTCCTTACCAGCTGGAAGCCTGGTAACGAGTATGACAGCGTGGATAGGCATGGCTTGAGCCACGATTCAGACACGAGAATTGCATGGACATTCGTACAGTCAAAAGTTGTCAGCATATCAGAGAAATGTGCCGGAATGCTTTGGGCATTTAGGTGAACGACGTTGAAATTCTTAGGAACATCAGAGAAGTGGTTGGATAGGGTTTCTGCCAGTGAAGGAACACTAATGAAACTAGTATCACTACTGGATGCCGAAAAATATTCATCAGTGTCACTGTTAGTGTCTGATGACATCATTAGTCTTCATTAGTATTAATTATAAAATAAGGTTCAATTATATATGTCAATAAATATAAAATAAATATTTATAATATATGTATAACTTGCATAAAATATATTAAAATCTATTACCAAAACTCTTCAAACCAACCTATCCGTCTTATTTCTATTTACATTTCTATCTATTTACATATCTGTCTCAGCTTCCCACAGGTAGTGTACACTCGCGGACACAAAAAAAAACACTTTTCCCGTTATTAACACTAACACTTTTAAAATCTAATTCAAAAGAAATTATCCTTCAATGGATTCCCTCACACATCGGGCTATCAGGTAACGAAGAAGTGGACATATTAGCAAAACAAGCTTGTAGCGATGGCTTAGTTATGGGTTCCTTGACTTTTTCACTGATTGCATACACCTAATCCGAGAACACTGTTTTAAGCTTTGTAAGGTTTATTTTGACAAACGGTCAGTTGAAAAAGGTATATGGTATAAGACCCTACAAAACGAGCCTTGGAATACTCCATGGTTTGATGACTGCTCATTGGAGAGGCAGATGACAATTACAGCCTTCAGATTACGTTCCGGACACATCCCACTTAATAAGTTCGCATATATGATGAAGAAAGTACCATCTCCCCTTTGTTCAGAGTGTGGCATTTTAGAAGATGTGTATCATATTATGATGGAGTGTGTCCGGAACGAAGACGTGAGATATAATTTGTTATTTATTACAAATAACCTAAGACAACTTGGCACTTGTAACGAGATATTGGCTGTTCCCCTTTCGGAGACGGCAAAAGAGCTGTATAAAGTAGTTCTTGTTGGTATGAGGCGACGGTCATTATGTACATGACATTATATTATTGTATAGATATAGACTAGATTTAATAGATGTTTTATAAATGTTGTTGATCTAATGGAGTGGCGTAGTCCCGAGGGACTAGAACTCCTTAAATAAAGAAAAAAAAAAAAAAAAAACACTAACACTTACCTCGTAGTATGAACAAATCGTGACAAGTTTCATTTGAATCCGTTCAGTAGTTTCGGCGTGATGCGCGGCCAAGATACAGACAGACAGACAAAAATGAAAAAAATACAGTTTTGGCTTCAGTATCGATTATAGAGAGCCCTCCAAAAATTTTTCAAAATATCTTTAATGTACAGAATTGGACCCGTTACATTTTTATTATAAGTATAGATAGATATAGATAGTAAGTATATATAGATAAGTATTATATCCTTTTATATGCTTACTCTATGATCGGATATACCATAAATTTAATGACGTCAATAACTTATTGTATCTGAGACCCGTTGTATACATCCACATGCTTTACATTTTTACAATACATTTTCGATCAATTTCCACATAAAAAATACATGAAAATGCCAAGTGTGATAGAACATACTTAGACTGCACCGTGTTACGGCAAATAAACGATAAAAAAAGTGAAATCCTTCTTAAAAATGGCACAGAAAACATATGACCCTATAAATTACGATATCGAGAATGCTGAATCAAACAGGTGGAAAAAACAATTCGAAATGTTTGAGGTATTCAATTTTCTCCAGTAATATAGATTTCTGTTATTATTAGGGGAGACTGGGGAGGGTTGATCCCCCCTTTTCATTTTGGTCTCTAACTTTTTTACTATTCACAGTATTAGATTGTTTTTTAGGTTATTTTATTTGGAATTTATCTATTTACTAAATATATGAAAGAGGTACTATATATTTTATATAATATAATGTCGTATGGTAACTCTTTACCATGTGTCCCCTATATAGGGGAGACTTGTTTCCCACCAGTTAGGAGACTTGATCCTGGGGATCAAGTCTACCACACATAGGGGACACACGGTAACAACAGTGGATTCAGCATCATAATATATCCGTAAAGAGTAAAATAAATATAAAAGGAAACAGTGCTAGATACTAAATAATAATACAAAATCTGTAATCAGCTTCTTTTATTTTAACTTTATGCTTATACGCAGCTCAATTTCGAAAAGGACAACATATATGATATAGTTTTAATATCTTTAGAACTAATTAATCATCACTCCATCTGGCCTGTGGACGTCCTACACTAAGTTTGCCGAGAAGCGGTCTTCACTCAAGAACCCGTTTACCCCAACTGTTATCGGTTCTACGGCAAATATGGCTAGCCCACTGCCACTTTAGCTTGCTAATCCTGTGGGCTGTGTCGATGAACCCGGTTCTCTGCCGGATCACCTCGTTTCTGATACGGTCCCTTAGAGAAACGCCGAGCATAGCCCTTTCCATAGCACGCTGAGCGACTTTGAACTTGTGGACCAGACGTACCTTAAGTGTCCACGTTTCGGCTCCGTATATCATTACGGGTAGGACGCACTAATTAAAGACTGTCGTCTCTAGGCACTGTGGGATCGACGATGAGAAGACCCGACGAAGCTTCCCAAATTCTGCCCAACCCAGCTGGATTCTCCTGTTCACCTCGTCCTCAAAGTTGTTTTTTTTTTTTTTTTTTTTTTATAGTTAGGTGCCAATATGACTCTGCCCTGCCTGGTGAGATGCTTTTTCACGCCCCGCTTAAAAGACCCGGGATCATAGTGGGAAGGAAACACGTATGCTGGTAGTGAGTTCCAGGTTTTTACTGCTCGGCACAGGAAGGAAGAACCGAAGCGATGAGTACGAGAACGTATGTCTACTACTCTGAAGCGGTGACTTCCAAGGCCGGCACGTGTTGTCCTGTAGAGGAAGGGAGAGGGAGGGATAAATAAATATTTTTTTTCGGACATCTTAACACACAACGCCATCTAGTCCCAAGCTAAGCAGAGCTTGTGTTATGGGTACTAGACAACTGATACAAATACATAAATACTTTTTTTTTGTAAATACATACATATTATACATAGAAAACACCCAAACTCCGAAACAAATATTTGTAGATCATACAAACATTTGGTCCGACCCGGGAATCGAACCCGAGACCTCATGATCAACAGTCGCACACGCCGACCGCGAGACCAACGAGGCAGTTAATCCCGCACGGACATCACTCAGCCGGATACGAATATCTCGCATTGTAGTGTCTCAGATCGGAATGGTAGGCGGGTGCTTGCCGCGGTCATCGATTCGGGAGTTAGCCGCAAAAAGATCAACAAGCAGTTTCGCTTTCTCCTGCGGCTGATGGGCCAGTGATCCATCTGGATATTTCAGCGGTGGTAGCGAGGACTGGCAGAAGTTGGACTGCACGGCTTTGGCCAATCGCCAGAACTTTCGGCTACCCGTAGGGTATGCGACGAGTTCTTGACCAAGCCGCGCGATGCGCTGGGCATCCGCTCTGATGTAAGCCTTCTTGCATTCCCTAGTGGCTTTGTTAAACGCTGCTTTTAGTCGATCAACGTCAGCGGAGCCCTGTTAGGGAGTTTCTCCCTAACTGCTAAGTATGCCCGAGGTACACGTATTTATGAACAACTTCGAGAACGGCACCGTGTACCGCAACCGGTTCCGGTAGTACATGTTCATTGAACATGACCTTGGTCTTGTCTAAGTTCATCCGTAGGCCGTTGCGTACAGAAGAGTCAGCCAGGTCGTTTAGCATCTTTTGGAGGTCCTCCAGCGTCTCTGCCATGATGACGATGTCGTCTGCAAATCGCAAGTGAGAGATGTATTCGCCATTGCGTTGATGCTGCACCCTTTCCAGTGCAGCGTGTTGAAGAAGTCCTCCATTGCATTAGTGAACAATTTCGGGGATATAACGTCCTCTTGTCTCACTCCTCGATGCAATGGTATGGGTCTTGTATGCTGATTCTGTACTTGGACTGACATAGTGGCAGTTTCGTAGAGACATCTCAACTCTTGGATGTATCGCCAATCCACTTGGCAACGCTGCAGGGACTCCAGAACAGATCAGATCTCGATCGAGTCAAAGGCCTTCTCATAGTCCAAGAATGCTAGACACAGGGGCTGATTATACTCTTCGGTCTTCTGTATAATCTGCCGCACTGTGTGGATGTGGTCTATGGTGCCATATCCGCTCCGAAACCCAGCTTGCTCCGGTGGTTGGAATTCGTCAAGCCTTCGCGCAAGACAGTTCGTGATGACTCTTGAAAACAGCTTGTAGACGTGGCTTAGAAGGGAAATGGGCCGATAGTTCTTCAACATGGTCTTGTTACCCTTTTTGAAGAACAGGACGACCACACTCCTGCTCCACGCCTCTGGAGTTCGATAGTTTGGCTAATATTGTATTTCTTCAGACTCTTCTCTCTGCCGTCTTGAATATCGTTTTAATGTCATAAGACGTATACTATATTTTTGCAGTACCTTTTAATGTGCCTCCAGCTAATACAGCAGTTACAGATATTTTAAGTCTGTCTTTATCAACTGGTATTCTTTTTTATGCCTTCTTTTGGTTTATATTGCCGCGGCATGGTTTCCTGAAAACTAAATCAAATCCTCTATAGGGGACACATGATCCCTAGGATCATACCACCCCCCAAAAAAAGGATCAAGTCTACCCATACATACTAAGGTTATAAAACGTGTTTCTTTGCGAACCAATTTATGACTTATTTCATGGAAAGTAACGTTAATCTACAGAAGAATAAACGTCTTAAAGGATAAAAACATTTCCAGAAAGCAGTTTCATAGTATCATATTAAATAAATCTAGTCAAAACTTACCGTATATTAAATATTTTAATACAACAAATTTTCGGCGGCCACTATTTGTAAACCTTTGACATCTGCCAAACGAAATCATGACAGAAAGTTAACATTGACATTAACTATTAAGTGTTGCCAACCTAAAAAACTGTAACACGCTTGCCAGGTTCGTGAATCAAGGTTACCAAGTGTCCCTTAGGGAACAACTATCCCCAGCTTCCCCTACGTCATACATATTTATCAATATTGTTGACAGTTAAATTCTGAGTAAATTATTCACCATGAAAAGGATTAAAGAGTACACAAACAGAACCTGTATAAGTAGGTACCAATCTTGACTGCCTCAGTGACACAGTGGTAGCACTTTCAACACTAGCGACTGCTGTGCTTGAGGTCTCGAGGTCGAATCCCGAGATGTTTGCATGGTCTGCAAATATTTGTTTCGGAGTTTTCTACTTATGTATAATATGTATGTATATACAAAAAAAAAATGTATTTAGAAAAGTTGTCTAGTACCCATATCCATAGTTCAAGCTGTGCTTAGTTTAGGACTAAACGGCGTTGTATTTCGGAAGTCCGAAATATTATTATTAGTCTTACCTTTATTGACATTGCCTTCTTTGGTATAAGAATCTAGTCGGGAGCATGTTAATAATAACGTATAGTTTTAGTAATAAATTTAAATTGCCGATAATTCAGGCGTGCGGCAAAAAATCGAATCCTGACAATATAAGCAAAATCACATTGAAGTTACAAGACATTCAGGACGCACATACCAGAATAAAAGACGATGTTGTTCACACCCCAGTTATTGTAAGTACAGGCATAATAAGGTACAAGCAATCATCATCATCAGCCGATAGCAGTCCACTGCTGGTCGTAAGGCTCTCAAACAATCCTTTACGCAAAACTTTATATATTATGTAGTTTTTGTACAAGCGTAACGTTTATAAGTACTTCTCCTCTTTGTTTTTCTTAACACTACTGACGGTCCTGACCTCTATTGTACAAAATATCTTTTTGAACGATCCCTCTTCGTCTATAACGGCGGTACGTAAAGCAAAACTATTACAACCTTAACTGTTAAACAGCGAGTTTGAGACAGAATAGAGTGGTTCAAAATGCAGAACACTCCCTTTGGTGAACGCATTCGTTGTTTGCTTTTTCGCTCTTATAGTCGCTTAGTAGTAGAATCGTATCACATTAGTGAAGTATAATTTCAATTCATTCTTTATTGTCATTGAATTGCTAACTTAAATGTTTCATATTACTTTCTAGGAAACCAAATACATTGGAAAAGATTTCTGTAATGTTTTCCTGAAATGCGAGAATTTTCAACATACTGGAAGGTATCTTACATGTATAAATTAAACGGATTGGCTGTCGCTCACTGGCGGGCGACTTAAGAATTATTATTTACCTCATATTTCTGTTTATAATCTTTGCAGTTTCAAAGCGCGTGGCTCTTGCAATGTTCTGTCTACTATGCCTCCTTTTGAGAAAAGTAAAGGTTGCACAGTATCGGGAAGCCGAAATTTTCTCTATGCCATATCATATTACGGCTTTAAACAATCCGTGCCCATCAACGTGATTGTCCCAAGAGATTGTCCTATTGCCGACAAGCAGAGGTATAAAGAAAACTTTGCAATCGTCAAAGTGCACGGTAATGATCTTAATGAAGCTAACTTACATGCACTTACGTTTTCATCTGAAATTGGATCAAATTATGTGCACGGGTAAGGTATTTCCTTAATATTTATGTATTAGCATATACCTACTCTCATGAATCTCTTGTATATTAGAGCATTGATTGTATCCATAGATTATTGTATCTATTAACACTCTGATTATGTAGGTATAAATACAAATACAAACTTGAGACAATGCTACCCTTGATTTCCTTTGATTAGAGAACCTTTTTAACCGACTTCAATAAAGGAGTACCTAGGTTCTCAATTTAACTGTATTTTTTTTTTTTTTATGTATGCCCGCCAAAATGATTCTACTCTGCCTGATGGAAAGCACAAGCAGAATCCAAGAGTGGCGGTCACCATACTCATTGCGAATGCAGGCAATGCAGTATGGCGACCCACATGTTTGTTACCGTACCAGAACTTTCGACTGGGTGACCCGATTTCGATGATTGTTTTTTATTTGAAAACTGGTGCTTCCCGTGTGAATTCATTTAAATTTTCAGTTCTTGAAGTGGTTTATTTTTGTTAAAATTTTGTATTATTTGGAATTTAATAAGAGCGGTTCTATTATCTATAAGATGCACTTACAACGTATTATTTCCAGAATAAAAACACAATTCTACTGTTAACTTATCGGCGCAGTATTCTTTCAAATTGCATTAAGCTTTTGCGTTGTTTGTCATTTCATATCGATTTTTAGGGTTCCGTGCCAAAGGCAAAAAACGGAACCCTCATAGATTCATCTGTCTGTCTGTCCATCCGTATGTCAGAGATATTTTTTTCCGAAACTATAAGAACTTTACTGTTGAAACTTGGTAAGTAGATGTATTCTGTGAATCGTATTAAGATTTTCACACAAAAAAAAAAACAATAAATTTTGGGGGTCCCACAATACTTAGATTTGAAACTCAAAAAAATTTTTTTCATCAAACCCATACGTGTGGTATCTATGGATAGGTCTTCGAAAATAATATTGAGGTTTCTAATTTTTTTTTTCTAAACTGAATAGTTTGCGCGAGAGACACTTCCAAAGTGGTAAAATGTGCCCCCCCCCCCTGTAACTTCTAAAATAAGAGAATGATAAAACTAAAAAAATGTATGATGTACATTACCATGCAAACTTCCACCGAAAATTGGTTTGAACGAAATCTAGTACGTAGTTTTTTTTAATACGTCATAAATCGTAAACCGCAAAAAAATACACTATTATTAAAACATCGATCAAAGTTACAACGAACTACAAGAACTTTTATATTATGTTACTTGCTGCTTGGGAACCCTTCATGGGCGAGTCCCGACTCGTGCTTGGCCGCTTTTTTGTGTTAGTATTGCTGCCGTAAGTAATAGAGTATTGTTCTTACAATAGCCTGTATGCTCCAAATTAACCTTTTCTATTTCATCTAGATCAGACCGTTTGGACTTATTAGCAGGTTATGGCACTCTAGGCCTTGAATTGCTCACCCAAATGGAAACCATGGACGCCATACTGTGTCCAGTGGGTACAGGAGGCCTCGTTGCCAGTATTGTGCTGGCCGTCAAAAGCCTCAAACCAAAGTGTCTGATTTACGTACGTTTTATCAATTTTCTTTTTATTTTCACTACAAGAATTTGAGTGTACCTAGGTATATTGAAATTCTCCATTATAAAGTACCTACCTTTTTTTATGTGTAAAATACATATTTTAAAGCGGAGGCGACGTTTGCGCCACTAGGCAGTCCAAAACTCCTAGAATATAATAAACTATGTTTTTTTTAAATTGTTTCCTAGACCTGCAAAAAATACATCCCCAAGCGTATTATGTTGTAACATATTTTTCATAAGTTTTTGTTTTTAAGTTTTTCGTACACATATAGACATGCTAATTTTTACTCTCATGTAGGGTGTCGAAAGCGCTGCTGCCCCATCAATGACCAAAGCTTTTCAAGAGAAGAAACCAACCATGATACAACCTAATACGACCGTTGCAGACAGCCTCAATAACATAATTGTCAGCAACAATGCTTTCAATATCATTAGAGGATACATTGATAGAATGGTTTGATAATTATCTATTTCAACCTTTTATTAGTCATGGCTGCCGGTTTATCCACCAATTTCATTATTCAGTATCATTATATTTTTGTAGATCACAGTTGAAGAAGGGTGGATTTCGAGAGCCATGATCAGTATATTGGAGCGAGAAAAGATGATAGTTGAGGGTGCCGCTGCATGTCCTGTTGCTGCTATCATGGCTGGAAAAGTCCCTGAACTTCGGGGCAAGACGTAAATATAATTATCAATTATTAATATGTACATAAAGCCCCGTATTCAAGGTAAACTTTTGTTTATAAACAAAGTTGCATTAACACATTGCTGAGTTGCTGTCAATGAGTGTTGCAGAGTTGCACGGCACGGAGAAACGGCAGTTGGCATTCTCGTTGCTCATCAACAATGAATACGAGGCTTAATTAACGACGTGGGCCAAAGCTCATTCAGAGACTTTTTCAAGCCACAGAACAGAAAGATATATTTCTGTTCTGTGTGAACCGAAAAAATAAAGTTGAAAAAAAAAAGGTCTTAACGGTAATCCGTCACCTTTGAGTTGTTTGAGTCTAAACTCGTATGATTATGATTAGGCAATCATAATACCTTTTTTAGTTACATGAGTAGGTATTCGTGTAACTAAATAGGCTGAAAATGTTGTATTTTAGTTAAATGTTCTTATTTCTAGAAGTGAGAATAATGTTAGGTTCATCGAATTTTAAATTAAACTTAGGTATTGGCTGTTAGTTCATTTGGTATTTAAAAGTAATAACCTCGTATTTAAACACTTATATGTACTTTACATGTGTATACATTTGTAACCAGCCTAATAAGTTTATGCACGAGTCAGTAATAAAATGTGCGGGTAGCGCAGTAACTTTCTACTGCGCTGAATATTGCGGGTTCAGAACTCACACGGAACAACACTTTCTGTGATCCACGAGTTGTTGTTCGGAGTCTGGGTGTTCTTTGTGTCATTTTCATGTAGGTAGGTTTGTAAATAGCCCCGCGACACGGAAATATAATATATATTCCTAGTGCGTCAAAAGTTGTAAAAAGAATCTTTCAATCATTTCAACAAACTTTATATGAGTTGTTTTAAAAAGCCTGTTCTTTCCACCAGGGTTGTGTGCATATTAACGGGAGGCAACATTAACAGTAGCCGCGTGTCTCGAGCAATCGACCGCGGTATGGCTGCGGCGGGTCGGCTGGTGAAGTTCAGCGCTACTGTACCCGACGTGCCGGGTGCTATGGCCAAGCTGCTATGCCGAGTTACTGAACAAGGGGCCGAAATCAAAAGCTTCGTTCCGGAACGTGCCTGGATGAGACGAGATATCTTTAGTGTTTCTGTAAGCACTTCAAGCTGTAGTAGAAATGCATACCGTGAGACTTAATGGGGATTTATCCGAACATCATGGGGACATTGCATTTGAAAGATCAAATGATTTATGCTTTCAACATTTCATCAAAATAACCTTCGTGGATGGATACCATTCAAAACGCATTTAGATCCCTCCCTGTTTCGGAAAGTACGTATAGTCGTTTAGATAGTGTCGATGCACCCGCACGCAATTGTGGTTATTGTTGTGAAATACGAAGATATTAATTCATACAACGGCGTAAACTGACAAATCATACTTGTTTGCCTATAATCAAATGTGGCAAGCTATCAAAGGTCGGCGCGATCAAGGTGACCGTCTCTATGGAATGGACTACACATATAAATGTCTGTGGCAATCGTTATTAGTAGGTAGAGCCCTAAACAGTGCCACAATAATATATCTACAGAACTTTGATATCACCGGGTACTTGGGTTGTGAAGGTCTGATGATAGTCGCTCCACGTAAAAATCTACCCTTATCCAGCGACTAGAGTCCAGCCGTATCGTCTTAGACTAAAATTCCCCCTAACCTAGTTTGGTAATAGGTTCGCAAGATGATGATTATTTGATAACTTATTGAATTAAGCCACTTGTGTTGTTCCTGATTCATTCGTATTTTACTAAACCTAACCATAGGTCATCTCCCCGCTTGCTACTGCCTCGAGTGTTGTGGGTGAGTTCGATCCCCACTTTATCTGATCCACAATTATTGTTTCGAGTACCTGAGTGATGTTTGCGACCCCAGCAACCCAAGATGCTATTCCTAGCGCGGGAGTTTTAAGTCTAATTTTATTTGATTAATTTTCAGGTAAACATGCTACTCGAAACTAGTGACTTCAACCATGCAAAAGTATTGGAGAAGAAGTTAACCAAGGATTATCCCAATTCACATTTTATCATGTTATAATTTCGTGCAGTTTTGTGACAGCATCTGTATCTTATTCTCGTAGGTGACAATATAAACATTTCACATAGAAATAAAACATTGTTTAATGGAAGTTTTTATTACTCATAAGTCTTACTTATTGATCCAGTTTAAATGCCTTAATTTGTCCATTGTTACTGGCAAATAATAAGTTAATATTTGTAAGTAGTAGAGCCACGCTGATTTCAGCACGAATGGGCCGGCTCGGCCGGGGCGGTAGATACTACCCTCACACAGAAAATCAACGTAAAATGATAGCGTTCATGCTGTCGTGTTTCGTTGGTGAGTGCGAGACCGGAGGCCGAATGATGCAGAAGCATCACTAGGCCGCCATAGTGCGGGTCACTAGGCTGCATTGTTGCATTGCAATGAGTATGGTGACCCCCACTCTTGGATTCTGCTTATGCTTTCCATCAGGCAGAGTAGAGTCATTTTGAAAGGGCCAAACATAAAAAAAAGAAATAGCTTAGCTTTAGAGCTTAGGTTCTCTTTAAACTAACATTAAATAACCTAACTAAACGTAACGTACCTACTAATTATCTCAAAATGGGTGTATAATAATACCTACTGTATGTGGATATTGTACGATGGTAAATTCACTTAAATTTATTTTAGAGTTAGTTCCGACACAAGGAAGATACGATAATTATTATTTTTACGGGAATTAACGCGATCACTTATTTTCAAGGTAGTTCTGTGCCACGGCCTGTGCAACCTGGTCGAAACATCAGGCAAATCAGAGGTATGTAGATAAAATCTTTAAATAAGTGATCGCGTTAATTCTCGTAAAAATAATTATTATTGTATCATGGTACGCGAAAGTTTAAAAGTTAGTATATTGAAGATACGGTTAAGAAATATCAAATCCATACTAATATTCTAAATGCGAAAGTAACTCTGTCTGTCTTGCTTTCACGGATAAACCACTGCACCGATTTCAATGAAATTTGGTATAGAGATACCTACTTTGATTCCTAAGGAAGGAAGGACCTAGGCTACATTTTATCGCGATAACCGATATACTATACATATAGGGCTAGGTGAACAAACACTAGTGTTAAAATAATTCAAAGATCAACAGCTTGTAAATACGGATCTACTGGCTGACTGAAATTCAACTTCAAGTCATAGACGTGGCAGAAGTCAAGTAATTCTGCTCGCAACTTGTCAAATAAATTTCAATGTCAAAACCAATGTAAACGAGCCAAAAATAGAAAAAAAATACTTTCCAAATTTCCGTAATTTCGTCATTAATATTGTAGTAAATAATGGTAAGTTTTTGTTTTACTTATTAATCTCTAAAAACCAAACAGGCTTAATCCTTTAAATGTTAATAAATATTTAGCAAACGATGCAATCTAAATATCTTATTTCTCTTTGTCCTTTCGGAGAAAAGGCCAATAATATTGTGAGTCCTTAAGCATAAGAATTAAAAGTAGAGAAATTACCGTGTGCTCCAAACTACCTTAACACTACATAAATGAAAGATTTGTACCTAAAAGTTTATTTATTTTTATTTTAACATTTATTTTTTGCAGCAGGAAGAATCACAAACTAAATCTACGCACGTATTAACTTTCAATGAAATCAAAAAAGCTACACAAACGATAGAAGATGGTGTTATACATACCCCTCTTTGCGTGAGTCGATTGCAATAATCATGCGCTTGTACACTAAGCATTTCTTTTATTTATTTTTAACCGACTTCAAAAAAAGGAGGAGGTTTCTCAATTCGACCGTATATATATTTTTTATTTTTTATGTGTGTTCGGGGATAACTTCGTCGTTTATTAACCGATTTTGATGATTCTTCTTTTGTTGGAAAGGAGATGTCCCGACGGTGGTACCATGACAAGGAAACTAGGATCTGATGATGGCATCCCTGAGAAATCGAGGGGAACCCTCATTTTTTTCAGGCACATACTATGTTTTTCGTACATTTTCTGAAGCTACTCCGGTATTTGCGTCTGGTAGTCATCATTTATTATTCTTGTCTATACCTAATTCTTTATTCATTTAAATAGTAGTATTATTATGTGTGCTAGGTACCTAAAATCTGTTTGAAGTCGGCGCCAAGCCAAAATGTAATAGGAGGTACCGCACTCGCCACTGCCAGATAGCTGCTCCTCGTGTAGCACAAAACAACCCAAGCGGGCAGACACGCGCGGTCTGACGCGACGTCGTTCATGGTCGTCACGAAATATAGCGAGTGTGGTAACTACTATTACATTTGGCTTGGCGCCGACTTCAAACAGATTTTAGGTACCTAGCACACATAATAATACTACTATTTAAATGAATAAAGAATTAGGTATAGACAAGAATTGGCACATAGCAATTTATGAAGAGCCAGTTTATTTTACGCCTTTTAGTGTTTTTTGGCAGGGAGTTTTCGTTGGATGGTTTTTGGAAGTCGGTTTTTAAAAATAATTTGCTAACATTTTAAAAATGTCTGTGAGTACCAGATACATCGATATCGTTGACTATTTTATTGTTCACTTACTTTGTAGACTATGTTACGTAGTGTATGTAAAGAACGCAAGATATACCAACTACAACATTTTTGTTATCCTTATTGATCCTCTTTTATGTAAAATTTCAATGGAACCTAGTACCTGCCTAGTAGTACCTAAGCGTTGGAGAGTCCCCATAAGGGAGCCGTTGAATGCGGGTAGCACAGGACCTTTTGTTTTCGGTTCTCTTGGTAGTTGTGAAGAACCTTGGAGAACGTCTATGTCGATGAACGAGATGATTATGAATATGAAGTAAAATGAAGCAGCGTAGTTAAACAGGTTGCTTGATCATATACCTACGTGACTACCTAATCTTCTAATATCTAGTAAAATTCTTTTCAGGAGGCCAAAATGACTAAATTCATGGATTATAATGTATATCTAAAGTGTGAAAACTTACAATATACTGGAAGGTATGTACAATTATCAAGTTCTAGCAAGTCTAGCAACCCGCCCCGGCTTCGCACGGGATCATTAAGGAAAATATACCCTTTTTTTTAACGTGTGGAAATCCCCTCGGACGGTGACGGTCGAAAAACAAATGCGCTGACAAAATTTATAGCATACGCTGATCAGTTGACAGTATTAACACTTTAGATTACACAGCGGTTTGACGTAATAACATTGCAGCTACTATTTCCTGGTGTTAAAGAACAGATAAAAAAACTGAAAACTTTGAAATAAATGATAAAATATATTTTATGAACTAAAACTAACATTTTCCGACTGTTTTTTGCCTAAGGTATCTCAATAATATTTTTCTCGTATACAGTAAAATACCCTATTGTCGACATCGGCACGGTTTGCCATTTAAAAAAGTTTAATGTATAGTTTATGATTATGGTAAGTTTAGATTCTGTGTGATAAAATAATTAAACGCTTTTTTTATAGTTACGCGGAACGTGGAATTCGTAATGCTCTAATTGGTTATGGTAACGAGATCACGGGCCATGGTGTGATTGTGTCATCGCACGGAAACATGGGACTTGCAGCAGCATATCACGGCGTTAGTCTCGGCATACCGGTAGGTGACAGTGTTGAGACCAATACTAAATGTCTATGTAGTAGAACTAGATAGTAAAATATTTTTTTCTAAATTAGTATGGTAATATTACCCGCGAGTTTTGCTGCTATTGAAATAAGTGTTGTTCACTATTTCATTATGAACAACATCTATCTCTCTCTTTCTATCTATCGTCCTATTTTCTCTGTACTCCATTGAACATCAGCTATCTCTCATTGAAATTCCCGTCAAAATTTGTCCAGCCGTTCCCGAGATTATCCGAAAGAAACAGACTGACAGACAAAAAAAAATGTTTTTTATGCAAGTACATACCGTATATACTTTCATATGCATTTAGTGAATTATTTGAAATTACAAACAAACATTTCAATTTTATTTATTTGAATAGATGAGCCCCTCTAACGTTGACACGTTTACGTAGTATTATCGCATATGGGTATCTATCACATATAGGTGACGGTTGTTCTACCCGAAAATACTCCACCGTCACACGCACAGCGCTGCTCCGACCTCGGCGCAGACGTGGTTCTAGTTGGTGACACTCTACAGGATTCTATTTGCTACGCGAAAAAAGTCCTACGGGATAGTCATCAAAAATTAATAACGTAAGTTGCCAATATATTATATTATTATATTTATTATGAGCTAGCGTGGTGTAGTCGACAATGACGACTTGAGGAAAGTGGCCGGCGACTGCCCAAGACCGGAATGGTTGGCTCTCTTTGGGGGAGGACTTCGTTCAGGAGTGGACGGCAATAGGCTGAAGCAGAAGTGGTGTAGTAGGCCAGCCAAAACTTCCTCCGAAGTTGATGCCAATGTCCAGCTGTGAAAATTTGTTAGCAGTGCACTGTTAAACGCTGTGATTAT
Organism: Diaphora mendica; assembly: GCA_949125395.1. Classification (NCBI taxonomy): domain Eukaryota; kingdom Metazoa; phylum Arthropoda; class Insecta; order Lepidoptera; family Erebidae; genus Diaphora; species Diaphora mendica. The sequence goes on from OX421328.1 coordinate 15,972,411, forward strand.
GACCTTAAAATAAATCTTACTTAAAGAGACTTTTATAGAAACACACTTAAAGCTTTTAAATGTATTTAAGAACCTAATGCTAAACAATCTTTTGGTTAATAAAAAAATGTATTTAAGTAACTAGAAATTATGTGACTAAATATAAATAAGATGAAAAACCTACGTACTACCACTGACGAAATATATACTAGACCAACACTCTACTAGGCGAGACCTGTACGCGGATTTATAGTAAGCTTAATGTTACCTAGATGTCACTAAGTGCATCAAATCGTGAATTACAACGATATTTTCTGACCCCCAACACCAATACGAACCCAACAGTCAACTGTCAAGATTATTGTCATTGTATTATTGCGAAATGTACCACTAGATGTCGTTTTTTAAATAATTAATTATATTAGTACCTACATAATTTATGTAATATTTTATTTTATTGTTAGGAACTAAGGACTGACATTTTATTTTTTTAATGGATTCAAAAAACAAAATAAAAATTGATGAATTAATAAAATACTGTTGCAGTTGCAATTCCCGTCCATAAGACACATGTCTAAAAACAGTTTTTGGCGTTTATAAATGTTGTTGATCGTGAATGTATGCAAATAAAAAATTTGATAATTACGAGTTGATAATGTCGAGAATTGCTTGCACATATTAATTTATCAACTGTAGATGACAAAAAGGTGTAATTAAGGATTTTCTTTCGGTTTGTGTCTTATAAATAATCCTAATGTTAAAAATGCGAACGTAAGTTCGTTTGTTACGCTTTCCGTCGAAAACTACTTAGCTGATCAATCTGATCATCATGAAACACATATTCTTGTAGAGGTATTAGAAGTAACATAAGATACTTTTTATTAAATGCGAACGAAGTCGCGGGCGAAACCTAGTTATTAATAAAACAATCATAAGAAATGTTTTTGGAACGAAATTCCTTATCGCGCTTCTCGCTAAAAGTTGTAGCGACACTTTTAACATTGAGTTGATGTCATAGTGCTGGATACTCAACGTTAAATATAACCAGCTGATTGCCAACGTCCATACCATGTTGAATACACCGGTTCTCGTCCGATCACCGAAGTTAAGCCACATCGGGCGTGGTTAGTACTTGGATGGGTAACCGCCTGAGAATACCACGTGTTGTTGGCTTTTTGCATTTATTTACAGAAAATATATTGATTTATAGTATATTTTGTAAAGTTTGATTATTTTTTAAAATAATTTGACAAATGCGTTACCGGCCTTTGGGGCATAGTGGAGTGGGATGGGGGGAGAGGTTGGGGTATGAGCCTCCGGTATCCTCACTCACTCGGTGAAACACAGCGCAAGCACTTTTTCACATCGGTTTTCTGTGAGGCCGTGGTATTACCATGGGCAGGGGTCATATTACGTCGCGTCGCGCGTAACCAAGTTAAATAATATCCAGAAACGGTTAAATACGTATCTACTCATTTTTAATCAGTAGCCCAAAGTTAAAGTTTCATGTTTCTAACTTAAAAATGACGGACTTTCGTCCACACTTTCAACCCGTATTTCACCCCCTTAGGGGTAGAAATTCCAAAATACCTTCCTTAGTGGATGTCTACTCAATAAAACGATCCATATGAATAACTGAAAGAATACAAATTAAGGTCTATACGTGCGTGTAATATTAAAATCATCCTCTTATCCCTAACTGTCAAAGAGTTTAACCTTCTATTATCAGCTAACCTAAATAACTTGAAAGTATACGACTAAAGGTCTATAGATACGTATGAAATTGAAAGAATTATCCTCCAACTCCTAACCGTTGAGGAGTTGTACCTTCGATCATCAGCTTACCTAAATAATTTGAAGGAATACGACTAAAGGTAACATACATACATATGATATTTAAAGATTTATCCTCCATCTCCTAACCGTTAAAGAGTTGTACCTTACACCATCAGCTCATCATCATAAAATGATGACTACTAGACGAAAATACCGGGTTAACTTCAGAAAATATACGAAAACATATTATGTGCCTAAAAAAATGAGGGTTTCCCTCGATTTCCCTGGGATCCCATCATCAGATCCTGATATGGTGACAATGAGACCACCTCGGGAGCATACCCTTTCAAATACAAAAAGAATTTTCAAAATAGGTCCAAAGTTGACGCAGTAATCGGTGAACATACATTTAAAAAAAACACACAGTGGAACATAGAACCTCCTCCTTTTTGGAAGTCGGTTAAAAATAAAAATACAGTCGAATTGAGAACTACCTTCTTTTTTTGAAGTCGGTTAAAAATAAACATTCATATTAATTAATATTTTTGAACTGAGTACGCGGCTCAAGCGACGTTGCCGTTCCGTATTAACTACTGGAAGATATGAACGATTTTTGCAATGTTGCCATTCATGAGTGCATTGTTTCTCTGATTCAACCAAATAACTTATAAATGTGACATCTAGCGTAGTAAATAGGTAATTATTTTCAAGTTTATTTAAATCGATTGCAACGACATCTCCTAAACATAGGTGATAACTTTTAGTTATGCAATTGAAAATCATTTTTTTAAAGCAAGCAATACAAAGCAAGTTTTATATTTGAAAAATAATAATATAGTTACTAGAATTGAATCACATCAATAAAATACTGTTAAACTTTGTTAAACTGCTTTTCAGAGCTTATTTTGAGCGCCATCTAGATTTAGTTGAACTTTTCTAGCTTTTTACGGCGTACAGTATTGGCCAAGGGAGGGACGGTCTATAGTATATTGTGTCATTGGTACTACTCACTTTTATGAAACAGTTCGGATGACCCCTATGTGATGGCTGGATTAGGCACGGTGGGTGTGGAAATCATAACGCAGTTGCCTGAGACGGACGCGGTGATTGTGCCCGTAGCAAGTGGTGCACTCTTGGCCGGAGTGCTCATCGCTTGCAAGAAACTGAAGTGCTCCTGTCTCGTTTATGTAAGTTTATTGTAGGTAGATTGTGAACTTATTACAAACAGAGTACTAATATTATAAATTCTAAAAAGTCTCTGTCTGTTATGTTTTCAAAGTCAAACCGTTACACTGATTTCAATAAAATTTGGCATGGAGATGCTTTGATTCTTGAGGAAGGGCATATTATAGGCTACTCGATAACCGACATAAAGTGGGCGGAGTCGTAGCCAAAAGCTTAAATAATACCTAAGTGCTTTGTTTGTTCATACGGCAAATGTTTCATCTAAATCAATCTAAATCATTATTTAGATACACTTTGGTTGTTATTTTTACAGGTAGGTAATTGGGGAAATAGTCTGATGTTGATATCTTAAATAAATATTTAGTAAAACAAAAAAGAATCATCAAAATCGGTCAGTGGCGGATTTACATATTTGCCGCCAGTAGGCTATTAAAATTTAGCCGCCCCTTCTCACTTCTGCAATTCAATAACCTTTTTTACATGTGGAAACCATTGCAAGCCATCATTCTACAGGAGTTTTCATGGGTGTGTCGCAATCGAACCGAGTAATGCTATACGGTGTTTAGGGGGAGGGGGAATGAATCTCAGTTGCGTCTCAGTCACCGTAATCGCCCTAAATGCACGGACTTACAATTATCGTCATCCGCTTCATTAGGCCCATATTTTGGAGACTCTTCAGAGTTTGCCTTCAATCAACTTCTGCAGGAGCAGAAAAGTTTCCCTACAATACAGGTGGAACTCACGTCCCCGTTTACGGCCTCTACGATGGGAAGAACGTGAATGATGTTCCACCCGTCACGGATGCGGCGATTTAAACAACTCTGTCTTTGGTACTAGTTGCCGAGGAACAAGAATAGAATATAATAGAATAAACTTTATTGTACACAAGATATTACAGTTTACATAAAAATAACAAATTAATTAAATTACCATGTACAAATGGCGGCCTTATCGCTCAAAAGCAATTTCTTCCAGGCAACCTTGGGATGGAAAAAAAAAGATTGTAAAAAAAATTAAATAGTCGAATTCATGGGCAGTTTTAGCAAAAAAAATCAAAAGGTAGTAGAGCCACGCTGATTTCAGCATGAACGGGCCGGCTCGACGGCGGCGGTACTACCCTCGCACAGAAAATCAACGTAAAATGACAGCGTTCGTGGTGTCGTGTTTCGTTGGTGAGTGCGAGACCGGAGGCCCAAATAGTCTAGTCAACAAGTTCCATACTTGTTGACTAGACTAAAAGTTGCAGCAGCATCACTAGGCCGCCATGGTGTGGGTCGCCATACTGCATTGCCTGCATTCGCAGTGAGTATGGTGACCGCCACTCTTGGATTCTGCTTGTGCTTTCCATCAGGCAGAGTAGAATCATTTTGGCGGGCATAATTTAAAAAAAAACAATGTAAAGGAATATAAGTGAATTCGATAAAAGTAAATGACAAAATAAATATTATTATAGATACTAATACAAGTAAATAAAATAAATACATATACACAAATAAAATTTCTACATTTCCAAAACAAAATAAAAATAAATAAACAATAGGTATTTCAGGTAAAATATGTTTTAGGCAATTAACATGCACTAGATGTAACTTAGATAGGAAACTTCTGGTACCCTGACAGATTTCGAGCCATCTACGGTTTACAGATGGTCTCCTAGTATATGGTGACCACAATGTCTCCTTCCAGGTTCTAAAGATCAAACCCTGGCCTGCTTCTGCTATCGTCACAAAAAATATCGCCTCAATCGTGTTCAATTCGGTCCTCGTACCGGTCCGATCCCAAACAATGTATCTATACTGTTTGGCATGTAGCATGGTGCGGGTGACAGTTTCAGTAACATTTCGTTTCACTCTTGAAAGTTGCCGCGATTTACAAATTATGACTTAGTACATATTTCAGCTGTACCACATTCGCAATAAATCAAATCATTAATAACTGTAGTAAATTAAATTAAACCAACCAGAATGTTCTAGTCAACGTCGTACAGGCAACTGTCACCCGCACCATGCTACAGCGCAAAGAGTATAGGCCCATTCTTTAGTGCGGTGTTACTATCTATGTCCCTCTACGGAGCGCCAATATGGGCTAAGCGTCTATCGGCCTCCTCCTGCTGTCGAGCCAAGCTCAATCAAGAGATCGGGTAGCGGCCATTCGGATCGTACGAGGATACCGCACCAATTCATCAGAGGCGGCGACAGTCCTGGTTCGTTTCCCGCCTTTTGATATCCTGGTGGACATGGACGCGAAGGTCTGTGACCAGACTCGTGCTACCCGCCGGGGTAAGAGCAGGGAAGACCAGGACGAGCTTGAAATGCGGTCAAAACGCTCACTAATAGGCCTTGGCACAATGACGCGCGTGGCTGGAGCAGCCACAAAATGGGCGTCAACGAATTGTTGGTGCCTATCTGCCTAACCTCGAAGCTTAGGTAGGCAGGGAGGCCGGTCGGATTACCTACCAGATGACGCAGATGGGCATGGTTGCTTAGTTGAGTATCTGAATAAGATTGAACGCGAGGAGGTGGCGCAATACCACCACTGCATTACTGATTGGGACTCCACTGGGCGTCTAAACAACAAAGTCGACCATATCGGACGAGACCTGTTCCCACCAGCAACCAATGCTGATTGAAGGGCTGGGTCGCAGTGGCCTCTATTTGTGAAGATGGAATGCACCAGAAAGAGACCGCTGAACGAGATCGGAACAGGGCTGATCACCAGCATAGACGACGTTGACGGCGAATCCAATCGTTGACAGAATCGCAAGCTGCCAGAGAGTGGGAACCTCTGAAAGGCCCGTTCCTAAAAGGTAGTTGGCTCTTTGACGAGCACTTTCGACAGCTTGCTCAAAAGCTGGTTTCCTCTGCGACTTTTTCCCAATTTGGGTAAACCGAGCATCGTGAGAAGGCTGTACGCGGAATTCTCCGGTCGATAACGCTATTGGTGACGAGCAGATTTCCCTAGTGGCCGTTTGCGGAACTAACGTAAGACAGATACTTCTACCTGACAGTTTAATATACAGAGCGAGTGCATTGTTATTTTAAATTCTTTCTACAATGATTTCATTGATAGACGTCTACGGAGTAGTAAAAAATACTTTAAGACCACTTCGTGAGGGTGATCAGTATTTTTAAAGTGGAAATTGGTGACAAGCAGATTTCCCTAGTGGCCGTTAGCGGAACTAACATAAGACAGATACTTCTACCTGACAGTTTAATATACAGAGCGAGTGCATTGTTATTTTAAATTCTTTCTACAATGATTTTATTGATAGATGTCTACGGAGTAGTAAAAAATACTATAAGACCACTTCGTGAGGGGGATCAGTATTATAAAAGTGGAATGTTAACGTGTATACGTATTTTTATCTGTCATACGTTAGTTCTGCGACTTGCCGCTAGGGAATCTGCTCGTCACCAATACGGTACCCCGGTGTGGACGCTAGCTCTGACCGCCCAGAGTAGGGCGCGCCTTTGTCACCCTTGGAGAGTATTGTTCGTCAGAGAGATACGCGGACATCACATCGTGTCTACGCATGCGGTGTGCGCGTTGGCTAAAATATACATTTGGGATTCTTTCCGGGTAAAGCAGGTTCTTTCCGAGCACGGACGCATTGGGAATTATCTAGGAGTTAGTTGAATCCCGCCTGTCCGATGTATTTAGCCGATTCGGTGTGCCAGTACTTGGGCATCGCAGCGTTGAATAATCAATGCAGTTATCGGAGAACAACTCTCGCTGCCAACTGTGGTACTCACCATGGTCCGCACCATGGTCGGTAGCGGTAGATGTTTTCCCTCCTTCTGCGAAGATGATATCGCGCAGAAAGAGGCGACGAAAAGGACCAGGTATGAAAATGTCTATTCGAACTTAATTCTCCGCCGCCCGGTGAAACTGGCGGTGCGGTGCATTCTAGGACCGCATGCCGCCCTCAATAGTGATTAAGGACCAGGAAGTTAATCAAAATTTGTAATTTTAATTAAAATATTAAACTGCTATGGAGATGTTTTAAAAACCCTTTATTTCAAAGATTTTTTTTACAAAGCGTTTAGTAATTTTTAAAATAGTATTAAAGTTGAGAGTATTTGGTACACTGCATAATACAGTGTCTCTTTTATTAAATTGTCAAGACTTTTTTTCTCCGTTTGTAATATAATAATTATTATTTCTGTATAAAAAAATTCGTTAAAATTTGCCGCCCCCTAAAATTCGCCGCCCTAGGCTCCAGCCTACTCAGCCTAGTGGTAAATCCACCACTGAAATCGGTTCATAGAGACGAAGTCGTACGTACGTTCGAAGTCAACGAACACACAAAATACACACATCAAAAGTGTCTAGGGATCAACATATGTGTCTAGGGATCAACATATATTTTTGCAATAACTTTTCTCCTGATTGATATTAATTAAAATTTTCTTTAAGAATTCATCAAATAAAGTGTTTTCGTTTGTCACAGTAACGATAAACCAAGTCACCTTTGCATTTATAAAGAAATTTGCCATTTTCCTAATAAAGGGATTTTTGACATTTGAACCACTAACATTAAAGTTCGAAAAAAAGACTGAAATAACAGTTTTCTTTAAAATTTTATTAGGTAACTTAAACAATTAATAATCCGTGTTTCTACCGCAAACACTAACAACACAAGAACATCGGTTTGGCATACTCAAAATGAGTTCATCCAAACACGCCGTGGAATGGCCGCCCATGTTCGTTGCAACAACAAAAAAAGGTCTTCTTGCGACTAGATACCCTCCATATTCGGCAGAGCTCTTCTCTGTAGCATATCCCATGCATGCTCAATCGGGTTCAAGTCTGGCGACTGAGCAGGCCAGGGCCAAAGCCACATCTCAATCTCAAGAAATCCGCATAAAAATGCTTGATCCCTAGACACTTTTGATGTGTGTAGTATATTTCATTACGAGTGCGGAAAGCCTGTCATTGCAAAGAGTTCCGACTCCGACAAATGTCTACCCGAGCCGAGGCGCAGCCGAAGGTGAGGGTTAACAGTCGGAACAAGTTGCAATGACGGTTCCGCACGTGTACTGAACAACAATTTTTAATACTGTTGCGAAAAAATGAAGCAATTTTATATAATACTAAAAACCGTAAAGATTTTTTTTGGAAAATGGCGCCAACCGTTATTATTATTTATGAAATATTTGCATGAATCATAAAAACTTCTACGATTTTTTTTAGTAAATCTTCGTGGTTGGTTTTTTTCTTTTTAACAGTCATTATTTTGACAGTTGGGAAAGAACGCACGAGTTCGGAAAAGAAATAGCTCGAGTATAGCCCACATCCCGAACGCTATACGTCCCTGCAATACGCCACTTTTTGACCAACTGTATTAAAAAATAATATATTTATATGATCGAATTGAGAAACCTCCTCCTCTTTTGAAGTCGGCTAAGAAATACATTAAGTTCACTTGTAAATTGTGAAACACAATAAATTTATACATAATACACATGTACGAGTACGTACCTACCTGTTTTTGTACATCCGAATGAGTGAATGAAACATTTAAAGATGAGTTGAGTAGTAAGCCTAATAAATTTATACAAAGGTAGGAGGAATCTAATCATTAAATAACAGGGTGCAGAGTGCTCCAAAGCGCCGAAGATGATGAAGGCACTGCAATCCGGGGGACCTGTCAATATTGCTACCTTTCCATCACTAGCTGATGGACTCGGCGTGGCAGTCGCTGGTCAAAACGCTTTCGCTACTATCAAAGGCAGGCTGGACCGCATGGTGAGACAATAGGACAGTATTCATCTCATCAGGCCCTACGCATTTTGGAAACTGGAAGTTATAGATAGACACAAACAGGCAGTAGATTTTGGTGTTTTCATTTTTCATCTAATTTACCTTGGCAATCCAGTAGGTAGGTACATGCCTGGCCTGTTTGTGTCGATCTATGAGTATTTTATAACTGTAGCTTCAATTTAACGTACATAAATGACAGTGTCTTAATTTAATAATATATGATTTAGAATTTGAATTTAACGAAGTACTAAACCAACGTGCCTCATAGAATTTTTTTATTGACTCCTTATAATAATGTACCTATTTAAAATTATAATCTAATAATTCTATAAAATAATCTGACACACTGATTCACTAACTGATCTTTCAACGCGTAGCTGATTAATCAAGCGTGTTTAGCAGAAGTTTTTCTTATGCGACGTAGCAGTAATGAGCATTTTGCTTTCAAAACCGGTCAATAGTAAAAATATTAACATGTATATAAACCACCACAAGTGGCGCCTCTATCCTCTTTATAATAGAAGTACATTGAAAACCAAATAAGTACGTATTTGTGCTGAGGAGTACATTCGATTGATACAAATCTCCTAACTAAATTCTATGGGGCGGGCCCAGCCTGGCGAACACGTTGGCGGTAGTATTTTTAAGCGCTTACGAATTACGATAGGTAACGCAACTGTAGGTACTCACTTACGTTTATTTTCGTAAAACTTGTATTTAATGGAACTCGAACTCAATTTGCTAGGAAAACAATTTTGGTTTAAAAAAAAATTACAAAAAAAAACCGACTTCAAGACTACCAAATTGAAATGGGTCCACTCGGGAAGCACCAGCTTTCCAATAACAAGTAAAATTTTAAGAAAATAAAACTGACTTCAAGGTTCGATTTGACTTCTCTTGGATGCCATCATCAGATCTTAGTGTCCTTATCATGGTACCACCGTTGGGATATCTTCTTTCCATTAAAAAAAGAATATCACAATCGGTTCATAAACGACGAAGTTATCCCCGAACACACATAAAAAAAAAACGGTCGAATTGAGAAACCTCCTCCTTTTTTTGAAGTCGGTTAAAAAAAGAATCATAGAAATCGGTTGGCGTGATATTGAGTTATTCGTCAATTTGTCCCGCACATACTTAATGCAATTGAAGATTTATATGGTTTTCTCATGGATGACATGTCAGAACAGGACCAAATTGAAATGGGACCACATGGGAAGCACCAGCTTTCAAATAAAAAAGAATCATCAAAATCGGTTCACCCAGTCGAAAGTTATGAGGTAACCGAACCGATTTTGATGATTATTTTTTATTTGAAAGCTGGTGCTTCCCATGTGGTCCCATTTAAATTTGGTCCAGATTGAAGACGGTTTTTTTTTTGTTAAAACTTGTTTGAGGTCGGTTTAAAATAAAAGCTACAAAGCCTTATCTCAAAACATTACTTTCCAGCTGGTAGTAGATGAGACATACATTTCTCGCGCTTTGATATCGATGTTGGAGTGTGAGAGGCGCGTAGCAGATGGCGCTGGCGTTTGTGCCGTCGCGGCGGTGATGCAAGGACTTGTGCCAGAACTCCGAGGAAAACGGTTAGTCCAGTACAGTGGCGGATTTACAGATTTGCCGCCAGTAGGCTATTAAATTTTTGCCGCCTCTACTAACCTAAAATTTTATATTTCCGTGATCTTTTCATATCCCCTTTCGATATCCCCTTAGCTCCGTCTCTGCGCATCCCACCCCTCCCTCTTTCTGAGCCTCTCATGTCCAGCTTCTTGCAGGAAGTGGTTGACAGCCTTTTCCCACAACAGTATGTGTGTGGTGACCTGTCGGGTCCTGTCTCTGTCACCCTAACCTGTTTCTGCTGCTACCCCCAGGCCTGCGCTATTGACTTCGAGGTCGTTTAGCGATATCCAGCGCCTGAACTGAGTGCAGAACCTGGACCATTCCCGGGCCTGGTGGACTAAGATGGTTCTAAACCTCATTCAATCCCACTCCGCTCTCTCTTTCACACTGTTCTGTTATACCCGCTGTTACAGTCGGACGTGATCTCCAAAGTATGTTTAGCTGGTACAAGAGGGTGCCGTGTCGGGTCTTACAGCCATAATATGTACTAGTGTATCCTTTCAGCCGTCCCTTGACTTATCGGACGCTAAACCATCACCCAGCTGGGGAAATTTGCGAATCGCCATATCTTACTCTCTCTCACATTTTTTTTTTGAGAGCATCTCTCGACCCGCATCGACTGCCATTGCTGTGAGGGTCGCAGTGTTGAGTCAAATGACCACGAGTGATTACGTGCGTTAGTCAAGCCACGATGACGCGCTGGTCGTTCAGGCTGAAGGCACCACGTAGTGGCTTTCCCACCATGGAAATGCAGTCGGTCATCGTCGACTGGACAAGGAGGCAATACGGTACCCTTTCCTCTCTCGCACTGCACTCGTCGCTAGGAGGAAATGATTTTTTTATACTCTGCTCAGCCTGATGGTAAGCTCAAGCAGAATCCAACAGTGGGGGCCACCGTTCTCACTGCGAAAGCAGACAATGCACGCAGAGATGCTTTTTCTCGCCCCGCTTAAAGGACTCGGGATCATAGTGGGAAGGAAACACATGCGCTAGAAGTGAGTTCCAGTTTTAAATGCTCGGCACAGGAAGGAGGAACCAAACCGTTTGGTTCGAGAGCGTATTTCTATGACTAAGGCGGTAACTTCCCAGGCCAGCACGTGTTGTTCTGTAGAGGAAGGGAGAAGGTGGGATACCGTGGGAGGGACACGCTTCGGTATGAATGGGCCGGCTTGACCGGAGTGATACCACGGCCTCGCAGAAAATCGGTGTAAAACAGCGCTTGCGCTGTGTTTCAACGAGTGAGTGAGGATACCGGAGGCCCATATCTCAACCTCTTCCCCCATCCCCCTCCCCATCCTCAAAGTGACCTCCATTTGTAACGCCCCTGGTGTTGCGGGTATCCATGGGCGGCGGTTATCGCTTACCATCAGGTGATACGTCTGCTCGTTTGCCCCCCTATTCCATAGAAAAAAAATTGAAAGAGCTCTTTAGAGCACTCTCCATTCTAAAGGCGGCAGAAGACTGCCATAGAGGCGATATTTCGCCGCTCAAGCAGAGGCTCAAGGGACTCAGTGGCGTCGGAACTGTTGATAATGCGGACTGCTCGCCGCTGCAATCAATCGAAGGCATCAAGCAATTACTGCGCGGATCCATCACAAAGATGAGAACAGTACTCCACGCACGGCAAATATTCATGCCCAGGACACCAAGCTTATCCCGTAGTGGCAGTTGAGTGCTCTAAAAAGTGTGGAGGGGAAGAAACGAAGACTTTTTGGTAGAGAACGCGCACCCCTGTGTTTTCTTAGCGTTGAACTCGACCAGATTCTCATCACCCCTTTGTAAAATGCGGTTCAAAACCCGGTCGAGCTCAGCGACAAGCGCCCGGCTCAACGTCTGCCAGCTTGGTTGTAGGGTGTCCAATTATCTTCCATGGACTGTGCTATTGCTGCATAGCAACCTTTGTTGCCAAAAGCTAACATGTCATTGATATGCAGAAGAATCAGCGTGGGGGACATGACTGAACCAGAGGCATCAGAGGCAGAATGAATCATGTCGTGCAGTGCAGACCTCGAGAAACCCTCCTGCTTGCCCTAAACTGGCTGGGCTGGGTGTAATCTTTACGCCAATGACACTTTAGTTAGTGGTTTAGTTAGTTGCGAACATGGGTGACAGGGACACCCATAAGTATTACACAGAGTTCCTCTTATTTCATGGGCCCCGTCACTGCTCACTCCCTGGTGACTTAATTTTGATCCTCGTACCGGTTCGGGCCCAAACTAAGTATCGGTGCCTAACTAATCCTTAACGAAAGATGGCTCTTTGATGAGGGTTTCCGATGGCTTGCTCCAAAACTGGTCGCTGGTACACTGGTCTTGACTGTAGCTCTGACCGTACAGAGAAGGTCGCGTATATGGCATTCTCAGAGAGCGGTATCAGCGGTTAGCGCCATACGCGGTTACCGCAACGTATCTACGGAGGCACCGTGCGCGTTGCCCCAGAACCACCCATTGCATTTACTCTTACAGTGATTGTAGTGAGGACTTTTAATTTTCCCAGCTTATAAATAACAGCGTTTGTTCCTCCTTGCAGTCATCAGACCCTTCTGCTAAGATGTCATCTCGCGAAAGGGGGCGGCGAAGAGGGCTCGAAAGGAAGATTTCCATTCAGACACAATAATAATTAGCCGTTGGCGAACCGGATAGTGGAGGCACTCATTCCAAGGCCTCATGCCACCCTGAGTGGTGATTATAAGATAGTAAAAATTTAAAAGTACTACTTTTAATCTACACCTATTGCAATATTTTAAAAATCCATATTCACGAAGATATGTGTAACGAAGTGTTTAGTACTTTTTAACTGACTTTAAAAAGGAGAAGGTTATGATTCAGTCGCCGCAATTATTTTAAGTTGAGATTAAACTATAGGCACACTGTTTGGTTCTTATGTATTGTTAAATTTTCAAGACTTCTTTTATCCGTATTTTTTATCACACGTTATGCAATTTTTATTTCTGTAAGAAAAAAAAAATTTGGGCCAATTCTGCCGCCCCCTAAAATTTGCCGCCCTAGGCTCCAGCCTACTCAGCCTAGTGGTAAATCCACCACTGGTCCAGTAGCTACAAGTTTGGTAAATTCTGTATGGAAACATTTGGAATACCTAACTGAATGTTGTAAGGGGTTGTTCTCGCCGCTTTTCACAGCGCAATGTTGTGTTCAAACACCTACACTTCGTGTGAGCTGAGCCACTATTTTTTGCTCGAGTGTTCCTTGTATACGTTTTACGGTGTATGTTATGTCCCCCGCGACACAGAAATGTTCCTAGAGCGGGAATCCACAGGAATTCGGGAGGTTTAGACTCCCGGTTACGCCATTCACTCAGTAGGTACACTACACTGCGAAAAGTGTGACATGTCATAGGTATTATAAAGATAATCACACTAATATTATAAAGGGGAAAGTTTTTGAGTGTGTATGTTTGTTACTTCTTCACGCAAAAACTACTGATCTGGGTTTTGGGAAACTTTACAGTAATATAGCGATATAAGAGCCTTTATAGTCCATTATTGGACATTAGTCTCTCTCTTGTAGTTTTTGGCCTACAGCTATACCTACCACGCTGGCCAGACGGGTCGGTATATGGTTTGTTTCAATAATACATACAATGCTCATGAGTAATATATGTATATACCTATAGAGCGGTATGCGTTGTGAGCGGCGGTAATATTGACCCTGGCCGCCTTGCACGTACTATTCAACGGGGTCTTGGCTCTGATGGACGACTGATGAGGTTCGCCGTAGCCCTGCCTGACAATCGCAGCGGACTAGAGCTACTTGCAAAAATTATAGCTGAGGAAAATACGATACTCAAAAGCTTGGTCACTGAACAGATGTGGGTGCATAGCGATGTCGCTACAACTTGGGTAAGTAATAGGCGGTACCGCCTATTAATGTGCATTAATCGAATCGGCTCAATGTTAAACATCGCGAAAGGGGCTGTTCAGTCATCCTTTTTTTCAAAAAAAAAAAACTTCGTTTAAAAAAACCGACTTCAAAAACTGAAAAGTAGAGAATAACTTAATTTGTATGTGCTACCTATTCATAGGTTTGAATTCGGCGCCAAGCCAAATGTAATAGTAGGTACCACACTCGCTATATTTCGAGACGAACGTCAACGACCTCACCGACGCTTCGGTTGTTTTGTCCTACGCGAAGAGCAGCTATCCCGCTCAATGTCACGCGCGGCGAGTGCGGTACCTACTATTACATTTTGGCTCGGCACCGACTTCAAACCTATGAATAGGTAGCACATACAAATTAAGTTATTTTATACTTTTCAGTTTTTGAAGTCGGTTTTTTTAAACGAAGTTTTTTTTTGATTTTTCGCTTTTTAGTCATCATCATTTCAACTAAATAACTTGAAAGAATACGACTAAAGGTAACATACAACATACTGTATAGAATAATAAATAAATATTTCGGACATGATGTTTACAGAATATGAAAGCATGCAGACAATTGCCTTAACTTTATTGCAGGCGCTCACGTAAATTTGAGGGTTTCCTTCAATTGCCTTGGGATCCCATCATCAGATCCTGATATGGTGGCCATGGGACCACATGGGAGCATACCCTTTCGAATACAAAAATAATTTTCAAAATCGGTCCACAATTGACGGAGTAATCAATGTACATACATAAAAATAAAAATACCGATGAAATTGAGAACCTCCTCCTTTTGGAAGTCGGTTAATAAAATGACTTAAAATTCCCGTTTAATTCTGCCAAACTAATATTTTATCAGACCATTAAGTTTTTTATTGTACAAGCTCTGCTCAGTTTGGAACTTGGTCTCGCGGTTGACGTGTGCGACTGCTGATCATGAGATCTCGGGTTCGATTCCCGAGTCGGACCAAATGTTAGTATGATCTACAAATATTTGTTTTGGAGTTTGGGTGTTTTCTATGTATAATATGTATGTACTTACAAAAAAAAATATATTTGTATTAGTTGTCTAGTACCCATAACACAAGCTCTGCTTAGCTTGAGACTAGATGGCGTTGTGTGTTAGATATCCGAAATATTTATTATTTATAGTCGTGTCAAAGGTCCAAAGAAAAGATCTACGTATTTCTTAAATTGAAAATCACCAGTGGAACACCAGTACATCCCTGACTATAATAATTTCATTTCCAGGCAAACGTTGTGGTAGAGACTGTGAACGACGAGAATGCGGCTAAGTTCAAGGACCGTCTGCGCGACAAATTCCCCTCAGCCAGATTCGCTATCACCGATTTAGACGAGAAACACAAAGTTGGTGTACGATGAAATTATTTGGCTGAAGGAGTATGATGTCAAAATGTTTTGTAGGGAAATTAAATAAGAGACAGTATTTTTTGTTTTTTATTTATTTTAGACTTAACTTAAGCGACAGGGTCATCGCCTTTGGTGGCCCTCGTGTAGATCACCTGCCCATGATGTTGGACTACCTGTTTAATCAATCCTGCAACAAGAGAATAAATTACATTGATAATGCATATAAATACTTAATCAATATTTTACAAAGTTAAAAAGATTTCAGACTCAATATATCAGTTTTTACTGTCATTGTAAATCCAGATAAAATTAACATCATTAATGTGAAGATGACATGTAGTTTTCCACATTTTATTAATCAAATAGCTCAGCTATGCAGTGCCACCCATTCATCCCACAGGAATCCTACATTTTTAGGATAAAAAGTTGCCTGTGTTAATCCTTGTTATCAGTTACATGCATGCCAAGTTTTTCAAAATTGGTCTGGCCATTTGACTATTTGCCTAGGAATTTTGCACTGGGTTAACTTAAGTTTGAACTAAGGAAAAATACAAAGTACATACATCACTTGAGTGCTCTTAACATAGATACTCTGTAAGGAGCATCTATTAAAATAATTTGTAATTTTAATTGATAGTTTCCCTTAAGACCAGGCTTTATTAACCGCTAATTACTCAACTACTTATTGAAATAATCACAAAATTTATAAAAAAAAATGACTTCAAGAACTGGACCAAATTGAATGAGGTAACAAACATAAAAAATATACAGTTGAATTAATAACCTCCCCTTTTTTGAAGTCGGTTAAAAACTGCAGCCCTTCAAGCCTCACAGACTGTCAGGCAGATCTTAAGAAAAAAAAAGCTATTGTAAAAAAAAAAAACTATTGTTAAGAATTTGTAGATTCTTACTGAATAACAGACCACAAAACATCAAAAATGAAAAACATTTGGAATCAACCCTTTTCTTCCTGTGAATGTAAACTACACAGGACTACATGGAGTGAGTCATCAAAGCAGAGCCTAAAATACTAGGGTTTCAAATTTAAAAGTTTGGTATATGATGCTATTTATGTTGTAAACACCCACTGATTCAGGAGCATCAGTATGGTGCCATGGTGTAGGTCACCATTACATTGTCCATCATGATATTTAATTTAAGAAGTTTAATTAATTATTTAAACATGTTGCCCTGTGTAAATGCCTGCCTGAGCTCGACATGTAGGTACTAAAATGATACACATTTTTATTAATTTTATTATCTGTAACATCACATTGTGGATAGGTAATAAATAAATTTGTTTACAAAATATGATGTATCTCATCCTAACCTACAAATGCACATACATACAAATACACAATAGTAATCTATACTATATTATAAAGCTGAAGAGTTTGTTTGAAAGCACTAATCTCAGGAACCGTTGGTCTGATTTGAAAATTATTTCAGTGTTAGATAGCCCATTTATCGAGGAAGGCTATAGGCTATATCATCACGCTAAGACCAATAGGAGCGAAGCATCAATAGAGAATGTTTCGAAAACGGGGGAAAATTATTACGCTACGGGCAATAGGCACAAATGGGGTTGCGTGGGTCTGCTAATAGAATAGATAATAGATTAGTCAAGTTTGTTTTTGTGATCTTCTAAGATGAAATAACCTCAATTTTAGATGTTAAATTGCAGACTAGTGTTAATATTAGATTATAGACAATGGAATACATAAAAATAATGTCAGATTTGTGATGTATGGCGGCCTTATTGCTAAGGGCAATCTCTGCCAGCCAATCTTAAGTAATTAAAGTAGTTTTATTATAGATTAATATGTACCTTTTTCTCGTAGTTCAACGAGCGCTCGTCTCGCAAGCGAGCCACGAACCTTCAACCTTTCAGATACTACGGCAGGTGTAATCAACTTGTACTGTGGTACCTCCTTGTACAGTTTCTCGTAATTCGCCTTGTCGAACAAAACGGCATTGTTTAACTTATCGCGCACTTTTCCTTTTGACCACTTCTGCAATGTAAAATAATATTGTTATAATAAAAAGGAGAGCGAAAACTTAAAGATTAAGAATCTTCATGGTGCCATCAGCCTCAATATATCAGTATTTACTCTCACAGAGTTCAAGTCGCAAGTTAATAATCATCTGGCAAGATATCGTTGGGATTAGCAATAATCGTAATTGGTTAATGATTTTAAGCACTTAATGTTATCACATTGTTATTGAGTCATACATAGAAACATTTTCTTTTGACTCATTAGTAACTGTCACACGCACACATAACCTCACTTCATAGGAAACAAAATTGTTTACCTTCTTCTTGGCTTTACCGCCACCAGATCCTTCCTTCTTCTTCTGTGTTTTCTGGGGCTGCTTGGCCGAAGCCTTAGTGTCCTTCTTGGGCGGCTGCAATCACAAAAACATTGAAGATAAACTAACGCCACGAGGTTCCATACTAAATGTTCTCAAAAATCATTTTGTGAATTTAAAAGGTTCGATTTTACTTTTTATTCATAACTTAACATACAGAAATATAATGAATATTAAGAAGTTTAAAAGTAACAAATAATTTCGATAAAACTTAAAATCCAGGAAAAACGGCACGTTCACTCACCATCTTGAAACCGGAAAGAAGGTTGACAGTTGACGGGATCTCTGTAGTCTGTAGCTAGCTATTGGTTATAAACTATAGAGTAGTAGAGGTCAATGTTGCCAACCCCAAAAACAACTTAGGGCGCGCACTAGTGATTTATGTCACCGTGACTGTTGCGTGACTGGCACTGACTGGCACCGTATACATGACCCATAATGAAAGTGCGCATTTGGTTACGAGAGAATGGCAGTTGCAATTAAATGTCACTTTGTCCCTCTCCCTCCTCCGCGGTTTTCATACTTTAGTCGTCGTCCGCGTAATCTATTCGAATGCAAAAAAGTTTCGTCACTTTCACCGCAGGTGCGCGCAGTCACGAATAGGTGGTGACTGGACAGTGACAAAGAATTTATTGTAACGGTGACAAAATTCACTAGTGCGCTCAGGGCCTTAAAAATAACCAGATCATCAATAAAAAAAGAGAAGAAAAATACATAATGTAAAAAGAGAAAGGCAGATTACCCATTTTCCGCATAGGACTAACTTAAATTGTTTCATTATAATACTGATAACAACAATAAATAAATAAAAGACGTTGGCACTCGGGGACTGCCGCGGTAAAGCTATTGCATAGCATTTTTTATCAACTTATGCAATTATATTTATTTATTTATTTTATTTTGCCAGTTTCTCATTTAATATTGTTCAAAAAGTATTTAAATAATAGAGGGCGTTAGTGTACCTCGTAGTTGCGGAACAGCTCAACAAATGGCGCTGACCGGTTTTTATTTATGCAGTATATTTTTTTCTTGGAACATGTATTCTTACGGGGCGCACATGCGGTGAGTGTGGCATTATAAAGATATGATAGATACCTATATACTTTCTCAAACCCAGACTGTTTTGTCTGTCTGTGCGTGACAGAGACAGACAGATTCGTTGATTCGTCGTTCGGAGCACCTCGTCTCGATACGTGCGAGCTTCGGGTGTTAGGTTTTTTTCGTTACGGAATTTCTTGATTCTAAAATAAATAAAAGCTATGCAATAGCTTAAAAAACAAAATTCGAAGTAAAATTATTTTCAATTTTCGATGATCAAAGTAATAAAGTATTCAGACTTATTTTACTTTTTAACATCATACATCTATACTAATATTATAAAGCTGAAGAGTTTCTTTGTTTCATTTGGTATATGAAACCGCTGGTCGGATTAGAAAAATTCTTTCAGTGTTGGATAGCCTATTTATCGAGGAAGGCTATAGGATATATATCATCTCGCTAAGACCAATAGGAGCGGAGCACCAATGAATAATGTTTTAAAAACGTGGGTTATCACGCTACGGGCAAAAGGAGACGCAAACGAGGTTGCGTGGGTCAGCTAGTATTATACCTATATATTTACCTTCACTAAAAAGTAAAATAAAAAAAATACTTCTTGTATCTACAATCATTGACTGCCTCGTTGGTCTCGCGGTTGGCGTGTGCGACTGCTGATCATGAGGTCTCGGGTTCGATTCCTGGGTCGGACCAAATGTTTGTATGATCTACAAATATTTGTTTCGGAGTTTGGGTGTTTTCTTTGTATAATATGTATGTATTTACAAAAAAAAAAAGTATATATGTATTTGTATCAGTTGTCTAGTACCCATAACACAAGCTCTGCTTAGCTTGGGACTAGACGGCGTTGTGTGTTAGATGTCCGAAATATTTATTATTATTATTATATTATTATTATTAATATTATTGTTATTTTTGAAGTTGGTGTCAGCTTATGTAAGTTAAAAAAATTCGCACACACGCAGATGCTGCTCGGCAGCGCGTTTAGGTCGGTCGTTAGTTTCAGCACGGATAAAGTATACACGTCCAACAGCGGTACTCCCTCCTCCCACCAACCCGCTTTTAGAGGTGGAGTTCACAAACATCCGTGCAAATATGAAAGTAATTCTGAGATCACATTTTATATTGTTGGTAGGTACTAATCAAGTCACCCCATATTAAATTTAATTTCGTGTCTTGTATAAGCACACAATATAACTTTGGTAATACAATGTTTGTGTTAACAAAAACTCTCAATGTTGAATTTCAAAAAAACAGAAAAATGATTTTTTCAAATAGAAACAACTTGAAGATGTTTTTTTTGCCTTTATTTAGTAACATTTACACATCTAGCAAAACAGCTATTTGGTAGCCCTATTGTCTCTGAAGTGCAATTTCAAAATAAATATATCATTAAATTATATTTCAACAATTCATCCACCGATTTACATAACCTAGTAATTTTATTATACCTACACTACTATATATTATATACACTTTTATCTACACAGAGATAGAGGAACACAGCCCACCGAACGGAGAGGAGGAGCCATGCCGTCTTTTTTAACGATAAAAAGCTGTCTGTCATTTTTTTTATCTTCACACACACATTTTAGACTGACATACAAAAATAATTGCTGTCACACAAAACATTCAGAATTTAACGCTCACAAATACATTGTGTCATAAATAACAGTATAAAGTGTAGGCCCATTTGGGCTTATACTTTGACAGAAATGAACTCCTGCGTATGGCTTCTCCCTACCGAGTGACTACATTTGCGACTGTAACGATTCATAGTACTGCAACTCTTCACTGGTCACTGATGGTCGGAATGATTCAACTCCTTGCCACATTTCGGAATTCCCTAGCACCACTGAATCTGGACTAAGTTCACTCTCTTTCACTAGACCTGGAAATAAAAAAAAATACAGGCTTTAAAATTGAAAGCGACGAAGCGATTTTCTTACCCAGAAGGGGGGGAGGGCATGGGAAGGCAGCTGCCTCCTATACATACATATATTTAAACTGACAACCAAATGTCTATGAAAATCTTTAAAAAAAAAACAATCATATTGACAACCTCCTCCTTTTGGAAGTCGGTTAAAAATAAGTTTTTCACTTTATGGACAGTAACTGTAGAGATAAGAACCTCTGGCTTCGAGTACTTTAAAAATATGTAATATCTATCTACTCCAATATGTCCTATCATATCTAGTACGTAAATCTGAATATTAAAAGCGACTTGTAAATTTAAGTCGAAATCAAAACCATATCGAGAATCGGATATTGTAGTGTTCGATTTCTTCGACACTCTCCTTATTCTCCAATCTATCAGAACTGTGACACAGCCTTTTAGATTAAATGGACTATAGATAACTTTTAATGACTAAGACTGTTGATGGGGTCTTGTAATTCCATTAAAAACCACTCCGATTGCTACCCAGGCACCTTACTCTGGGAGAATGGGCCATGTGAATTCAGGTCCTTTTTGAACAATTAGATAGCTGGGCAAAGTCTTACCGGCGTGTAACTTAGAGACGAGAGCCCGGACGGCTGCAGAACGCGCCGTGGACACGACCTGCAGCAGGTCAGCGCCCGTGCAACTGTCTGGTAGAGCCGCCGCCACCGTCTCCAGATCCACTTCCTCCCGTAATTTGTAACTGTGCATACATCATTATATACATTGACAAAAATTTGCAGTAAAACTATTACTACAGTACTTAAAATATAGGTTGATCTCTTTGACAGAGGCAGGGATCGGAAAACCCATGCATAACGGTATTCGTTATAAACGGTTACCGAATCAATCTGTAACCGTTTCAAAGGGTTACTCATCGATTCGGTTAACAGATTATATATGTTATTTTTTTAACCCAAACAATAAGGGTTAACCCAAATTAAAGGGTTTATGTTTTTGAAATTGTTAACCCAAATGATAGATGTTAACCCAAGAATTCGGTTATTTTACGAAGTGACGCGATTCGAAAATTAATCAATTTTACTTGATCTCTTGTGAAAAAAAATTAACTTGTTATCCCCTTTTCCCATTCCACGCAAATAATAAACGTCACCGACGACTGTAACGAAAAATGAATCACGGACCTACAAATATCCAGAAACCTATATCAAATTCGGTTAAGGTTAACCGTAATTATCCTGTATTAGATTATTCCTGTTAACAGTTATAATTCGGTAACACATATTTAGGTTAATCCTAAATTTAGGTTAACCCATATCCAAAAGGGTTAATAACAGATTATTTCGGTTAGGTTAACCCTAACCGGAATATCCCTGGACAGAGGTCGACGAAACCGCTTTGAATAAGCAAATTTATTTGTACTATCCCCGCTGTGTTACACGCGGTTTTTTTTGTATCTATACAACAACAGCTGCGGGGTGAAGCTAATCTAACAAAGTAGCCTAAGTTACTCTTTATATCAGCTATCTGCCAGTGACAGTCCCGTCAAAATCGGTTCTGCCGTTCCAAAAATCAACCGCAACAAACAGACAAAAAAAAAGATTTTTTGCTGCAGGACCTTTTTGCTTATATACTTTCATATGTACTTGGTGAAAAGCTGTTAATTTGAAATTACAAACTGACAATGCAATTTCATCTATTTGTATACATCTACTTGTTACACAATAATTTTGAGGTTCAGATATTTCACTTTGTGAAAAGCAGGGAAAAAATTCTTAGCAACGGTTTTCTAGGAGGTCACATGACTCCGATCGAGCCTGACCCATATGTGCCAAAGCATGTAGGTATAATAAATTTTCACACGGCCGTTTGATCCTAAACTAGGTAAAGCCTACTATAGTCGGTTACTACAAACACTGCTGACTGCTGATAAACTTACTTAAATATTCCTACATCACATCAGCTGCCTTTAACAGTCCTCTGCTGGATTCAAAATATGATTATTACTATTTTATCTTAAACTAGCTAAGACCCGCGGTACCACAACAACGCTAGTCTAAAACACGAACTACACGAACTTTTATATTATGTTACTTGCTGCTTCGGAACCCTTCATGGGCGAGTCCGACTCGCACTTGGCCGCTTTTTTAAAATTATTGTATTGTCATCAGTCTTCGATAAGTCTACTATGTTTATATGAAATCTGACCGTTTGTAGTGGGTCAAAATCAAGTTCAAATGAGTTGGTTACAAACTAACAAACATACAGTTAAAGCTAATAAAAAGCGTGTAAAAATGAAACTAAATTACTCTTTATATCATCAGCTATCTGTCAGTGACAGTCCCGTCAAAATCGGTCCAGCCGTTCCAGAGATTAGCCGGAACACATAGACAGACAGACAAAAATTGAAAAAAATGTTATTTTGGTATATGTACCGTGTATACATACATATGTATTTAGTAAACAACGATTATTTTAATATTACAAACAGACACTTCAATTTTATTTATTTGTATAGATGTACCTAAAGATATTATCTACTGCAGTGACAATAAAGGTAAAATTAAATAAATCTCATCAATCTCAAAGCAGCTTCTGACATGCACTGTAAAACTTAACTTACTTTCTACATAAAGCTTTTAACACGCAAGTTTTTTCTTGGGGCCCATTATAGGGCCCCACATATATCATCTTGTCAAGTCGTCCAGGACGTAACAAGGATTGTTCGAGGAGATCCGGCCGATTCGTCGCCCCCATGATAAAAACGAAACTTGATGTTTCTGCATCTAAAAAGAAATATTACAACGATTATAATGTTAATTTAGTTTTATTTCTGTTAAAATAGTGATTTTGTATTGTTTATGGTTCGTCTATGACTGTCTATGGAAGGGTCAGATGAGAACCCCTAATCTTTCCTTGCTTTGTTAGCTGTAAGAACTGTATGTCTGTACAATATAAATGGTCTGAAATAAAGAAATTTGACAATAAAGAGTGTGAATATTAAGAATTTCTTACGTTTTAAAACAACATGGCGAGTACAATATAAATCGAGAAACGAATATTTATGAATAATAGTTTAAAAACACAAAAAAAAAACATTATATGTTTTTATATCAGTTGTCTATCATACGTATGTATTTACAAAAAAAAAAATTATATGTATTTATAACAGTTGTCTAGTACCCATAACACCAAGCTCTGCTTAGCTTGGGACTAGATGGCTTTGTGTGTTAGATGTCCGAAAATATTTATTTATTTACAAAACTTGGCTAATATTGGTCGTAAGGTTATCCTATACTTTACTTTGGTAAATGAGTTAGCGAACACAAAAAAAATTTTTATTCGAATCAGTAGTTACTGAGATGAGATAAATTTTTTAAGTGATATAATACATAGTTATTAGCATAGGAAGTAAAATAACTAATTCAGAAGTTAAACACGGTTTTGCAAAGAGTCGTAGTTAATAATAAATAAATATTTCGGACATCTAACACACAATGCCATCTAGTCCCAAGCTAAGCAGAGCTTGTGTCGGTACTAGACAACTGATTTAAATACATACATACTTTTTTTTTGTTCATACATATTCAACTAAACTCCGAAACAAATATTTGCAGATCATGGTCCAACCCGGGAATCGAACCCAAGACCTCAAGCACAGCGGTCGCATACGCTACCACTGCGCCACCGAGGCAGTTAGTTAGTTGATTATAAACAAATGTTTATCACTAGTTCTATAACATACTAGTTATTGCCCGCGGCTCCGCCCGCGTGTATGTCGGTTATCGCTGCAAATCGTTGCCTATGTGTTATTCTGATGTATAAGCTATATTACTGTAAAGTTTAATCCAAATCCGTTCAGTGGTTTTTGCGTGAAAGAGTAACAAACATCCATCCATCCATCCATACTTACAAACGCGCGTTTATAATATTAGTATAGGTAACATTTTCCGTACCTTCGCCCTGGGTCACACCGTCGAGTTCTGCGAGGAGTTGGCTGACCACGCGGTCGCTGGCACCGCCCGAGTCTCCCGCGGCCCCACGCCGAGGAGCCAGCGCATCCAGCTCATCCAGGAACACGATACATGGGGACGAAGCACGCGCTGACTCGAACACTGACACACAAAAAAAAAATCGTTAAATATGCATACTAGCTTTTTGCCGCGATACCGTGTGTATCGGTTATCGCGGAAAAACCTATTTCCTTCCACAATAATCAAAGTATCTCTATGCAAAATTTCATTAAAAATATCAAATCTTTCAAAATTGAAGTCAATATAATGGCAACATTTTTGATTGTCATGTTTTTTGTTTGACGTTTGAAGTTAAAATATAGAACTTACGACAGGCTTTGTGTCAACGGTCGACCGGTGTCGTTTTGGGTGCCGTTTGGTGAAATTTAGCTGATTGTCCATCAGACTCGGTTTTTCGTTGTTTACCGTTATGATTGGTCTGGTTTGGACACGCGAGATTAGTAGTCGGTTCAATTAGGCGCGATCCGCGACAGTTAAAACGGGTGTATTATAATTAGAATACTTTGGAACCTGTACTACCACTAGGAGTGGTGAATGTGTGAAGAAGCAGAGGGCGCACCAGAGGGGCCCCTCAGAACGCCGATATCAAGGAATTCACATATCTCCAGTAAGTGCTTGATATTGCATTAGCTTAGAATAAGAACAGGGTGAATCGCCCTGAGGTTGAATTCTTTTGCCAGTGAATTGGCTTAGCGATTGAATGCCTGTACATATGGGCCCTGCACGCATTACAAACTTCACAAGGTGAACGCTACATTGGCGAAAGGATTGAACAATATAAGTACAGTACTGTAGTAACTAGGATTTAAATACTCAATCTACAAACCTTTTCTGACATTTTCTTCCGACTGTCCAATGTACATGTTGAGTAACTCCGGGCCCTTAACACTGAGGAAGCTCACATTTAATTCTGTGCTGACAGCTTTGGCCACTAGCGTCTTCCCACAACCAGGTGGGCCGTACATCAAAATTCCTGAAATTTTGCATTTACCATCATCAATGATGATGTACTTTGACTTGGCCAATTTCGGCTTATGGAATTATCAAAGGTTATTGCCATAAGACGAAACTGATTAAGTCAAGTGTAAAAAAATAGTGGAATATAGAGAACAAGCGAGTTTGGTTTGATATTTAATGTATTTCAACAAGTTTCACCAAGTGACAGCCATCAAGAATCTAAATTATGTAATTTGACGCATAAACGGGCTACCAATATATATTTAAAAAATACCTGATCTTTTTAAACTGGAATTTTTAAATAAATGCGGATATTTGATAGGAAACTCAATAGTCTTCAATAATTCTTTCTTTAATTTTTCTAGCCCTCCTATATCTTCCCAATATACTTTTGGAATCTTTGGTGCATCCAAATGTTGACTCTGTAGACTTCTAATAGATTCTGAAAGTAGAAACGGGTAGGTACTATATAAAATCTATTTTTTATTCATATATATAAGTTTTATTTTTAAACAACACAACACATCCAGAAAATACATGTGTGTTGACCCATTGATGACATATTTGGTATGTAATTACCAGTTATAATTAGATAATATTGAAAATCGATCTCTTGTCGGTAGAAGTACCTACTTGTGCTGGTGTAAAAGTTTTTATTTCATCCTTCAAAAACATATTTTTACTAGTTGTTGCCCGCGGCTCCGCCCGCGTATATGTCGGTTATCGCGGCAAATAGTAGCCTATGTGTTATTCTGATGTATAAGCTATATTACTGTAAAGTTTCATCCAAATCCGTTCAGTAGTTTTTGCGTGAAAGAGTAACAAACATCTATCCATCCATACTTACAAACTTTCACGTTTATAATATTAGTATAGATGCCTGAAAGTTACACTATCTCACTGTATGTATGTGCATATAAAATTTGTGGAACAAAGAAACACTTTTTAGCTTAGATCTTTCAAAGTAACCAAAGGGTTTTTTAATGCTGTTTTCACCAATAGAAAGAGTGATTCAAGAGGAAGGTTATATGTATCACATCACACTAATCACACTAATATATAAAGGCGAAAGTTTGTGTGTATGTTTGTTACTTCTTCACGCAAAAACAACTGAACGGATTTCGATGAAACTTTACAGTAATATAGCTTATACATCAGAATAACACATAAGCTACTATTTGCTGCGATAACCGAGATATACGCGGGCGGAGCCGCGGGCAAGAGCTAGTAAAACAATAATGAAGGAAAACGGAGAATTTTAAAGATTGCCGTGCGAAGGCGGTCTCTAGTGTGTAAGTTAACAAAATATATCAAAGAATTAAATTTTAAAATAAGAAAACTTTTAAAAAACAGGCATAGATAACATTTGACATTATCTGTCGTTTTTTAAAATGTTACAGTTTATCGAAAAACTGGTATAAACTAATACCTAGATTAAAAATATACTCCATAGAAATGATAATAAAATTTACCAAGAGCTGAATTGAAGTCCTCCTCGTGTACCAAGTGCAAGTCAGGGTCAGGCGGTAATTGATTATAACTATTGTGTTGATTCAGGTACGACTCTCTTATTGCAAAGTGGAGTAGAGTATCCAAGTCTCCATACAAAAATGTTTCCGTTTTAGCAGCAACTCTCTGTAACACCTCTCGTGCTGGTTTACTAAGATTCTCTAATTCTTTGTTGTTGATCAACTGGTTTGAAGATAGCTCTTCACCATCTATATTTAACTGCATCACTGTTGCGAACCATTCAAGCATTTCATATCTCTGTTGAGCATTTAGCCTAGGTATATGGAACTTTTCTAAGAACATTCTAAGCACATTAGGCTTTAAGTCTTGTCTCTCTGTGATAGCAATAAATATAATAGGGTGCTTTGTGTAGTTCTGATAAAGATCAGTAATTGTGTTCATGAAATATTCTAAAACTCTGCAATCTTCATTATTTTCGGGGTCTACGGCAAATACCTGGAATTGTTTAATTTCATTTTGAACAACATACTTACTATAGAACTTAATAATTTATATGTCTAGATGTCGGATACCGAGGAACGAATGTCATATCCTTCTAACACAAAGGGAGGATCTTCCGACCAGGCGAGGTGATCATATCTGGCGAGCAGCCCGACGGATAATGTTGAGAACTCATATTACCTTTATTAATCTGAGGTTGAGAAGTTGTTTATATCGGCGCGGGAATTTATATACTGCGGTACAGGATTAGCATTTACTCCGTGGTTCTGTACGTCTTCAGTAGATGGCGTTGTAGAGTTGTAGTACATTTTTATGGAAGACGTCACAGTGGCCAACTATCAGATACTAATTATTTTTTAAGATTTCACGATTTTCACAGTGTATCTAAACATTAATATCAATGATCTAAATAATACCTTAAATAACCTAAACGATGTACGCTTCAAAATTTCGTTGAATATTTAAAGAATAGGTATTTTGTAGTACTGAGGAGGATCAAGCAAATACACAGTTCCATCAATCAATCAATCTACAACCTCTTAAGTACACATAAAGTACCTTATCTCAATATGTATGTAGGCAGCCTAAAAGATAATCCTACTCATAAAGATAAAATATTATCTATGTCGTTTTTTAACATAGAATCTCTTTCAAAGATAAAATATAAACAGGATTAAAGCTTTACGGAGCAACTATGAGTCAAAGTCTTTCAAATAAACACAAGATAGTTTAAAACTAAAACACTTAAAATAGGTGAAATTGCTAATAAAATTCTGTTGTACGAAAACTCTCTAAACTAAATAATAAATACTAAAAATGAGATTTGTAGTGACAAATGACATTCATGTTAGACATCATACAGATATAGTACATTTGTTCATAAATTAAATAAGAATAACTACTACTAATAATAATAAATATTTTCGGACATCTAACACACAGCGCCATCTAGTCTCAAGCTAAGCGGAGCTTGTGTTATGGGTACTAGACAACTGATAAAAATACATATGTATATACTTTTTTTTTGTAAATACGTACATAATATGCATAGAAAACAAACTCAAACTCCGAAACAAACATTTGCAGATCATAGAAATATTTAGTCCGACCCGGGAATCGAACCCGAGACCTGAAGCACAGCAGTCGCTTACGCTACCACTTGCGCCACCAAGGCAGTACTGTCTAAACAATGGAGATTTGACACAGGTCAAACATTGAATGCATTTACATTAGCTCCAACCAACAAACACCTGAATGTTCCATGAATGAGACAGATTGTAGTAAATCAAGAGGACAAAAAATATTATTCTCAGATTATACACACCTCAAAATTGTCTAATAGCACCACGGCCGGTGCAGCAGCCTTAGCTTTCTGCACTGTTGCATTGATTTTACTTTCCGTTTGTTTTGCAGTCGAACTCTGTAATGCATTGCAGTCTGTTGGAAGACAGTTCAGTCCTAGTAACAAATTAATTACATGTATTAATGACAACAACAACATCAGTAGCCTTTAATCGTCCATTCCTGGACATAGGCTTTTCCTTAGAAAAGAAGTTTTGACATTACACGGGCCAGACGGAGTAGGTTTGTTTCAAGATTCATTTTCTTTGCAGTGAAGTTGTCATGCATAATTTGCACCCTTAAGCTGAGTGTCCACCAAACAAAAGTTGGCAAATTTCGTGTTGTCAACACGTGTTGGTGACAAAAGTTTCTGTTATTTCCTTGTGTTGGCAACAAAAATTGTAAAGTTGTGAATATTGTGAACCGTGTTTCTGTTTTTGGCAGTAAACATCAAAAGAATATGCTTGTTGCAAATATTTATTGACTCTGTGGAGACGCATAATTGGAATGTATTTCAAATTGTTGGCGACTCGGTGAAAAGTTGGCGATATTCTGAAGAGTTGCAAACAGTTGGAAACACTGAAACTGCCAACAATTTTGGTGGAGATGCGCCTTTAGTCGCTATTTACAGCCCCTATGCGGTTAACAGGTGTGGTGACATTCTGTATTTTTAATCCTTCACTAAACGGAAATATAATATATATTATTTCGAAATTAGAATAAAGTTTGAAAAATTTCACATTTGAAATTTACATACCATTGTATTTAGCTAGAATTTTAGCAAGTAAATGTCTTCCAGACCCTGTGGTACCAGTGAGGAGAAGCATTGGTATAATTGGACTACACATTGATGCTGATAATTCATCTGAAGCAAAAATATAAAAAAAATGAAATTAAAATCAAAGTAAGTATTTAGTACATAAAATAATTTGTACTTTCTGGTGCAATATTAAAACTTTGATCAACAGTAATTGCATGAATAAATAGCATGAGGAACATATTACATACTAGCTGATGCCCGTGGCTCCGCCCGTGTGTATGTTGGTTATCACTGCAAATAGTAAGCCTATGTGTTATTCTGATGTATAAGCTATATTACTGTAAAGTTTCATCCAAACCCGTGCAGTAGTTTTTTCGTGAAGAAGTAACAAACATACACACAAACTTTCGACTTTATATATTAGTGTGATGTGATGATTATGATTTTGTTTTCCTCTCTCTCTCTCTTACAATCTGAAAGAGTGGTTTTATGTAAAATGAAATGAAACCAGAGAGTGGTTTTATGTAAAAGAGACAAATGTCCAAAATTTCCCTGAGATCCAAACGTTTCAATAAATATGTACAATAGTAAAGCAATATTAGATCACAAAATGTACTTCTGCAATTTCTTCTTGACAAATAAATAATTTATTACTTTTGTTGCAATGCACAACATACACGCAGGTGGAGCCACAGGCAAAAGTTGTTTATATTATAACAAAACAAAATTCAATTATACATTACTCATTTCTCCTGTTAAAAAAGGTTGAATTGCTTCTTGCATTTGTTTAAACTTGTGTTGCAATCCTGCTGGACATAAATGTAGCATTTGGAAGTTTTGATTTTGATAGAATTTAAAATATTCATCCTTAGGTTTCACACTGTGTATGCTTTCCCTTAAAGTCAATTGAGTTACACCTTTTATAATAAAAAATGCAGGCACTGTATTATTACTGGATGAGTTACTTATATCATTTACATCATTTGAAAGTTTTTTGCATTTGAAATATAGTCTCCCTGCAGATCCCACTAAGTCTAAATATTTATAGTGATATTTTGCAGTTATTTCTGGAGTAAGTTCTATGCTGAATATATCATTTATGGTCATTAATTTTGGTGTGTCAAAATGGTTGTTTAAAACCTCTTTGATGAAGTCATTCTCTAAATCATACTCATTCATGATAAGACTAACTTCTGCCAAGACTGCTATTTTTGGAGAGCTGTCCAAATTAGGCATTGGACGGAAACTTACAGCTATGTCTTTGACCATGTTCAAGCCAAAACAAGAAATTATGTTATGATATTCACTCTCATTAGTAAATGCTACATTTTGTGAGACACATTTAGATCCAACAACTGGTACTACTCTTAAATTATTAACTTGGCCTTTTGGTGTATCATTCCAAAGCTTTTTGTGTAGTTCTGTAGTCATAAAGTGAAAATTAAACCTCGTTTCATTGTTACTACTATTCCTTTCTCTATGTTTTCTTTTTTCTTCTGACGGTAATTTCAAAACCAGCCAAAGTACTCCATTATCTATATAAAATAAATTTTCACTAGCCAATTGTATAAACTGCTCTTTTGATATTATTATGCATTTATTTATAAACACAGGTAAATTTTCTTCCAATATGTCTTTTACCAGTAGTTTTGCTGTATTGAGAGGAATCGTTTTCACTTCAAAGATATCCATATTGTTAAGGTTTAAGTTTCTTTTCTGGTACTGAATTCTATATTTTATCGCCAGAAAAACCAGAAAAGTGTAGTAGTTGTACTTTGGATAGACAACTTTTAAACATAACTTTATCACCCATAGTTTTCGAAAGGTTTGTTCATTCATAGTAACTTCGGCGTCTTTTTTTAATTATAAAGAAAAACTAACAAAAAACATTGAATAATACTTTTAACTTCGATAAAGACTTATTTCTCGCACATTCTAGTCAATGCAATGCAGTAAAACGGCTGAAGCGTGAAGAAAACTGAAATCCTGAATTTAGTGAATGTCACTCTTATGTCACTTTGATAACAATGACATTAATGACATTGTCTTGTCAGAAAATAAAAAAAAAATGTCTTGGCGTTCAGAAATAAACTGTGAAAATTATTTTCTCTGTAATTTTCATGCATTTTTGTTTATGATATTGACATTCAAATGTGTCACTCTAATCGTTTTTACGGGAAATCATCGATGTCCATTCATCCATCACAGATGCGTTACCTAAATATAAAGCAAAATGTATTTAACTTGGGCCTCATTTAATAACATAAGGATGCTTATGATGGCCTGCATGCCTGTGGTAATATTTTATTTAATTTGGCTGGTAAATACTTCAGAAGGGATACGGAGCGAAGAAGGAACTTTATTAGATCTCGTATGTTGGCCTGATGGAAATGCTATACCTGTTATTATAACATGTGGGGCTGTAATTGCAGTTGTTATAGAGGTATAAATGTATTGCTTTAAAAGCAGTTAAGCACTTATAATTTTGGGTTATAGGGCATTCTAATTATATCTATATTTTTCAGCTATATGGTTTATATCAGCTTTTCAAGGCTGGTCTTCCTAAAAAAGAGTACGATGTCACTAACGGTCTTTTTTATTATGTATGGGCTCTCATAATTACTATAATTATTTTTCTGGCCATTATGTTTTACTCCGGACTTCAGTCGACTATAATACGAGGTATACATTATTTGGCTCAGTTTAGTTTTTATTATGATTTCAACTGTAATAAAAATACAGTACTTAATGGTGAGGTAATCTAGTAATCTACAGAAGTGCAGGAGAAACGCAAGTCAAATCTTAGATTTCTGAGACAGATATAAGGTTTTCAACTTTTAGCAGTATTCTGTCCTGAATGGCAACAATTTTTTTCTATAGAATAGCAGCTTTCACATCTGTAGATAACTGAAAAAAATGCTATTCAGCTGTACCATAATAATCACGTCAGTTTTACGAAATCTAAATATTTTACTTGAGTCCCACTATGTCAACTATGTGTCCTCAATTTCCCGAAAAGATCTATTAATTCTAAGAATTTTAGTTACAGTTACTAGTTAGAAATACTTATTATAATCCGATGTTATTTAAATTTACCGCAGCCAAAATAAAAGGCGGCATCACGAAAGCTATGCTTAGATATTCAAGTCATCTACCATCTAAGGTGGCTATAGATAGACTTCAAACCAGATTCCACTGTTGCGGTCGGGTCGCTTTTCAAGAATGGTTTTACATTCCCTGGTATGCCAACGGTGAACGTATCGACGACAAAACATTGTAAGTAGGTACGAGTACATGAGTTAATAAGTGGTAACTGTTGTGCGGGAGTGGTCTCATTGTAATTATATCCGAAGTAGGCGGTCAATATGCTCCAGAATACGACAGCAACTTCTGACAGGTCTCTGAGCCTAGGTCCCAAAACTAATACTTAAATACTTAATATATAATAATATTCTAACAGTGCCGAAGAGCCAATGTTACCTCGGTTTTCATTCAGGCTTTATAATAGCACTCTATGAGAAATAAACTTTTGATAATTCTTGTTGGATGCGAGCAATACTGAATCGAATGTTGTGGCGAACTTTGAGGGAGACATAGAGATATTATGTCTAGCAGTGTAGTGTACCTACGTCTTTGGGCTGAGATGTTGATGTGAAATAGTGTTTAATTCCCCCGTCAAAAACCGAGGTCATCATACTTACTTAATTTATTGCAATATTAATAAGAAGATATACGAAACAGACGAGGAGGATACCTCACTTTTATTTACATATATTTTGTCACAATTGTTTTTCAGTTCAGATCATAAATTTGTGTCAGACAATGTGCCGTATAGCTGTTGTTCCATGGATGTACTCTACCCTTGCATCCACCACGGTGTTACGCAAATGGGCACTATATACAAATATAATCCCACGGTATGTGCATTAGGTACCTACGTACATAGCAATAGACGCACATCATCTTAGTATCTAGCCTTTATTGTTCCCAATATTTTTTGGGGTCGGCCGGTTAAATTGGTTCACCTGAATATCAGTTTTGCCACGGAGCTACTGGTATCAGACATCTCCAACCCAGAGGGCGAACTGAATTCGAATGTTGAACTAGTTGTCAGTATATTTGAGGGCACTGACTTCCAAATAACGATCCTACATGTTCATGACAACTGGCACGGGCGTGAAACACTGCTAAACTGAAAAACCTAACAACACTTTTGGACCGACCAGGGAATCGAACCCGAGACCTCTTGATCGGGAGTCGCATACGCTAACTGCTAGACCTATGGAAAGAGGCCTTAAGGCTGCCATACATAACTGCGAATTGGCAACGCATCGCAAATATCTGCGTGCTGGCACGAATGCTCTGCAAGAACTTCACGTCGCATCGCAGTTATGTGTGGGAGCCCTTACTTCCAGGGAGAGGAATTAAAAGACAGCAACGCAGTTGTTTTCTTGTTTTATAAGTGTCCATGTGCGGTGTAACTTTCGATGAGGTAAAAGTCGAGGTGTTTCTCGTCTGCTCCTTTGCCTGCCTTTGCTTAAAAGTATTACAATCATGATATGCATGGTGGGGTGGTTAGTGAACCTGATTGCTAAACGAGACGCTCATGGGATCATTGTTTTTAAACTTTCGCGACTATACATATTATTCGACTGTAAATCGGGTCTTAATCGCGATAATATCTATGAGGTACAATACCTTTTTTGGTATTGTACCCAGGTCATGGGATCAGTTCGGTTTTGGAAATGTGTAAGAATGTTAATCAGCATTCTGTTCACCATAGTAGAGAAGTAAAGTTTAAAAGGTAGTAGAGCCACGCTGATTTCAGCACGAACGGGCCGGCTCGACCGGGGCGGTACTACCCTCGCACAGAAAATCAACGTAAAATGACAGCATTCGTGCTGTCGTGTTTCGTTGGTGAGTGCGAGACCGGAGGCCCAATTAGTCTAGTCAACAGGTTCCATACTTGTTGACTAGACTAAAAGATGCACAAGCATCACTAGGCCGCTATAGTGTGGGTCACCATGCTGCATTGTTGCATTCGCAATGAGTATGGTGGCCACCACTCGTGGATTCTGCTTATGCTTTCCATCAGGCAGAATAGCATTTTGGCGGGCCAAACATAAAAAAATAAAATAGTTTTTATTATTAGAGGTATAAATATAGATAACCAACATTACTACTACTACTAATTTATCTACACCATAGAGTGATACCTATGGTTTTATTAAGTGTCGTACCTACATAATAAGATTAGGTACTAGAGAGGTGCCAGCGATATCTATATAGACACACGCAGGGTGCAGATCTTGGAGCGCAGCAGAAATAACCAAAATATTGTAGAATGAATATAAAAACATCTTAATTTATACAGTAATTTTGTTTATATATATATATATATATATATATTGTATATATAAGTTATATAAGAGTCGACAAAACTTAACAAAAAAAAAATGAAAATATTATCTGATATATCTAACTAGGTACGTTGTGCATTTTATTGTGATGAGGTCAGAGAACACCTGTGAATTTGGCATCGGTTATTTTTATCTGAATATGACAAATTTTCAGACACAACTGACTATATGGAATGCTGGTTGCGAGGAGAAACTGATAAGTGAAATGATGTCCGTCTCGTGGCGGTTCAATGCGGTCATGGCTTTAATAATAGTTGCAATGGTATTTTTATTTACATATTAATTAATATATAATGATTTTAGCAATAATTTTATAAAATACGATTTAAGAAAAAATAATAATAATGAAAGCAGCCTATTGGCTTGTGATTTCTTGAAACTAAAGGTCTTCTATTCTACGGTAATTTTTTCAGAGAACTTTTAATAGGTATTTCGTTCTCCTCGTTACACAGATCATGCAAGTTGTTGCTGTAAGGTATCTACATACAGCGTACAGAAGCGGCCTACATATTGGCAATAGAATCACGTGTCGTGCCTATTTACTGCGGTCAGTATCCGATACGGAACAACCTAAGCATGCCTTCAGAAAAAAAGTCTTCACTAAGAAGAAATTCCATCAAGCACGCACTTTACAATGGGTCTCAGTGTCACACAGGCGTGGACATAAGAGATACACTTCGTCAGCTTCCGACGGGAATAGCTCGGATGAGTTATTGAAACCTATTTATGAGTAGGTTTTAAGTAGGGAGTTAGTTTTAGTCGAGTTCAAGCTCAGCTCAGCTCAGCTGCCATTTCAAGTTCAAGCAAGCAGTGTTTTGTGCTGTCACAGTTTCGCAATGTCCTTTGGAAATTTCTGATTGTCTTTCTCAATGAGGTATTCCGAGAAGTATACGTCTCTCAATTGTGTATCAATAGATAATTCAAACACCACAGATGGATGCAAAAAGCAACAGGCCGGGCTCTGTGGTGTTCCTAGGGAGAGGCCTATGTCCAGCAGTGGGATGCAACGGACATATTATGATTATTAGATAATTCAAATGATCATTTCAAATAAATTCAAACAGGAACATATTTAAAAAATAAAGAATCTACATATACTACTTGTTTTTGAAGTGTAGTTTAAGCTTTATTTTTTATAATAAAATATTATTTTCAGAATTAAGCATTTCACGAATTAGTTTTCAGAATTAGGCCTCTCTAGTACTCTTAATTTTGCGAATCGACTAAAGTTATTTATCGACTAAACAGATCTGTGTTGTTTCTTAGTACTTTAATGAAATAAATAACACATATCACTTAGATAAAATATATTTTAATGTAACTAATAAGGTTTAAGGCTCAGGTCTGTTTATTTCTTCCACTAAATGCACATAAAGCTTAAAAATATAAATAACATCAATATCTGATTATGAAACCACTTTGGTTTTGAGGATGCATATATTATGAAGATGCATTCTTGAGGTATACTTCTTCTAACAAGCCTTCATGATCTATCATTTAAATGAATTTGAAACTAATTGAATGCGATTTAATAGCGGCCCTATATGAAGATATCTATTTTCTCATAACAAAATATGAAAATGCAATCATGACGTATGGTTAGGTATGCACATGTATCACTACTTTTCGTTTAAAAATTTCTGGATCTTGTCGGGTTCAGCCAGTTCTTTTAGACGATGAAGGTTGTCCCACCATAGCTTGAGTCTGTGACGACGTATCATGTTGAACCAAGGTGTTATCGGGCCTTCTAATGTAGGGAGGTACCTAGGAAAGAGGTAGAGCTTTGTTAATACATCCGTCAAAATGTTTTATTGTGGATCATCTTACACTATTCCATACTAATATAATAAAATTTAAAGTAACTCTGTCCGACTGTATTTCTGTAACCCTATTGAATCGGTTTGGATGAATTTTGGCATATAGATAGATCAGACATTGGAGAAGGACATAGGCTACTTTTTGTCGCGATAACCGAGATAAACGCAGGCGGCACCGCGTGCAAAATCTAGTATATCATAAAAAAGTAACGTCTAAACAAATCCTTTCTGATTTTTTATGCAATCATAGTAAGCAATTTGCTGCGTGGATGGCGCGTCAAACCTCTACTTGGTAAGAATACCTACTAAAATCTAATTTTACCAATAGGTAAGTAGGTACTATGAGCTTATGTAGGGTCAGTCTGCATAGTTGCATACTAATCATGCAATCAAAGTCACTTCCACGTGACCAACAATAGTTTAAAATTTAATTCTAATCTACCCTCGTTTTTACAAATTCAATTATAACTGCCTCGGCGGCGCAAGTGGTAGCGTAAGCGACTGCTGTGCTTGAGGTCTCGGGTTCGATTCCCGGGTCGGACCAAATGTTTGTAAGATCTGCAAATGTTTGTTTCGGAGTTTGGGTGTTTTCTATGTATAATATGTATGTATTGTTACGAGCCGGGTATTAAATAATTTAAAGATAGTCGGTTGATTACCAAAAAAATAACACACTGTTTATTTACAACCCTTTTTACAATAATAATTCGCTATGTCACTTGTTAATCGCACTAGAAGATCGCTTCGATGTTAACTCCGCTGTATCGTGAAACAATACTGACTCGTACGGGTAGCCCACTCTGCTTATATATGGCTTTGAAACCCCTAGAAAGATCTATAATATTCGATAGAACATTCTACACTAAACAGAAATTACCAGAGTGAGTAATCTAGCGCCATCTAGCGTCGAATATCAGAGTTACTCCACAGTTGCGCGCTACTTGACACTAGATGGCGCCTTCAATTCAATTCTCGCGACTGGTAGATTGTTCTAGACTATTTTTCTCGAAGGCGCAACACTGCCCCCTCCTAAGACATGCTCGTCCCGAGCATAATCAGTTCCATAGTATCGCGCCAATCGATCTACGTGAACTATCTTTGGGGCGCCTCTTGGACACTTCTGTATCCGGTAGGTAACATCATTGATTTTTGTCACCACCCGGTATGGCCCTTCCCACTTGGCTTGTAGCTTTGGAGATCTCCCTTTACTGCGAACTGGATTATGGAGCCATACTAGAGAACACTCTTCGAAGCCCTTATTGTTCACTTTCCGGTCATATCGGGTTTTCATCTTCTCAGACATTTGCTGGCCCGATTGTCTGACATGCTCATAAATGTCATTCATCTTGTTCCGCAAGTCATTAGCGTACTCCGTTATACTTCGCGGGGTGTCAGGGGGTATTCCAGTGATCAAGTCGGCAGGCAATCGTAGTTCTCTTCCGAAGTTTGCAAAAGCTGGTGTTACTGAAGTGCTTTCGTGGACTGCACTTCGGTATGACAGAAGAAACGGTTGGATGTGTTTGTCCCAATCTTTTTGCCTACTTTCAACAACTTTCGCTAGATACCTCTCTAGTGTTTGGTTAAATCGTTCCACCATTCCGTCAGATTGTGGGTGATAAGAGGTGGTTCTGGTTTTGTGAGTACCCATTACTCGACACATCTCTTGAAATATTTGAGACTCAAAATTTCTTCCTTGGTCACTGTGAATTTCTAAAGGCACTCCGAAACGACAGAAGACTTCGTGCACTAATTTGTCTGCAACTGTTGATGCTTCTTGGTTGGGAATGGCGAAAACTTCTGGCCACTTAGTGAAGTAATCCATTACAACCATGAAGTACTTGTTTCCAGTTTCACTTTCAGGAAATGGTCCCGCTACGTCTATTGCAATTCTTTCCCAGGGTGCCCCAACATTGTACAATTTCAATGGACCTCTGCTACGTGTGTGAGGTCCCTTCACGGCCGCACAATTAGTACACTTGCGACACCAGTCCTCAACATCATCACGACAATGAATCCAGTAGAATCTCTCCCTTATCTTTAACAATGTCTTCTTAACTCCCATATGACCTCCTGAACATCCGTTATGGTAGAGCTGCAGAACCACCGGTATCTTAGCTTTTGGGACAACCATTTGCAGATGACAGCTGTCTCCTCGAGCGTTTTCCCATTTACGGCACAAGACTCCATCCTGGATGACTAGGCTATCCCATTGAGCCCAATAACTCTTTGTGGTTGAACTCAGCGATGCAACAACGCTCCAGTGAGGCTTAGGAGTCTCAGCTTTAATCCACTCGAGAATTGGTTTGATATCTGCATCCTCTTGCTGTGCTTGCTGTAGGCTTTCCTTCCATTCGATGCTAAGGTCCGTCTTTATTGTCCTTATAGAAACAGCTTCCTTTACTTCTTGCTTGGCACAGTGTTTGCAGTCTTCAGGGCAAGGTCTTCTTGATAATGCGTCTGCGTTACCGTGTGATTTTCCACTGCGATGTTGGGCAGTACTATCAGTCGCCCTAATCTCCTGAGGCCGCTCGTATTCATTTCCTATGCTTCGCTTAGGGCAGCTGGACCGAAGGTGACCTTTTTCACCACAGGCGTAACACCTAGGGCTGTACCCCTTAAACCGGTCCCGCACAGGTGACGCCACAACCTCCCGGACCCGATGAGACCGATGATTTTGTCTCACAGCCTCCACCTCCAAAGCATGGGCCAGAGCATCCTTGAGAGTTTCATGGTGCCCAAGTCGCACAGCAGCTCTAACTTCGAGGTCACGAATGCCATCGATGAAAGCTTGCACCAGATTCCCGTCCACGAGCGCAGGTGCAGACTGGTATGCCTTACGGACCAGTTTCTCAACTTCCAGAGCCCATTGTTGCAAGTTCTCACCGATGCGTTGGGCACGATCCTTCAGCTGTGCACGAAAAACGTGCTCCAGGTGAGCGTCACCATATCTTGCCTCCAATGCCTCCAGCAGTTGCTCATAGGTTACCTTCTTACCGAGGGCTTCGAGGACGGTTAGAGCCTGGTCTCGAAGACCCAAGGTGAGCGCGGTCATAGCCTGTTCCTTAGTCCAGCCGTTCGCCGTCATAACAGCCTCAAACTGGATCTTGTAGGCTGACCACGAAGATGTCCCATCAAACGGCGGTACTTTGAACCCCCGCACCGAAGGAACAGCAGTTACTGAAGTCGCCGCTCCGTCTCCAACTTTGAGGTTCCCTAATGCCTTCTTCACGTCGGCAATCTGAGTTTCGGCCTCAGTGATACGGTTCTCGTGTTGAAGAACCTGATCCTTCACTACCTTGAGTTCTTTGCCGAAGGTCTCGTGAATGCCTTTTAACAAGAGCATTTGTTCCTCCTGGCGGCGAGCCTGGTCTTCCTTGTCCCGCTGCAGCTGTTCCTCCAAGCGGCGGGCCTGCTCCTCCTGATGGTGGGCCTGCTCCTCTTGACGGCGGGCCTGCTCCTCCTTGTCCCGCTGCAGCTGTTCCTCCAATCGGCGGGCCTGCTCCTCTTGACGGCGGGCCTGCTCCTGGAGCATCACCATTAGGGCCGTGATATCTGGAGCTGCTGACGATGTAAACGGCGTGGCTTCCATCGCTGGCTGCTGACCTTCCGGTGTGGGCAGTTGTGCACCTCCAAATCGCCTCA
Organism: Diaphora mendica; assembly: GCA_949125395.1. NCBI lineage: Eukaryota > Metazoa > Arthropoda > Insecta > Lepidoptera > Erebidae > Diaphora > Diaphora mendica. The sequence continues at coordinate 16,013,253 of OX421328.1, forward strand.
GGTCGGCCTCTTGCTGACGCTGACTCCTAGTTCGGATACCTTCCGTGTCTTCCTTTGGTAAAACCGGCATACTTTAATCCCACTTCTGACACCAAATTGTTACGAGCCGGGTATTAAATAATTTAAAGATAGTCGGTTGATTACCAAAAAAATAACACACTGTTTATTTACAACCCTTTTTACAATAATAATTCGCTATGTCACTTGTTAATCGCACTAGAAGATCGCTTCGATGTTAACTCCGCTGTATCGTGAAACAATACTGACTCGTACGGGTAGCCCACTCTGCTTATATATGGCTTTGAAACCCCTAGAAAGATCTATAATATTCGATAGAACATTCTACACTAAACAGAAATTACCAGAGTGAGTAATCTAGCGCCATCTAGCGTCGAATATCAGAGTTACTCCACAGTTGCGCGCTACTTGACACTAGATGGCGCCTTCAATTCAATTCTCGCGACTGGTAGATTGTTCTAGACTATTTTTCTCGAAGGCGCAACAGTATTAACAAAAAAACGTATTTATGTATTTATATCAGTTATCTAGTACCCATAACACAAGCTCTGCTTAGCTTGGGACTAGATGGCGTTGTGTGTTAGATCTCCGAAAAAAAAAATATTTTGGCACTAAAGTATTGCTGAGACTAGCAGAATACCGATGTAACATAATAGGTTTAACACTTTACTACGACAAGGAAAAGTTTAAACAAATATAATTCGACTACGTAAAATCTTTTGATAAAATTTATATAGCCTACTAGCTTTTACACGAAGCTTCGCTCACGCAGACTTTGATCCCCTGATTTACCCCCTTAGGGGTGGAATTTCAAAAATCCCTTTCTTAGTGCTCACTTACGCCATATAAAGAACCTACATGCAAAATTTCAGGATTCTAGCTTCAGCGGTTTGGGCTGTGCATTGATCTCTGGGTATGTCAGTCAGTCAGTCACCTTACTCTTTTATATATATAGATTACACCCTGACCATTATTACGAATCTATTGACACATCATACATTAAAATCAGTTCAGTAGTTAAGGCGCTACGGTGGAACATACATAGACTGCCAAAACTATTAACTTTCCTTTTGGTTTCGTTGTGGTCGGGTAAAAATACTTTTTTACACATCTGTGAGATCGAGAGAATACGAGAATTGACTTTCATTTTTACGGCTGTCACAATATCTGGGATTTACTTGACATGTGAGGCGGATTTCGTTTTTTGATTTTCGAAAGACATTTCCCCCCATTTCATCTCATCCATATTTTTTGTATTTTTTATCATTGACTTCATCACGACGAAGACTTAAAGACTCGAAGGCTTAAGATTTGAAGAATTTAAATACTTGACACTGGCAAAAATAGCTGATCCGGCTGGTTGCCATCTCATCAAAATAAGACATGTGAGGCTTGAGGCCCAATGATGCAGAAGCATCTCAATAGGCCGCCACAGTGTGGGTCACCGTCCTGCATTGTTGCATTGTCTGCACTCGCAGTGAGTATTAGTATTCTATCACACTATTATAAAGGTGAAAGTTTGTGAGTGTATATGTTTGTTACTTCTTCACACGCAAATTACTGAACGGATTTGGATGAAACTTTACAGTAATATAGCTTATACATCGATAACGGACATACACGCGGGCGGAGCCGCGGGCAACAGCTAGTGTACAATGTAGGTATTGTTTATATTTAAAAAAAAAGTATGTATTTATATCTTAGTTTTGGCGTTACGTGTTAGATGTCCGAAATATTTATTAATTTATTATTATTATCAGGCAGAGTCACTTTGGAAGGCTAATACATAAAAAAAACTTACGAGTTGAACTCAGCCTTGGGTACGAAGCAATACTCTGATATCTCGTTAGAATTAGGTTTGACCTTGACATCGCTTTGGAAGAATAATATGTGGTCGATCTCATGTTCTCCCCACACGCCATCGCCAGGATCGTGATAGTGCACGCGCGTCATGAAGGTGAAGAGCTCTGGATCCATCTAAATATGAACAACATGGTTCGATTTAGTATACAAATATGTTAGGTTGTAACACGTAACACTTTCAACAAATTTTACCTACACAATGGTGGTGTGATTATGTTGTCGCTTTATTAAACATAATTTAACTTCGTACCGCCTTTTTTATTTCGTAAATATTTTCAAAATTTCCATATAACTTGTTTTAGTAATTATAACCGTCTCAACTTCCCACAAGTAGTGTACAGTGGCGGACAAAAAAAATGGCAGTCATAAAGACTACCGATAGAAGTGAAAACTTATAATTTAAAATGTTATTTGTAAAAATAATGTGTAAAATGAGAAATTTCATAATGTTTAAATTAAATCATCATGTCGGTGACGCGAAATCATAAGATTTCCCCTACCAAAAAGTGCTCAAAGTGGCTAAAGAAGTTTTCACTTCAAAAAAAAAAACTTTTCCGGTTAACATAATGTTGCGCCTTCGAGAAAAATAGTCTGGAACACTCTACCAGTCGCGAGAATGGAGGAAGGCGCCATCTAGTGTCAAGTAGCGCGCAACTGTGGAGTAACTCTGATATTCGAGGCTAGATGGCGCTAGATTACTCACTCTGGTAATTTCTGTTTAGTGTAGAATGTTCTATCGAATATTATAGATCTTTCTAGGGATTTCAAAGCCATATATAAGCAGATTGGGTTACCCGTACGAGTCAGTATTGTTCACGATACAGCGGAGTTAACATCGAAGCGATCTTCTAGTGCGATTAACAAGTGACATAGCGAATTATTATTGTAAAAAGGGTTGTAAATAAACAGTGTGTTATTTTTTTGGTAATCAACCGACTATCTTTAATTATTTAAGGGGCGCGTCCCTAAAAACGCGCGAAAAGGCACTTGCAGTTTTGCAAAACACAAACAACTCAATTCATATTTGACACTAAAAAAAATATCTCAGTAGTTTAATAAATCAGTCTACCAATCTACCGAGTGACATTTATAAAATAATTCTTTATTTTTGTGAAAAAAAGCCTTAACAAAGATCAAAATCATCGAAATCGACCTTTTTAATTAGCACACTCTGTCCTATTTCGTGCTCTATTTTAAATGTTTTTTTCTTATTTCGCGAGAAAAAAGTATGGAGAAAAGATTTACCGTTTTAGTTTTTATTAATTCTCACCAAAAAGCCATAATCTAAGGCTAAACATCATTCATTTTTAGCGACAAAAGTTCCATACATTTTAGTACGTAGATATCGTCTCCCGTAAATTGCAATAAATAAGTTTTATCGCGCTCAAAAAATTCAGTGCCCGCCGAATATTCAAGGTGACACCACGTCCGTTTGTAGTTCGCACTGAGCTCCCTAATACGTAAATGACAAGTTTTAGGGTGGGTTGCCAGTGAGTGTCGAATTGTAACTGTTAATTTGTATTCTTGAATTTAATTTAATTTTTTAAAGAATAATTTCAAAGAAAAATATTAGTATTTTTTATTAACACAGAACTTATTTTTATGTTTTTTTTTAACTTGCTATGTATGTATATATCTAACTATATTTGTTAAGACGGAATCTTGCAACTCAATTTTGCAGATATCTTCAACCGATTGTGTTGAATTTTTGTAGGCGTATGTATATAGCGTGACAATGCTATATTATGATGACATGGAGCTGATCTGATGTTGAAGCTGGAAGGTGGTCATAGGAACTTTGTAACGACGGAACCTATCGAGTTTGGAGTCGTTTGATTTGTCTTGACGAGTACTTTGAATACACTTTGACAGACCGAGACACTTTGAGAAATTGTTTTTAAAAAAGTAAAAAAAAATTTTTTAATGATTTCTGTTAGAATTGAATAACTACTACTGAAATAATGAAAGACCTTATAATTACAGTTTTATTTTTGACTGCATGGTTGGTCTAGTGGTTTAAGCGGTTGCCTCGCCGCTTCCTACTGTATCAGGTGTTGTGGGTCAAATCCCACATGGGACAACACTGTGTGATCCACGAATTGTTGTTCTGAGTCTGGGTGTCCATTGTGTCCGTTTCATGTATGTTTGTAAAGTCCCCCGCGACACAGGATTTATTGGATATATACGGAAGTTGTCTTTTTTGAAAAAAAAACTAGCTGAGCCCCACGGTCTTACCCGCGATACTACACCAACTACTACCTATCAGTAAAAATCCCGTCAAAATTCTCCATCCGTTCCAGAGATTAGCCGGCATAAACAAACAGACAGACAGACAAAAATTGTAAAAAAGGGTCCCATCTATACTTTACGTCATTTCCATTATTATTCATCCCTTAAGTTCGAATTTAATCAATTGGTGAATTGTAAAACAATAGATGCCCTATCCCTTACATTATCTGATATCTGTAATCTATATAAATAAAAGAGGAAGGTGACTGACTGACTGACTGACATACCCAGAGATCAACGCACAGCCCAAACCGCTGAAGTTAGAATCCTGAAATTTTGCATCTAGGTTCTTTATATAACATAAGTGAGCACTAAGAAAGGAATTTTTGAAATTCTACCCCAAAGGGGGTAAATCAGGGGATGAAAATTTGTGTGGGCGAAGCCCCGTGTAAAAGCTAGTATTATATATTTAAGGAAGTTTCCATTTCAAAGTTTTACACTCTTAATATTCACAAAACAAAAAGTGTTCTGTGTTAATATTAATTTTAAGACAAATAGTTTGTTTTTTAACTGTCTTAAAAAAAGAAGGAGTTTATAAATTAACTGTATTTTTTTATTTTTTTACCCGACCACGGCAAAGCCAAAAGAGGGTTATGATTTTGACAGGCTATGTATGTATGTTCATCTGTTCCCTCATAGCTCCTTAACTACTAATTAGAACTGGATAAATGAGGTATTGTTAGAAGTGTCTTGATCGTCCGCTGCTTATAGGCTATATGACGCGTCACTCAATTTAATGTGGCGCCCTCTAGCCGACATAAAGTACTGTATTAAAAAATGAATTTGACATAAACATGCCGTGTTTGGTATCATCGGAAAGGGTGTTACTTGTACATTTCAAATAGATATAGGTATTATTAGCATTTGCTGGTGACTTTGTTCGTATCTATTTATTTATTTTTTATATTTCTATGTTAGGTATTTAAAATATACTTTGCATATAAATTATTATTATCACTACACCAAAACATTTTAAATAAAAAAAAAGTAAAAACTTAAATTAAAATAGAAACGTACCATAACTCTTAAAAACACGTGACTACGGCTTTTCAAAACTTGTTTCATACTTTTTCAGCGTCGTTTTTTGACAAAACGTGACAAAAGTACGTAAGTAATCTATGTAGTAAAATTTAGTCAATATGAGCAAAAAAAGCGATCAAAAATTATATTTTTAAGAAACATTATGTTCCATTAATATAACATATATCATACAAATTTTATTTCATAACATAGCATTAAAATCCGTTGATTACTGTAAAAGATCTAAGCTGACAGATAGCGCGAGCGACTTAATTTTATACTGTGTAAAAATATATTATTTGTCCATGAAATGAATTAAAAATGAATAGGTACACTTGAACCCCATTCTCGGCCGTTGACGAGTTACTTATAGTCCGCGGGCTTTCCGATATGACAAAGATACATTGCGTGCTTTGTAGGGCATTTTAAACATTCTTCAAAGGCGAACAGTTAATGAATATGTAACTAGAAGAAAAAACCGAAAGTAAATTTATTAGTTGCCAGGGTTAGTATGCAACAGTGCCCGATGCGTTTGTGTGCATGTAAAATATGAATGTGGGTGTTCAATCACAAATTCCCACGCTCAGGGACTACAGTCTTAATACCCGGCTCGTAACAATAACATAAAAAAAACAATTGTCCAATTTGGTGCAGTCGATCGGAAGCTATGCGTGTACATTCATTTTGGCGACTCATTTTTATTTATAGAGATTATTCTCTTATTTCAATGAAACGATCATGCGTTCCTCGTGGTTCACCCAGTAGTTACCCCAGGGTAACCACAAACGCATCGAAACGATTTACAAAATGCTATTCTTGAATGTACGTATTTAGATAACGTCTATTTTTAGTGTGACCTACCTACATATCTAACAAATTTGAGTCAATCTTTGACATTTAGTATGTCGTTTGATAGGACAAAACACATTTTTAGTTTAGAGAGTTTTCGATCAACAGAATAAGCACCATTTGAGTTATAGGAGGGAAGAACATTAAGTACCATTTGGAGTATTATTCAGGCAATGATACCTTTTATTCTCTGACTAGCTAGCGTTTCTGGGGACTATTTCCAATTCGAAAGTAACTTTGTCTGTCTGTTTGTTACGCTTTCACGCCGAATCCGCTACACCGATTTTATTGGCATGAAGATACTTTGATTCTTGAGGAAGGGAAGGGTCATACCGTGGGAGAGCCACGCTTGGGTATGAATGGGACGGCTCGACCGGAGTGATACCATGGCCTCACAGAAAACCGGTGTGAAATAGTACTTGCGCCGTGTTTCACCGAGTGAGTGAGGATACCGGAGGCACATACCTCAATCCCCTACCCCTATCTCCCCCCCATCCCCAAAAGGCCGGCAACGCACTTGTGACGCTTCTGGTGTTGCAGGTGGCAGGCCGCCATGGACGGCGGTAATCGCTTACCATCGGGCGATACGTCTGCTCGTTTGCCTGACTATTCCCTAAAAAAATAAGGACATGGGCTACTCTTTACCGCGATAACCTTACAAACGGGCATTGCCGCAGGCAAAAGCTAGTTGAATATATCTCTTACCGATTCAAGAGGTATTCCCAACTCATGATTGAGCCTACGGCGTGCAGCTGTTATTACATCCTCAGGTTTATCATCTATATAAAGAGGGTGACTACAGCAGGCATTAGTGTAATACTCTGGATAAGTTACCTGAAATAAGTCAAACATATAATTATTATTAAACAATGAAAATTTAGAGACGTTAATTACATTTTTTTTAAGTATAGCTTGGTTACGCACATAGCTTTTATCGCGGGCTTTGAGGCCTTTGTGCAGAAATTCCGTAACGTAACGGAAAAACCTAACACCCGAAGCTCGCACGGATCGAGACGAGCTGCTTCGAACCCACGAATCTGTCTGTCTCTGTCACGCACGCACGCAGACAGACAGACATACAAAACAGTCTGGGTTTGAGAAAGTATATAGGTGTATAGGTATCTATCATATCTTTATAATGCCACACTCACCGCATGTGCGCCCCGTAAGTATAAATGTTCAAAGAAAAAAAAACTGTATAAATAAAAACCGGTCAGCGCCATCTGTTAAAGCTATTTCGCAACTACGAGGTACACTGACGGCCTCTATTATTTAAATACTTTTTGAACAATATTAAATGAGGAACTGGCTAAATAAAATTAGTTATAATTGCATAAGCTGATAAAAAATGCTATGCAATAGCTTTTCCGCGGCAGTCCCCGAGTGCCACACGTATCTTTTTTTATGATAGGCAGGTTGGCAGGTGGCAAATAAGCAGACGTATCGCCTGGTGGTAAGCCGAATCATACTTGCAGATCACACAAACATTTGGTCCGACCGGAAATCCAACCCGAGACTTCAACACAGTAGTTGCATACGCTACCAGTCCACCACTGAGGGAAACAATTTGACTTATCACATCTGGCATTATTGGTAAGATCATTCCAGCTCAGTGAGGATCATAGTTTTTTCTAAAATGTTACTTTAAAAAGAGAAGCTGGCTGCAGATGGTCTCCTCTGTCAAAGTATAAGCCTAAATAGGTCTAGGCATTACATTATAGCTTCCCCGGTACACCAGCCTGTTTTGCTCTATGGTACTATTGACAAATTTGAATCATGACCCACGATTAGCTTACTTTCTTACAGACATTCAAATGCAATTAGGTCAACATTTGCGTAAATATGCATTTCCATGGTAACGACCCTGTTATCTGTCATTTAATTAGGAACACGGTATCGAATAGAAAGTATTGATACTGTACTCATGAGTAGTATCGAAAAAAAAGTATCGAAACGAAAGTATCGATACTTCAAAGTATCGAGTACTTTAAACTATCGAGTACTTTTCTTACTGAGGCCTAATGGCGAGCATTCTTTTTTTTTGTTGACCGGTTGGAAAATCATCCCTTCGGATCTCCGGCTCTTCCGGGGATGAGAGGAGAGGCCAGGGTATGTGGTGATTCCACCAAAACCATGGTTATGGCATAGCCATAAACAAAGCCGTAAGGTCGCAACTTTTAAAGATTACCCGTTTAAAATTTAATTTCTTAATCAATATGAAACCTGTCCAAAAGTACTCATTGAGTAAAAGTGTCGAATGCATCGTATATTATTATATATTGTAGTATCGACTACAAAAGTATCGGTATCGAAAGGAAAAGTATTCGATACTTTTTTCGTGACACTACATTTAATTACACAGAGAAATAATCTGTTGCAGTCCATCTTTGTTAAAAAAAGGTTTGTTCTAAGTTAAAGTTAATTCCAAAGATCATAGATTCAAAATATGATTATTAATGTTTTATCTAATATATAATTTACTGCAATGATGACAAAGGCAAAAATTGCATAGATCTGTGACATAGCTTGCCTAATATTTGAAACATCCTAAGTGCAGCATGCACTATAAAAGAGAGCAATCTTTTTTTTTTTTTTTTTTTTTTTTTTTTTTTTTTTTTTTTTTTATGGAATAGACCGGCAAACGAGCAGACGTATCGCCTGATGGTAAGCGATTACCGCCGCCCATGGACACCCGCAACACCAGAGGCGTCACATGTGCGTTACCGGCCTTTGGGGGATGGGGGGGGGGAGATAGGGGGAGGGGCTGGGGGTATGGGCCTCCGGTATCCTCACTCACTCGGTGAAACACAGCGCAAACACTATTTCACACCGGTTTTCTGTGAGGCCGTGGTATCACTCCGGTCGAGCCGGCCCATTCATGCCGAAGCGTGGCTCTCCCACGCTTGTTGCTTTCAAGCGATTTATCGTCAAAGTGGGTCATGATCAGTGATCCCAGTAGGTAGATTGATTTTACGTACTCGCACCATGAATAGTCATAGAAATCATAACATGGATAAGCCTTTTTAAACTTAATTTAAACTTAATTAAATTAAAATAAAATTCTTCTTGCGGCTTCTTAAACGTTTCTTTATGTACTGCGCCTTCAATGTATCTGTAGATGTTGCCTTTGTTTATAGTTTTCACGTGGCTTTCACACCTTGTACAGTATATTGTACTACTAGAATGATCGTAAATCAGTTTGGGATAACCTGATATCCACTTTTCGACTGTTTCAGCCTTGATATAATAACTTAATACTCCTTTTTATTTAATTAAGTTTGTTGCGATTTAAAAACAATCTATAGCTTACTTATATAAAAGTCTACTACCAATTATATTGATTTATGTAAGATTCGCGACTTGATCGAAAAATGGTACAGATTTTTATTAGAATTTAACGATTTAATAGGCGTATCTATTTAAAGTACATGAAAACCACGTATTGTTTTTAAACTGTGAAGTGTCACGTAGTAGCTTTAGGAGCCCTTGAGGTGGTGGTGAGGCCACGAGGTTCTGAAGATGGTGAAATCAGACGCTTCACAACAACAATTTAAACGTTATTTATTTACTGAAGTATAACACAAACAGATAGATGTACAGACAGGGTGTAGGTTTAAGAGATTCGACCAGTCAGTGCCTCCAGACAAGGAGCACTTAACTGTCCGTTCGCAGCGATGAGAAAAGGCTCTGTGACGCCGCGCGCTTCCTTAAATATCCTCTGAGGCTTGAGGTGCGGGGTGTTCTCGGCAGTGGACGGTCCTCGTAGGCGCGCGGGGGGTGAGGCTTGGAGGGCGTGGAGGTGTGCATGTGAGTGCCGCGTGACAGAAGTAACAAAATGTATAAAAAATAACTAAATCGAGCAATTAATATTTTATATTGCAAAGAAAAGTGCATTTAAAGCATACGTTACATAAACAAAGTCAAATTGAAATTGGTAAATCGTCAATATTTACCTGGGTCATTAGAAAAATATTTAAAAATACACTCTATTTTGGATAGTCGTGTAAAAAGTATGATCTTTCTTACGAGAATTTTTCTAGAAAATCATAATTATAAAAGGCTTAGGTACTCGAAATATGAAAAATAATATTAACTTACCAAAGTATAAAAATAACTTCAAAAAGGTCCACTTAAGACTGTAGTCCTTGAGCGTGGGAATTTGTGATTGAACACCCACATTCATATTTTACATGCACACAAACGCATCGGCCACTGTTGCATACTAACCCTGGCAACTAATAAATTTACTTTCGGTTTTTTCTTCTAGTTACATATTCATTAACTGTTCGCCTTTGAAGAATGTTTAGAATGTCCTACAAAGCACGCAATGTATCTTAGTCATATCGGAAAGCCCGCGGGCTTTAAGTAACTCGTCAACGGCCGAGAATGGGGTTCAAGTGTACCTATTCATTTTTAATTCATTTCATGGACAAATAATATATTTTTACACAGTATAAAATTAAGTCGCTCGCGCTATCTGTCAGCTTAGATCTTTTACAGTAATCAACGGATTTTAATGCTATGTTATGAAATAAAATTTGTATGATATATGTTATATTAATGGAACATAATGTTTCTTAAAATTATAAATTTTGAACGCTTTTATTGCTCATATTGACTAAATTTTACTACATAGATCTTACTTACGTACTTTTTTTTTTACAGATTACAGATAATATAAGGGATAGGGCATCTATTATTTTACAATTCACCAATTGATTAAATTCGAACTTAAGGAATGAATAATAATGGAAATGACGTTAAGTGTAGATGGGACCCTTTTTTACAATTTTTGTCTGTCTGTCTGTTTGTTTGTGCCGGCTAATCTCTGGAACGGCTGAAGCGATTTTGACGGGATTTTTACTGATAGGTAGCTGATGATATAAGGAGTAACTGCGGTTGGTGTAGTATCGCGGGTAAGACCGTGGGGCTCAGCTAGTTTTTTTTTCAAAAAAGACAACTTCCGTATATATCCAATAAATCCTGTGTCGCGGGGGACTTTACAAACATACATGAAACGGACACAATGGACACCCAGACTCAGAACAACAATTCGTGGATCACACAGTGTTGTCCCATGTGGGATTTGAACCCACAACACCTGATACAGTAGGAAGCGGCGAGGCAACCGCTTAAACCACTAGACCAACCATGCAGTCAAAAATAAAACTGTAATTTTAAGGTCTTTCATTATTTCAGTAGTAGTTATTCAATTCTAACAGAAATCATAAAAAAAAATTTTTTTTTACTTTTTTAAAAACAATTTCTCAAAGTGTCTCGGTCTGTCAAAGTGCATTCAAAGTACTCGTCAAGACAAATCAAACGACTCCAAACTCGATAGGTTCCGTCGTTACAAAGTTCCTATGACCACCATGACAAGCTGAAAAGCTTCAACATCAGATCAGCTCCATGTCATCATATTAAAGCATTGTCACGCTATATACATATGCCTACAAAAATTCAACACAATCGGTTGAAGATATCTGCAAAATTGAGTTGCAAGATTCCGTCTTAACAAATATAGTTAGATATATACATACATAGCAAGTTAAAAAAACATAAAAATAAGTTCAGTGTTAATAAAAAATACTAATATTTTTCTTTGAAATTATTCTTTAAAAAAATTAAATTAAATTCAAGAATACAAATTAACAGTTACAATTCGACACTCACTGGCAACCCACCCTAAAACTTGTCATTTACGTATTATGGAGCTCAGTGCGAACTACAAACGGACGTGGTGTCACCTTGAATATTCGGCGGGCACTGAATTTTTTGAGCGCGATAAAACTTATTTATTGCAATTTACGGGAGACGATATCTACGTACTAAAATGTATGGAACTTTTGTCGCTAAAAATGAATGATGTTTAGCCTTAGATTATGGCTTTTTGGTGAGAATTAATAAAAAACTAAACCGGTAAATCTTTTCTCCATAGTTTTTTCTCGCGAAATAACAAAAAAAAACATTTAAAATAGAGCACGAAATAGGGCAGAGTGTGCTAATTAAAAAGGTCGATTTCGATGATTTTGATCTTTGTTATGGCTTTTTTTCACAAAAATAAAGAATTATTTCATAAATGTCACTCGGTAGATTGGTAGACTGATTTATTAAACTACTGAGATATTTTTTTTAGTGTCAAATATGAATTGAGTTGTTTGTGTTTTGCAAAACTGCAAGTGCCTTTTCGCGCGTTTTTAGGGACGCGCCCCTTAACGTTTTCTACATTTTTACTCAAGTGGCATAGATAACATGCCATAGTTTTTTTTTACAGTAGAAGGCCGATCATTTAATACTCTTAAAAAGACAGCAAAAGGGTTAAATAATTCATATTGATATATTCTTCATCCTACACATTTCAACATTTGAAATGCGTAAAAAAATCTTAATAATTTCAAAATCCCGGAGGCATATCCAATTCATATATGCGTGCCAGCTCATTGACCCCAAATCAATCTACCTACTCCGATCTATGGTCATGATTCAAGTTTGTCGATAGTACATGCTGCTATAAAAATGTGCAGAGTATATACTCACTTTTTGAGGTGATCTTCTTTGCAAGAGCATATCACCTCTCTTGTTGAAGAGAAACACACTGAAGGCACGGTGCAATAGTACTTTACCATCTTCTCCAACTTTATGACACTCTCTTTTTGTTGCAGTACCTATAAAATTATCTTTTTCGTCCACTAACAAACATATGTCCTTGTCAAGGGCTTCCAACTAAAAAAATAAAACAGTAATTATTTATAGACAACATGCAGGCATAAAATTGAATATCGAATTTCGATAATTGACTTGTATCGAATACTTTTTGGAAAATTATAAGTAAAAAACCAAAAAAGTAGATTTTGGTGAAGTAATTGTAGTTGAAGTATTTTTAATGATGTTGAAGTATTTTATCATATGTGCAAGGTTAGGGTACTTTTTTTTAACAATTTTAAAATGAAAAGGTGACATTGACATATACTGATATCAGAACTTTTGCCCGATACCTACTCGATACTTAATTTCAAAATGTCTATACTAAAAGTAATTGGTATCTGCGAAAAGTATCGAGTATGTACTTGTATTTATTCGTATAGTTTTATCCCTATATATGACTAAACCAGCTGAACCCCGCGATGTTACCCGCTATTATTGTCGTACCGCGGGTAACGCCGCGAGGCGAAGTAGTTCCTATAAAATCGAACAATTTTTGTCTGTCTGTCTGTTTGTTCCGGCTAATCTTTGGAACGGCTGGACCGATTTTGACGGGATTGTCACTGGTAGTTAGCTGATGGTACAAGGAGTAACTTAGGCTACTTTTTTAGACTAGCTTCGCCACCGCGGCGTTGCCCGGGGTTGACGTCGTACCGCGGGTAACACCGCGGGGCTCAGCTAGTTATTTACAAAATTCTTTCTAAGTATTTCTGGCTGTGATAATAAATATTTTAAGAATAAAACAGACCTGTACAGGTTCAACAGGTTCGGTGTTCTCAACTTTTGGCTGAACAGGATCGGTTGCAAATAATCTTTTTTCCACTCGGACAGAATTCCATAGCGATCTTGTGAACCTCCGTACCAACATCTTAAACAACCAAACAAAGAATGAGCATTGAAATGCTACATGGATATGAATACAATGACAAATACATTATTATGTTAATTATAGAGATGTTTATCTTTTTTTTTATTTTCAGGACAAAGACTGAATGGTTTTATTATAGATCTTTAGTGTATGAAATTGACTGAGTGGATCAGATAAGTGTTGTTGACTCAATGTTCCTATCCCGCCCGGTAAAATAGCTTTAGAACTAGTTCTATTACTGTTTGCAATTAGTTTGACTGCCAGTTAATATTAATTCAATTATCTTGATAAAAAAGCAGTCTGATTACAATATTGTTATCAAATTAAGTCCTTCAAATCTATTCGAGCGATTTAGAAAGTTAAATATCATCATTAAGCCTCGGATTGATACATTTATTTATGTATGAAATTATCATAATATGAGTAACGGTAAATTTTGTGAAAATGTAATTATGAACATGAAACATATGCTTTAAAATATTTAAAAGAAATTATACCTTTATTTAATATATTCGTGGATTTTAATTAACAGAATTGTAGTATTTTGTATTTCAACATTTAAAAATAAAGTGACACGACATAATGACAGATAATCCCTGCGGCCCTGCGATAGTTTGACAAGTAACAGATGACACAAATGTTGCCAGATGTGACAGATGAAAGAAGTGATAATGGTTGATTCATTTGAACATTATATTAAACAGTCCAAATAAAATATAGATCAGGTTCAGGTTATAAAATAAAAATGGGTCATAATTGTACTATAAATATTCGAATGCATAACGCAGAGTAATTTGTTCTGATCAACTTGTTTTTATGGATAAACAAACAAACCAAACAGTATATAAATCACTACGTGGGCAAACGAGCAGACGTATCGCCATAATAGACTGAGATCCCAGTCACACCAGAATTACGTCATTTTAGGAGAATTTCGCGCCATTTCAGTCAACAGTGCCGTGACTAATGGTTTCCCAATCTAGTGGCCTACCAGTTCACGATTTTTTATTAAATCCGCGACGGGTGCCATATCCGAGATGTACAGTGGTGGTGACACTCCGTTTTCATAATCCGCGAACGGACTTGAAGGTTTAGTGGATTTTTATCTTAGATGTGGTTTAAAAACTTAAACTGCCTCGTTGGCATGGTGGTAGCGTACGCGACTGCTGAGCATGAGGTCTCGGGTTCGATTACCCAATCTAGCTTTCATAGTACAAACTCTGTTTAGTTTGAAGCTAGATGGCGTTGTGTGTAAAAAAACTGACGAAAATATTTAGGTACAACCGATTGAACTAAAAGAGGAAGGTGACTGACATACCCAGAGATCAACGCTCAGCCCAAACCGCTGAACACAGAATCCTGAAATTTTGCATGTAGGTTCTTTATATAACGTAAGTAAGCACTAAGAAAGGAGTTTTTGAAATTTCACCCCTAAGGGGGTAAATCAGGGGATGAAAGTCTGCGTGAGCGAAGTCGCGTGCAAAAGCTAGTAAGGAATATATGAGTATTTTCTTCTTCTTCTTTCTCTCTTTCTGTATCTACATACATATGTATATATAGTATATAATAATTTTGGGGTCAGCTACTAATTCAACCGGTTTTACCAGCATATCAGTATTTCCACGGCGCGACTGGCATCGGATCTCTGCAACCCTGAGCGCGAACTGAATTCGAAGGTTGACGGCTTACCTTGCTCTCCAAGGCACGGGCGTCAAACACCGCTAAAATCCATACTGCTGTTATTAAGAATTTCTTGTAAGAAAAACCCATTAAGACTTTAGCCCGACCCGGGAATCTAAGCCGAGACCTCTTTATTGGCAGTCGCATATGCTGACCGCTAGACCAACGAGACTATATCTGGACAATACATACAAATAACATCAATGACCAATAGGAACAACCAAGCATTCATGAAAAAATATTGCTTAGACGGGGAAGCTTTTGAAAAACGCAGTGCTCGGGCTACCTTGTATATTTTATTAAACACGTATTTACTACTAGCTGCCCCACGCAACCTCGTTTGCGTCTCTTATTACCCGTAGCGTGACAATTTTCCCCCGTTTTTGAAACATTCTTACAGCCTTCCTCGATAAATGTACTATTCAACACTAAAATAATTTTTAAAATCGGACCCGCGATTCCGGAGATTAGCGCGTTTAAACAAACAAACAAACTCTTCAGCTTTATAATATTAGTATAGATTCAGCAAATGTAACTATTTGCGTTTAAGACAGGAACATACAAAAAAACAAGCTTAAGCAAACAGCGCTTCAGACAGGATCATGCTCTTCTTGTCATTTCAAGTCTGATTTATGAATACCAGGTACCAATCTGGGTGGTGTCTAAGTATATTAGGTAGTATACTTATTTCTTATTTGTTTTACAGATAAGTCCAGGTCGTGACGGATTTATAGAAACATATAGATAGAAAGTAATCATTCACCCCTATGTATCTCGTGGTGATATGATCTAAGTATGTAAATCGAGATTTTGAGACTTTTTAATGAAAAAAAGCGGGATTCTTTCGTCAAAAGCGGGTCAAAGTAAAAAAAAACGTATAGAAACGACACATGAGAGTAGGAGTGACAAAAAAAGGTCGTTTGCAATATTTTTGTTTTTTGCTACATTATCCATAACTCGTGCAAGAACTATTGCCATTTCCAATTTGTAATGTAATGGTGGAATTTTTATTATTTTATTGCCTGCCAATTTTACTGACGATAAAGCACTACGGCTAACTAACTAAATTCACTTTGGGCGTCCGGCCAGTTTTCCTTAAAAAGCGGGACAAAACTGTCCCACGCGGGACATTGCAATTTTCATTCAAAAAGTGGGACGTTCCGTCAAAATCGGGACGTCTGGCAACCGTGGGTGTCGTAAGAGGCGATTGCAAAGAAAACTTAAAATAAAACCTATACTAACCTGTCTGGCCAGCTTGATGTAGTAGTCTAAAATCTCATTTCTAAAGAGAGCCCTATGCCCAACAGGGAACCATTAAAGGCTGTGGATGGTGATGAAATGTAAGATAAATGTCAGTCATACAGGGTGGATATGACAATACGACATTAATTTGAACTAGTGCTACCTGCACATGTTATAATTCCACCAACAAAATTTCCAAAAAAATTGGTTCAATAGTTTAGCCGTAGGACCCTTTTTTCGTTTATGAAATTTACTACACGATGTGGTTGGGTCAATGACCGATGTTACCTATCGTCACCGCGCCGCTTCGTTGCATGCGCTCCATTTTAAACCAGCCACCGCGCGCCGCCATCGGCGCGGGAGCCCTGTGTCGCGTTGTGTGTGTAATTAATAGGTATTTTGTAGTGTTTTTATAGTGACAGGCACATTAGTCAAGTTTGTTAGTTGTTACGTAACGTTATGTTATTTTGTGTGAATTTAAATGAAACGTTTTTTTGTGATCATTATGGTAACTGTGTAATTTATAAAAACATGAATACATAATATTACTTGAGCTATTTAGCTTACGTTGATAAAGTGGGTATCTACTTTATAAACCTACGTCGCGCGTCGTTCGGTGCTCTAGGTACCTATTTTAAGGCCCGGACCGCGCCGCGACCACTCAGGTTAGTGAAATTAAATTACAAATGGTGTCCTTATTGGTTTTAATTTTTCAAGATATTTAGTTTGTTTGAAAATTTGATATTTTTATATTCGTTTTCGGATAATATAAACAATCCCAAAGTAAACCAATACATTTAAATAGCCCACGGTTTTGTTTAATGTCATATCGTCATATCCACCTTGTATATGATTAAAATTGCAATAAAGTAGTAAAAGATTAGATGCAAATACAATTCTATTCGTTCTTTATTTTTAGACTAGCTGACCCGGCGAACTTCGTACCGCCGTATTTTTTCTTTCGTATTTATTTTCAAAATTTTTGAAAAAAAAATGATTTAGTATATCATCCCCACCTCAGCTTCCCACAGGTAGTGTAGGTACAGTCGCAGGCAATTAAAAAAACCGGTTATCCTTCAACTTTCTTCTATACAAACCTTCTCCTAACAATAACGAACACATAAAAAAAAGAATTATCCAATTTGGTGCAGTCGATCGGAAGTTATGCGCGTACATACATTTCGGCAATTCATTTTAACCGACTTCCAAAAAGGAGGAGGTTCTAATGTTCCACTATATGTATTTTTTTTTTAATGTATGTTCACCGATTACTCCGTCAATTCTGGACCGATTTTGAAAATTATTTTTGTATTCGAAAGGGTATGCTCCCGAGGTGGTCCCATTGGCACTATATCAGGATCTGATGATGGGATCATAGAGAAGTCGAGGGAAACCCTAATTTTTTATAGGCACATACTATTGTTTTCGTATATTTTCTGAAGTTACACCCGTGTTTGCGTCTGGTAGTCATCATTTTGTGATGATGAGGTGATGATGTAAGGTACAAGTCCTTAACGGTTAGGAGTTGGAGGATAAATCTTTAAATATCATATGTATAAATGTTACCTTTAGTTGTACTCTTTCAAATTCTTTAGGTAAGCTGATGATGGAAGGTACAAGGTACAACTCCTCAACGGTTAGGAGTTGGAGGATAATTCTTTCAATTTCATACGTATCAAAAGACCTTTAGTCGTATACTTTCAAGTTATTTAGGTGAGCTTATGATAGAAGGTTAAACTCTTCAACAGTTAGGGATTAGGATTAAAGGATGATTTTAATTTTACACGTACGTATAGACCTTAATTTCTATTCTTTCAGTTATTCATATAGATCGTTTTATTGAGTAGACACCCACTAAGGAAGGAATTTTGAAATTTCTACCCCTAAGGGGGTGAAATAGGGGTTGAAAGTTTGTACGAAAGTCCGTCATTTTTTAAGTTAGAAAAATGAAACTTTATCTCTGGGCTACTGATTAAAATGAGTAGATACGTATTTACGCGTTTTTTGATATTCTACCCCTAAAGGGGTGAAATAGGGGTTGAAAGTTTGTGTGAAAGTCCGTCATTTTTTAAGTTATGAACATGAAACTTTATCTTTGGGCTACTGATTAAAAATTAGTATAAATGTCTTTAAGCGTTTCTAGATATTCTACCCCTAAGAGGGTGAAATAGGGGTTGAAAGATTGTATAAAAGTAAAAAAGTTCGTAACCACTAAAGTTATTTATTTGCATCAACAGAAATTTTATAAAATCGTTCAACTTACTACTTACCTATGATTGTTTGCACTAAAAACTGAAAAATAAAAACTTTTTATAAAAAAAAAAACCGACTTCCAAAAAAACATCCAACGAAAACTCTCTGTCAAAAAACACTAAAAAGCATTAAATAAACTGGCTCTTCATAAATTGCTATGTGCCAATTCATGTCTATACCTAATTCTTTATTCATTTAAATAGTAGGTAGTATTATAATGTGCACTAGGTACCTAAAATCTATTTGAAATCGGTGCCAAGCGATTATCGCTTAGATTTTTGTAATTTTTCGTTCGTATTCTTTTTGGCTTGGCACCGATTTCAAACAGATTTTAGGTACCTAGCACACGTTGGATGTTTTTTTGGAAGTCGGTTTTTTTATTAGTAGGTATTATTTATATATAGGTAGATAGATTCAACTATTTTAGAAGTAAAGAACGAATACTTATAGGTAGTTTTTTCTTAATGTGAATCCGGTAGCGAGATCTATTTTATGTTTATTATGTTTCCTTGTGTTATGGAATAACAGGAAGGGTGATTCGATCTCAAAATAGCTTCGTCCGCCGACATGGGACTTGAACTTTTGACTACATTCATTAAAGATCTTCTCTCCGTGTTTGTTGCACCTTGTATTTATGTTTTGTTATACTAGAAACATTTTAAAACACTATTTTACAGTACGTAAACGTAACAAGTATTTTGAAAATTAACTAACTTCTGTGTGAAAAGATGTCAAATGTTAAATTAGCTATAAGAATTAGACCGTTTACTGAAAAGTAAGTTTTGTGTAATTTATTTTTATCTATGAAACTTGGTTTAAATACCTAAGTCAAATTCATACATTTGTTTTTTTAGAGAATTAAGATCTGATAAGGACCGGATAGCTGTGGTTGGAGTTCTAGACGAAAACACAGTTACAATAACGAACATCAAAGTGAGTACTCAAGTTTTATTTGTTTAAAATATTCTTATAGTAATTATTGCAATAGATATTTACAAATTGAATGTAAAGGTAAGCTATGTACCGTATATACTTTACCATTTTGAACTTTATCGTCTCGTAGAAACGTCACCGTACTTAGGTATGAAAATAGTGGCCATACAAATAATACTAGCGGACCCGACAGACGTTGTCCTGTCTACACGTCTTTAATTTGAAAATTTCAAAAATTAATTAAAAAAACATTGTCCAGCGGATAAAATTGTGAATCTAAACCATTCCCAGATCCCCTTGAACACACACAAAAAATTTCATCAAAATCGGTCCAGTCGTTTGAGAGAAGTTCAGTGACATACACACTCACAGAAGAATTATA
The DNA here is from genome assembly GCA_949125395.1 of Diaphora mendica. Lineage (NCBI taxonomy): Eukaryota > Metazoa > Arthropoda > Insecta > Lepidoptera > Erebidae > Diaphora > Diaphora mendica. Next base: position 16,033,352 of record OX421328.1, read on the forward strand.
TACACACATCAAAAGTGTCTAGGGATCAACATATGTGTCTAGGGATCAACATATATTTTTGCAATAACTTTTCTCCTGATTGATATTAATTAAAATTTTCCTTAAGGATTCATCAAATAAAGTGTTTTCGTTTGTCACAGTAACGATAAACCAAGTCACCTTTGCATTAATAAAGAAATTTGCCATTTTCCTAATAAAGGGATCTTTGACATTTGAACCACTAACATTAAAGTTCGAAAAAAAGACTGAAATAACAGTTTTCTTTAAAATTTTATTAGGTAACTTAAACAATTAATAATCCGTGTTTCTACCGCGAACACTAACAACACAAGAACATCGGTTTGGCATACTCAAAATGAGTTCATCCAAACACGCTGTGGAATGGCCGGCCATGTTCGTTGCAACAACAAAAAAAGGTCTTCTTGCGACTGGATACCCTCCATATTCGGGGGAGCTCTTCTCTGTAGCATATCCCATGCATGCTCAATCGGGTTCAAGTCTGGCGACTGAGCAGGCCAGGGCCAAAGCCACATCTCAATCTCAAGAAATCCGCATAAAAATGCTTGATCCCTAGACACTTTTGATGTGTGTATATAAAAAGATTTTCTTAGCGCTTACTTGTTTAGTCGAATAACACTTTCATTTTGTTTCTTTTTTAATACATTTATTGGTATTTATAAAAAAAGTCTGTTCAAAGTTATGAGGTAGTAGAAGTACCTATTAAGTGGAGATTGAACACAGATTTGAGATGACACATGTAATTAGAAAAATCTGAGTTTGAAGTTATCTACGGTCCTAAAGTGCAGTGATCAGAGTTATTAACAACTAGCTGACCCACGCAACGTCGTTTACGTCTCCTATTGCCCGTAGCGTGAAAATTTTCCCCCGCTTTTGTAACATTCTTCATTGGTGCTCCGCTCCTATTGGTCTAGGCGTGATGATATTGTTACGAATAATAATCTTCAAGCCTTATCTGCACAAATACACACACACTTCTTATCGATCTCCTGAGGCAAGGAATAATGGACCTTATCTCTATATGCATAGTGTCGGATATCGATTGGTTGTTGCCTAATTATTATTAACTTCGATAATTTTTATTAGCGTCTTTACGAGACGACTCTCGTGTTTTATCGTAGGTTCTAGAAATGTAGTAATAATAATTATATGAGTATAAATAGAGCGTCTCGCGGACCGCAGAGTTCAGTTCAGTCTGAGCAATAGTGAGATAAACATCGAAGTGATATCAGCGATTAACCTAGCGACCTCGTAAGTATTGTAATTCAGAGTAGTATTGTGATTTTAATAGTGGTTTTAATAAAGTCTCTTTAACACATCAAAAGGCTTCTTTCTCAAATAAATCGAACCCTAACACGTAACAATATATAGCCTATAGCCTTCCTTGATAAATGTAGTATCCAACACTGAAATAATTTTTCAAATCAGACCAGCGGTTCCTGAGATTATCGCGTTAAAACAAACAAACAAACAAACTATTTAGCTTTATAATATTAGTATAGAAAATATATAGTATAGATAAAGTAGAAATAGGCAAAAGCAGTGCTGTTGTCCTGCGTAGTTTGCCCCTTTAGTCGGCTCTTACGACACCCTCTGGATGAATAAAGGTGGTTGGTGACACTCAGTATTTTTAATTTGTCACTACATGGAGATGAAATGTTATCAATTACTGAAAACATATTACATAGGTATTACAGCTATTTAACGCTCATCATACATCAACAACCCATTACGTCCCACTGCTGGGCTCGGGTCTCCTCTCAGGAGAGGGTTAAAGCCATAGGTCCCCACGCTGGCCAAGTGCGGGTTGGGGATTGGGGACTCATCATACGTAACGTAATAATAAAAATATGTTAAGCCAAAGTTATAACATACAATATTGCCTTGCCTACTACCACACTATGGGGTATGAGTGCTGAATGCACTCTACAAGCGTAGCCTAACAGTTAACTACGTAACGTCACAGGTAACATTTCGTATGAAGGTATAAGTTTATGTCTTCTCACATAGAATGGGTTTACTATCGAATTAGCGAGAGTTGTCTTTACTATTTGTTTTCTCTTGTAGGTAAGTCTCTCAGGTGCTGGAGATAGCCGCGAGCGCATTCGGCGATACCATGCGGACTATACCTTCAACAGTTCTTGCTCTGCCACACAATCAACTAATGGTTCACAAGAGAAAGTAAGTTATATAAGAACCTGCAATTTTGAAAATCAAATCCTGGCAAAATTTCTGGATCAAATCATTCTATTTGCACTTGTATGTTTGCCTTATACAATATACAAATTTTTCAAACGTGTTTTTTTTCTTTGATAGGTTTTTGAATGCATCGGTCGATCGGTAATATCCAGTGTCTCGCAGGGATGTTCGGCATGTGTACTTGCATACGGACAAAGTGCTACGGGGAAAACACATACAATGTTGGGCACTGAGGCCCAGCTTGGATTGATACCGAGGATTTGCAAAGCATTGTATGAACAAGAATGTCAAACCTCCGAATACACGGTCAGGTCAGTGCATTACACAATTACTAAAGGATAACACGGGACAATAAAGTTTTTTCACTAAGGGATATTTATCTTAAGCCCAACATTAAATACGCGTCTTTTGAAGTTGCTGGAGGTGCATATCGAAAGCTTCAAGTAGTATTGTCGATCTCTCCACAGCTTTTGATTAGTGAGGACTAAAACTTTTTATAAAAAAAAAAAACCGACTTCCAAAAACATCCAACGAAAACTCTCTGTCAAAAAACACTTAAAAGCGTAAAATAAACTGGTTCTTCATAAATTGCCTATACCTAATTCTTTATTCATTTAAATAGTAGTATTATAATTGGTGCTAGGTACCTAAAATCTGTTTGAAGTCGGTGCTAAGCCAAAAAGAATACAAACGAACAATTACAAAAGTCTAAGCGATAGTCACTTGGCACCGACTTCAAACAGATTTTAGGTACCTAGCACCCATTATAACACTATTTAAATGAATAAAGAATTAGGTATAGGCAATTTATGAAGAACCAGTTTATTTTACGCTTTTAAGTGTTTTTTGACAGAGAGTTTTCGTTGGATGTTTTTGGAAGTCGGTTTTTTTTTTTATAAAAAGTTTTTATTTTACAGTTTTTAGTGCAAACAATCGTAGGTAAGTAGTAAGTTGAATTATTTCATCAAATTTCATCATCAAGAATACAAATTAAGGTACGTGTAATATTAAAATCATCCTCTAATCCCTAACTGTTGAAGAGTTTAATCTTCTATCATCAGCTCACCTAAATAGCTTGAAAGTATACGACTGAAGGTCTTTAGATACGTATGAAATTGAAAGAATTATTCTCCAACTCCTAACCGTTGAGGAGTTGTACCTTCCACCTTCCATCATCAGCTTACCTAAATAATTTGTAAGAATGCCACTAAAGGTAACTTATATACATATGATATTTAAAGATTTATCCTCCAACTCCTAACCGTTAAGGAGTGGTACCTTACATCATCAGCTCATCATCATAAAATGATGACTACCAGACGAAAATACCGGTGTAACTTCAGAAAATATACGAAAAACATAGTATGTGCCTATAAAAAATTAGGGTTTCTCTCGATTTCCCTGGGATCCCATCATCAGATCCTGATATGCTGGCAATGGACCACCACGGAAGCATACCCTTTCGAATACAAAAAAAAATTTCAAAATCGGTCCACAACTGACGGAGTAATCAGGTAACATACATTAAAAAAAAAAATAAAAAAAAAAATACATACAGTGGAACATAGAACCTCCTCCTTTTTGGAAGTCGGTTAAAAAAGAAAGGCATTTTTCTTTTCTTCAGTTTTCTTTGCTTCAGGCGATTCATGCCGAAGCGTATCTCTCCTACGCTTCGGCATGAATCGCCGGAGTGATACCGGCCTCACAGTAAACCGGTGTGAAATAGCGCTTGCGCTGTGTTTCACCTTGTGAGTGAGGGTACCGGAGGCCCATACCCCAACCCCTCCCCCCATGGCCCCATTGCGTTGCCGGCCTTTGAGTGGCGATAATCGCTTACCATCAGGTGATACGTCTGCTCGTTTGCCCCCTATTCCATAAAAAAGAACTTCTTCTTTTACAGTAATGTGGAGTAGGACAAGGTAAATTAAGAGCGATGAAATTCCACTAAGACTTGTAAAGTCTATTAAATTCTCATCGCTGATCTGCTGACTATGTGCTCATATGTTCTTTCAGGCAACTGAATACAAGCATAGTATGAAAAAGAGATTATGATTATATTTTTTAAGGTCAGCGAAGCAACTCTATGCTCTATTTCACTTAGTAACGGCTACCGTTTACGGTTCTTCTCAATAGGTCTGCGCATTACGATTTATCAAGATCAACATAAAACGCTGTTTTGGAGGGTAGAATCCAAATCAAAACAAAATTGTTATCGCAGCGATTGGTACATCTGCATTTCGGGTCAACAAACTTCTTTAAAGTAAAGAAACACGAAATTGTCGATATTAATTAGTATTCCCTTCGATTTGTTGAATTGCCGACATTGCAATCTCAACGTCAATTTCTAGAAACAGTTTATTTGGAAAGTAAATTGTTTGAATCATTTATGCATTTCGTGTGAAGAAGCCATAGGTGTGAGGTCACGCGATACATTGTCAAAATGAAACGTTGTCGTATCATTATTTCATAGTTGCCAAATTTTTTTACGATAAATATTTGCAGCAGACGGTAAAAATGTCTTGAGTTTTAATAAATTTTTGATACTAGCTTTTTTTTGCGGCTATGGCCACGTGTATGTTAATTATGACACTAAAGAGTAGCCTAATGCTTTTTTAAGAACCAAAGTATCTGTGTAACTGCCTCTGTGGCGCAGTGTAGCGTATGCGACTGCTGTGCTTGAGGTAGCGGGTTCGATTCCCGGGTCGGATCAAATATGTGTATATTGTGTATGATCAGCAAATATTTGTTTCGGAGTTTGGATGTTTTCTATGTATAATTTATATGTATTTACAAAAAAAAAGTATTTATATATATTTGTACCAGTTGTTTAGTACCCATAACACCAGCTCTGCTTAGATTGTGACTTAGATGCTAAGCTTAGATGGCGTTGTGTGTAAGATGTCCGAAATATTTATATAATATTATTATTTATTTATCTCCATTCCAAATTTAAATTTTGCCGATGATTGGATTCTTAGATCCTACTTTATAACATCATAAATGTGAAAGTTTGTGAGAATGTAGGTATGGATGTCTGTTACTCTTTGACGCAAGAAGTGCTAGTATTTAAATTAAACTGTACAATAATATAGCTCGTACATCAGAATAACACATGTTTTACTTTTTATCACGATATCCAATACACGCGGGCGGCGTCGCGGGGAAAAGCTAGTTTTAGATAATAATATCAGTGCAAATGTTATTTATTATTTTTCTTTTTAGTATTTGGAAATAAAGCTTCATTATTCCTTAATACGAGCAATTCCTGTTTATATATAATCTGCATATCGGAAACGGCTCTACAATTTTTGTATATATAAATTGAATCTCGGAAACGGCTTCAACGATTTTCATGTAACGATTAACGATTTCACAATTTAGTATGCAGGAGGTTTTGGGAACGATTAATCGATCTAGCTAGCAATCATTTTTAGAAAATTTGGCAAAATAAAATAACGAACAAAGCTCGGTCATCCAGGCACTTTATATTTAAGGGTGCCTGGAATGGTAGTAGTAGGGTCTAATTAAGGACATACATTTTCTAATAAATTACTTACACTAATATGGCTTCAGTATTGCAGAGGGGACGAAATTCTTCCCAAACTCTAGACTTCATCACTACATAGTATATATATACATAGTATAAAACAAAGTCGCTTTCTCTGTCCCTATATCCGTATGTGCTTAAATCTTTAAAACTACGCAACGGATTTTGATGCGGTTTTTTAAATAGATAGAGTGATTCAAGAGGAAGGTTTTAATGTATAATAAATGCATAATATAGTATGGAAACACTGTTATTTTTCGAGGTTTCTAATGTGATGTAGCAAGTAAACACATTTTTTGCGCTTACATTGCAAACGCTGGTTGCACCCTACGAAATAGATCAAAATAATGTACTACAGTATTGTACACCCTAAAAAGGTCTACAAAAAAGTCCGCGACGGTATATGTCTATCTCTTATCTCCACAATAAACATTTTTCATTCCTTTCTTTTGACGAGAAATAATGGCTTATTTATGAAGCGATATTAAGCAATACAGAATGAATCCTACTTTTAATACTAAATATCAGTTGTATGTATGAGCTTACTTCATTTGTTGTCTGAATGTAATTTACCTTTATCTAGCTGTGCCCGCTAATTCGTACACGTGATATTTGGATTTAAAGTTATATTTAAATTTTCACCTTTAAATTGAACCGTGGGAGAGCCACGCTTCGGCATGAATGGGCCGGCTCGACCGGAGTGATACAACGGCCTCACAGAAAACCGGTGTGAAATAGTGCTTGCGCTGTGTTTCACCGAGTGAGTGAGGATACCGGAGGCCCATACCCCAACCCCTCCCCCTATCTCCCCCCCCCAACCACTAAAGGCCGGTAACGCACTTGTGACGCCTCTGGTGTTGCGGGTATCCATGCTTATATGCTATCGCTTACCATCAGGCGATACGTCTGCTCCTTTGCCGGTCTATTCCAAAAAAAAAAAAGGACTACGACTTGACAAACATTTTAAAACCAAAATCACCTAAATCGGCCCAGCCATTCTCGAGTTTTAGCAAGACAAACGAACGGCAATTGATTTTTATATGTAAGAGAAGATGTATGTATTATTTAAAATGTTTAACTTTGTTAATCAGTAAGTAGTCAGGTTAACATAGTACAGGTCCTGCCTAGTTTGGTACGTATCGAACTGCCGTGTGTGAAATGTTTGAAGTTATTGTGCCTTAGGTTACCGTTTTGGGGATAAATAAAGACGCAAGAAAGAGGGTATAATATAATCAGTGTTATTTAACACACAAAACAAAATCGTTTATAAGTTGATCGTACCTACAACGCAAGGAATTTCTCACAGAATTAGTTGTTAGTAAAAACTTTTTTATTGTTGTTCCAACACTCGGGTAATATATTGACAGTTGTATTCGATTAAGTTTGTATGGTAATAAAGAGCCTCCTAGACTGTCTGACGTGAAGGTTGAAACGTCACGCGAGCATTTAACACCCTACGATCATGGGTATATCGTTGCCGTTATCTCCGTACATGTATCAGTTTTATTGGTATGCTATAATGATTGGAATGTATCTATTTGTAAAGATTACGACACACTACACTTGCTGATTAATACTGAAGAAAATCGTAGTAGATATCTCGTACATCACGCCAGAGGCGGATTAAGTATCAAGAGCGCCCTAGGCAACCACCCCATAGCCCCCCCCCCCCCATAATTCTAGCATCTATATACATTATACATACTCGTATATAATTTAACTATCTTGGCAGTTGGCATATCTTTACTATATTATTTTTACGTGTGAAACCCTTTTGAGCCGTTATTACACTCGGGTTTGCGGTGTATCGGATTCCCGGATATAGAAGATGGTAGCTTTATTTAAATATCCGGGCCGTTCTTTTTTGGTGCAATAGATGGGTTCATCTATCGCACCAGTATAGTTGGCACCCAGGCGTTGGCTCCGTGCAGATCAGACACGGCTGACTCAGAAGCATCCTTTCTCAGTGAAAACCTGCGTCAGGCGGTATGAGATAGTTCTCTGTTTCCTCCCATTCAAATCTTTCATTACGGATCTTACCGCCGCCTGTTTGTCGCTTGGTTGCCTAAATCTTTCCTTTTGCTCCTCAACCAGGACCCCGCGGTTGAAATTACGAATCGTCGATTTCTCGAGTTGCAGGATTTCGAGACAATACTAGCTTCAGGTGGTCCACGTTTCGAGGTCCACGTAAGAATGAAATCGCGGAAGCCACCCTGAAACTGGATCCACCCTAGAACATTAGCAATTATGGTCGTGGCCCTTAGAGTTGTCTCACAGTGCACCTTTCCCCACGCCGTCATGACCATGTCTTCCGCGTAGCTCGAGACGGCGACACCATAAAAAAAGGCACTTACTCAGTCATGGCTGATATTCCACAGGAACGGCCCTAAACACTTGTAACGAATCCTATAAGCGGATTCCCGTAAACGTTTTAGCATGCCTAATAAGGCCGCCGGCGCCGTCACATAATTTTTTAGTCTGTAGCTACTTTGCACGGCAAACAGTTCAATTAGATGCCAGTTTTGTCGCCGGGCTTGTTGAAGACATACCCGACGCTCAGGCAACCGGCATAGTATGTAGGAGTCCTAACACTGACCCTTGCGGAACTACTTGTTTAGATGACAGCCCAGCTAGACTACTCCTAGCGCCTACTTTTCAAAAGCATGGGCACCACCCGTGGTAAAAAAACTCTTATTGAGGCGACGTCCGGTCCACACTTACATCACTTTCTCGCGGTAGACCTTTGTGGCGGATGGACAGTGAAACCCGTCCTGTAACCACGCTCAGGGGGCATGATGGAAAGCACGCAAATTGTTACAGGCGCAATTCCTTCTGCTATTTGTCCTATACTGCCGCCCTGTCCACACCTTATTATTTGCGGTCGGAGCCGCCGCCCACTCCGGTGCACCATACGCCTATCAGTGGACAAATCTGGTCTTACTAAAACTTATTGAGTAATCTAAACTACAGCTGCAGTTGTAGCTACTACATTTTTGTATGGAAATAGCACTAGTCGAACTAGAAGTTGTGCTAATTTTTCTTTAATATGTGAGGCATATATTTTTGCTATGTTAAGAAAATTTGCGCGTGCGCCCCTAAGCAACCTCGTGCCCCTAGGCACGTGCCTACTTTGCCTTAGGGTTAATCCACCTCTGCATCACGCCTATTTTCCAGGGGGGTGGAGGTAGAGATAATTGATGTCCACTTACTACGGTTCTAACACACCTCTTTTGCTTCGCCCACATTCATCAGTCACTTCATGCATGCTCGTCGGATCTTGTTGCTTTTCACAAGGCGCTTCAGAACATCACCAATTTGATCGGTAAATGTTCGCCGTGGACGACCTCTTCCGACACTTCTATACACGTTCGCTCTGTAAATTCCTAGTAAATCGTAATAGTAGGCGTTCTTCATCAATGTATGTAAATTGTTTATGATACACTCAGAGACTAGGTTAGTCAGAATACTTAACATTTTTTATGACATAGAGCCCAACAAACTGACAGGTCATTGATGGTATGAGAAGAGTATCTTTGTGACGCTTCGAGAACTTTATACCCAGGAGCAAACCCTGTGTTCCTCTTCTCTCCTCCTTCAAACTTCTTCTCATATTTTGACTTGTTACGGCAATTCATTCATTGTTGCAGCTTTTCGGCTGTAGAGTGACATGTGCGATACGCAGCAGTCCTTCTCTGAGTGCGTTCAGGTAGAGAATCAGGATTTATCATCTGTCTACACAACCTCCTCGGCATCGGAACTTTCACTCACAAGGCACAAAGCAGTTTTTTACGAGGCCTTGGCATAACTCAAGTCGACCTGGCTCATCTGAAAACGAATGCATTCTCAAGAACACTTGAGGTTAGACAGGCAACTGACAAAGATCTAGATATGTTTAAAAATGAAAATAATACTTTCTGTTCATCTGTTACATGATGCTTTCTAATGTTTATTTAAAGAACTTTTGTGCCGTATTCATGCAAATGAATATATTGTATTGTTTTGTATGAAATGTGTGTTTGTTAGTTATGCTCTCTTGCTTTAATCTCTTAACCCATCATTATGACATTTTATGAAGGTACGTGTTTTATGCAGAAAAATACGATTCCTAATTCATAGATAGCTTATCAAAGTCTACATTACAATTTACTACTCGTAATAACTTCACACATCTCTACTACGGTAGTCTGATCCGAAACTAGGCAGAGCTTGTACTATGGTAACTAGAGTCCTAAAAACATACTCGTTTATTATAACTACGTATATATTGTACATTAATTGTAACGAGACAGAACAAATGATCATGCTAATTACACAATTAATTGTCGTGGGTAGGAATCGAATGCACGACCAGCAGTCGGGACCGCTACACCAACAGGCCTGTCGATAATTGAACGAAATGAAATGAAATATTTTTTTGCAATTAAGTTCCAAGAACACTTTTGCATGTTAAATTTTTTTGAGCAGAAGACTTCGGCCTAACTGCACTCGCCCTGACAAGATAAGACGAAACAAACTCAGGGATTGAGACGATATTTTAATGAAAAGTATGTATTAAAGGTAAATTAGTAATCAGATCTACAAACCCTTTGAAGCTGTTCAAACAAGTTTCTCAATAAACGCAATAATAAATGTAAATTTCTATTAAATTTAATAATGTAAATTAACATTTTATTTATATTGTGCTTTTCGTCGATAAACTAGTAATAATTTCCATTTCACGTATAATTATATCGCCTTTTCATAGAATGTATGTCTTTCATAAGATAAATCCATTTGGCATTAGGTACCTACTTACATTTAAGCCTTTTAAAGTATGTCGATATTATATAGCTCAGGGTACATCAGGGTAGTGCGGGGTGTCTGTTAGTAGGCTTCAGTCTTTCAAGCCGCGAGCGTACCGCCCAGAGGTGTCGCGGTGATGTGTCGCGACCACCCGCCTTTGTAACTTGTTCGCACAAGTTGGTTGGTTGTTCGTGAAAAGACAGTAATTTTGGAAAACATTCTAGGTAAGTCCGACTTAAACTAAACTAGATACCTATTTAGAGTCCTTATGTGTTTATTTAGACAATGATTGTAAATGTTGTAGATATGCGGTGTCAATTTTAAAAGTTTTTTTACAAAATAGGTGGTAAGCAATTCGGGTTTTAAGTCCTACTTTTTTGTCTGTTAGGTACCTAAGATTTTTTTTATTTTCATTTAAGTGCCTATACTTTCTGTTTAACCGCCATATTTACATATCTGTCTCAGCTTTCCACAGGCAGTGTACAGTCGCTGACAAAAAAAGACTTTTCCCGTTATCTTTTATTTTTTCTTGTATAAAAACCTTGTCCTAACAATAACGAACACATAAAAAAAAGATTTATTTAATTTGGTGCAGCCGATCGGAAGATAAGCGGCGATTCATTTTTATTTATTTAGATTTATAATTCGTTATGAACGAATGAAATAGTTAAGAAAAAAAACAAATTACGGCTTATGTGTATTTTGCCACCAAACATCTGAAATATTAGGAAAAAAAGAAAAAATAAAAATAGTGGAACAAGTACAAGTGAGTTTGATTCTAGAATGTATTGGGAAAAAAGCATTATGGAGGAAACGAGTGCCGTGATATAAATACGAAAAAAGATAACGCAACTAAATCTAATAACTATAGCTAACAATTACGAATAGATCATTTTTACAGCTCTACAATACAAATGACTACAACATATTTAAAACAAAACATAAAATACTGTGTGGTTAAATTGTTGGATGATTTATATGAACGTAATTAGTAAAATCGTGTCTGAATGCTGTTAACCAAGTCACGCAACATTTCGTCACTTTTAAACTTGTGACAATTACATCAGAAACACCTTGCCAAATTTTTTTTTTTTTTTTAAAAGCCGAACTAATATTTTTTTTCTTTTTTTTTCTTTTGAATAGGTGAACTTTTAAGTAATTAGAATAAATACTATATTTTACCCGTGACTCTACGACGTGTATGTTGGTTATAGTTATAACAATAATGAGCATATGTCCTTCCTCAGTTTCATATTCAAAATATTAGTTAGTATGTACAGTTAGAAAAACACACTTATAAAAGTCGGTTATAATTAAAGCGTGTTAAAAATGTCATAGTTCGAAATTTATAAAAGTTTCATTTATTTTCTTCCCTTGCAATAAATTCAACTTTTTAAGCTAAAAGAGTTTTCTGTGAGGCTGCGGTATCACTCCGGTAGAGCCGGCCCATTCATGCCGAAGCGTGGCTTTCCCACGCTTTATCATAAATACATTAAATTTATATATGTTGTACATAGCTTTTATCGCGGGATTTGAGGCCTTTGTGCGCGGCGACCGAATCTAGAAATTCCGTAACGTAACGAAAATAAAACCTGACACCCGAAGCTCTAACGGATCCAGACGAGCTGCGTCGAACGACGAATCAACGAATCTGTCGTTCGTTGACGAGCTGCTTCGAAAACCCAGACTGTTTTGTCTGTCTGTCTCTCTCAGAGACAGACAAAACAGTCTGGGTTTGCTTAAGCAGCTCTTTGTGAGAAAGTATATAGGTGTATAGATATCTATCATATCTTTATAATGCCACACTCACCGCATGTGCGTAAGTATACATGTTCAAAGAAAAAAATACTGTGAATAAAACAACCCGTTCGATGACGAAGACACTTATTATGAATAGTTAAAACCTTTTATAGTATGCTGTTGGATTTCGAACGTCATTGTAATGGCAACATTTTTGAGGCTATAGTCTTGCCCACTGCCTCCGAGTGTGTGTTTGGGAGTTGAATGGCAAGTCAACACACGTTCACGCCCTGTTGGATTCCGGTGCCCAGGGCTGTATTATGTCGAACGAATTGGCGATTTGGTTGGGCTTGAAAATTACTAAGTATAATAGGACCATTCGAGGCGTGGGGAATGTCGCGGTAACGAACATCGTTGGGCAAACGACGATTACGTTCTCCTCACGTTTTGACACGCTGCGTAGGACATCCGCCCCGGTTCTAGTGATGACTGATGTGATGGGACGACACCCTCAGGTGAGGTTGAATTCGGCTGTTCGACTCCTGACATCAGATCTGAAACTGGCGGATCCCGATTTCGGCACCCCAGGTACGGTTGACGTGCTACTGGGAGTAGACGTTCTGGGTAAGTTTTTGCTGTCGGATCGGCGAGTCTTGCAGCATGATCGACTCATGGCTGTGGAGACTAAGCTTGGGTATGCGATAATGGGACCGGTATTACCCATGGTTAGACCTATTGAGTCGGATGGTATACTCGTAGGTTCAGCATTATCCGAGACGATGCAAAGGTTTTGGGAGGTCGAGGAGCCCCCCACAGCGCGTCGAGTAGACCCAGATGAAGAGGAGTGCGAGTTGTTTTACCAGAATAATACTGGTCGCCTTCGTTCTGGTCGGTTTGTAACTCGGCTCCCCTTCAGGGCAAATAGACCACTATCTATTTCGTCTGTCTGTGAATCTCGTAAGACAGCCGAGACTCGATTGTTGTCGATGGAGCGACGTATGGCTCGGGATACTGTATTTAAGTCCAAATACGTGGACTTCATGAGGGAGTATGAATCTTTGGGACACATGTCTGTGTCGCGTGTGGATTGGAGATCCGAGGATCATTGCTTTCTTCCACATCATGCTGTCCTAAAGACCCCTACTGGAAAGATTAGAGTAGTGTTTGATGGGTCTGCTCCAACTTCGAACGGTATGTCCCTGAACCAATGTTTGTATTCGGGACCGAAGTTGAATCGGGACGTGTCGGATATCCTCACGAGTTTTCGGAAACACCAGGTGGTTTTTGTTGCTGACATAAGGATGATGTTCAGACAAACGGTGATTCATCCGGAAGACAGGAGGTATCAGCTGATCCTATGGCGTGAGTCGCCCCACGAACCAATAAAGGTTTTCGAGTTGAACACAATCACGTACGGTTTGCGTTCTAGTCCCTTCCTCGCGATTCGTACACTGCGGGAGTTAGCGGTACGGGACCGCTTAAACTACCCTAGGGCTGCTGCCATCCTGGAGCAGGATCTTTATGTAGATGATGTCTGCTCAGGGGCAGCCAGTGTCGAGGAAGCGCTTGCTCGCCGGGACGAGCTCATCCAGCTATTAAAGCGTGGAGGTTACGAATTGCGGAAATGGATGTCCAATTCTCCTGAGTTGGTGGAGGGGTTGCCGGATGAGTTCTAACAGGATCCGCACGTCTTTGAAAATCCTGTCAACCCTAATATGCTGTCAGTGCTTGGCATATAATATCGGCCAGTCCAGGATGTGTTCACCTATCAAGTGGCTTTGGACATCCCGAAGACCTGGACGAAGAGAACTGTGCTATCGACGATTGCGAGAACGTTCGACCCGAACGGTTCGATCGCTCCAGTCACATTTTTGTTAAAATGTTTCATGTAGCGGTTATGGACGGCGCAGCTAGGCTGGGATACCCACCTCTCAGAGGAGTTGCTGAGGGATTGGACAAGGATATTCTCCTCGCTCACGGAGATTAATAACGTCTCACTGCCACGAAAATTGTTCCCTGCTGGTGATTTCAGGGCTAGCTATTCGCAGCAGCGGTTTATTTGCGAACGGTCACTTCCGCTGGGGATGTTGACGTTCGACTGGTTCTGGCTAAAAGTAAGGTGGCTCCCATACGGACAAGATTGACGATTCCGAAGCTGGAACTGTCCGGGGCAGCTCTTTTAACCAGACTCCTGAACCACGCGGTATCGGAGTTCCGCGGTTCAATGGAGTTGGAGAACACGGTGTATGCATGGACAGTCAGATAGTGTTGTGCTGGCTGAAGACTTCAGTTCATAATCTAGAGATTTTTGTAGCAAACCGTGTCTCCCAAATATAGGCATCAGAAGTCTCGTTGACTTGGAGACATGTGCCAGGAGAGTTGAACCCGTCGGATTGTGCATCCAGGGGATGCCGGGCTTCTGAATTAGTTAACCATCAGTTATGGTGGGGCCCTCCTTGGCTGGCAAGGAAGGAATCGGATTGGCCCCTTAACAACACGAAATTGCCCATGGACTGGGGTATAATGGCAGCCGTGTATGTGACCCAGGAGGTCCAGGAGACTGACGCGAGTTTCCTGATTGAGCGGTATAGCTCTCTTGATAAATTGATCAATGTCAATTGTTGGATAAGGAGATTCGTTCGGAACTGTCGCACTTCCCGCGAACAGCGAACGCTGAGCCCAATTCTGTCACCGGCAGAGCGAAATGAGTCGCTTCTGAATTTAATCCGGTTGGTACAGTCTTCGAACTTTGGAGCAGAATTGGCGAGTCTACGAACTGGGCGTTCCAAATTGAAGGGTGCTGTCGCGCGTCTCAACCCGTTTATAGATTCGGCCGGGTTGCTTCGGGTAGGAGGAAGATTGCGCAATGCGAATCTGCCGTACTCGGCTCGTCACCCCATACTGCTCCCCATGGGAGGGCAGTTGGTTGAGTTGTTAATGACTGACCGGCATGTTAAAAACGCTCATGGAGGTTGTAACGCCTTGTTAGCTACACTCCAGAGGGAGTTTTGGATTTTGTCTGGGCGTCGTACCATACGGAACATCGTGTTTCGGTGCATGCCTTGTTATAGGAGCAAGGCTGCCACGATGCAGCCTCACATGGGGGATCTGCCCCCTGATCGGGTGAATGAGGCTAGGCCATGGGCGGGTGTTGGTACAGACTTTGCGGGCCCATTCTTAGTAAAAGGCTCGCGGCTGCGGAACGCGAAACAGTACAAGGCGTACCTTTGCGTGTTCGTCTGTTTATCCACCAAGGCGGTGCATCTCGAGCTCGTTGCTGACCTCACGACTGAAGCCTAGCGAAGCGTCCTAGCACGGGTGAATCGAATCTGTCCTAGCACGCTATAAGCGTGCTAGGACAGATTCGATTCCCAAAGGGGACTGCCAGCACTGATTCGTTCCGATAACGGAACCAACTTCGTAGGTGCAGAACGATACTTACGAGATGTAGTTAAGTTTTTAAATGAAAACAAAGTGGATATTGGAACAGCCCTCTCTCATCGGGGTATACAATGGACCTTCAGTCCACCAGGTTGCCCCCACTGGGCCGGGATTTTTGAAGCCGTAGTAAAGTCAGCTAAGACGCATTTAGGGCGTATTGTAGGTCAGACCGCGCTGACATTTGAGGAACTCGCGACGTTGTTTTGTAAGATCGAAGCCGTTCTCAACTCGCGACCGTTGTGTCCGCTCAGCTCGGATCCAAATGACCTGGAGGCGTTGACTCCAGGCCATTTCTTAATTGGTCAGCCACTTAACGCGCTGCCCAAGCACCCGTACGAAGGTGTGAAATTGTTTCGGTTGTCTCGGTATCAGATGTTGCAGCAGTTTTCACAGAATTTTTGAAAACGTTGGTCTCTAGAGTATCTGCACATTCTGCAACAGCGCCTTAAGTGGACTGATAAAACTAGTCCCCCTAGTGTTGGTGACCTCGTGCTGGTTAAGGATGCTAACCTATCGCCACTGCGTTGGCGCCGGGGGCGCATTGTTAACTTGTTCCCTGGTAAGGATGGGACCCCCCGGTCCGCAGAGGTTCTTGTTGGGGACTCAGTTATCAAACGAGCGATAGCAACGTTATCTCGCCTGCCTGTAGATTAGGGAACAGGTACGGACCTGTTCGGGCGGGTGACTGTTGGATTTCGAACGTCATTGTAATGGCAACATTTTTCGATTGTCATTTTTTTTGTGTTTGACGTTTTGACGTTTGAGGTTAAAGAGTACGAAAAAGACGCGTGTTGTGAACGGTCGACGATTGTTGTTTGAGAACCGTAATTAATTGATATTAAGCTAATTGTATTGTCCATCGACCCGGTCCCTTTAGTGATTTACCGTTTTGTTAGGTCTGGTTAGGACTCGCGAGTTTTGTAGGCGCGTTCCGCAATAGCTGAAGCGAGTGAGTTGTAATTCGAATATCCGTGATAGCTGATACGAGTTTATTGTGATTCGGATACCTTGAAAGATATACAGCACTTGGAGCATGTTTGTGTGACGACGCAGAGAAGAAACTACCCAAGAGATCTCTTGGAACGCCGAGAACAAAGAAGCGACACAACTCCAGTAAGTGCTTGATGAATTTAGTTTAGATTAAGAACACGGTGAATCGCCGTAAACGCTCATTTCTCTTGCCAGTGGCCTAGTAGCGAGTTAATGCTTATACTCATGGGTCCTATAGGTATTACAAGTATCACAAAGTGATCGCTCCATTGGTGAGAGGACTGAACAATGCTGTGTAACGAAACCATATCGCTACTTAAAAAAACTGATCAACGCCATCTAGTGACGATGTTGGTACTAATTTAACTGTTTAGTATTTTTCATTCACAATATTATACATACTGCATAAATAAAAAATAAATAAATAATTGCATAAGTTGATAAAAAATGCTATGCAATAGCTTTACCACGGCAGTCCCCGACTGCCACACGTCTTTTTTTTCTTTCGTAAATATTTTTCAATGTGAAAAATAATAACTTCACATCAACAACACAACATGTGGACATAATAATTATTATTTTTACGGGAATTAACGCGATCACTATTTCAAAGTACTACATACCTCTGTTTTGCCTGACGTTTCGACCAGGTTGCACTGGCCGTGGTCACAGGCTGACTGGCTCAGCGGCGCACGCCCTCCGTCGTCGACTCCGTGAAGTCGAAGGTTCTTCATCCACCCGCACATTTTCGATATTATTGATAAAATTGTTTCGCCATGTACCGTCACATACCACACTAATAGGGTCCATATTCTGTAAGCAAACCGATGTGTTCCTATTCTGGTGTTTAATTTTATTTTTTATTTATTTTTTATTTTAATTTAAAACCATCTTCCCGATTGAAAGTTTTCAAACCTTCAATCGGGAAGATGGTTTTAAATTATCTACAGCGTGGAATCCAGTGTTAAAAAACATACCACCTCGCTTTTCTGCGCAGTCGAATAAACACCAGAATAGGAACACATCGGTTTGCTTACAGAATAGGGACCCTGTTAGTGTGGTATGTGACGGTACATGGAGAAACAATTTTATCAATAATATCGAAAATGTGCGGGTGGATGAAGAACCTACGACTTCACGGAGTCGACGACGGAGGGCGTGCGCCGTTGAGCCAGTCAGCCTGTGACCACGGCCAGTGCAACCTGGTCGAAACGTCAGGCAAAACAGAGGTATGTAGTACCTTGAAATAGTGATCGCGTTAATTCCCGTAAAAATAATAATTATTATATCATGGAACGCGAAAGTTTAAAAGTTAGTACAACATGTGGACGGTGAGCAGAAGCGACGGGATCTTGTCGCTGAGCTCGACCTGGTTTTAAGCCGCATTTCTCAATGGGGCAGTGAGAATCTAGTCGAGTTTAACGCCAAGAAAACACAGGTGTGCGCTCTATCTACCAAAAAGTCTTCCTTCCTTCCCCTCGCAACTTTTCGGAACACTCAACTGCCCCTGCAAGAAAACCTCGGTATCCTGGGTATGGATATCTGCCGTGATCTCAACATGCGTGAGTACATCGAGAGCGTCATTAAAGCGGCCTAGCGGAAGTTAGGTGTACTTAACAGGGTGAGACGGTTCTTCTCGCCCGGGCATCTGTGTCTTCTTTACAAGACCCAGGTTCGCTCGTGCGTGGAGTATTGTTCTCATCTATGCGATGGTGCCGCATAGTATCTATTTGACGCTCTTGATCAGTTGCAGCGGTGAGCAGTCCGCATGATCGGTAGTCCCGAAGCCACCGAGTCCCTAGAACCTCTGCAGCTGCGAAGAGATATCGCCTCTATGGCAGTCCTCTATCGCCTGTATCATGGGGAGTGTTCTGAAGAGCTCTTCCAACTGGACCCCCTTCTCCTTTCCTCTACAGGACAACATGTGCCGCAGTCACCCTTTTAGAGTGGAAGACATACGCTCTCGAACGCAACGTTTCGGTTCTTGTGTCGAGCGATCAAAACATGGAACTCACTACCACCACACGTGTTCCCTTCCCATTATGATCCCAGGTCCATTAAGCGGGGCGTGAAAAAGCATCTCACTAGGCCGCCATAGTGTGGGTCACTATGCTGCTCTGTCCACGTTCACAATGAGGATAGTGACCACCACTTTTAGATTCTACTTATGCTTTCCATCAGGCAGAGTAGAGTCATTTTGGTAGCTCGAACATACAAAAAACAAACCTTTAAAAGTACACTGTTGGGCATAGGCCACACTTTAAAAATGATATTTTGGTCTTCTGCAGCACGCTGGCCTGGCTGGGTTGGTAAAGGGTTTGGTTCAAGTTTTGCTTCTCATTGCAGTGCGTAATTTTTTCTCTTTGTCGGCCCTTCGATACCCACCACGGGTTGAATAAGGGTGGTAACTCCTTATATACTGAATTTCTCACCATACGGACAAGATTAAATTAAAACAAATTCACACATGGCAAGATAATAATCGATTTAGAATTGAAAACACAAAGACTGCTACGCTCCCATAATAAACTATCTATGGTTTATAATTGGGCTGAAAATCATCGTGATTAAAATATTAAGTAATTTCAATAATACCTGCAAATCGCCAGACGATTTTGTCGGTTATAAACAATTCCCAGACGTTATAAAGTTTGTAAATAAGTGCGATAAAAAGTCTTACGCGCAGCCGTAAGTGCGCGCAGTAGATTTTGCTAAGAACTTTTATTTAGAATTTTGTTTGTAAAGTTAGTAGTAAAGTTTTATCATTGTTAATTAGCTTTAGCTACACGTACGGCTGCGCGTTAGACTTTTTATTTCGATTTGCGATTTGCAGGTATTATTGAAATTACTTAATAAATACGTGATATAAATTTCAGATCGCCTAAAGAATATTCTTGGGGAATTTAAAAAAATGAACACGTCTGGCAATACTTAATAACCGACAAAAACGTCTTGGATTTATTTTTTTGAATTTTAGAAATAATAAATTAAAAGATAAAAAAAACAAGTTGCCTAAAACATATTTTTTTGTTTTTTAATTTTGTTTGAAGAAGTTTTATGCTGCGCAGTAGCGAAATAACCGCTAACTTGCTAAAAGACTCCCAGGACTGGATTCGCCAATTGACGAAATTGTAATTTTTCGCAATCTGAGCTTGCCTAAAGGACCTTCTCAAAACTCGTCATTTATATAAGTAAATCTATGCAAAAGTTAACTATTGTTAGATTACGTAAATGTTTGCATACCTTATTCAAGAAAGGAGGTCGCTATAAATATGATATTGACAAGTCTGTAAATGTATGTAAGCAGTCGTTTATGTTATGTGGTCAAGGTTTATGATCCCTCTTCAAAACCACAACACAAGCACATTGTGTTTATAGATAGTGTCAAAATAGTTTCACTCGCGTGTTTGTTGGTTATAGGTAAATAAATAGTAGCCTATGCCCTTGTTTAGAAGTTTTTGTTGGAAAGAGTAACAAACATAAATATGTACATCTATCCTTACAAAGTTACTTAAGACTTAAGACTTGGGCCTCTCCTAAGAAAGGAGGTTTTGACCCACTCTTTGAGCTTCATGTAATGCCTATGCTATGCAGTTAGATCTTAAGGATCTTGTTACTTTATGCTTTTTTTATGTATGACCCACCAAAATGACTCTACTCTGCCTGATGGAAAGCATAAGCAGAATCCAGGAGTGGTGGTCGCCATACTCACTGCGAATGCAGACAATGCAGCATGGTGACCCACACCATGGCGGCCTAGTGATACTTCTGCATCTTTTAGTCTAGTCAACAAGTATGGAACCGCACTCACCAACGAAACACGACAGTACGAACGCTGACATTTTACGTTGATCTTCGTAGTAGTACGGGGTAGTACCGCCCCGGTCGAACCGGCCCGTTCGTGCTGAAATCAGCATGGCTCTACTACATAATTGTTTACCAAACAAACAAACAGCAGTACTTCAGGTAGCTCAAGTGAAAACAAACATTTCGTTTTAAGTAAAATATATAAATAACTAGCTTTTTTCTTGGCAATCACGCCTGTCGGTTTTCGTGTTAAAAAGTAGCCTTATGAACTTCCTGAATAATCAATAATCTACATGCCAAATTTCATTGAAATCGGTGCAATAATTTAGCTCGGCAAATGTAATTGATCGCCAGAGTTATTTTCGAATTTATAGCAGTGGTATGGATAGCTATATAAATGAGATGTTGTTTTAAATGTCAATAGTACCTTCATAAAGAATTGATGTATGTTAGTATATTAATTAATGTTTTCTTGATAGTTTCCTGGAGATATACAACGAGAAGGTTCACGATCTTTTGTGTGTGGAGGCA
This sequence comes from Diaphora mendica, assembly GCA_949125395.1. Taxonomy (NCBI): domain Eukaryota; kingdom Metazoa; phylum Arthropoda; class Insecta; order Lepidoptera; family Erebidae; genus Diaphora; species Diaphora mendica. Next base: position 16,054,407 of record OX421328.1, read on the forward strand.
ACGCTGCCTCCTTGTCACTCCTTACCGCGACGCAAAGGCAACGCATGGAAGGACCTCCGCGTACGCGAACACCCTCAGAGAGGAACTTATGTGCAGAGTAAGTAGAAAATATTTAATTTGTCTCATTATAAATAAGTATTTCATTTTATAAAACAAGTTTAAGTTAAAGTTTTAATTTTGATTACATATTTTTTACTTGTCCAAGGCATGGTTCTGGAAATTTAGACCATAATTTAAAGATGCATATAATTAAAGACAAGCGTTTGCATGCTATTGATGAGTTTATTTTACTTTTAACAAAAAAACGACTACCATAAATAATTTGTGGGGTTTTTTATGGGAATATTAGATATTTTGTTAACATTTCCCTTATTGTTACAGATCTACGACGTGTGTCCGTTCACAACGCAGAGTCTCTGCTATCCTTGGTGGCGGAAGGAGTCAAACGACGTCGAACAGCAGCTACTAAACGCAACAGCACCTCATCACGATCTCATGCGCTTCTAGAAATTGCCACACCTCATGCTACGCTGCATCTAGCTGATCTTGCTGGAAGGTACTTTAAGCGCACGGATCGTTAAGAATCTCACAAAGCCGCCATGTGTCTTTTTGGCTCTCGCTTTTTCGCTCATTGTCTGCATTCGCAGTGAGTGTGGTGACCACTGTTGGATTCTACACAAGCTTTCAATCAGGCTGAGCAGAGTCATTTTGGCAGGCTGTCAAATAAAATAATAACCTACTTTATATGTACCTACTTGTGTCCTCCGAATATTTTATTTTTTACGCGGAGCTACTGACTCCACAATCCAAATACCTACTACTTGATATCGAAATTCTGTTGAAAGATCGTTGTTTAATAATAATATAAACGATTGACTTTAAGGAAGATAACAATAACATTTATTGCACGAAAACCAAAAAATACAATAGTTTAACTTAAAATTAGTTTAAGTTATAAATCGAACATGATAAAGCCTCCGTTGCCAAACTAGGTAAAAACTTGTATTTCGGCGGCCCCATTCCCCACATGAATTTCAACTTAACTATTATTTTTTATACAAGTAAGTTTAATAAATCTAAAATAAGAAGTCCACTGTACGGCATCGGTTCCATACAATTTGAATACCTCTTCTAATCCATTATACCGCAAAGCCGTACAAAAATCATGTAACAAGGGAGAAAAATCGAGGGTTTCTACCCTCTCCCCTTCAACAGTACTCAGTAGGAAAGCTTACAATTGACATAGTGATAATACAGCATAGTGCTGAATGTTATTGTTTTATGCCCCTGTATCTTTCTAAAAAGGTCTCCTGGTGGTTCTCATGACCCATTAATTTTCGACACGGGCCCGTAGTCTAAGAGACACGTACGATAATTTATCATCTTAACTAAATATGTTATATACCTATGTTTGAAATATTTAAACCATTTAGTTTAGATTTAACTGATGCGAAGTGCAGGTGAGAGGTTAACGCTTGCAGCACTGACTTAGGTATTTTTCATCGTTACTGCCGTTCGAAGGTTAACATTATTTAAGGTGGTTTAAGAGCATTGTATGATGAAATAATTTATTCTAATTTGCAGTTTGCGACAGTCCAATAAGTTTCGAAACAAAAATAAGCCCACATGTTACATTAGGTACATTCTATATTGACTGCCACGGTCGGCCTTGGTCTCGCGGTTGGCGTGTACGACTGCTGATCATGAGGTCTCGGATTCGATTCCAGGGTCGGACTAAATGTTTGTATGACCTACAAATATTTGTTCCGGAGTTTGGATGTTTTCTATGTATAAATATGTATGTATTTACAAAAAAAAAGTATATTTATTTGTATCAGTTGTCTTAGTACCCATAACACAAGCTCTGTTTAGCTTGGGACTAGATGGCGTTGTGTGTTAGATGTCCGAAATATTTATTATTATTATTATTTTTATTGAAAATAGTGGCTTTGTTGCAAACATCACAGGCAGGCACTTTTTTATGAGGATACTTATCTATTGAAAAGTTCAAGGAATAAATTCAGGTGTACAATATTTTTGGTACACCTATCATAGGACTTGGATAAATGTGTAATTTTAAAAGGATAGGATTCCTATCCTTTTAAAATTATAAATGCGAAAGTTTTTGAGAATGAATGAATGGATATTTGTTACTCTTTCACTAAACTACTGAACGTATTTGGATGAAACTTGTCAGTAGGTAATATGTATAGCTTAAACATTAGAATAACACAGACTACGATTTATCGCGATAACAGAAATAAACGCGGTCGGAACCACGGACAAAAGCTAGTTTTGAATAAATGGGCTTTGAGAAGGCACAGAGAGGGAGCTGGGGAAAGTCAAAATAATCGTTTGACGAGTGAATGGAAATTCTTTAGTTAATATTTTTCTTCATTCAGTGAGAAGGCAAGCTGGGAGGGCTGTGGCGGAGGCAGGCAGAAAGAAGGCGCTAATATAAACAAATCCTTAGTAGCGCTTAGTAACGTTATATCTGCTCTGGGTAAGTAAACCTTATTTGATGAAAAATATTAGTACGCACCATTGACTGCCTCGGTGGAGCAGTGGTAGTGTATGCGAGTGCTGTGCTTGAGGTCTTGGGCTCAATCCTATATAGTCCATTCGTTTAGATCGTGTCGGCGCACCTGCACGCAATTATGGTTATTGTTGTGATATACGAATATATTAATTAATACAACGGCGTAAACTGACAATTTATACTTGCTTGTGGGTGTACGCCGTGGGCGGGCCCTTTGATTTTGTGGCGGCTTTCCGCACGTGTGACGGCGCGGCGGCGCGGCGGTGCGATCAAGATGACCGTATCTAAGCGAATAGACTATTTCGGATCAAATGTTTGTATGGTCTACAAATATCTGTTTGGGTGTTTTCTATATATGTTTCTATCATATGTATGTATTTCCAAAAAATAGTACATAACATAAGTATTCTATCAGTCTAGTCAGTCTAGCTTTCATAGTACAAGCTCTGCTTAGTTTGAAGATAGTTGGCGTTATGTGTTAGATATCCGAAATATTGATTATTATTATTGCTAGGCACAAGCAGCTTTGAGGTAATTAGTGGCTCCAAGACATCAAGACCAAGTGTATGGACAGTGCATGGTACAGATTCAGGCAGACCTTGTGTTTAATTTAAATATAGAATGTCTGTTGTGGGCAATGACAGAGCGGGAAATCGAACAGACGGATTACCAAGTTGACTAGTCATTTGTTTTTTAGTACCTCAGAAGTTGATAATTTATGAACAGATTTGAAAAATCATCTCATTTCGAAATTCTTTCGGAAAGAATTCAACATTCTTTACGATTAGTGCCCCTTTTTTTTTTAAAGAAAAACTTCGTCACTAGGGTAACAATTGGGAAATGAAAGAATCAGTTTATTACAATTCGTAGGTGTTATATAGGTGCATTAAAGGCCGTCGTTTAAAGTTAAATTAATAAGTAAAGAAATTAATTGCCATTGACATAATTACTTAATAGGAGTTTAGCAAACACATACCTAACCATAATAGGGTCGATAAATAAAAATCATAGCCGTGTTGAGTTAATTACCCTTTCGCATGTTAACAAATGCGAAAACATTTAGAAACACAAATAACATTAATGTGTACGTATTATGTTATATATAAACCTATTATTTCTATTAAAGAAACCCTATAATATTTGTATGCAGTATTATAGTAACTAGAAAAGAAAAAAAAAAGTTCATTTCTTTCGCCGCCAGACCCCTATCAAAACTGCGTTCTCCAAACGTTAACGTTAGTAGAAAACTAAAACATGTATAACGCTAAGTCAAAACAAAATATTAGCCAATAATACAAAGAATAAGGGCGTTAGCGATTGTAGAAAGAGAATCGACGCGAAACATATGCAATCTAGCGAAAGGGGTAGGGCCAACAACAACAACAGTTTTACAAAATTACAGAAAATAAACGAAACAAAACAAAAATACCATGCTAAGTTAGGTCAGTGTGCTATTTTGCAAGTCACCATCTCAGTACAAACTGGGCAATAAATACCCAGCGCTGATTTTCAATTGGCAACCTTGTAATTTAAGAGTCGTTAAACTATTCAATAGTTAAAATTTTATTGCAATGTAGATAGAGTATAATTCCTAACACAACGATTTCACAATGTGGAAGATTCCGCCGATCGATTAAGTAATCTATTAACAGTACCTACAGAAAATCGTTACGTTATTGCTTAGACTTAGTGTTTAGACTCTATAGTGTCGAGTGACGATGGATTAGGAATATAGAGTGTCACGACCTCTACTCATACTGTGGGAGTCGTATGGGACTAAAGCCGGGTCTCCACCGAACAAAAGATGTCAATTTTTGTGTTGGCAACACGCGTTGGTGACAAAAGTTTCTGTAATTTCCTTGTGTTGGCAACAAAAATTGTCAACAAATGTTGAGAACAGTGTTTCCGTTTTTGGCGGTAAACGTCAAAAGAATAGGCTTGTTACAAATATTTATTGGCTCTATGGTGACGCTTAGTTCGAATATTTTTCGTTTTTTTGTTGGCGACTCGGTGTAGAAACAATGGAAACAAAAGTTGGCGATTTTTTGAAGTGTTGCAAACAGTTGGAAACATTGTAATTATCAACAATTATGGTGGAGACGCGCCTTAAGGAAGCAAACAACGCCGAAAAATATCACTGCAAGGAGAAGCAAAACTTGAAACAAACCGATTCATAAATCCGAATCCGATTTCAATAAAGTTTTGTCTTGTAAAGAATAAATTATTTCTTCTTTCGACTGACCTGCTGTGTGTAGTTGTTAATGACACTGACTGCCTAGCAGAGGTCGTGGTTCGGAATCGATCTCACGCGGGACAGATAATTGTGTGAATAAACATGATTAATTGACTGCCTCGGTGGCGCAGTGGTAGCGTATGCGACTGCAATGCTTGAGGTCTTGGGTTCGACCCCCGGGTCGGACCAAATGTTTGTATGATATGCTAATATTTGTTTCGGATTGTGGGTGTTTTCTATGTATAATATGTATATTCAAAAAAGTATATATGTATTCATATCAGTTTTTCTAGTACTAATACAAGCTCCGCTTAGCTTAGGACTAGACGGCGATGTGTGTTAGATGTCCGAAATATTTATTTATTTGTTCTGTGTCTGGGTGGAATTTATTTATAATATGTATGTATTTCTAAATATATATGTGTATGCATAGTCTAAGTTCAGACGGCCGTGTGTGTGAGATGTGTGTAGTTATTATTATTATAAATTATGATTGTTTGTCAGTGAATGGAGGTCAGGGGCGAGGAAAATTCGTCCCATATCGTGATTCGGCTCTCACTTGGCTTTTGAAGGACTGCTTCACCAGCGGGGCCAACACTTTTATAATAGCCAGTAAGTAAATGACAATGACTTACATTCTCGTAAATAAACTTGGAATTGAACATTAAAATTTACATCTCTGAAAGAAAGGTATTCTGAAAAGGAAATTGTTAACAGGGTTTGAATTTGTTCGTGTTTTCTCTTGTATTATGTATTCTATTTGTTTTCTGTCATAAACACCTATTTGTATTAACGTGATAGAGAATTTTATACTTCTGCCGTTACCAAAGAGTATCTGTAAGATTGTTAGGAGCGGCTGTATTTAAAATGTTGTCATTTATTTTATTTTTTATAAGGAGCCTGAGAAGGCTTCTTTCAGTGCTGTTGAAGAAGATAAAAATGTGTTTCTTTTATTCATATACACAGCCCTGTCACCGAGTGCTGTATGCTACGGTGAATCAGCATCAACACTTCGGTGGGCTGCAAGAGCTCGGCAGTTACCGACTTCACGTGCCACTAACACCAACTCTATCATTACCTCAAGAGCGGCTCTACAAGCGCAGTTCAATCAATTGATATCTGAACTCACTAGGAACCACATTCGATACGTATGTACTTTCTTCATACTAGTTTTATGGTGAGGTACCATGCCTGATATAAAAAAAAAGGAAATAAAGAGAGATAGAATCAATATCTGTAATAGTAACATTGTTAACTTTATTACACTAATTGTGATTTTCGTTTAGGCTAGACTCGACTGAATTTTATCCTCATAAAAATCGATAAAATCTGCCGTAAAACGTCATTTAACATACATTTATGAGTGTTCTAGAACCTCATATAAAATACATTAATTTCATTGTTACAGATTCCTGAAACAGGAAAGATAACATTTGATGAACAACATTGGAAACTATGTGAAAATAATTCCGAGGATAACGTTCTGACAAAAGTTGCAAAAATAGGAAATATTATGAACATCATGCGTCCGAAAACTGACGCTAACTCAGAATCAACGGCATCGTCAGTTGCCAGTGGTAGCTCGGATGTAATAAATACGATGGATAAAAATGTCAATATTACTAGCGAAATAAATGAAGAAATGGATAAGTTATTTGGATCAACGTTAGAAAGAACAAGTAGTGGTGATGATTTGAAAATGATTGCTCCTCTTAGACATAGAAAAAGACAGTGTAGATCTCAAGAAGTTTTAGCTATTAATGAGACTTCAGATCTAAACTCAAAACAAAGTTTGACAAATAATTTACCAAGCCATAGTCAATTACAAATAGATCGTTTGCCTAACGCCGAAAAACAGAAAATTTCCCCTATTACCATCCTACATGACAATCAAAGGGCAGAAATTGTTGCCTCTGTCACTGAAAGATTATACACTAAACTTAAAAAGAAAGAAGAGAATGCTGTTTCCAAAGTAGAGTCAATTGTTGATAAAAAAATTGTGGAGCCTTTGAGTGAGTTAAAGATTTGTACTAACGCACGCCAAAGATTAATGGAATTAAGTCAAAAAGCTATAAGACATAGAAGGAGAATAGGCATACCGGCACATACGCAGACTAAAAGAATGGTAACTCGCGTGAAAGACCAAGCTATTGATGTTCAAACTGACTTGTACACTCTAGGCGAAAAGCGTCCTTGTACTGTTCATCGAGATGTAGCAACAGAAACAGTGCTAATGACACCGCGTTGTAAAGAGATAGCAGTTGGGCCGACTGGCTCTTTGAACTTTAGTGATAGGTCGACTGGTATGAAACCAATTACGTCTAAGAGCTCTTTCATGATGACCGAGATCGTGACTAAATCTGAAAGATGTACGCAAACACAAGTTTTACCACCGCCCAGAAGAAAAAAGCGGACAATTAATTCTACAAAATGTGTTTGCAAGCATGAAACTCGTAATTTAACTGAAGAGTATTCTGCCCCTCCAGTTATAAGCATAAACATATCTCATACGTATCCTGTAGATTCAGGGTCACAAAGTTCTGATGATAATTCAGAGAATATTGTTACAAAAAATAAAATACCAATAATTGCAACAACTCCAGATTTATTAACAAACCGTAGTACTGCTGATGAATCAAATATTAAAGTCAACGAAGAAGATATGAATGTTGCGTCAGTGAATATCGCTAACGACGGTATTAACTCGACTATTCAAGGTGGCTCTAAGCCGTTTGTTTTAGAAAATAGACAAAACGAGGATTTTCCTGATACCGATGATTTATTCTTACCAAGAGTTAGTCCCAAAGCTGTGAGAAAAGTTAATAAAACTGAAATAAAAAATATGATACTCGGGCGCAATGAAAATATGTATCCTTATAATATAATACTGTCTCCACTAAAAGAAAAATATACGAAGAGATTTGTAACTTTTAAAGATATTGATGTATCTCAGACTACAGCCACTAATGCTGAGCCTAAGTCCAAATGTGAGAACTATGATCATGTAATTCTTAATAATGATGGTAAAGGTGTAACAGTTTCTGATAATGAAAATGAGAGTACGTATTCTGATTCAACAGAATCTAGTAAAGCAGAAACAGACTCCTTCATATGGAAGAAAGGTGAGGAGAATAAAACTTTAAGCATGCTTAGAAATAACCATGTTCCGGTTCATAAGAGTCTTAAATATAAAACAGCTAAAGCAAAAGTCTTAAAAGATTTTCTTGGGTTTGAAGAAACCGAAGATGAAAAAGAAAGAACTCTACATAGTTATAAGTCTTCTCAACATATAAATGAAAGTGTAAGTTCAAGTGATAGCCAAGATCCAGTTGATATATCTGTTAGCCACCGTCGAAAACCACATCTGAATAATAAGTTGTACAATATTAATAAGATATGTCATATTCAAAGTCTTGAAAGAAATCTGTTTGATTCATGTGAGAATATCGAACAATCAGTAAGAAAATATGAAAATTACTTGGCAAAGTGTCAAGAAACTGTTAAAAATAATGGAGGGAATCCTGTAGTTCGAAGACCTAAAGATTTTTTACAACATTTAGTGCAGCTGCGAAGAGAAGTAGTTAGAGCAGAAAGTGACAATACGGACAGTTCGATGGACGTATTCCGTGAATAGAGGCATACATTTTATTCTTATCAATATATTATAAAATAATTTTAATGTACTTTCATATTAAATAACATCTTTTACTCCTGCTTGTTGTTATTGATCTAGTAAATATCAATTTTTAGAATTTTTATGAATCTTTTGGTTTTAGAGACAAACCTTTAAATCCGGTTTAAATTCTGTAAAGAAGTATATGTTTCGGACGTCCAACGATTACATATGTAGGAATTTGTTAATATGTGCAATGCGGCAATAGGTACAGCCAGGCACTTACTGACAGGTTGTAAGGCGCTATTAGACCGGGGTCATTATTCACGTCGCCATGATAGGGTATTACTCATCATACGCGAAGCTATGAGTTTATCACTGGCGAGAGCGAAAAAAGGAATAACAACAAACATAAAAACTAACATCGCGTTTGTAAAGGAAGGCTCAACAAAAAAGACTTCACTCACACAAAAGCCGTACTCAATTATAAATACCGCCAGTGACTGGACATTATTAGTGGACACGTATGAAAATCACTACAGAATACCGGAGGATATCTGTGCCTCGGCGTCCAGACCGGACATATTTCTTTATGCAGTGTCAATTAAGCGTGTAGTACTAGTAGAACTCACGGTGCCGTGGGAAACGAACATCCCTAAAGACCACGCTTTAAAAAGAAACAAGTACTTTGACTTAACCAACGAAATAACTAAAAATGGTTATGTCGTTGCGCTGTATTCCGTGCAAGTGGGTGCGAGGGGTATACCAGCGAAATCCCTCTATAACCTGCTTAAAGACCTTGGATTGCCAAGAGCTTCAGTAAGCTCTTTTCTTGAACGAATATCCAAAGCGGCATTGCTAGGCTCACTTCAAATATGGTTAGGTAGAGGGGGTAACACAGCGGACAGTGGAGGTGAGCGTTGACGCGTCGTAAGGAGTGCTCCTTAAACCTAAACCTGGGTCGCAATTCCCAGGCACTGTCGAAGTCGCATGTGTTGCCCCCATTTATCACGCGATGGACCCGGCTCCCGCACGGTGAATCCATGGAACGCTAAGAAATAGGTCTTTTATATTAGTTGACTCTCTTAGTCAAAGGTATTTTAAAGTACTACCTCAACTCAACCTCGTCGGTCGTCTCCTGTTGCCCGTGGCGTGATCAAATTTACCATGAAAAAGGTAATAGAAAACGTAGCAAACCAACCTTAACAGATAGATATATGCTATCACTAACTTTTGTTTAGAAATTTTAAATAAGAACAATTATTTTATACAATAATTTTGCGAAACTTTAACCGTATACGCAGTGCAGCCAGTGAAAGTTCTCAAGAGGAATAATTTTTCTCATTTTTAGGGTTCCGTACCTCAAAAGGAGAAAACGGAATATGTATGTATTTACAAAAAAAAAGTAAAAAAGTATTTATATCAGTTGTATAGTACCCATAATACAAGCTCTGCTTAGTTTGGGACTATGGCATTGTTTGTTAGATCTCCGAAATATTTATAGGATCACTTTGTTGTCCGTCTGTCTGTCAAGACCCTTTTTCACAGGTACGCGTGGAGGTATCAAGTTGAAATTCATATCAAATACTCAGGTCTACTGTCCCTTTTGAACTGTGAAAAAATCAAACTTCTAAGCCAACGCAATCAAAAGATACAGCCGTTTATGCTGCAAATTTTCGACACTCGCAAGGGTATCAAAGCCTACAGGTTACTTCCCGTGAACTCAGAATCTTGAAATTTGGCAAGAAGCAACGTCTTACAGAAAGCAAAAATTGCGAAAAGCATTAATTTTTAGTACCATCGTGTTATGTACTTACAGGTTTGTACGGAACCCTCGATGCGCGAGTCCACTTGGCCGGTTTTTGCCTCTACTTTTGGTCGTAGCGTGATGATATAAGCCGAGGCGGATTAAGTATGAAGAGCGCCCTAGGCAACCATCCCAGTGGCGCCCTCGCAAGGATTCTAGCATCCATTTCATTTAATTAACTGCCAAGATTTGGCTTACCTTTACTATATTTTTTTTACGTGTGAAACCCTCTTGAGCCGTTATTACACCGCAGTGTATCGAATGCGAGCCGACTATAACCACATAGTGCGTAAACTTTGCTGGATATTGAAGACTAACTGTTGCCCGCGGCTCCGCCCGCGTGTATGTCGGTTATCGCTGCAAATAGTAGCTTATGTGTTATTCTGATGTATAAGCTATATTACTGTAAAGTTTTCCAAATTCGTTCAGTAGTTTTTGCGTGAAAAAGTAACAAACATCCATCCATCCATACTACCAAACTTTCGCGTTATTAATATAGGTAGGATTTTTATCGATATAAAATCATAATACAAAATGTATAAATTTGTACTTGAATAGTTTTATTTTCTTTACCTCGCATAGAACTTTTATATATTTTTGTAAATCAGTTTAAATATAATAAAGGGGTTAAGACAATTTTGTGAAAACTAAAAATTTAGTATAGCGCCATCTGTAATGATTTATCTATTTCGTGAACGAAAAATTTAGTATAGCGCCATCTGTATTTTTGATATGGAACTCATTCCTATCTGATGTCCCACGACACCACCCGATTTTTTAACAAATACAAATAAGACACACACGTTTTACTATTAAAAACTTATTTAAGTATTTATATATGTACATAAAATATAAAGTGTTTATATGAGCTTATTTCGACATTTGACATGGCCAAGGCCTTCGACCGGGTCTGGCACTTCTCGCTTCTCTTCAAGCTCTCGGCATTCGGTTTGCCTCCTAGACTCTGTCACTGGATTGACGCTTTTCTTCATCAGCGCCGCATTATGGGCCTTTGCGACGGCACGGCCTCTGATGTTCTGGATGTAAACGCTGGCGTACCTCAGGGTTCAGTCCTGTCGCCCACACTATTTCTTCTGCATATCAATGACATGTTAGCTCTTGGCAACATACATTGCTATGCAGACGATAGCACAGTTCATGGGCGATATTTTTGACACCGTTCAGCCAAGCTGGCAGACGTTGAGGAAAATCGACAGAAGCTTGTCGCTGAGCTCGACCGGGTTTTGAACCGCATTTTACAATGGGGTGATAAGAATCTGGTCGAGTTCAACGCTACGAAAACACAGTTGTGCGCGTTCTCTACCAAAAAGTCTCCATTTCTTTCCATCCCCACTTTTCAGAGCACTCAACTGCCACTACGGGGTAAGCTCGGTGTCCTCGGCATGGATATTTGCCGGGACCTCGAGTACTGTTCTCATCTTTGTGATGGATCCGCGCAGTATTTGCTTGATGCTCACCATCGGTTACAGTGGCGAACAGTCCACTTTACCAACAGTCCCGAAGCCACCGAGTTCCTTGAACCTCTGCAGCTGCGTAGAGATATCGCCTCTATAGCAGTCCACTACCATCTGTATCATTGGAAGTATTCTGAGGAGCTCTTCCAACTGGTCCCCCTTCTCCCTTCCTCTGCAGAATAACATGTTCACTCTCAAACCAAACGGTTTGGTTCATCCTTCCTGTGCCAAGCAGCTAAAAACTGGAACTCACTACCAGCGCACGTGTTTCTCTCCCACTATGATCCCGGGGCCTTTAAGTGGGGCGTGAAAAAGCATCTCACTAAGCCGTCATAGTGTGGGACGCAATACTGCATTGTCTGCTTTCCCAGTGAGTATGGTTGCCCCCACTGTTGGATTCTGCTTGAGTTTTCCATCAGGCTGACCATAGTCATTTTGGCAGCTTCAAATAAAAAAAGTACAATTTTAATAACTACGTCTTTTCTTTTGCCATATTTTGCCAAAATATGGAGATTTTGCGGATTTGATATACGTGAGTATGCTGCCCATGAGAAAAAAAAAACTGTATCTTTAAGCATCTGTCCTTGGATTTTGATAATATTGTTATTGGAAATGATGTTTTCAGCGGAAACTGTATTCCTTTCAATTAAAATGTCAAATAAGTTGGAATTATTGGAATACGGGGAATTAAAACATTATCTTCTTTTGCCATTCCATGCGTCATGATTGTAGCTTTTACCCCAGTTGTGTAATATTTAGCCATGTACTCTTACATTGCTTTGGCGCTCAAGATACCTCATTTAATAGTACTGGAACATTAACTTGCAGCCTCAACTCATGGGTAGGCACTCCTGATATTTCTAAAGACTTTAAGTATTCGACAACATCTCCCTCCACGCCTGACATGATCCGTTCGTTTAATTGATAACTATCTCATTAGTCAGCTGATCACAATCGATATTATTTTTAAATCATCTGTGCTATCTTAAACCAGAACCCATGTCTCAGTGTAATCATGTCGTTACTGTCAGTTGGCATACTCTATACAAACTGCCATCCCCTGTTGCTATTTTACCCCCTTTTTTACCCTTGAGGGTAAAATTTTTACAAACTTTAAATGACATTTTTATTCATATCTAACCAACAGCTAGCTTATAATGACGATACTTCTGTAGAGAATTTTAAAGTTAAGAAACGCTGTTAATTAATTATATTAATTTGGCTTATTTATTTCTATTAATATAATGAACATACAAATCAGATTGACGAATATTAAGTATATATATAGCTTAATATTTAATTTTTATATATATAATATCATTTACTTACTTCATTGAAAAAGTGAAATATTTTTTATGATTGTGACAGCCTTGTTTATTCGTTGTCAAGACGCCCGACGTAGGTAACGCGCAGGCGTGTGGCGAGTGAACTCCCAGAACAACCTTTCATCCCCCTTTTAAACCCCTTACAACCCCTTTTTCGCATTAAAAAGCCTGTGTCCTTTCTCAGGCTCTAGACTATCTGTGTACCAAATTTCATTCAAATCGGTGCAGCGGTTTGGCCGTGAAAGCAAGACAGACAGAGTTACTTTCGCATTTATAATAATCAAATTTTTCAAATTGGACCAGTTGTTCCTGAGATTAGCGCGTTCAAACAAACAAACAAACTCTTCAGTTTTATATATTAGTATAGCTGACCCAAGCAACGTCGTTTGTGTCTCCTATTGCCCGTAGCGTGATAATTTTCCCCCGTTTTTGAAACATTCTTCATTGGTGCTCCGCTCCTATTGGTCTTAGCGTGATGATATATAACCTATAGCCTTCCTCGATAAATGGGCTATCTAACACTGAAATATTTTTTCAAATTGGACCAGTAGTTCCTGAGATTGGTGCGTTCAAAGATTAATATTAGGTATTATGTTGATAAAAACTCTTTGGCAAATAAGTCATTATTAGGTACCAACTCTTAGCGTCTTATACTCGTGATAACTTCTAAACGAAATGAACGATTGGGATGAAACAAAAAGTATTTTACTTCTACATAAATACCCTTGACAACATAATGCTTAATTTGGATAAGGATTAATATTACGATACACATTTAACGTAGTTTCTTTCTTCAGACGATTTAATAATTTTTTTGAACACAAAAGCGGTTATTGTAACTAAACCATGATAGTTAGACATATGCTCTCGCGGACTTTTTTGTAGACCTTAATGAGACCTACAAACCCGTAATACATTATTTGGTTCTATTGTCAATAGTTATTGCAGCGCACGCAAAAATAGGTTTTCGATTTCACACCTTGGGTTACGAAATAGCAATTTTCTTACGGATCCCTAATTTTTTTGAAAATAAAATATAGCCTATAGCCTTCCTCGATAAATGGACTATCCAACACTGAAAGAATTTTTCAAATCGTACCAGTAGTTCCTGAGATTAGCGCGTTCAAACAAACAAACAAACAAACTCTGCAGCTTTATAATATTAGTATAGATAAGATAGTGGTAGACTAGAACTCACTACCACCGCACGTGTTCTCCTCCCATTATGATCCCGGGTCTTTTAAGCGAGGCGTCAAAAAGCACCTCACTAGGCTGCCATAGTGTGGGTCACCATGCTGCTCTGTCCACGTTCAGATTGACGATGGTGACCACCACTCTTGCAGGCGCTCACGTAAATTTGAGGGTTTCCTTCAATTTCCTTGGGATCCCATCATCAGATCCTGATATAGTGGCCATGAGACCACATGGGGAGCATACCCTTTCGAATACAAAAATAATTTTCAAAATCGGTCCACAATTGACGCAGTAATCAATGTACATACATAAAAAAAAAAAAAAAAAACTACGATGAAATTGAGAACCTCCTCCTTTTGGAAGTCGGTTAAAAAGTCTAAGCGATAGTCACTTGGCACCGACTTCAAACAGATTTTAGGTACCTAGCACACATTATAATACTACTATTTAAATGAATAAAGAATTAGGTATAGGCAATTTATTTATTTTATTAGTTTATTTTCAGTTTATTTTACGCTTTTAAGGGTTTTTTTGGCAGAGAGTTTTCGTTGGATGTTTTTTGGAAGTCGGTTTTTTTTTTTATAAAAAGTTTTTTTTTCAGTTTTTAGTGCAAACAATCGTAGGTAAGTAGTAAGTTGAACTATTTCATCTAATTTCATCATCAGGAATACAAATGAAGGTCTAAACGTACGTGTAATATTGAAATCATCCTCTAATTCCTAACTGTTGAAGAGTTTAACCTTCTATCATCAGTTCACCTAAATAACATGAAAGTATACGACTGAAGGTCTTTAGATACGTATGAAATTGAAAGAATTATCCTCCAACTCCTAACCGTTGAGGAGTTGTACCTTCCACCTTCCATCATCAGCTTACCTAAATAATTTGAAAGAATACGACTAAAGGTATCATCTGATATTTTTTTTTTTTTTTTTTTTTTTTTATGTTTGGCCCGCCAAAATGACTCTACTCTGCCTGATGGAAAGCATAAGCAGAATCCACGAGTGGTGGCCACCATACTCATTGCGAATGCAACAATGCAGCATGGTGACCCACACAATGGCGGCCTAGTGATGCTTGTGCATCTTTTGGTCTAGTCAACAAGTATGGAACTTGTTGACTAGACCAATTGGGCCTCCGGTCTCGCACTCACCAACGAAACACGACAGCACGAATGCTGTCATTTTACGTTGATTTTCTGTGCGAGGGTAGTACCGCCCCGGTCGAGCCGGCCCGTTCGTGCTGAAATCAGCGTGGCTCTACTACCTTTTAATTTAAAGATTTATCCTCCAACTCCTAACCGTTAAGGAGTTGTACCTTACATCATCAGCTCATCATCATAAAATGATGACTACCAGACGCAAATACGGGTGTAACTTCAGAAAATATACGAAAAACATAGTATGTGCCTATAAAAAATGAGAGTTTTCCTCGATTTCCCTGGGATCCCATCATCAGATCCTGATATGCTGGCAATGGGACCACCTCGGAAGCATACCCTTTCGAATACAAAAAATTTTTTTTTAAAATCGGTCCACAACTGACGGAGTAATCGGGTAACATACATAAAAAAAAAAAAAAAAAGTGGCAGCTTTATTAAAACGTCCGGACCGTTCTTTATAGTTGGCACCCAGGCGTTGGCTCCGTGCAGATCAGACACAGCTGACTCCGAAGCATCCTGTCTAGATGAACACCTGCGTCAGCCGGTATGAGAGCTCTGTGTTTCCCCCAGATCAAATCTTCCACAACGGATCTTACCGCCGCTGAGCCGTCTGCTTGGCGCTTGGTTGCCTAAATCTTTCCTTTTGGTCCTCAACCACGACCCAGTGGAGTTGAAATTTCGGGTCCTCAATTTCTAGTTTCAGTTGGCTCCCTTCGAGGTTCATGTAAGAACAAGATCACAAATTTCTGTAAATGTCGTGGGACCTTGACACAGGATACGCCCTAGAACATTTTGCAAACATGGCCGTGGCCCTCAGAGTTGTCTCTCAGTGCAGTCAGTGTACCTTCCCCACGCCGTCATGAGCATGTACTCCACGTAGCTCGAGACGGCGACACCATCCAAGAAGGCACTTACACACTCAGTCATAGCCGATGTTCCACAGGAACGGCCTTAAAGGCCTATTACGGATCCTATAACCGTTTTAGCAAAATAAGGTCGCCGTCACAACATTTTTCGGTCGGTGGCTACTTTCCACGGCAAACAGGTCAATTAGATGCCAGTTTTGCCGCCGGGCTTCTTGACGACATACCCGACGGTCAGGCAACCGGCATAGAGTGTAGGAGTCTCAACACTAACCCTTGCCCAACTACTTGTGTAGATGACTGCTCTAGCCAGACTTCTCCTTGCGCCTTTTCTTTTCAAAAGCATAGTCACCACCCGTGCTGAAAAACACTTATTAAGGTGACGTCTAGCACACGAATGTTACTTTCTCGCGGTAGACCTTTGTGGTGGGTGGACAGTTAAACACGTCCTGTGACCACGCTCAGAGTGGCATGAAGTGATGGAAGCACGCTAATTGTTACAAAACTGCCGACCTGTCCATACTTTATTGTTTGCGGTCGGAGCCGCCGCCGCCCACTCCGGTGCACCATATGCCTTTCAATGGACAAATCTGGTCTTACTAAAACTTATAGAATAATCTCAACTACAGCTGCAGTAGTAGTAGCAGTAGCTGCTACATTTTTGTATGGAAACAACACTCGTCGAACTAGAAGTACCTAGTGTTAATTTTTCTTTAATATGTGAGGCATATAGGTTTGCTATGTTAAAAAATTTGGCGCCCCTAAGCAACCTCGCGCCCCTAGGCACGTGCCTACTTTGCCTTGGGGTTAATCCGCCTCTGGATATAAGCCTTTCTTGATAACTGGACTATATAAAACTGAAATAATATATTCAACCAACCAAACAAACGAACTCTTCAGCTTTATAATATTAGTTTAGATTAATAAAGTAATACTACTGAGATTTTCTAAAACTATGACAACTTTTTGTCTTCCAGTTGGCTTTTATAAAACGTCTATTAGTCGTTAATTATGACAGGAAAAAGAAGAGTGAAACATACGATCTCTTAAAACGTATTGTTTTTAGTGAATTTCATCTCAACACAAATATTTCTCTTGTAACTTAACTAAAAGGTATTGATCAGAAGTTTTACTTGCCTCAAAGTTGCTTTACACAAATTATTGTAACTCGCTATACATTTGTTTTAACATTATGAAGTTAACGAGTTTGCACATATCGGTTTAGTTATTTAACAACTGCCTCTTAGATTTAAGTGTTTAATTTAAGCACATAACATTCCTCAGTAAATAAGTTACTTAATGGAAAATTAATTATGCAACTAAGCAAGCGGATTATCCAAGAACACATGCAATCGATTACAAGGCCAATTAAGTAGTTCGTCCCACAGCATTTTTACCCAATAGAAATTTGGAAATATTTAAATTGTTCGTGATTCTTCTCTTAGACTCCAGCTAGGGTCTCAGTCTCAGGGTAACATTTCCTGGTCTATGGCCTGTTTAAATAATATTCTGCGCGGCCTGCAACTACAGACGGGTCACTGGGAAGGGTCCCGATGGGCCTGTTGGTAGTTCCGGGGTGTTGATGTCGCTAACTAACGGGGTCGTATCTTTGTGGGTAGGCCCCACGGGGTAAGAATTTAAATTGTTTATTTGGAGAGTCCCATTGATTTAATGCATTATTTTTAAGCAATGCTAGTTCTTTGTGTACCAGGTAACACGATCTACACATATAAAGTGGTTTTATTCATTTGTGTTTTATCTTTTTGCTTAACAATCCATATATTTTTAGGGTCACACTTTAAAGACTATATCTTCCCTTCACGTCTTCATTGAATCTCATCAATGCATGGTAAACATGGCTTGCGATGATGACAAAGCAATAATTCAATTTTATATCATTGTAATGTTTACGAATATAAATATTAATATGCCTCTCTTTTTAATGCAATATCTAATCGTTAAATGTCAACCAATTTTATAAATAAAGTACCAGATTTTAAATAATTAGATCAAAGAAGGATTCAAGTCCACTGAAGTTAAGGAGGTACGACCTCGGTGTGCTAACATTTTGAAAGACTAGTCAACTCTAGTCTTGTGAGTGCAGCCTTCGCTACCGGTACGGCAACCAAGCCTACTTACATTTGTTTTGCAACTATACAGAAAAGTGGATTGATAAAATATTACTAAGAAAATATTTCTTAAAAGTGATTGGATTTTTGAATAAACGGGAGAACATAGTGTCATCTGTGTTTATATGTTTAAACTTTATAAAAACTTTATACAAAATGTCTTTTTTCATAACACAGATATTAAGCCCCAAAACCTTAATATGTGCTATCATCATTTTCATATACACTGTCCTATGGTTTCGTTACAAATTCGGTTACTGGAAAAAACGAGCAGTTTGTGGACCAAAACCAGAATATATTTTCGGAAATATTAAGAACGTAATCTTGAGAAAAACACAGTTCTTTCAGCCATACATCGACAACTACTTCAAATACAAGCATTTGCCATATATAGGTATGTACTCTTTCCACCAGCCTGTATTATCGGTTCACGACCCGGAAATAGCCAAGCACATATTGATAAAAGATTTTGATTATTTCCATTCGCGTGGGACATATGCCGGGGGAGTCGGAGATCCTTTGGCAGAAAATTTATTTAATATTTCTGGAAAGAGATGGAAGAGTTTACGATTGAAGATGACCCCTATCTTCACGCCAGGTAAATTAAAAACAATGTTTCCTATTGTCGAAAATATCGCTACACAAGCGTTGACATACATAGATGGATTGCAGCTCAAGAAAGAGATAGTAAATTTTTCGGAGTTTTATTCTAAGTATTCCATGGAAATTATCGGTAATGTTGGGTTTGGTGTAGAGTGCAATGGGTTTACAAATCCCAAATCGGAATTTTATTTAAGAGGACATGAATATTTTGATCATCAGTCTTTTTATTGGTAAGTCAATGTTGCTTTTAAATACATACTTTTTGATTTTAATACGATGCAATGCCGCGGCTTCATTGTTGTATAGGAATTGGGTTTGAGCCTTCAGCCCCCTAGAAATTCACACTTCCAAAAATTTACATGTTATTCATGTAAATTTTTGGAAGTGTATATTTAGTGTGTATTTTCCTTTGTAAGGCGTTCGGTCCCCCTTAGAATATTTGACCCGCGTTTTTTTAAAGTAAACCCATAAATGTATCATGCAATTTCGGTAGTAAAAACTAGGTCCAGTGTAAATCTGCGATTGGATTACTTAAAAAATTACAAGTTATTCTCCGTTCTAAATTATCTAATTGATTTAATCTAGATTTTATCAGTTAATTCATGAACTCCTTAGTATAGTTGGAACAGAGTTCACTATATGCTGGAAATAGTTTTCAGATATTTTGTTCTTTTTTCTGTACCCCCAAAAAGCGAATGAAATATTCAAAGACTATCGGTTGAGACATGTAACGTACCAAACAAACGCAGTTATATTACTTACTAGCTTTTACACGCGGCTTCGCTCACGCAGACTTTCATCCCCTGATTTACCCCCTTAGGGGTGGAATTTCCAAAATTCCTTTCGTTAGTGCTCACTTACGTTATATAAAGAACCTACATGCAAAATTGTAGGATTCTAGCTTCAGCGGTTTGGGCTGTGCGTTGATCTCTGGGTATGTCAGTCAGTCACCTTACTCTTTTATATATATAGATAGATATTCACAATATAATATTAATAAACACTTAGAGTGCGACCTTAGAGTGTATGTTTTTTTCTTTGTACTAATGGAAAACTCGTTGGTCTAGTGGTTAGCGTCAGCGACTGCAGATGAAGATGTCTCGAGTTCGATTCCCGGGTCGGTCTGCTGTTGGGTTTTTCTTACAAGAAATTCTTAATAGCAGCCCGGAGTATAGAAGATGGCTGTTATTCCCGCCCGTGCCTCGGAGAGCACGTTAAGCCGTCGGTCCCGGCTGTCATGTACATCTATGACAATCGTTATTGGGAAGTCAGTGCCCTCAAATATAATGACAACTAGTTCAACCTGCGAGTTCAGTTCACCTTCAGGGTTGCGGAGGTCCGATGCCTGTCGCTCCGTGTAAAAACTGATATTCAGGTAAAACCAGTTGAACTAGTAGTCGACCCCAAATCTTGGGAATAATGAAGGCTAGGAAGATGAAGACTAATGGAAAACTACAACAAATAATATTTTTAGGCGCATCATTCGAGCGTTTGCCTTCTTTGCTCCGGATACGTTTGATAAATTGAAAATCAAAAGGATTAGCGCTCAAATAGAGAACTTTTTCTACGGCATTGTGAAAAGTACTGTTGAATTTCGGCAGAAACATTCTTTGAAGAGGAACGATTTTCTGCAAACACTAATCGAATTAAAGAATGGACACGTCGTTGACGAAAACGGTACGTAATATAAATACGCGAAAAATTCGCGAAGGTACGCTGATTGGATCAATAGGTGCAGTTGATAAGTTATTCACTCTTAATTTTTATTAATATTTATTTTATATTTTATTTTATTCTATTGATTATTCAATCAATATGACTTTTAAGAGCTTCCATTAACTGCTTAATATCAGAGTTTTTAATAGGTAGTGTCGTGATTATTATTTTTTGTTTACTAATTTTTTACACACACAGAAGCTTATGCAATTGAATGATAATAATCAGCTGTTATACAGAGTAACAGTTTTTTTTTTTTTTTTTTTTTTTTATGTTTGGCGTGCCAAAATGACTCTACTCTGCCTGATGGAAAGCATTAGCAGAATCCACGAGTGGTGGCCACCATACTCATTGCGAATGCAGCAATGCAGTATGGCGACCCATACTATGGCGGCCTAGTGATGCTTGTGCATCTTTTAGTCTAGTCAACAAGTATGGAACTTGTTGACTAGACTAATTGGGCCTCCGGTCTCGCACTCACCAACGAAACACGACAGCACAAACGCTGTCATTTTACGTTGATTTTCTGTGCGAGGGTAGTACCGCCCCGGTCGAGCCGGCCCATTCGTGCTGAAATCAGCGTGGCTCTACTACCTATAGTTAGTACTTAGTACTATATATAGTTTGTAATGTTAGGCTATCGTTTTTAAAAAAAAATGTAAATTTTATTTAAAAAATGTACCTAAGTTTTCTGTATTGCTTCTACTGTTTAATAAAACTCATATTTTATTAGATAATCCGGTCTGTGTGTATTTGTTTAAGCATATTAATACAATATAATACAAAAAAATTACAAAAAATAAAACCGACTTCAAGAAAGACCAAATTGAAATGAGCCATACGGGAAGCACCAGCTTTCAAATAAAAAAATAATCATCAAAATCGGTTCACCCAGTCGAAAGTTATGAGGTAACAAACATAAAAAAATAAAAAAAACAGTCGAATTGAGAACCTCCGCCTTTTTTTGAAGTCGGTTAAAAATAGGATAAAATAAAATTTTGGGTTAAAATTAAAAATCTAAAATTTTAATTTCAGGCAACTTGAAGTATGTAACAGATTTCCCGTTTTCAATGATCGATGTAGGAGCCAACACTATGTTGTATATGATTGCGGGATATGAGACTTCTGCCACTACGGGACAGTTCGCAGCCTATCAACTAGCACTGAACCCTGACATTCAAGCTAGAGCAAGAGAAGAGGTCGTAAGGGTTCTGGAGAAGTATGGGGGAGAGTGCACGTATGAGGCTCAGAACGAGATGGTATATTTGAATATGGTGTTAGACGGTAAGTTTATTCTTATGAAACATCTTTTATTCCAAGTACGCTTTTCAGCCACTTTCGAAATGTTACATTAATGACTCTAGTTGATCGGTTCCAAATTGGCATGTAGACTGCAGATTTAAAAATTAATGTTAGTGTCCACACAGCCATTTGTTCGGCTTATGCCGTAGTGGTTTAAGCGGACACCTCGCCGCTTCCTACTTCGCTGAGAGTTGTCAGTACAAACCCTATATTGGACAGCACTTTGTATGATTAACAATAGTTATTTGTTATACAAGAGTGCAAAGTTGCTTTTTAACCGGGTGCTCAATTTTGATGACCGAGCAAGCGAGGGAATCAAAAGAGCACGAGGTGAAAAATCTTTGCACTCGAGTGCAACACGTAACTTTTCATTCCACCTCAGCGAGGAAACAACTAAATGCAAAAAAAAGCATTAACAATCACAAGATACTTTTATTTCAGTTTAGGTATTAATATTTATTAGGTACTACATTATGATAGGTAAGTATTACAGATTTATTTTTAAATTATCAAAAATTCTTAGATACTCGCTCAACCCCGCGGTGTTACCCGCGATTTTTGTCGTACCGCGAGTTACACCGCGGGACAAAGCTAGTCTAAAAAAGTAGCCCAAGTTACTCCTTAGATTATCAGCTATCTGCCAGTGAAAGTCCCGTCAAATCAGTCCAGCCGTTCCAGAGATTACCCGGAACAAACAGACAGACAGACCGACTGACAGACAGACATTGTAACAGAAATTAAAAAAAAATAATTGTAATATGTATGTATGTAAACACGGTACGTGTTTACATACATACATATGCATTTCGTAAAAGCGATTATTTTAATATTACAAACAGACATTTCAATTTTATTTATTTGTATGGATGTATAGATAAATTAAGAAAAATTATAAGTTACGTTGCTAAATTACTATATATATAGTTACTCAAGAAGAAAATGTTGCGGCCAGAACAAATTAAAAAAAAACTACACCAAGAAGATTCCGAGTCTGAGTTTTTAACAAATTAAGAAATATTGTATGATTCATTCGGCACCATGGAGGTGAAGTAAATAGGTTTAATGATGTTTTTAAAACACAAACTTAGTGCACCCGAGCGATGTATAAATTCAATTTACTTTATTCTCTAGAGGATAAAAACGGCTTTTACACTCAGATATCGAAGGGCAAAAATACTCTTTACGAGCTGGTGGGATGAAAAATATTTTTCTGACTCTGGGTGTTATAATTTTTAATGAAAGAACAGTATCGCAAATTCGCGATGTATTCAACATAATATTTACAATTCTCTTGGTAAATCTTATTACTATGGCTGAGACATCGTAAAATATACGCACATAAACGATACTTTGTTTATGTGCGTATGTGCTTTGTTTATGTTTCAGAGAAATTAAAAAGAAGTAATTATTATTTTTCTAAAATAACGAGTAAAGAATAAAATAAGTCTTACAATTAGATAATTGTTAGTCTACGAAATAGGTGAAAGTTTTTTTTGATCTAGAAACGATGCGGATCCATCCATCTATGCGGGCGTTATTTCGACGCTGCAACAAAGACTACAAACTGCCCAACAGTGACTTGGTCATAGAAAAAGGAACAATGGTGTTCATACCAATTCAAGCTATACAAATGGATCCCGATATATTCCCAGCACCAGAGATATTTGACCCGGAAAGATTCTCGCCTAAGAACAAATCTAGCTTACACCAATGTCACTGGATGCCGTTTGGCGAAGGCCCAAAGAAATGTTTAGGTAACGTAAAATTTTATAATTTGTATTATATGCTTTACTCACGGTAACTTACAAAATGATGTGGTTCCATAATGATTTAGTTAGTGTTAACATGTTTTAATGAAAAACGTTGTAAGGTGTCTCTTTTCGATCTTACAAATAATGTCAAAGAGATGCACACCTGAGAAAGGTAATAAATCAGCGCAACTATTTATATGTATCATGACAGCTTTGTACCTACCTGTTTTATGCAAATAAATGATTTGATTTGATGAATAAAATATTCAGATTTTGAAAATCTAATTTCTTCAACTCTCAAGTACTTCAGTTCTCTTTCGATTTTATTAAATTTGTTTTAATAAAGTTGGTGGTTTGTAGATTGTACCTACCAACCACTATTAGTAGTAATAAATATATTTATCAAATTTTAAATTTGAAAACGTAAAATTGTATGTGACTAAAGAACGTAAACTTCAAATTACACACATCAAAAGTGTCTAGGGATCAAGCATTTTTATGCGGATTTCTTGAGATTGAGATGTGGCTTTGGCCCTGGCCTGCTCAGTCGCCAGACTTGAACCCGATTGAGCATGCATGGGATATGCTACAGAGAAGAGCTCTGCCGAATATGGAGGGTATCCAGTCGCAAGAAGACCTTTTTTTGTTGTTGCAACGAACATGGGCGGCCATTCCACAGCGTGATTTGGATGAACTCATTTTGAGTATGCCAAACCGATTCTTGTGTTGTTAGTGTTCGCGGTAGAAACACGGATTATTAATTGTTTAAGTTACCTAATAAAATTTTAAAGAAAACTGTTATTTCAGTCTTTTTTTCGAACTTTAATGTTAGTGGTTCAAATGTCAAAAATCCCTTTATTAGGAAAATGGCAAATTTCTTTATTAATGCAAAGGTGACTTGGTTTATCGTTACTGTGACAAACGAAAACACTTTATTTGATGAATCCTTAAAGAAAATTTTAATTAATATCAATCAGGAGAAAAGTTATTGCAAAAATATATGTTGATCCCTAGACACATATGTTGATCCCTAGACACTTTTGATGTGTGTATATAACAGTTTTCAATAAAAAAAATAGAAATATATTGAGTAATTTCTAATAAAGAGTTTAGGATATAATTTATAAAGAATAAATTCGTATTTTCTAAGACGACAGTGATTGTTATAGATTTAAAATAAAAATATTCATGTGTTGTGTTTATGGTAGATTCATTAAAATATTGTTATATTAGTGAATGATTGAAATGAACACCATTATACGCAAGACTGGAAACTAGTGCACCTGATGATTTGACCAAGAGTTAGGGTCAATGCTCTTTTGCAAAGGACATAGATGAGACAAATTAAGGTCATCCAATTTATAATCATTTCATGACACTTAATTATTACTGTAATTGTATTATAATGGTTAAAGATGTAGACTCATTGAAAATTAAATTAAGTATACTTTTAGCATGAATAACTACCGACATACAGCGGTTCTTTATAAGCGCAATGCATCAGATTCTAGCGATCGCATCATGCCTGTCACTTATTCATCAAACCTTGCACATTTAGTCGATACTGCAGCTATTTAGTTCCTTAAACACGGTGCAGTAATCTAACTCAGAACGATACCGT
The DNA here is from genome assembly GCA_949125395.1 of Diaphora mendica. Classification (NCBI taxonomy): domain Eukaryota; kingdom Metazoa; phylum Arthropoda; class Insecta; order Lepidoptera; family Erebidae; genus Diaphora; species Diaphora mendica. The sequence goes on from OX421328.1 coordinate 16,079,740, forward strand.
CTTACTGTAGGGATGCAGATTAGGTCATTTTGATGCAGCGTTGGAAAGTTGGAACCTGTGTTGTGTTAAAATCGCCGGCTATCGTATCGATGCGTCTTGTGTGGAAGCCCTTAGTAACACTTACATAACTTATAGGTTACTCATAACATTACTAACAGTTACTACGAATAGCATTATGACGTCAACTGCTTTATTAGTATTCCTCCAAACAAGAGAGACTAGTAGAATTGACCTACAACTTTCTTCAAATTCTCCATTTTTCAAAATAGTGCGCTAATGACTTGTATATTTTTGACTTCTGGTTACCAATCTGAAGATTAAGAGATGAGGAGAAACTCATCACCTTGGTGGCAATAAGTAATTTCTTTACCCAATAACGATATACAGCTCAACAAACAAATTCTATTCCATTCAGTCCCTGTTTAGGCCAAAACGACTATACCTTTTTTCATGTGTCTTATTTTTTCTTTTTCAGTTATATACACTCTTATTTCCTTTGTATTCATCTATTAAGTCATTGGTAACGTATTATGGTACAAGTTTTTGAAGGGTTACAGAAACACAAGTTCGTTGTTGTAAGATTATAAAAGAATGGAAATCGATACAAATGACGATTTTATATCTTACTAGCGACCCGCCCCGGCTTCGCACGGGTGGATTTCAGATGCCCCCGCCGACGACACGATTCGTGCATTTTAAATCTGTAATATCTTCAAATATATTCATTTAAATTAATACTGTAAAGGGCCATTTTGTTCTATATTAAATGCACAATGTATTTAATTTACTTAATCGTATAATCGATTCATTCTATATTGCTTAAAATCACTTCGTAAATAAGCCATTATTTCTCGTTAAAAGAAAGGAATAAAAAATTGTTGTTATGGGTTATCCCTAAGAGATAGACATATACTACATATACATATATTTTTGTAGTACTTTTTAAGGTGTACAAAGTATTGTACACCTTAAAAAGTACTACAAAAAAGTAGTACATTATTTTGATCTATCTCGTAGGGTGCAACCAGCGTTTGCAATGTAAGCGCAAAAAAAGTGTTTATTTGCTACATCACATTAGAAACCTCGAAAATTAACAGTGTTCCCATACTATTATGCATTTATTATACATAAAAACCTTCCTCTTTAATCACTCTATCTATTAAAGATACCCGTATCAAAATCCGTTGCGTAGTTTTAAAGATTTAAGCACACATAGGGATATAGGGACAGAGAAAACGACTTTGTTTTATACTATGTAGTGATAGTGAAGTAACATTTAAAACACAAAATTGTATATATGTCTATTACAAAGTAATTGTATACACATTACATAATCTCGTGAACATGCAGTTCACATTGTGTATGTTATGCACGTATTATGCAGGTATGCACCTTAGAGCATACGACACAGACACATTCAGAATTCATCAACAGCCTTTCAGTCCACTGCTGGATAAAGGCCTCTCCATAGAATGGAGGTTTTGACCCACTATACCACGCTGGCCATACGTGTTGATAAAGGGTTTTCAAGTTTTCGTTCTCTTTACAGTGATTTTATTAGTTACAAGTAAGATTTTTACAAAAAAATAACCTACTTCAAGGTTCGACTCGATTTCTCTTGGATGCCATCATCAGATCTTAGTGTCGAATTGAGAACCTCCTCCTTTTTTGACGTCAGTCAAAAATATTACTACTTATAATTTAGACTAGCTGACCCACGCAACGTCGTTTACGTGTCCTATTGCCCGTAGCGTAAAAAAAATCCCCCGTTTTTGTAACATTCTTCAATGGTGCTCCGCTCCTATTGGTCTTAGCGTGATGATATATGCCCTATAGCCTTCCTCGATAAATGTACTATCCAACACTGAAAGAATTTTTAAATCGGACCAGCGGTTCCTGAGATTAACGCGTTCAAACAAACAAACAAACTCTCCAGCTTTATAATATTAGTAGTATAGACTAGCTGACCCACGCAACGTCGTTTGCGTCTCCTATTGCCCGTAGCGTGATAATTTTCCCCCGTTTTTGAAACATTCTTCATTGGTGCTACGCTCCTATTGGTCTTAGCGTGATGATATATAGCCTTGCCTTCCTCGATAAATGGGCTATCCAACACTGAAAGAATTTTTCAAATCGGACCAGTAGTTCCTGAGATTAGCGCGTTCAAACAAACAAACAAACTCTGCAGCTTTATAATATTAGTATAGATAAATATGTAAAATAGGTGTAAAATAGGGATTAGGCTACAATACTTAAATATTGTAAAGTTTCTCAAGGTTTTTTTTTATGATTATAGTAAATATTTAGCTAATGACCTTCATCTAATAGAGTTATTGCGTAAAACTGTTCTTCATGTAGAAAATGGGGTCAATGGGCCTAAACTTGATTGCATCGCAATATTTAAATTATGAGGCCGATTACTTGACAGTTATGGATACTCGCCGTAACTTGAAGAATAGCGCTAATGATTTTACTTCGTGAATAGGCTTCGACATTAAGAAATTGTTTACTTACGAAGTTGTATAATTAAAATAGTTTAACCAGTTTTTGTTTCCAGAATTTGTGTTTTAAAATTAACTCAATAAATCATAAATTATTTTCACAGGAATACGGCAGGGGTATATCCAATCTAAGATGGCGTTGATCAAAGTGCTGCATAAATACGAGTTATTGCTTGATGACAGAACACAGGTACCAATGAAGATAAAGAATTCTTCGTTAGTTTATGCAGCTGAGGGAGGCGTGTGGATTAGGCTAAGAAGGCTAGAAGACTAAAAAGTTATAAGAAATTCAAAGTATTGGTCGCTCTTTGCACTGACGTGAGATTTAACCTTTTGACTAGTAAGTTCGACTATCCATGTCAGATAATATTCTACTAACAACGTCCTATTTTCAACGTTCCCTGCTATCGTTGGCATGCGTTCATGGATAGACGTCCTTGAAGGTCAAAGTATTAAATAGAACTTACTCAAATACATTGATATTGTATACAACTATTTATGCAAATGAATAAAATTGGATTAGGAAGTCGCAATAGCAGCCTTTTTATTAAATGCACCTGATGTTTACACGGTACTTATGGCGAAATATCCCATTCAGCTTCCGTTTATTTCAGTTCAGTGCTTTAATCAATATGGTCTAACCATGACAGAGATCGTTGCTCCAATAATAATAATTTAATTCTTATGTCGAATACTTCTTCTTTTGCCAACTTCTCTTTCGCTTTCAATTTATCCTTCTATGTAATTCCCTCTCTTGAGATCAGAATGTCAACTAATCGTGACAAGTTCAAAGCCATTATTCGGGAATTAAAAAAAAATAGGCTAACAGAAATATTTTCATAATACCGTCAATTTTCATATTGTATTTATTTTATGATGAATTATTATATCCATTTAAATGTGTGTGTTCACCTATTGTAAGTAGCGCTATTATTCTAGATAGATTAGTTTTTTTCTGTTATTTTAATCGTACATACCTATGCATTTGCCTTGTCAGTTACTGAACCAAGTACAGGTTGACTATTAGTTTAAGTACTTTAAGTCCAGCCAATTGACATTAAGTTTGCCCCGTGCAATTTACTTACCGTTTCGCATTTTAAACAGGAAGTGTAAATAAAATAATAATCACAAATTTTAACAAAAAAAAAACTGACTTCAATCTGGACCAAATTTAAATGGGACTACACGGAAAGCACCAGCCATTTTATGAATCATCATCGTTATTATCATCAACAGTCAACTGCTGGACATAAGCTTAAGTCAGTATAAATGAAAATTGCTGTTATACCTATCATCAATAAAGTTTACGAGAAACATAATTTATTATGTATTTATAATTCTCGTGTCACGCTGTTGCTCACGATGAATTTCGAAATTATGTAACTGGTTGTCACTTTTTTTTTAAATTGCGTTTTGCTGGTGTGCTTAAGATAGAACAGTTAACATCACTCTTAGACGAAGCATAATTGAAAAGAGACTAAGATAACGTTGCGTGGTTCAGCTAGTTTACTATAATAATATGAGTTAAGTAACTTATTGTGTATTCTTCCTAATCTAGTTTTTCTTTTTTTTTGACTTTTTTCTCCTTCTCCACTTCAGTTTGGCTGGATTGTGATCTAAGCTCTTTAGAAGAGTCTGATCGGTATAAATACCCTTGCTGGTTTGATAGCCCTGGTTCGTTTGATAGTCCTGGTTCATTTGCTGGCCCTAGCACGTTCAATGACCCGGGTTCGTTTGATGGCTCTGATTGGTTTGATGACCCCGGTTCACTTACTGACCCGTTCAATGGTCCGAGTTCGTTTGACGTCTCTGGTTGGTTTAATAGCCCAGAATCGCTTGGTGACTCTTGTTGATTTGATGGCACTGCTTCGTTGAATGGTGAGTCAAGCTTTGATAGCACTGGTAGATTTCTTATACCCTGTTGGTTGGTTGGTTCCCACATATTATCTGCTGTTATTTCGTCGTCAACTCTTTCAGATATTAGTACCCTTTTCGGAGTACTCTTCTTCTTTTTATCCTGTGTTTGTGAGCTGGCATTCTTTAAATTTGTTTTTTTTTCTTTTCTTCATCAAATCCATCGATTTCTTCATTAGTTAAATCAGGGTTTATCCAATTAGGTGCAGTCATAGAAGACTCATTACTTTTGAACACATATACACCTGCGGTTGGAAGTTTTAATTCCAATAATTGATCCTCTAATTTCATAAGTAAATCGTTGACTAATTGTTTTGCTATAACTTCGCTTTCCTCAAATGTATTTTGTATTTGATAACGTTCATGCTCTTTTAATGCACTTTTTTTTGGTATATTATGATTTTCTGCAAATGCAGAACCATCATCCCAATGAATAGAATATAAAGAAGGAGTAGGTACACTAAGAGGACATATTTTGTCTAATATATCATATACTAGCTGAGGAATGAATCTTTGATCTCGACGTACCTTTTCATATGCCCTGATTCTGTCCAATTTGCTCTGTTCTGCAGGAACTAACGACAGTTCAGAAATAAGGGGCTCGTTTGAGGATGTCGAATCGCTGTGTTTCTTTAGAACAACAGTTATATCATCACCTAACTTGTCGAAACATTCTACTGTAGTTGCCTGATCGTCTTTCATTCGTGGGTCATCCGGTGAAACAGTTCGTAGATGTGTTTCATTTCGCTCCTGGGAAATAAAAGAAAAGAGTGATGTAGAAGGGTTATTGAATCACAATGTACCGAATATCAATCAAATATTAGGACCGTCTGTCCTAATATTAAAAAATATTTTTCAGAATCAAAATCTTTTTCTGCTTAGTATGGAAGGTTTCAAGTATTTTATATCTATACTAACATTATAAACGCGAAAGTTTGTAAGTATGGATGGATGGATGGATGGACGGACGGATGGATGGACGAACGATGGAAAACTACTGAACGGATTTGGACGAAACTTTACAGTAATATAGCTTATAAATCTGAATAACTCATAGGCTACTATTTACCGCGATAACCGACATACACGCGGGCGGAGCCGCGGGCGACCACTACTTAATCATAATTATCTCCTTTCTTAATTTTATTTGACTAACTGCCTTCCTGATTTAAAGTTTCCTTAGGAATGAAATGTTTTTTAAAGGGACATAGAAATGAGAAAAGAAGTTTCTGACAGAAGAATAGGGATATAGATATGATTCTTAAGATATATCGATATAATTTTTTAGCGTTTACTAATCGATAACATAGATTTGTATGTTATTGTAAAATACCGTGTTAAGTTTAACTGGTGCATCTTTGTAGGCATACTATACCGTAAACACTGGACTTGGACACAAGGGACTTTGCTTACAAAGGTTTATGTAGATTAATTTACATGTATAGAACAGGTATTTTAAATACTAAAAGACGCCCGAACTTGAAAAACATATTATAGATTTATTATTCTTATCCCAGTGAATTTGAAGTATCATTTTAGATAAGCACAGCTGAAGATGAATACAAGTTGAATAGTTGTCGAAATACTGTCGAATACAAAGGAAAGTGTTATTACATACGGTCGGAGGCCCCCAACCCCTCCCCACATCCCTTTCCCCATCCCCCAAAGGTCAGCAACGCACTTGTGACGCCTCTGGTATTGCGGATGTCCATGGGCGGCGGTAGCCAGTAATCGTTTACAATCAGGAGATACGTCTACTCCTTTGCCCCCTATACCATAAAAAAACCGTTTGCACTTTTATATTATTACTTCTTCACTTTTATTTTGCAATTACTACTTTGTTTTTTTTTTTTAAAGACAACTCCCGCATTTATAATATACATCCTACATCGCGGGGGACTTTACAAACATACATAAAACGGACACAAAGAACACCCAGACTCAGAACAACAATTTGTGAATAACACAAAGTGTTGTCCCATGTGGGATTTGAACCCACAACTTCCACTTGGCGCAGTAGGATGCCGCGTGGCGACCACTAGGTCAAACGTACAGTCAGATTAATGTTTTTATTGTTTTGTTTTTCTCTAATCACTGTAGAGGGCATGAACGTGTTGTCATTTTGAGGATGCCATCTGAAAATCAGCACTGCACGGATACCGTAAAGCAATTAGCTGAGACGGTGATCCGTTCTGGTCCACATTTTTATGCAAATCATTGTCGTCTAATTTACACAAATTTTGTCTTTACTGTTTCATTGTGTTTTGCATTGTACTCTGTGGGCCATAATCCTACTAATATTATAAACGCGAAAGTTTGTAAGTATGGATGGATGGGTGGATGCATGTTTGTTACTCTTTCACGCAAAAGGGTGATTCTTCGAAACACGGTTTTGACGTGTTTTTGACTGAAGAACACATCTTTATTTTATCAAATGCATCGATTGCAGGTTTTAAAGTAATTGACGATATCTATCGAGGCATGTATTTATTTATTGAGGATTACTTTAAATACACACATCAAAAGTGTCTAGGGATCAACATATGTGTCTAGGGATCAACATATATTTTTGCAATAACTTTTCTCCTGATTGATATTAATTAAAATTTTCTTTAAGGATTCATCAAATAAAGTGTTTTCGTTTGTCACAGTAACGATAAACCAAGTCACCTTTGCATTAATAAAGAAATTTGCCATTTTCCTAATAAAGGGATTTTTGACATTTGAACCACTAACATTAAAGTTCGAAAAAAGACTGAAATAACAGTTTTCTTTAAAATTTTATTAGGTAACTTAAACAATTAATAATCCGTGTTTCTACCGCGAACACAAACAACACAAGAATCGGTTTGGCATACTCAAAATGAGTTCATCCAAATCACGCTGTGGAATGGCCGCCCATGTTCGTTGCAACAACAAAAAAAGGTCTTCTTGCAACTGGATACCCTCCATATTCGGCAGAGCTCTTCTCTGTAGCATATCCCATGCATGCTTAATCGGGTTCAAGTCTGGCGACTGAGCAGGCCAGGGCCAAAGCCACATCTCAATCTCAAGAAATCCGCATAAAAATGCTTGATCCCTAGACACTTTTGATGTGTGTATATAAAATTAAATCAACAGGAAACGGTCAAAACTCATTCATCTGGTGTGTCCCCACGCCGCTTTTTGTTGAATTATTCGATTTTATGTAATACTAGCTGTTGCCCGCGGCTCCGCCCGCGTGAATGTCGATTTTCGCGGCCAATAGTAACCTGTATAAGATATATTACTGTAAAGTTTCATCCAAATCCGAGTAACAAACACACACACTCACACACATTTTGTGTTTTGTTTCTGGTAAATTATCATAACTATTAAGTTATATGTTTGTTTATATTAAAAATTATAACTCCTAATTCAAGTATTTTAAACTTAAAATTGATCTTTTACATTTTTATTATACGATAAAAAAGTAATCATATAACGTACCTATTGTAAAGTATCTTTTAGAAACTGTTTAAGAACTACCAGATGTGGATGTTGTGTTAGTTACATTGAGATGATAATTTTAGGAACTGGTCACACACACTTTTTTGGAAATATAAATACAATGTAGATTATTTATATATTATTTATTAACTTTATGCACTAAGAATGTACATCGGCGGACTTAATGCCCAGAGCATTCTCTTCCAGTCGACCTTCGGGTGGTGGAGAAATCTTATAAGGCAGGTGTGTGAAATCTTATATACATAAGAAGTCCGTTAAAATTTACAATAATCACATCATATTCAACGTACTTATATATGTATGTCTAATACAAACATACATATATAAGTAGATATACATATACAGATTACGTATACATAAATACAACATTTATACACTAAATAATGGAAAAAAAACCTCGTTTAAAAAAACCGACTTAAAAACTAAAAAGTATCAAATAACTTGTATATGCTACCTATTCATAGGTTTGAAGTCGGTGCCAAGCCAAATGTAATAGTAGGTACCACACTCGCTATATTTCGAGACGAACGTCAACGACGTCACCGACGCTTCGGTTGTTTTGTTCTACGCGAAGAGCAGCTATCCCGCTCAAGGTCACGCCATATCAGGAGATATGGTGGCCATGGGACCACATGAGGAGCATACCCTTTCGAATACAAAAATAATTTTCAAAATCGGTCCACAAATTGACGGAGGAATAATCCGTGTACGTACATACATTGTGACGATGAACGATGAAATTGAGAACCTCCTCCTTTTGGAAGTCGTTTAAAAAGGACGGTAAGCTATAGATTAGATAATTCTGCCAGTTCATTGAGAAAGAGCTCATGTACTTTATTTTTGAATGTATATCGGTTAGTGGACATCCTGATTTCGAGCGGGAGCGCATTCCAGAGTAGTACTGCTTGAACAAAGAAGGAACAGTTCACGAAGTCGGAGTAATGAGACGGACATGAGAGAAGCAGAGACCGTGGGAGAGCCACGCTTCGGCATGAATGGGCCGGCTCGACCGGAGTGATACCACGGCCTCACAGAAAACCGGTGTGAAATAGTGCTTGCGCTGTGTTTCACCTAGTGAGTGAGGATACCGGAGGCCCATACCCCAACCCCTCCCACAATCTCCCCCCCCCCCATCCCCCAAAGGCCGGTAACGCACTTGTGACGCCTCTGGTGTTGCGGGTGTCCATGGGCGGCGGTAATCGCTTACCATCAGGCGATACGTCTGCTCGTTTGTCGGTCTATTCCATAAAAAAAAGCAGATTATTAACTGAGCGAAGATTTCTATCGTGATTAGAGCACAGGTATCGGAAATACGGAGCAAGGTAGGTAGGTAAGGATGGAGTTGAGAAATGAAAATAGGAAGGTAAGAGCTCGCTGATTGCACTGTAGGCGAATAGGATTGCATTTTAACTGGGAACGCAAAGCAGACACATGGTCATACTTTCGAATATTGAAAATAAATCGAATGCAGTTATTAAGAAGACGGTCAAGCTTGTTAAGGAGGTCTGCATTCAGGTCGAAGTAACACACATCACCATAGTACATTCAGTGTTCCGCAAACTTTTTGGGTTCAAGGTACATCTAGGAAGATTAAAATTTTTGGAGGTACACCATAATTTAAAAATATTTTTAAGTAATAAAAAACAATGTTTCTTATTAGTCACAAAACTATATTTTTATTTTACACTTTTATTGAGCATAGGAGGTCTCATCTCTCGTCGATCGTCTTGAGGCGTTCCCTTTTTTGTTTTTTACTGTGGTAAGAGTTAAAAATCCTAATCCACATAACTTTAAATTTTTCTTATCTAGTTTTATGGTTAGGCAGATTTAGACAAAATAAAAAGATCTCAGAAATTACAGAATAAAAAATAAAAAGTCCACAGAAATCAGAACAGACTTGTCTGTAAGTAAATTCTGAAAGCTGCAGCACTTTGAATAGGGAGGGAAGAGTAGAAATAGGGCGAACATTTTCAGGAAAGGAAGAATAAGAATAGGGCGAAAATGTTCAGGAAGGAAAGAATAGAAATAAAGCGAAAATATTCAGGAAAGGGTAGAATAGAATTAGGGCGAAAATGTTCAGGAAGGGAAGAATAGGAATACGGTGAAAATGTTCAGGAAGAGAAGAATAGAAACCGAGCGAAAATATTCAGGAAGGGTAGAATAAAAATAAACTTCGTACCGCCATATTTACATATCTGTCTCAGCTTCCTACAGGCAGTGTACAGTCGCGGACAAAGAAAAATACTTTACCCGTTATTAAAAAAAAAATTAAAAAAATCTATGTCCTACCTCGTAGTATGAACTCAAATCGTGCCAAGTTTCATTTGAATCCATTCAGTAGTTTCAGCGTGATGCGCGGCCAAGATATAGACAGACGTCGCGGACAAAAAAAAGACTTTGCCCGCTATCTTTTAATTTTTAACCAACTTCCAAAAAGGAGGAGGTTCTATGTTCCACTGTATGTATTTTTTTTTATTTTTTTTTATGTATATTCAGCGATTACTCCGTCAGTTGTGGACCGATTTTGAATTTTTTTTTTGTTTTCGAAAGGGTATGCTTCCGAGGTGGTCCCATTGCCAGCATATCAGGATCTGGTGATGGGATCCCGGAGAAATCGAGGGAAACCCTCACTTTTTATAGGCACATACTATGTTTTTCGTATAGTTTCTGAAGTTACACTGGTATTTGCGTCTGGTAGTCATCATTTTATGATGATGAGCTGATGATGTAAGGTAAAACTCCTTAACGGTTAGGAGTTGGAGGATAAATCTTTAAATATCATATGTATATGTGTTACCTTTACTCGTATTCTTTCAAATTATTTAGGTAAGCTGATGATGGAAGGTGGAAGGTACAATTCCTCAACGGTTAGGAGTTGGAGGATAATTCTTTCAATTTCATACGTATCTAAAGACCTTCAGTCGTAAACTTTCAAGTTATTTAGGTGAACTGGTGATAGAAGGTTAAACTCTTCAACAGTTACGGATTAGAGGATGATTTTAATATTACACGTACGTATAGACCTTAATTTGTATTCTTGATGATGAAATTTGATGAAATAGTTCAACTTACTACTTACCTACTATTGTTTGCACTAAAAACTGAAAAATAAAAACTTTTTATAAAAAAAAAACCGACTTCCAAAAAACATCCAACGAAAACTCTCTGCCAAAAAACACTTAAAAGCGTAAAATAAACTGGTTCTTCATAAATTGCCTATATCTAATTCTTTATTCATTTAAATAGTAGTATTATAATGTGTGCTAGGTACCTAAAATCATGGTTGCTTCGGTGAGTATCTGAATAAGATCGGACGGGAAGAGACGGCACAATGCCACCACTGCGCAGCCGACCGGGACTCCGCCCAGCACACGCTGGAGGAATGCCCTGCATGGGCATCTGAACGCGAAGTCCTGGTCGACGTAATTGGACGAGACCTGTCTCCGCCAGCAATGATTGCTGCCATGCTGGCGGGTGAGGAGGGCTGGGGCGCAGTGGTCTCTTTCTGCGAAGCTGTTATGCTCCAGAAAGAGACTGCTGAACGGGATCGGGAGAGGGCCGATCCCGAGCGAAGAAGACGTTGACTATAAAAACCGGCGACGGGACCGCGGGCCGCCGGAGGATGGGGACCTCTGGAGGCAGATTGATTGCCGCGGTCGGGATAGCGGCATGATTGCATAGTCGTGCCATCAGCCTACATCGCTGGGATCGAGGGGGGAAGTAAATTTCCCCCGGGACAGGGCCTGATAAGGCACGGCGGCAATTCAGGGAGGACCTGAAATAACATGGTCCGGGTTCTCCCAGAGTAGGGCGCCAGAGGCTGGTCGTCGGGGTGTTTTTTAGTGGAAACACCACATACTCCTGGCTCCTGTGTCCCCGAGGAGCTGGAGATCCGAAGGGATTTTTCACCTCGTCAACAAAAAAAAAAAAAAAAAAAAGGTACCTAAAATCTGTTTGAAGTCTGTGCTAAGCCAAAAATAATACAAACGAACAATTACAAAAGTCTAAGCGATAGTCACTTGGCACCGACTTCAAACAGATTCTAGGTACCTAGCACACATTATAATACTACTATTTAAATGAATAAAGAATTAGGTATAGGCAATTTATGAAGAACCAGTTTATTTTACGCTTTTAAGTGTTTTTTTGGCAGAGAGTTTTCGTTGGATGTTTCTTGGAAGTCGGTTTTTTTTATTTATAAAAAGTTTTTTCTTATACACAACCCTTAATTTCATTAGTGTAATAATATATGATGCCTATTTAAAACCCTTAATTTAATAAGTGCTTCAATTTGACAGTCAAAAGTTTAACAGGAAAGTTGGTAGAACAGTTTATATGGGCAAAAGGAAATTGTTGTTTTTATTATCTTCCCCGCAATTTTTTAAACCTTCCCATTTCAACTTTTCAAACATTTCAAATCCTAAATCAACTAAATCGGCCCGGCGGTTCTCGAGTTTTAGCGAGGCAAACGAACAGCAATTCATTTTTAGGGTTCCGTGCGAAAGGCAAAAAACGGAACCCTTATAGATTCGTCATGTCTGTCTGTCTGTCTGTCTGTCCGTCTGTCTGTCCGTCTGTCTGTCCGTCTGTCTGTCCGTACGTATGTCACAGCCACTTTTTTCCGAAACTATAAAACCTATAATGTTGAAACTTGGTAAGTAGATGTATTCTGTGAACCGCATTAAGATTTTCACACAAAAATAGAAAAAAAAAACAATAAATTATGGGGGTCCCCATACTTAGAACTGAACCCATACGTGTGGGGTATCTATGGATAGTTCTTCGAAAATGATATTGAGGTTTCTAATATCATACTTTTCTAAACTTAGTTTGCGCGAGAGACACTTCCAAAGTGGTAAAATGTGTGAAGTTACAGGAGGGGGGGGAGCCGGCCTGTAACTTCTAAAATAAGAGAATGATAAATCTAAAAAAAATATATGATGTACATTACCATGCAAACTTCCAACGAAAATTGGTTTGAACGAAATCTAGTAAGTAGTTTTTTTTTAATACGTCATAAATCGTAAACTGCAATTTACCTTTTATTCAATCAACACAAATATAAAAATAAAATAAAAATTGTATTATGCCACTTGCTGCTGCGGAACCCTTCATGGGCGAGTCCGACTCGCACTTGGCCGCTTTTTATAGGATATAAAAGAAGAAGAAGATATACAAATTGTTTTGTCAACTTTGCAAGTTTTTTCTAGTAATCTATTATGTCCTACCTCGTAGTATGAACTCAAATCATGCCAAGTTTCATTTGAATCCATTCAGTAGTTTCGGCGTGATGCGCGGCCAAGATACAGACAGACTGACAGACAGACAAAAATGAAAAAAAAAATAGTTTTCGTTTCAGTATCGATAACAGAGTGCCCTCCAAAAAAATTTTCAAAATATCTTCAATGTACAGAATTTGACCTGTTACATTTTTATTATAAGTATAGATTACGTCGAAAGAAGTCATATTTAAAACGTATCGATATTTGGATAAAGGTATTTTCAAATGTTGTGATTTATATTCAAAATATTTGTACATGTTCGTAATTACGTTAATTTAAAAAGTGTCCCCAGATAAAATAATAATTCACCTGGCACAATTTGTTCGAACATAATTTCAATGGAAACACGTAATATTTGGTAGAAAAATATCGACTCTTTGTTGGCCGTAGCAGTCAGCACCGATGTATCATACGTAGGGGACACTGAGGTGTTCCCTCAGAAAAGCAGAGTTTTTGATACTTTATGTTTACTAATATGACATAGTGTCTGCAATCGCCCTATAGTCAATTTGAGGTTTTACAATATGAGATCACACACTTTGTGGATATTTCTTCGGTCGTAGATGTGGTAGGCCGGCCGGAGTAAGAGTCATCTTCAATGCTGTAACGTCCACATCTGAATTCTGCAACTGCTTTTTTTTATTATAGTATGGTTTGGTTTTCCGCACTTAACCTCTTGATTGGGTAATTGTACGTAGGTTTGTCATCTTACTCCAACTATACGGGAGTGATATTGATTGGAGGATGGCTGACAGTTGATCTGCCACTCTTCCACATTCTGTGGAAACGTGCTGCGGCGTTTCTTCTGCATGCATACCCGCACAGAGGGCTGTCTGTTGTACCTATAGTGAATAGGCGCTTGTTAAGGAGACAATGTTCAGTTAAGATACCTATGATCTTCCTGAGATCGTCCCTTTTCAATTCGATCAGGTTACTACGTCTTTTTGATGCCCCGGGACTGTATTTTTTTTTGCCTGCATCTTTCGTTGTTTTTCTATTCGGTTTTGTATTTTTCTTCATTATTGGCACACAGTCATATTTTTAATTGGGCTTGGGGTAAATGTAGTAGTGGTTACATGGTTACATAAACTTACTGCAATTAACTTTGGCATGAAGCTTAAAAAAGTTAAGTGTATAGTTCCTACTTCTTCATTTCTTAAATCAAAAAGGTGGGGCCTTTACATTTCTGTGTAATTCATACAAGATCTATGAATAACATAAATATTCATGCGGTATTGTAAGTCTTTGCTATCTGGCTTTTTATTAGTATCTAGAGCCGGTCTAGCAGTCCAATGTCTATAACAGCCTCATGGAAGAAAGGCAATCATCTAAGAGGCGCTACCTTTACCAGTTTTTTCCATTTATTCGCGAACGGTTGTCGAGGGAATGGCTCGAGGGTGGATCACTGTGTCGCTCAATTTCTCACAGGCCAAGGTAACTTTAAGAGCAAACTATACTCATTTAAATTAGTCGATTCACCTTTGACACACATTGTGGCAACGCTCAACACCTAGCTCTAGCAGTTAACAGTCAGCTCATCACGTCCTCTGGGAATGTAATTTTTGGTACAATGAACGTAATATAATGCTATTCAAGCTTAGATACAATTAACATCTGGGGCGGTATACTATGTCGATCTTGTGTTAACTTCGATGAATTTCCGTGCGTTTGGGCTATTCTACCATACATACTATAGTAATCAAATAAAGCTCACTTAGGACCCATAATTTTCTTATCCGTGGTATTTCCCGGTTTGAAAAAGGTGTCTGCCTATTTTGACTTCATTTTGTCTACCTCTTTACTAAATAGGGAACTGGACTTATTATTTCCAACTCCTCCGGTTTTCTTCTGATTAGTTTAGTTGCGGGTTCCAAGACAGTTTATTTTCCCTGGGACTTGCCGAGTGTCATAATTCGGTGTGTTCGTGGGTCACTGCTGTTGATCCTGGTGTACAGGAGTTACTGTGGTGGGGGTGAGGGCGGGATTGGTCCCATTAGCCTTTAGAGTAAAAGGCAACTCCCTATCAGTCATAAGAGCTGGCAACTCCAGTCTGTGAGTTTGAAGCAAAACTGGCATCACTAGATGGACACAATGGTACTGACAATTCTCGATAAGTCTTAATACGTTGTGTTAAAGAAGATGAAATGACTGACTGACTCTATAGTAATAAATCACTGAAGGAACTTGATTGAGTGCTAAGCCGAGTCCTTATTATCAGTGGCATTAATTGGCGTTGTTATAAAAGTTTCAGTTGCGATTGTGAAGTTATCAAAGGATCATCATTTGTATCGACTACTTCTGGTATGACAATCAAATCTTCTTCAAGGCATTTCAACTCTCTGAGCCTTTTTTCCGATTATGTTAGTCCGAAGATATTCTACTCCTCTCTCTATGTATGCGTTTTTAACGACGAATTAATTCACTAACAGGCTTTCCTTCATTCTCCCTTTCATAATAACGCTTCCTGTCTTTTTCCTTGTGTATTGCGTAAAGTTTTGGATGACTCTTGATTCGGCCTTTCCGACGTCTTAGCCAATCTTTTCTTAGCCAAGTGCCCTTGCTTAGAATCTGACATAATGACAATACTAGAACAAGATAAATATTTAATGATTTACGGTCTTAAAAGTTAGTAGAAGGTGGACACATTGCCACGGAAAACACCGAATTCAATACCACTGAAACCAAAATATTAAGGTATTTTGTAAATAACTTAAAAAAAATTTAAAATGCTAATATTTACATTTTCTACTAAAAACTAATACATGTTATATATACTATTTTTATATTTTAAATATGATAGTTTAAAGTATACATGAAAAAATGGGTTCACCAAAATCAAATTTTTAGTATACTAAGCCAGCGAAAACAGTTACTTATTTCTATAAAAAGGTGACCATAAGACGTACAACCATGGTTTCTTCGTTGCTGTTGCGACACGACTGATGCTTCAGCTAACGCCAATAACTATCCTCACAGACAGTTTAGTTTAAGAAATATGAGCAGATCGGTGCGCGCCACTGATATCAACTCAAAACGTCGGACGTGTATACAATCTGTTGTATCTTCTCTATTGTTGCATATATTAATTTAATGAAAATATAAAATGAACAAATAACTATTTGGTCATTTGTGAACACATGCAAAATAGCGTAATTAAATTAGTTAAAGGAAAAAAATAAAAAAATAATTTCCGCTGCAACGTAGGGTTCGGACGCGCCACCGAGGTCAATATTTTAGTAAGTTTTATTTTTTTATACTTACTTCTACTTAATTTATCTAAAAAAGGACATAGGCTCCCCCTATTATTTTCAAATTTTCTATTACATATAAAATAATTGTAATAGTAAGTAATCAATTCAAAGAGATTTCGATCTGGACACGTTTTTTCAAGCGTTCGGAGAATGAACCAATATTAGTAGGATCATGGCCCACAGAGTACAATGCAAAACACACAATGAAACAGTAAAGACAAAATTTGTGTAAATTAGACGACAATGATTTGCATAAAAATGTGGACCAGAACGGATCACCGTCTCAGCAATTGCTTCACGGTATCCGTGCAGTGCTGATTTTCAGATGGCATCCTCAAAATGGCAACACGTTCATGCCCTCTACAGTGATTAGAGAAAAACAAAACAACAAAAACATTAATCTGACTGCACGTTTGACCTAGTGGTCGCCACGCAGCATCCTACTGCGCCAAGTGGAAGTTGTGGGTTCAAATCCCACATGGGACAACACTTTGTGTTATTCACAAATTGTTGTTCTGAGTCTGGGTGTTCTTTGTGTCCGTTTCATGTATATTTGTAAAGTCCCCCGCGATGTAGTAAGTATATTATTAATGCGGGAGTTGTCTTTAAAAAAAAACAAAAAAGTAGCAATTGCAAAATAAAAGTGAAAAAGTAATAATATAAAAGTGCAAACGGTTTTTTTATGGTATAGGGGGCAAAGGAGTAGACGTATCTCCTGATTGTAAACGATCACTGGCTACCGCCGCCCATGGACATCCGCAATACCAGAGGCGTCACAAGTGCGTTGCTGACCTTTGGGGGATGGGGAAAGGGATGTGGGGAGGGGTTGGGGTATGGGCCTCGGACCGTATGTAATAACACTTTCCTTTGTATTCGACAGTATTTCGACAACTATTCAACTTGTATTCATCTTCAGCTTTGCTTATCTAAAATGATACTTCAAATTCACTGGGATAAGAATAATAAATCTATAATATGTTTTTCAAGTTCAGGCGTCTTTTAGTATTTAAAATTAAAAATACCTGTTCTATACATGTAAATTAATTTACATAAACCTTTGTAAGCAAAGTCCCTTGTGTCCAAGTCCAGTGTTTACGGTATAGTATACCTACAAAGATGCACCAGTTAAACTTAACACGGTATTTTACAATAACGTACAAATCTATGTTATCGATTAGTAAACGCTAAAAAATTATATCGATATATCTTAAGAATCATATCTATATCCCTATTCTTCTGTCAGATCTTCTTTTTAACCGACTTCCAAAAAGGAGGAGGTTCTATGTTCCACTGAATGTATTTTTTTTTTTATTTTTTTTTATGTATGTTACCTGATTACTCCGTCAGTTGTGGACCGATTTTGAATTTTTTTTTGTATTCGACAGGGTATGCTTCCGTGGTGGTCCCATTGCCAGCATATCAGGATCTGATAATGGGATCCCAGGGAAATCGAGGGAAACCCTCATTTTTTATAGGCACATACTATGTTTTTCGTATATTTTCTGAAGTTACACCGGTATTTGCGTCTGGTAGTCATCATTTTATGATGATGAGCTGATGATGTAAGGTACCACTCCTTAACGGTTAGGAGTTGGAGGATAAATCTTTAAATATCATATGTATATAAGTTACCTTTAGTCGTATTCTTAAAAATTATTTAGGTAAGCTGATGATGGAAGATGGAAGGTACAACTCCTCAACGGTTATGAGTTGGAGAATAATTCTTTCAATTTCATACGTATCTAAAGACCTTCAGTCGTATACTTTCAAGCTATTTAGGTGAGCTGATGATAGAAGATTAAACTCTTCAACAGTTAGGGATTAGAGGATGATTTTAATATTACACGTACCTTAATTTGTATTCTTGATGATGAAATTTGATGAAATAATTCAACTTACTACTTACCTACGATTGTTTGCACTAAAAACTGTAAAATAAAAAGTTTTTATAAAAAAATAAAACCGACTTCCAAAAACATCCAACGAAAACTCTCTGTCAAAAAACACTTAAAAGCGTAAAATAAACTGGTTCTTCATAAATTGCCTATACCTAATTCTTTATTCATTTAAATAGTAGTATTATAATGGGTGCTAGGTACCTAAAATCTGTTTGAAGTCGGTGCTAAGCCAAAAAGAATACAAACGAACAATTACAAAAGTCTAAGCGATAGTCACTTGGCAATGGTAATGAATAAAGAATTAGGTATAGGCAATTTATGAAGAACCAGTTTATTTTACGCTTTTAAGTGTTTTTTGACAGAGAGTTTTCGTTGGATGTTTTTGGAAGTCGGTTTTTTTTTTTTATAAAAAGTTAATCTCATTTCTATGTCCCTTTAAAAAATATTTCATTTCTAAGGAAACTTTAAATCAGGATCAGGTATTTTTCTCGGGAGTGGGAGCCTCGAGGATCCTCAAGGTACGTGGGGATCATTAAGGGAATTCGACTCGAGGAGTCGAATTTCCTTACAGATCCCCTGCTTTTAATGTGTTGCTTCTGAGTTCAGCTACCGCAGGCCGTTTGATCGTCTCGTCTTAGGGCACTGCTGCTTCCTGATGGAAGTGAGATCAAGAGGTATAAAGTACGTAGTGTCATAGTATACGATAAACCGCATTCTCTTAAAATTTTCGTATTATATTTTAGATAAAATTTATAGAATAGTCTTTGTTATTCTCATTTATCTGTACGATCCTCATTAATATGGTTGAAATTCTCATTCATCTGTCTTCGTCATCATTAATCTGGTTGACCAATTCATCAACACAAGCTAATTCCTAAACTACTAGGTGTAAACCAGTGCAATTGATATATGTTATAATGTGTAATGACCGGGACAAGATAAAATAAAAATTAAGACCAAAAAGTGAAATTGTTTTTGCACTAGATCAATGAGGCAAAAACACTCCGTTTCAAAGAATCATCCAAAAACTACTGAACTGATTTGGGTGAAACTTTACAGTAATATAGCTTATACATCAGAATAACACATAGGCTTCTTTTTGATGCGATAACCGACATACACGCAGGCGGAGCCGCGGGCAACAACTATCTATACTAATATTATAAACGCGAAAGTTTGTAAGTATGGATGGATGGATGTTTGTTACTCTTTCACGCAAAAACTACTGAACGGATTTGGATGAAACTTTACAGTAATATAGCTTATACATCAGAATAATACATTGGCTACTATTCACCGCGATAACCGACATATACGCGGGCGGAGCCGCGGGCAACCACTAGTAAATAAATAATTTTCAT
Organism: Diaphora mendica; assembly: GCA_949125395.1. Classification (NCBI taxonomy): domain Eukaryota; kingdom Metazoa; phylum Arthropoda; class Insecta; order Lepidoptera; family Erebidae; genus Diaphora; species Diaphora mendica. The sequence goes on from OX421328.1 coordinate 16,099,436, forward strand.
TTCATTACCATTAACCTATCAATGTCGGCGCGAAGGCTCACTTTAACCCGAACAAGTTGGAAGTCGACGGCCAGAACGACTCGGAAAAGTGTGAGCAGTGTTGAGCAAATCCAACAGGCAGTGTGCAGCCACGCAGAGACGATTGTCAGGCGCGTCGCTTGGTACACGCCGCGGATACGTCGCTCGTAAGCCAAGGTCACCACATTAACTGCATACGTACACCTGAGGAAAATAATGTTAATTTAAATTTATCAGATATTCTCATATCAGGGTTTTTTTCGGATGAAAAGTAGCCCGATGTGTTAACAAATATTTCACATAAGTAGAGCATGATGATCCTTAACTTCGCAGTCGTTGCGTGGAAAAACTGATACTCAGGTAAAACCGGTTGAACCTCAAAGCCGAGCTGAAGCTGACCTCAAAAATGATCTTGTGAATAATAAAAGGTAGAAAGATAATAATTTGGAATAAGCAAGAAGTCTGCCTTTTCAACTTTACAAATATGTTAAATACGCTCACCCACACTATTCTTATATTTTATGGCCTACTGCAAGAATTCTTTGTGAGTACTATACACTACTGTTACGCAGGACAACAACACTGCAAAGAGATGGAGAACTTTAAGCAGACCCTATACCGACCTGTCTGGTCAGCGTGGTATAGTAGAAGTTAGAACAAAACCTTCTTTCTAAAAAGAGGTCAGATGTCCAGTACTTGACTATTAAAATAAATAAATATTTTAGACATCTAACACACAACGCCATCTAGTCCCAAGCTAAGCAGAGCTTGTGATATGGGTACTAGACAACTGATACAAATACATATACACTTTTTTTATTTTTTTGTAAATACATACATATTATACATAGGAAACACCCAAACTCCGAAAAAAATATTTACAGATCATACAAACACTTGGTTCGACCCGGGAATCGAACCCGAGACCTCCAGCACAGCAGTCGCACATGCTACCACTACGCCACCGAGGCAGTTATTTGTTGATGATGAAGACCATGTTACTAACGTCGAAGTGCCAGTAATCTCGCCAAGTTTGACGCAAAGTTCCTGTAAGCCGGAGTGTGTCACCACAGAGGAGTAGATACAAAGCATGCTCATGGCTAATGAGAAGACGAACACTGGTGTTAGCACACGCCAAGGCCGCTGTAACCTGTACAAAATAAATATGTAAAAGTAGTTTTTTGTATAGCCGGATAGCAATACGGTCCAATCGGCCTTTTTTGTGCAGAGGTATAAGTTTCCTACGGAATTAAAGTACTTATGTCTTTTATGTACATCCAACATAGTAATATTTATATGCCTACTTGGTCTAGCGGTAAGCATATGTAACTGCCGATACACAAACCACGTTGGATTCAAGAGGAATCGGGTCTGATTCCCAGGTAATGGAAATGGTTGGGGACTTAGCCCCCGTGCCTTAGAGAGCGCGTAAACGGTCTTTCGCCTGATATTTCTCTGGTCGTGTCGTATAACCGCCCCTTCGGATTATAAGAGAGTGCACTTGTGTTTGTGCGCACACACGTGTCAACTATAATTCTTTTGCATGGTTCTTTGATCTCCGTTGAGACTGGAAACCGTGGCTGCAACAGGTGAAAGGAGTCCATAATCATCTAATTTATACTCTCGATTGTCGGCACTTGATGGAACTTGTTGCAATTTATTCTATTGGTTCGCCTTATCGCATCAAAGGTTATTAACCTTTAATAAAAATCGTGGAATAAGTACAAGTGAGTTTAATTCCAGAATCATCATCATTACTTAAATATCCTCTAGCCAAAGTAAGTGATCGTGATATCATGTACATAAACTAAGAGGCACTTTCATTGTATGATTTAGAATTAGAAGTTACTATGTAGTTCTTCTCGTTACACTAGTTGGTGCAAATTGTTATTTAATATAACATGTGAATTTTTAATTTTATTAATTTTATTTAATTAATTGAATATTATTTAAAGGAAAAACGTAATACCCAGTCAGCGTTCTGGTTCCCGTAGAAAACATAAGAAATATGGTGGTCCACACCAGGCCAAAGATACCAGATACGAGTGGGACGTATGTTGGTAGCGCGCAGGTACTCTTCTCAACCCACTGCGCACTCACAAAATCTACTGGTACTGCTGAAAATAAAAAAAATGGATAAACAGGATGTTCTATTAAATCATGTATAAATATTTCTACAAACAAGAAACAGTTTAAAAACTTTAACCCAACTACGTAAAAATCTAAATAATATAAAAATGAATCGCCAAAATGAATCGCCGAAATGTATGTACGCACATAACTTCCGATCGGCTGCACCAAATTAAAAAATACTTTTTTTTTGTGTTCATTTTTGTTAGGACAAGTTTTAAGTACAAGAAAAATTAAAAGATAACGGGAAAAGTCATTGTTTTTGTCCGCGACTGTACACTGCCTGTAGGAAGCTGAGACAAACATGTAAATATGGCGGTACGAAGTTCGCCGGGTCAGCTAGTTTTTAATAAGTTTATATAGACTATGCCACTTTATTCACAAATACGAATTACGAATCTATTGACACTTTATTCATTAGACGTTCAGTAGTTTAGGCTTAAGCTACGATAGAGTATACATTGACTGCAAAAACTATTACCATTCCTTTCGGCTTTACCGTCGGTAGTCGGATAATAAGGCGGTTCGTGACTTCAATATCATAAGAAATAAATTCAGCAAACGCTAATGGGTCAATACGAATATCACCCATGGAATCCATTCTTCCATTAAATAAACGTGTTTAATGAAATGTTTCCTGAATTATTGACTTACACTCTTGTGGGCTATTGTATTATTTAAGATATATATCCGTTATGTATTTACATCTTGTAGTTATAATTCAAATATAAATCAAAACGTTATTTGTAGAAATGTAAAGAACAAGCTTACAGTCAGTCAGGTCTTTATTCGATGGCATAAACTCGTAAATGACATTATGACGCATGGACGTGAGAGACAGCAGCTTTGGGAACAAAACACACTTCTCGTCGAACAGGTACATTAGCATATGAAAGCAGAATGTGCAGAAGGAGCCGAAAACAAACGCCAAGAAGAACAGTAGCAAATGTGCACCTGTAATAACAACGAGATACTTTTAACAATTTTCATTAAGTAATTGACATACTTATAATACTATCTTCTGTTGCTAAATTTAGGATAACAATGAAACTATCATAAATTTTCTTATCATCACCACTTTTAAGTGAACTCATAAGTATGTATTCTACCGTTCATTTATGTTCTAGTTCATTAGTTCTAGCTCTTTAATAAAGATGTTGGTTATTTAAGTTATCAAACTACAAATTCATTTGTCATATTCTCTTAAAACGAATATCCTAAGAACAGATGTTGGCACAAATAAATCTTGTCTTTATTATCATCTATTAGGTCTTGGGCAAGATCGTTGTCTGCTCCGGTTATGGTCTCCTGTGGTCTTTAAAGGTTTATGTTGGGGTAATCTTTTAGGTAATATGTAAAAGATTCTCTTCTGAAACTCTTTCAAACTCAGGCTATGCTTTTATAAGTAAGTACCCTTCCAGGCTCTATTCACATAGGCTTCACTCCGTTCGATCAATCGATACTCCTCGTATAAGATAACGTTATTCATTTAAATAACTTTAATTATATTCTTCACTATGGTAGTAGGAATTTCATCAATGTGATTCTGTCATGTTGGAGTTGACGGTTCATAAACTGTCAGAGGCATTACTGTGTGTTGGGTAAAGTTTTTATGCAAAAACATAGTTTTTGAGTAGACTTGAGTATGTACCTTTCATGATGTTGAGAGCAACATACTCGTATTCAAGATAACATTAAATGTATTGAAATGATCTGTTCAAGATTACATAAAATTTGGTAGAATTTTGTTTGGTAAACGTCTTACATTTATTAATGCAATAGATTACAATTAAGCTAATTTTTGGAGCAGCACCAACATAATGGAAGGCTCGTAATCATACATGCTAATCAGAATCCCTGAATCACTTTTCTTATTTACATAAAAAATATGGACTCTCTTGTTTAATTAGGTCTCATACTAGTCCTTCTCTATATATTGTTATCATTTATAACAAAATTGAGGCATTCGATCTCAGAGAAAGTAACACCTATGCGCTCGTTCGACCTCGATAAAAAGACAGACGAAAATGGTGTTGGCTGACACCTACCAGGAGTTAATTATGTTTAGTAGCCAGCAGGCAGCAGCACCCAAAGGTTAAACACGCATGAGATTTCTTTTTCACTTAAGTTACTCTTAGATATGCTATTATGTTGGGGTTAAGTATGAATATGTGGCTTTAATGCTACATAACCATCTATGTGTAATTTGGGTAAAACTGTGGGCACAGCTATCCTCTTTTACCCTTGTGAATAGTATTGGTACTTAAGGCCCGTATTCACTTTGATTAGTGCGAGGGCAGGTGTGAAGTGAGGTGATCAATTATTGGTAGAAAATAAGCGTGTCCACACGTACTTTCCACCAATCACCGATCACCCGCACTATGCACCTGCACTCGCACTATACAAAGTGAATACGGTGTAACGTGGTAGATATATATTAGACGGTATCATTTATAAATAATCGATTGTACGCAAGTTCATTAGTCGAGTTGGTAGGTACACCACTATTTGCGTGTACCTTATTTAATTGCTGTCGGTATATGGAGATTTTGTCATTTCGTGCTACAAACTTAAACCACAAACTGCTTTAAAAACTACCGAACTGCCGTCGTTGTGCTGAGCTGGTGGAGTTGGTGCAACTGTTAATTGTGAAATTGTTAATAGTTTACCTATACGTGACCCGAATATATTTCGGTAAGTTAACTTCCATAATTTAAATAATTCTTATTCCGCTCCAGGGCTATTAAAGTGCTTAGTAGCTGTTAATTTGAATCAAATACCCGCAATCACCTTAAGTGAATTCGTTATTCAATAATTGTACGAGTATTTGCTCTGCTGTTTATTCGCTGTTTATGTGTATTATTTTTCTCCTTAATTGTGTAATTGTGAAGCGTCTGTAAACGTGCAGCGAATGCCTGAACGGGTGTTCGTTGCGCGTTTCGACGCTGTGTGTGGTACCCTACTGAGGCCGCCTACCTTCTCCGCTTCAGGGTCCACCCTACGGGTTAGCATCCACCCTACGGGTTCGCATTCAACCCTACGGGTTCACGTCCACGTTACGGGTTCAAGTCCCCTACGGATTCGAACCCATCCACGGGTTACCAGTTCACCCCACGGGTACGAAGCCACCTTACGGCCAGCGGCCAGTCTGCGGCCAGAGCGTCGGGTGACTCCACTGTGCCGCGTCACCGACGAAGGGGCCACCACAGGCACGTCCTAAACCGTGTGCGACCCCGATTCATCAAAACCCTGAGACGAAATACCCGCGACCCTGACTTTAAGCTACCGGAGCATTTCTTTCCTTTCTTTTAAATATAGTATTGTAAATTATTACCTTCTTTTATTTCTAGTTTCCCACGTACAAAGGTTACAACGGGCCTTTAATACATAAAGATATACATACTTATAGGTCTACCAGCTAGCTTGGTTTACCTAGTATGAGATAAAGACGCAACAGTAACATATAATACAAGGTCAAGTACAAGTATTTACGTACATTCAGTCAGTATCAAAACCAAACTTAAAAAACTCACGTACAGAAAATCTAAAATCGTTCCTACCCCTTGAAAGTTATGGTTTATAATTATAGAAAATTTAAAGATATTGTTTTACTTTTTTGTAACAGATTGTTATTAATGGTATCAAGAGAAGTAGTTATTTATAAGTCATTGTATACAGGGTGTCCCAAAATTCAACGATAAGCGGTCGCCTAAAGGTAGACCTGCTAATGAGTACATAAGGAAAAATAATAAAAAATATACCTAGTTTTTTTTTTTAGTTACAAGAAAAATTTAGAATTTCTTTGAAAATTTATACCTTTGAAAATTTATACCTTTCATGATATTTTGAACGACCACGATGACAATTTCTCAAATATGCTTAAGATTTTTTTTATCTTGTACCTAAATAGTGCTACTATTCACCACAACTCTTAAAAACACCAAATTGCCCGCAGTTTTTACACAAAAAACGTTACACAAAAATTGTCATCGTGGTCGTTCAAAATATCATGAAGGGTGTAAATTTTCAAAGAAATTCTAAATTTTTCTTGTAACTAAAAAAAAACTAGGTATATTTTTTTTATTATTTTTCCTCATGTACTCATGAGCAGGTCTACCTTTTGGCGCCCGCTTATCGTTGAATTTTGGTACACATGGTATTTACACATTCACATACATTTTCCTCACTACCTACTAAGAAAATATGTTGATCTATAAGTAGTATATGACTGCTTTATAATAATAAAGGCAAGGAAGAAGACTTTTAATTATGAGTGTCTTATAATAAATGTGAAACAAAACAAAGTGAAAATATCTCTTTATTGGCTCTAAAGTGGTAAATTAGTTTTATGCAGCTACACGCGTTAGAAATTGATGACAAAATTCATGATTATAGGCGTATAAAGCTCGCAACACCAGGTCTCTTGTTTTAATATACCTATCCTTAGCACAAATCAGTGAAATCTGTCCTAAAAACAGCAGTAGGTATATTTTCAATTTTTTGACCCTGTATAAATATCTATGGCAACACGTAGATACTGACAAAAATCAAATACGTTTACTAAAGAAACGGTTAAAAATAAAATGACTACGACTTCTTTATTCATGACTTATATATAACTAGCTTTACTTTGAACCTTGATTCGTATTATGATTTCTAGGATGAAAACTATCCTATGTCCTTTCCTTAGACTCAAACTATCTCTATACCTACTAAATTTCATGAAAATTGACTCAGCGGTTTAAGCGTGAATAGGTAACAGACAGATAGATAGATACATAGACAGTCAGTACCTAGTAATAGTTCCAGTTACAGGTATGCGAGCCTGATCTACTTAAGTTATTGTTTGTACTCCGCAATCCGCTAATCGAATCTTTCTTTTATATTGTAGGTACTTCCAGATTTTCTGACCAAATTTCAAGAGGGCTTGATTGATTGTAATAACCGTACCCCTTATAAGTAATGGATTTAAAATTGTAGTCAACAAAAATGTTAGTCAATGAAATGTCAGCATTTAATACACCTCTGCGTGGTCAGCATGCCTCTTTGGATTTATAGGATGTTTACAAGTAGGTATATATCAAACCCTCCCATATACTTTAAAAAATAAACAAATCAAAATGCAGATTATGCAATCATCATGGATAGTTAACGGCTGGATTGCCTCCTCCATGGAAGACAACATAGACGTGAATCCTTGCTTATAGGGTAAACTATAAATACGAATCATCTTTGGAGAAAAATAAACGATATTCCTCCTCTAAACGCTTCTCATTAATATAATTGTTTAAAAATTTTATCTCACCCTCCCCCTCTTTTTCTTTTTGTTAAATGCACGTCTGTTACCTTACCCTACTCCATTTATTAACTCGTGAAGAATAGGGTGGGTTATACGTTGTAAACACAATCTGTTAGATTCTTGTAAAAACTATAATGTATAACTGTTTTTTGTCCCAAATAAATATTATTATTTTTTGACTAAATCGCTGTGCAGTACACTTTTTAATATGTCTTATGTACATATCGAACCTTAGTTATTTACAGCACTTCGTTTTAGTGTTAGTTAATCGTAAAGCACGCTTTTAAATTGCGAATATCGAAATCGACTTGAAAGAATTTTGAAACTAGAGACGGCTGCAAACAAACAAGTGATCAATATGATCATACGGAGCTGTAATTAGAGGATAATTGGCGAATCTTTAGTGATGTGACATCAGACTGCTTCCATGCAATTTAATTTAGCCTATTGTTTTGGCAACAATTAGATATTTACTTTTCTGACTCATTTTCTAACCGTTTCGTTACCCGAATATTGCGAGATTAGTTCATTTCAAGTTTACCTGTACATAAACTACACATATTTTTTCGTGACTTGCTGTGAAGTCTATAAATAACGATTCTGCATTGCATTTGCATACTCTTGATAATACAATATTCATGTTATCTGACATTTGACCTGAGGCGTTTTCAAATTGAACAAACGATCCAATTATAAGTGTTAGTGACTAATCAACAACCGGCGAAAATAGTCTTGTTTGTTACGCTTCTACATCAAACTAGTTAACATGGTTAAGAATATTAAAAATGGATTATAATTAATGAGCGTGTGTATTACCAAGCTGTCGATCGCTGGTTTGGAATCGATTGACTTATTCATAATACTGTTATCGATAACGAGGTCTGTATGCTCACATCATTACGATGAAGTAAACGGCGCGACGCGCTGTTGATCGTGATTAACGTTTCGAACAAAATATATGTGTTGTGATATGAAGTGAATAAATACATATTAAACTTTAAGAAATGCAGGCCTTTATGTACTTTTGTGTAGCCATATCGGTGATTTATGCCGAAAACATTCAGCTATCATCTAACGAAGTTGTGTGGAAGTTTTCAAATAGCAACGGTTGTAAGTATTGTTTGTTTGTGTTTTACTTATTATTTCATATATCGTTTACTCTAGAGTTTACGATACGGCTTTATCGGACAATGATCTGAAATATAGAAGCACGTAAATGTCAATATAAGTATATTTTTTAGTTTTTTTAAAACTCTTTTTGCGTAATATAGAATTAGGTTTTTGCTTGAAAATATAACGTTTAAAAAAATGAATGATTGATGTTTTTATTAAAATTTAATCTGATAGATTTAAGTTTTACAATTTGCGGAAACGAGTGAAAAAGACCTAGAGTTTACCTATCTATACTTATAATAAAAATGTAACGGGTCAAATTCTGTACATTGAAGATATTTTGAAAATTTTTTTGGAGGGCACTCTGTTATCGATACTGAAGCCAAAACTGTAATTTTTTTCATTTTTGTCTGTCTGTCTGTCTGTCTGTCTGTCTGTATCTTGGCCGCGCATCACGCCGAAACTACTGAACGGATTCAAATGAAACTTGGCATGATTTGAGTTCATACTACGAGGTAGGACATAGGATACTTTTTATCCCGAAATTCAGCACGGTTTCCTGGAGAGAGGGGAGGAAAGTCAAAATATGTATTTAGTTGTAATTCAATAACACATAGTCCGATTTCATTCATTCTTTTTTTGCTAGAAAGAAAAAAAATAAAAGATAACGGGAAAATTGTTTTTTTTTGGCGCGACTGTACACTGCCTGTGGGAAGCTGAGACAGATATGTAAATATGGCGGTACGAAGTTCGCCGGGTCAGCTAGTTTAGAATATTTTAGTTAAATACTATTGCGCGGTGTGAAATTCAATTACAGGTTAGCCACTCATTACTGTCATTCATTACTTAGTAATATTTACGATATGAGTACAAAATATTAAAAAATTATAAAAAAGCAAAAACAAAACAACATGTTTACTTTGTAATTCATGGGATATGTGATTATGCGGAGAAACACGATAGATATGCATATCTATCTATATCTATACTTATAATAAAAATGTAACAGGTCTAATTCTGTACATTAAAGATATTTTGAAAATTTCTTTTGGAGGGCTCTTTATAATCGATACTGAAGCCAAATCTGTAATTTTTTTCATTTTTGTCTGTCTGTCTGTCTGTCCGTCTGTCTGTCTGTCTGTCTGTCTGTCTGTATCTTGGCCGCGCATCACGCCGAAACTACTGAACGGATTCAAATGAAACTTGGCATGATTTGAGTTCATACTACGAGGTAGGACATAGGATACTTTTTATCCCGAAATTCAGCACGGTTTCCTGGAGAGAGGGGATGAAAGTCAAAATATGTACTTAGTTGTAATTCAATAACACATAGTCCGATTTCATTCATTCTTTTTTTACTTGAAAGAAAAAAATAATAGATAACCGGGAAAAGTGTTTTTTTGTCCGCGACTGTACACTGCCTGTGGGAAGCTGAGACAGAAATGTAAATATGGCGGTACGAAGTTCGCCGGGTCAGCTAGTACTTATAATAAAAATGTAACGGGTCAAATTCTGTACATTGAAGATATTTTGAAAATTTTTTTGGAGGGCACTCTGTTATCGATACTGAAGCCAAAACTGTAATTTTTTTCATTTTTGTCTGTCTGTCTGTCTGTCCGTCTGTCTGTCTGTCTGTCTGTCTGTCTGTATCTTGGCCGCGCATCACGCCGAAACTACTGAACGGATTCAAATGAAACTTGGCATGATTTGAGTTCATACTACGAGGTAGGACATAGGATACTTTTTATCCCGAAATTCAGCACGGTTTCCTGGAGAGAGGGGATGAAAGTCAAAATATGTATTTAGTTGTAATTCAATAACACATAGTCCGATTTCATTCATTCTTTTTTTGCTAGAAAGAAAAAAAATAAAAGATAACGGGAAAATTGTTTTTTTTTGGCGCGACTGTACACTGCCTGTGGGAAGCTGAGACAGATATGTAAATATGGCGGTACGAAGTTCGCCGGGTCAGCTAGTTTAGAATATTTTAGTTAAATACTATTGCGCGGTGTGAAATTCAATTACAGGTTAGCCACTCATTACTGTCATTCATTACTTAGTAATATTTACGATATGAGTACAAAATATTAAAAAATAATAAAAAAGCAAAAACAAAACAACATGTTTACGTTGTAATTCATGGGATATGTGATTATGCGGAGAAACACGATAGATATGCATATCTATCTATATCTTATCTATACTTATAATAAAAATGTAACAGGTCTAATTCTGTACATTAAAGATATTTTGAAAATTTCTTTTGGAGGGCTCTTTATAATCGATACTGAAGCCAAATCTGTAATTTTTTTCATTTTTGTCTGTCTGTCTGTCTGTCTGTCCGTCTGTCTGTCTGTCTGTCTGTCTGTCTGTATCTTGGCCGCGCATCACGCCGAAACTACTGAACGGATTCAAATGAAACTTGGCATGATTTGAGTTCATACTACGAGGTAGGACATAGGATACTTTTTATCCCAAAATTCAGCACGGTTTCCTGGAGAGAGGGGATGAAAGTCAAAATATGTACTTAGTTGTAATTCAATAACACATAGTCCGATTTCATTCATTCTTTTTTTACTTGAAAGAAAAAAATAATAGATAACCGGGAAAAGTGTTTTTTTGTCCGCGACTGTACACTGCCTGTGGGAAGCTGAGACAGAAATGTAAATATGGCGGTACGAAGTTCGCCGGGTCAGCTAGTACTTATAATAAAAATGTAACAGGTCAAATTCTGTACATTGAAGATATTTTGAAAATTTTTTTGGAGGGCACTCTGTTATCGATACTGAAACGAAAACTATTTTATTTTTCATTTTTGTCTGTCTGTCTGTCTGTCTGTCTGTATCTTGGCCGCGCATCACGCCGAAACTACTGAATGGATTCAAATGAAACTTGGCATGATTTGAGTTCATACTCCGAGGTAGGACATAGGATACTTTTTATTTCGAAATTCCGGACGGTTTCCTTGGGAGGGGAGATGAAAGTCAAAATGTGTAATTAATTGTAAGAATTATTGCAATCGGACTACTCGTTAATGAATTAACGAGTAGTCCGATTGCAATAATTCTTTTTTTGTTACAAAGGAGATACTCTGAAAATTGTAGCATAAAGTATTTAATTTATCACAATCTCTCTATCTATTGGAAAAAAAATTGTAAAGAATTTATCATTACGTAAAACAACATGTAGCGACACCTATTGCCAGCCATGCGTAATTAATAACACTGATTAATATATCGTGGAATAATCGTAGAACGTATTACGTATAATTCGGTGTAGCATTTGATTTATCGCGACCTCTCTATCCATAGGAAAAATAATATCTATATCTCTCTGTAGACGTCGAATCTGTGTGTTTGGTTGTGCCCGCATGACTTAAATATTCAAAATAATCGTGGGAACGTTTTATGCACAAGCATTGTGATTAATGTGGTATGTAGTTAGTATTTGATAGGTAGGTATTTGTTTTATGTTCTCTCTTTCCATAGAAAGGGTTGTTTTAAATTTTCTTGAAAAATTTCTTTGCTTAAAACAGCGACATCTTTTGGAATCAAGTAACTAACTTTACAATAGGTACGTAATATGATTACTCTTTTTAACGTATAATAAAAATGTAACAGTTCAGTTCTGTACATTAAAGAAATTTAGATGATTTTTTGGGAGGGCTCTCTAATCGATACTGAAGCAATTACATTTTCTTGAAAATTGTTTCTGTGCTTAAAACAGCGACATCTTTTGGAATCAAGTAACTAACTTTACAGTAGGTACGTAATATGATTACTTTTAAACGCATAAGAAAAGTGTATAAGATCAATTCTGTACATTAAAGAAATTTAGATTTTTTGGGAGGATGCTCTTATTGATACTGAACCAAAAACTAGAATGCCATAAACGTTAAATGGTCATTTATAATTATGATATTTATTTTAAGTTTAAAATACTTGAAAGAGGAGTAAACATATAACATAATAGTTCATCATAATTTACCAGAAAATGATACAAAACATCTTTATGATAGGTATATAGGTATAGGTATGATAGGTTATGGTAGTTTTTTTAAACGAAGTTTTTTTTTAGGATTTTGTCAGGTTATAGCATAGGTATAAGCAGGCGATTTTTGTTGTACCTAAATAATTAGCAAATAGTCTTTTGTAGATACTAATTGGTTTTCTCAATATTTTTAGAATTTTGTAAGGTTATAGCATAGGCATAGGTAAGCAGATGTTTTTCGTTGCAAATATTTAATTACTTAGCCTTATTTGTTGGTGTTTTAATTTCTTTTAGTAAGTTGTAGATACCTTCCATTTTTTTCGTTGAATTAGTTGTAGATACTTAATTAATTTAGTTTTATTTACGCTTTGAAAATAAGCTTCATTCGTTATGTCTAATTTTTCATTTAACTGTAGTGATAAATTTAACATTGTTTTTCGTATTCGATTTTATCACATCACACTAATTTATAAAAGCTAATGTTTGTGAGGGTGTATGTTTGTTACTTCATCACGCAAAAAGCACTGGACGGAATTGGATGAAACTTTACAGTAATATAGCTTACTAGCTGTTGCCCGCAGCTTTGCTCGCGTGGAAGTTGATTATTTACAATATATTTAATTAAAACTGTGTAAGTATGTATGAATAATTTATTCATGTTTTTAAACGTACCTATTTATTTATTTTTAATCAATAGCCCATTAAAAAGGATTTCATACTAACGTTCGACCCTTATTTTTAGCCCTTTAGAAATAGAATTCCCATAAATGATGATATAGGTATTAATTTATTTGTACTTAAAAGCCTAAGGACAAAGTTTCAGGCTACTAAATTAAAAATGACTGACTTCCAAACTAATCTACTTACGACATTTCAACACCTAATTCACCCCTTAGGGGTAGAAATATCATTTATGGGATTTCCCTTTGAGGGCGCTCTGGTTCCCTGGTTTCTAGAACCCGAGACGGTGTGCGGTTTTTAGTCGGTTCGAGTCCGACATAACCACCAGTTGGTGATATCCGAGGGAATTTCCGCACAAAAAAAGAGGTAGATATAATATCCAGAGACACTTAGTATCTACGCGTTTTTAACTATTAGCCCAAAGATAATTTTTCATGTTTCTAACTTAAAAAAGACGGACTTCCATACAAACTTTCAACCCCTATTTTACCCTCTTACGGGTAGAATATTGGGAAACGCTTAAATACGTATCTCCTATTTTTTTATCAATAGCCCTAAAATAAATTTTCATGTTTCTAACTTCAAAACTGACGGACTTCTAGACTAACCCGCTTACGAAATGTCAACGCCTATTTCATCCCTTCAGCGTAGAATATCGAGAAAGGCCTAAATACGTATCTATTCATTTTTAATCAGTAGCCCAAACCAAAAGAAAAGTTTCATGTTTCTAATTTAAAAATGCCAAACAAAGTTCAACCCCTATTTCACCCCCTTAGGGGTAGAATATTAGGAAACGTTGAAATACATATCTACTAATTTTTATAAGTAATCCCAAAATAAAGTTTCATATTTCTTAAATAGCCCTAAAATAAACTTTCATGTTTTTAACTTCAAAAATGACGGACTTCCAGACTAACCTACATACAAAACGTCAACCCCTATTTCACCCTTAAGGAGTAGAATATCCGCTCTATCTATCAGAAACGCTTGAATACGTGTTTACTCATTTTTAATCAGTAGCCCTAAAATAAAGTTTCATGTTTCTAACTTAAAAAACGACGGACTTCTATACAAACTTTCAACCCCTATTTTACCCCCTTGGGGGTAGAAATTCCAAAATTCCTTTCTTAATGGGTATCTACTTAATGAAACGATCATACTCACCAAATTTTGTATTCCCAAGTTTAATAGTTTCCGCTCGGCGATGATGAATCAGTCAGTTAGTCAGTCGGGACATGTTATTTTATAAGTAAAGAAGATACATCAGATTAACACATAGGTTACTATTTGCCGCGATAACCGACATACACGCGGGCGGAGCCGCGGGCAACAGCTATGCTTATAATAAAAATGTAACAGGTCCAATTCTGTACATTAAAGATATTTTGAAAATTTTTTTTGGCGGGCTCTCTATGATCGATACTGAACCCAAAACTGTAATTTTTTTCATTTTTGTCTGTCTGTCTGTCTGTCTGTATCTTGGCCGCGCATCACGTCGAAACTACTGAACGGATTGAAATGAAACTTGGTATGATTTGAGTTCATACTACGAGGTAGGACATAGGATACTTTTTATCCCGAAATTGAGCACGGTATCCTGGAGAGAGGGGATGAAAGTTAAAATATGTACTTGGTTGTAATTCAATAACACATAATCCGATTTCATTCATTCTTTTTTTGCTAGAAAGAAAAAAAAAGATAACAGTCAAAGTTTTTTTTTTGTCCGCGACTGTACACTGCCTGTGGGAAGCTGAGACAGATATGTAAATATGGCGGTACGAAGTTCGCCGGGTCAGCTAGTACTTATAATAAAAATGTAACAGTTCCAATTCTGTACATTAAAGATATTTTGAAAATTTTTTTTGGCGGGCTCTCTATGATCGATACTGAACCCAAAACTGTAATTTTTTTCATTTTTGTCTGTCTGTCTGTCTGTCTGTATCTTGGCCGCGCATCACGTCGAAACTACTGAACGGATTGAAATGAAACTTGGTATGATTTGAGTTCATACTACGAGGTAGGACATAGGATACTTTTTATCCCGAAATTGAGCACGGTATCCTGGAGAGAGGGGATGAAAGTTAAAATATGTACTTGGTTGTAATTCAATAACACATAATCCGATTTCATTCATTCTTTTTTTGCTAGAAAGAAAAAAAAAGATAACAGTCAAAGTTTTTTTTTTGTCCGCGACTGTACACTGCCTGTGGGAAGCTGAGACAGATATGTAAATATGGCGGTACGAAGTTCGCCGGGTCAGCTAGTACTTATAATAAAAATGTAACAGTTCCAATTCTGTACATTAAAGATATTTTGAAAATTTTTTTTTGGAGGGCTCTCTATAATCGATACTGAAGCCAAAACTGTATTTTTTTTCATTTTAGTCTGTCTGTCTGTATCTTGGCCGCGCATCACGCCGAAACTACTGAATGGATTTAAATAAAACTTGGCATGATTTGAGTTCGTACTACGAGGTAGGACATAGGATACTTTTTATCCCGAAATTCAGCACGGTTTCCTGGAGAGAGGGGATGAAAGTCAAAATATGTACTTAGTTGTAATTCAATAACACATAGTCCGATTCTTTTTTTGCTAGCAAGAAAAAAAAATGAAATAACAGGAAAAGTCTTTTTTTGTCCTCGACTGTACACTGCCTGTGGGAAGCTGAGACACATATGTAAATATGGCGGTACGAAGTTCACCGGGTCACCTAGTATATAATATGTATGACTATGCATATATTAAGTACTAGCTGTGTCCGCTACTTGGTTCACGTGACATTTGGATTTTCAAGTTATTTTTAATTTTTCACCGTTTAAACCTTCCCTGGACTACGACTACGACAAACATTTCAAAACCAAAATCACCCAATCCTTTCTTGAGTTTTAGCGAGACAAACGAACAGCAATTGATTTTATATCTTAGATAGGATACTTAACGTTTAAATGCAGAAGAAGTGTATAAAGTACTAAATTGTTAAGGAATAGGTAGTGCTATCGTATTAACGTAAAAACAGCTACACGAAATAATAGTCTAGTATAAGTTAAGGATCAAATTATATATAAATGTTATCTACTGTAAAAGTCCGAATTACGGTAAATCCTAAGATTTTCCAGTACCTAAAACCTAAGATTTATCAACTCTTTAATGGTAAAAGTCAGAAACATTCTGTGACTTGGATCGATGACATTTACTTGCCTAGCCTGTACCTACATTTTAACTAGCGGTTAGGAAGGGTTATTTCTTTTATTCTAATAAAACAAAAAAAATACTTGTGGTGTCGTGGGACACCAGATAGGAACGAAATTTCTTATCATAAAATATAATAATATATGCAACTTACAGATGACGCTATACTAAATTTTAAAATCTTACAATTTTTTGATTTAAGGTTACGGACGCTTTTTGCCGGCTAGGTTACCTCTCCGCAACGCCCCATAAGGAACTTCGTTCCTAAATATCTCTAACCAAAATATAGTTCATTAAAATAAATTATTAAAAAATACTCATTTTTTTAATCAACCATCAACCAAACCAACATTTACCAGCCGTCACTGGTAAAATCTAGCATGTACCAAAATTCTAATAGTAATAGCCCGAAAAAATCGTTCCTTTTTTAAAATCCTTACATTTACCAACTCATGTTGGTAAATCCTAAGATTTACTGGTAAAACCTAAGGTTAATCAATGTACGGGCTTTAACAGTAGTAACATACATATATACACTCGAAAGTAACCTTGTCTGTCTTTTAAGCTTTCACGGCTAAACCACTGCACCGATTTCAATGATATTTGTCATGGAGATACTTTTTTTTTTTTTTTATGTTTTGCCCGCCAAAATGACTCTGCTCTGGCTGATGGAAAACATAAGCAGAATCCAAGAGTGGTGGTCACCATACTCATTGCGAATGCAGACAGTGCAGTATGGCGACCCACACTATGGCGGCCTAGTGATGCTACTGCATCTTTTAGTCCAGTCAACAAGTATGAAACTTGTTGACTAGACTAATTGGGCCCCCGGTCTCGCACTCACCAACGAAACACGACAGCACGAACGCTGTCATTTTACGTTGATTTTCTGTGCGAGGGTAGTACCGCCCCGGTCGAGCCGGCCCGTTCGTGCTGAAATCAGCGTGGCTCTACTACCTACTTTCTCCTTGTAGAAGGACATAGGTTACTGTTTACTGCGATAACCGACATACACGCGGGTGAAGCCTCGGGCAAAAGCTAGTTTCTAAAAACACTTGTACGTTAACTGCTAATAAGCTAATGGGTATTTTTTTATTTATACTGTTTTATTCAAAATAATGGACTAAAAGTTAAAAAATAATTCGTTAGGTCCCAGGTTCCAGTTATCACACCCCTCACCCTCATCAAGCTAAGGCATTGATCAGACAAAAAAATAAAATCGTTGGACGTAGCGTAAACTGAGTGTACTTCCATCCAGTCACGGGCCCAACGGTTTTATTTTTTTGTATAAATAAAACGGTTTTTTTATATATTTTTTTCAAAGAAGGAAAAGTAAAAACAATTGGTAATTAAAATCTATGGTTTTCATATCTACAACAGAAAATATTACCTATATTATCAGTATTAAATACATACATTTGTGTTAGTAAAATGTATTGTGTTTGTCCACAGCATTAACGGGACATGCGACCGTCCCGGGCGGTGTGTACTCCGACTTGAAGAATGCGAACATTATTGGGGACATCCTGTGGGATCGTAATGATATACTCACGAGGTGGGTGGCTTACGACACGTGGACTTATACTGTCAAGTTCAACGGTGAGTTGCTTCATTATGAAGTTATGATGCAGCTACAAAAAAAAAAACGATTTCAGAAACAGACCAAATTAAAACAGGCTTACACGGGAAGCACCAGCTTTCAAATAAAAAAGAATCATCAAAATCGGTTAACACAGTCGAAAGTTCTGAGGTTAACAAACAAAAAAATACACGAATTCAGAACCTACTCCTTTTTTGAAGTTGGTAAAACATTCTTAATTTCCTCCAAGCCTTTTTCCTAAATTAAGCTGGGTCGAGTTTAAGTCTGCTACGATACGACTGAACTTAGATTTTTTAGAAATTAGAGAGATTGAGATTAGACCTCCACAACCCAAGTACTAACCGATATCAAAGTAGAAAGACTCTTGTCGACTTTTTAGAGCTCCAGTTATAGTCCATTCGCTTACTTGTGGGTGTACGCCGCCAGCGGGCCCTTTGATTTCGTGGCGGCTTTGCTTTGACAAAAAGTCGCGACCAAATCTGTAACGATTGCCAAAGATGTTGCTATGGCAACCTGTTTAACGTGCTCAACGAGACACAGACTACAGAGCGATCTCAATATATAAGAAAGGTCATCTATCATAGACTCACCTGATTAAGATTGTGTGGGTCACCAAGAATTTTTCAAATCGGACTAGTAGATCCTGAGATTAGCGCGTTCAAACACTTCAGCTTTATATCTTATAATAAAATTCTTGTGTCACAATGTTAGTTACCATATTCCTCTGAAACGGCTGGACCGAATTTTATGAAATTTGGTGTGCATATCGGGTAGGTCTGAGAATCGACCAACATCTATTTTTTATACCCCAGTTTTTTATGGCAAAACAACGTTTGCCGGATCAGCTAGTATATATATATATTATAGTAATATGTTATATATATTTATATCTACACATTTACGGATGTCATTAAATAAAATACATATACAATACTTCATAGAACGCATTCAGTTTGTGGTGGTTAAAATATTCAATACTTTTATACAATACCTAAATTCCTAATACTTGTTGTCTTTATCAGGATATTTTCTAACAATACCTTATCTTTATCTTGTTTAGTGCGACAGAATCATTGAGGTCAATAACATATTTAGCCCTCGTTCAAACCACTTTAACTATTTCAAAACATGGTTATACAGATAATATTCCTACATATTGTTACTTATCTCTTCTCACAACTTCTACATGCTTAGATACCTGATGCACCTTTCAAAGAATTACTATCAATGAATGAGATAGAATTAGGTAGAACGTATCTACCCTGTTAGTCAAGATATGTTTTCGTTGTTTTCTTTCTACAATCGCTAACGTCTCTAATCTCTTGTAGGTATTCTTTTGTTTTGGCCACGTGACTTAGCGTTGAGATGTTCATTATTCATTCCCGTACATGTGATTCTTTCTAATAACTTTTAAATTATGCGAATGCCATCTTGGCTACGGGAACAGTTTAGAGATTTATTGAAGGACTAGCTGTTGCCCCCGGCTTTGCTCACGTGGAAGTTGATTATATGTATTTAATTAAAACTGTGTAAGTATCTATGAATGCTGTGTTCATGTTTTTAAACGTATTTATTTATAATCAATAGTCCATTAAAAACCCCTTTAGTAATAGAATTCCCATAAATGCTAATATAAGTATTCATTTATTTGTAATCAAAAGCCTGAAGACAAAGTTTCAGGCTACAAAATTAAAAAATGACGGACTTCCAGTCTAATCTAGGGATAGAATATCTAGAAACGCTTAAATACGTATCTCATCATCATCATCGCAGTCCACTGCTGGACATAGGCATCTCCAATTGCACGCCACTTGGTTCGATCCTCAGCTTCTCTCATCCAGCTCCTGCCAGCCGTCTTGGGCAGATCATTATTCCACCTGGCCTGTGGACGTTCTACGCTACGTTTGCCGAGACGCGGTCTCCACTCAAGAACCCAACGGTTATCAGTTTTGCGGCTAATATGGCCAGCCCACTGTCACTTCAGCTTGCTTACCCTGTGGGCTATGTCAATGACCTTGGTTCTCTACCGGCTCACCTCATTTTTGATGCGATCCCTTAGAGAAACGTTGAGCTTTTGTGATGAGAAAAATAAATAATTGTTATTATTATAGCCCTCTCCATAGCACGCTGAGCGACTTTGAACTTGTGGACCAGCCGTGTCGTAAGTGTCCACGTTTCGGCACCGTATGTCATGACAGGTAGGACGTACTGATTGAAGACTTTCGTATTTAGGCACTGTGGGATTGACGATGAAATTAGTCCAGTCAACAAGTTCCATACTTGTTGACTAGACTAAAAGATGCAGCAGCATCACTAGGCCGCCATAGTGTGGGTCGCCATACTGCATTGTCTGCATTCGCAATGAGTATGGTGACCACCACTCTTGGATTCTGCTTATGTTTTCCATCAGGCAGAGTAGAGTCATTTTGGCGAGCCAAACATAAAAAAAAAAAAAAAAAAAAAAAGAAAAGACCCGACGAAGTTTCCCAAACGCTGCCCAACCTGGCTGAATTCTCCTGTTCACCTCGTCCTCGAAGTTGTGTCTACTTAACTGCAAAGTCTGCCCGAGGTACCACACATATTTTTGAACAACTTCGAGAACGGCACCGTGAACCACAACCGGTTCCGGTAGAATATGCTCGTACATACGTATCTAATCATTTTTAATCAGTAGCCATAAATAAAGTTGCATGTTTCTAACTTCAAGAATAACAGACTTCCAGAATAACCTAAATACGAAAGTTCAACCCCTATTTCACCCCCTCAGGGGTTGAATATCCAGCAACGCTTAAATATGTATCTACTCATTTTTAATCAGTCAAAACACAAATTTTCATGTTTCTCACTTAAAAAATGACGGCCTTACAAACTTTCAACCCCTATTTCTTTTTTTTATGTTTGGCCCGCCAAAATGACTCTACTCTGCCTGATGGAAAGCATAAGCAGAATCCAAGAGTGGTGGTCGCCATACTCATTGCGAATGCAGACAATGCAGCATGGCGACCCACACCATGGCGGCCTAGTGATGCTGCTGCATCTTTTAGTCTAGTCAACAAGTATGGAACTTGTTGACTAGACTAATTTCACCCCTTTAGGGGCGTAATATACTAAAACTCCGTAATATTTCTTATTTAAAAAATTACGGACTTCCATAAAAAAATTCAACTCCTATTTCACCCCCTTAGGGGTAGAATATTCAGAAACGCTGAAACACGTATCAATTCATTTTTAATCAGCAGCCGAAAAATAATGTTTCATGTTTGTAACTTCAAAAATGACGGACTTTCAGACTGACCTATATACGAAATAACAACCCCTATTTAACCCCTTAGGGGTAGAATATCCAGAAAAGCTTAAATACGTATCTACTCTTTTTTAATCAGTAGCCCAAAAGTTTCATGTTTCTTACTTAAAAAATGACGAACTTCCATACAAACTTTCAACCCCTATTTCACCCCTTAGGGGTAGAATTTCAAAAATTCCTTTCTTAGTGCTCACTTACGTTATATAAAGAACCTACATGCAAAATTTCAGGATTCTAGCTTCAGCGGTTTGGGCTGTGCGTTGATCTCTGGGTATGTCAGTCAGTCAGTCAGTCACCTTACTCTTTTATATATATAGATTTATTGAAATACCTATAACGTGACATTTTTGATAAAGAGTCGTCTAATTGTCGTCTTCTGAATCTACTTGAAAATCATGATTTATCATTAATATAACATTACTGCTAACTCAGGTTTTTTAATTCTTCTTTTTAACTATTGTATAAATTATAGATTTTATTCGAGATCCGATAGTCGTTCTTAAGGACTTAATCAATATAGGTGGCACTACATTTACTTTAGGGATACCTAAAGTAATGAGTAGTGTCACGGGATGTCGGAAACTTTATCACCAACAGCATTGAATTGTTCACTGCTGGAGATAGATTTCTCCTTAAACAGGAGATTTTTGCCTATTTAGACCACGCTGATCATACGTATGAGTCGGTATAGGGTTTGTTCCAGGTTGTCTTGTCTTAAAGTGTTTATGATGAACATCTCTGTTTCCAGTATCAGCTGAACAGCTTAACAGGCGGGTATGCCAATTGGTTTTCGAAGGACTGGATACAATTGCGTTCGTAGAGCTGAACGACATTCCTGTTGGGACAGCCACTAACATGTTCGTGCGCTACGTGTATGATATAAAGACAGTAATTCAGGTATAGTAAACATTTTGATATTATCAACTGCACATTCGCTTCCTACTTCGCCAACAGTTGTGGGTTCAAATCCCACATGGGGCAACATTTCGTGTGATCCACAAATTGTTGTTCTTTGTCTGAGTGTTCTTTGAAATGGGTGTTCTTTGTGTCCGTTTCATGTATGTTTGTAAAGTCCCCCGTTTGTAAACTCTATTTCATATATCTTGGTAGAATAGTAGGAAAGTTGTTGAGCGGAATAGAGTACTTACATACTTCGCTATTTATTTTGCAAAGAAAGGAAGGAACTATATTTCGATAGAATACTGTGCTATTTTTTTTAATGTTTATTAATCCACTGTGATGGGGCCTCTTCAACCCTGGTGTGAGTACTTTGATTAGTCGGCCAATTAAGAAGATGTTTTTATTGAAAAACCAGAAATCCTCACGAGAGGGAGGGAATAATGCACCGCCATTGTGTTATTCTGTGAGAAGTGGCTCCAGACACAAATTGCTTTTGTCTTTTAGATCCTTAAACCCAAACACGATTATATTTTGTAAATATGCTACCAAATAGAATACTTCCCATCAGTCTAGTTTTTTCTTTACCTATTTACAGATTGGGGAGAATACGTTGAAAGTTACATTCATATCCCCTGTGGAAGGTGCGCGAATTCGTTCTGAAAAGCAATTTGTAGCGCCAGAATGTGTACCGAGCGAATACAATGGAGAATGTCATATCAACCAGTTGAGAAAAATGCAGGCTTCTTTCAGCTGGGATTGGGGGCCTGCTTTTCCATCCGTTGGAATCTGGTAAGCTTCTCCAGTTACTTCATTTCTTTTTTTATTTAACTGGTAATAAGATAAATTTATATGTCGCTCTAGTATATGTCGGTTATCGCCACAAAAAGTAGCTTATGTCCTTTTCCGATCTAACTCTAAACCGAAATTCATTCAAATCACTTCAGCCGTTTAGCTGTGAAAACGTAACGTAACAGAGTAACTTTAAAATTTGTAATATTATTATAGATTTTTAACTAGATTAAAGCGTGCTAGGTATACTAGTGTAACATAGTGACATTGTAAGTTAGTAAAATTATTGTCAGAGCTTTTCACACTTTTATGTCAGTTTGGAATCAGCATGAAATTCTTTAAATCAAGTCGCAAAATTTCACAAATCGAATTTCAAAGATTTTTGCTTGTTTTTCTTTATCTTTGAATTGTAATACACATTTATCTAACTGAAAATACAGTAGCAGGATAATAAACAATATGCCTGGTCAATTTGATATCGTGAGATAATACAATATATAAGTGCGTAAAAAATTGTTAAACAATATAAAAACTTTACGAATATAACAAAATATATGATTTCATTTGTTACACATAATCATAATTTATTTTTGTAATTCACATTTAACTAACTGAAAATAAAGTAGCAGATTTATTATTATAATGTACAATCAATTTGATATCGTTAATCGTGAGATAATACAACACATTATGTATTCCAAAGTGCGTAAAAATTGTTAAATAATATAAAAACTTTACGTTTATAACACAATATATGATTTCATTTGTTACGCATAATCTTAATACATATTTTACATTATAGTATTAAATTACCTACATAAAAATATTTTGCTCAGTTCTGTATAGAAAAACAGGAGGTATCTTTAATCCCAAAAAAATACTTTTTCAAACAACATATTCATATACAACAACAAATTTCATATTTATTTATTACAGGAAACCAGTATACATAGAAGTGTATGATTCAGCAATAATACGAGCAATCACTACACACACAAACAAATATGAATCCACGTGGAACCTAAAAATAAAAACTTATTTGGAGACCCGTTTAAAGTCAAGTGAAATCAAAGGGACGTTGGTTACTTCGTTGCAATTAGAGGGAAAACAGACCTTAAAAAGGTGGTTGGAATTCAATACGTTCACAAGAGACGATGGAACTGCTGAAGTTGATATGGATCTGCCAGTTAGTGAGGTAGGGTAAAACTGTCACTGTGTTTCTTTAGCATCAAGTCATACCGGTACCATTTCTGATATTTATCATACATTTTTAGAGCCAATCTAGGCATAGATTGTCTAGCATTGTCTCATTTATTCTGTCCTGTTTTCCCTTTGATAAAGATTTTCTTAAAATATTTACGATGAAAGGAAAATGTTTGCAGTGTCGTCCTGTCGTTGTTTTAAAACTATCTGCTGCGGTACAACTATTTGTTGCACTCCAAATCATGAGATCAATTAGTGCATAAAAAATCTTCACCATGCCCCATGCATGTTTATAAAAAAAATAAAGGACAGTGTTTGAGTCTAAATACTTAGTGGAGACCCCTAAGCAATATATGTTTAAACTAGCTGACCCACGCAACGTCGTTTGCGTCTCCTATTGCCCGTAGCGTGATAATTTTCTCCCGTTTTTGAAACATTCTTCATTATGCTCCACTCCTATTGGTCTTAGCGTGATGATATATAGCCTATAGCCTTCCTCGATAAACGGGCTATTTAACACTGATTTTTTCAAATTGGAGCCGTAGTTCCTGAGATTAGTGCGTTCAAACAAACAAACAAACTCTTCAGCTTTATATATTAGTATAGACGTATTTATTATACTCTTCTAAGATCTAATACTTATAATCAACAACACATTTATTTGGATAAAGATTAATATTAGGTATTATGTTGATAAAAACTCTTTGGCAAATAACTCATTATCAGGTACCAACTCTTAGCGTCTTATACTCGTGATAACTTCTAAACGAAATTTCCGAATGGGATGAAACATAAGGTATTTTACTTCTACATAAATACCCTTGATAACATAATGCTTAATTTGGATAAGGATTAATATTACGATACACATTTAACGTAGTTTCTATCTTCAGATAATTTAATAATTTTTTTGAACACAAAAGCGGTTATTGTGACTAAACCATGATAGTTAGATATATGCTCTCGCAGACTTTTTTGTAGATCTTAATGGGACCTACAAACCCGTAATACATTATTTTGTTCCATTGTCAATACTTTTTGCAGCGCACGCAAAAATAGGTTTTCGATTTCACACCTTGGGTTACGAAATAGCAATTTTCTTACGGATCTCTAATTTTTTTGAAAATAAAATATAGCCTATAGCCTTCCTCGATAAATGGACTATCCAACACTGAAATAATTTTTCAAATCGGACCAGTAGTTCCCGAGATTAGCGCGTTCAAACAAACAAACAAACTCTGCAGCTTTATAATATTAGTATAGATAAATAATATAAATATTTTCCTTTTGAAATGCATCAACAACATCTTACATCAGAATCTATTTGTTGTTCTGATAATATTTTACGAATTTTTACAGAACTTAATTAGACCATGGTGGCCGAACGGCTATGGGGAACAAGTTTTATATGACTTAAAGGTGCAGTTGAGCATGCAAAGTAACAACAATGAAATTTCATATGCAAATGTGAGGGTAGGCTTCAGAACCATTGAGGTTGTAGAAGAAAAGGCTTCGTCTATACTAGGTACGTTAATTATTTCATCTCTACTGTACTTTTTATTTTGCCGGTAACTGAAACACTTGTGGCGACCTCCACATACAGCGCAACAACATAACATACTACAGCGCCGTCTACCGAAGATACGTCGAACTACGGAGTAACGAAGGAAACGAAGAAACTTCTAATCCTACATCGCGCTATAGAAGTTCTCACGCCGATTATAATATAGACAACATCCCAACATCAACCGTGGGGCCGTGGCCCGCCAGACATGACCACCTCGCTTGGTTGGAGGGTCCTCCCTTTGTGTTGGAGGGACATGACACGCCTGTCCCCCACACACTTCTAACAAAGCTACTTTTTATTGTTATCAGTACTTACCTAGTCGCGTTTTTAAACGCATTGAAAACTTCTTCACAAGGCTATATAATGGTATTCCCCGCAGTTGGCATTTACTGCCTTTTTTGGTCTTAGAATCCTGAGACGATGTAAAATTATTAATACCAAATAAACCCATTCTTCAAATCTGATTTGTAGTTAAATTATGTTTTTCTTGATTTTGAAGGTAATTCTACTTCTGCTGGTACTGGTCTCACATTTTACTTTAAAGTCAACGGTTACCCCATCTTCATGAAAGGTTCGAACTGGATACCAGCAAATGTTCTCCCGGAACTTGGTGAAAAGCAAACTGCGGTTGGTATGTTTCCAATTATTATTTTTCTCCATTTTTAACCGACTTCCAAAAAGGAGGAGGTTCTATGTTCCACTGTATGTATTTTTTTTTATGTATGTTCACCGATTACTCTGTCAATTGTGGACCGATTTTGATTTTTTTTTTGTATTCGAAAGGGTATGCTCCCGAGATGGTCCCATTGGCACCATATCAGGATCTGATGATGGGATCCCAGGGAAATCGAGAGAAACCCTCATTTTTTATAGGCACATACTATGTTTGTCGTATATTTTCTGAAGTGGTGTAACTTCCGTCTGGGTATTTGCGTCTGGTAGTCATCATTTTATGATGATGAGCTGATGATGTAAGGCACAACTCCTTAACGGTTAGGAATTGGAGGATAAATCTTTAAATATCATATGTATATATGTTACCTTTAGTAGTATTCTTTCAAATTATTTAGGTAAGCTGATGATGGAAGGTACAACTCCTCAACGGTTAGGAGTTGGAGGATAATTCTTTCGTATACGGATTTCTTTCGGATAAGTCGTATACTTTCAAGTTATTTAGGTGAGCTGATGATAGAAGGTTAAACTCTTCAACAGTAAGGGATTAGAGGATGATTTTAATATTACACATACGTATAGACCTTAATTTGTATTCTTGATGATGAAATTTGATAAAATAGTTCAACTTACTACTTACCTAGGATTGTTTGCACTAAAAACTGAAAAATAAAAACTTTTTATAAAAAAAAAAACCGACTTCCAAAAACCATCCAACGAAAACTCTCTGCCAAAAAAAACACTTAAAAGCGTAAAATAAACTGATTTTTCATAAATTGCCTATACCTAATTCTTTATTCATTTAAATAGTAGTATTATAATGTGTGCTAGGTACCTAAAATCTGTTTGAAGCTTATACAACTTGGTAAAGTTTCTTGTAATAAATTAAAAAAAATTTTTCAGTGGATAAGTTGTTGCGGGATGCTCGTGATGCTCATATGGCCATGCTCCGCGTTTGGGGTGGCGGTGTTTATGAGTCCGACTACTTCTATGACAAGTGCGATGAGTATGGTATATTGATCTGGCAAGATTTTATGTTTGCCTGTTCTATGTATCCTGTAGACAGTGAATTTATTCGGTAAGTTTTTTTTAATGTGCAACATTCCGTCTCCCTTATCTGCAACAAGTGAGAGTGACTTCGTTGAAAGGGACGGAAGGGTGTAACAGGAAGCCATGGAAGCGCGCGTCATTGAAATTGACCAATGAATGCGCGTGACTATAGTTGGCTGTCAAATGTTATACATTTAATGCGACTAATAAAGTTCGCTGAATCTATCTTATTTTATTCTCAACTTAATCCCACATTAATCCACGGATGGCGTAGTGGTTTAAGTGCTGCGCTGAGTGTTGGGGTTCGATTCGCACATGGTACAACACTTTTTGAGATATATAATTTTTTGTTCTGAGTTTCGGTGTTGTTTGTGTCCGTATCATACATGTTTGTAAAATCCCTGCGACACTGGAGATATTCCTAGTGTGGGAGTCATCTTTTTCTAAAAAGATGTAAATATATTTATTAATTTAAATTTACATTACAGTTCGGTGCAGGATGAAATAGAGCAAAATGTGCTACGTTTACAGCATCATCCCTCTATCGCTGTTTGGGCAGGCAACAATGAAAATGAAGTAGCTCTAAGAGGCAATTGGTATCACACACAATATGACTTCGAACGATATAAAAAAGAGTACATCAAATTGTACGTAGATACAATTAAACCAATCGTTGAAGATGTGGATCCCGGCAGACGTTATTTAGTATCTAGTCCATCAAATGGTTTGGAGTCAGAGGAGGAAGGTTACGTAGCATTAAATCCGTATGACGCTCACTACGGTGACACACATTACTACAATTATATGGCAGACAACTGGGATATGAACACTTATCCAAATACTAGATTTGCGTCTGAATACGGTTTTCAATCATTGCCGTCGCTTGCCACTATGAGAACTGCAACTAATAAGTCAGAAGCCTATAGATTATACAGTGAATATTCTATTCATAGACAACACAGCCCAAATGGATATACTTTTATTAAAAATCAACTGCAACAACGTTTGAAATTAGAAAATACGGATGCGAACTATTTTGAAAAATTCGTGTTTTATAGTCAGGTAGGTACTTGTTTGTCTTTATACATACCCACCCACATATTTTTAACTAGCTGCACCGCGGTTTTCGTTACAATAGTAGGCGCAGCTAGGCTAAACTACCTATTAGTACCTAGTCCAAGTTACTCCTTATAACATCAATAATCTGCCTCACCTTAAATACTTTCAAATGCCTGTGGTGAAAAACTGTTGTTTGTAATTACGCAATCTTAAATGGGCGAGCTCGATCAGCGTGATATTACGACCTCCAGGAAAACCAGTATAAAACAATGCTGAACAAAGTGAGTGAAGTATTTGGACACCTCCCGCCTCCTAACTCAACGGTGTATTTATAAAACCAGTATTTAAATTTTAGAGTTCTCATCGACTTTATTATTAATTGTGTATTTTATTTTGTAGATTTCACAAGCAATGTCAATAAAAGCCGAAACTGAATTCTACAGACAGAGTCAAGCTGATTGGTACACAATGGGAGCTTTATATTGGCAACTGAATGACATTTGGCAGGCGCCATCATGGTCTAGCATAGGTAAGGTATTAGGTAAAGAGGTTAAAGACAATCATGCAAAACAACATACCTACATTCTGATGAAAAAGGTGCGCTTAAACGGAAGAAAACTACCATTCTCTTAGAAGCAATTTTTAGCAACAACAAATGTATAACACCTATATATCCTTAACAACTTTTGGATCAGAGAGATTTGAGGGAAGGGATATAGGCACGCTTTTGTTGAATAGGTGGCCACAGTCTACCTAGGTTCCCATTCATTTCCTTCTTAGGTTAATCTGGTGGTGGTACCTACATAGATTGTTTAACAAAATATAAATAAATAATAATACATATTTCGAACATCTTACACACAACGCCATCTAGTCCCAAGCTAAGCAGAGCTTGTGTTATGGGTACTAGACAATTGATATAAATACATAAATACTTTTTTTTTTGTAAATACATTATACATAGAAAACACCCAAACTCCGAAACAAATATTTGCAGATCATACAAACATTTGGTCCAACCCGGGCATCAAACCCGAGACCTCGAGAACAGCAGTCGCATAAGCTACCAATGCGACACCGAGGCAGTCAATACAAAACTTATGTGTTATGTGACCCACACTCACTATATTAACAAAATGTAAATTCATTTCCAGAATACGGAGGCCAATGGAAAATGCTCCATTACTTTGCCAAATCATTTTTCGCGCCTGTTCTCGTGTCACCGCGCCTGCGGTTGGCTGGTAATATTGACGTTTATCTAATAAATGACAGATTCGTGCCAATAAACGGTTCGGAAATTACAGTTCAACTATTCCATTGGAATACGTTAATACCAACTTACACGAAAATATTTCCTGCCAGCATTGGACCACTATCATCTAAATTACTAGATATCAAGACAGATTATTGGGAACACTACAAGCTAGAAAATATTTTCTTGAAGTTTTCTTTTAAAGCACCAGGAGTAAAATATTCTCCACCGAATTATGTATTTCCTAAGCCCTTGAAATCAATTGTGGGTTTAAAAGAGCCCAATATTCAGGTACGTTTTACTTTATGCCTATTTACTATAAGTTTTTGTCCGGCCAAATCCGGAGCGCGGAGTTAAGGCCAAAACCTACACTTACTTAAAAAAAACGTCATTTCGTTAAGTACTTGAATAGCGTATGAACGAAGCTTAAATATTTTTACACTTAATATGACATATTTCATTATCATCAACAGCTTTTAACAGTCTAGTGCTGGACACAAGTCTCTCCTTAGATGGGAGGAGTCTCTCCTGGAGGTTTTGGTCCACTACAATTATATTTGTTTTGTTTCAGTTCAACGTGTCAAATATTATTATCAGGACATCGGATCACAAACTGGAATATTCATTCACATTCAACGTTGATACAATAGTACTTTTCTTATGGTTGGAGACAGATGTAGAGGGCGCTTTCCACGATAATGGAATCATTGTCACAGAGGAAATCTTCAATGTTTTCTTTACTTGCGACCATTATGTTGCACCACAATTATTGCGTAATTCGATTAAGATACAATATTATATGCATTGATTAATTAAATGTAATTTAGACCTAGTACACACGTACCTACCTACCTATGTAGGTAGGTACGTGTTTTAAGTATATGATATTATATTATTCTTGTGTTTAATTTACAACAACTGCACCCCGCGGTTGTTGTTGTACCTTTACAACATCGTGTAACACCGCGGGGCGAAACTAGTCTAAATAATCTATCTAATATTACGAGCTATATCATCAGCTATCTGCCAAGTGCCAGTGAAAGTTCCGTCAAAATCGGTCCGAGGTTCAAAAAAGATCATCATATCCATTTAGTGAAATGACACAAGATTTGTATAATAAATATTTTACAAAAGATAGTATGTTTAGGTACTTAATTTCTGTATTTTTCATCATTAAATAGACTGATATTTATAAACCAAACTACTTTTTGGCCAGTCATAAGATTTTGGGCAATCTAGACCCAACATTTTCTGGTTAGGTACCTTTGTCGCAGTTTTTCTTTAGTGTACGACTTTCGTTGCGGTCTGTGACATCTAGGAGATCCCTCTTAGATCGCGAGTTGGTTTAAGAGCCAGTCCACACGGCGCGTTGCGTCTCCGCTGCGTCGACGCAGCGCTGCCACTGCGTTGTTTTACATACTAATAATCATAGTGTACACACGGTGCGCTGCGTCGCGCACCGCACACACGACGGAACTACAGCCCCCGAGACGAAGCGGGCGGGGGTGTACACATTGTTACGACGGAACGGCAGCGCTCAGTTGCTTGTGCGGGAGGATACACGCAAGCCCATATCATTTTTTACGTATTTTTGTATTCAGTTTTATTTGCAAGGTAAAATGAGTATCACTGAAGAAATTGACTTCTTTTCGTCTAATAGCAACTCCCGATATTCTAAAAAAAACTGTCCATTACTTTTTCTTAATGAAATTAAGGGACAGATCCAATACCGTCTTGTGATTTTGCGTCGATTTCGGCGGTGACGTAGTAATAGGTGTAATGCCAGACGTCTTTTCCGATCCATGCTTTCTATAGACTGATGCGATGTTTTTATAAAATGCTTGACGCAACTGTGCGTCGCCGCTGCGACGTCGGAACGTTATTACTGCGTCGTAGTCGCGCTGCGGTAACGCAGCGCCTGTGTAGCCGGCTATGCGTCAAAATATTTGCGTTGCGTCGACGCAACGCGCCGTGTGGACTGGCTCTTAGTCAGTGACTTTAACAGACTTTGTATCTACAAGTTTTTGGAATATTCGTAGAAACTGAACTGTAGAGGCAGAGATAGGTAGTTGTAGGTACCATATGTTTACGCAAAATTTTTATTCGTAGCTGAGCCATGTAATTTGGAGACAACCATAATTAGCGGTTTAAAATAACGACTGTATCTTCTACTCACAATCGACAGAATTTATAAAGGTTGGCATTGAGAAAGAAAGACTTAAAAATACAAGCGAGATCAACTCGATCTTAAGTTGCTCGCCTGTACTTAGAACGTAGGATTGTTCCGACCCTGCCGTAAAAAATGAAACACGTGCTTAAAGCAAATTAAATATATTTGAGTTAACAATGCGAATATGCGTGCATTATATATAAACTAATTATAATTAACTGCAATACAATATAGTACAATAATGAGTTTCTAAATAAACCTTTGGACGATTTTTCTTGAACTGGTAAGGGCTTGCTGTATTTTATTCTAAGCCGATGTTTTTACACACGACCTATTTAAAAATGAACAGAAAAATATTTGCTCCAACGGCATTTAATAAAGGCCCGACATGAAATGGGGAGCTTTCATTAGTCATTTTGAAAGAGATTTATATTTGGTATATTTGTAGTTTATAGTACCTAAAGATAAAGTAGGTATCTAGATTTTAGGGGTGAATTAGAGCGGGAAGGTAATTATATGATGGCAAATTGCGATATCATTAAGCAATATGTGACATACTCAAATAATGAAACTGGAAGACAACGTAATATCATCGGCGTTTATAATACCGTTTGTACCCATGTTTTCGGTACAGCTCGTGGTTAGATCTTATTTGTTGTGTTATAATAATAATAAATATTTCGGACATCTAACAAACAACGCCATCTAGCCCCAAACTAAGCAGAGCTTGCATTATGGGTACTAGACAACTGGTATAAATACATATTTACTTTTTTTTGCAAATCCATACATATAAAACACCCAAACTCCGAAACAAATATTTGTAGATCATACAAACATTTTGTTCGACCCGATAATCGAAGCCGAGACCTCAAGCACAGCAGTCGCATATGCTACTACTGCTCCACCGAGACAGTCACATATAGATATTTGTTTATATATTGTCAATGTCAGACTAGACCATATTACGTTCTGATATAATGAATTATTTAATCCTACAATTAGGTCAGTATAAACTTACAATATTATTCTTCTGTTATTCTGTAATTCGATGACTTATATATAATAAAAGGTCACAATCCGTCTAAAGACAATTTAGTTACCTACCCGCTCTTGCTCTGAAAATATTATATTACTGATAGATAAGAAATATATACATTTCTCAACATATATTACATATACTGATATCACACAATATTAACTCTACTTATAAGAGTATTTTGCGCCCAAGTGTCAATGGATTTGATAATAGATGTACCAAATCCGTTTTTCGAAAAAAAATTGCTAACCCTCCCATCTGAGTTAAAGTTAACGACCCATCTGAGAGTTCCTGTATCACAATTAAGACAACATTTTCAGGAAAAAAAGAGAAACTTCTACATGTAACAAAAACATATTTCAATGTCATCTAACGGAGGCACGGCCAACTACGGAGTAACTACTAATCTTACATCACACTATGAAAGTTCTTCATCATTTATTTAAGTGCAGTATTTGCATAGTAAACTTATTTATCATAAGAGAGTAATTATTAAGAGTGGCATGTATAATGAAATACGATTTCGGTAGAAGATTTCAGAGCTACCCTTATACATATTGAGCGTTTACATATTTACTGGCTAACGGTCCATGTTTACAATAGCAACAGGAAAGACTTTACAAGAAAATATACATACATTATACATTGGTGCAAATATAACAAGGTACAAAAATATTTAAATAATTTTCACCACGATTTGGCTCCATAGCACATTCACAAGTTATAACACAAAGCCCCTTACCTTAATTATTAAGGCCACAACAAAAGTTATTGCAAATGAGACTCGTCTCAATAACTTGTTTAATAAAAAGCACCATTTTTACAAAGTAATAATCACACTCTTAGCTTGTTTCACCACTTCAGACAGGCAGACAATTTCCTTCAAGGTTATTTTTTTTCCTAAAATTGTATTTGGTTTTAACCAGATACTGAGAAGTATGCGAAACCTCGTTAATCTCCATTTTAATGTTTAATTAATTATTTTTTAAATTCAATTTAGAATTTAATACTTAAATAATATATTATTATATTCACTTATATAAGTATACCATATAATAAGTGTACCACAACAATCCTTTTGAATTTTTACAAACTGTTATTATTATTTGAAAATTAATGACAGTTTTTTCAGTTAACATTAAACTTTCCCTCATTTCCGTCTAAGTAGAACTATGCATCTTGTTAAAGGTGTTTAATGCAATATAAGGTTATTAAAAAAATAATTAACCTCCTCCGTTAAGGCTGTTTAAATGTGATTTTATGTGTGATCTTTTGAATAAATTATTAAAATTTTACTTAAAACATTTTAAGTACATGCGACTGACTCCTATTAAAGATTGGCCGCCAATCTCTCGCCAATCAAATGGCGCATCAAAATATGGCGACATTTTACGTTAACAGTGGTGAAACATGCTCACTTCAAAGCTTTTTTATATTAGAAACAAATGAAATTGTGATTACGTCATCCTACCGTATTATGATTTTTTTAACCGCTTTTCTTAAATTAAAAATGTGTAATGGCTTCCAGATTGTATGACTGGACCAAAATGAGATCAATATGGACGTATGGATCTATCCATGGATGGCTCATAGGATGATTGGTAGAAATGCACAATTTCAATTTCTCTTTGTAGTATGGACAATACAAATACGTGAAATTCAATGAATTCTATATTACCTCTCTATGTCTAATCCTAAGGCCCTGTCTCCATAGAGGTATTATAGATAGAGCAGGGGAGCCAGGCCTCCAGCCGTCCCTCAGCTACAAAGAGAGAGACGATCGCGATACCTATCTGTCTCTCTCTACTCGCGTATGCGCAGTTAGCGAGGAAAAGCAGTATAGCAGAACGATTCGACGGTTCATTGTTGATTGGATTACCATTATTAGTTCTTTACTGCGCATGCGTCAGTAGAGAAAGACAGAGGGGTACTGCGATCTTCTCTCTCTTTTTAACCGTTTGACGTTTCCGCTTACAGGCAGCCATATGTCTTCCCTACTTTATCTATGATAGCTCTATGCCTGTCTCACCGGTTACAGATAAGTTCCGGATAGCTTTATTGAAAGATTGTTTGACATAATTTATATGGAAGATATTATGTCAAATTATCTGTCAGCTAAGCTATTCGAAACTTATGCTTACATGCTTGTATGTAATAAAAATATTTGTAGCGTAATAAAAATAACAATAAAATAATAATAATAATAAATATTTCGGACATCTAACACAATGCACAAAACTGAAAGACAAAATCATTTTCTTTGTACGTACGTATTTATAGTTTTTTTTTTAAATAAAATTAGCTACACTTTTACAAAAATTCCGTGGTTATTAAATAAAAAAGCCTATTTTATCAACATAAGTCGGAATAGATAAAATGATTATATGTTAATATGGACATTCCTTCCATATTTTCAACAGCAGCTTCCAAAAAGTACTTATAAAAAAGGACATTTGTATCCGAATCGACAGTTATTAGATCCAAGACAACAAAATATTTTTACCTATTCTGACTTCCTAAACGCAGCAACACAAATATATAAAACACACAAATGACGCTTATAATAAAATCTCTAAACACAATACTTTAACATCTCAATGGGTATCAATCCTGCTGTCATAAATTGATTGAGATTAATTGCTGATTGCTATTTAAGTAACTAAAATAAGATAAAATTTTTAACTATTAATTTGGCAGTAAAAAAAAAACACAACGTTCTATTTTTGAAATATAAAAAAAACTATAACTTGTGAAAAAGTTTCTACTTACAGTATAGACAACCATAATAAATATTTGTAATGTCAATTTGTCATTATAGGCGGCAAAAATACTTACGAATATACTACCACAGTGCAAAAATGATTCCAACATAAAATTAATAATTAATTTATGATAAAACCTCATATTTAGTGACTTAATTTCGCGGAATAAGTACTTAGCAGTGTATACAGAGTGAGTTATAATTTGGAATTACACAAGAAAAAAATTGCTTGCGTAATTGACGGATTATATTTAATAAAACTCCTTATTACAAAAAAATGAATTGTAAAGGCACGCTTACATTCTCTTGTTTTAAACTTCTTCATGTCTATTTATACATTAGACATGCCAACTGCAACGATTTTGCCTACAATCACTGGTTTATTTATTGATTTCTTACAAATATAATAAATACTTTATAAAATTAAACACACACACTATATTTTACAATAATAAATTATACACACAATATAAAAGTCTTACACTAACTAATTTGGCTTTAATTAAGTCAATATGTTTTTAAATAACATGTAAATATATAATAAGAAAACTTTTTTACTTTCATTTATTTTTGAATTGCTATATAATGAATTTTGAAGACTGGTAACATTTTTGTAAAATTAATATAAAACACTACAGACTGTTAGTTATTTCGTGTAGCCTAAGCAAAGTAGCTGTGGGAGCAGTTACTGTTATACTGTCTTATATTATGACCATACGCTTCTAACTATTAAGATATTAAGTGCAAAGTTAGTATCATATTTTTAACCGACTTCAAAAAAGGAGAAGGTTTTCAATTCGACTGATATGTTTTTTTTATGTGTGCTCGCGGATATCTTCGTCGTTTAGAAACCGATTTTGATGATTCTTTTTTAATGGAAAGGAGATGTCCCAACGGCTGTACCTTGATAAGGACATTAAGATCTGATGATGACATCCTAGAGAAATCGAGTCGAACCTTGAAGTCGGTTTTTGTTAAAAATTTTAACGATAATTTTTTTATATTGTGGCCATTAAAGAATATAATAAGCTGACTGACTAATGAAAAAAGTTTTTATCCTGAAAGTAAGTACATTTTTAAACAAATCATTATGTCGTAGTGTATCTATTAAATGATGAATGAATTAGAATTATGAATTAGATAATATTATTTATAATTCGAGCACATTATTCATTGATAGTTCTTCAATGTAAATTTGAAATGTCCAGATAAAAAAAAAAAAACTATTCGATTTTTAGACGCTTTTGATAAACTATAATATTTTGGACATGTGACACACAACGCCATCTAATCCCAAACTAAGCAGAGCTTGTACTATGGGTTCTAGACAACTCATATAAATACACATTGACTGTACATGAGGTCTCGGGTTCGATTCCCGGGTCGGACCAAATGATCTGCAAATATATGTGTCGGAGTTTGGGTGTCTTCTGTGCATAAATATGTATGTCATCATCATCATCAGCCCGTTGCAGTCCACTGCTGGACATAGGCCTCTCCCAAGGAACACCACAGAGCCCGTATGTATGTATTTACAAAAAAAGTATATAATATGTATTTCTATCAGTTGTCTAGTACCCATAACACAAGCTCTGCTTAGCTTGGGACTAGACGACGTTTTGTGTTAGATGTCCGAAATATTTATTATTATTTTAAGTACCTACTTTTTTTAATGCTTAGATATTATACTTAAAAAAACAATCGACTGTGAAACAAATATTTGAAAAACTGCCTCGTTGGTCTCGCGGTTGTCGTGTAGACTGCTGATCATGAGGTCTCGGGTTCGATTCCTGGGTCGGACCAAATGTTTGTATGATCTACAAATATTTGTTTCGGAGTTTGGGTGTTTTCTATCTATAATATGTATGTATTTACAAAAAAAAAGTATATATGTATTTGTATCAGTTGTCTTAGTACCCATAACACAAGCTCTGCTTAGCTTGGGACTAGATGGCGTTGTGTGTTAAAATGTCCGAAATATTTATTTAAAATCATACAAATATTTGGTTCGATTAGGGTATTAAACCCGAGACCTCAAGCACAGCAGTGGCATACGCTACCACTGCGCCACCGAGGCAATTAATATTGAGAATATTGGGTATCTTTTGTCTAATATGTGTCACTGACAACAAGATTATATTCTAAGGGCCGATGACGTCACAAAGTTCGCTTTAAAAAGCTAGTTAATACTACTTACTGGTAGATTGTACACCGAGAACAGCATTTGTTTTTGTTACAGAATATGTTATATGAAAACACATTCAGTTACTATTATTACAAAGTAGTTTCTTTAACGTAAAATAGTATAAAATATTATACATCGAAACATATTAATACACAATACTGAAAAATTTCTATTAAAATCACAAAAAAGTTACCCTGAGCCTTTTCAACATAATCGACTAATAAAAAATATTATACTGTCTAAAAAGTTTTTATGTTCTAAAAAAAAAAACTAGCGTCTACTAAACCAATAGACGCTTGTTTGTTTTATGCTAGAATGTTCAAATGATAACCTTTTTCTTACAGAGCAAAAGGTTAGTGTACCTATAAGCAATAGATATCGATAGTTGACTAACCTATTTAAAAACAAAAATCAAGCAAATATTTTCAATATAAAATCGAAGTGAATTAATTTGTTCCGAAGTAAACGGATGACATTACGTAAACTTGACACATTTGACAGATTGACAATGATTGCTTCGAAAAATTGACAGATTAAATGATCTCGGTACAATGTTAGTGGTCCATGCAAGCCGATCAGAGATAAGCACCGAGCCTGTAAAGAAACGTTAGTCTAATATTATTATAGTACGTATGTAATATATAGAATGTAATGATTTCAATTGTTATTACTAGTGTAATAGAAAATAATAAAAGCATAGATAACAGTGCTATGAAAAATGAGTTTTTAACCAATTAACAGTGCAACTTTCTAAAAAAAGTTTGGTAAAATCTCAAAGTAATTTTATATAAATAGGTGTAGGAATAAGATATTATAAATTCAAACATTGAGGACCAATATATAATAATAATAATGCAGTTATTGACTTTCTTTCGTATAGTCTGCACTCTGGAAGGAAAAATCCATCGGACCGGATACATCGCACAAATGCAAGTTTAATTCGTTCACAAAGGGGTTTTCAAAATATAATTTTATAATCTGCAAATCATATGCGAATTGACCTTGACTTTGACACATATTAGCGCTATTATTTCCTCTTGAGCGCCATTTTTTTTATTTTAAAAATAAATATTTGATATGAAGCCGCCTATCGATATATAAGAAGGTCTAATCAAAACTATATACGTTGAGTACCTTAACCTATTTTCCTAATAATGAATAAGGTATATGGCACCGTCACATTGGTGTTTGAAATATATTTAAAATAGATAGCGCATGCATATTATTTTACTATAAACACACAGCATGCATATGAAGTGCACAAACTTACCATACAAAAGGTGTTCAAGCAATCATTATTTACAACTAAATGCGTTTTCTTGACTACAACAGTGACTAAAATTATGCATTTATTACCCAGTTCCTGAGGTCTTTCAATTCAATTCTGGTAGTTTACTTTGGCAGCGATTATTTTTACTAGAGAAGCTTTTTGCAAAACTAAAAAGACTATGGAATATACTAAACTTTAAAATAATTATGTATCACGATAGTTTAAAATACATACTGCACACGTTTACACTTTTGTGTAAGCGTTTTCAACTTGTTCTTAATTTTATAGCACATAAAATGTTAGTTTTGTGCAAATTTACGTGTAAACATTATGCATTCCGTGAGCCATATTTGTTTACTAATAATTTTCTGTACGTATTATTATAAGATATAATTCAACTAATATTTATAAGAACATGATTTCATACTCTCAAACGTGAGCGTCATCTATTGGCATCTTTCGCAACTATTTATCGTATTGCCAGTTAACCTGTTAACCTATGTTCACTAACCAACAGTTAACTGGAATTTAGCAGAGATCTTCAGAAACCGAGCAAACTTCATAAAACAATTATCAGCTACTCATTGTGCTTCCTATGTCTATAAACGAGCATAACATAACAAAACTAAGGTCAAACAAATACACACCTTATCTTAAAATATTCCCAATAATGACCTAAGTTAAAAAAAAACATCAGACAGTAATAAGTAGATAGTACTAGAGAGTATTTATAATAATGATACTTAAGATAAATATTGTTTTAATAAGTAACTTGTGCACAAGACAGAAAGGTAGTTCAATAAAAATAATGTGTTATATTTCATTGATAAATAATATTGTGACATTTTGTTTTTATAAAAATGATTTTGTTTGGAATTCGAGAACAGTGTAAGAATAAATAAAATACATTATACTGTTGAATTTATTATGCGACAAAGCAATCTCTTACAAATGTTGTTTTTTTATTGTATTAAGAAATTCAACTGTATATTTTAACAACTACCCGTCAATTTGTAGTTGACGCCTGTATTTTAGAATGCGTCTCAGTGGC
The DNA here is from genome assembly GCA_949125395.1 of Diaphora mendica. Taxonomy (NCBI): domain Eukaryota; kingdom Metazoa; phylum Arthropoda; class Insecta; order Lepidoptera; family Erebidae; genus Diaphora; species Diaphora mendica. The sequence continues at coordinate 16,139,728 of OX421328.1, forward strand.
GAATCTAATTTTAAGAAGATATTTTGTTATTGAACGTCTCTTGAAACAAGATCTGTGTATAGCTTATTTTAGAGCGATGTTTATGTCCTCCTCTCAGGAATAGATTTTGACAGATGTGATCTCTGTTCGCCAAAGACAAGCTCAATCTAGTCTCAAGTGGTAATTTCTAATGCCTTTTTGCAGAAACGTAACTGAGAACAGACTGTTGAGTTGAGATTGATTACTGAGAGTAGTTTTAGCTGAGTAGAACTCATTATATAATAAGAGCGACGCTTGAGATTTGATGTGGACTTAAAACTAGTTTCAGCTGATCAGAGTTCAACGGATACTTGAGACGCGTTTTAAAATATGGGCCTAAATCAATCAAACTTCAATTTCGAAATGTAAATGGAGCAGGTATCACTCAAAAAAAAAAAATCATAACACAAACGGGATTTGTACATATTTGTTTTGTTTACCGTAGTACGAAAAATTAGCTTTTCATTGAAAATCACTGTTAATATGTTTTATCGAATATTCGTTCTTTTTAATTCTTATTTTTCTACGTCATTTTATTTCTGCACAATTATAAATATAATACACTGTTGGTAATTGTACTGAAATATAAAATTATATAAATCGAGTACATGTCATACAGAATTAAAATATATTCAAAATTCATTTTATATTTTATAGATTATAATGTTACGGATAGTAATGCAGAAGTAAAATGAACGAAGAATAATTCTGTATAAATGTAGTATGGTTGGGCACTTGAATGGGTATGTGTACTTGAAAAGCTAACTTTTTCTTGTACTATGGTATGGTATGCTCCTTTAATCGCACAAACCATAGATTTACCTGACGCGTGAATGCAAAGCTGCGCGTTCTTCAGATGGCGTATCGCGCAAGAATGTGGACGAGAGGTTCAAAACCACCATCAAGCAGCAAAGTAGTAGGGGCCCCAATATAGCACCCTCAGGGCCCAGGTAGAATATACCCCCCGCAATAGCTAGGCCGGTCACGTAGGGATGACCGCCGCTGTAATGGGAATAATTTATTTGACCCTTCGAAACTTGGAAATAGTTTCACTAAAACGGAAAGAAGGATGTTAAATTGGATACTTTAATGTTAGTTTCTGATCTAGGAATAGTTTTCGGATCAACAGTAAAAAAACTGGTGCTTTTAAGAAGAATATCGCGTCAATAGATTTCAGAAGTTACCAGTGTAGTCGCCAAATGGGAGTTTTTAGGGGACCAAGCAGTAACCACGCAGAAAAACTAATCTTTATAGTATAGTATTACCAAAGTCGTGATCTTCATGAGCTTTGTACCAGGACAAATGATTAAGAAGCAACAGATATCACCGTGTTCAATAATTAAACAATTATGTTGGAACATCAGATGAGGTTGGGTATTATGTGGAGGTGTTGATAACATTTCAGAAGTTATGGGTTACGCTGATAAAATTATGATCATTTCGGGACGTTGTTCGTTTATCTGGATCTATGAGTGATGGAAATAAACTTACTCTTTTATTTCAGCGTACACAGCTGCGTCAAGGAATGCCATAGGCGCGGCCTGCACAATGGGCAGTAGAAGAGCCGCCATAGGCCTTCCTTGCAACCACACGTCTAAAGCAGCCGGTATTCCAGCCAGGTACGGACCTAAGAACGGAGCTGCTCCTAATACCGCAGCAAGCACTGTAATAAAATTATTGTTATGTGAAATTAGGAAGGATTATCGGCAGTTACCAGGCAATTGTCGAAAGGTTTCTCGTAGCGGATTTAAATGTGTAACAGGTGAAAAACAAAGACAAATAATCTAAAGGCATCGCTTCGTTGTTGCGTTGATGAGGAATGATAAAAATTGGTTGTCTGTAAAGTGGGTTTACGGACGATAGTTGAATGTGACAACAAACGTCATAACAAAACATAGATGCATTGATGAGAGATAGATGCGGCGCAAAAATCAGACTTACAAAATTACAAAAACAATATTTGAAACGGTTTGTACATTATATCGTATCGGAGAGACGAGTCGTGGGGGTTTCCAAACGTTAAAAAATGGCTCTCTTAAACTAACTTCAATCCATATTACGTGTATTTTATCTTGTACTCGGCTCATAATTATCTTCAAATATAAACATGAGATACTAACACAAATAAACGTCTAGGTATACTTACTTAGTATATTATAACAATCTTATAAACTCGTGCAGGTCAGAATGAAACGATAAGTAATGAAATAATGTTTATTAATAAATGTAAAAATAATCAAGTTTTCTTCTTTATGCTATCAGTCAGTCTCGGCGGTCTCAGTTGCGCGTACACATACTTGTAGAAGTCTAGAGCTTTTTGTTTGTCATACGCAAAATTATTTCTACACTGAGAACCTACGCAACGGTTCACGTACTCCTCTCTGGGAGCAGTCTTTGATTCCTCAACTGGTCTTTTGTGTGATGAACTCGTACTTCTTAACGTCTCAACGAAGTCCTTAGACGAGTCAAACACAACTTTAATGACAGTTCTATTAGTCATATTCAAATGACTGTCTCTTAACAAATCGTCTTTGTCAACGGCTGTTAGAGCGGCGCTTGCATCACCATTAGGAGAATTTGCTTGTCGTATCAGATAGAATGTAGGTGTAGGTTCTGTGACTTCTTCATCAGGCGTGGCTTCGTTTTTCGAATGTTTGTCGCTGTACAGCAAACACATGACTTGCGGATCAAGCGCTATTTGGCACATATCACTCTCCATTAATATCTTTACTACATCAACTGGTAGCGTACAAGGCGCAGACCAACAAGTGTTATTGTTCAAAGGATCGAGAATAATGTTATGTAGTTCAGTGTTCGATATTGCCGAGTTCAGAAAGGCTATGTTTTGACAAACACAATCCATTTTGTTATTTGTAAAGTTAATAACAGTACCAGCAAATCTGCAACTGGTGTAATCGAAAGTTAAAGAGTGCGGTTCTATAATTTCAATTTTGTTTTTGGAGAATATGAATTCCTTTTTATTTGTTCGTTTCCTTAGGCATTTGACGCTGTTCAAAGCGTTGGTTTTGAGTCTGGTTATGTTATTTTGAGTTATATTGATTATTACAGCTTTGAGAGCGAGACCATTCGAAGCTATTTCTTTAAAGGTATTACCAACAATGTTGACATTATTGGCTGTAATATTTATACAACCATTGCCTACATCGTTAAACGTGTTCTCAGTTAAGGAAACGGTGTTACTTAGTACGACAATGCCTTTCGATTCCAAATTATCTATTCTACTTTTTGTAATTGTAAACATAGTATCGGGGCCCATAATAGCCTCTATGGCTTGATTACGTACATGTGTTATTGTAACGTTATCAAACTTAACATTTTTTATACCAGTCATATTATGAAACGCCTTGGAGTGAACTGTGCCTATTTTGGTGTTGACGATACTTATTTGTTTTAATGTTGAAGCACCGAGGCATTTTTGTTCTGTGGAACTTGAGGGAGATTTAAATATTCCATTTGGTAATGAGACTACTTCTTTTACACTATCTATGGTCACTTCGGACGGTGTTTGTAGTAACGAGTGGTTTGAGAGCGACACAAACTCGAGTCTTTCACAGTGTTTAATTTTGAATGCTTGTAGCTGTGATGGTCTTTGCAGTATTGGGCAGTCTAGAACGACGCGCAAATCTCTACAGTTTTGTACTGTGACACTCGTTATCTGGTCAGTATAGTAATCCTTTAGGTGTATAATGAAGTCCTAAAACAATACGAAAGACTAATTATTACACAGTTACTGCAAAAAGCTTACTTTCAAAAAGTTTAGTAATGATAATTAAACTGTAGGAACTGTATTGACTTAATAATTCAGAGTAATATTTTAGCTGTCTGGAATTAAATAATCTACTAAGATATACCCTGTCCATTCGTTTATTTTCTTTTTGAAAGTTCAAGAAAGTTCGAAATTAGTGACGCCCTCACACGTTACCGATTCGATTTGAAATTATAAGCGATTTTATTTATGAAGAACTTTCAATCGATTTAATGAAATGAATAATGAAATAATTATGTCAGATTGGGATCGGGACTTTACGGTTGACACTATAAATGAACAAAAATTATTTTTTTCATGTAACCAAGGACTCAACTGACGAGTACCTATAGTGTAAATTATGAAGAGTCTGATGGATCGTTGTATTATATAATATTTTACTTGTTTCACTTCTATACACGTTACGTAGCTAGTTTGTATTTGTGTATGTGATTTTCCAAGTATATTTGCTCATAACTCTTAATTTAGACTTTATTAAACACGCGTTTTAAAGTTAAATTTCACTAACGCTTGCATAGTTACATAGTTTTAAGGCAGCCGTCAAAAAATAAATAAATTGAAATGAAATGAACAGAGTTATTGTTCTTTACTCTTGGTTTGAACTTAAATTCCAAGATATCGACTTAATTCCTTGCTAATAATCAATCTTGGAGTCATAGATACTATTTTTATTACCTTTTCTTATAAAAATTAAAGAAACAATACTTACATGAAGTCAAATTATTTTTATCATATGATAAATTATTTTTATTGTATGATCGATTTTACGTAATTCAAGAATTGTTTTATAGTCTGTGGTTGTTTGTTATGCACGGGGCACTTCACTAAAGCACCGTCACCGTCAATAAAGTACGACATTACTGTAGTACCTAATTCCGAAAAAAAACGGCAATTTATAGGCGTGAGCTGTCAAAAAGAAAAAAAAACGAATGGGCAGAGTATAGTAACTGTAAGTTTGGTCATGTATAATTAGATGTATTAGAAAAAAACAACCCTAAATACATTGACACGACACAATATTGATCCTTTTTGCTTAGGGTGAAACCAAACGAGCGTAATTTTGTGAGTCGTGAGTCGCATATTTTTGGTCACTCATTTTACGTTCAACTGAATTTCGGTTGAGGTAATTTATTTATTCAGTATTGAGCGTTGGTACGGGCTGTTTGTGTCGTCGAGCACGATGGATTCATTGATAATATTGTGTATTTACGTAGCATATTCCGAAGATGAGGCCAGAAAAAGAAGCTGGGTAAACCCACGCAATAGTCAGAGGCTGATAATATGTGGACAGTTCCATACTTTATTTTACTTCCCTCACCACGACCGAAATTCGATCGAGTTGACGCGCATTGAGTCGGCAGACAACTCATTTTGCGTCGTCGTGTGGCACCAACTGCATTTTTTTATGAAACCGAATGCAGCAGAATTTATGCTACCGAAATTCGCGACTTTGCGATTCTGCGAATTACGCTCGTTTGGTTTTAGCCTTACGAAAATTATTTTTCATGACTAGAACATTGAGATTTATATTTTCATGGAAAAAAACAGGTTACCTAACTTTAACGATAAATTGATGAACATTGATATACAGTATCAGACCTAAGTATGTATATAGAAATATCGTATATATCGATACAGATTCAAGTATTCTAGAAAAGACAGTCATTTAAGAGTAACTATAGTCTAAAGAGAAACGATATATCCCAAAAACAAATAATACTTACATTACTCTCGAGACCGGCGCAATTATAGACAATTTCATTTGGCAAATTATTCACACAGGACCACTGAGGGCTCTGACAGCTCGTAAAATTGATTCTTACACTTATAGCAGACTGCACAAGTGCAGTGAACAACAGAATAGTACCGTGGCCCATAATTAATACATTATTCGTTAGAGTTCAACACTTTTTTTTACTGTAATCTTAACACAGCTTTCACAATACACGTTCGTAATAAAAATACAACAGCGTCGAATGAACCTCATCCCGTGATAATTCCTAAGCGACGTAGACAATTTATGAATATTATATTATCAAATTTTATCGAAAAGTTGACTGACTCACCACAAGTCGCATGTTATTAGTTTTAATATCTGTCTGTAATTAACATAATATTTGAACTTTTAGAACAGCGAAAATAATTATATCGGTTTTTATTTCAATTTTTTTATTTACCTATCCTTCTGTGTGATATTTCTCTATTATTGTATATTTAAACGTGTTAGAGGGAGGTTAGGTACTAAGGGTAGTAGTCCTGTCGATTGAAGGAAGCGTTGTTTTATAGATATACTTCAAACTAGCATCGCCCCGCGGTACAACAATAACAATATTTTCTAGATAACAGAGACAATCTCTATGAAAGATTAATTAAAAATATTTACAAGACTTCGCCCTTACATTCTGAAGGTTAGGTTGAAAAAAACTCAAGTTTGGGTTAAACTCGCCTTCGTACAAGCAATTTCCTTTAGGTACTAACTTTGCTTTTAATTCACTCTTTCTATGCGTAAAACCCGTTGTGTAATTTAAAAGATCTAAGCGTACAAGGACAAAAAGCGACTTCATTTTAATACTATGAATAGAGAGAATAAAGATTTACGAAATTTGGTAGTATTTTCTGACGATAAATAGTACTGTCGTCAGGTACATCACTATTAGTAATATTGTCGGTGTACATATTATCGATAAGGGTCATTTTCTATTGAGGTAGCGTTAGTCAAACATTCCTAAATTTATCTACAGCTGTTCTTTCCTTGGCACTTAGATAACACGAATATTGATAGGTTATAATGTGTCGTTTAGTCTCTAATTAGTAACAGACAAAGTTCGCTATTACTTGTATATCGTACATATACGTAATTTTGTACTAATTAATACGAGATAAAACTCTTCCGTGTGTTGTCTGTTTTCTTACAGTTGCTTTGTTAAAGGTTTTTTTTTAATTAAGTATATATTTGTATTCATTTTTGTAGGCTTATTTACCAATAATCTAGTAGGTAGGTAGTGTAAAAAGAATAAATGTGATTATTATTATTATCTACTAGCTGACCCACGCAACCTCGTTTGCGTCTCCTATTACCCGTAGCGTGATCATTTGCCCCCGTTTTTTAAACATTCTTCATTGGTGCTCCGCTCCTATTAGTCTTAGCGTGGTGATATATATAGCCTATAGCCTTCCTCGATAAATGGGCTATCTAACACTGAAATAATTTTTCAAATCGGACCAGTAGTTCCTGAGATTAGCGCGTTCAAAGAAACAAACAAACTCTTCAGCTGTATATAATAGTACAGATAAACCTGTAAGTTAAAGATTATTTTTCTTCTCTCTTATTTCGATCGAACATAATTATGCACTTGCCTTGACCCTTTTTGAACCAACTCAAGGTTTACTGGAAGTTAATGCCATGTGGCATTAAGTCCGCTTCGTTTGTTAAGTATCTATCTTCTATATCTATATATCTATATTTGACTGCCTCGTTGGTCCCGCGGTTGACGTGTGTGACTGCTGATCATGAGGTCTCGGGTTCGATTCCCGGGTCGGACCAAATGTTTGTATGATCTACAAATATTTTGTTTCGGAGGTTGGGTGTTTTCTATGTATAATATGTATGTATTTACAAAAAAAAAGTATATAATGTATTTGTATCAGTTGCCTAGTACCCATAACACAAGCTCTGCTTAGCTTGGGACTAGATGGCGTTGTGTGTTAGATGTCCGAAATATTTATTTAAATATTCATTTATGTAAATAAAAATGAATCACCGAAATGTATGTACGCGCATAACTTCCGATCGGCTGCACCAAATTGGATAATTCTCTTTTTATGTGTTAGTTATAGTCAGGACAGGGTTTGTCCGGAAGAAAATTAAAAGAAAACCGGAAGTTTTAAATTATTTTGAATCCGGGTCTGTATGCTATCTATAGAAAGCTGTGGCGGGCATAGATTACAACAGGTTTTTCGGAAATTTAAAAAAATATTCATGAAAAATGGCGGTAAATGGCGAAAAATGTTGCTACGAAGTTCGCCAAATCAGCTAGTAAATAATAAAAAAAAAATGTAATTTGAAGTAAATAATACAAAATTTTTACAAAAAAAAACAGACTTCAAAAAAGACCGAATTGAAACGGGAATATTGAGTTATTCGTTAATCTGTCGCGCACATACTTAATGCAAATTGAAGACTTATATGGTTTTCTCATGGATGACATGTCAGAACTGGACCAAATTGAAATGCGACCACACGGGAAGCACCAGCTTTCAAATAAAAAAAGAGTCATCAAAATCGGTTCACCCAGTCGAAAGTTATGGTAACAAACTAAAAAAAAAAATACAGCCGAATTAAGAACCTCCTCCTTTTTTTGAAGTCGGTTAAAAAAAAGGAGTGGCATATTAAGGTGTTTGTTTTATATCTTACCTGATGGCAAATAAACAACTTTGGCGCCGAACAAATTGTGTACTAGCCATGTCCACAAACCGTAGAACAGTGCCATTTTGAATGAAGCCCTGAATACCTGCGAAAAAATATAAAAATGTTTGAAAAGTACATAAATAATTCAACATGAATAAAATGGTCTCTTGGTCTAGTAGTTCGTAACTCTGACTGCTGATTCAGGGTTCTATTCCTATCCAAGGCCAATAATAATATTAACATTACACGAAAACAATATGTTTGAACATAAGTTGACTTAAAAGTAGTATATCTCCCTTCTCCTCGAGATAGCCTCCGTTGCCAAACTAGTTAGAACCCTGTATTTCGGCTGACGGCGTCATTCCCTACGGGAATTTCAACTTAACTAGTATCCTTTTAATATTATAAACGCGAAAGTTTGTAATGGATGGATGTTTTTACTCTTTCACGCAAAAACTATTGAACGGATTTGGATGAAACTTTACAGTAATATAGCTTATACATGAGAATAACACAGGCCGCTATTTGCCGCGATAAACTACGTACATGCGGGCAGAGCCGCGTGCAACAACTAGTTTATTATAAAAGAAACTGTAACCATTCTAAAATAAGAACAAAAGTGTGAATTGTGTGATGAGCACAATTATTTGTTCTGTGTGTGGATGTACCTATCTATGTATAATACGTAGGTATAGTCCATTCGTTTAGATAGTGTCGGGGAACGCAATATTAATTCATACAACGGCGCAATTTGACAAATCATACTTGCTTGTGGGTGTATGCCGCAGGCGGGCCCTTTGATTTTTTGGCGGCTTGCAGCACGTGCGACAGTGGCGCGATCAAGGTGACCGTATCTAAGCGAATGGACTATACATATTATATATTTACAAACAAGAAGTTTAAATGTAATTTATACTCTCGGTTGTCGGTACTTCTTGATGGAACTTGTAATTACTTGTAAATACATTCAATAATTGAACTCACTTATAAATATATCACTATTTTGTATATTATCCACTATTTACTATCCTACTAATATTAGGTCTTTACCTATGAAATTGCCGTTCTTCATTACTGGTCATTTCAAATAAAAAAAAGTTTGTAATGGCTCTGTATTCTAAATTCAAATTAATTTTGTTTTAAAACCATGACATTCTATTTACAAACTCAGTCTTTTGTTTTCTGATTAGCGTTATATTTTCATTACATTTGCACATTTTTCGTCATAATGGATACTTTAAAAATTCGTGTAATTATGGAATATGAGTTCCGTCGTGGCACCAACGCGACACAAACGGCACGTAACATCAAAAACGTTTACGGAGAGAACTGTATAAACGAACGCACAACCCGTTATTGGTTTTCCCGGTTCCGTTCTGGAAATTTTGACTTGAAAAATGAAGCTCGTGGTCGTCCGGAGACTTTGGTTAACAACAATGAATTTAAGGCGATTGTGGAAGCTGACGAAACTCAATCTACAGCTGAGCTAGCAGGAGCTTTTAATGTAAGCATCAAAACAATATTGATCCATTTGCGACAAATTGGCAAGGTAAAAAAGCTTGATAGATGGGTGCCCCACGACCTTAACGATCGCCAGCGCAACGTACGCGTCGAGACTTGCCTTGCGCTGCTCAACAGGCAAAGAAATGAAGGAATTTTGAAACGAATTCTTACGTGCGACGAAATATGGATTCTGTTCGACAATCGAAAGCGCTCAGCAAGTTGGTTAGACCCTGGTTCAGCACCAAAGCAATGCCCTAAACCAAAAATGACCCCTAAAAAGGTGATGGTCACTGTTTGGTGGTCTAGTGCGGGTGTGATTCACCACAGCTTTTTACAAAACGGCATGAACATTAATGCAGATGTGTACTATGAAGAACTAGAGAGAATGATGGAGAAGCTTGCACATCTGCGACCAGCTTTGGTCAATCGGTCGTCCCCACTGCTCCTTCACGACATCGCGAACTCAATACTGCGCAACAGACAGTCTCCAAGCTGCAAGAGCTGGGGTTGGAAGCTCTCCCTTATCCGCCATACTCACCAGACCTTGCACCTACCGACTATTACTTTTTCCAAAATTTAGACAACTTTTTAGTGGGTAAAAAATTCAATTCCCGAGAGGCAGTACAAAATGCCTTTGAAGAGTTTGTTGCCTCCCGTCCAGCTGATTTTTACAAGAAGGGCATCAAAAAAAATGCCAATGCGTTGGCAAAGATGTGTCGATTGCATGGGTGATTACTTCGAATAACAGAAATAAAAAAGTTTGAAAAAATAAGTACTTTCACTTATTGCATACAAAACGGCAATTTCATAGGTAAAGACCTATTATTATAAATGCAAAAGTTTGTAAGGATGTGTGTTTGTTTCTTTCACGCAAAAACTACTGAACGGATTTTCATAAGACTTTGCAGTCTAGCAGCTTAGACATCGGAATAACACAATAAGTTAAAAAAGATAGTTTATAATAAAATTGTGGAATAAGTACTAGGGAGTTTAATTCTAGAATAAAGTTATAAACTGTGATAAGTCTACCCTTGATGCAATTAAATGGCAGACTATGTAAATGTGTGTGTGTCAATAATATATTAGTTACATCAGGTCGTTGTAGATGATGTAAAAAAAAAGTAAATACTAAAACCCAACTACGACAAAAAACAACGCTGAAAAAGTATGAAACAAGTTTCAAAAGCCGTAGTCACACGTTACGTAGAAATGTACCATAACACATTAACAACGCGTGACTACGGTTTTATGACTTGTTTCAACTCTTAATTATTACAAAAACGTCATAATTTATTTAATTGTTCATTTTTTGATATATAGCTTACGCAGATAACCTTTATGCGTATCGAATTAGAACACAAATTCGCTGAAATTACGTTGTGTATGTTGCAGTCAGCATTTTTAATTAGTCAAATTATCTATTGAGCTAAAAAAAAAACGAAATCAACTGCTTAAATAAGAAATGAAAAATAAACTAGTTATATCCAATGAGTAGAAAGAAATTTCATTACTACAACATGAAAATAATTTCATAATCAATACACACATAAAATAAAACTTATGTTGGATTTCGAACGTCATTGTACTGGCAACATTTTGATTGTCACTTGTTCGTGTTTGACGTTTTGACGTTTGAGGTTAATGTAAAAAAGAACTTGAAAGACGCGCGTTGTGAATGGTAGACGATTTGTTTGAAAACGTAATTAATTGATATTAAGCTAATTGTATTGTCCATCGACCCGGGCTTTAGTGATAAACCGTTGTGTGTTAGGTCGTGGACTCGCGAGTTTTGTAGGCGCGTTCCGATCGCGGAACGCGCCTACAAAACTCACGAGTCAGCTATCGAGCTGAAGCGAGTTTGTTGTAATTCGAATACCTTGGAAGTTGTACAGCACTTTAGGAGTTTATGTTTGTGTGACGACGCAGAGAAGCAGCTACCCAAGAGATCTCTTGGAACGCCGAGAACACTCAAGCCACACACTCCAGTAAGTGCTTGATGAATTTAGTTTAGATTAAGAACACGGTTGAATCGCCGCAAAGCTCATCCTTCTTGCGAATGGACCAGTAGCGATTTAATGCTTATACTCATGGGTGATACTTGTAATACCTATATTACAAGTATCACAAAGTGATCGCCCCATTGGTGAGAAGAGTGAACAACATTATAGATTCTAATACGGAACACATTGACTTCCAACAGTCGGAACCAATTCTGCCCTCCTTGTCATTCATGCAGTAAGTTGCGTTAATTGACCGTATGACTTATAGCGTTTTCACATTATTGGATCCGGTATCGGTGTCGGGCGCCGATACAATATCGCAGGAAGTTAAATGTATTTTTTTTATGGAATAGGCGGGCAAACAAGCAGACGTATCGACTGATGGTAAGTAACACTAGAAGCGTCACAAGTGCGTACCTGCCTTTTGGGGAAGGGGAGGTAGGGGTAGGAGATTGGGGTATGGGCCTCCGGTATCCTCACTCACTCGGTGAAACACAGCGCAAGCACTATTTCACACCGGTTTTCTGTGAGGCCGTGGTATCACTCCGGTCGAGCCGGCCCATTCATGCCGAAGCGTGGCTCTCCCACGGTAAATATGTATCTGTCTTTCATATTGTCCGGCCCGATATCGGATATCGGAGCCGACACATTCATACATTTTACTGCCTCCGATATCGTATCGGCGCCCGACACCGATATCGGATCGGATAATGTGAAAACGCTCTTACTGTATTTATAACAAATGGAGGCAGTATTACTTTCTACACTTCTCGGCTGAGCTTATTCTCTTTTTCAGTTTTTATTTATTAGTTATTACAAGTTATTTTTGACTCATTCAAGCATTTCTTTCAATTTATTTTTTTACTTTTTAGTTACGAATATAATATGGAGACTGTCGCATTTTTTTGTTACATTTGCAGCATACGTATGGAATTCGTATATAAAAAACACTTGTGGTTAAAACGTGAAATCATCACTATAAACAAAGAGTATGTTTCACTAAAAAAGGCAAATAAAAGTAGGTACTTCCATACACGCTAAGAGCGAAATTGATTATACTTTTATTACCTGACTACGGCAAAGCCAAAGGAAGGTTACGATTTTGACAGGCTTTGTAAGTATGTTCATTTGTTCCCTCATAGCTCCTCAACTACGTATTAGAACTGGACAAATGAGGTATCGTTAGAAGCGCCTTGAGCGTCCGCTGGTTATAGGCTCTACGACGTGTCACTAAATCTAATGCGGCGCCCTCTAACGGTCATAAAGTACTGTGTTAAAAAATAAATTTGAGATAGATATTCTGTGTTTGGTACCTTTGAAAAGGGCGTTACTTGTACATTTCAAATATACATATATATTATTAGCATTTGCTCGTGACTTTGTCTGTATTTATTATTTCTTAACAGCCTCGTTGGTCTCGTGGTTGGCGTGTGCGACTGCTGATCATGAGGTCTCGGGTTCGATTCCCGGTCAGACCAAATGTTTGTATGATCTACAAATATTTGTTTCGGAGTTAGGGTATTTTCTATGTATAATATGTATGTATTAAAAAAAAAGTATATATATGTATTTGTATCAGTTGTCTAGTACCCATAACACAAGCTCTGCTTAGCTTGGGACTAGATGGCGTTGTGTGTTAGATGTCCGAAATATCTATTTAATTTTTATTTAAAATATACTTATAAATAAATTAATATTATCACTACACCAAAACATTTTAAATCAAAAGAAGTTAAATAAAAAACTAAAACCCAACTACGACAAAAAACGCTGAAAAAGTATGAAATAAGTTTTGAAAAGCCGCAGTCACACGTTACATAGAAACGCACCATAACACTTTAACAACGCGTGACTACGGCTTTACAAAACTAGTTACATACTTTTTCAGCGTCGTTTTTTGTCGTAGTTTGGTTTTAGTTTTTACTTTTTTTTATTAGTAAAAAGCACATTTGACTGGTTAAGAGCTTTGACCGCAACACGTTTTTTTTTATATTTAGTCTGTAATAAATAAGTTCATTTAAATTTTCTGTGTTTAAACCTTTCGCGAACACATTAAGATTACATTATCAAAGCTCAGTATGGTAATGATATCTACTCAAAATACTTACGCATATAAGTACCTAAATAGAAACTTCTTGTGTTAATAGTGTTTTGAGACCGGATAAAAGAGGTAAATGCGGAACCCTTGTGTTTCGTAATGTCCGTCTATCTGTCCACACTATATCTCACAGTCTATTATTCATAAACGTTATTTAACTATAAGCATCGGTTTTGTTATTTTCAACTTTAAAGATATGAGTTTAAAGTTGAAAATAACACAGAACCGGTTTTGACCCACTATACCACGTTGGGTGTTTTGGTATAGGGGTTGTTTCAAGATTTCCTTCTCTTTGCAGCTTTGTTACCTTTTTTTATGTAATAGGCCGGCAAGCGAGCAGACGTATCGCCTGATGGTAAGCGATTACCGCCGCCCATAAGCACCCGCAACACCAGAGGCGTCACAAGTGCATTACCGGCCTTTGGGGGATGAAGGAGGGGAGATAGGGGGAGGGGTTGGTGTATGGGCCTCCGGTATCCTCACTCACTAGGTGAAACACAGTGCAAGCACTTTTTCCCACCGGTTTTGTGTGAGGCCGTGGTATCACTCCGGTCGAGCCGGCCCGTTCATGCCGAAGCGTGGCTCTCCCACGGTCAATTTGCGGTTTGTTCCTTTAGTTTATTTGTTTTTGCGATAGCCACGGGATGAATAGTATTGATGTCATTTCGTATTCTTATTCCGTCCTTAGTATACATAAAATAGTACAGATGAGCTCAATTTGTATTTAAGCTTTGAAGCTTTGGCTAAATAGTACAAGATCCCAGTGCTCGATTCTGCAAGTATCTGTTTTTTTAATGAAATTAATTTTAAATGAAAGTTGAGGAAGTATTCAATGGATTAGCGACAGGTTGCCTATAAAAAATTTGCCGCAATTACCTATAATTAATTTTTGGAAAATTAATTTGGAAACATAAATTGCACCTATATGTTTTATTTTTATAAATTTTACGTCATTTTAAAGAAAATGATGTAAAGAAAAGAAAAAATGATGGTTGCCAGCTCTCAGTCAGCCGCAACGCTGAGGTTGCCAGGTGTAAACAGGTATATTATTGTTACTACCACAGATACCTGCAGAATCGAGCAGTGGGATCTTAGGCTATAAGCTATTTAGGTATAATAAGTGCAATGTACCAATTACCTGATTGATAGCAACAGAGAGGGCGATGCCAACTCTGGGTCCGAAATTCGGTTGCGCCTGTGTGATCACTTCGACAGGTTTGTACAGAGCGTTACTTGACGCCAGCAAATAGAATAATGTTGTGAAGAACACCACCTGGGAATGGAAATAAACATATTATTTAATCTCATTAATAATACTTCATACAGGCTTAGGCAATCAGAGTCGAAGACCGTACAAATTTTTATCATTGGCTCGAAGCATCAGAAACTAGTGTTAGGTTATTTCACAACTACTCGATAGTATAGTAGAAGATCCGACCGTAGATCGACCTTCACCGAGCTGATAATAGAATAAAACTTAGTTTATAATAAATTTCGTATATTAGAAAATATATTAAAATTGGGTTGTCTAAAAAAATCCGGGACAGAATATTTTTGGTTAAAAAAAAATTTTTTTTGGTTATAATAAAACTAATAAATATTGATAATAAATTATTAAACAATATAACATAAATTAAACAAATAAATATGTTTTGTAATGTCCTAAATTTGTTATAAACTAAGTTTTATTCTATTATCAGCTCGGTGAAGGTCGATCTAGGGTCGGATCCTAGACCAGTAACGGTGTTCACCGTCGACGTTGCGATTTGTACGCACCGAACTTTTCAGTATTCGATGCGCAAATAGATGTCCAATAAATTCCCACTGGGCCTGTCAAGTAAGAACTCTTAAGGCGGCAACCCCCTCTCTTCACTTCTCTTCTGGGCGGAAAGTAAGTTTAAAAAAACCTCCTTAATTATCCACCTTTTTATAATCCCTTTTTAGTATTCGATGCGCAAATAGATGTCCAATAAATTCCCACTGGGCCTGTCAAGTAAGAACTCTTAAGGCGGCAACCCCCTCTCTTCACTTCTCTTCTGGGCGGAAGTCAAGTTTAAAAAAACCTTCTTAATTATCCTGACCACCTTTTTATTATCCCTTTTTAGGCTAGGGTTTTGTTTATGTATCTAGAACATAAGTGAACACGATGATGGTGTTTTCGGTTTAGGCTACTATCAAGATAGTATCGTGGCGTCTTTCAGGCGTGTTCGCTTTCACAAAAAAAAAGAAAATGCCACAATAATTGGACCGGCACTGTAACTCCTTATCACAGGTTGCTTAGTAGCCTATCTAGAAGTACATTTATTGTTATGAATTGTAAATTAATTATAATCATTATAATTACCAAATTAATGAAGATATTGATAAGAGCGCTGCCACCACACAGTAGGAGTGAGGTGAGTGCACCCACTGAGCCGGCCAACAGTGACATGTTACTTGCCAGTGGAGCCCATATGCTGGTAGCTATCGCACTCAACGTGCCCAGGTTGGCTTGTACCCAGTTCACTACACCGGAATAATCAAACATACCTGTCAATATAACCAACTGATTATAAACCTGTTACAAATGTCATCATAACAGAACATAAAATAAATCGTTATTGAAAAAAAATCCGGTTTAAATAAATGAAATTAAAAAGATTTTTAAAAACAAGCTTTTACTGGATTGCCTCGAGACGAATGAAACGAGTCCAAACTCGATGATGTTGTGACGTTTCTTTACAGAGTTCCTATGGCCACCTTCCAGCGCCAGCATCAGATCAGCTATATAGGTACATATGCTTGCAAAATTTCAGCAAAATCGTTTTAAGATATCTGCTTCAAAATTGACTAGCAAGATTCCACCCTAACATACAAGCATACATACATACATTGCAAGTTAATAAAAAGCTTGTAAAATGGGTACTAAGTGATTGCGTAAACAATGCATAGGTATTTATTCGATAGCAGCAACCACAGTTGGTTTGTTGTCATTCTTTGAAGAGTTATTTTGTCTTTCTCCGAAACTTATCATCAGACCTTTATGAAATTTAAATGTGATTATTTGGTAATAAACTCCGTTTCGAATTGAACTGGCACAACATCGAGCGAAGACGGACATCACAACATAAAGGTAATAAGATTGTAGTACGCTTCCCTAGAAGGGACATTTAAGTTTATAACTTTTATTATATAAATAATATTTAACTTTTTCGTATGATGACTAATAGTTTAGTAATTTAATACATCACACTGATATATAAAGGCGAAAGTTTGTGTGTATGTTTGTTACTTATTCACGCAAAAACTACTGATCGGATTTGGATGAAACTTTACAGTAATATCAGAATAACACATAGGCTATTTGCAGCGATAACCAACATACATGCGGGCGGAGCCGCGGGCAACAGCTAGTTATTTATAATGTTTTTGAGTTTATTTTTTAAGCCAAAACATTTAAAACCAAAAAGCCAAAATATAAAGATTTAGTGAAAACTTATAATAACATATTTTCAGTTTTTAAAAACTAACAGATCTTAATTAAAATGTAAATCAATAAGACATAAAATCATTAAATCGCTTACCCGGAGTGTTAGAGACATCGTTGACAAAGTTGTCCCATGAGTCTTGTATGGCAGAACCGTCGACTTGTGGCCCAACGGTTGCAGCGAAGTGTCCCGATACCCAGCTTTGGTATACTCGATCCCAAAGCTCTAATAATTGTTGTTCTACGCGATTTATTTTCTCCGGATCGCCTTCTTTGAGGATGCTTTTCACCTACATATGATAATGTATTACAAACAGCATAGAAATAAATAGAAAGGTGGTGTAGAAATACTGACAAGCGATTTTAGTAAAAATTGTGTTTCGAATACCTTCGAAGTTAGAAGGAGAACGAGTCCTATATGTTAAAGAAATGTCTAATTGATAACTAACTTCTATTGAAGACGGTTTAAAGATAAAGGAAGTGTAGAAATATTTTTTTGTTTTTTCTAGTTGTACCACATAATACATTTTATTTATAGTAAAAAAAATGAAGATTTTTATAACCATTTTCATGTTTCATATAAGTTCGAATTGTTTGAGCCGTATTTGAAACCGAGTCCGAATCAGGCAGTATAGGATCAAATTCAAAATAATTTATTCAATTAAGACACCAAGTGACATTTATGAACGTTTGGCCTAGTGGTTTAACGATCACCACGCCGTTTCCTACTTAGCCAAGTGTCGTGGGTTCAAATCCCACGTAGGACAACACTTTGTGTGATCCACAAATTGTTGTTCTGAGTCTGGGTGTTCTTTGTGTCCGTTTCCTGCATGTTTGTAAAGTCCCCCGCGACAGAGGATTTATTCCTAGTGCGGGAGTTGTTTAAAAAAAGAAATAAAAATGAAAATTGAAGCTACAGTTAAAAATCATAGATCGACACAAACAGACGCCACAGCATGTGCTGTATTGTCAAGGTAAATTAGTTGAAAACACCAAAATCTACTGCCTGCTTGTGTCGATCCATAACTTCCAGTTTCCAAAATGCGTAGAGCCTTATGAGAAGAATACTGGCAAAGAAACTCATGGCTACTCTTTTTAAAAGTCAGATATTCAGGTACAATAAATAGTTTTAGAATTACATAAAAGATAAACAGTATGCAAGCTGTTGCCACCTGAATTTCATTTTGTTAAAATGCTCCAAAATCTAACGCACAAAAAAAACACTCAGGGATAACGTTGAAGGTTTGTGTCTATTAAACATAGGAATCATTCAAGGTGCACATCTACTTACATTCAGTTGCAAATTCTACTGTTAAAAATAATTCGTGACTGGATTCAGGACAGGACAGAGTTGCTCCAAGAAGATCAAAGGAGATACTAAAACTATAAGAATCGATGCTACAGTTGAACTAAAATGGTAAATTATAGTAAAAAGTTGCACTTACTAGTCCTTCAATCTTAAAAATATCCAAAGGGAAGCAAAAAATAATAATTTTATTAATATTAATTTAAAATCATAATACCTAGTTTATTAATTTAAAAATTTGTACACAAACTACAAAGGAATTTACAACCACCTTTTTACTATTGTTTGTCAATCGATTTTTTTGTTTAGTAACTATTAAATTTAGTGTTTTTTATTTCATTACTACTTTTCAAAAGTTATGAATACTCTGATAAATAGTTTAAATAGCTGTGTATGAAATGTATCAAGTTATTATGTTCAAATCAAACTTGAGAAGTTAGCATCTGTGTTATTTTGAACTTTAAGGTTGTATGATTAAAGTTGAAAATAACATAACCGTTCCTTAAATTTAAAATTGATTAAAGTTTAATGCAGTTATTGTCAAATTACCGCTGTTGAGATTCCTTCCCTGCCGTATGTATATGCATTGTCGATAAGCGAATCCAGTTTCTCCTCCCACCCATCAGGCAGGTATGCATGTAACTCACTGTTTTGAACGTACGTACTGTTCAGCAAGCTGCCACTTAGTTGTACTACCACTATTGCCTCAGAATATATCTGAAAAAAAAATACTTGTACTTAAATATATTTGAAAAGTCATAGATATTGGATAATATGGAAATAAATTGGATTAAATAAATAGAAAAGTATCCTAATTTAATCTGGGAATAGGGACCAAACTATCAGTTTTCAGGGTTCCAAAGTTAGGAAACTCCTGACAATACGTCGCGTATTGCAAAGTGCTGGTTTCTGCATCAGGCTTATTGCAGTCTGCTTACTGAAATTAACTATTGGCCATGAAAGACGCATATTTTTATTTCTTAGAGAATTATAATATATATATAATTAAATTAATTTGATTGCTTATGATATTACTCCACGACAATACCGATAAAAAGAAAAACTTATACTTCCTACTAATATTATAAACGCGAAAGTTTGTAAGTATGGATGGATGGATGTTTGTTACTCTTTCACGCAAAAACTACTAACGGATTTGGATGAAACTTTACAGCAATATAGCTTATACATAAGAATAACTCATAGGCCACTATTTGCCGCGATAACCGACATATACGCGGGCGGAGCCGCGGGCAACAACTAGTATATTATATACTTATAAAATATTATACATCAAAGATATGAGAAAAATAACACATACCTGTATACATATGAAAACGATAGCAACTATGAGGAATAGGATAAGCCCAACGATCACAATACAAGTGGACACAGTATCCACAGAACTGTACGCCATCTCGCGGATACTCGCGTTACATATAGAAAGCATCTTCCCAATACCGCGTACATGTGACGGCATTAGAGCTGATTGCCTGCAATGGGGTAAAGATGTTCAGTACTCGGCTCGATTACAGGATTACAAATGGCCTCCCAAAAAGATTTCCTTTTCAATTTCCTTGTGGCAGTTGCAAATCAGCGAGTGGGTAACCGGATACCAGACGTCTCTTCCCTATGGTTCTGGGAGCGATGGAGAGAAAAGGGGGGGGGGGAGGGGGAATATATGAAGCAGGCGACTCGTTAGTTGTAGGTGTCTATGGATGTCTATGATAGTTATTAATCTTGAGGTGACCCGTTTACTCGTTACCCTACTCTACGCAATATAAAAATCAAACAGCCAAGTTGCGTACATTCTGATTAAAATATCTGGGCATGGCGTAATGCATAAATGTTGTCAAATTGTTTGCTGTTGATCTCAATTTCATTGTGAGATAACTTATTAGATTTAGAACTTGACTCTTAATTAATAACTAGCTGACCCGGCGAACTTCGTACCGCCCTATTTACACATTTCTGTCTCAGCTTCCCGTCGCGTACAAACCTTTTCCTAACAATAACGAACACATAAAAAAAAGAATTATTTAATTTGGTGCAGCCGATCGGAAGTTATGCGTGTACATACATTTCGGCGATTCCTTTTTATATATATAATAATAATAATAATAATAATAATAAATTTATTAATTTCAAGATAATGGTACATTTAACATATCACTTATACTATTTACAATTTGAATAATTGGTAAAATCCATAATTGTGATATGGTGAACGTTGACAGCTGTACTAGTATTAACTGTATGACAGCTATCAGCGCCTTCCAAGTGTGGTCATTTACAAACAGTAGTGATATTAATTCGAAAAAGAAAAGAAAACACAAAATAAAAAACAAAACAAAATAGAGAAACTATGACTAAATAAAGTGTTTGCGCGCATGTGTGTGTGTGTGACTGCGTGTGTGTTTGTGTGTGTGTGTGTGTGTATGAGTATTTCTACGGGATGTTAGGTAACCAATGTTTCCGTTTCTGAGTGGTTTAGTTGTAAAAGCCACTGTTTGGTTACCGATTTGACTCGACTGTAGTTTAAAGTGGAAATGTTTAATTTATTGTTAACTCTGTTATAAATACGTGTGCTTATAATATAATATTGTCTCCTTGCTAAAGTTGTCCTATGAGATTCTGTGAAGCATAATCCTACATTCCTACGACCCGTACCAGTAAGGCCACTGGAGATACTATTGTGCCTTCTCATTACTACCTGCAGAATAAATAACTGTCTAACAGTGAGGACACCGCATTCTCGATACAAAGCAGCCGTGCTGTACCACCGAGGCTTATGGGATAGGACCTTTAAAACCCCCCTCTGTGCCCGCTCCAGGCCCATCATACAAGTTGCACCCGTGCCTCCCCAAGCCAGAATAGCATACGATATTATAGATTGTGCTAGGGCATAGTACACTATTTTTAGCGTCTCAGGATCAGCAGAATACCTTAATTTACGAAATATCGGCATCAATTTTCTAACGCGATTTATAATGTTATTGATATGCGTTTGCCAGCATAAAGCGCTATCTAATGTGACGCCCAGATATTTAATTTCATTGACGCGTTCAATGGTCTGACAGCTGCATGTTTGAGATTTCGTATAACATGAATGTGCAACGAGGTGATCTGCATCGAGAACGGTGCTCTGACGCTGGGAAAAACAGATGTATTTGGTTTTAATAGTATTTAGTGTTAATAGATTGGAACTAAGGAAGTCCATAACGCTTCTCAGTGCATTTTCAGCGTTCTTACGAGTCTCATCCCAGCTCTTTCCGTTAACCAATAACGCGGTATCATCCGCATATGCAACTATTTTGCAATTTGGGATAGCTTTGGTACACAGGTCATTGATATATATAAGGAAGAGCGTAGGTCCAAGTACACTTCCTTGAGGTACGCCGTAAATGGGGCTTGCAGCATCACTTAACCTCGTATTATTACCTATTTTCACATGTTGGGTTCGACGGGTTAGGTAACTTTTAAATATATCGAGCACACTACCCCTGACACCAATACATTCCATTTTAGTAAGTATTTTGGGAATTGAGACAGTATCAAAGGCTTTAGAAAGGTCTAGGAATAAGCCAATGACTTTGGAGTTTCGGTCAAGCTGCCGCACAACTGTTTCAGTAAGTTCAACTATCGCGTCTTCAGTTGACCTGCCTTGTCTAAAGCCAAACTGTGTCTCCGCGAGTAGGTGGTTAGTTTCTAGGTAATTTATTAGTCTTTTATTTAGGATCTTTTCTAATATTTTTGATAGAGTGGTTAGCACAGATATAGGCCTATAATTAGTGATGTTGTCTTTTTCACCACTTTTGAAAATTGGACTAATCAGGGCTCTTTTTAGGATATCGGGGAAAATGCCAGTTCTCAGACACATATTGCACACATACGTTATATGTGGAACCAGAATGTGTCTTGCAGATTTAAGTACAGAGACGGATATATTATCAATACCAACAGCGGTGTTGTTTCGCAGGCCGAAGACAATTGCCTCAACTTCAGCTTCATCGGTATCCAACAACCCCATAGAGTTGCCTACCGGATTTCGCTGTAGATTACAACTATTCGACGTGGGTGCAGATTGTGTTGTTTGTATTTTCTGAGCTAGGTCGCTGCCAATATTAGCAAAAAAGTCATTAATGTGATTTAAAGATAGCTGTTGGTTTTCGCATATTTTCAATAACTCGAGAGGTGGCCGGTTGACACTATTCATATTTGTAATCGTCTTTATAGTTCGCCACATACCCTTAGGGTTGTTTTTATTTTTAAGTAATTCAGTTTTCTCATGTTGAGTTTTAAGTTTTTTGAGTAAATTATTACAGAAATTGCGATATCGTGAGTATGTTGTTTGTAAAATCATGTTAGTGGGGGACAGTTTCGATTTGGCGTGAAGACGATCACGGTGTCGTATACATCTGAGCAGGCCCGGTGTGATCCAGGGTTTGATACAACGCTTTCGGTTAGGAGTTATTACTATGTTAGAGTTATTGTGAACTGCACCAGAAATTAAATTAATTAAATTATGAGTTGCAAGATTGGCGTCCGTAGTAAAATAAACCGAACTATAGTTGATGTCAGCTAATTCTGTAATTAACTTAGGGTAATTGATCCGTGTATAACTTTTTACGTCATTATACCGTGATAACTGGGGATATGTAGAAAAAACGATAGGGGCATGGTCGGTTACATAAGAGTCTAACACAAAGATGGCTGATTTCTTATCAGAACGTAACATAACGTGGTCGAGACATCTATCCATTCGCGTCGGTAAAAGATGACCAGGAAGTAGACCATGTGAGGCCGTTAAATCTAAATACTTGTCCAATAGTATATCATTTTTAATTTCTAGAATATTAATATTTAGGTCTCCAATCAACGCAACCGTTTTAGTCGATGAATAAGATGTTAAGACTTCATCTAGACTCTCCGTAAATTTGTCAATTGCCCTGTATGACGGAGAGCGATAGATAGCAACAACTGCTATTTCATGGCCACAGGTAATCACTAGGCAGTTTCCATCCACAAATCTAGGTTCTATTACTTTGTGTTGGATATTAGAACGCACATATGCGATAACACCATCGTTTTGGTTTAGGAAACTAGACATATAAGACGTATATCCTAAAATTTCAGGCGGTTTATTTATTTTACTTAGCCAACATTCAGTGAGAACTATTACGTGGAGTTCAACATTTACACGTGACAGCAATACCGTGAGACCATCAAAGTTACAATTAACACTTCGGATATTTAGATGCAAAATCGTAATGGGGTGTTTAGTTTCGTTGATGTGTTTGCTTAGATTTTCTGGTTGACAAACCATTGATTCCGATAATGTGAGTGTGTCAATGTCTGAAGATATATCTATTAGTGAAGACATAATTGGATTTGTAAGTGAAAAACGGATGTAAGTCCTACAAATGGCCTACAGAGCCTTTCAAATAATCGTCTACAGTAGTAAAACATTAGAAGTGGCATCGTTAGATGCTTTTTTGTAATATAAACACTAAAACCAGCGTAAAAACATAAGTGGAATGAAAGTATGTTTGTTTTATAGGAATGTGAAATAGTGAATGCTAACGAGCGTGAATAAATGTTATAGAGTATAAATGGGTGGATAAGTCTGTGAGTTATTTGTGTGTGTGTGTTATATTTATTATGAATGTCTGTAAACGTTACATTTATATAACATAAACTATTTATCGCAAAACTTAAAGTTATAAAACTATGTACTATTTGCATGCAGTAGGTTATAAAGACAAAGAAAAACATTTCAGAATGTAGTCAATCCGATGTGGTCTTCCTTCCATCCTTCAATCTATTTAGGTCCGCTTCAGTACTAATACGAACCTGTGGACTTCCTTCCTGTTTACGCATGTAAATTTTACCATTAGTTACCCAGCAAAACCTGTACTCCAGCGACTTGGCAACTTCTCTGGCTTGAAAGAACATACTTCTTGTTTGGGCTGTCAAGCTTTCAGATATAAAGATAGGCATTTGTGTCCCTGGAAGTTTTATTGTGGTGGAGTTGAATTTTTCTTTGTGATGTTTATTGTATCTTTTACACGAGGATATAACATTCTCCCTCATGATGCATGAAGTGAAGTCTACAATAATAGGTTTGTTTTCTTCCTTTTTTGTGTGAACGCGGAAGACATCTTTGATCGCTGACTCATGTATGTTTATGTCTAGGGCTTGTCCGATGTTGCTTACTAACTTTAAAAGCTCCTTTTTAGTTTCGCCTTTGTATGGGGGTATATTTTTAATCTCCAAACTAGAAAGTCTATGGGCTTTCTCAAAGTGTTCAATTTTAGATTCAAGCAATTGTATATGAGCTATGAATGACTTTCTATCAGTCTCCATCTTGGATAGCTTCCCTTCCATGTCATCATATTTTTTTGATATAAACTCGATGGATGTCTTAAGTTCGGTATTTTGGGCTTTTATTTCTTGTAGCGAACACAACAATGCATTATACTTCTCATCTTGTTGTTTTTTGAAGGTATCCATAGTTAATTTCATATCATTCATGAAAAATATTAGTTCATCATCGTGCTGTCGCTTGCGCATCCGAGTACGAGAAGTAGTGTGGCTAGAGGCGTCATGTTCCACATCTGTCGTTGCACCTGAGCTCAAGTTTGTGTCCGATCCAAGTTGCTGATTTGCTTTAGACGATGGTGATCTTTTGAGCGGCATAGTAATTTAATTGGTGAGTGAGAGATATAGCTTGATAGATATGTTGATACTGAATTTTAAAAATATTATCTAATATCATTACCATTTACTTGATTAACCATTTTGATATTAAAATAATATCCATCTACTCCCTGTCAGAAGATTAATGGATATTGTAACGCGTCATAAGACCTATGCGTTTCAGTTCAGATACACGTTTCAATTCAGTGTTCCGACGATGAAGCACGATACTACCATATCGATCCCCCAGGAGATCTTTTGGAAAATTTTCGTCCACTTCAATCCCCTACTTAACCGATATGGGACTTTTTTTAATTTTTTGTCCACTCAAGATGGCTATTTATGGCCTTTTTAGTATATACCTAGGTTTATGTTGTTTTAATACATTTCACCACCAAAGATTACCCACATAACTTAAAACTCATAAAAATCCTACTATTAAATCCAATCATTAAAAAAATATTTTAAATCGAAATAAAAGTATTAATATTTATGGAACTTTTGTTATGAAAAACTTCTAAATTAATAATCAAAATGTATAGAAAATTCTAAAAGATTCCATTGGAGATCGATGTGGATAAAAAATACAGATTAATCGCTTATCGGTTTAAGCAGAGGATCGAAGTGGACAAAAATCTTCCAAATGAATCTCCTGGGGGATCAAAATGGAATCGAAATCCAAATAAATCCCCTAGATCAGTGTAGACGAAATTTCCGCATGGATCCCGCAGGGGATCTAAGCAGGGGATCATTATTATTCACTGTAGAACGCAATTCTGCCCTAGCAATAGGTATGAATGTTATCATTATCAATCTCTCGCCGGTCAACAATGCGGATTGCACGTGAGGTAGCTCGTCGCACATTTGATCGAGTAAATAAAATTCTCACACACTGACAAACTGATGATAGAAGATTTTAATAACACTAATGGAATGACAGGTAGGTAGTTTATATGCCTTAGGAGCAAAAAATTGCCTGTGTTTATAACCTTTCGTATCACGTTCGACAGACAATTGACATCAATAATTTTTTTCGCATTCCAACAAAACATCGTTTTGATTTTATTAACATTATCTAAAAAAAAATCTGATTTGACCTTTAAGGATATGGCACAATAAAGACTTTTTTATTTGCATTCTAAGCAGTGACAACCATCAAGATATGTCAATACAATGACAAAAATTTCTGAATGATCCATTAAAATAATAATATTAAAATACGCGATGATAATATATAAATAATATATGGTGTCTATTTAAAATCCTTAATTTGATTCGTGTAATATTATATGGTGTCTATTTAAAACCCTGAATTTATAAGTGCTTCAATTTGACAGTCAAAAGTTTGACAGGAAAGTTGTTAGAACATTTTATATGGGAAAATGAAATTGTTGTTTTTATTATCTTCCTCGCAATTTTTCCATATTTTCTCACCTTTTAAACCTTCCCTGAACAACGACAAACATTTCAAAACCTAAATCATCTAAATCGGCCCGGCGGTTCTCGAGTTTTAGCGAGACAAACGAACAGCAATTGATTTTTATATATAATATATAATAGAAGAAGAAGATAAATAATTTTATTACGACAATTAGTTGATTATCTAAATATCTGTTTTATATTACGAGCTTTTGCCCACGTGTACGTCGAATATCTAATATATATGTATATATATAAAAGAGGATTGACTGACCGACTGACATACCCAGAGATCAACGCACAGCCCATACCGCTGAAGCTAGAATCCTGAAATTTTGCATGTAGGTTCTTTATATACCGTAAGTGAGCACTAAGAAAGTCCACCCCTAAGGGGGTAAATCAGGGGATGAAAGTCTGTCTGCGTGAGCGCAGCCGCGTGCAAAAGCTAGTTGGTCAATATATATTGCCTATGATTGCTATTGGTAAATGAATTTTCAAAGTCAGTTCAGTAGATCCAGAGATCACCCCTACAACCTCACAAACTTTACTCAGATGTAAGATAATTTCAATGTTTGGTTGGATCAAGATTGTAGTTCCGAACTTTAGTTACCTAATCATTTCTTTTTTTTTTTTTAGTTTATTTTTTAAAACATGCAATTACATTACAATATAAAATCTCAACCTAAACACAAAAACCTATCTTAGGTTTATGAGTACTTAGCGAGTCGCTGCTAGTTAATTACATAGAATTTTAGATATTTTACAATATGTGATTCACTTGTTGGGGTTATACAAATACAAGTCAAAAAGTCGCGTCTACCCTCCCTATTAAAAATGTCTTTAAGACATTGCGTAATTTCTTTACGTTTGGAGCTATCAAGGCGCTTACCATATCTATTATTGAAATGACGTAGTTTGAAATGGGGTAGATAGCTTGAGTGTGCGTAACTGGTCGGGTCTTGATCTTTTGTGTAGTATGTGTAACCGGTCGTGACCTTCGCATACTATCATTAGCCTATGTTTATCAAATACGGAAAGAACCTTACAATAATTAAATAATCTATTATAATCCTCTTTATGATATTCTCTTACTTTTTTTGGTACTATGGTTTTTAAGATTGATATTTGCAGTTTGTATATTTCATTCAAAAGGGTTTTATATGTTCGTCCATATGCACATAGGCTATAACTTATAACAGAGTCAGCTAAAGATAGATATAACAATCTAAGGGTTTGGTAGTCCATTTTGTATTTGAGAATAGAGAATTTTGCAAGGTGGGCTCTCATTTTATTGCAGACATACTCCATGTGGTATTTCCAAGTAAAATGGAATTTTAAAATGTCAGTTACAATTACCTGAGCTCCCACCAGTTGTTGAGTTTCCTCTTGAAATTATTGAAATGATTTTCAAAGAACAACCAAACGCCGAAATAGTTTAACAGACGTTTTAGCACGTGAATAGCCAAGAAGAATAGCGTCACTGGTAGCAACCAGATATGTTTCCATACGAGCATGCAGAGGCATCCAAAGAACAAAAACTTGAAGTAGAGAGCTGTTTCTTCATCATTGTCGAAGTTGTTCTTCATATAGTTTTCGTCTAGAGACCTGTGTTTGTAAGCTGGAATAAATCGACAATCACTTTTCTGCTTATTCGCGGGTAGAGGCAAAGCAGATAGTGTTCTAGTCTTGAACAGAAGTTTTGGGTGTCTGGGAGAGCTTTGTATCGGTTCATTGCTCGTCCAGCTGCCTCTCTTTTGTGCTGATTCAGGAGTGACTGGAGATGGGGAATCTTTCTCCGGTGAAGTCTCTTGATCACTGACCTCTGTTTGCACTACTTCTTGCGGCTTCTCATCAGTGGGTTTTTCGATGTCATCGTTTTTAATGGATTTGTGTAGTGCCTCTATTATTGACGCTTCTGGGTCTGTGAATATTTGAAATCTTTGATTGAAATAACAACACATTTAAAATAAAACGTAGTTTTAAATATTTGTTACTCAATTTATTTCCCAAAAAGGTTTATGCCTTAGGCTCTATATCTCTTTACAGCCATTCATTCTAAAAACTTTCTCATTTCGAATGGTCGTAGGTAATTAGATATTAAAATGCTTGAGGCCAAGGTAGGCCTCAAAAACTAGATAACATGTTAACTTTGAATATTAAATTAATGAAAAAATACTTAAGAAAATATTGCCCTAGGCATTTATTAAAAATTTGTCAAAACTTGTGAAATAATAACATACCTTTTACCAACAGCTTCTTATGGATATCCAATACTTCTAAAGCAAAACCAGTAACACAGATTGCTTGTATTAGAACAAAAGTATATACTTGGAGCGACCCGGTAAGACTGGCTAGAAAGCTTGAGATTACCAGCCACAACAACTGCGATGTAAATCGGAAGATGCTCGCTCTCTCTGGTGTCCATAACATGTATAAACTGATGAGGTAAGCTAATACTATTGTCAGTGTCTGTAAAAAATATAATTAATTTTAAAAATGTCTAAAAAGGTTAGGAACTCTATTCGTCTACAGTCTTCAGAAGGCCAGTGTGAGTAAATCTATACTATTATATAAAGCTGAAGAGTTTGTTTGTTTGTTTGAATGCGCTAATCTCAGGAACTGCTGGTCTGATTTGAAAAATGTGAAAAAATTTATAGGCTATATATCATCACGCTACGACCAATAGGAGCGGAGTACCAATGAAAAATGTTTCAAAAGCGGGGGAAAATTATCACGCTACGGGCAATAGGAGACGCAAACGAGGTTGCGTGGGTCGGCTAGTTTAATATAAACTTGCTCTAGACAGCGAGCGAGTTCGAGGTAGTGATTGGTGAAGATTTCAGTGCTTGCCAATCGCAACGTCGCAAGCGGTCATCTTGACTACAGACTGGACGTGGACGTGAAACAAACTCACACTAGGCCCTCAGAAATGAGGCAATTGAAAGCTCTAGCTTCAACCAGGAGATAGTCTAAATAGCGCGTCGTCGATCCGGCGGGGGACGTGAAATAACATGGTCCGGGTCCTCCTCGAGCACCCGGCCTGAGCCTGTGAGCCTGAGACGGGTCGTCGGGGTGGTTTTTAGTTAGCGATCACTTAGTCCCTGTAGGACTAAGTGATCGCGTGTGAAGTGTCACCAATCCTTTTCATATAATGGGTCTCGTCAGGGCTGTCTAGGGGAGCAAACTATCTAATCTAGCCAGATAATATCTCTGCAAAGAGAAGGAACACTTGAAACATGTCCTATAACCTAGAAAAACCTATGTCCAGCAGTTGCAGTTAAGCCTTTAGCTGCAACTGCTAGACATAGGTTTTTGATGATGGTGATGACTAGAAATTAAAATAATATTTTTTTAGGTCATAATGTTAAATAATAAATATTTGCATACCAAAACAAGGCAGAATATGGTATGATCAAAAACCACCAATATTACACCTGGTACAAACCTATGTTTCATGCAAATAAACTGTTTAAATGAATGCAATATAAAGGAGTTTCGTTAAGTTAGTTTAAAAGAAATATTGTGTTTTGAATATAGAATTGCTAGTTCCATTGTGGGTTGTTATTGACAAAATATTAATATACATCTTGTTGCCAAGAAAGTGTTTTCTTTAATATTTTCTACATAAACTTCAGTTCATTTTAAAACTACTGCTCAATCTTTTTTTATATCTCTATTTTTTGTGAAGTTTTTTTAATTTGAATCATAATTGAAGAGTTTAATGTTAACTGTTATTGTATAGGAGCACAGATACTAATTATAGACAAGGTTAAATTGGTTAAATCTAAATACTGATTCTTTGAACATGGGTCATAACCTACACCACGTGGCACATATGCTCTGTAGAGAATTCGAGAAGATCTAATTTCTAAGGTGCTAAAGCTATGGTCAAAAACACCTCTTTTGAGGCTCTTTGGTAGGCTCTTTTAAAATTCCTTCTTGAAACATATACACTACCGGTCAAAAGTTTTTGCCCACCCCATATATCATTCATTAAATTAAAAAATTATACACTTTAGCAAATTTTCACTTTCATATTGTCAAGC
This sequence comes from Diaphora mendica, assembly GCA_949125395.1. Lineage (NCBI taxonomy): Eukaryota > Metazoa > Arthropoda > Insecta > Lepidoptera > Erebidae > Diaphora > Diaphora mendica. The sequence continues at coordinate 16,170,478 of OX421328.1, forward strand.
GAAGGTCGAAAAGGTGTTTTATAAACCAAAAATAATAGTGTCTGGTTTTAGTTTATTTTATACGAGCACATGTTTATATTTTGTCGGTGAGTGCGACAAATTAAAACTTGCAAGTACCAGTTGATTTGTTTATTATTCTTTAACTGTGAATTATTTCTTCGGTGTTTATGATTGAACTTTAGTCCCAGTTAGCCCTGTGAGAAGCAAGAACGTGCTGTGAATTATACTTTTTGGACCTATACATCTTTTTGTAAAGTTCGTTGTTAAAGTGTTATGGTGCGTTTCTATGTAACGTGTGACTACGGCTTTTCAAACTTGTTTTATACTTTTTCAGCTAGTTTTTACTTTTTTTTATTTAAAATGTTTTGGTGCGTTATAAATCTATCTATACTTATAATAAAAATGTAACAGGTCAAATTCTGTACATTGAAGATATTTTGAAAATTTTTTTGGAGGGCACTCTGTTATCGATACTGAAACGAAAACTATTTTTTTTTTCATTTTTGTCTGTCTGTCTGTCTGTCTGTCCGTCTGTCTGTCTGTCTGTCTGTCTGTATCTTGGCCGCGCATCACGCTGAAACTACTGAATGGATTCAAATGAAACTTGGCATGATTAGAGTTCATACTACGAGGTAGGACATAGGATACTTTTTATCCCGATATTCAGCACGGTTTCCTGGGGGGAGGGGATGAAAGTCAAAATATGTACATAGTTGTAATTCAATAACACATGGTCCGATTTCATTCATTCTTTTTACGCTAGAAAGAAAAAAAATAAAAGATAACGGGAAAAGTCTTTTTTTATGTCCGCGACTGTACACTGCCTGTGGGAAGCTGAGACAGATATGTAAATATGGCGGTACGAAGTTCGCCGGGTCAGCTAGTACTTATAATAAAAATGTAACAGGTCAAATTCTGTACATTAAAGATATTTTGAAAATTTTTTTTGGAGGGCTCTCTATTATCGATACAGAAGCCAAAACTGTATTTTTTTTCATTTTTGTCTGTCTGTCTGTCTGTCTGTCTGTATCTTGGCCGCGCATCACGCCGAAACTACTGAATGGATTCAAATGAAACTTGGCATGATTTGAGTTCATACTCCGAGGTAGGACATAGGATACTTTTTATTCCGAAATTCCGGACGGTTTCCCTGTGAGGGGGGATGAAAGTCAAAATGTGTAATTAATTGTAATTCATTAACGAGTAGTCCGATTGCAATAATTCTTTTTTTGTTAGAAAGGAGATACTCTGAAGATTGTAGCATTAATTATTTAATTTATCACAATCTCTCTATCTATTGGAAAAAAAAATATAAAGAATTTATCATTACGAAATACCACACGTAGCGACATCTTTTGGAAGCCATGCGTAATTAATAACACTTTGATTAATATATCGTGGAATAATCGTAGAACGTATTACGTATAATTCGGTGTAGCATTAAGTATTTGATTTATCGCAATCTCTCTATCCATAGGAAAAAGAATATCTATATCTCTCTGTAGACGTCGAATCTGTGTGTTTGGTTGTGCCCGCATGACTTAAATATTCAAAATAATCGTGGGAACGTTTTATGCACAAGCATTGTGATTAATGTGGTATGTAGTTAGTATTTGATAGGTAGGTATTTGTTTTATGTTCTCTCTTTCCATAGAAAGGGTTGTTTTAAATTTAATTGAAAAATTTCTTTGCTTAAAACAGCGACATCTTTTGGAATCAAGTAACTAACTTTACAATAGGTACGTTATATGATTACTCTTTTTAACGTATAATAAAAATGTAACAATTCAGTTCTGTACATTAAAGAAATTTATATGATTTTTTGGGAGGGCTCTCTAATCGATACTGAAGCAATTACATTTTCTTGAAAATTGTTTCTGTGCTTAAAACAGCGACATCTTTTGGAATCAAGTAACTAACTTTACAATAGGTACGTAATATGATTACTTTTAAACGCATAAGAAAAGTGTATAAGATCAATTCTGTACATTAAAGAAATTTAGTTTTTTTTGGGAGGATGCTCTTATTGATACTGAACCAAAAACTAGAATGCCATAAACGTTAAATGGTCATTTATATTTATGATATTTATTTTAAGTTTAAAATACTTATAATAATAATAAAAAAATTAATATAATTTTTATTTGCTTAAATGTGGTACAAAAAGATGGTAAAAAATAAAAATAAAATATGCACGAAACACATTTCACCAGTAATAGGCATGCAAATTTAGTGTTGAAGTCTTTCGTTTGTACGAAAGACTGCTTTAATAACTATTTCAGCAATAGTTATTAAATTGCTAAAACTATATTAATTGCTAATTAGCAATAACGAATTAACTAAATCAGAATCAATTAAAAAAGATTACGTGTAACACTTTGAAAATACATACAAGAACTACTTAATAAATTCAATACACACCTACACAGCATTTCTAAAATGATAAGACGGACACGAATTTTTTTGTAGGAATTCCTTAACGGAGTAATAACTGTTTTCTACCAACCATTTTCTAAGAACAACACAAAACTTATTGAGTGGTAGGTCAGTTATCCACTTGGGTATTGTGTTGTATATTAGGGGAGCCATATAGGTACACACAATTTCGTCTAAATAGTTCGATTCTATAAATATTACTTGGTATTATAATATTTCTTCTGTATTTTTAACCGACTTCCAAAAGGAGGAGGTTCTCAATTTCATCGGTATATTTTTTTTAACCGACTGCCAAAAGGATGAGGTTCTCAATTTCATCTGTATAATTTTTTTTATGTATGCACACGGATTATTCCGTCAATTTGTGGACCGATTTTGGAAATTCTTTTTGTATTCGAAAGGGTATGCTCCCCATGTGGTCCCATGGCCACCATATCAGGATCTGATGATGGGATCCTAAGGAAATCGAAGGAAACCCTCAAATTTATGTAAGCGCCTGCAATGAAGTTAAAGCAATTGTCTGCATGCCTTTATATTCTGTAGACATCATTTAATTTCATAATATATAAAACGGGTCTTAACGATACCAGAGTTAACCTCAGATAGTCAGTTTACCTCAAATCACTTGAATTATAGTAACCTATAGAAGATAGTCCATTTGAGATTTTATTACAAAAAAATACCTGAAGTCCTTTCGATTTTATACAGCATGTATGTTACCTTTAGTCGTATTCTTTCAAGTTATTTAGGTGAAATGATGACGAGAGACTTGAGAAAGACTAAAAAGTGAAAAATAAATAAAACTTCGTTTAAAAAAACCGAACCGAAAAAACTAAAAAGTACCAAATAACTTAATTTGTATGTGCTACCTATTCATAGGTTTGAAGTCGGTGCCAAGCCAAAATATAATAGTAGGTACCGCACTCGCCGCGCGTGACCTTGAGCGGGATAGCTGCTCTTCGCGTAGAACAAAACAACTGAAGCGTCGGTGACGTCGTTGACGTTCGTCTCGAAATGTAGCGAGTGTGATACCTACTATTACATTTGGCTTGGCACTGACTTCAAACCTAGGTAGCACATGCAAATTAAGTTAACTGATACTTTTTAGTTTTTGAAGTCGGTTTTTTTAAACGAAGTTTTTTTTAGGATTTTGTCAGGTTATAGCATAGGTATAAGCAGGCGATTTTTGTTGTACCTAAATAATTAGCAAATAGTCTTTTGTAGATACTAATTGGTTTTCTCGGTATTTTTAGAATTTTGTAAGGTTATAGCATAGGTACCTAGGTACCTATAATTTACTTTTTTATAGGATTTTGGTAGGTTATTGGTATAGGCATAGGTAAGCAGATGTTTTTCGTTGCAAATATTTAATTACTTTGCCTTATTTGTTGGTGTTTTAATTTCTTTTAGTAAGTTGTAGATACCTTCCATTTTTTTCGTTGAATTAGTTGTAGATACTTCATTAATTTCGTTTTATTTACGCTTTGAAAATAAGCTTCATTCGTTATGTCTAATTTTTCATTTAACTGTAGTGATAAATTTAACATTGTTTTTCGTATTCGATTTTATCACATCACACTAATTTATAAAAGCAAATGTTTGTGAGGGTGTATGTTTGTTACTTCATTACGCAAAAAGCACTGGACGGAATTGGATGAAACTTTACAGTAATATAGCTTACTAGCTGTTGCCCGCAGCTTTGCTCGCGTGGAAGTTGATTATTTACAATATATTTAATTAAAACTGTGTAAGTATGTATGAATAATTTATTCATGTTTTTAAACGTACCTATTTATTTATTTTTAATCAATAGCCCATTAAAAAGGATTTCATACTAACGTTTGACCCTTATTTTTACCCCTTTAGAAATAGAATTCCCATAAATGATGATATGGGTATTAATTAATTTGTACTTAAAAGCCTAAGGACAAAGTTTCAGGCTACTAAATTAAAAATGACTGACTTCCAAACTAATCTACTTACGACATTTTAACACCTAATTCACCCCTTAGGGGTAGAAATATCATTTATGGGATTTCCTTTTGAGGGCGCTCTGGTTCCCTGGTTTCTAGAACCCGAGACGGTGTGCGGTTTTTAGTCGGTTCGAGTCCGACATAACCACCAGTTGGTGATATCCGAGGGAATTTCCGCACAAAAAAAGGGGTAGATATAATATCCAGAGACACTTAGTATCTACGCGTTTTTAACTATTAGCCCAAAGATAATTTTTCATGTTTCTAACTTAAAAAAGACGGACTTCCATACAAACTTTCAACCCCTATTTCACCCTCTTACGGGTAGAATATTGGGAAACGCTTAAATACGCATCTCCTATTTTTTTATCAATAGCCCTAAAATAAATTTTCATGTTTCTAACTTCAAAACTGACGGACTTCTAGACTAACCCGCTTACGAAATGTCAATGCCTATTTCATCCCTTCAGCGTAGAATATCGAGAAAGGCCTAAATACGTATCTATTCATTTTTAATCAGTAGCCCTAACCAAAAGAAAAGTTTCATGTTTCTAATTTAAAAATGACGAAGTTCCATACAAAGTTCAACCCCTATTTCACCCCCTTAGGGGTAGAATATTAGGAAACGTTGAAATACATATCTACAAATTTTTATAAGTAACCCAAAAATAAAGTTTCATATTTCTTAAATAGCCCTAAAATAAACTTTCATGTTTTTAACTTCAAAAATGACGGACTTCCAGACTAACCTACATACAAAACGTCAACCCCTATTTCACCCTTAAGGAGTAGAATATCCGCTCTATCTATCAGAAACGCTTAAATACGTGTTTACTCATTTTTAATCAGTAGCCCAAAAATAAAGTTTCATGTTTCTAACTTAAAAAATGACGGACTTCCATACAAACTTTCAACCCCTATTTCGACCCCTTGGGGGTAGAAATTCCAAAATTCCTTCCTTAATGGGTATCTACTTAATGAAACGATCATACTCACCAAATTTTGTATTCCCAAGTTTAATAGTTTCCGCTCGGCGATGATGAATCAGTCAGTCAGTCAGTCAGGACATGTTATTTTATAAGTATAGAAGATACATCAGAGTAACACATAGGTTACTGTTTGCCGCGATAACCGACATACACGCGGGCGGAGCCGCGGGCAACAGCTAGTATATAATATATATTTGAAATGTACAAGTAACGCCCTTTCCAATGATACCAAACACTGCTTATCTCAAATTATTTTTTTAATGCAGTACTTTATGTCGGCTAGAGGGCGCCACATTAGATTCAGTGACACGTCGTATAGCCTATAACCAGCGGACGATCAAGACGCTTCTAACGATATCTCATTTGTCCAGTTCTAATAAGTAGTTAAGGAGCTATGAGGGAACAAATGAACATACATACATAGCCTGTCTAAATCATAACCCTCCTTTGGCTTTGCCGTAGTCGGGTAAAAACGGGTAAAACCAAGGAACTGTCGGTTGAAACTTGTGCATTAATTGGCAAAAGTACCCGTACCATTAACGCCGAATTAAAAATACCTCGACGTACCGTGGACTACAACGTGAAAAAATATGCATCCACCAGGAGCTTTGGCGATAGAAAACGTTCAGGGCAGCCTCCAAAAACCACAACCGCTGAAGATAAGCATATTGTATTGATCAGTAAACGTGATGTCGTCGCTCACGGGCCCAGAGATAGCAGCTCAGATCAATGAATCTAGGGATCTGCCTTTGAGTACTTCTACAGTGAAGAGGAGATTGAGAGAAGTTGGCCTTTTTGGAAGGGTGGCAGTGAAGAAACCTCTTTTAAGACGTCGAAATAAAATTAAGAAGTTGCAGTGGGCTAAAGAACATAAAAATTGGACGCATGAAGAGTGGGAGAGTTTTATGGAGTGGTGAGTCAAAGTTTGAGGTTTTTGGGTCTAAGAGAACAGTGTTTGTGCGGAGGTCAAAGGAAAAACCGATGTTAGATCTATGTGTAATCCCGACTGTAAAACACGGCGGAGGCTCGGTGATGGTTTGGGGATGTTTTGGAGGAAGGGCAACTGGAGACCTGGTGAAAATTGAAGGGATTTTGAAGAAAGAAGGCTATAAAACATTATTAAAGTAAAATGTAGTACGTTCTGGCCAGCGCCTGATGGGCAGAAAATTTATCTTCCAGCATGACAACGATCCCAAGCATTCCTCGAAGCTGTGCAAAGAGTATTTGAAAGAATTGGAAAGGAAGAATGTACTGAAAGTGAAAGTAATGATTTGGCCGTCACAGTCACCCGACCTCAAACCGATTGAGTTGTTGTGGGACAAATTGGACAAGGAAGTCAGAAAGCAGTGTACCTTTACATCTTTCGAATATCCTAAAAAACGAATGGAACCAAATAGACATCGATTATTTGTCGAAATTGTTACAGAGAATGTCAAAATTGTTCACCGAAACACTAAAAGCAAAAGGGGGTTTTTAAAATCGATGAATCAAAATTTTTAATATGTCACAATTACAGACTGTAGTTTTATTATTACTATATTCTTATCTATATATGGGTGTTTCTCTGTAAACTGGACAACTTGCTCTTAGAAAACTGTCTTGGCAACTTTTTAGCATATGTATATAATAAAACTTATTTAGGCTTTAAATATACGTCAACTTAACATTACACGGCAGAGGAACCAAGAATATTTCCATTACTTGATATATTAAGCTTTTTCTGAAAAATCGTAACAGGGGGAGTGTTGCCTATGTCAGGGGACTGTTTGTTTAAATCAAAAATACCATTTTAGGCCCAAAATTTACATAATTTATTTTCTTTTAACTTTGTAACACACTAATTAAGTATTTAAAAATAAAGGAACATATAACATCAATAGTCTTCTTATAATATTTTACTTATAATCAAATTTTCAGTCTGACTTTATCTTTAATCTTCTTAAATTAGCTGTTGTTGGAATGTTTTATATACACCAAGCAAGTATCTTTGTATAAATTCTTTCTTTCCCGCCCTTTGTCTGTTGTTAGAATGATCTTTGTAGAAAATTACAATTGCTCTTACACATTCTTCAGAAACTTTATTTTTCTTTATCATCAAAGGCGCTTTTGCCTTTTTTATTCTCTTATACACACCTGTGCTTTTCATTCGCCATAACTTATATTTTATCAAGTAACTTTCCTGAAACTAATTTTTGTTAGAAGCCTTTTTCCTTTTACTGTTTTCATCTCTGAAAAATTCTATTGTAATTGCTCTTTTAACACTTCACTGAAAAGTGCCTTTTTGATTCTATCTTTCCTACACTCTGGAGTATCTGCCATTTTCTGTAACTTCTATTTACTTTCTTCTTCAGCCGCGATAGGCAGTTCTTGTACTTTAGTACAGTCTTCTTCAGAGCTATAATTTTTTCGGTTTGTTTCTTATTTATTTTATGTCTTTGTAAATTGTCTCTTTTTTAACTACTTCTGAAACTGACTTTTGAGATGAATGAGGTGCATCAGAATCTGGAGTATTTTCTCTCATAAACGAGTTTGTAATATTTGCTAATACTATTTTCTTGTTGCGATATTTGCGATACATATTTCGTACAGTGCTCTCGCCACTTTGTCTTTGCCTACCGTTGTTCGCGTGGAGTCATATTTTCAACGAGCTTACTTGTTCCCATTTCTTTATTTTTGGGGTATTTAAGACGTTCTCTCTTCTTAAGCTCTGCCCTTTTCTGCGAGTCGTTTTCAATACGCTCGTATCTTTCTCACTCGTCTTCTCTTTTTCGTTGTAAAATCTCTTCCCTAGTGAGCTTTTTCTTCACAAAATGTAATCAAGCTATATTATTTTACAGTACACAGCTTATATTTATCTATTATAGCGAAGTAAAGTTTATACGAAATATATTTGTAACTTAATAATGAACCGGTGGCCGACAGGTTACGACGTGACTTCCACCCAGGGACGCTCGATGGACGCTCGCGTAGCACCTCCGTTATGGTCGGTCTACATTACAACGATTTATCGTTGCAATGTGACTGCACAGTTCAACTGTACAGTTATCGTACGTCCATAGAGCGTCCACACGTCAACGATTTATCTGCATCGATCGTCAGTTCTCTGCAGAAGCTCAGACTATAAACATGTCGTCCGCGATGGAAGGCGATGACGCGCTTGCGATAACATGGCTTAATTTTGACTGCCTCGGTGGCGCAGTGGTAGCATATGCGACTGTTGTGCTTAAGGTCTCGGGTTCGATTCCCGGGTCGGACCAAATGTTTGTATGATCTGCAAATATTTGTTTCGGAGTTTGGGTGTTTTCTATGTGTAATATGTATCTATTTACAGAAAATAGTATAATATAATAATAGAAAATAATATAAGCGCTGCTTAGTTTGAGACTATATGGCGTTGTGTTAGATTTCCGAAATGTTTATTTGTACAACAAGTAAAATTTTAACAAAAACCGACTTCAAGGTTAGACTCGATTTCTCTTGGATGCCATCATCAGATCTTAATGTCCTTATCATGGTACTACCGTTGGGATGTCTCGTTTCCATTAAAAAAAGAATTATCAAAATCGGTTCATAAACGACGAAGTCATACACGAACATAAAGTAAAAAAATACGGTCATTTACAATTTTTGTCTGTCTGTTAGTTCCAGCTAATCTCTGGAACGGCTGGACCGATTTTGATGGGACTTTCACCGATAGGTAGCTTATAATAAAGGAGTAACTTAGGCTAACTTACTTTTCTTAGACTAACTTCGCCCCGCGGCGTTACCAGCGGTACGACAATGACCGCGGGTAATACCGCGGGTTTCGGCTAGTCTCACGTTTTTTTTTTTTTATGGAATAGGCCGGCAAACGAGCAAACGTATCGCCTGATGGTAAGCGATCACCGCCGCCCATGGACACCTGCAACTCCATAAGCGTCACAAGTGCGTTGCCAGCCTTTTGGGAATGGGGGGGGAAAGGTAGGGGGATTAGGGTATGGGCCTCCGGTATCCTCACTCACTCAGTGAAACACAGCTCAAGCACTATTTCACACCGGTTTTCTGTGAGGCCGTGGTATCACTCCGGTCGAGCCGGCCCATTCATGCCGAAGCGTGGCTCTCCCACGGTAAGCGTAAAATTATTAAATAAATAATAAATAAATAAATATTTCGGACATCTAACACACAGCGCCATCTAGTCCCAAACTAAGCAGAGCTTATATTATGGGTTACTAGACAACTGATACAAATACATATATACATTTTTGTTTGTAAATACATACATATTATACATAGAAAACACCCAAACTCCCAAACAAATATTTGCAGATCATACAAACATTTGGTCCGACCCGGGAATCGAACCCGAGACCCCAAGCACAGCAGTCGCATACGCTACCGCTGCGCCACCGAGGCAGGCTGAATGAAATAAGTTGACTGACGTGCGCGGACGCGTCCGCTTACAGCAAGATTTGTGAACGAACTGAGCGATTGCACCGACTTCCGTCCACACGCTACCGATAACTGCACAGACGAACTGTGCAGATAAATCGACGTCGATTTATCGAATGACTTTTGCTCATGCCTCCGATCGTTTGCACCAACCAAAAAATCTGAGCCAATTGCCGTCCACACGTACGATAAAACTGTACAGATGAACTGCACAGTTAAATCGCTACGATATATCGTTGTAGTGTGGACCGCCTATTAGGAGTATATGTATCCTGTGCGTAGCACTAAAATATAAAAAGGCGTTAGAGCGGATTGGCAGCAACCGCGCCAAACTTCAGGCTGAATGCGTTTCGTTACATGTAGTAATGTTGTTGTTTTACTCTGATTACATTCCCCCTAATTTAAAATATGGACAGGAGGACTGTTCTCAAAATGTGGAGATAAGTTTAAACTAACTTTTTTATAATTTTTTTTTTTTTTTTGATAATAAACAGGCCTCATGAATAATCAAATAATATTATTTGTTATATCATGTAATTTTATTGTGTCCACTAGTTATTTATTCAATTAATTAAATTTGTAGTAAGTAAATTGGTTTGGTGACACACCAGAGGACTTCTTTTTGAGGCCTATTAAAACAATTTTTATATAATAAGGTTTATTTTAAATGACTTTTAAAGGGTGAGTAGAGTAGATTATGTTATTACCTTTCTTAGTTACCTACGACCTAACATTATATTATTTTACTATACAATATTGGCCTGAGACAACGAGTTGCCCAGTTTACAGAGAAACGCCCATATGTTCTTTAAAATATAAATATCAAAATTGATCGTATTGTTTTTATTTTTTGTGTATCATGCAAACTATAGGGTGGGCAAGAACTTTTGAATGGTAGTGTAGGTATGTGTACAGTATCGTCATTTGCCCTACAGAAAAGTGTAAAACTTTTTATATTGAAGCATAATAAGTGTTATACCTTCCCGGTTTTTATCTAGCGACGATTCTAAAATCCAATATTCCCCTTTCTAAACACTTGTTCATAGTAAGAACAAGTTAAATTAGTTTAAAAACTAGCTACAAAATTTTGTAGTGTATATCAGACTATCATAAAAGGATTACTTACAATGTAGCTGCTGCAAACACTTATTAATAAAGTGGTGGAACAGCTGATGAAGCTGCTGAACTGCCAGAAGAGGCAAGTAAAGCTTCTCGGCACAGACGTGTACAGCCATGGCAATACAAATATTGCTGACAGCAATCCAATCACTGTCTGAAATATATTAAAAAAGTAACTAATTAGTAATTAGGTAAATCTGTACGAGTATAAGTATGTGAAATATAGAAAAATAATTGACTGCATGGTTGACCTAGTTGTTTAAGCGGTCGACACACGGCTTTCTACTGTGCCAAGTAATATGGGTTCAAATTCCATGTGGGACAACACTTTGTGTGATCCACAAATTGTTGTTCTAAGCCTGGGTGTTCTTTTAGTTCATTTCATGTATGTTTGTAAAGACCCCCGTGACCCAGGATTTGATATTCCTAATGCGGGATATGTCTTTTTTAAGAAAAAAATAAAAATACCTACAAATTATTGGTCTATTTTAAATAATAAGAAGCTAAGATTTAGGGAACTTAAGATTTAGAGCAGTGCAGATCTGGCCCCCTAGCCAAGTAGACATTCGAAAATTATACAGATTTTATAGAATATAATAGAAAACTATATAACAAATGTATGAGAATGACGTCATCTCAACACTTAGTCATGTGGTCAAAACATACTATTATTATTATTTTTTTTTTTTTTTTAGTATGGCCCGCCAAAATGACTCTACTCTGCCTGATGGAAAGCATAAGCAGAATCCAAGAGTATTGGTCGCCATACTCACTGCGAATGCAGACAATGCAGTATGGCGACCCACATCATGGCGGCCTAGTAATGCTGCTGCATCTTTTAGTCTAGTCAACAAGTATGGAACTTGTTGACTAGACTATTTGGGCCTCCGGTCTCGCACTCACCAACAAAACACGACAGCACGAACGTGGTCATTTTACGTTGATTTTCTGTGCGAGGGTAGTACCGCCCCGGTCGAGCCGGCCCATTCGTGCTGAAATCAGCGTGGCTCTACTACCTCTCAATTAAATACTCTATTAGTCAATAATACAAGAGAATAGCGACATTAACAATTGAAGAAGGAGAATCGACATGAATCACTTACAGCTTTATGAATACTTTCTTATTGAGAATAATACTAACAGAAAAAGGAATTAATTATGTACAACTTATTTAATACTAACATGTTGGCTAATTCATCAATGCTCTGAGAAACTATTACCAATATCAAGGTAGTAATATATGAAACAAGGATAAAAAGTGTTATTTATATAAGTGATAATTTAATTTACATTCTTCTCTAAATCAATGATAAAAAAAAAATGTGTTTATTTTCACCACAAACAAAGCAATGTATAAACATTAAAAAATATTGGTAGAAAGTTTAGAAGTGGTGATTTGGGGGCTTAACTAGGTCAAGAACTCAATTACAAAGTATTGTTTTTTTGGTATTAAATACTACATCAATATTTTAAAAAAAGAATACTAAGTAAATTTTCAATCAGCTTATAGTTTAATTGTGTTATCAAAAAATCCTTTCTCCAATCGGTTAAATACAGAGTAAAATGGAGGACCTCGTGGAAACATCTACAAAGGAGTTAAAAATCAGATGCAACATTCAATTTGTTAACCAAGACGAAGAAAAACGAGCGGTTAACACCCAACAAAGTGGGCACGGGTCGGCTAGTATATTATAAATTTATAATTTGAATTTTATAGATCAAACTTTACAATAAGTGACTAAGTGATCTGGTTAGTGGCTCTGATTGCTTGCTTGTAGGTTTGGTTAATACTTTTCATTGGTTAAACAGAATTAAAAATGATTACCTTATAATTTTCTATGAACTGATGCCCAACAGTGTCTGAAGCCAAATTTACGATGTTAACAGGTATAACCATCAAGCCTAATATCACAGAAGTGTTTGTCTTTTTCAGATCTTCGAACCACGACTTGAGTTTCTTAGAAAGTTTGTATTTAAAAGGATGTAATAATGAACCTACGAGTAGAGCCCAAAACAAAGGTTTAAAAAATGGCTCTAGAATTAGAAATAAGACGTACACTGCGACGCAACATACTACTAAAATAAATAACGCAAAGGCGTTGTAAAACCCATGTTTCATAGGTTTTTCGTTCCCTTCAGTTATTCCACCTAACAAATTAAATATATTCTCAAAAGGTGACTGCTGCATCTTATTTCCAGCTCTTTATAACTAACACCAAAGCTACTAGTTATAGTTTTAAATAGACCATTAATAAGAATATCGACATTTAAATAACTATGAGATCATTGCTGTTTCTTCTCATCTCACTAACATTGTACAATACGATCTGATCTGACTGAATTTGACAGTGACACAGCCGGTCGCGTTCCAGGCATTGACCTACAGTACATGGACTACGCATACCTACAAAATTATCGTGCCTACCTACACAAGAAGTTGGCGCATAAAATGGCTGCCATAGGGTTGTACCTATGTAGAGTGACTCGAAATGTCGATATCGATATTTAACTGAAATATTTAATAAATTGCAAAAATAACGATCACATTAAATAATTATAGTTAAATCCGATTGTTTTTTTATTATTTATAATGGATGGATTAAATTTTGAATGATGGACTTAAGACTAAAATCCAAAAATGAAAGCTGGCCATCACTGGACACCCGGCTAGATATGATATAAGCGAAATATTACTTAAACGATTCTTGGGCTTCTACCCAAGAAACCGTAGGCCATTAGGAGCGCTACAGCGTTTGGTGAGTCCATTGTGGGATAGAAGAGTGCTAGTCCTCTCCCTTTTCCCACCTTTTAGGCGTACATCACCTCCTCCCAAAATGAGGCCGTGGATTCCTCTTGGAATCCCTAAAATCCTGGTCTTTCTGTAGTCTGGGAATAGATGATCGTAGGTGAGGTTTCTCAAATTATTATTTTAAAACCATTTGTTATCGGCTATGAAAACAGCCCTATCCGTTCTATCAGCAACAAAACTAAAGGCGGTCATCAAGCAGTGTAGTAGCTCTGTGTCATATAGTTATGGCAACACCTGTCAAAGGTAATTGATTTATGATTAATAAATAGATGCGGACACTTCCGTCATGGCGTCACTCGTGATAACTAATGTGTTTCATTTGTCTCACCAACTTTAATATTTACCATATTAAACATGGTGTCAGGTGTAAATTATTAATATATATGTCCTTAGTGGAAAGTTTTCATAATAAAACGGCTCAAGAAGTGTTTATAGTAATAGTTAGTATAAACCAAATATTAGCGTTCCCGCGTAGCCATGCCTAAAGTTAAAATGGCGGATGAAACTCCAAAAATTGATATCTCGGGAAGCGTGAAAATGCCAATGGGCTGCGTAACTGATGCCAATTCGTGGAGAAGATATAAACAGATATTTGAAATATATTTAAAGGCTACGGGACTAGATAAAGAGGATGATGAACGAAAAATTGCTGTATTTCTTGCATGTGCTGGGGAAGAAATGCTTGATATTTACAATGGCCTCAGTGCAGTCGAAACGTGGTCAACCTTAATTAAAAGTTTGGACTGTTACTTTGGTCTTAAAACAAATACAGTTGCAAACAGCTACAAATTTTTTAACATGCGACAGGAAGACGGAGAAAGCATTGAACATTTTATAACAAAACTAAAGAATGCAGCTAAGTTATGCGACTTTAAGGAAGAGGACAGGCTGATCAGAGACATGTTGGTGATTGGAGTAAGGGATATTAGCCTTAAAGAGAGATTGTTAAGGGAGAGGGAACTGCGTTTAGATACTGCTATAGGGTTATGTCAGGCTGCAGAACATAGTAAGCAGCAAGTAAAGGATATGGAAGAAAGATCAGTAGTCAACATGGTTGGTCGCAAGCCAGAGAGAAGAATTTTTCAATGTTCCAAGTGTAACAAAGCGCATGAGTTTGGAAATTGCAAGGCCTATGGGAAGAAATGTTCTATTTGCAATAAGTACAACCATTTTGCTGCAGTGTGCAGGTCTAGACAGAAGGATATAAATTATCAGAAGGGGTCGAGCAAGAAAGTAGATGGTGTGATGGAATCAAAAAGTGACCAGGACTGTAGTTCAGAAGAATTTGTTGTGGACTCTGTAAGTACTTTTAATAAGTTACAATGGCATGAAATAGTTAACGTAGAGGGATTGGATATCAAATTTAAATTAGATTCTGGAGCAGAGTGTAATACTTTACCATTGAATCTTTTTAATAAAGTCAAAAAAGAGGGTTGTAAGCTAGGAGATTCAACAGTGTTAGTTGTGTATAATGGACAGGAACTTAAAACAGTGGGAAGTACACAGTTAAATTGTATTATTAGAAATAACAAAAGCCCCATCAGATTTTGTATTGTAGATATGCCAGTACAACCAGTGTTAGGGTTATCAGACTGTGTAAGATTTAATTTAATTAAGAAAGTAGATAGTATTGTCACACAAGATAAAAACACTTTTTTGTCAAGCAATCATGACATTTTCTCTGGGCTTGGTAATATTGGTACATATAGAATAATGGTAAAGAAGGATGCAATACCGGTTGTAAAGCCTATTAGAAGAGTGCCACTGTCTATCAAAGACAGACTTAAGCAAACTTTAAGGGATTATGAACGCCGGGGCATTATTGAAAAAGTAGAAGGGCCTACTGCTTGGTGTAACAATTTAGTGATAGTAGAGAAACCAGATAAGTCACTGAGACTCTGTTTAGATCCCCAGGAATTAAATAAAGCTATTCTTAGAGAAAATTATCAAATTCCTTCACCTGAAGAGATTTATAATTCACTTGCAGGTAAAAGTGTGTTCACAGTACTAGACCTGAAGGATGGATTTTTTCAAGTGAGCCTGGAGGATGAACAAAAACTGTGTACCTTTGGGTCACCATTTGGTAGATATTTTTTTAAAAGAATGCCGTTTGGTATTTCATCGGCTCCAGAGGTAATGCAAAGATTAAATACTGCAATATTTAGTGATATACAGGGTGTAAATGTCTACTACGATGATCTAATTATTGCCGGAGATAGTATGTCAGAGCATGATAGTATTTTAATTAAGGTGTTAGATAGAGCTAGGAAGTTAAATGTTAAGTTTAATCCAAATAAGGTCCAATATAGATGTGAAGTTGTAAAGTATGTAGGGTTGCTGGTATCCAAATCTGGTATAAAACCTGATCCAGAACATGTGAAAGCTATAGTAGATTTAGAAGAACCCAAAAATATCAAAGAACTTCAAAAATTTTTAGGAATGTGTAATTATTTAAGTAAATTCATACCGTTTTATTCAAAAACTACAGAACCACTAAGGAATTTGCTGAAAAAAGATATTATCTGGGACTGGGGGAGCACACAAATTCAAGCATTCAACATAATAAAGAGTAAAATTAGTAATGCACCAACATTAGCCATTTTGGAAAAGGAAGGGCTAGTAAAATTACAGTGTGATAGCTCTAAAAATGGAATGGGGGCTTGTTTGCTTCAAAAAGGGAAACCTATTTCTTTTTATTCTAGATGTTATACAGATTGTCAACAAAGATGGGCACCTATAGAAAAGGAGCTTTTTGCAATTTGTTTAGCAATGGAAAAGTACCATCAATTTGTGTACGGTCGTAGGATTATTGTAGAAACAGATCATAAACCTTTAGTTGCCATCATGAGTAAAGACATAAATAAAATATCTGCTAGGTTACAAAGAATGGTTCTGAAACTCCTAAAGTATGAGTTTGAAATTAAATATATACCAGGTTCTCAGATGTATGTAGCTGATTATTTATCAAGACATTTTAATCGCTCCAATGCTCAAGTAGAATATGCATTAAAGGAATTAGTTCACTGTATAGACAAGGAAACTGTGTATGGGTTAGAAAATGAGTTGCAAATTTCAGAGGTTAAGTTAAAAGAGCTGAAACAGGAAACCAGGAAAGATGGTAATTTGCAACAAATAATAGATTGGGTTAATTCAGAATGGCCAAAAAATGACAGAAACATATATGGTACAGAGTTAAAGAAATTGTATAAATTAAGATTTAAGCTCACAGTAAAAGAAAATATTGTATATTTTGAAAACAAAGTTTTAGTGCCTAGATTTTTAAGAAAGGATATGTTAAATATTATACATACAGGACATGGAGGAGTTGTCAAATGTAAAAAGCGTGCTAGAAAAATGTTGTATTGGCCAGGTATGTCAAGAGATATAGAAGAATATGTGTTAGCTTGTAAAACTTGTGAAAAATATAGAGTATCCAATTGTAAACAACCCCTAATATCTCATGAAATACCTGATTTGCCTTTTAATAAAGTTGGTATAGATATAGGTCATTGGGCAGGAAAAGACTTTATAGTTGTGGTAGATTATTTTTCTAAGTGGATTGAGATGGAATGGTTAGAAAACAAATCAGCTTCAAATGTTATTAGTAAATTAATCAAAATATTTTGTACACATGGATTTCCTAAATGTATAGTCAGTGACAATATGCCATTTGGTAGTTTTGAGTTCAAGCAGTTTGCTTTGAGAAGTGACATTGATTTGATAAAATCTAGCCCACATTATGCTCAATCTAATGGGTTATCAGAAAAAGCAGTAGGAATTGTAAAAAGTTTACTTAAAAAATGTAAAGAAAGTGGCACTAATTTTGATTTGGCTATGTTACATTATAGAACTAGTCCAGTAGCTGATCTAGAATATTGTCCTTCAGAGTTATTAATGAGCAGACTATTAAGAACAAAGTTACCCTGTTCCAAGGAAGTACTTAAGCCTAAGTTATGTGAAAATGTAAAAGAAAAAATGTCTGTTAAAAATGAAAAGTCCAGGACCATTTATGATAAAACTTCTAGAGTAAGGAAGTCTTTTCATATGGGGGATGAAGTTATATTACAAGATGTTCCATATAGTAAATGTTGGTATTCAGGGAAGATAATGAGAAAAGCAAATGGTCCTAGATCGTTCATTGTAATGAATAATAAAGGTAAATTACTAAGAAGAAATGAAAAGCATATTAGAAAAAGTAACAATCCGTTTGTTAGTGGAGAGAATGATTTTATGGATTCACCAGTGGTATGTGCAGAAGACAATAACAGTAGCTACCATACTAGCGAGGGTGATAACAGTTCCTCTAGTTCTGGTGATAACAATTCATCTGTTTATGAAAGTTTGTCTAGTGATAACAATTTAGAGCAGCTGCCGAATAATGTAGTGATCACCAGATCTGGCAGAACAGTGAAAAAACCTAGTTATTTAAATGATTACGATTTAGTTTAATTTCTTGAGTTTCTTGGGGGTTTATAATGTAAGGAAAGGGGGGGATGTGTCATATAGTTATGGCAACACCTGTCAAAGGTAATTGATTTATGATTAATAAATAGATGCGGACACTTCCGTCATGGCGTCACTCGTGATAACTAATGTGTTTCATTTGTCTCACCAACTTTAATATTTACCATATTAAACAAGCTCTGTCCGAATATTTAGTGATTGTCAGTCATTTTGCCTACCTTGTTATAAATTGTAAATTTGTGTTGGCCGAAGGCCATTAAAATCTTTTAAAAATCATTTCGTATTTCTATTTGGAATACCTCCGCATTCAAACCAACGAGAATGTATATCGTTGTTTACCTATTTTTTCGTAGCTCCGACGGTTCTGGGATACCGATATCAACATAAAAAGTACTTAAATTATGTTGACATTGAGCGAAATAACAAATTGAGTAAATAAAACACGTTTTAAATAGTTGTAATATTTATTCACACATTCAGGTTAGGGCACTGCGCAGTCACGTAATCGCGTCACGTCAAGAGTTCTGTTGTAGGATGTTTCATGGAAGTGCATCGAGCAGACATACCACATTTTATGTTGAGGGTTTATATTTTCCAAGCCAATGATTTCGATCCATTTCTTTCTTAAAATTCTATTTACAGGAAATCTGATGAAGGAAACACCATGTTAACATATTTTTTTATTTAATAATATAAGTATCGACACTAACTCTATCATCACTATCCCTATTCGTATGTAAACTTATTAAAGTTACTTGTACTTCTCTAATTTTAAACTTACCTTTGGATGCATCTGGTGTACAATAAAGAGATTTATTATTATTATTCTCTTTATTTCATTTCTATATACATATTAATTACATTTTTAAATATAAATATAAAAACAAATACATTTAAAAATATAAAAAATAGTAGACCACCGACCTCGGGTACAGGGACCAAGAAACCGGTGGTTAGGGCTCCAGAGACAGGAACCTCCTCACAATACGAGCCGTGTCAAGGAGGACTGCCTTCTGCATCAGACCCTTAATCCAGCCGTCTAACGTGAGCCTCTTAAGGTGTTGGTCGAGGCTCTTGGCAATTAATCCGTGAACAGGTATGACTATCGGAACAATGATCACCGAATCAACATTCCACATTTCGACAATCTCGTGAGATAAATCCAAATATTTCATTTGTTTTTCTTTTTCGACTTTCACGAGATTCTCGTCATGAGGAACGGCGATATCGACAATCATTGCGCGGCGCTCTAATCGATCTATCACCACAATATCAGGCTTATTGGCAACAATAGTCCTGTCTGTGATAATAGATCGATCCCAATATATTATTATTATTATTAAACAAATCAAAGTGAAACAAAGCAAATAATATCATTGAGAACCTCAAAAAACTAACAAACGTCTTCGGAAATTATAAAAAGAATATGTTTAATACAATACAATAAACAAAATCGTAAAATATTGAACAATTTCAATGTATTTTTGTACTAACCTGTAAAGAGTCAATGTACAATGATTCTTGTTTTTTCTTGCACCAGATTGTTTAATGGAGCACGAAGGCATGATTTTCATGTCTAGGGCAAAGCCTTGGATACAATAAAAACCAATTTAAAGCCGTAATTGGCACGAGAACAAAAACAAAATTTCCAACAACAACCGCTTGACAGCAGATCTACCTCAGAACTTGGTGCGTCGCCGGTCACAAATTGACAAGTGCATGACGTCACTCAAAAGTGCTGCCAATATTAACGCTCACTAAACTATGTTTATCTCTCTTTTCACACCAAGGTAAACATTAGTTAAAAAGAGACAAAATGCTTTTTTGTATATATGTGTCGATCTTATATATATTTGTATAATGAATTATTCGTATAGTAGAATAGGGCATCTCCTTATATTTTCTTTCCTCATTGGTTCCAGGTAACCCACTCTCTTGACGTCTATGACATTACGTTTAGTTCGGTTTGCGAATACTCTACAAGATGCAGCATAAATAAAACGCAAATTTATAAAAAAGGGTGTTTTTAACCGTCTTCAAAAAACGAGGAGGTTCTCAATTCGACTGTTTTTTTTTTTATGTTTGATACCTCATAACTTTCGACTGGGTGACCCGATTTTGATGATTCTTTTTTATTTGAAAGCTGGTGCTTCACGAATGGTCCCATTTAAATTTGGTCCAGATCGAATTCGTTTTTTTTTTGTTAAAATTTGTAATTATTTTATATAATTTACTAGTTACTAGTAGCCCATCATTGCAACATTTTGTTTTAATATTTGATTAAACTGAACGATGTTCTTCTAAAGAGAGTAAGCCAATTTAAATACCTAGGTCGAAATCTGACCGCCGATCGCAAAGATGATGACGTGCCAACATGCCAACAGGTTAAAATCACATTATTCCGTGCATATTGTTTCGGGTGCTGATGGGGTTGCTCTGTTTTTGTAGTGCTTAAGGAATGTTTGCAGAAGCCCGCGTTGACTGCTTTTATACCGTAATGCAATGCGTAAGAGATGCGCATCCCTGGTAGGTACGCAGTCTGCCCTGCGGGGCGGCACTTTCTGTATCCTAAAAATGATCCACTGCCGACTGGACTGCGGGATTGTAAACCGGTGCTGCAGACTCTCTGCTAGAACTGCAGCGTAATTTCAAATTTATTAAAATAGGTACTTTTGTAGCTTAAATTTTTACTAATACAATGAGTTTTACTGCTTGAATAAATTGAATTATTATAAGTAGGGGAGACTGGGTAACAGTGGATCAGTTTTTTTTTTTGAAGCCATGCAGCTGGAAAATATATGGCTAAATTATTCATCTCTGAAATGAAATCATAACATGAGTATCTAATCTTACAAAAAAGGCATGTGATGACTTGTATTACATAAAATTTATAAGTTATAACAACTTTTACAAAAAATGGAAAATGATCCACTGTGCCCCGGGAATGGGTCACTTTGGATCAATGCATGGGTGACTGTGAATCAACAGTCTGTTAATTTAAATTCTAAGATAACAACACAAACAGTCTTCAAGCTTTGGTTATTATCAAAGAACACATTCACAACATGACGATTAAAAGACGTCGCTCTGCTAAGACTGCATCCTTCAGGAGTTCGTAAAGATAATCGATTATTTCTTTTTCTGAGTTCATACAGATAGTTCTGGGTGGATTAAAAAACATCCAACGCAACGGCAAGATGACGTAGCCACAACGTTGTCTTGCCAGTCCCAACCCGTACTCGGCCAGCGTGGGGATGAATGGCCTTAACCCTCTCCTGAGAGGAGACCCGAGCCCAGCAGTGTGGCGTTATGGGTTGTTGATGAAATACAGATACTCAATCCCTGCAAGCTTACTTTTATGCCATGTATCTGGTACTTTTATATTATTTAAGATCGCTACTTCGTAAATTAGGCCTCGAACGTCTGTAATAGTGAGTCCATAGAACATTTGGCTGCCCTTAACAATATAATCGACTCTATTGTTTTCTTGGTTATCGGTAAATATTTTACGAACTGCTTAATTAGGTGTGGGTTTTATAGGTTTTTCAGGATCCGGGTTGTATTTAACTTTTATTGTTTCTTTATAAAGTTGTAAATGGAATACCGGTTGATCTAGCCATAGCTCTTATGTTTTGACCATCCGATTAGAGTTTGAGAGCATTTCTCATTTGTTTTTCAGTGTGAAGTCCGATGCCAGTCTTTCTTACCTGATTGCGGGATATTTTTACCTAAAAACAAATTATGAATCAATTTTTGTTCCATGGGTTACAGTGGATCAGCAGTCCACTGAGACCCAATACGAAATGATTCATTGTGACCCAATGGCGGTTATGGAATAATACAATAAATAAAACAATTACTATCTATCTTGCAAATAAAACGACACAAGCTACGTAGGGTTTAGGATATCACAAGCGTAGGACAAAATGAAAACATTTAGATATCTTGTTCACTTAGATATAAAACGAATTTACCCAATCAAACAAACCCATACCCCACACGTATGGGTTTGATGAAAAAAAAATTTTTGAGTTTCAGTTATAAGTATGGGGACCCCCAAAATTAATTGTTTTTTTTCTAATTTTGTGTGAAAATCATAATGCGGTTCACAGAATACATCTACTTATCAAGTTTTAACATTATAGGTCTTATAGTTTCGGAAAAAAGTGGCTGTGACATACGGACGGACAGACGGACAGACAGACAGACATGACGAATCTATAAGGGTTCCATTTTTTACCTTGGCACGGAACCCTAAAATGAGTTTTGCACCAGATATAACATATAAAAAAACACATTAAAAAGAAAGTTTTGCACATATATATAAAAAACAATATATACGGTCGAATTCAGGAAATCCTCCTTTTTTTGAAGTCGGTTAAAACACAATAAAAAAGTACCAAGCTCGATATAACCCTACAAAGTAAATAATACGTGTACAAAACATATTAACACAATATATACGGTCGAATTCAGGAAATCCTCCTTTTTCTGAAGTCGGTTAAAACACAATAAAAAAGCACCAAGCTCGATATAACCCTACAAAGTAAATAATACGTGTACAAAACATATTAAAACAATATATACGGTCGAATTCAGGAAATCCTCCTTTTTTGAAGTCGGTTAAAACACAATAAAAAAGCACCAAGCTCGATATACCCCTACAAAGTAAATAATACGTATACAAAACATATAAAAACAATATATACGGTCGAATTCAGGAAATCCTCCTTTTTTGAAGTCGGTTAAAACACAATAAAAAAGCACCAAGCTCGATATACCCCTACAAAGTAAATAATACGTGTAAAAAACATATAAAAACAATATATACGGTCGAATTCAGGAAATCCTCCTTTTTTCTGCAGTGGGTTAAAACACAATAAAAAAGCCATGCCCACAATAATCCATACTAACCCAACGGCTCAAAAAAATAACGGTCATGGCATCGTTCGCGTACCGTTGAATACCTATATCTGGCCGCGAGAATTAGGTATTTTTTATTTCGTGTCCTAACACGTTGTAACCGGAATTCTCACAAAAGTAAAGCTTAATACATGTGTAAATATTAATGTATTTTATGTTACAAACAATAAATAGCACATACAAGAACATTTTAGAATGTAATTCTATGATTTACGTTTAGAAAATGGCGGAGTCAGTGACCAATGTTTGCAAAATGTTGCGATGTTGATAGAAATCTTTGTTTAAGACACAATCTAACCATTATTAAATGTTTAGTAGTTACCCATCCATGTTCACAGGCCGCAGCACACACTTTAGCACAATTTAAATTAAAACAAAAGGCAACCAAAGATTCACTGAAAAATCGACCGCTCACCGCAATGTTCGTCGCCGAAAAAGATCGATTTAAAACGGCACTCGACGTACAGAGTACACTAAGGACATTATAATGCATCGCTAGAGTATTCTCTGCGCAATAGTAAAGTGCGACAAGGATGCAACTATTAGAGGGCAGTTAAACTAACGCTTCAAAAAGACCGGGAAATTTGAACCAGATTTGGGTCTTCAACATTTCCGAGAAAAATGGTATTAACCAGATAATGGTTTTGAACGTTTCAGAGGGTAAAGCCTGGAAAGGAATCGGATAAGGTGACTTGATATCGCCCTATAAGCTTTTTGCCTATAACTTCTAAATTGCTGGAAACCCTTGTCATGAAAATATTACCACCAGAAATCAAGAACTCAAAAATAATTTCTTCGCACCAATTTGGATTTCGTGAGGCTCATCGAAACATTGAACAAGTCCATCGACTCGTCAATGAAATCAATACTGCCTTTAAACAGACAAAGTATTGCTCGGTAGCCTTCCTCGATATTTTACAGGCTTTTGATCTGGTTTGGCACCAAGACCAATACTATTCAAGATATCGAAAATCCTTCCACCATACTACTATCTATTCTTAAAATCCTATCTTACTCGACGTCACTTTTATGTCAAGTTAGGAAAGGAAAAATCTGATTTATACGACATTAAGGCTATAATCCCGCAAGAAAGTCTTATGGGTCCAGTATTGTACCTAATATATACGTATGATCTACCATTAGCAAAAAACGTACTCTTGCACCTTTGCATATGATACAGCAGTGTTAGCTACTCATGAAGATACAAAAATCGCATCCAATATGCTGCAACAAAGCCTTAACGAGATATCTGTGTGGCTGCGCGACTGGCGCATAAAAGCGAATGAATCCAAATTAGTACATATGATCTTCACACTAAGACATGGCTCATGCCCTCCAGTCATACTGAATAACATTCAAATATCTCATTATTAGGAGGTGCGATATTTGGGTATACTCATGGACAAAAGATTGACATGGAAAAAACATATTTTCAACAAAAGAAAAGCTCTTGGCATACAGCTCAGAAAGATATACTGGCTAATGTCTCGACATTTGAAATTACCATTGCATAATAAATTACTTCTTTACAAATGCATATTAAAGCCCATGTGGTCCTATGGAATTGAGCTGTGGGGAACTGCAGCAAACTCAAACCTGAAAATCCTCCAACGCTTCCAGTCAAAAATGTTACGGATGATAACAAATGCACCTTGGTATGTCACCAACAATCAGCTTCATCGCGACCTAAAGGTACCAATGGTCAAACAGGAAATACTTAATAAGCTCAAGATATATGCAGAACGCATTAAAGTTCAGCCAAACGCGCTCGCTAGCAACCTGATGACTGAAAGTTCTTTCAACAGACTAAAGAGAAAAGTCCCTCAAGCTCTTATATAGGGAACGTGCAAGAACTACAAGGTGGCAGCACTAAATTGACGAAAGCGACACTATGCGGACAGTAAAGGACTTATCAGGCCTGTCATCGTGCTTTCAAAGGTTCTCAATTTCATCGGTATGTTTTTTTTTTTTTATGTATGTACATCGATTACTCCGTCAATTGTGGACCGATTTTGAAAATTATTTTAAATAATTTTTAAACGATAAAAGTTATAGCATGGGTTCCGGTATATCAATAATGATGGTCAGCGTGGACAAAATATGTCAATTCATATCAGTATTTATTTCTACAGACTTAATTAACTCGTTGTATTCAACGTTGGTGTGTTTTAAATCCTTGTAATTTTTTCACCAATTTTTATGATTTACCAGTGAAAAATGTAGGAACGTATGACGGATGTAAATGATTTTCTGATTTATTTGTTACCAATGAAGTGAGCACTGCATATTGCATTATTATTTTAATCCTTAACACAGAATATAACGTAACTTAGGAGATCAGAACTGCACTTATAATTATTGTAACATGTTAGTTATTTTACAATGTAGCATCTATTATATCCATCTTAGATTAATAATATGTCACCCATGTACTGCAATACATATTTGTAAACTGTCAATAAAGTTTTTATTATTAATATTACGAGTATATTGTTGTATTTCTAGATGGAAGCCAATCATTCGGATGTTTGCTGAAAACAGATTGAAAGATTGACTGTATTAATAACAAAACTTAGTAATTTTCACTACAAATATTATAGATTATTTCTAAATGCTCCAAACTCATGCTTACGTATACTTCTTTACGGCGTTTATACATTTTTAGTGTTTTTCAGATAACCATGTGCCACACAACCATGAGAGTATTTATTATTCTTTGAAAAGCAATAAAATTTGATGCTATTTGATTTATTTTAAGTCTTTCTGAATGTATTGGTACATCCAAAATGCAAAGTATGCTTATGATTAGCTACAATAATAATTTTCACCAATCAAATTAATTCTGTTTACTTCTTTTAAATGTCTATGTCAAGTATTAATAGAGGACAAGATTCGGATTCGCGACACCAGTTGGCAGCACCTTCGTTGTGCACGTTCCCTATAGCGATAAGGGAATAGTATTAGATTAGTCATTGGACTGATGCCATTTCATGACAAAATTTGAATTACATAACCTCTAGCTAAATGCCAAATGATTGGGCAGATTGCAAGATATAGATACACTAGCTGTTGCCCGCGGGTCCACCCGCGTGTATGTCGGCCATCTGTCAGAACCCAGAACGGCGCAGAACCCAGCTAAGGGATAGTCAAATAATAACCGTCTTCTCCTGTCACAAACATTACAGGATACTGTTGTGGATCATAGGACCGATGTAGCTCAGAAACTCTTTTGAGCTGTCCGTCTCTACCGTGTAAGACTAATATCCCTGGGATATTTTTCCCTGGGGATAATTAACTTTAAATTATCTGAGGAGTTGAGTTCTAAGTTTTGTTTAAAACTTCGTATATACACGTTATGATTATTCAGAGCGGTCTGTAATTAGCGAATTAAATCCATTTTTATGGTTGGTGCGATGCTTGATCGCAACGATAATTGGCCTGCATCCGAAATAAAATATATTTGCAAGAACTATGGGTATTGGCCTGATGGTGGTAAAAGGCTACCAATGAGATGATACACCTGCCCTTCAATTTTAAAAGTGGGCATAAAATTACCTTCCCTGATTTCTTTTGCGCCCTTTGCGCCAAAAGAAGTCATTTGAAAAAGACTATTGTATTTACGTATATTTGTTAAAAAAATGATCAGATATTGGATGGTTATTAGTTAAAAGATTTTTTATTGGTTGTGGCAGCTCCCGAAGGTTAGGAAGACAAACTTTACCTGAAGCATAGCACACACCATTAGGTTCGTCCGCCCATTTCTTGGCAGAGCAGTTAGATCAGATCTTATTCATGACTCCGATTTGGACGGACGCTTGTTGTGCATCACAGAACAAAATAAAAAAATGTATTGTGCATAATCAACCTGCGGATCATATCTGAAAGCCAGTCTGTTGCTGTTATCTAAAATTCGATTGCGAACTCTATTTTTGGACAACTGCTGTCTCTCTGCCTGAGCTCTAAGTCGCTGCGAACGCTCGACACTTGACTCTCATTCGCGTAAGTCAGAAGTTCTCAGATTTTGTTGTGCAAGGCGTTGCGAACTTTCTACACTCGACTATCGTACGCGTACCTGAGAGTTTCTCTGATTTTATTCAGCAAGGCGTTGTGAACGTTTAGGTAAAGAGTCTCCCATACGACGTATTCTTGCTGCTCGTACTTGAGAACTATGTTTAGAAAGTTGAGACCTGGCTCTCTTAGGCATTTTCAAATGTTTAAGAAAATGTTAATAGCGTGTAATATTCTAGCTCTGAAAAGAACTGTTGTTTAGCCTGAAAAGAACTGTTGTTTAGCCCTGAAAAGAACTGTTGGTAAGCCCTGAAAAGAACTGTTGATTAGCTCTCAGAAGAACTGTTGTTTAGCTCTGAGAAGAACTGTTGTTTAGCTCTGAGAAGAACTTTTGCGTAGGTGTACTTTTAAGAACGAAATCTAAAAAAAACGCACGAAAATTATTAGACTTTGCGCACGACCTCTGTGTGGGGAGCCGACCTCGCGTCTGAGCCGCGCGGGTACCTTACCTATAGATCTAAACTCCCCTTCCGCACGCGCACCCCCGCCTTGGTGACGCTCACTTCGCAACGGGCCGTGCAGCAGAAATCGTAATATTTT
Source organism: Diaphora mendica (assembly GCA_949125395.1). Lineage (NCBI taxonomy): Eukaryota > Metazoa > Arthropoda > Insecta > Lepidoptera > Erebidae > Diaphora > Diaphora mendica. Next base: position 16,198,230 of record OX421328.1, read on the forward strand.
AATAAATCTTATATTTTAATTTCGCCATACCTGTTGGATTTCGAACGTCATTGTACTAGCAACATTTTGATTGTCTCTGGTTCGTGTTTGACGTTTTGACGTTTGAGGTTAAGTGTGAAATAGAACTCTCGTGAACAAGTCGAGTAATGGCGGGCGGTAATTTGATTTGATTGTGATACTCGCATAGCTTCCGCGTGAGGTTGATTACACCATGGGTTTTGTTAGGCTAACATACTTGTAGGCTCGCTGTATGCCAGCGTGAGACGATAATGTGAAAAAGACTTGAAAGACGCGCATCGTGAATGGTAGACGATTGTATTTAGAAAACGTAATTAATTGATATTAAGCTAATTGTATTGTCCATCGACCCGGTCTCTGTAGTGATTTACCGTTTGTGTGAGGTCTGGTTGGACTCGCGAGTTTGTAGGCGCGTTCCGCGATAGCTGAAGCGAGTGAGTTGTAAGTCGAATATCCGTGATAGTTGATACGAGTTTATTGTAATTCGAATGCCTTGGAAGTTGTACAGCACTTTAGGAGTTCATGAGTGTGTGACGACGCAGAGAAGAACCTACCCACCTACCCAGGAGATCTCTTGGGGACGCCGAAAACAGGACGCCACACAACTCCAGTAAGTGCTTGATGAATTTAGTTTAGATTAAGAACACGGTGACATAGCCGTGGTTCAGTCTTCTTGCCAGTGGACATAGCTTAGTGATTGTATGCCTATCTATGGGCCATAGGTACTATAAACTTCATCAAGGTGATCGCTGCCTTGGCAAGAGGACTGAACAATACCTTTAAAACCAATCGTCCAATTTTAAACATTCAAAGACCAAATACTATCTACATAAACTGTACTTAGTGATAAAATAATTTATTTTGATAAGGATTAATAGCATGAGTAAAATAAATGCGTTTAAACGTAGTCCAAAAAAAATTCAAGATTTTTAGATAAAAAATGGTCGTTGTGCCTCACTTGACATAGATAGGTGTAGTGTTTTGCAGATTTTTATGTAGGGATTTATAAGATCTACAATTAATTCTAACATTTTATGGTTCTATCTTTTATAGTTTAGGCAGCGTACGCAAAATAAGTAACTTTTCTGCTTTTCTGGTTGATTTTTTACACCTTGTGTCCGAAAAACCCAAATATCTTACGGAACCCTATTTTTTTCCAAAATAAAATGTAGCCTATTTTACTCGTGCATAATGTAGCTTTCGAATGGTGAAAGAATTTTTAAAACGGTCCAGTAGTTTTTAAGCCTATTCATTACAACCAAACAAAGTTTTTCTCTTTATAATATTAGTGTAGATAGCCCTCCTCGATAAATGGGCTATCTAACACTGAAATAATTTTTCAAATTGGACCAGTAGTTCCTGAGATTAGCGCGTTCAAACAAACAAACTCTTCAGCTTTATAATTATTATAGATGTATTTATTATACTCTTCTAAGATCTAATACTCATAATCAACAACACATTTATTTGGATAAAGATTAATATTAGGTAAGATGTTGATAACAACTCTTTGGCAAATAACTTATTATTAGGTACCAACTCTTAGCGTCTTATACTCGTGATAACTTCGAAACGAAATGTCCGTTTGGGATGAAACAAAAAGTATTTTACTTCTACATAAATACCCTTGATAACATAATGCTTAATTTGGATAAGGATTAATATTACGATACACATTTAACGTAGTTTCTTTCTTCAGACGATTTAATAATTTTTTTGAACACAAAAGCGGTTATTGTGACTAAACCATGATAGTTAGATATATGCTCTCCCGGACTTTTTTGTAGATCTTAATGGGACCTACAAACCCGTAATACATTATTTTGTTCTATTGTCAATAGTTATTGCAGCGCACGCAAAAATAGGTTTTCGATTACACACCTTGGGTTACAAAATAGCAATTTTCTTACGGATACCTATTTTTTAAAAAAATAAAATATAGCCTATAGCCTTCCTCGATAAATGGACTATCCAACACTGAAAGAATTTTTCAAATCGTACCCGTAGTTCCTGAGATTAGCGCGTTCAAACAAACAAACAAACAAACTCTGCAGCTTTATAATATTAGTATAGACTAGCTGTTGCCCGCGGCTCCGCCCGCGTGTATGTCGGTTATCGCGGCAAACAGTAACCTATGTGTTAATCTGATGTATCTTCTATACTTATAAAATAACATGTCCTGACTGACTGACTGACTGATTCATCATCGCCGAGCGGAAACTATTAAACTTGGGAATACAAAATTTGGTGAGTATGATCGTTTCATTAAGAAGACACCCATTAAGGAAGGAATTTCGGAATTTCTACCCCCAAGGGGGTGAAATAGGGGTTGAAAGTTTGTATGGAAGTCCGTCATTTTTTAAGTTAGAAACATGAAACTTTATTTTTGGGCTACTGATTAAAAATGAGTAAACACGTATTTAAGCGTTTCTGGATATTCTACTCCTCAAGGGTGAAATAGGGGTTGACGTTTTGTATGTAGGTTAGTCTGGAAGTCCGTCATTTTTGAAGTTAAAAACATGAAAGTTTATTTTAGGGCTATTTAAGAAATATGAAACTTTATTTTTGGGTTACTTATAAAAATTAGTAGATATGTATTTCAACGTTTCCTAATATTCTACCCCTAAGGGGGTGAAATAGGGGTTGAACTTTGTTTGGAACTTCGTCATTTTTAAATTAGAAACATGAAACTTTTCTTTTGGTTTGGGCTACTGATTAAAAATGAATAGATACGTATTTAGGCCTTTCTCGATATTCTACGCTGAAGAGATGAAATAGGCGTTGACATTTCGTAAGCGGGTTAGTCTAGAAGTCCGTCAGTTTTGAAGTTAGAAAGATGAAAATTTATTTTAGGGCTATTGATAAAAAAATAGGAGATACGTATTTAAGCGTTTCCCAATATTCTACCCGTAAGAGGGTGAAATAGGGGTTGAAAGTTTGTATGGAAGTCCGTCTTTTTTAAGTTAGAAACATGAAAAATTATCTTTGGGCTAATAGTTAAAAACGCATAGATACTAAGTGTCTCTGGATATTATACCTACCCCTTTTTTGTGCGGAAATTCCCTCGGATATCACCAACTGGTGGTTATGTGGACTCGAACCGACTAAAAACCGCACACCGTCTCGGGTTCTAGAAACCAGGGAACCAGAGCGCCCTCAAAAGGAAATCCCATAAATGATATTTCTACCCCTAAGGGGTGAATTAGGTGTTGAAATGTCGTAAGTAGATTAGTTTGGAAGTCAGTCATTTTTAATTGAGTAGCCTGAAACTTTGTCCTTAGGCTTTTAAGTACAAATAAATTAATACCTATATCATCATTTATGGGAATTCTATTTCTAAAGGGGTAAAAATAAGGGTCGAACGTTAGTATGAAATCCTTTTTAATGGGCTATTGATTAAAAATAAATAAATAGGTACGTTTAAAAACATGAATAAATTATTCATACATACTTACACAGTTTTAATTAAATATATTGTAAATAATCAACTTCCACGCTAGCAAAGCTGCGGGCAACAGCTAGTAAGCTGTATTACTGTAAAGTTTCATCCAATACCGTCCAGTGCTTTTTGCGTGATGAAGTAACAAACATACACCCTCACAAACATTCGCTTTTATAAATTAGTGTGATGTGATAAAATCGAATACGAAAAACAATGTAAAATTTATCACTACAGTTAAATGAAAAATTAGACGCAACGAATGAAGCTTATTTTCAAAACGTAAATAAAACTAAATTAATTAAGTATCTACAACTAATTCAACGAAAAAAATGGAAGCTATCTACAACTTTATCAACAACTTACTAAAAGAAATTAAAACACCAACAAATACGGCTAAGTAATTAAATATTTGCAACGAAAAACATCTGCTTACCTATGCCTATACCAATAACCTAACAAAATCCTACAAAAAGATGCTATAACCTTACAAAATTCTAAAAATACCGAGAAAACCAATTAGTATCTACAAAAGACTATTTGCTAATTATTTAGGTACAACAAAAATCGCCTGCTTATACCTATGCTATAACCTAACAAAATCCTAAAATAAAAATGCGTTTAAAAAAACCGACTTCAAAAACTAAAAAGTATCAGTTAACTTAATTTGCATTTGCTACCTTTGAAGTCAGTGCAAAGCCAAATGTAATAGTAGGTATCACACTCGCTACATTTCGAGACGAACGTCAACGACGTCACCGACGCTTCAGTTGTTTTGTTCTACGCGTAGAGCAGCTATCCCGCTCAAGGTCACGCGCGGCGAGTGCGGTACCTACTATTACATTTTGGCTTGGCACCGACTTCAAACCTATGAATAGGTAGCACATACAAATTAAGTTATTTGATACTTTTTAGTTTTTTCGGTTCGGTTTTTTTAAACGAAGTTTTTTTTATTTTTCACTTTTTAGTCTTTCTCAAGTCTCTCGTCATTATTTCACCTAAATAACTTGAAAGAATACGACTAAAGGTAACATACATGCTGTATAAAATCGAAAGGACTTCAGGTATTTTTTTGTAATAAAATCTCAAATGGACTATCTTCTATAGGTTACTATAATTCAAGTGATTTGAGGTAAACTGACTATCTGAGATTAACTCTGATATCGGGGACCACATGGGGAGCATACCCTTTCGAATACAAAAAGAATTTCTAAAATCGGTCCACAAATTGACGGAATAATCCGTGTACATACATAAAAAAAATATACCGATGAAATTGAGAACCTCATCCTTTTGGCAGTCGGTTAAAAAAAATATACCGATGAAATTGAGAACCTCCTCCTTTTGGAAGTCGGTTAAAAATACAGAAGAAATATTATAATACCAAGTAATATTTATAGAAGGTAGAACAAAAATCAAGTAAATAGTTCCAAAAATAACTTTTTATCCGAATTTACATTCAAGAACTACTACTGAGTTTTTAAGTCGATTTGGGTGCGCGTGTCGCGTAGGGAGCCGACCAACCGCGCGCGGAGCGGCGACGTCATTTAAGCAGGGAAGAAATGCTGAGAGCCGTGGGAATGATAGAAGCTGGTTCCCGGCAACGTACTGTGGCTTTAGCTCTGAATACAAGTCAGAGTGTTATCAGTCGACTTTGGACACGTTACCGAAGCACTGGTACCGTGGCTGAGCGCCATGGAGGACGGTATCGCTGCACCACACGGAGACAAGACCGATACATTCAAATCTTAACTCGAAGAGCTCCAACAATAACCGCCATGATGTTAGCCGTGAGGCTTCATCACTCTTCAGGGAACTTAATTAGCGACCAAACAGTCAGAAACCGCTTGCATGAAGTGAACCTTCATTCCCGAAGACCGCTACGGGTACCACCTATAGCAATGCACAATCGTAGGATTCGATATCAATGGGCTCTTGAACACAGAAATTGGGCAGAAGAACAATGGCGTTTCGTGTGCTTTTCTGATGAGTCTCGTTTTGGTATGAGACCGGATACAAGACGTATACGACACTGGAGAACCCCTGGACGCCAACAGCGATTAAAATCCTGCCAGGAAGTCCATCCTTATAGTGGTGGAACCATCATGGTATGGGCGGGTATTTGGATCGGCGGAAGAACTGAGTTGATTTGGATCAGAGGCAACCTCAACGCTCAAATTTATGCTGAGACGATTGTATCAGACGTCATCGTTCCTCTACAAGTGCAAATTGGTCCCTTATTTCAGTTAATGCATGATAATGCACGACCGCACACCGCAAGAGTTGTAAGACAGACTCTCGCCGCAGCTAACATCAATGTCCTGCCCTGGCCTGCTCAGTCGCCAGACTTGAACCCGATTGAGCATGCATGGGATATGCTACAGAGAAGAGCTCTGCCGAATATGGAGGGTATCCAGTCGCAAGAAGACTTTTTTTTGTTGTTGCAACGAACATGGGCGGACATTCCACAGCGTGATTTGGATGAACTCATTTTGAGTATGACAAACCGATGTTCTTGTGTTGTTAGTGTTCGCGGTAAAAACACGGATTATTAATTGTTTAAGTTACCTAATAAAATTTTAAAGAAAACTATTATTTCAGTCTTTTTTTCGAACTTTAATGTTAGTGGTTCAAATGTCAAAAATCCCTTTATTAGGAAAATGGCAAATTTCTTTATTAATGCAAAGGTGACTTGGTTTATCGTTACTGTGACAAACGAAAACACTTTATTTGATGAATCCTTAAAGAAAATTTTAATTAATATCAATCAGGAGAAAAGTTATTGCAAAAATATATGTTGATCTCTAGACACTTTTGATGTGTGTATATACCACATTAATCACAATGCTTGTGCATAAAACGTTCCCACGATTATTTTGAATATTTAAGTCATGCGGGCACAACCAAACACACAGATTCGACGTCTACAGATAGATATAGATATTCTTTTCCCTATGGATAGAGAGGTTGCGATAAATCAAATACTCAATGCTACACCGAATTATTCGTAATACTTGTGCGTAAAACGTTCTACGATTATTCCACGATATATTAATCAAAGTGTTATTACGTATGGCTGGCAATAGATGTCACCACATATTGTTTTACGTAATGATAAATTCTTTATAATTTTTTTTTCCAATAGATAGAGAGATTGTGATAAATAAAATACTTAATGCTACAATCTTCAGAGTATCTCCTTTCTAACAAAAAAAGAATTATTGCAATCGGACTACTCGTTAATGAATTACAATTAATTACACATTTTGACTTTCATCTCCCCTCACAAGGAAACCGTCCGGAATTTCGGAATAAAAAGTATCCTATGTCCTACCTCGGAGTATGAACTCAAATCATGCCAAGTTTCATTTGAATCCATTCAGTAGTTTCGGCGTGATGCGCGGCCAAGAAACAGACAGACAGACAGACAGACAAAAATGAAAAAAAAAAATAGTTTTCGTTTCAGTATCGATAACAGAGTGCCCTCCAAAAAAAAATTTCAAAATATCTTCAATGTACAGAATTTGACCTGTTTCATTTTTATTATAAGTATAGATAAAAAAAAAATATCGAGTAAAAACCGCATCGATCGTCGTTTCATATTTTTAACCGACTTCCAAAAGGAGGAGGTTCTCAATTTGATTGTTTTTTTTTGTAGTACTAAGTTTACGATCATTGGACATATTTAAATTAAGTGTTTCATTTAGAAATTCAATTATTGGTAGATTTTTAACTTTCACTTTTTTTCACTTTTTTTTTAACGGTTTAGCAGGTAGAAGCATAAAGGTCGTAGTCTACGGTGAATGCTCTGACCTGTGAATGCTGGTGTCCCGCAAGGCGGTGTGCTATCGTCTACTCTGTTCCTCCTCCATATCAATGACATGCTGCAAACTAGCGGCATTCATTGCTAAGCGGATGACAGTACGGGCGATGCTCTCTACACCGGCCGCGCTAGCATTTCCCGGGACAACGTCATTGAGAGTCGAAAAAACTTGTGTCTGAAATTGAGACCTCTTTAGAAAAGGTTTCAGATTGGGGTAAACTCCATTTAGTCCATTTTAACCCCATAAACACACAAATTTGTGCGTTCACCACTAAAAAACTGCCGTGGGTCGAATGTCCTCGGTTTGAAGACACTCTCTTATCTGCCTCAGCCAACATTGGAATACTTGGTGTCGACATATCGAATGAAGTCCAGTTCCGTGGCCATTTGGAGGGTAAGGCCAAATTGGCCTCGAGGAAGCTTGGCGTGCTCAACAGATCGAGACAGTATTTTATATGGCGCAGGGTCGGCCTCATATGTAATACAGTATTTCATATAAGACGCAGGGTCGGCCTCATATGGAATACTGTCCTCATCTTTGGGCAGGGGCACCCCAGTACCTGTGCTCCTCCCTCTGGACCGCATTCAACGGAGAGCGACTAGAGACGTCGACTGCCAGTAATTTTCAATTCGGCTGAACTCTTTGGCGCTGCGTAGAGATGTAGCTTCGCTATGCAACTTCTACCGCATTTACTATTGGGAGTGCTCCGAGGAATTGTTCGGACTGCCGCCTCTTTCCGCCATCGTCCTACGCGACAGCAGTTTCATACCCATCAGTCCACAACTGTGCGGTTTTCTAGGAATTTTCGGCCTCGCACACCAAAACTGTGAAATGAACTGTCGCCTGCGGTATTCCCGGACCAATACGACCTTCAGACCTTCAAGAAAAGAGCGTACCCGTGACGCCTCTGGTGTTGCGGGTGTCCATGGGCGGCAGTAATCGCTTACCAACAGGCGTTACGGCTGCTCGTTTGCCCCTAAATCAATAAAAAAAAGTAGTCTTCCACTACTCATTTGTTTTTTTTTTTACTACCATGAGTATCGAAATCAAGAGACCAGGCATGTGATATCGAAGCAAGTTTGGTAAGATAAATTTATTAGATAGATCTGGAGGGCGAAAGAAAAGGGGCCTCGCTGATGTGACTTTGCCCACGTCTATGTAAGTCCACGCTACGCCACTGTAATTCAGTGTTGTCAGAGCTTAAAATAATAAATAAATTTAAAATAATTATTGTAAATCGATTCTCTCCGACCAATCGACCAATCAAACGGCACATCCCCAGGTGAGTCTTTCAAAGTGAACGAACCGTCGTGAGTACTTCAACTGCCTTTATTTCTATCTTCGTTTGCTAAAAATGTCACTTGAGCGCCTTTAAAAACGACCGTTATATCTTACGCATATCTGATTCTGGTCGGGACGGGACGATTGTTGAATCAAACATGTAGCCTTTGATAACCTATTTTACCTTATATTATCATTTGTACACCTATTGAATTCACCTGCCGATAATATATTTATTATAATTCAATAATAATGCAATTAACGGTTATCTTGATAATTTTCATATTGCTTAAGTTACTACTTGCGAAATAGATGATTGTCCTAGGCTGATACAAAAACATCACTCATCTTTAAAGGTGTTACAACAGAATATCCACAGTATTAACCGTAATATTACTGGTCTGCTTACATTACTTGAACGGTGTTTATGACGATCACATAATTGTACCTCGATAGATGGCGTGTATGTCGATTTACATCGCGCTATCGTTTGATTCAAAGCAGTTGTATATAGTAGTAAGTAAAATTTGTAAAAATAAGATCAATAAACCAGCTAGATCAGATTACAGATGGTGTTTTTGTTATTTAACAAACCCTCTAGTAAATCCTATTAGGGCAGCAGTTCAACATTAGCTTAGTAAGCTAACATTTTGGTCCTTCGAGCCGGATCTTTTTGAAATAAGTGGTCTCGCGTCGGACCACTAACCCCGTGCTCGCAGTGGATCGCTGCGGCAAGGTACGAGGTTCAGTACGCAACGGCGTTGAAGAAGGCAGCGCCGTATCACAGAGGTGATCTTGGAATTGAAATTCAACCAGACGTCGCGGAGGGCGCCACCAGTCACTTGAATAGTGACGCAGTTCAACCATCGTTGGAAGTGTGAGTTTAAAGAAGTGCAACTGTGAGTACATTAATTTATTTTTTATTAAGTGCGAGTTAAGAATTTCAAGAGATTTTGAACCTTATTTTCTTCAAGATTGGTGATTGTATTATAATTTATTTCCGCAAAGAACAAACAGAACTTTATGAGTACAAGTTGTTCAAGTGATTTTGAACTTTATTTACCTTAAGAAAATAACTTGAAGTGTTGTTGATTAAAAATTTTGGAGTTAGAAAATTTATTGATAATTTTAGCATAAGACAACAAGGACTTTGTAGAATAAGTTTGGTTAGTAGTTAAATGTGCATGCTTAGGACTTAGAATAGTTTTATAAAAACGGGGGAACGGGGAACCTATGCCCGATCTCCGCCGATAGTACAAGTTATCTCAAACACTTGTAAAATTTTTGCCATTTTTCAACACTTGTAATATTTTTGTCTTTTATACCATATACACTTAGAATATTTAACGTATGGCTGTTGTTGTTTTGTGTTTGTGTTACACGTTGAACTAATCCATATAAGTTTCATAAGTTAGATTAAAACTATTTACAAGAATTTTATATAAGATGGAGGGCTTAGTTAATGTAATGAAAGATCTTAAAGGAGTTATTGAAAGAGGTTTGATAAACTTTAAAAAGAGCCCTAAAGATAGATTAACCTTAGAGTACATAGAAACAAGATTTGAATTGTTGGAGAAAGATTGGGCATTGTTTAAAGACAATAATACTAAACTGCACGAACTGTATAAAGCTCAAGACGTTACTAAAGTTATTGAGTTATACGATAGCACTGAAGATACGTACATCACTTATAAATGTCTGATTAAGTCGATGATTAATAAAATTACGGTAGCGAAAGGCGCCGAAAAATACGGCAGTTCATCAGGTAGTGAATCTAAGCCTCATTAAGTACATTTGTTAAGTTACCAAAAATATCTATTCCGACTTTCAGTGGTAAGTACTCGGAATGGACAACCATTCGAGACCTATTTGTATCGCTCGTACATAATAACACATCTTTAGAGAACGTACAGAAAATGCACTATTTAAAGAGCCATCTTATCGGTGAGGCTGAACAACTTGTGAGGCAAACACCAGTGACTGACTCGAATTATATTCAATGTTGGAGTCAGTTAGAAAGGAGATATAGTAATAAGAAATATCTTGTTAACTGTATTTTGAAACGTCTTTTTGGTCAAAAAAGAATTCTAGTTGAGTCAGCTCCGTCTTTAAAGGATCTTCTCGATACAACAAATGATTGTCTTAACGCATTAAGAAACTTAAAGGTGGATGTGACTACTTGGGATGTCATCATCATCATATAGTCACTTTTAAGCTGGATCTCGAAACGCGGAAGCACTGGGAGTGTGTAAGTACTCAAGATTATAATGAACTACCTACCTTTGAACAATTTGCCACTTTTATAGAGAATCGGTTCCGCGCCTTAGAATGCATCGAGCCTAAACGGTCATTTGCTCCTCAGATGAATAGTTTGCATACACCTAAGTCTATGGTGGCTGTGGACTCAAATACATTAAAATGTGAATATTGTAACGAAGGTCACAAGTTATGTTATTGCAAAGGTTTCACAAAGCAATCAGTCGACAAACGACGTGAGTTTGTGGCTAGCCATAGGATTTGTTTTCATTGTTTAGGAGGAAATCATACAGTTGCCTATTGTAAAAAAACAACTATATGCAAGCTCTGTCAAAAGCGTCACCACTCCTTGCTTCATGTAAATTCAGCTAGTGCGACTAATAACAACGTACAGAAGCCGGCAGCCGTGAACGCTAGTCCGTCGACTAGTATTGCGTCAGTGGTCTCTTGCTTATCTACAGGTACAAATAACATACCCATGCCCCAACAGGTTTTACTAGCTACAGCGCTAGTAAAGGCCGCATCCAAGGCTGGGAATTATCAAATAATCAGAGCTTTACTCGATCAAGGCTCACAAGCTTGTTTTGTAACTGAAGCTACGGTTCAATTCCTTAGGTTAACCAAAATTCCGGTGAAGGGAATAGTGTCGGGCTTAGGCAACAGGTCAACAAATGCAAGGTACATGGTTGAGTTGAATCTTCAATCCTGCATCGATCAAAGTATCAACCTAATAGTACATGCCTATGTCTTCAGTAAAAGAACCACTTATTTACCTGATTACGCGATTAACACTGACAGTTTAGAGTGGATCGATGTTAAACAGTTTGATTTAGCAGATCCTCAGTTCAACAAACCCGGAAAAATCGACATTTTATTAGGTGCAGATGTATATGGCAGCATTATGAAAGAAGGGACGGTAAAGAGCATATCTCCTAGCCTAATTGCCCAAAGCACGCGCTTAGGATGGATCCTTTCGGGTGCAGTTAATAGGTCAAATGAAGTTCAAAAAACTAAACACAAAAACATTAGCGTATTGCTTGCAAAGGTCAACGAGGATGAATTATTAAAGCGATTTTGGGAAATTGAAGATCAACCGATTTCAAATAAAATATTAACACCAGAAGAAGAAGCTTGTGAAGAGTTTTATAAGACAACCACAAAACGAAGAGACAACGGTCGTTACGTAGTAAAGCTCCCATTTAAAGAAGCTAACCCGCGTTGTCAGTCAGATAATTCTCGGGTCATAGCTGAAAGGAGATTGAAGTTGTTAGAGAAAAGGTTAGGAAGAGATGAAGATTTAAAGAGGAAGTACACAGACACACAAAGAATATATGTATTTAGGACACTTGAGACCTATAAATAAAGATGATAGTAAGCAGGAAGTAGCGGTTTATCTGCCACACCATGCAGTTATTAGAGATGACAAATCCTCTACAAAACTTCGTGTAGTATTCAACGCATCCGAGAAAAACAATAAAGGGGTTTCATTAAACGACACGCTTATGGTTGGGCCTAAATTACAAGCCGATTTAAGACACACTGTGCTTAGGTGGCGACTGCATTATATTGGACTCGTAGCTGATATTGTTAAAATGTATCGCCAGGTTAGAGTAGCCGACGAAGATGCTATGTTTCAACGCATACTTTGGCGGGATAATCCTGAGAGCGAGATTCGTGACTATGAATTGGTCAGTGGTCAATTCACAACAGCATCAGCCCCATATCAAGCTGTCAGGACACTTCATCAGTTAGCAGCGGATGAAGGTAAAAAATATCCACAAGCGTCAAACAGAGTCATAAATAGTTTTTATATGGACGATTTAATGACTGGATGCGGTAGTGTGGAAGAAGGTATTGAAATTTAGTTAGTATTTGAGTTATTAGAAAAAGGAGGATTTTCTTTACAGAAGTAGAGTAGTAACAGTCAGGAGTTAGTTGATAAAATACTTACATTAAATAATGAATCACAAATAGTAAAAAAGGTTAAAAGACGCGATAGTATGGAGAACAAAGATGAATGTAAGGAAATGCATATACAGGAAAAGGTTACAGACATAAAGATAGAAAACACCATAAAGATTTTAGGACTCACCTGGAACCGCCGCGATCATTTATTCCAGTACACTGTAAATCTCCCACCAGTGACAACAGGTATTATAACAAAACGAGCTGTACTATCAGACATAGCTCGTCTATTCGATCCTCTAGGATGGACGGCTACTGTAGTGATACTAGCGAAAATGTTTATCCAAAGATTGTGGCTAACAGGTCTTGGTTGGGATGAAGAACTTACAACTGTTGGGAAGAGTTATCCCTACTTACTAGTGTTCAGATACCGCGTTGGCTTAGTACTAAAACAACGGATAACTTGGAACTTCATGGTTTCTGCGATGCCTCTCAAGCAGCTTACTCTGCTGTCACATATTTGCGAGTAACCGATGATACAGGTAGAGTTACGGTATCCTTATTGAATGCGAAAACGCGAGTAGCTCCTATCAAACAGGTTAGTCTTCCTCGATTAGAGTTGTGTGGTGCAGCCCTGCTTTCTAGACTGTTAAATGAAACCGCAGAAGTTCTGATGATTCCAAACGACAGAATTACAGCCTGGACGGATTCCACAATCGTACTAGCTTGGTTAAATAGCCATCCAAGCAGATGGAAGACGTTCGTGGCCAATCGCACATCTGAAATTCTGAGTTCTATGAACAGGTGACAATGGAATCATGTGGTTTCAAAAGACAACCCCGCAGACTGCGCTTCCAGAGGATTATTACCCAGTACCTTTATACATACAGTACTGTGGTTTTCTGGGCCTCCATTTTTAAAAGAAAATGTAATTATTTACAACAGACCAAAGGCCTTAGAAACACAAATAGGAAAAACGGTTAAAACTCACGTAGCGTTAGTATCAGATAATCATGATGATTTATTCAAAAGATTTTCCTCTTTACATAAGTTGTTAAGAGTGACATCTTATTGTCGTAGGGTTTTATCGAATAGTACAAAGGAAATATATTTACACAAAAGAGAAATAGAGGAAGCATTAGTATGTAGTATAAAATTGACACAAAAAGCAGAATTTTCAATAGAATATTTACAATTACAACAAAAGGGTTATTTACAAAAAAAAACAAGCAAGCCATTGTGCCCCTACCTAGATGATAAACGAGTCATAAGAGTACAAGGTAGACTAGAAAAGTCACAACTGGATGAGCAACAGAAACACCCAATAGTCATTCCACATATATCGCATTTCACGCGCCTTTTGATAGAAGACGCTCATCACAAAACTTTACATGGTGGTCCTCAAATGATGATAAACTATTTGAGAACCGCTTACTGGGTCTGGTTTAGGAACTCCGTGAAGCAATGTGTGAGAAAATGTATAACTTGCATTAGACAAAGGGCTAACATTAATAACCCAGTAATGGGTTCCCTCCCTTCTGTTCGCTGTTCACCCGCCAGACCATTTTTGAATAGCGGCGTTGATTATGCAGGCCCAATAAACATAAGAACGTCGAAAGGTCGAGGTCACCGCTCCTATAAGGGCTATATATGTTTGTTTGTGTGTATGTCCACCCGCGCAGTACACCTGGAACTAGTTAGCGATATGAGCACGCAGGCTTTTATGGCTGCTTTTAGGCGGTTTGTGTCTAGACGAGGTCACTGCAGTAAGCTGTGGAGTGACAATGGCACCACCTTTGTTGGTGCTTCAAGATAATTGCAACAACTGGTAATCACCGACAATGCGATTGCAGCTTATTTGGAAGCAAATGGCACGGAGTGGCATTTCATTCCTCCCCACGGACCCAATTTTGGCGGTTTGTGGGAAGCAGGGGTGAAAGCCACTAAGTTTCATCTTAAGCGTGTTATTGGCGAGTCTACCCTTACGTATGAGGAACTTAGCACTCTTCTTACTCAGGTGGAAGCGTGTTTAAACTCAAGACCGATGAGTACCTTAAACTTAGAGGACCCTGGAGAACCGGTCCCGTTAACCCCAGGTCATTTCTTGATTGGGGAACCTTTGATATCGGTTCCTGACTACAACCATGAAAGTTCATCCGTAAGTTCTTTGACCAGGTGGCAATTCGTTCAAAGGATGGTACAGTCATTTTGGCGACGTTGGTCACAAGAGTATTTAGCTAACCTAATGAACAGATACAAATGGGCTTCTAAAACTCCTGAGCCGAAAATCGGCGACGTTGTTTTGATCAAGGAGGACGACCTCCCACCTAGTCGTTGGCTGTTAGGTCGTATTTTAGAAAAGCATCCGGGTAATGATGGTGTCACTCGAGTAGTCACGTTGCGCACCAAGTCATCGAAGATTAAAAGACCAATAAACAAACTTTGTATCTTACCAGTTGCAGACCAGTGAGATATTTAATATTTTTTTCATATATTAATCAGTTTATACTTACTCATTTTGTGTTTATTTACAAATTTACGTGTATGAGAGATAGTTCATATTGTTTATTTGTTAGATTTATGGTTTTGGTTAAGTATCGTATCAATTGTTTTTTTTTGTGTCACATCACTATCACATCATGTATGTTGCAGCCTCATTGTATTGAGCTCAACCAAGTTGTTGCAATATTTTTGAAGGACATTCCGTCACTAAATGTCCTTGGTGGGCGGTATGTTTATGATGATCACATAATTGTACCTCGATAGATGGCGTGTGTGTCGATTTACATCGCGCTATCGTTTGATTCAAAGCAGTTGTATATAGTAGTAAGTAAAATTTGTAAAAATAAGATCAATAAACCAGCTAGATCAAATTACAGATGGTGTTTTTGTTATTTAACAAACCCTCTAGTAAATCCTATTAGGCAGCAGTTCAACATTAGCTTAGTTAGCTAACAAACGGTCTAACACCGATTGGGACCTTATTATTTTAACCGAGTGTTGGCTACGACATACACATCAGATCCCAAGTATTGACGGGTATAAATTTGCAAAAAATGTAAACAACTTAACACAAAACGAAGGTGTAGTTTGTTACTACAAGGACTCCATACGTGTTTCAGTGATAGAAACCTGTATTTAGGAAGCCAACTGCTTGACTTTACAATTAGACTGTGATACCGTAGTTGCTATTTACAGACCGCCGAGCTATAAAATTTAACCATTTATTGAGTCACTCGATGTACTACTTGGTAACTTAAAAGCGCAGAATATCATAATAGTAGGCGATATTAACATAGATATCTCGCCTGACAGTAGCGACAATAATTCCTCACTTTATCTTAACCTGCTAGCATCGCACGGCATCCTGCCTGCGCACCAGCTTCCAACACACGGTAAAACAAGCCTTGACCACATCATGCTAAAAAGTAAATTCTCTGCATTTTGCTACGTTGCACAAACCTCTATTACTGACCATGATAGTGTGTTTCTCATACTGAGACAATTAGATGTACCCAAAAATAATCATTTTACCCAGTTAACTACATTGGTCTTGATGCGGATATGGCAAACATGTGTTTTGATTTCATTAACGAGTCAGCAGATACCAACGAGGCTACTAGTCTGCTAGTCTCACTGCTAACCAACTTATGGTATGGTATGGGCCTCCGGTATCCTCACTCACTCGGTGAAACATAGCGCAAGCACTATTTCACACCGGTTTTCTGTGAGGCCGTGGTATCACTCCGGTCGAGCCGGCCCATTCATGCCGAAGCGTGGCTCTCCCGCGGTGAAACGACATCTAAACGACAAACAGTCATGGGCTTAAGGTGTTAGATAGATATACACTAACTTCTTTTTTTTTTTTTAAAGACAACTCCCGCCCTAGGAATAAATCCTGTGTCGCGGGGGACTTAACAAACATACATGAAACGGACGCAAAGGACACCCAGACTCAGAACAACATTTTGTGGATCACACAAAGTGTTGTCCTACGTGGGATTTGAACCCACGACACTTGGCGAAGTAGGAAACGGCGTGGTGACCGTTAAACCACTAGGCCAAACGTGCAGTCTAAGTCTTTTCTTTGCCAGTTTTCTTCTCATGAGGCTCTACGCATTTTGGAAACTGAAAGTTATTGATCGACACAGGCAGGCAGTAGATTTTGGTATTTTCGCCTAATTTACCTCGACAATACAGCACATGCTGTGGCGTCTGTTTGTGTCGATCTATGATTTTTACTGTAGCTTCAATTTGACGTTCATAAATTTCACTTAGTGCCTTAATTGAATAAATAATTTTGAATTTGAATTGACACCACTCACATAAAAATACGATAAACCGTTTAGGCTCTAGGGGCGTGCTAAAAAATGTACTTACATACATACACTCGAAAAACATAAACCTCCTTCTTTCGCAGCCGCGTAAAAAGTAGGACTATCTACAAAAAGAAATGAGGTGCCATCAGAAACATAACTTGTAAAAAAATATAGTAGGTAGCAAACGTTTAATGAGCAGATTGGAGACCGCCTCAATCCCACCAATCGTTTTCAATAGATTAGTTATTCCATATAGCCCGGTAGTAAAAGACCTTGGTTTACTTATCGACTCAACTCTGGATTGGCGAGCTCAAGTTACTAGTGTTAGCCAGAAAGTAACTGGAAATCTGCGAACATTATACCGTCTCAAAAACTTCCTGCCTCCTAAAACTAAAATTACACTCATGCAGTCCATAATAATTCCTACAATCGACTATGGTGATGTGTGTTACTTCGACCTGAATGCAGATCTCCTTAATAAGCTTGACCGTCTTCTCAATAACTGCATTCGATACATTTTTAATCTCCGTAAATATGATCACGTATCTGCTTTCCGTTCCCAGTTAAGATGGTTACCGATACGCCTACGGCGCAATCAGCGAGCACTTACCTCTTTATTTTCATTTCTCAAATCTCCATCGTTCCCTACCTACCTCGCTCCGTATTTCCGATACCTGTGCTCTAATCACGACAGAAATCTTCGTTCAGTTAATAATCTGCTTCTCTCATGTCCCTCCCACAATTCCGACTTCGTGAACTGTTCGTTCTTTGTCCAAGCAGTGCTGCTGTGGAATGCGCTCCCGCTCGAAGTCAGGATGTGCACCAACCGATTTACGTTCAAAAGGAAAGTACATGAACTCCTTCTAAATGAACTGGCAGAACGATCAAATCCATAGCATACCTCACGTTACAGGGTTTCATAGTGTGTAAACAAATATAGTATTTATGTATATATTAATCTATTTAATCTATATTTATATATGTATGTGTATGTGTTTAAATATATTGTGAACTATACGTCTTATAGGTATGTAACCTCTATGCACCTACCTTACAAAATATCTACACCACCCGAAGGTTGACTGGAAGAGAATGCCCTGGGCATTAAGTCCGCCGATGTACAAATGTAGTGCGTAAAGTTTTTAAATAAAATAAATAAAAAAACAAGTTAGGTTTTAAATTTTCATAAATATTTTTTTAAATTAATTGACATGCTGTTTTAGGCCAGTTTAGTAATTATGAATACTTTTACATTTTATCATCATTATGTACTATCACTTTTTATTTTACTATAGTTTCTAATGTGATTTATGACATGAAATACAATAATAGTAGGTAACTCAACTAATTATAACTTTTGTAAGAGAAGGAAATGCGATTTGACAATTGCGTGCCGTCAATAAATTATAGACGGCATGATAACGATGACATAATAAGATCAATAACTTATTTTCATGTTCATTTGTAGTTAAATTCAGTACACTGCTACTGTACGATTTGATAATAAATAATCGACATGGAAAAACATATTACAGATCTTATTAAAATTTTCTATATTCTAGATTTATTTGCTTCTGTGGCAACCGCAAATAATTTAAATGGCATCAAAAATGAAACACTAAGTAACTGCGTTGTGAACATCATGAAGGAAGGGAGTACAAATATATCTCTTCTGGATGTTACTCTTGTGAATATGAAAGACGATTTACTTATAGCATCACTGCATAAAGTTAAGGGTCTAAGATTTACTTCAAGAACGTTTTTATTTGACTCCTACAGAATTCTTAACAGTGCTTATATCATTGAAAGCGAAAATCCACAAGAGTTGATGGGCGGATTAAATCATATTATTAGATATGGACAGTGGAACCCTAAAGCTAATTATCTTATTGTACTCAAATATTTAAACGATCATGGTCTATTAGATCTTAGAAATCTATTGCTAGACTATAATATGGACAACGTTTATTTAATAACAACCAAAAGAAGGGGTTATGCCATTTACAAATTAAACGTTACATCACATAATTATTGCCATAGATACAACAACTGGGTAATTGTTTCATATTGTTCTGAATATCGAACTAAGAAAAGTTTACCGATTCTAAGAAGCAATGAAAGCATTCGTAATTGTCAATTTAAATTCATTACCCACCACTATTGGCCCTTTATAAATTTCGATAATAAGGATATGAATGGAATGGAACAACGTATCTTAAAAGATTTTGAAGAATATAAAAATATCAAGATTGAATTTCATACAGTAATGAAAAAAACTGATATACATGGAATTATTATACCGGGTTATATTGAAGATATGCTGAAATTGGTACAAGATAACAAATATGAAGGAGCAGTTGGCGGGCTTGTCACGTTCAACAGTAGTGTTGACCGTTTGTCATACACGTATCCAGTTATAGTCGACCGTGTAATTTATATATTGGCCCGTGCTGAGAATTTAAAACCCTGGGAATTTGTGATTTATTGTTCATATTTATCTGCATCAGTTTGTATCATATTTATAATTTTGTGTATATCGGTCAGCTTACTGAAAATTTTTCCAACGCAACAAAGCGACGTTACTAGAGACATTCTAATTGTATTGGGATACATCCTGAATACGACTGGTGCAAGAAATATAAGTCCAAACTTACCGCAGAGATTTGTTTTTGTTAGCCTGCTAGTGTTAGCGTTATTGTTGCCTTATGCGATTCATGGATCCATTTATAGCTCAGTGACTAAACCAACTCAAGGTTTCCAGCCAAAACATGTTAACGAACTACAAGAATATAATTATACGCTTATTTTGAACTCAGAATTCGCTTACAAAAATCCTTTTATTAGGAATACATGTGACAGTATATTAAATTGTTTGTTAAAAGTCAAGAATGATGAAACAAAATCATTATTTACAGTAATGTCGCACACTTTATATCTGTCGTATGGTTCACAAGTAACTGATGATCAATGTAATAAAAAGGTATACACTTTAGGAGGAGCTTTTTTAGATTTTCGAACGTTTTTTTTACGACGCGGGTCGCTGATATTAGATCATTACAACAAGTTTATTTTGCGTATAGCATCCGCAGGTTTAATAAGAAAATATATCGATGACATTTCGCACTCAGAGGACTTAAAGTGCCAGTTCCATGAAAGAAAACTTATGCCAATGAATTTCAAACATTTGTTCGTTTTCCACATAATACTTTTAATAGGATACACGATTTCTTTTATTGTTTTCCTACTTGAGTTAATTTTAGGAGCAAGAAAAGCGTGTTAAGTAAGTTAAAATCCAGATTTTTGGACTTTTGGATTTTTGGTCCAGTATAGTATTATTAACTTGTTTCAGCTTTTCAATTTCAGTACGAAAAGGCCGGCTCGACCGGGGTGGTACTACCCTCGATAGGGGGTATGTGCCTCCGGTATCCTCACTCATTCGGTGAAACACAGCGCAAGCATTATTTCACACCGGTTTTCTGAGAGGCCGTGGTATCACTCCGGCCGGTCCATTCATGCCGAAGCGTAGCTCTCCCACGGTAGCGTATTTTATTTTTTAACCGACTTCAAAAAAAGGAGGAGGTTCTCAATTCGACTGCTTTTTTTTTTGTTATGTTTGTTACCTCATAACTTTCGACTGGGTGAACCGATTTTGATGATTCTTTTTTTTTTGAATGCTGGTGCTTCCCATGTGGTCCCATTTCAATATGGTCCAGTTTGACATTTCAGAACCATGCGAAAACCATATAAGTCTTCAATTTGCATTAAGTATGTGCGCGACAAATTAACAAATAACTCAATATTCCCGTATGGTTCCATTTAAATTTGGTCCAGATTGAAGTCGGTTTTTTTTTGTTAAAATTTATGATGTATAAATCTGTACGCAATAATTTGAAGAAGCTATGAATGTATATTAGACATTGGTATTATTCTTAGACATATTTAGTGTGCGACTGCTGATCATGAGGTCTCGGGTTCGATTCCTGGGTCGGACCAAATGTTTGTATGATCTACAAATATTTGTTTCGGAGTTTGGGTGTTTTCTATGTATATTATATATGTATTTACAAAAAAAAAGTATGTATGTATTTGTATCAGTTGTCTAGTACCCATAACACAAGCTCTGCTTAGCTTGGGACTAGATTGCCGAAAATATTTATTTTATTTATTTATTATATTAGACATTAACTCAAAGATGGAATCAACATGTCGTAATGAAGTTGCAGAAGGAAAAATAAAGTAATTTACCAAAAATAAAAGCAACAATTTATTTTTAATTTACTCAAATGGATCACACAAATGGTTCAACTCAATCCGAGAAATCAATTGTGTGGCCGCGGTGCGCCAATTTTTTTTCTCTGGAGTATGCGGGCAAACGAGCAGACGTATTGCCTGATGGTAACCGATTACCGCTCATGGACACCCGCAACACCAGGGGCGTCAGAAGTGCGTTGCCGGCCTTTGGGGGATGGGAGAGGGGGAGATAGGGTGAGGGGTTGGGGTATGGGCCTCCGGTATCCTCACTCACTCGTTGAAACACAGCGCAAACTATTACACACCGGTTTTTTGTGAGGCCGTGGTATCACTCCGGTCGAGCCGGCCCATTCATGCCCCGGCTCCCGGCTCTCCCGCGGTTAAGCGTGGCTTTCTCACGGTTAGCGTGGCTCTCCCACGGTTAGAATGTACCTACATGTACACTGTTCAATCCTTTCGCCAATGTAGCGTTCACCGTGTGAAGTTTATAATGCTTGCAGGGCCCATTTGTACAGGCATTCAATCGCTAAGCTAGTTCACTGGCAAAAGTATTCAACCTCAGGGCGCTTCACCCTGTTCTTATTCTAAGCTAATGTAATATCAAGCACTTACTGGAGATATGTGAATTCCTTGATATTGGCATTCTGAGGGGCCCCTCTGTGGTACGCCCTCTGCTTCCTCACACATTCAACACTCCTAGTGGTAGTACAGGTTCCAAAGTATTCTAATTTATAATACACCCGTTTTAGCTGTCGCGGATCGCGCCTAATTGACGCGACTACCAATCTCACGTGTCCAAACCAGACCAATCACAACGGTAAACAACGAAAAGAACCGAGTCTAATGGACAATCAGCAAAAATTTTTTATTGAACGGCACTCAACAACCACCCTGGTTGACCGTAACACAAAGCCTCTCGTAAGTTCTATATTTTAAACTCAAAACGTCAAACAAAAAACATGACAATCAAAATGTTGCCATTATAATGACGTTCGATTTCTAACATACACTGTAGAAATATCACCTTGATGGGGACATAACATTTATTGTTTTACGACTTAGTAAACGACGCCATCTAGCTTCAAACTAAGAAGAGCTTGTATTATGATAGCTAGATTGACTGATAGAATACACAAATACTTTTTTTTTAAATACATTTTTTTTATGGAATTGGGGGCAAACGTGCTGACGTGGCGCCTCATGGTAAGCGATTATCGCCGCCCATTGACACCCGAATCACCAGAGGCGTCACAAGTGCGTTGCCGGCCTTTGGGGGATGGGTTTGGGGTATGGGCCCCCGGTATCCTTACTCAGTCGGTGAAACACAGCGCGAGCGCTGTTTCACACCGGTTTTTTGTGAGGCCGTGGTATCATTCCGGTCGAGCTGGCCTATTCATGCCGAAGCGTGGCACTCCCACGGTATAAACATGCATGCACAGTGGCGTAGCGTGGACTTACATAGACGTGGGCGATGTCACATCAGCGAGGCCCCTTTTCTTTCGCCCCCAAGATCTACCTAATAAATTTATCTTACTTCTATCGCACCTGTGACGCCTCTGGTGTTGCGGGTGTCCATGGGTGGCGGTATTCGCTTACCATCAGGCGATACGTCTACTCGTTTGCCCCTAAATCAATAATAAATAAAAGTATTCTTCCACTACTCATTTGTATATTTTTTTTACTACCATGAGTATCGAAATCGAGAGGCATGTCACATCGAAGCATGTTTGGTTGGTCATTTGCGTCATAGGTCAACGGATTATTTCCTATGGGCTGAGGTGGAAAGGATGGCTCCAAAAATTCCCTTCAATAGCCTTGGCAAGAGACCAGAATGCCCGAGTTCCCGAAGGAAGACGCTCAAGGCTCCGCCAATCCTAGCAATGTGCTCCGACTTCGCCTTTGCAATGTCTCTTTTGAGGGACCTGGAGGCAAAGTTGTACTCCCTTTTCTGTCCGTCCAGATCCCGTACCGCCACCGCGTCAGCCCAGGCTTGGTAAACTTCCTGCTTCCTGCGAGAAGCTTTTCTGGAAGATGGACCCAACCAGGGCCGACACTTGCCACCAATGGGGACCTCAGGGAATGGGATAAAAAGCTCCATACCCTGCAGCACAATATCAGCAACAGAATCAGCAACGGTGTTGAGATTATCCGGCGAGAAGCACAACTGTCTCCAAGGGTAGGACGCAAAGAAGGATCGCATCCCATCCCAATCTGCTGACTTGTAGTGCCACACCCGACGGCTGCGTGCAACTCTTATCGCGGCGAGCGTGTGATAGGCACTGTACTCCGGACAAGGCAATGGTCTGAGGAGCCAAGTGCGAGAACGCGGGCGTTAACGGGTACGCGGTAACCGTCCGGATGATAAGTCAGCAGAAGGTCCAACAGTGAAGGATTCTGGCCCTCCACATCTGGGACTCGCGTCGGCGTGGTAACCAGTTGTGTCAGGCCGTATGCCAGGGCGAAGTCGTGAACAGATCTCCCCGCATGATCCGTTTCACTGGCACTGATCGAATCGGCGTGGTGGGCGTTAAAATCGCCAAGTACGATGATCTCTGCGGAGGGGATCTGCTGCTGCACGAAGTCTGTAGCCAATGTCGCCATCTGGATGTGCTCAATAAGTCGGTCAGTTTAAGCATCGCCGCTATGAGACCTGTAGAGGCACGCATAGACGCGGGAATGGCCGTCGCTGTCTACACGAAGTCATAAGATGGAGAGGTCCCTACCTACAAGATTGCCGAGGTGACGAGAGCTGACATCGTCTCTGAGGTACACGCACGTCTCTTTCCGGCGTTAGAGATGAAGGAGTGTTCAAGTCTGTACCCAGGGTAAGTGAGATAGGATGTGTCAGCTGGAAACGAATTTTTTTATGGTATTTAATTTATTAAAAAAAAAATACTGCAACTTTCATCATTGATATACCATTTAAAAAAACGAATAATCTATCTTAATCTGAATTAATTACTTCTAGAATTTTAGAAATCCTCCCTTTTTTCCAAAATTACTATCAACTTTGCTGTTTTGTATGAAGTATGTGTGTAAAGAAACGTTTTACAAAGCTTAGCTGAGTTGCCAGTCTGTGACGAGTGTGTTTAATATTTTTTAAGTATTTATTTAATAAAAAAAATTTAAAAAAGTCTGGTGGCCTCGCGAGGCCTTAAGTGCGAGGCCGTGGGCGAGGGCCCACTTCGCCTACGCATAGCTACGCCACCGTGCATGCATATTATACATAGAAAACACCCAAACTCCGAAACAATATTTGCAGATCATACAAACATTTGGTCAGACCCGGGAATCGAACCTGAGACCTTAAGCACAGTAGTCGCATATGCTACCACTGCGCCACCAAGGCAGTCGAGCATAAATCTGTAGACTCAGTTATACCAAGAATAATCAAAGTGTAAAGGATGTCCGGCTATTAAATCTTCTGACAATACGCGATGTGCAAAAACTGTATCTACTTATATTATTTAAAGGAAACAGTCAAACAACATTATAGGATAGATATCTTAACTAATTCTTTGCTTTAAACATATTGTTGGATTTCGAACGTCATTATAATGGCAACATTTTGATTGTCACTTTTTATTGTTTGAGGTTAAATGAGAACTTGAAAGACGCGCGTTGTGAAAGGTAGACGATTGTTTGAAAACCGTAATTAATTAATATTAAGCTAATTGTATTGTCCATCGACCCGGTCTCTGTAGTGATTTACCGTTTGTGTGAGGTCTGGTTGGACTCGCGAGTTTTGTAGGCGCGTTCCGCGATAGCTGAAGCGAGTGAGTTGTAATTCGAATATCCGTGATAGTTGATACGAGTTTATTGTAATTCGAATACCTTGAAAGTTGTACAGCACTTTAGGAGTTTATGATTGTGTGACGACGCAGAGAAGAAACTACCCAAGAGATCTCTTGGAATGGAACGCCGAGAACAGGACGCCACACAACTCCAGTAAGTGCTTGATGATTTTAGTTTAGATTAAGAACATGGTGAAACGCCGTAAAGCTCATTCTTCTTGCCAATGGACTAGTAGCGAGTTAATGCTTATACTCATGGGTCCTATAGGTATTACAAGTATCACAAAGTACTGATGTGTACTTCTCTCCCATTTGTGAGAAGAGTGATCACATATTTTATCAGCTGTGTTCGTTTTCCATTAAACAAATAGTTTAATATTTATTTGTGCACATGTATAGAGCAGACATTTAATAATGTACCTACATAAAGGATGACCTTGCCGCTGAGAGCCATTTCTTATATCTTCCATACATAATTATGTAGGCAAC